>OY757016.1:125770544-127238044 GCA_963580285.1 Lucinisca nassula | reverse complement strand
CCAAGCAATCACATCGACACGTTTTTCATAGGCTGATGACGATCAAAGGTGTGCCGACGCACGTGATTCTGACTGTCAGTATAATACCGCGCAGGCAGAAATGGGACGTCCTTAGTACTCAATAAACACAGAAAGCGGTTTCAGCTAAGAAGGCGGAGCAAACTTTTTACAAACCGCTAAAAGTGGGCGGGTTTATACGTCTCGGTGGATATTTTTGGCCATACAGAGAAATTTTCGGGAGGCCGCGGGACACCTTTGATGTTTAATTTGGGCGTCTGGAAGCGATTTCAGGACGTAATATACGCCGTGCGTCTGCCTAACGGAAGCACTGATGTTTCCTGTTCCGACTATGGCACCTTTGGGGAGCATCCATTGGTTTCACCGATATTCTTGTTTTAGTTTGATTACGCTTATTTGAATAGCTCTCAAACACTCATTCCAGATGTTATCACGCATGCGAGAGAGAGGCAGTGACTTTAACACCACAGCTACCGTGGAGTGGGCCAGTGGCATTAAGTGTCTCGCCTTCGAAGCCACAACCTCTCAATCTAAGTCGAACACACAAAACACTGAGCTATCAAGGCTGCCTACGTTTTGGGGTTAGTGTAGATGTCACAGAATGTGGTGTCTGATCAGGGTCTGCACTCTACACTGTTTGTTTTATACACCACAAACCTCATTATAACATGTTTCATTATAACATTATGGTTTGGATATAACACAGTTTCAAGATGAATCACGTTGTGTGAAGCCATATCGTCTCTGAAAAAAAAAATGTCTGCTTTGAAAATGCTTTCTGCTACTTGTGATTGGCACTTTAAGAGTTAAGAGATATGTAGATTTCGGGTCTGTTCATGCCATGTATTTCAAAACTTCCTCAAAATGACAACATGATACTTCCTAGACTATATCAGATCTTTATATCATTGGCCTAATAAGGCAAATATATAGATTATTGCTGTATTTACTGTTTGATTCAGACAGGCAGGCCTGAGCAAACAATCTTAACCCAGATGAGATGATGCAGAATATGGCATTTCATCAGAGTCTACATTGACTGCCACTCTCACAGCTTTGTTCAGTCACATCATAGGGAACAACTATGGTGAGGAATTGAGGCGTCCAAAAATTTAGGGAAAGTATGGTATTCAATCACAAAGCAAAAAAAAAAATGCAAAACCTTATCCTGCTGAATAAACTAATTTAGCTTTACCTATTTCTTACTATCCACCAATCAAATTACTTAACCAGTTTTGTACCGGTGTCATATAATATTTTGACCCGCCTAAAAAGTGACCCGCGGGTCAATATATTATTATAATATTTTGACCCCCCCTATAATATTTTGATCCCCACTCCCTAACTTCACAAAAGTTACATTTAAATGACCAAATATGGTGAGGTAACTGTTAAGCAGTAAAACTATGACAATTGTGGTGTTTTTTCCTGCTGATTTTTACACTTGGGCAGTGTCTGAGGGGTGGGGTGGGATAGTTCTAGATCTGAAAATCTACAGCAAGAATAATGACTATAATATATAAGAAAGAGCAATCATGTTTAAAGGGAAATGGCTAAAAGCAGCAAAAAAGATAAAACATAACAGAAAAAAAACACATGACTAAAATGGTATTGAGAGAACCAGCCTATGCACGTGGGGGGGGGGGGGGGGGGGGGGTCAAATTATTATAGCTATAATAAAATGACCCACCCTTTTTATCTGTTATTGATATACTGGTATTTGAGTTCATTCAATTAATTAAACTTTTCATTGAATTAGATGGCTTGTAATACACTAGATTCAGTAAGGTTCAGTATGTGGGAGTGGTTGTAACTTAATGACTTGAAATAAAGGGTGGGGGGGGGGGGTCAAATTATTATAGCTATGATAAAATGACCCACCCTTACTATTTGTAATTAGTGTACTGGTATTTGAGTTCACACAGTTAAATTAAAACTTATATTGCTTTATATGGCTAGAAATAGACTATATTCAGTAAGGTTCAGTATGTGGGAGGGGTTGTTACTTAATGACTTGAGGCGGGGGGGGGGGGGGGGGTCAAATTATTATAGCTATAATAAAATGACCCACCCTTACTATTTGTAATTAGTGTACTGGTATTTGAGTTCACACAGTTAAATTAAAACTTATATTGCTTTATATGGCTAGAAATAGACTATATTCAGTAAGGTTCAGTATGTGGGAGGGGTTGTTACTTAATGACTTGAAATTGGGGGGAGGGTCAAATTATTATAGCTATAATAAAATGACCCACCCTTATTATCTGTTATTGATATACTGGTATTTGAGTTCACTCAATAGATTAAACTTTTAATTGAATTAGATGGCTTGTAATACACTAGATTCAGTAAGGTTCATTTTCTTGGTTGAAAAAAATACTAGGTGGGGGGTCATTTTATCATTGGTATATTTTGACCCCCCCCCCCCCCCCCCCACACACACACACACACACACACACACATTTCATCAACAGTTCAACGTTCAATAGTCATGATTATCCTGTTGTTTTAGTTAAGTTAATTAGAAATAATCTACTGCTATATCCCCTTTTCTCTTTTCTTTACATTATTTTGAGTCCAATTCCTTGGTAGAAAAGGATACATGGTCTGGGGGTTCATTTTATTATGGGTATAATATTTTGACACCCCCCCCCCCCCCCTACATTTCATCAACAGTTCAACGTTCAATTGTCATGATTATCCTGTTGTTTTAACAAAGTTAATTAGAAATAATCTACTGCTATATCCCCTTTTCTTTACATTATTTTGAGTCCATTTCCTTGGTTGAAAAAGATACTTGCTGTGGGGGGTCATTTTATTATTGGTATAATATTTTGACCCCCCCCCCCCCCTACATTTAATCAACAGTTCAACATTCAATAGTCATGATTATTCTGTTGTTTTAATCCAGTTAATTAGAAATAATCTACTGCTATATCCCCTTTTCTTTACATTATTTTGACTCCATTTCCTTTGTTGAAAAAGATACTTGGGGGGGCATTTTATTATGGGTGTAATATTTTGAACCCCCCCCCCCCCACCCCCCCCACCCCTTCTAAGCAGCAACACCCATTTCAAATGAGAATATTATTCTTCATTATCTTGTTAAATGTGATATAATGATGATAATGATATTATTGTCCTGTACTTTGTGAATTGTACTGGGGGGGGGGGGGGGGGGGGTCATTTTATTATAGCTATAATATTTTGACCCCCCCCCCCTCCCCCTTTCTTGGCAGCAACACCCATTTCAAAAGAGAATATTATTCTGCATTAATTTTGTCAAATGTGAAATAATCTATTGATATTATTGTCCAGTACTATTATTTTGAGTCCATTTCCTTAGTTGAAAAAAGTTATGTATAGGGGGGGGGGGGGGGGGGGAGGTCATTTTATTATAGCTATAATATTTTGACCCCCCCCCCCCCACCCATGTTGTCAGATCTGCAATAGACTGCTTGCAATACCCATTTCTTATCTTGTCAATACCTATTTATCGATAAAAGTCCACTTCTGATTTATTTTGCTGAAGTTTTAGGGGCGGGTCAAAATATTATGGGGGGGTCAAAATATTACTGTAATATATTGACCCGCGGGTCAAAATATTACACGGGTCAAAATATTATCTGACACCGGAAACCCCAAAACGGTTAATTGACAAACAGTGCAGACCCAGATCAGACGTCACATGGTTTGCAAGTAGTTGATCCATTTTCTGAATAAATTTTGAAGGAAACACAACCTGACACCCCTAAATTTTGAAATGAACTGTATATTATAAGGAACAAAAAGGGATAATGTAATGTATTTGTTCAATTCATAAACTGCATGGTAAACAGTGTAGATCCTGATCAGTGGATCTACACTGTTTGCAAAGGTAAGAAGCCACAATTATGATCTGGATCTATACTGTTTTCAAAGGTAGGGGTTTGTTGTGTTCAATAGGATAAGGGTTAAAGGGCAAAAATATACACCACCAGATAGCTGAGTCGGGTGTGCATCTCAAAGGTGATCAGGAGGACGCAGGTTCTATACCTGTCGGGGTCAGCAACATCCTTTTGTGGAATTGATCATGAAATATTTTCTACGCCATTCTCTCCCTTCCACTGCTTCAAGAGGGACAGTTGTCAGTTTCTGGCGAAAGAATGTGCACTGCACTGGTTAACCGCTTATGTATAAAACTACCTAGAATAGTTCTGGATAGGAAAACTGAACTGCTGAATTTGACCTAAATAGTGTGGACTGGGCCATTAATCCAATACACTGGAAAAGTGGTTATTTTAACTAGCTGGCTCAGCATGACCATGATAATGATGACTGGGCTAAAACTAAATCAAAGCTCTGATTTGATAGCATTGGTGGGCCAATTTTCTCTGAGTTGAGGTTTGAAAAATTGTCCTGAACTGAAAAAAAATTACTGTTTCGTTTAATCCTTTAATGCCGGTATTTTTATGCCCCGCTCCATAACTTAGATATGATTTGAGATATTTCCATGAAACTTCACAGATATGTAGAGCACCTGAGATGACGTGCTGAACATATGAACCATAACTCTGATGTTCCTACTTTTAGAGTTATTGCCCTTTGAACTTTGAATATAGCTGTTGCTATCAGTTTCGTATCCGCTCCATAACTCTGATACCATTTGAGATATTTTCACAAAACTTCACAGATATGTAGAGCACTATCAGACGACATGCAGAACATATGAACCGTAACTCTGATTTTCCTACTTTTGGAGTTATTGCCCTTTGAACATTTGAAATAGCCATTTCTATCGTAGTTTCGTGTCCGCTCAATAACTTCGATTTCCATGAAACTTCACAGATATGTAGAGAACATATGAACCATAACTCTGATTTTCCTACTTTTGGAGTTATTGCCCTTTGAACTTAGAATAAAGCTGTTGCTGTCAGATGTGTTGGCTTCATGACACTGATTCCATTTTGAGATATTTTCAAGAAACTTCACAGATATGTAGAGCACTATCAGACGGCACATAGAACATATGAACCGTAACTCTAGTTTTTCTACTTTTGGAGTTATTGGCCTTTGAACATTGAACATAGCCATTTCTATCGCAGTTTCATGTCCGCTCCATAACTTCGATACCATTTGAGATATTTCCATGAAACTTCACAGATATGTAGAACACCATGAGACAGTGTGCAGAACATATGAACTATAACTCTAATTTTCCTACTTTTGGAGTTATTGCCCTTTGAACTTTGAATAGAGCAGTTGGTATCAGTTTCGAGTCCGTTCCATAACTCTGATACCATTTGAGATATTTTCACGAAACTTCCCAGATATGTAGAGCAGCCTGAGACGACACACAGAACATATGAACCATAACTCTGATTTTCCTACTTTTGGAGTTATCCCCCCCTTGAACATTGAACATAGCCATTTCTATCATGTAGTCTATTTGAAGCACTATATCTCCTGAACTTAATGATTGGTTCTGACCAAACTTGCATGGTTACACAAATAGGATTAGGGAAAACAACCATTAGGATGTGTTTCACTGTGATATGGCACTTGCTTGATGTAATTGTAGTGGCAATGCTTGGAGTTTTATTAAGCAAATAATGTAGAACCTGATCAGATTCCACATTCTGTGGCAACTGATCTGGTTTAACACTGCTTGTCAATGTCCCAGTACATGAGCCCAGTCACAACATTCTGACTTGATGGGGAGAAGAAAAGCACTGCTTTAAATGAGCACCGCCAAGCGAATTTGTATCTTCTAGCATTCCGTCATGACAAATTTTAACTGCGCATGCCCAGCCATTCAGAGGGGCCAGGGATATGGCTTTCTGTCTGAAGGTTCCTCTTGATTCACTGCTTGTATGAGCGAGCAGCAAAGGTTCTGGCGAGACTGTGCAGATGCACAGGCTCGCCTGAACCTTCGCTGCTGGCATAAGCGATAAGTACCAAAATCGCTTGACGGGGCCCAAATAACTGTGACCTGGATTTTGTACATGATCAGAGATAGTCATATGAACAGTAGCAGGCGGAAAGCCTCTATACTAGCATTCTACTTTTTCATTTGCCTTCAAATGGCACAGGTTGAGCTATGTCACTGTTCCACTGGCATTGGCATAACACATAGACATAGTTTCTGAAATGAACACCCTTTTTGTCGCACCTGCTATTAGCATGGCACGATATAGGCGTCCATCAGCCTGTCCATCCGGTTGTCAAGGTGTCAACATTTGCGACCACTCTTGCGTTCAACCTAATGGTCAAGTTTATTTCTCAAGAATTATAAGAGGTTCATTAATGATACTTGGTTCAAACTTGTATCTAGGGATGGTAACTTAAATGCAAGCATCCATATTTGACCTTGACCTACCTTTTATGGTTCACTGACTTTGTAAATATTGCGACCACCCTACTGTCCACCCTAATTGTCAAGTTAATTTCACAAGAACTATAAGAGCTTCATTAATGATACTTGGTACAAACTTGTATCTGGGGATGGCAACTTAAATGCAGGCATTCACTCTAATGGTCAAGTTTATTTCTCAAGAACTATAAGATGTTCATTAATGATACTTGCTACAAACTTGTATCTGGGGATGGCATGCAGGCCTTTGACCGACATTTTATGGTTCACTGACTTTGTAAAATATTGTGACCACCCTAGCGTTCGCTCTAATGGTCAAGTTTATTTCTCAAGAACTATAAGAGCTTCATAAATGATACTTGATACGAACTTGTATCTGGGAGTGGCAACTTAAATGCAAGCATCCATTTTTGACCTTGACCGACATTTTATGGTTCACTGACTTTGTCAAATATTGCAACCACCCTAGCGTTCACGCTAATGGTATAGTTCATTTCTCAAGAATTATTAGAGCTTCATTATTGATACTTAGTACAAGCTTGCATTTAAGAATGGCAACTTTTATGGAAGCATCTATGTTTTACCTTGGCCCAGATGTCATGGTTCGGTGACTTTGCACCCCCATAGGTGTGATATAGCCTTCGACGGAATTCTTGTCTTGCATAAGTGTCAATGTGTATAGCTATTTGAAGTCGTCCCTATTTCAAATCAGAAATTTACATTATTTTTGATTGTGGCTTAAATTTTACTTTAAAAAATCCTTAACCTTTACTACTCTTTGGGTAAATTCAGCAGACATCCTGGTCCCCGCCCATCAGGGCCTGAAAAAATAGATGGGCTGCATGATGCTTCCATGCAGAGCTGAAACCGACCCACACACGAGTACTGGTAAACCGCTTAGAGGATCTAAGCCTGCTTAGGCAAAGCGGTGTGGGTCGGACCGTCCATTCTTAAAAACCCTATTGGTTTCATTGGGCGGCAGGGCTTGAGATGTCATTTCATCTCAATGTCGGGTAAAAGTCCCACAAAATTGGAAGCGATGTCTCCAAAATTACCTTTACAGTGTTGACGGGGACGGTAAACCTCAATTGAAACAAACAAAATAACCTTTACTACTCTCTGGGTAAATTCAAAAGACAACTAATTGTTGATATTTTTCATCTTTTTTTTTTCTTATGAAAACGGGTCTTGGCATATAATGCATAAAAAGTATGTAAAATTTTCCAGGGGCACGCTTTGTTACGCATATAAACGTAACAATGGCAATATATAGGGAAAAGCCTTTCAGCTTCTCATTCATTTTACATATTTTTTTGTGAAATATCTAAGACATGGCATCTCATACAGATTGTCTCCATAGGAGACATGTCACATCCTGTTTGGGGGAAAAATAAGAAATTTTTTCAAAATATCGTCTGCTGAAAAAATACCCAGCTCGCAGAGCATCAATTAAGGACTTGCTGTAATTCTAAAAAAAAAATTTACAAATTTGTTTCACAATCCAGCAAGTGCAGACAGAATGACAAACAGTGTAGACCCTGATCACAGGAGCAGTCTGATCTGGGTCTGCACCATTTGCTTTGGCCACTTAAGCCATCTGATCTGAATATTTGCAGTTTGTCATTTATTTGGTGAATTATAGCCTGGATATTGGGCAATTTGATTGGTTGAATGTCAGAAATGGGTGTGGCAAAATCAATTTATTCAGCAGAATGTGGCGTCTGATCAGGACCTTCACTGTTTGTAAAAAAGTTTTAAATCAATAACACCCCTTAATTTCGAAATGGACTTCTGCTAAAAATGGGTTAAACTTTATCTGCATTGAATAAGACCCTGTGATCATGATGATCTCTACCGGCAAACAGGCTGACTTTTAACTACCGTATGTTTTGTTAATTTTTCTTTATTATGATGAGGAAGTTGTTTTTTTTTTGTTGTTCTTTAAACTTGACAAAGTTTTATGTTTTGTTTCTTCTACATTAAAAAAAAATGTTCAATTGGCATTTGTTTTCGAAAAGCCATCATTCCATCTTTAAGGAATTAAATTTGAATCTGCTGCTGCACTTTAATGGTATGTAATTTCATTGTAATTGATAGACTAACCCTTTTAGCACCAGATGGAATCTTCCTCCTTATAAATAGCAGGTGTCCATTTCAAAATTTAGAGGTGACAGGTTCTGTTTTCTTCAGAATTTATCTGGAAAATGGTCAGCCCCCGCCCATAGGGGCTTGAAGAAATTTATGGGCTGCATGATGCATGGGTAAATAAAGTGGATCATCATTTAAATTTGATCAACTTTATGAGACTTTTACCCAAAATTTGACATGAAATTGACATTAAAAGTCCTACCACCCAAAGAAACCCCTGGGGTTTTATGGAGCCCCCACCCATAGGGGCTTGAAGAAATATATGGGCTGCAGGATGCTTCCACGCAGAGCTGAATCCGGCCCACACACTAGTACTGGTAATCGGATCTAAGCCTGTCCAGGAACCGCGGTGCGAGGCGGACCGTCCATGCTAATTAACCCTATTGGTTTCATTGGGCGACAGGGCTTGAGAGGTCATTTTATCTCAATGTCGGGTAAAAGTCCAACAAAATTGGAAGCAACGTCTCCAAAATGACCTTTACAGTGTTGACGGGGACGTTAAACCTCAAATCAAACAAACAAACAAAACAGCCTTGCACCACTTTTCTTGGGCAGACATAGACCTAAGCGGTTTACCAATACAATCTACTTATCCAAGCCCCGATGGGCAGGGGAGCTCAAATTAGTGATAGTCACATGGACATCAGTGCTGAAGAGCTTCTGTGCTTAGTTACTTTGATTTGATTGACTAACAATTAATCCAAAAACTAATGGGACGTCCTGTTTAGCTTTCTGTTTACTGAACCCCTCCGAAAAAGGGGCCTACTCTTGAAGGAAAGAATTTGAACAAATTTCCATTTACGGTTAGATGCTGCAGAAAATACTAAAGTAGATAACAGTCTAAATATTTTCTCTTTTTTTTTCAGTAAAAATAGGCATTGACATTTCATATGAATTGTTTGCCTAGCAGACAATTAACATGTATCAAATGTTTAGCTGTACAGATAATTCATATGTAATGTCAAGCCTTATTTTCACTGAAAATAAAATAAAACACTTTGATGAAAATGGCGTCTGCTCAACGTGCTAGCCTGTAGACAGAAGTAATTTTGATGGAGTTGCTTCCCCTGTTGGTGCTTCCGGTCACCTTAACAGGAAACCATCAAAAAGGTCAAGATGTCTGGTTTACTTTCTCTTATTGATGACAAGAGAAATTCTTCAATACCTTCAACTGTCTATAATGCTACCAAAACCTCCCAATAAGTTTACCCGTCTTAGACCGGCAACCCCAAAACAGGTCATTGGCAAACAGTGAAGGCCGTGATCAGATGCCGCAGAATGCGGCATCTGATCGGTGCATTCACTTTTTACAAAAAGTTAAGCCTCTTTCCAAACAAATTTCTATAAATAGCTCAACCTGCCAACCTTAAATTCTGAAATGGGCCCTACTTTATTTAGTGAGGAAGATTCCTTTTCGACTAAAATGGGTTTACACTTACTGTCTTAGATTATTGATACTTTAGGGAACATCAACTTCTGTTTTGGCCAAAATCCAACCTACAAAGATAACTTGAAGAGAAGTACTGATAAGCAAAAAATAACATGGACAGAAGAAAAAGATATATCCTGTACATGTATTAGTGTTAATTCTGCTAGCACACTCCAAGAGGCGGTTCTAATGAGTACCTATATTGTATGTTTGTTCGGAGTAATAACACAGCCTATTATTAAAAATGTGGCTTTAGCAAGCCCCCTGATAACAGACAAAATATTTGATCACAAATTACCAGAACAAGTAATACTTACTATACTTTATTTCTTATTGTTATTGTTTCCTTTGAACAAGAGTTTAACACTTTCACCCCTGAGTTTCCGAAGTGGACTCTTCTACTTTTGAATTTCAGACATTTCCGTTCTTGTTCATTTCAAGTTTGGTCAAAATCATTGACTGATTAATGCCAATTCACCTTATTTGCATTATCTGCTGGTTCCTAGTCTGACGGTTATCAGTGTTGGAAAAACAGGTAACCAGACCCCCTGACCTTAAAAGGTCAGGGGGATCTGGTTACCTGTTTTTCCAATATTGACAATGTGCAAGCTGGGAGCCAGCAAATAATGCAAATATGGCGAATGGCAAACAGGATCGACACTGTTTGCATAAGGTAACTGTACCAATCTACAGGGTTGAAGGGGTAAAGGAAAACGGTAACACCTGTCATCTATTTTTTTTTTTTTGGCAAGGGAGACAACTTTCAGGAATTTCGCCATGCTTTCCGAATTCCTGCAAACTGAATGCTTCTGAAAAGGAAAGAATTTAACCGTTATTCCATGCTTAACTCTTATCCTGCTGTTCACGACAACCCCTATCTTTGAAAACAGTTTAGATCCAGATCAGATGGCTTCTGAAGAAGCCATCTGATCAGGATCTACACTGTTTGAGATTCAGTTAATGGATTTGTAAGAATAAATTACGTCGAGTAATCTGATTGGTTCAAAGTCAGAAATGGGTGTGGCTAAACTGAATATTCAGCAAGAGAAGGGTTAAAGCCACACCCATTTCTGAATTTACTTGATGTTATTTACAAATTCACAAACTGAATGTCAAACACTGAAGATTCTGATCAGATGGAGCCATTTGATCTGGATCTACAGTGTTTGCAGAATTCGGGGTTGACATGATCAGCAGGATATGGGTGAAGGACTCAAGAGGTTAAGGTTAGACCCTGTGAGTGTAGGCTGGGTAAGGGAGACAAAAATTCTTTTGCCTCCCCTTTAGTGGTGTGTTTCTCCTTAACAAATCAGGATGTAAACATAAAATTAGAACCTCTTAACAAGGCATACAACAAGGAGAAAGCATTTGAAATATGCTTTATTTCAAGGACTTTAACAGGTGGCCACACAAGCTGTCTTCCATAGAAACCAAAGCACCAAATCAGGCAATGTAACAAGGATGATTATGGGGTAAATTTTCTTATTTCACCATTAAAACACACGTTGTAGGTACTTGTTAGAATCGCCTCGATGAGGCGATTCTAACAAGTACCCACAACATACATTTCTAACAAGAAATATGGAAAATTATCCCTTGATTATCATCATTATCTCTTTGTAGGAGGAATTTGTTTGTTTGATTTGAGGTTTAATGTCCCCATCAACACTGTAAAGGTCATTTTGGAGACGTTGCTTCCAATTTTGTGGGACTTTTACCCAACATCGAGATGAAATGACATCTCAAGCCCTGCCGCCCAATGAAATCAATAGGGTTTATAAGCATGGACAGGCCGACTCGCACCACTTTGCCTGGGCAGGCTTAGATCCTCTAAACGAGGAGCTGTGTGTATACCATAATAACATCCCCGGAATGAAAATCCTCAGAAAATTCAAAAATCAAAGTACTGACTGCACTAGTGGGTTGATTGTCTGTGAGTGTAGGCTGGGAATACGGTATGTTCCTGAACAGGGACTTCATCTATTTCGTGTCACTATTAACCCTTCTCTTGCTGAATATTCAGTTTAGCCACACCCATCTCTGACTTTGAACCAATCAGATTACTTGATGTAATTTATTCCTACAAATTCATAAACTGTCGGTCAAACAGTGTAGATCCTGGATCTACACTGTTTGCAAAGATAGGGGTTGTTGTGAACAGCAAGATAAGAGTTAACCAATAACATGCCAATCACAACAATTGTCGTCTGCTTTGCCATCTGCCGGTTACCCTAAAAGTCATTTTTGGCAGACTGTGGACCCAGATCAGTCTGATCTGGGCCCACACTGTTTACCTGTATGCAAAAATAGTTTCAAAAAGTTTGCAGAAGATTCAACAGAGGACATAAGCAGACGACATTTTCAGATGTTGTTTTTCTCGGCAGCTTAATGGTTAAATACCTGTCGTAAAAATCCAAAAAATTCAGACACCTGGACACCTTGAGGACTTGCAGTAATTCTCCGAAAAGTTTGACAAATCAATGTTGACTGGGCTGTAAAATTTATAACCGTATTTGAGGTAAAAAGAAAAGGGATATTAAGCTGTTGGCATCTCACAGGTCATCTTATACCGTGGTCTGTTGTCTGTCCTCCATTATCTGTTGCCATGGGGACCATCTTGAAATTATTCAAACGACATCTCTTGAACAGAAAGTCAGATTGAGGTGGCATCTAGGGGACATCGAGATTCAGAAATACTAAAATTGTTCAGTTCCAACATCCAAGATGTCTGCCATGGTAGCCTTCTTGCACTTCTTTTAACAACATCACCAAATTGAGCTGAAACTGGATGGGAGACATCAATGTGTCATGAAGATTCAGAATTGATAATATCATTGTGTTCTTACATTCAAAATGGCCACACCAGTGGCCATCTTACAGTTCTTTAACCCTTATCATGCTGTTCACGACAACCCCTATCTTTGCAAACAGTTTAGATCCAGATCAGATGGCTTCTGAAGAAGCCATCTGATCAGGATCTGCACTGTTTGTCATTCAGTTTATGAATTTGTAGCAATAAATTACATCAAGTAATTTGATTGGTAGAAAGACAGAAATGGGTGTGGCTTAAATGAATATTCAGCAAGATAAGGGTTAACCTTTACCCTGCTGTAGGCAACAAGCCCTATCTTTGCAAACAGTGTAGATCCAGATCAGATGGCTTCTGAAGAAGCCATCTGATCAGGATCTACACTGTTTGTCATTCAGATTGTGAATTTGAACGAACTCATTATATCATGTAATCTGATTGGCTGAAAATCAAAAAAAGGTGTGGCTAAGTTAAATATTCAGCAGGTTAAAGGTTAAACAACATTTCCTCCCAAATCAAACGTCTGATTGAGCTGAAAATTGATTGGAGGCACCAGGGTAACACAGAGTTTCAGTCAGAAAGGCTAAAATCTTTCCGTTGCGATATCCTAGATAGCTGCCAACATTATTTCCCATCACGAAAACAGGCCTATATAATTTTCACCCCCCTTGAACCCCACTTTTATATAGTAAAACTGGGGTTTCCGGGGGTATACCTTATTTTTCTTATTTTTGCTCTAAAATATAGATTGTGGGTACTCGTTAGAACCGCCTCGATGAGGCCGTTCTAACGAGTGCCCACAATCTATATTTGGAGCAGAAATAAGAAAAATACCACAGTTTTTCATCATAAAATTTTCATTTTTTTCAGCGATAAAGGTACCAATGTATTTGTATAGGCGTGTTTGTGTAATGCCAACAGAAAGTCAGGTTGAGCTGACAAACTTAATAGGAGGCATTAGGGCAACATGCAGATTCAGAATTGCTATTCTTCAGACGACATTCTACACCTGCACCAACATCATCTGTAAGACTGAGTGTTCAGAAACCTTGTCAGAGACATCAAAGCAACATGCAGATTCAGAATTCAGATCTTACACATGATACATTGTGCCTCATCCACGTGAGCGATTTCTGGCCCACTTTGGACTCTTGTTAATTCAAGCAGGAACTTATGCTGAGGTTTCAGTGAGGTAATACACAAGTATCCTCTTTTCAAATTGATGAATTAGATTGAAATTGATGGCATTTTACATTGTGACGATGTGATAGTAAGTAGTCTAGCTGCACACGGGAGTCAAGAAAATAACATTTTGGCAAACAATGCAGGCCCAGATCAGACAGCGCAAAAGTTCAGCCATTTCCTTAAATATATTTTTAAAAATAACTGAACCTTCAAAATTACAAAGATTGTTCCAAGGGAAAATACTCTTCAGAGCATAATGGTAAATTACAAAGGGAGAAAAGCAATATGTTTTAAGATAACTTTTCCAGGGGAGGAATTAGCTCATAGACTGTTAACTTTTTCTTACTGCACTAGTGTCCCTTGGAAGACTAGTATCACCACAGAACTGAAAAATAAGGAGTGTGCATGTTTTCTGAACCAGACTAGCTAGTTTCGGCCAATTAGGCCTCATCAGTGACCCTAAAATATTTTCAAAATTCCACAATGGAATCAATGATCCCAAAGGACAAGAAAATATAAACTACACTATGTTTTGGCAAACTTTATAAAAATATTTTTGTATCCTGGCAAACAGTGTTAACCCTGATCAGACTGCTCCTAGAGGAGCAGTCTGATCTGGGTTCACACTGTTTGCAACATTGAATTTTAAAGTAAATGACAGACAGCAGTTGTTGTGACTGGCATCTTTGAGCAGTATTTCCCCAAAAGGAATGTAGATTTCATCATTGACTTAGCCCTTGCTGGCCTCGGTAGCTCAGTGGGATAGGCATCTGACTGGTGATCAGGGGGACGCGGGTTCGATACCTGCTGGGGTTGGCAACATTCTTACATGGAGATTGATCATGAAATCTTTTCTATGGTCATTCTCTTCCTTCCGCTGATTCAAGAAGGGCAGTTGTCAGTTTCTGGCGAAAGAATATGCACTGTACTGGTTAACCATTTATGTATAAGCCTGCCCAGGAAAAGTGTGGATAGGTAAACTGATCGGCTCAAAAATGACCTTAATAGTGTTGACTGGGCCATTAAACTCCAATACAGTCAAACAAATAAACTTAGCCCTTTTCCTGCTGAATAAAAATGTGCCACATCCATTTCTGACTTCTGATTGTCAGCCAATCAATTCACCAGTATTTATCCAAATTTTGTAAACTGAATGAAAAACAGTGTGCATCCTAATCAGATGGCTTCTTCAAAAGTCGTCTGATCTGGATCTACACTGTTTGTCGTGTTCAGCAGGACAAGGGTTAGCCTTGCAGAAAAGGAAATAATTCTATGATAATGATTTCTGTGGCCCATCAAACATTTTCACAGTCAATTTTTCCCCATAAAATACATGTCTCAGTTTTTGTGAAGTTTGGAAGGATTCAACTGTTCTAATAGAATCTGATCGTTGGCTTTCTGGCTAGAAACCAAATGCTTTGTTAACCCTTTACCACTCAGGGATTTTGTGAATTTCGCTGATTTTCACAGTGTTGCACCTGATAGCAACTTCAACTAGCCATTGTTTCATAATGGATGGTCTGTTTTACACCAAACCCGGTATGAATGTCCATTGGGCAGTAGCCTTTCAAATGCAACCTTTCATGACTTGATCATTGTTGTCCTGGTAAAGAGGGGGCATCTCAAAGTTGGCAAAAAGTGTGTTTTCACATGAATTTTTGACCACATTTTAATCTTCACACAGCTGTCAAGGCAACAATTAAGGTGTTTGGCACTGGCCATTTTCACTGTTTGCAGCATGTTTTATCAGCATCAGTTTTCAGGCATTTTTGACCCCAGACACCCTCAGATATAAATTTTAGCGGCCGGTTAGGCCAAACACCCAAAATTTTTCGGGATGTGAGGGGGGCGCTGCCCCCCTTCAATCCCCCCCAGAATATTTTTTAGTGGGGAGGCGCGCGAAAAAACAGGTCACTTTTTTGCCCAACAAATCCTAAAGCAAACATAACTATCCAGGGGTAGAAATGCAGATTTTAGGTGCTTCTGGGGCTTAAAATGGGGGGGGGGGGGGTGCAGACACGTAAAAACACGTATCTGAGTGGGAAAGGGTTAACTTAAATCTTGGAACATACTGAATTTTAGTCTAAAATGCATTACTTATATCTGAAATATAGTTTCTTGCAATAAAATGATGAAAAAACAATATTTTGGTCAGTTGAGATTTTCTTCATTAACCCTTTACCACTCAGGGATTTTGTGAATTTCGCTGATTTTCACAGTGTTGCACCTGATAGCAACTTCAACTAGCCATTGTTTCATAATGGATGGTCTGTTTTACACCAAACCCGGTATGAATGTCCATTGGGCAGTAGCCTTTCAAATGCAACCTTTCATGACTTGATCATTGTTGTCCTGGTAAAGAGGGGGCATCTCAAAGTTGGCAAAAAGTGTGTTTTCACATGAATTTTTGACCACATTTTAATCTTCACACAGCTGTCAAGGCAACAATTAAGGTGTTTGGCACTGGCCATTTTCACTGTTTGCAGCATGTTTTATCAGCATCAGTTTTCAGGCATTTTTGACCCCAGACACCCTCAGATATAAATTTTAGCGGCCGGTTAGGCCAAACACCCAAAATTTTTCGGGATGTGAGGGGGGCGCTGCCCCCCTTCAATCCCCCCCAGAATATTTTTTAGTGGGGAGGCGCGCGAAAAAACAGGTCACTTTTTTGCCCAACAAATCCTAAAGCAAACATAACTATCCAGGGGTAGAAATGCAGATTTTAGGTGCTTCTGGGGCTTAAAATGGGGGGGGGGGGGGGGTGCAGACACGTAAAAACACGTATCTGAGTGGGAAAGGGTTAACTTAAATCTTGGAACATACTGAATTTTAGTCTAAAATGCATTACTTATATCTGAAATATAGTTTCTTGCAATAAAATGATGAAAAAACAATATTTTGGTCAGTTGAGATTTTCTTCATTAACCCTTTACCACTCAGGGATTTTGTGAATTTCGCTGATTTTCACAGTGTTGCACCTGATAGCAACTTCAACTAGCCATTGTTTCATAATGGATGGTCTGTTTTACACCAAACCCGGTATGAATGTCCATTGGGCAGTAGCCTTTCAAATGCAACCTTTCATGACTTGATCATTGTTGTCCTGGTAAAGAGGGGGCATCTCAAAGTTGGCAAAAAGTGTGTTTTCACATGAATTTTTGACCACATTTTAATCTTCACACAGCTGTCAAGGCAACAATTAAGGTGTTTGGCACTGGCCATTTTCACTGTTTGCAGCATGTTTTATCAGCATCAGTTTTCAGGCATTTTTGACCCCAGACACCCTCAGATATAAATTTTAGCGGCCGGTTAGGCCAAACACCCAAAATTTTTCGGGATGTGAGGGGGGCGCTGCCCCCCTTCAATCCCCCCCAGAATATTTTTTAGTGGGGAGGCGCGCGAAAAAACAGGTCACTTTTTTGCCCAACAAATCCTAAAGCAAACATAACTATCCAGGGGTAGAAATGCAGATTTTAGGTGCTTCTGGGGCTTAAAATGGGGGGGGGGGGGGGGGGGGGGGGGGTGTGCAGACACGTAAAAACACGTATCTGAGTGGGAAAGGGTTAAACTTCCTTTTTTGATCACTTAAAATTTGGATAATTTAACTGGATTTTGAATAAAATCTAAACTATTTGTCATTGAATGTTTTTATCAAAAAAAAAAAAAAAAGAAAAAAATACAAAAAAAAAACAAACAAAAAAACATGAAACCAAAATCAAGACAAGTGCATTATGCTCTATTATGGCATTTAAGACTTTTCCACTATCCTTGACCTTACCATAGTTACATAATGCTTCAAGAGCCAATCACACGTGGCAGACAGCATTTTCTTATATTATTTTTCAGAGGAAACAAGGCTTGACATTACATGTGAGCTGTGAATGATAAAAAATGCCATATGAGGCAAAAAGATTTGTTTGTTTTGAGGTTTAACCGTCCCCATCAACACAGTATAGGTCATTTTGGAGACATTGCTTCCAATTTTATGGGACTTTTACCCGACATTGAGTTGAAATGACATCTCAAGCCCTGCCGCCCAATGAAACCAATATGGTTTATAAGCATGGGCGGACTCACGCCGCTTTGCCTGGACAGGCTTAGATCCTCTAAGCGGTTTACCAGTACACGTGTGTTGTCGGTTTCAGCTCTGCTTGGAAGCATCGTGCAGCCCATCAATTGCTTCAAGCCCCGATGTGCGGTGGCCGCGAGGCAAAAAGTTAGTCTAAAAGTATCAAGAACAAGTTGACAGGATGACATTTTCAAATGTATTTTTGTTGCAATGTTTTAAGCATGGTGTAATATAGGTGTCCAGTTTCCCATCTCTTCATCCATCTGTTTGTCCATTCATTTGTCAAGCCTTCAACATTTGTGACAACTCTAATGTTCAGAACTATAACTGCTTCATTTTTGCACAAGGGAGTTTAGAGTTATTGTTCTTATTGTGTTAAACTCTTGAAATAAAGACTATTATTATTATTGGACGGGTTTTTAAAAAAACATCTGTCCTTTAAAATAGCGATGTCTGGGCAGGCGGGCCTCGGGAGGCCGAGCGTCGTCCGAGGTTTACCTTTTGGTTAACCTTTTTTCAAAGTGATATGTTACCTTAATTCATCAGTGGATTGCTTTCATATTATGACTGTTGCTTCATTGGAGGTATATCCATTACTGGCATCAAGGATCCAAGTTTGGGTGAAAATTGTCATTTTTCGAACTTTACCTTCTGGTTAACCTTTTTTCAAGTGCCAGTGTAGTGGATAGAGTGCAGCACTATGGATCAAGGTGTTGTGAGTTTGAATCCCGGTGGAGGAATTTTATTTTTCTTCATGAATACATATACATAGTCATTATCCCACTGCACAATGAAGTCGTGGGTCCAAGGTCAAGGTCACTGTGTCTATTTTAGAAAAAACTTTGTTATTGCTCCAGATGGATTTTAATATAACTTCACACAAATATTGCTTATGATGATATCTTGAGCAAGTTCGACTTTCAGGGTCCTGGACCCAAAAGGTCAAGGTCACTGTGTCTATTTTTAGAAAAAACATTGTTATTGCTCTAGCAATTACAATGTTTTTAGCTCACCTGTCACGTAGTGACGAGGTGAGCTTTTGGGATCACTTTTTGTCCGTCGTCCATCGTGCGTCCGTGTGTGCGTGCGTAAATTTTTTCTTCAAACGACATCTCCTAAACCACTGATCAGATTTTGACCAAACTTCACAGGATTGACCCTTAGGTGGTCCCCTTCCAAAGTTCTTCAAATGGTTCCGGTCCATTGCACATCTAGGTCACAGGAGCCAAAAATAGATTTTTTTTCACTGAAAACTTAAAAAATCTTCTTCTCTGAAACCACAAGGCCCAGGTCTTTGATATTTGGTATGAAGCTTCATCTAGTGGACCTCAACCAAGATTGTTCAAATTATAGTGCTGGGGCCAAAATGCCCCTGCACCGGGGGCCCTTTGGTTTTACATGGCCTTATATAGGGAAAATCTTCTTCTCTGAAACCGCAAGGCCTAGGTCTTTGATATTTGGTATGAAGCTTCATCTAGTGTACCCCTACCAAGATTGTTCAAATTATACTGCTGGGGCCAAAAATGCCCCAACTTCAGGTCCCTTTGGTTTTACATAGGTTTATATAGGGAAAATCTTTAAAAATCTTCTTCTCTGAAACAGCAAGGCTCAGGTCTTTGATACTTGGTATGAAGCTTCATCTAGTGGACCCCTACCATGACTGTTCAAATTATTGTCCGGGGGCCAAAAATGTTACTCTATGGATCAGGTGAGCGATCCAGGGCCATCATGGCCCTCTTGTTTGATATAACTTCACACAAATATTGCTTATGATAATAACTTGAGCGAGATCGACTTTCAGGGTCCTGGTCCAAAGGTCATGGTCACTGTGGCTATTTTTAGAGAAAAAAAACTTTGTCATTGCTCTTGTGCCTACATTTATTGATGGATTTTAATATAACTTCACACAAATGTTCAATATGATAATATCTCGATCATGTTTGACTTCCAGGGTCCTGAACTGAATGTCAAGGTCACTGTGGCTATTTTTAGAAAAACTTTGTCATCGCTTGAGCGCCTACATTTATTGATGGATTTACACATAACTTTATACAAATGTTGGATTTTTTTTTTTTTTTTTTTTTTTTTTTTTGGTTTGGGTTTTACGGCCCTTTCAAGATTATTTCACTCATATCGAGCCGATCGTTAATCAGAGGTGGGCGAAAACCGGAGTACCCGGAGAAAAACCACCTGACCTTCCGTTGCAGAACTTGGCGTCTCACACGTGGCCCGAGCGAGGCTCGAACCTACGGCGGTGAGAGACCTAATGACTAAGAGTCAGCGCTCTTATCCACTAGGCCACGGAGGCCCGTAACAAATGTTGGATATGTTAATAACTTGAGTAAGTTTGACTTTTAGGATTCTGGGCTCAAGGTCAAGGTCTGTGCTGGACTACAGATCAAGGGGATGTGGGTTTCAATCACGGTGAGTTCCAGTCATGTCGTGCGCAAACCCAGGTCAATATCTGCAAGGTCAAGGTTGGTTTAAAAGAATTTTATTCAATAAATTCACGAGGGTGGCAGGGCTAGAGATGTCATTTTATCTCAATGTCGGGTAAAAGTCCCACAAAATTGGAAGCAGTGTCTCCAAAATGACCTATGCAGTGTTGACGGGGACGTTAAATCTCAAATCAAACAAAACAAAACAATAAGTTCACAAAATAGTACAACATACAAACAAAGAGGATCAGAATGAAAGCAAGGCTTTTTATAGTTCCTTTCCTTACAAAACTAGTGACAATGTATTGTTAATGGCAGTATACAGCCATGAATGTAAATTGATTTTAAAGTTGTTCTTAGAGGTCAAAGGTAGAAAAAGGGTCTGAAACTTATACACGGTCAATAACTTTCTTACTTCTGAATGAATTTTGGAATTGCTTGGCAGAAATGTTAACCATCATGAGATGATGTGTCATGCACAAGACCCAGGTTGGTACCCTCCAAGGTCAAGATCATACTTAGAGGTCAAAGGTGTTTGGGTGTATCAGAAACTTCAACATATTTTCAGGTAGGGGCATCCGTGTCCTGTGGACGCATTTCTAGTTTAGATGAATATTTTTTATACATGTAGTTTCGTTGGTGCTGCTCGAAAGATAGATTATGGGTGCTCATAAGAACTGCCTCTTCAAGGTTCTGACAGGTACCCACAAACTTTGTTTTTGAGCAAAATGTAGGAAAAAATGTACACCCATATAAACTCCACTTTTCCCAATATAACCTTATCATTACAACCACGCAACTAGCAATTTAGCAATAAGACATCTGTTGATGATTCTGGGCTTCACCAGACTTTCGGATGAGTCTTTAAACCTAGGTCCCGTCTCCGTATGACCTTAGCTGTTGGTGGGATGTAAAACTCAAACACTCACTCACTCACTCACTCACTCACTCACTCACTCACTCACTCACTCACTCACTCACTCTGTTGTTGATTCATTCAAGTGCAAAAAAATTCAAAGCACAATGACACCCTAAACAAGAATTTGCATCACAAGCCACAAGTTTGTCAAAGTACAAAGAAACGGTAATTTGAATACCGGTAAAATCTGGCTTCACATAGAAAGTCGGGTGTAGCTTAGTGATTGTCAAAAAATTTATACCACTGCAATCCTGCCTTCTTCAGATTTGCACGGCATATTCAAAAATGTTACTAACATAAAGTTTCAACCAATCAGCTGAGAAGGAATTGAGCTATGCAATCATTCCAGCCGTGTTGTCATCCTGTTCGAAAGTGAAATACGGTGTGACAAAGCTTTTGGCGCGTCTTTGATTTTTGTTCGAACCACGGGGAAAAGTCTTATTGCTAAACTGCTGGTTGCTTGGTGTAAAGGGACTTGTTAAAGCTTTTTGTACCAAATGGAATCTTCCTCCTTATATATAGCAGGAGTCCATTTCAAAATTTAGGGATGTCATGTTGTGTTTTCTTCAAAATTTATTTTAGCAAACAGTGGAGGCCCTGATCAGAAGCGGCGTTCTGCGGTATCTGATCTGGGCCTGCACTGTTTGCCAAATACCCGTTTTGGGGTTTCTGGTACAAAATGGGTTAATTTGATGTGTCTTTTGACAGTGGACTTCACAAGACAACAACATCATTCATAGCCCCAGATAAGAGTGGATATTCAAATATTGTTTTTCTTATTTATGCACGAAAGCATATGTTGTGGGTACTCATTAGAAGCACATCAGCATGGCACTGCTAATGAGTACCCACAACATTTGTTTTTGTGCACAAGAAAAATATCAGTCAGAGAGGCATCATTGAGTTTTCATACAGAACAGTAGTTTTCAGATGGAAAAAAACATCCTATCTAGAGCTATGATGGTTGAATAAATCCTTGAATACCGTAATGATCCTTTGTGTTGGGACAGATAGGCCTGAGCAAACAGATAGGCCTGTGCAGACCCTGATCAGGATCTATACTGTTTGCCATTCCATCTCCACCTTTTGGCCACCTTGCTCTGTCGTGAAAGAAATTTGTTAAAATTTTAGGAAAATTGCAGCAACTCCTCAAGGTGTCCGAATTTTTAGGATTTTTACAGTAGTAACGAAGTGCAGTTTTTAGAATTTGCCTGAAAAGTTGATAATTGGGAGTAACAGCACCTGTACACACCTGTAGCCTGATTAGAAGACTTAATATTGCATGGCATGACATGGAAGTGGATGTCATAAGTGAAGAATTTTAATTGTATTCTGATACATGATACCTAACATGGGAAAAGGGCTCTGGTCTTGGCCTTTCGAAAGAGCTCAAGAACTTCTTTTTAACACCCTGTTTATTATAACAGGATTTTGGATGTAACACAGTTAACCCATTTTGTACTGGAAACCCCAAAGCGGGTACCCGAGCAAACAGTGCAGGCCCAGATCAGACGCCGCAGAACGCAGCATCTGATCCCGGCCTCCATTGTTTCCTAAAAGTGCAGTCATTTTCCAAATAAATTTTTAAGAAAAACACAACCTGTCACCCCTAAATTTTGAAATGGACTCCTGCTATATGTAAGAGGAAGATTCCATTTGCTACAAAAAGGGTTAAAGATGGATCCTAAAAATATATAGACTAGATGTATAACTCACCAGAGCCAAAGGCTCTGGTAGATCTCATAGGATAGAGGCAGTGGTCCGCCGTTCGTGGTCGCTATTTTCAAACAGTAAGTCCTTGCAGGGTTGAAGTCCATGGGATGGAGGAAGGAAAGTTTGTTTGCAGGGTTCAGGTCATGTGACCAAGATGGCTGCATGACTATTACCTTGCCCTAGCGATGTGTGCCTGCTGGGCGGACCCAATTAAATGTGAAACTGAGGTAATGTGAAAATATTGGACAAATATATATTTATCAGTGCTATACATTCCTGATTAGAGACCTCATTTCTTTCTTTGACGGTTTGTAGATTTTGTTTGTTCGATTTTAGGTTTAAAGTCCCCGTCAACACTGTATAGGTCATTTTGGAGACGTTGCTACTAATTTTGTGGAACTTTTACCCGAAATTGAGATGATATGACATCTCAAGCCCTGTCGCCCAATGAAACCAATTGGGTTTATAAGCATGGACGGTCCGACTCGCACCACTTTGCCTGGACAGGCTTAGACCCTCTAAGCAGTTTACCAATTCTCGTGTGTGGTCGGTTTCAGCTCTGCGTGGAAGCATCACGCAGCCCATTCGGTTTGTAGATGTAAAAAGCCATGTCCGGACACATTAAGGGAGCAAGGTACATGGGTGGGGTGTAGCTGTCTCTCCTCTACCCTTTCTTCCCCGTTACTCAGCTCTCTCTCTCCCTCCTACTTTCACCCCTATAATAAACTGACTGGCTCAATATGACCTAAATAGTGTAGACCTAGCCGTTAAATTCCAAACAAACAAACAAAACTGTTGTTTAACTTTCTGTGACTATATATCACATGGCTGGATTTTTACCAAACTTTCATGGTTATATTATGGGATAGGATTGATCCCTGGTCAACTTTCATTAAACTTGACATAGTTTCCAATGGCTGACATAGCCAAAAATAGAAACTCTTAAGCCAGTTTTATTCAAACTTTGCAAGAATGTGGCCCAGGTGGTGATCTATCGACGGACAACAGTTATGCTTCATGTAATGGCTGTCACCCACATGACTTTCCGGCGCTATGTGACAACTTGATATCAGGTGAGCAATTCTGGGCCACCTTGGCCCTCTTGTTTCTATATTATGTACACATTTTTGGAATCCACCTTGAAACCATATTACATGTATATCCAAAACAGTGTTATAATGAGTTTGTGGTGTATCTCCACAAGCAATGGATGGATTTGGATAAAACTTGTTACAAAGCATTTTTGGGAGGGTCTCCATTGCAAATAGGATTTTTGCAACCTTAAACCATTTTTATATGTCACCCCAACCTCTTTATAACACTATTGTTGGTCCAAAGCAGAAACTGTGTCAGTTAAACAACCATGTAATATCCAAAAAAATGTATAGTTTATATAAAAAAATGACCATTTATGGTCATTTTTCTATATAATCTATACATTTTTGGGATCCATCTTTAAAGTCTGTTACCTCAAAACTGTGTTATAATGAACATTTTTATAAAGAGGTTTAAGCGTATTGACAAAACGAATGAACTGGTTTGGTTTAAACTTGGTACAAAAGACTATTTGGAGGGTCTGTTCATTGCAAATAGGATTTTGTTGACCTTGACTGGGAAAAAAAATCACTTGTGTACTGTGGAGTTCCTGGATCCGCCCCTGTTGATTAATTATCAATAGTTAGGTCAGTGATAATGTGCCAAAGTAGTCATTTCCTTGGTCTAATTATTTCATTACTATTTATGTTATAATTTACTAACTGTATAGTTATAGTGGAAGTCTTTTACACAGAAATAAGTATATAAAGATACCTGCGTTTGGACAGAACTGCCTGAGCAAACGGTGTAGATCCATATGAGACACTGCAGAATGAGACATCTCATCACACTATATACTGATTGCAACTTGCCTAGCTATTCTTAGACACAACATCGGGTAGCAATTTGCACTAATGTTCAAATTTTAGAATCGGTATGGGAAGGAGTTGAGGTATCCAAATACTTGGGGTAAATACGGTGCATGGTAAGGGTAAATAGGGTGTGTGGTGCAAGGTTTGAGCATCATGTGAACTCTGATGGTTCTGATCACAATCAATCAAAAAAAAATTGCAGTATGAGCTCTACGGAACCCTGGAATGGACATTCAATTTATTTTAATATGTTGTGTGAACAAGATATTACATTGTATGAACAAGATAACATCTTGTATGCACAAGATATTATCTTGTTTGCACAACATAGATCTTGTGCGGACAACATAATAACTTGTGTGCACAACTTATCTTGTTTGCACAACATAATATATTGTGTGCACAAAATATTATCTTGTGTATACAAGTTATAGTCTTGTTCGCACAGCATATTATCTTGTTTGTTTGTTTCAATTGTGGTTTATATATTATCTTGTTTGCACAACATAGATCTTGTGTGGACAACTTAATATCTTGTGGGCACAATATATTATCTTGTTTGCACAACAGATCTTGTGCGGACAACATAATATCTTGTGCACACAACTTATTATCTTGTTCACACAACATCATATATTGGGCACACAAAATGTTACCTTGTGCACACAAGTTATTATCTTGTTTGCACAACATATCTTGTGCGGACAACATAATATCTTTTGCACACAACTTATTATCTTGTTCACACAACATAATATATAAGGCACACAAAACATTATCTTGTGCACACAACTAAAAAAAAATATTAACTTGTGCACACGAGATATTATATTGTCTGCACAAGATAAATTGTCTTCACAAGATAATATATTGTGCACACAACATATTATCTGTGCCCACAAGATAATATCTTGTTCGCAAAACTTAATGTCGTGTTCGCACAACATA
Organism: Lucinisca nassula; assembly: GCA_963580285.1. Taxonomy (NCBI): domain Eukaryota; kingdom Metazoa; phylum Mollusca; class Bivalvia; order Lucinida; family Lucinidae; genus Lucinisca; species Lucinisca nassula. The sequence goes on along the minus strand of OY757016.1, from coordinate 127,212,109 downwards.
TTAAAAATAAAATTGCCTTTCCCTTCCTGGCTTCCTTAACTTAAGGTACTGAAATGATAAAGATATTTTGTATTTTAGAGTTTATTATTGCAAAAAAAAAAAAAAAAAAAAAAAATCAAAACTTTCTTTAGACACCAAGAATTGTGTGAACTGATCCATGCTTTTTTGCAGTAGGGTGAATCCAGTCATAATTTGTGGAGAGAATAGAAATCTGAATGTTGTCTGTTTATGTTATCTGCTGCATCTTCTTGCAAACTGTGGACCTTGGTCAGACTACCCCTCTAGGACCTGACTGATCTTGGTCCACACTGTTTGCAACAATGACCTATTAGATGATCCCGTAAAATGCCCAGAAAAACTATATCTGAAAATGTTGTCTGCTGTTTTTTTTTTGCAAACTTATTAAAACTATTTTTGCATTCAGGCAAATAGTGTGGGCCCAGATCAGACTGTTCCTACAGGAGCAGTCTGATCTGGGCCCACACTATTTGCAAAAATTTACTTTTAAAGTAACCAGCAGACGGCAAAGCAGACAACAGTTGTCGTGATTGGCAATTTATGGGTTAAATGAACTGCTCTATACTCCAATAGTTTTCATACTCAATGCAAGTCAGATTGTTTGTGACCCGATTTGTATTACTATATTAAAAATATGAGTGTTGTCTTCAGAAGTATTTTTTTGTCATGGTATCCTCTTTCAGCTTTCTCATGCAAAACCTGTTTTATAAGTTTCATGGATTTACCTCAGTAAATAAATGGGTTAAAGAATATGAATTGTAATATTTCAAGGCACGTCAAAGTTGTGTTGACAGTCAGTGTTGATAAAGGAGAACATGTTTGGATTTAATAAAATTTCTTGTTAAAATTTCTTGAAAAAATGGCATCTGCCACACTAGGTGAGAGGTCACAGTTCACACGCTCATCTTTACGAAGATCAAAAAGAAAGGCCCAAGGCTTTGGACAAAGTAAGTTTGCTTTTGAACACAAAACATGATGATCATTGATAAATATACAATTACCCATGAAGTCAGCAAAATGTCATACCTCTCTCAAAACATGACAAATTTTTTTTGCACAAACTCAGAAGTCAACTAATACTTCTGTTGTTAAAGGTTTTGCATCCCACCAGTCTCGGAAAAGAAAAATGGTAGAAGCAGGGAATTATCCCTTTTTGTACCAAATGGAATCTTCCTCCTTATATAGCAGGAGTCCATTGGTGTCGGGTTGTGTTTTCTTATAATCTATTTGGAAACTGGCTGAATGTTTTGCAAACAGTGTAGGCCCTGATCAGATGCCACATTCTGCGGCATCTGATCTGGGCCTACACTGTTTTCCAACTACCCATTTCGGGGTTTCCGGTACAAGATGGGTTAAACCTTGGTTCCCAGGTTTACGACAGCAAATACCTTAGGACTGGTACATTTGTCATATTTGTTTTGTTTGTGGTAAAGATTACAAAAATGAATGTACTTCAGCAAACAATATAGACCCAGATCATTGGTAACACATCAAATGACATTCATTCACCAGGACTTTGTCACTTATCTCACACACAAAAAAAAATGACCATAAAAAATATGACCACTTACAACATATGGTTAATACCCTTTGTTTTCTGTTCAATAGGTTTAAAATCGTTGTATGTGTGTGTGTGTGTGTGTGTGTGTGTGTGTGTGTGTGTGTGTGTGTGTGTGTGTGTGTGTGTGTGTGTGTGTGTGTGTGTGTGTGTTCGAGTTTCTCGTCACTTTCAACAATTTTTCAGTCATATCACGATGGTGTCTGGTTGCGACAGGGAGCTCAATACTCACTTTTATAGTGCTGCCTCACTGAAGTATCATGTCCCAGACACATTACATAGTACCACACCCAGTCACATTATCCTGACACTGGGTCGACCAGTCCTAGCTCTGCCCCGTAAATCTGAGTGCCAAGCGAGGAGCAGCTAGTACCATTGTTAACGAATTTGGTATGTCAAACCCGTGACCTCCTGTTCCCCGGAGCGGACACTCTACCAACTGAGCTTTCGGGGTCGATAAAATCGTTGTATGATAAATAGGATTTTAGGGCCCCTGGAAAACTAGATCACAGAGCTGAAACAACTGGTAAACAGCTTAGAGGGTCTAAGCCTGTCCAGGCAAAGTGGTTCAAGTTGGACCGTTCCCACATATAACCCCTTTTGGTTTGTTTGGGCGGTGGGGCTTTGAGAAGTGTCGGGTAAAAGTCCCACAAAATGGGAAGCAATGTCTCCAAAATGACCTAATTAGTGTTAATGGGGATTTAAAATCTCAATTCAAACAAACAAATAAATAAGATCTTACACTCGATCATGGCCAGTTCACATTAAATTTATGATGCATTTTTAGGGCCCCGCACTGAAAGTGTGGGTGCCCTATAGTAATCACTCTGTCCGTCCGTCTGTCTGTCTGTCCGTCTGTCTGTCCACAAATTTCTGATAGTGCTGGGGCCCTAGTCAGTTTCACTGACAGCTCTAGTTATGCCCCCAACTTTGAAAAAGTTGGAGGGGCATATTGCTTCTGGTTCGTTCGTCCGTTCGTCCGTTCGTCCGTCCGTTACGCTTTTGATGCATAGCATAACTAAAGAACAGTGTATGCTAGGGTTTTGAAATTTCATATATGGATTCCTCATGGAAAATTAGCTGACGCGTATTTTTTTTCTCGTCGGGATTATGCCCCCTTCAAGAGTTATTGCCCTTTGAAATTTTTTTAATAAAATCTTGTCAGCAAGATATCTCAAAAACTATTGGAGCTAGAGCCTTGAAAGTTGGTGATTATATTGGTGGTGATGAGTAGATGAACTGATTAACCTTGACAAAATTCCAAAAAATACTTTGTGAGTTATGGCCCTTTGTCATTTTGGTAATTTGTGCCCATTGTAATGTATGCTAAAAGTGATGCATAGCACAACTTTACAACCGTGTATTCTAGGGTTTTGAAATTTCATATATGGATTCCTCATGGAAAATTAGCTGACGCATATTTTTTTTCTCGTCCGGATTATGCACCTTTTAAGAGTTATTGCCCTTTGAAATTTTTTTAATAAAATTTTGTCAGCAAGATATCTCAAAAACTATTGGAGCTAGAGCCTTGAAAGTTGGTGAATATATTGGTGGTGATGAGTAGATGAACTGATTATTTTTTGACAAAATTCCGAAAAATACTTTGTGAGTTATGGCCCTTTGTCATTTTGGTAATTTATGCCCATTGTAATGTATGCTAAAAGTGATGCATAGCATATCTTTAGAACCGTGTATGCTAGGGTTTTGAAATTTCATATATGGATTCCTCATGGAAAATTAGCTAACACGTATTTTTTTTCTCGTCCGGATTATGCCCCTTTTAAGAGTTATTGCCCTTTGAAATTTTTTTAATAAAATCTTGTCAGCAAGATATCTCAAAAACTATTTGAGCTAGAGCCTTGAAAGTTGGTGAATAGATTGGTGGTGATGAGTAGATGAACTGATTAACTTTTGACAAAATTCCCAAAAATGATTTGTGAGTTATGGCCCTTTGTCATTTTGGTAACTTGTGCCCATTGAAATGTATGCTAAAAGTGATGCATAGCATATCTTTAGAACCGTGTACGCTAGGGTTTTGAAATTTCATATATGGATTCCTCATGGAAAATTAGCTGACACTTATTTTTTTTCTCGTCCGGATTATGCCCCTTTTAAGAGTTATTGCCCTTTGAAATGTTTTTTAATAAAATCTTGTCAGCAAGATATCTCAAAAACTATTGGAGCTAGAGCCTTGAAAGTTGGTGAATAGATTGGTGGTGATGAGTAGATGAACTGATTGACTTATGACAAAATTAGGAAAAATACTTTGTGAGTTATGGCCCTTTGTCATTTTGGTAATTTGTGAAAAACTTTGTCATCGTTCTAGCGCCTACATTTCTTCACCAATTTCAATATAACTTCACACAAATGTTCCTTATAAAAATATCTCGAGCGAGTTCGACTTTCAAGGTCATGACCTCAAGGTCAAGGTCACTGTGGCTATTTTTAGAAAAACTTTGTCATCGCTCTAGCGCCTACATTTCTTCACCAATTTCAATATAATTTCATACAAATGTTCCTTATAAAAAAATCTCGAGCGAGTTCGACTTTCAAGGTCATGACCTCAAGGTCAAGGTCACTGTGGCTATTTTTAGAAAAACTTTGTCATCGCTCTAGCGCCTACATTTCTTCACCAATTTCAATATAACTTCACACAAATGTTCCTTATAAAAAATCTCGAGTGAGTTCGACTTCAAGGTCATGACCTCAAGGTCAAGGTCACTGTGGCTATTTTTAGAAAAACTTTGTCATCGCTATAGCACCTACATTTCTTCACCAATTTCAATAGTACTTCACACAAATGTTTCTTATGACAATATCTCAGCGAGTTCGACTTTCAAGGTCATGACCTCAAGGTCAAGGTCACTGTGGCTATTTTAAGAAAAACTTTGTCATCACTTTAGCGCCTACATTTCTTCACTGATTTCAATATAACTTCACACAAATGTGCCTTATGACAATATCTTGAGCGAGGTCGACTTTCAAGGTCATGACATCAAGGTCAAGATCACTGTGGCTATTTTTAGAAAAACTTTGTCATTGCTCTAGCGCCTACATTTCTTCACTGATTTCAATATAACTTCACACAAATGTTCCTTATGACAATATCTTGAGTGTGTTCGACTTTCAGGGTCATGACCTCAAGGTCAAGGTCACTGTAGCTATTTTTAGAAAAATTTTGTCATCGCTCTAGCGCCTACATTTCTCCACCGATTTCAATATAACTTCACACAAATGTTCCTTATGACAATATCTCTAGTGAGTTCCACTTTCAAGGTCAAGGTCACAATGGCTATTTTTAGAAAAACTTTGTCATCACTCCAGCACCTACATTTCTTCACCGATTTTAATATAACTTCACACAAATGATCCTTATGACAATACCTCGAAAGTGTTCGACTTTCAAGGTCAAGGTCACTGAAGCTATTTTTAGAAAAACTTTTTCATTGCTCTAGCGCTTACATTTTTTCACCAATTTCAAAATCGATTCACACAAATGTTCCTTATGACAATATCTGTAGCGAGTTCCACTTTCAAGGTCAAGGTCACTGTGGCTATTTTTAGAAAAACTTTGTCAATGCTCTAGCGCTTACATTTCTTCACCAATTTCAATATAACTTCACACAAATGTTCCTTAAGACAATATCTCGAGCGATTTTGACTTTCAAGGTCAAGGTCACTGTGGCTATTTTTAGAAAAACTTTGTCATCGCCCTAGCGACTACATTTCTTCACTGATTTCAATATAACTTCACACAGATGTTCCTTATGACAATACCTCGAGTGAGTTTGACTTTCAAGGTCAAGGTCACTGTGGCTATTTTTAGAAAAACTTTGACATGGCTCTAGCACTTACATTTCTTCACCGATTTCAGTATAACTTCACACAAATGTTCCTTATGACAATATCTCGAACTATTTCGACTTTCAAGGTCAAGGTCACTGTGGCTATTTTTAGAAAATATTTCTCATCGCTCTAGTGCCTACATTTATTGATGGATGTTAATAGAACTTCACACAAATGTTTCTTATGGTAATATCTCGAGTTGCTTTGACTTTCAAGGTCATGACCTCAAGGTCAAGGTCACTATGGCTATTTTTAGAAAAACTTTGTCATTGGTCTATCGCCTACATTTATGATTTTAATCTAACTTCACACAAAAGTTGCTTATTATAATATCTTGAGCAAGATCTACTTCGCGGCCATGGCCTCAAGTCAAGGTCCCTATGACTATTTTTAGAGAAATATTGTCATCACTCTAGAACCTACATTTATGGATGGATTTTTAAACAAACTTTACACAAATGTTGCATATAATAATATCTCAAGCAAGTTGGACTTTTGCCATTTCAGTGTTTTCCACACAGGAAGTTGTCTTGTGCTAGGGGATTTGTATCGCATGCGATGCCTTGTTTTTTTTTAATAAAATCTTGTCAGCAAGTCCATATCTTGAGAACTATTAGAGCTTCATTAATCATTCTCGGTACAAACTTGCATCCAGGCATTGCAACTTAAACGCAAGCATTCATATCTGACCTTGACCTATATTTCATGGTTCACTGACTTCGTGAATTATTGCGACCACCCTGACTTTCACCATTTCTCGAAAACTATTAGAGCTTTTTAAATTATAATTGGTACAAACTTGCATCTAGGAATTGCAACTGCAACGCAAGCATCCATATTTGACTTTTATCCATATTTCATGGTTCACTGACTTTGTGAATTATTGCGACCACCCTTACTTTCTATCTAATGTAAGAGTCCATTTCTCAAGATCTATTAGAGCTTCATTAATTATCCCCACGTTTTTCAAAAAAAGTGGGGATATTGTTATCGCCTCCGTCCGTCTGTCTGTCTGTCCGTCTGTCTGTCCGGCTATCTCCTCCTAAACCGTTAGCCGGAATTCAACCAAATTTGGTATGCGAGTTGCTTACATGAATGGCTTGCGCAAGAGCACATTTTTCTTTGTCCCCACCCCCAGGGTCCCTGGGGAGGGGTCAAAAGGTCAAATTTTTTATTTTTTGTTTGTGTTTTATGGCAGGAAATATATATACATGAGAAATATGTTATCTGGTACTTGGCTACTGTGGAGAAAACGTGGGGATTGATGGCTTGCCATCGACTGCGCGCTCTAGTTGTATTTGGTACAAGCTTGCATTTAGGAATTGAAACTTCAATGCAAGTATCCATTTCTGACCTTGACCTACATTTTATGGTTCACTGACTTTGTAAAATAGTGTGACAACCCTAACTTTCACCCTGATGTAAGAGTCTTGTCTTTAAGAGTTTCATTGATGATACTTGGTACATGCTTGCGACTAGGAGTGAAATTTTTATGCAGGTATCCATGTTTGACCTTGACCTAGATTTCATGGTTTGGTGACTTTGCGCCCCCACAGGCGCGACATAGCCTTCGGGGGAATTCTTGTTGTATGTTTTTGAGTCTTTAACAATATTTGTTGAATATTTTGCCATCTAAGGACAAGCAAAGGTTGGGGGCATTGTGTTTTACAAACACCATTTCTAGTTTTAAACTTGCCAGAGGCTCCTTTCATAAATTTTATATGAAAGAACCATGAGTGTAAGATTTTCTATGCCAGCATAATGTGATCAACAGTAAGAGCTGACCATTACATAGAGGATCTTACATGTATTATTGAATTTATTAAACAAGTTGAGGAAAAGGGATAAAATGCGAGGTTCTGCCGAGTATTTTATCCGTTTTCCTTGATGAGTTTAATAAATTCAATAATACATGATTCCATTTATCATACTACATTTAAAACGCATTTTCTTCACGATTGTTTACAAAAATGTCAATATTCCGCCGTTAGTAAACGCGACGTCGTTAAGGACGCCGTACATGTAACTTTACGGGACGTATCTACACGCCTACGGAACGATAGAATGCGTAACCATTGGTTAAGAACGTGAAGCAATTAGAGCGACATCCGGTTAGGAATTAGATCGCTAAAAAAGGTAAAGAAACTGTGCAGTTTCTGTGTTTCATAAGTTATATAATTTTTACGAGGAAGTTATTTAAAAAACGGGGAATTACATTCAGGAGCCCATTGATATCGGCATCTTTGGAGTAAATACCAAATCCCGTACTTCACACATTTTGGCTAAATTTAGTTTCTCCTGCTGAAGGTGAACTCAAGCCTTAGAAAACGAGTGGTTTTTCGAGGTGTTTGTTGCCTTTTATTTATTACTGCGCTTTGCTACAAGTTCAGCGTATTAACATGCACACACAATAAACATATATGGTTATATGTGTTGTGGATATTTTGCTTGTCAATGCAGCACTAGCGAGAAATCACCACGGAAAAGGTCGAAAATGGTTGGTTACGCATTAGATCTATAGAAATGATAACAAAACTTGCAACTATAAAGCGGATCTGTTTTCATCTCCATGGCCCCAGAATCACCCGCACCTTGTTCTACGGAACCATTTTTAGCCAACCTGATAAGCAGTGCGCTATTGATTCGATAATGACATAGTATTTTATGGAAACATTTTTAGTCTCCAGAATCATAGTACCGAATGATTTTCACGGACTTTTACGCTGTGTTTGTTTTATCAATGGTCCGGTAATTGCCTGAAATGAAATTAAACAGGTTTTGGAGTTTTAATTTCTGCGAAGAACTCCTCATCTGCCAAAATTTGCTGGTTAAGCATTAGATCGTCTGGTTAAGCATTCGATAGCCAGAGAGGAGAAAATCTCACCAGTTGCTGCCTAAGTAAATGCCAGCAGCTTACTACAATAAAAGGTGGTCTACATATGATTTCTAAATTATGTTAAAATCACCAGAGAAAGAAAGCCGTGATGAAAAATACTTTTCTGGACAAGACCATTAAATGTCTGGGTATCATGCTTATCTGACCGAATGACGCACAGATTCATAAATAAGAGGTCATTACTTGCTTTTGTAGAAAACAAAATGGCCAGCTTACGCTTTTTTAATGGCGATTAAATCTATATCGTGTTTCTATGGTCAAGCATTAGAGAGCCAGGTTGAGCATAAGACACTCATGATTATAAACTTGGTGCTTATAAAAAATAGAAGTAAAGCAATGATCAGGAATCAATACCAGCTGGCTATCCAAAATGCGATACATACAATCAGTGACAAACAATAACATAAATAAACCGCCAAAGAAGAACCGCCTTGTAACAGTCAGTGAAAAGAATTCCACTGGGAATTGTTTGTCAATCGACCCAAAGGTGCTCAGAAGAAAAGCTGTTCTATGCTTAAGTGCACGTGAATATCACTGACTTGTCGGGAAAACTATTAGAATGAAAATAGTCGCAGTGAGGTCAGAGTGTTGTGAAAAACTAAAGAGGGTTATCTTGGAAACATATGATGGGCTTGGCAAAGAGTGTAGATCCTGATCAGACGCTGCAGAATCCGGCGTCTGGTGAAGATCTACACTATTTGATTGGACACTGGAATTTAAGAGATTAATGAAACAGTTTAAGACTATTTTTCCTACCTACACTCGGCAATAGACCCACCAGTCCTTTGTTGTTGTTTTTTTTTTTAAATCACATTATATTTTGTGCAGAAATGAGAAAAATATCACAATTTTTCATCTTAAAATTTTCGTTTTTTTGGCGATAAAGGTTACATTGTATTTGTATAGGCGTGTTTTCGTAATGATTATTCAAAGAAACAAAATGATGTGGAGAAAACAAATGTCTACAACCTTTTTAGTACTAAATACAATATTATCAACAGTGAACAATATTATTTACAGGATGGCGATAGTGAACAAAAACTGGACTTTTGGCTTAATGTAAACTGCCTAATCACTGCCTAGATACATCCGTGAGAAAATATTGCTCCATATTCAAAACGGTTTCAAAAGTTCCTCATATCTAAACATGATACTGCAGATGGAAGAAAATATTATAACTTGTATGTTCTATCAATTTATTATATCTATATTTTTCCTCATATCTAAAAATGACACTGCCGATGAAACAAAATATTATAGCGTGTGTGTTTTATTAAGAAGGAAGATTAGATCATGGAAGATTAGCTGAGGGCCTCGTGGAAGATTAGCTATTACATGTATTTTTGTATGTGCTAAATGTTGCTACCCTCACTAAATAAAGTCCTTACTTACTTACTGACTGACTGACTGACTTACTTACTTACTTCTCTCAATTTATTTAATGAAAGCACCTGTCCTCCTGTTTACTTAAAATTTATAAATTTTACAAATGGATTCTAGTTCGTCTTGATTAACATGATTAAGAAAACATGGTGTGTCATTCTTGTGCTGTTTGTATTAATAAGAAGTTGGTTTTAGACAATATCTTTATCTTATCGTTTTGACAGTTAGCATAGAACTCACGGGATCTCCGATCTGGGTTATCGATCATGATACAGACATATATTTTGGGGGCATGCGCAGTCCCAGGAGTAGGATATTCCGGCTACCTATTTGCTTTGCAGAGGCGAGCTAAAACAAATACGCCTTTCTTTTGCGTTACTATGCCTTTTTTCGTATTACTACGCCTTTTGATTCGCGTAAACACGCCTTTAATTCGCATCACTGCGCCTTTCTTTTGCGTTACTACGCCTTTCTTTTGCATTAGTATGCACTTTTTCGCGTTACTACGCCTTGTTTTTTGCGTTACTACGCCTTTTTTGCGTAGCTTCGCCTTCTGATTGGCGTTACTGCGTCTTTTGTTTTGCGTTTCTACGCCTTTTTTGCGTTATTACGTCTTTTGTGTCGCGTTACTACGCCTTTACGGTATTTTATTTTCTTCTACATAAGCCAAATAGGCTTTCGTATCTGCAGTGTTAACGATCTTACCCTTAGCCTTTCACGCCTGAGTTTCTTAAACGGGTTCTCTCCATTTTTTTATTTTGGGCAATTCTTGTTAATAGGGGATTTAGTCAAATTCATTTACAGGATGGCGAACAGCTTTCATTCTCGGATGAGACGGTTCATTAATGGCCGTCCCATCCGGATATAGATTTAATCGCCATTACAAAGCGTAAGCTGGCCATTTTGTTTTCTACAAAAGCAAGTAAAGACCTCTTATGTATGAATCGGCGCGTCATTCGGTCAGATAAGCATGATACCCAGACATTTAATGGTCTTGTCCAGAAAAGTATTTTTCATCACAGCTTTCTTTCTCTGGTGATTTTAACACAATTTAGAAATCATATGTAGACCACCTTTTATTGTAGTAAGCTGCTGGCATTTACTTAGGCAGCAACTGGTGAGATTTTCTCCTCTCTGGCTATCGAATGCTTAACCAGACGATCTAATGCTTAACCAGCAAATTTTGGCAGATGAGGAGTTCTTCGCAGAAATTAAAACTCCAAAACCTGTTTAATTTCATTTCAGGCAATTACCGGACCATTGATAAAACAAACACAGCGTAAAAGTCCGTGAAAATCATTCGGTACTATGATTCTGGAGACTAAAAATGTTTCCATAAAATACTATGTCATTATCGAATCAATAGCGCACTGCTTATCAGGTTGGCTAAAAATGGTTCCGTAGAACAAGGTGCGGGTGATTCTGGGGCCGTGGAGATGAAAACAGATCCGCTTTATAGTTGCAAGTTTTGTTATCATTTCTATAGATCTAATGCGTAACCAACCATTTTCGACCTTTTCCGTGGTGATTTCTCGCTAGTGCTGCATTGACAAGCAAAATATCCACAACACATATAACCATATATGTTTATTGTGTGTGCATGTTAATACGCTGAACTTGTAGCAAAGCGCAGTAATAAATAAAAGGCAACAAACACCTCGAAAAACCACTCGTTTTCTAAGGCTTGAGTTCACCTTCAGCAGGAGAAACTAAATTTAGCCAAAATGTGTGAAGTACGGGATTTGGTATTTACTCCAAAGATGCCGATATCAATGGGCTCCTGAATGTAATTCCCCGTTTTTTAAATAACTTCCTCGTAAAAATTATATAACTTATGAAACACAGAAACTGCACAGTTTCTTTACCTTTTTTAGCGATCTAATTCCTAACCGGATGTCGCTCTAATTGCTTCACGTTCTTAACCAATGGTTACGCATTCTATCGTTCCGTAGGCGTGATCTAGCTAATTTGCATATTTAATCCACTAGTGGATTATCGAAAATATTACATACTGTTATTACACTCTCAGACGCGACGTCATATGATAAAAAACTTTGTACACACTGTTGTGCATATGCATTAAATTATGTTTGCTTCTGAGAATACCATAAAAATCCTAAAAGTTTGGACACCTTGAGAACTTGATGTAATTTTCAAAATTTTTCATGATCTAGCAAGGAGTCGAAAAGGTGCAGACCGAATGGCAAACAGTACAGACCCTGATCAGACTGTCTGATCTGGGTCTGCACTGTTTGCTTAGGACTATATGTCCCAATACTTAGGCTCATTATGGAACATATTTTTATTTATTATGTTAAACAATGGCTAGACAGTATGACTGTAAGGTCATTTGTCCCTGCCCACTGCCATCTCCTCCCACCACCACTACCCACACACGGTGTTCAGTAGATTCTAACAACATGTTAGAAGTTTGCTTTTGTTAGCCAACCTTGACAGTTATTATAATATATTTATTTTATACCAATACAGATTCTGAAGATGTTTAAATTTGTTTGTGTATGTAAATCTACTAATGTAAACATGCACTTCACTTCGTCTGATAATATTGTAAATTTTGCTTGGTAGAATTCTTTTTGTGTGTGTTTTTGTAGAAATAAATCACATTAAAATTAATGGCTGACAAAACTTGAGTTGAAATGTTTGTTTAGCAAAGTCATTCAATTTTCAAATAGCTCATTGATTTTTGTTTAGGTGTGAGATAGCTAAAGCATATAAATTCATTTTATCAGAACTTGTTATTTCATATTATTTTATCGATAATCTTTATTAAATACTTTGGATAGACAGACACATGACCTTCAATTGAACTGTTTTGGTAAATAGTGTAGATCCAGATGAGACGGCTTGATGGCTCGACGGCTCACACTATGAGCTCGGTCGGATACACACCGGGTCGGTAACTTTCTTTTGTGGAGATTGATCATGAAATCTTTCTGTGGTCATAGTCTTCTTTTCCCTAATTGAAGTTTTCTGGCAGAAACCCTGCCCAGGAAAAACTGACCAGCTCGATACAACATAAATAATGTTGACTGGGCTGTTTAAACTCTAAATCAACTAAGAAACAAACAAACCTGCACATATGGATTAATTTGACACTCTTAACCCTTGTTCTGCTGAATATTCACATAAGCCACACCCACTGCTGATTATTAGCCAATCAGATTACTTAATTCAAATTATTGCAACAAATTCACAATCTGAATGACAAACAATGTAGATCCTGATCAGATGGCTTCTTCAGAAGCCAGCTGATCTGGATCTACCCTGTTTGAAAGGTAAGCCATATCCGGGCTGAGCAGGACAAGGGTTAAGCTTGATCTTAGTCTGGACACACTGGTGTTGTGCACACAATACTTCTGATGTAGAAGAATATACCGGTAGTGCACACTCCCACAAAGTTATGTTGAAGATGGACACTGGATTGGTATTACACTCACACAGATGCACACACATAGTACACCACAGCCTCTATATAACACTGTTCCTTATTACAAAGTTGTGGGTATAACATGTTTTAAAGATTGATATAGTAGTTGCAGATAAAATTGACTAGGCGGAGCTATCGTTTCAACCTGCCTTTGGAATGTTCTATTAACAAAAAGGTATATCAAATCACCCCCATGTGTGAATTCAACTGTAACACAAACGAAGCTGTGGCGTGTTTGGCCATTTGGTCTGCTTGCAGAAAGCATGCGAAAGGCACTCTACCGAATGAAATGGTGGACTCAGCGAATTTGGCATATTATTGACAACACCTGAATAGCTCCGCCTAGTCAATCTTATCTGCGACTACTATACCAAAACTGTATAGATTATATAGAAAAATGACCATAAATGGTCATTTTTCTATATAATCTACACATTTTTGTTTGGATATAACATCAAATCAAACAAACAAACAAAACATGGTTGCTTAACTAACGTTTCTGCTTTGGACCCACAAATAAGTGGACACACAAGTGTTGTTAACACTGCAACACAGAAATCGTGTTTATAAAATGGACGCCCCTGCGAAAACTTTTAAGAACAATTCAAGAAAAGTCCTTTCACAGTTCAAGAACAAAGTTCAAGAACTGGACATGAATTGCTCTTAAACTGTTTGAGAACACCCACAGACAGTATACAAAATGGTTAACACATGCACCCATGCATGCATGCACCCACTCACACATAGACACAAATTTATTATGTAAATGAGTACACATGTAGCATTCATATACACATATAATGGATATGTGTGGTACACATTCTTTTTTGGAACAGAAAAGTGGACACACTTGTATATTGTGTACCCATACATTTACATAGAGAAATGTGGTGCAAGTGGATGATTGCTGGTCCATGTACCCATAAGGTGATGTGTTGAATGTGTGTGCCAACATGTGACATTAAATGATCTATTATGCTGGATCAGGATATTATCAAATATTTTAACTCTTATCTTGCTGAATATTCATTTAAGTCACACCCATTTCTGTCTATCAACCAATCAAATAACTTGATGTAATTTATTGCTACAAAATCATAAACTGAATGCCAAACAGTGTAGATCCTGATCAGATGGCTTCTTCAGAAGCCATCTGATCTGGATCTACACTGTTTGCAAAGATAGGGGTTGTCGTGAACAGCAAGATAAGGGTTAACTGCCCTTCAACAATGTCAGATGCTACATAAAATCCTGCAGCAGATGACAACTTGATTTTTAGCTTACCTGGACAAAGTCCAGAAGAGCTGTTGCACTACCGCCAATATCAACGTTGGGTTGGCATAACGGCATATAATGGATTTGTTTTTTATTTGTAGTGCCAGAGCCCAATTGACCTCAAGGTCAAGGATTTGGTTCATACAATTGGGAGTGGGTTGATGTATCATGTATACTTGAATCAGGGCCAAGAACCCATAACTCTTGGAGTCACTTATATTGAAGTTTTCTAACAAACCTTATACATACCCTAATGTATTTGGTATGATGATACATAATATAGACCCAAACATTTATTTGGCAATACCTCCCACTTATATGCTCATGACTTCAAGGATGGCTATTTAGAAGCCTCCGTGGTCGAGTGGTTACGCTACTCGCCTTGTAAACCAGGGGTCGCAGGTTCGATCCCGGGCTTCTCCAGACTTTCGGATGAGTCTTTAAACCGAGGTCCCGTCTCCGTATGACCTTAGCTGTTGGTGGGACGTAAAACTGAAACACTCAATCACTCAAGGATGGCTATGCTGTCTGACCACAGCTCTAGTTTAAATATTATTCATAGTTAACCCTTGTCCTGCTAATCCCGGATATGCCTTATCTTTGAAACAATGTAGATCCAGATCAGATGGCTTCTGACGAAGCCAGCTGATCAGGATCTACATTGTTTGTCATTCAGATTGTGAATTTGTTGTAATAATTTGCTACAGGCAATCTGATTGGTTGATATTCGGTAGTGGGTGTGGCATATATGAATATTCAGCATTACAAGGGTTAATAAGGCTTGACATAGTAAAACATGTAGAATCTGCTAGGCAGACAATTGACATATAATGTGAAGCCCTATTTTCACTGAAAAGCAATAAAAAACTAATACTTTGAAAATGCAGTTACCCATTGTATGTGGGGAAACCCCTAAAGTGGTACCTTGGCAAACAGTGCAGGCCCAGATCAGACGCCGCAGAACGCGGCGTCTGATCAGGGCCTGCACTATTTGCTAACAGAATTTTCTGTCAAAAATTGACTAAAAACGAAAAAAATAGGCCTGACATCCCTTATATGACAATGGAAGAGTTCACTAGAATACAATGGTTTAATAGTAGAAGCCGGTTAAAAAAGCTCAAACTTGAGTTTTCTGTCATAGTCAGTCTGTTCATTTCTAAACACATGCTATTTTAATTTAATATGGGGTCATTGCAAGTTCATGGTTGTGGTCATTCAGCTACAATGCAGATGGTGCACTTGTAAAGGCTTGGTTTCTTTGTTAACCTATTTTAACGGCCTCGATAGCTCAGTTGGTAGAGTGTCCACTACGGGGAACGGGAGGTCACGGGTTCGATCCCGGGCCACGACATATCAAAGTCGTTAAAAATGGTACTAGCTGCTCCTGGCTTGGCACTCAGATTTACGGGGTAGAGCTAGGACGGGTCGACCCAGTGTCAGAATAATGTGACTGGGTGTGGTATCATGTAATGTGTCTGGGACATGATACTTCAGTGAGGCAGCACTATAAAAGTGAGCATTGAGCTCCCTGTCGCAACCAGACACCGTTGTGATATGACTGAAAAATTGTTGACAGCGAGGTTAAACCCGAATTCACACACTCACACACACACATTGTTAACCTATTTTAACACTTGTCCTGCTGAATAAATTAAATCTTGCCACACCCATTTCTAGTTATAAATCAATCAAATTTTTTGTTATTGGTATGCAGTGTACCTATACTGCTATTAAAGGGAGACAAACATATTTTTTTCATTACCTAAGCAGACAAAGCATTCTTAATAATCAAGTGGGGTGGGGGGGGGGGGGGGGTTAATTTTGTATCATTGTATAGAAACCTGCAACACAAGTGTGCAAAAGTTGCCTGCAGTCAATTTATTCTATATTTGGCTTGAAAAACTTGAACTGTCATTTGCGTGAACAGGTTCAGTATGTTGTACTATTAAAGATATCATCACA
This sequence comes from Lucinisca nassula, assembly GCA_963580285.1. Classification (NCBI taxonomy): domain Eukaryota; kingdom Metazoa; phylum Mollusca; class Bivalvia; order Lucinida; family Lucinidae; genus Lucinisca; species Lucinisca nassula. The sequence continues at coordinate 127,195,723 of OY757016.1, read as the reverse complement.
TTTAATGAGGCTGTTACAGTCATACAGTCATGCATACTAACTCATTATCTCTGCTAGCTAAGCCCGCTGAATCCTGCTAAACATGACAACCCCTACCTTTGCAAACAGTGTAGGTCCTGATCAGATGGCTTCTTCAGAAGCCATCTGATCTGGATCTACACTGTTTGTTATGCAGTTTGTTTCAGAAGCCATCTGATCAGGATCTTGACTGTTATGCAGTTTGTGAATTTTACAAATACATTTTAACAAGTACAGACGAACTTCAATGGCTCTAACACCTTTGGGACCTCGAAAATCTGTTCGGGACAGAGGTAGTTCGAGCCACTGAGGTGACTGCACGGAGGCATAACGAGATACTTTTAGACATCTTTTCGGTGTTCTATAATGAAAATGTATGCTGTGTATACTCATTAGAATTGCCTCATTGAGAGTACACACAGCATACATTTGCAAGATAAAAGACTAAAATCTCCTTAATCATCCCCCACTATTTCTTATGTAGAGGATTTTGCTAGGGGCTCAAGAATGGGTTCGACACATACATGGTGAACGAGCCATCAGTGTTCAAGCCATCGAAGTTCTACTGTAATTTGATTGGTGGATAGTCTAAAATGTGTGTGGCCTAATCAATTTATTCAGCAGGATAGGGTTAAAATTCTGATGAACACCATACATAAGCCTGTGCTGACAAAACTTACAAGAGAACTTGATCAACCAACCAATGTTTTAGCTACTGTACTGTTATGTTGAAACTTCAACCCAAACGTATTTTTGCTGAAAAAAATCTGAACAGCTTTTCCATTTTTATGCCCCACCACAAAAAGTGGCAGGGTATTACTAAAAGTGGCGGGATATTATGTTATTACCTCCAAAATTTGAGTGTCTATCCATCCAGCAAAATCTGTCTGTCCATCCATCCAATTATTCGTCCATCAGTGCCTCATTATTTCCTGTCCACTCCATAACTTTGTTAGAAGCCTCCTTGGTGTAGTGGTTATGCTACTCTCCTTGTAAACCAGGTGTTGCAGGATCGATCTCCGGCTTCTCCAGACTTTCGGATGAGTCTTTAAACCGAGGTCCCGTCTCCGTATGACCTTAGCTGTTGGTGGGACGTAAAACTCAAACACTCACTCACTCTATAACTCTGATACCATTTTAGATATTTTCACAAAACTTCACAAAAATTTAACCCTTCTCTTCCTGAATATTCAGTTTAGCCACACCCATTGCTGACTTTGAACCAATCAGATTACTTGATGTAATTTATTCTTACAAATTCATAAATTGAATGTCAAACAGTGTAGATCCTGATCAGATGGCTTCTTCAGAAGCCATCTGATCTGGATCTGCACTGTTTCCAAAGATAGGGGTTGTCGTGAACAGCAAGATAAGGGTTAAAGCACCATGAGAAAACATATGGACTGTAACTCTGATTTTCCTACTTTCAGAGTAATTGCCTTTGGATCATTGAACTTGGCCATTTCAACCTCCATAAATCTGAAACAGATGAGGCACATCACAAAAACGCCTATATAAATTTGACCGCCTTGAACCCCACTTTTGTCTAGTAAAACTGGGGTTTACAGGGGTGTACCTTACTTTTCTTATTTCTATTTTGAGCAGAAATAAGAAAAATATTGAGACGGTTCTAATGAGTACCCAAAATCTATATTTTGAGCAGAAATAAGAAAAAAAAATATCACAATTTTTTTATCTTAAAAGTTTAATTTTTTTGGTGATAAAGATTACAATGTATTTGCATAGGCGTGTTTTCGTATTGTTTTCATGAAATGTAAACCACCATGAGATGTACAGAATATATGAACCATAAGTCTGGTTTGTACATTGACCATAGCCATTTCTACCATGTCCTTGTGTCTGCGCTGTAAGTTGAAAACAGTTGGAGATCTTTTCATGAGATTTTTCATAAATGTAAAGCACTAGGAGAGGACATGCAGAACACAAGAATCGTAACTCTGGCTAACCTACTTTTGGAGTTTTGATTTGATTTGAAGTTTAACGTCCCCGTCAACACTGTAAAGGTCATTTTGGAGACGTTGCTTCCAATTTTGTTGGACTTTTACCCGACATTGAGATGAAATGACGTCTCAAGCCCTGTCGCCTAATGAAACCAATAGGGTTTATTAGCATGGATGGTCCGCCTCGCACCGTGGTTCCTGGACAGGCTTAGATCCTCTAAGCGGTTTACCAGTACTAGTGTGCGTGCCGGATTCAGCTCTGCGTGGAAGCATCATGCAGCCCATATATTTCTTCAAGCCCCTATGGGTAGGGGCTGTACTTTTGGAGTTACAGCCCTTTGAAGATTGCAAATAGCCATTTCTACCAATTGTATTTGTGCCAGCTTTGAAAGTTGGAAACCCTTTCAGATATTTTGATGAAACTTCACACAAATGAAAGCATCATGAGACAAGGTGCAGAAAACAAGAACCATAACTCTGCTTTACCCATATATTTCTGGAGTTATGGCCCTTTGAACATTGAAAAAAAAGTTTTTTCTGTTATGTATTTGTGTCTACCTCTGTAACTTAAAAACTGTTTGAGATATTTTCTTGAACTTTATGCAAATGTATATCACCATGATATGATATGCAGAACACATGAACCATAACTCTTAATTACCGGTACCTAGTTTTGAAGTTACCACCATTTGAACATTGTAAACATTGATCCTAGTCATATACTTGTGTACTTTTTATAACTTGAAAACTGTTCCAGAGGTTTTCTTGAAGTCTTGCAAAAAATCTAAAGAAGCATAAGATGACATATAGGACACAAGAACCATAAGTCTGGCTTAACTAATTTTTTAGTTATTAGACTATTATGGCTTTTGAACATTGAAAATAACGGTTTCTGTGATATACTGAAAATAGAAACTGTTCCGAGATATTTTCAGTAAACTTCACATGAATGTGAAGCACCATGAGGGGATACGCAGAAAATGGGACCTGTAATTCTGGTTTACTTACTTTTGGAGCTATGGCTCTTTGAACATTGAAAATAGTTATCTTAGTCATATACATGTATTCATGTCAATTTTGTTTAGGGAAGACTAATGCAGCTTCACTTTGAATTCATTTTTGACAGTGTTATATGGCACTTGCTTGATGTAAGTGTAGTAGCAGGGTATGATGTAGTGCTTGCAGCACTTTCATTTCATCAAAAGTTAACCCTTATCTTGCTGAATATTCAATTTAGCCACACCCATTTTAGTCTTTGAACCAATCAGATTACTTGATGTAATTTATTCCTACAAATTTAAAATGGAATGTCAAACAGTGTAGATCCTGATCAGAGCCATCTGATCTGGATCTACACTGTTTGCAAAGATAGGGATTGTCGTGAACAGCATAAGGGTTAAAAGTCATTCTGTAACTGCTTCAAGCCCCTGTCACACTATGCCGCGTTTTCACTGCGATGGGACGGCGTTGTTTAATTTTTCAGAACGCCGCGAGATCGCAAGAAATATAGGCTATTTTTGTGAACATGGACCTCTCATGGCGTCCCTACAGCGACCAAGACGTTGCTACGGAGATTACATTGCGATCTATCGCGATCCTGCGGCGTTCTTGATGGCGATTGTATGCACTCTCACGGCGCTTCCTCTGCGCTTTTACGGCGCCCACATTGCGTGCACTGCGCTTTTACGGCGCTCTCAGTGCGTGCACTGCGCTTTTACGGCGCTCACATGTTGAAGACGTTCTCAAAGTGTAAACAGACATCTTCATCAGTCGAACAGTTTTGTTTGATTTGAGGTGTAACGTCCCATCAACACATTATAGGTCATTTTGGAGACGTTGCTTTTAATTTTGTGGGACTTTTACCCGACATTGAGATGAAATGACATCTCAATCTCTGTCACCCATTGAAACTAATAGGGTTAATAAGCACGGATGGTCCGACTCACACCCCTTTGCCTGGGCAAGCTTAGATCCCCTAAGCGGTTTAGCAGTACTCCTGTGCCGTCGGAAGCAAGTCCACCGCAATCATCGCAAGCAGGAGCAAGTCCACCGCCATTTACTTACCCGGAATGAGTCACCTCAGAAGTAGGTTTTTCGGGACAGTACACAATAAAACTCTACTCTAGCCACTGTTTATACAAGCGGGCGGACCCCTCCCATCGGGACTGGAAGAAATAGACGGGCTGCATGATGCTTCCACGCAGAGCTGAAACCGACCTCACACGAGTACTGGTAAACCGCTTAGAGGATCTACGCCTGCCCAGGCAAAGCGGTGCGAGATACATGTAAACTCTATTGGTGTAAACATGCGTATACGTGTAAACTCTATTGATGTCATTGGGCGACAGGGCTTGAGAAGTCATTTCATCTCAAAGTCGGGTAAAAGTCCCACAAAATTGGAAGCAACGTCTCCAAAATGACCTATACAGTGTTGACTTGGAAGTTAAATATCAAATCAATCAATCTGTTAATCAATTATACAAGCGGAGCTTATATGGCGTTTTAGGAGACCTCTGTGCGCCCCTGCCGAGCTCCTGTAGCGTTGTAGGAGACCTTACTGCGCTGCTATGGCAACCTTACGGCGACCCCACTGTGCTCAGATCAGAACGCCGAGCGACGGCGTTTGTTTTGAGCATGCTCAAAATGCACGCCGTCGCTTGGCGTTCTATGCGATCCCAACGCGTCTACTGGCGATGCCACTGCCTTGCTATGGTGATGTTTGCGATCGTACTGCACGTACCTCGGCGTTCTGCATTTTTCTTCGACGCCGTGAGAACGCAGCCCTGGTGTGACAGGGGTTTTATGAACACTACATTGAACACTACAGTTAATCTGAACAAGGCAGTTCTAATGAATACCCACAGTACAAATAAAGAAAACTATCCTTCATCATCACAAATACTTGCCGGCCTCGGTAGCTCAGTCGGATGCATGAGGAGGATGCGATTCGATACCTGCTGGGATCGGCAACATTCTTTTTTTGTGTTTTCTGCATGCAGTGTCCTCTGGTCAGAGATCACCTTTGGGCATGTTCAAAAGTGGTCTTTATGTTCAAAAGTGGTCTTTAAGACCACTTTTGAACAGTCCAAAAGGTGGTCTTAATATAGGAATTTTACTGTACTGGTAAACCGCTTAGAGGATCTAAGCCTGCCCAGGCAATGTAGTGCGAGTCGGTCCGTCCATGCTTATAAACCCTATTGGTTTCATTGGGTGTCAGGGCTTGACATGTCATTTCATCTCAATGTCGGGTAAAAGTCCCACAAATTGGAAGCAACGTAGACCTCCAAAATGACCTTTACAGTGTTCACTGGGACGTTAATCAAACAAACAAATGCTATCAGCATTTTATAAATCAGGATTGTTCATACAAAGTGGAAAGTAATGTTTTGTCCAGTGGCCTTTAATCTTAACCACTTGAACAAATATGAAATGTCAAGTATTTTTTTCTTTTGCATAAAATCATATGTTTGAACAGACCTTATCCCATTTTGTTCCCTGACTTTTAACCCATTTCATACGGGAAAGCAAAAAGTGGGTCATTGGCCAGTAGTGCAGCCCCATAACAAATGCCGCAGAATGCAGTGTCTGATCAGGGCCTTCTCTGTTTGCAGGAAGTTCATCCATTTTCAAAAGAGCAAGTCGAATGCATATCTGGCGCGCGCGTGCTGTGAAAATCATGTCACAATAAAAGGACCCAAAATACTACTTTTTGACTTGGTGACCCCCCCAGTCATGCCCCTGGGGCAAAATATTTGCACCACTGTATTCTACTCTTCATTACCTTGGATTTGACATGCAACATGACCATTTGTACAAAATTGGTTTTTGACCCTTTAGGTGGGGTCACTCTGGCCCCACCCCCAGTGGGATCACATCAGAATTCCAAATACATTCCTCCAGTCCTCATCCATAGAGCTATTACCTATTCTAGCTCAAAAAGCCTAGCAGGTCTAAGTTGTGTGACAGTCCCAAAAAAAAAAAGGACCCGAAATCCTTCTTTTTGACCTGGTGACCCCCAAACATGCCCCTCCTGGTTTTGCACCACAGTATTCTAGTAATGCAACATGACCATGCTATGTACAAAATAAATTTCGGACCCCTAGGTCCAAAATACTCTTCATTACCTCTGATTTGTTATTTAACATGACCGTTTGTACAAAACTGGTTTATGACCCCTTAGGTGGGCTCAGGCCCCAACCCCTGCCTGGATATTACATCAAAATTCTGAATACGTTCCTGCAGGCCTCAGCCAATGGGCTATTAGAGATTCCAGCTTAAATGGTCAAGGAGCAATTGTGTGACATTACAGGAAGACGGACCAGGAGTATGACATGATCCCTGCTTTTTCTTCCAAAAGTGTGGGGATAAAATGAACTGAACCTAACATCCCTGAATTTTGAGATGGATCCCTGCTGTACTGAAAGATTCAACCCATTCTGTACTGAAAGATTCAACCCATTCTGTACTGAAAGATTCAACCCATTCTGTACTGAAAGATTCAACCCATTCTGTACTGAAAGATTCTGTTGATTACAGAATGGGTTGAGCTCATGTCTAATTCATGAAACATACAGTAAAATTCCTATATTAAGACCACCTTTTGGACTGTTCAAAAGTACTTTTGAACAGTCCCAAAGGTTGTCTCCTATTGGGAGACACATGATGTGAGTGAGCGTTTAAGTTTTACCTCCCACCAACAGCTAAGGTCATACGGAGACGGGACCTCGGTTTAATTACTCATCCGAAAGTCTAGAGAAGCCTGGGATCAATCCTGCGATCTCTGGTTTACAAGTAGCGTAACCACTACACTACGCAGGCTTCTAGACACATGATGTGGACAACACAAAGAAAGAATAACTAAAACTTTCTCAATAAGCTATTAACGGCAGATTTAGTCTTATATTCAGGTGGTCTTTATAGCGGAATTTTACTGTATTATTATTACATGTATCATGTTAATTTAGAAAAATTAAGGCTTGCCATTTCATATCCTAACACTTATCCTGCTGTTCACAACAACCCCTATCTTTGTAAACAGTGTAGGTCCAGATCAGATGGCTTCTGAAGAAGCCATCTGATCAGGATCTACACTGTTTGGCATTCAGTTTATGAATTTGTAGCAATAAATTACATCAAGTAATTTGATTGGTTGATAGACAGAAATGGGTGTGGCTTAAATGAATATTCAGCAAGATAAGGGTTAATTGTCTGCTAGGCATGGAATTCACATGAACTGTCAAGCCTGGCCCCAAGGTTATAAAACTTTTTTCATGCTCAATTCAGCTGAGCATGAAATTTGTAATGCTCACAGGTATTAATGCACCAGTCATTTGCAACCACTGCCCCTCCCCCCACCCCCCTCCCAACCATGATGAATAGCGGGGATAACAACTTTCTCTCCATCACAGCCATGCTAAAATCCCGGCACTGCGGGGACAAATGGATGGTAAAAGCACTGCCGCTTATCCCCCCTCCCCAGGGAAAAGGAATTTTGAAAGGTCTTGCGAGATCTCGCTGGTGCCCAGCTAAAAATTGGGTTAAACACCGGTACAACACAGGTGAAACACCGCAGTTCCTTCGGGTAATTCCACTGCTATAATCCCAGCTGTTTAAGCGTGAATTCAGAGTCTCCGCACTAACACAGCACTACAGGGACATTCAAAGGGTAAAAGCACCGCACATTAGCCCGGCTATCCCGGATCTTCCCCGTAGGTGGACGGGGGCAGTGGTTACAAATGACTGGTGCATAAAATGCAAATAAATCAGACCATTTTACTGCTCTGATCAGCTAAGAATGTTGTTTTTCATGCTCAGAAGTTTTAAGGGGAATGGGAAAACCTTCAGGGGAGGCAACTCCTGGGAAAGGATTTTTGTCTCCCACGTCAGTAGGGGTTAACTCTTTAAGATGCGAGTCTGATACCTGCCGGCGTCGGCAACATTCTTTCGTTGAGATTGATCATAAAATCTTTTCTACTGTCATTCTCCCCCTTCCACTGATTCAAGAAGGGCAGTTGTCAGTTTCTGGCGAAAGAATGTGCACTGTACTGGTGAATTGCTTACGTGTGAGCCTGCCCAGGAAAAGTGAATACCACACTGTTTGCGACCAAGATCAGACCGCTTCTTTAGGAGCAGTCTAAAGGAGCACTCTGATCTGGGTCCACACTGTTTGCCTGTATAAAAAATATTTTTAAAAAGTTTGCAAGAAGATTCAGCAGACGACATAAGCAGACAACATTTTCAGATGCAGTTTTTCTTGGCATCTTAACAGTTACGTGATATGAAAATGGAAAAAAAAAACACACAATAAAAAACCCCCATATGATTGATATATTATGAAAGAATAGTAATTACAGGTTATCAGGCTTTGAACAAAATTTATGAATGGCAGATAAGAAAAAATATCAGATTTATGAGAAGAATAAAATAAATATTTACCATTCAATATCTAATGAATATTGTGAGAATGTATGCATGTTTGTTGATAAGTTTGTTAGTGCATTGTCTATTGTTACACATATACACACTGGTAAATTGCCTGCTTTGATCCATTGTATACTAGTGGACTTCCTTTGCTGTATGTTGGACAAGTCAATTTGTCATATAAGGGGTGTCAGGCCTATATTATCATTTTTATTCTTTTTTTTCACAGAAAATCCTGTCAGCAAATAGTGCAGGCCCTGATCAGATGCCACATTCTGTGGCATCTGATCTGGGCCTGCACCGTTTTCCAAGGTACCTAGGAGTTTCCCCCGAATACAATGGTGCAATATAGGTGTCCGGTTTTCATTTCATTTGTCAAGCTGTCAACAATTGTTTTCACCCTAGCTTTCACCCAAATGAGAGAGAACTGTTAGAGTCTTATTAATGATACTTGGTACAAACTTGTGGTTCCAATTCTTTACCTAATTTATATATGTTGTTACATTGATGATACTGATTCTTCTCCAACACAGCCCCATCCCCCCCCCTCCCCCCCCTCCCACACCCCCTCCCCCCCCTCCCCCCCCTCTTTTTTGGTTGTTCATTTTTAGCTCACCTGTCACGTAGTGACAAGGTGAGCTTTTGTGATCACTTTTTGTCCGTCATCCGTGCGTGCGTCCGTAAACTTTTTCTTCAAACGACATCTCCTCCTAAACCACTTATCGGATTTTGTCCAAACTTCACAGGAATGATCCTTAGGTGGTCCCCTTTCAAAATTGTTCAAATGGTTCGGGTCTGTTGTACATCAAGGTCACAGGAGCCAAAAATAAATTTTTTTTAACTAACTTAAAAAAATCTTCTCCTGAAACCACAAGGCCCAGGTCTTTAATATTTGGTGGGAAGCTTCATCTAGTGGGCCTCTACCAAGATTGTTCAAATTAAAGCTGTGGGGCCAAAATGCCTCCGCGTCGGGGCCTGTAGTTTTACATAGACTTTTATGGGGAAAACCTTAAAAATCTTCTTGTCTTTGATATTTGGTATGAAGCTTCATCTAGTGGACCTCTACCAAGATTGTTCAAAATATAGTCCTGGGGCCTAAAATTCCCCCGCGCAGGGGCCCACTGGTTTCACATAGGCGTATATAGAGAAAATCTATCAAAATCTTCTTGTCTGAAACCAGAAGGCCCAGGTCTTTGATATTTGGCATGAAGCTTCATCTAGTTGACCTTTACCAAGATTGTTCAAAATATAGTCCCGGGGCCAAAAATGCCCCCGCCTTAGGGCCTACTGGTTTCACATAGGCGTATATAGGGAAAACCTTTAAAAATCTTCTTGTCTGAAACCAGAAGGCCTAGGTCTTTGATATTTAGCATGAAGCTTCATCTAGTGGACCTCAACCAAGATTGTTCAAAATATAATCCTGAGGCCAACATTGCCCCTGCGCCGGGGCCAACTGGTTTCACATAGGAGTATACAGAGATAACCTTTAAAAATCTTCTTGTCAGAAACCAGAAGGCCCAGGTCTTTGATATTTGGTATGAATCTTCATCTAGTGGACCTCTACCAAGATTGTTCAAATAATAGCCTTGGGGCCAAAAATGTCCCTGCCCCAGGACCCACTAGTTTTACATAGGCTTTTATAGGAAAAACCTTTAAAAATCTTTTTGTCTGAAACCAGCAGGCCCATGTCTTTGATGTTTGGCGTGACGCTTCATCCAGTGGACCTCTACTGATATTATTCAAATTCAAGATTGTTCAAATTATAGCCATGGGGCCAAAAATGCCCCCGTGCCGGGGCCCACCAGTTTTACATAGACTTATATGGGGAAAAACTTTAAAAATCTTCTTCTCTGAAACCAGAAGGCGTATATGGGAAGGCATATATAGGGAAAATCTATCAAAATCTTCTTGTCTGAAACCAGAAGGCCCAGGTCTTTGATATTTGGTATGAAGCTTCATCTAGTGGACATTTACCAAGATTGTTCAAAATATAGTCCTGGGCCAAAATGCCCCACACCGGGGCCTACTGGTTTCACATAGGCGTATATAGGGAAAACCTTTAAAAATCTTCTTGTCTGAAACCAGAAGGCCCAGGTCTTTGATATTTGGCACGAAGCTTCATCTAGTGGACCTCTACTGAGATTATTCAAATAATATATATAATCTGGCGCCAAAAATGTCCATGTGCCAGGGCCCACTGGTTTACATAGGTTTATATAGGGAAGACCTTTAAAAATCTTCTTGTCTGGAACCAGAATTTGGTTTGAAGCTTCATATAGTGGACCGCTACCAAGTTTTTTCAAATTATAGCCCTTGGGCCAAGACTGTACGAGAGACACTGATTCTCAGGTGAGCGATTCAGGGCCCTCTGGGCCCTCTTGTTAGTTATGTATGTCCTTCCAGTTCAATGTTGGTGACGGTGGTGATTCTGATTCTTTCCCACGTTATGTATATTGCTTTGTTTGCTGCTGTCATTCCATGTTTCTACTTCTTTCCTCAAGTGATATTGTGGGAACAATTTGGGATCTGACTGTATCAGTTCCTATTTTAATTTGCAACTTTGGATTGCAACTTTAATGCAAGCATCCATATTTGACTTTGACCTACATTTCATGCTTCACTGACTTTGTAAACAACTGCATCACCCTAACATTCACCCTAACCTAAGAGTCCCATTTCTCAAGAGCTATAAGAGCTTCATTAATGATACTTGGTTCAAACTTCCAGTCCACTGACTTTGTAAACTGTTGTGTCAGTCCTTGCTCAAGAACTAAAAAAGCTTCTTGGCATGACAACTTTTATACAAGCATCCATATTTGAATTTGACCTTCATTAATGGTTCACTGACTTTGTAAACTATTGCATCAACCCTGGTGTTAACCCTTCTCTCAAAAACTGTACAAGCTTATTTCATGGTATGTACTTAGTATTAACCCTTGTCCTGCTGAATATTTAAATATGCCACTCTCACTTCTGATTATCAACCAATCAGATTTCGTGAAGCAAATTATTGCAACAAATTCATAATCTGAATGACAAACAATGTAGATCCTGATCAGATGGCTTCTTTAAGCCATCTGATCTGGATCTACATTGTTTGATAGGTAAGGCATATCGGGCTCAGCAGGACAAGAGTTAACTTGCATCTAGAGATGGCAACTCTAATGCATGCATCCATATTTGACCTTGACCTTCATATCATGGTTCACTGACTTCCAACACTAGCATTCAGATCACCCAAGAGCTTCATGAATGATAATTGGTACAAACTTCGTTGCAACTAGAGATGGCAACTTTTATTCAAGCATCCTTGCTTGACCTTGACCTACATTTCATGGTTTGGGGAATTAGTACTCCCACAGGCAAGACATAGCCTTCAGGGGAACTCTTGTTTAATTCTCTTGTGAACCAAACATCCTTAGTTATTTTAATAACAGTCAAAATTTTATGATATACTGGTGAAAAGGTGTCCTTATATATATTACCTCTTGAAGTGCTGCTGAAATTTCTTGGGCATAAAACAATCTAATCAAAAAAAAAAAAAAAATAGTTCAGAAAAACAGTAATGTAAATCCTTATTTTCTTTGAAAACTTAACAAAAAATACTTTGAAAATGACATTCTGTAAGTCGTTATTAGCACTTTAACATTTGAACAACATCAAAAAATTGGGACACACAGACATGCTGATGTCATGCTTTGGCTGATGTTTGCATTTATGCGGCTGACAGCACTTGAAATTTTGTGAAGCTATAACATTTTTATCCCCCCGACCGAATAGGTTCGGGGGATATAGCGATCAGCCTGGCGTCCGTCCGTCCGTCTGTCCGTCCGTCCGTCCGTCCGTCCGTCCGTAGACGCAACCTTGTGATGGCCATAACTCCTATACCCTTTGAGATTTTATTGATGGTTCTTGGCACAATTGTTCACAAGGCCGAGACGGCGTGTCATGCGCAAGAACTAGAACTCTGGATGCCAAACTTTTTTAGTTATCTCCCCTTTTAATAAAATAGAATGACTACTTTGTGATGGCCATAACTCCAATACCCTTTGAGATGTATTGATGGTACCTGGCACAGTTGTTCACAAGGCTGAGACGGCGTGTCATGCACAAGAACCACAACTCTGGTTGCCAAGGTTTTGGAGTTATCTCCCCTTCCAATAAAAAAGAGTGACAACCTTGTGATGGCCATAACTCCTATACCCTTTGAGATTCATTGATGGTTTTTGGCACAATTGTTCACAAGGCTGAGACGGCGTGTCATGCGCAAGAACCAGAACTCTGGATGCCATACTTTTTTAGTTATCTCCCCTGACAATATAACCTTGTGATGGCCATAACTCAAATACCCTTTGAGATATATTGATGGTACTTGGCACAATTGTATACAACGTTGAGATGGCGCTTCATGCCTAAGAACCACAACTCTGGGTGCTATGAAATTTGAGTTCTCTCCCCTTCCAATATAACAGTATGACAACCTTGTGACCACCGTACCTCCAATACCCTTTGAGACATGTTGGTGGTACTTGATGCAGATGAACATGAGGTTAAGCAGGTGTGTCATGCTCAAGAATTACAACTCTGGGTGCTCTGGTTTTTTAGTTATCTCCCCTGGCAATATAACCTTGTGATAGCCATAACTCCAACTCCCTTTGAGATATATTGAAGGAACTTAGCACAATTGTATACAAGGTACAGAAGGGATGTCATTTGCAAGAACCACAACTGTTGTTGCTGTGGTATTTGAGTTATCTACCCTTCCAATATAACAGTATGACCAGTGTGATCACTATATCTCCAATACCTTTTGAGACATATTGATGGTACTTTGTGCAGAATTACATGAGCTTAAGCAGGCATGTCATGCGCAAGAACCACATTTCTGAGTGCCCTGGTTTTTTAGTTATCTCCCCTGACAGTATAATCTTGCGATGGCCATAACTGCAATACTTTTGTGATATGTGGTTTAATTCTGGTGCACTTTCTATTGGTGAACAATCTTCTGAAGGCCATATTGGCTTTTGGTCGGGGGATTTGCCATCTCTTCCGATGGCTATTTTTTTAATAAAACAAACAAATATACCCATTGGGGACAACTGTATTGAAAATAAGTCATATTTGGTATACAGTTACTTGGGGCATATCACCAAAAATTGGAATTTGAAACAGCAAAACTGACCATTTACTTCCCCAAAATGACAATTTCTTTCAAACCATGGTCCTAGTTTTATGCCCCAATCACAGAGCACAGACTATCCATGATCAGCCAGGATGATAACAGAATATTTTTACAAACAGTGAAGGCCTTGATCAGATACTGCATTCTGCAGCATCTGATCAGGGCCTGCTCTGTTTGCAGGTGCCCCATATTAAGGTTCCCCATGAAACACACAAACAGTTAAGCAGCAAAAGTACAGAAACTAGGCTTCATTAATTCTTCTTTCCGCTCTCAGACATTTCAGATTCTTTCTCACTAAGCTGAAATTTCTTCTGGTATTGTTCCAGATAAAATATTAGATTGTCAATGTAAAGAAGATTTCTGGAGGCTTAACCCATTCTATAAGGAAGCCCAAAAAATGGATGCCGGAAAATTGTGCAGGCCCAGATCAGATGCTGCAGAATGCAGTGTCTGATCAGGGCCTTACACTGTTTCTGATAAGGATCTTAGCTGTTTGCTAAAAGTTCAGCCATTTTCCATATATCTAACAAAGCCAAGTACCCCCAAATTTGGAAATCAACTCCAGCTCTGTTAAAGGCAGAATATTCCATTCAGTTCAGAATGGGTTTAAAATGGATCGGATGTTGTGTGTTCATTATGCAATACCTTGTGACAATGTAGTAAAGCTGAGGTAATTGAGAAAGAAGGATAAATCTTGGAAAATCAATTCTCACTCTTTTATGTTTACCAGACAGTAATTTTTACAAGAACTGCATTGAAAAGCCTGTATTCAATAGTGAATTTGATACAGCTGTGCATTATCAGACTGCTTGCTGAGAATTAGCATACGAGTATCATATGAGCCCCGCAAGCGAATTTGTGTCTTCGAGCATTCCATCATGACAAATTTTAACTGCGCATGCCCAGCCATTCAGAGGGGACAGGGATGTGGCTTTCTGTCTGAAGGTTACTCTTGATACACTGCTTGTATGAGCGAGCAGCGAAGGTTCTGGCGAGACTGCGCAGATGCGCAGGCTCGCCTGAACCTTCGCTGCTCGCATAGGCGATAAGTACCAAAATCGCTTGACGGGGGCCCATATAATACTTTAAGTAAGCTCCAGTACTATATATTGACAAATATTTCTGTCAATGATTTTACTGTTTGTATATTCTTTATCCTACTTATCCCTTGTCCTTCTGAAGTAGATAACACCAGTGTAGATCCAGAGTCTATAAATTTGAATGAATACATTATATCAAGTAATTTGATTGGTTGATAGTCAGAAATGGGTGTGACAAATGTATTTAAGCAGCAGGACTACAAGGATCAAATAGAAGTGAAGGCAATGATCAGGAATGGATACAAGTACCTCAAACCTCCCATCTAAGACATAAAAGAGAAAATAAAACATGGACATAAAATAACTTCACAATTTTGAAAATGTCACAGGCAGAAAGCCAAAAGGACAGTTACTTTCCCACAAAATGATCCAAAGTAAAAAGATATTAGCAATACATACATGCAAAGACAAACTTTAACAATCATAAACCAGGACAGAAGAAACACATTGGAAGGTCAGTTTAAAGATTTTACTTGGGGCTTAAATCAATTTTACGTGGCCACAATCCTTGCTTAAGTTTACGATATAGCACTTTTTATCAAATTACACCAAGGTCTTACTTAAGGATCAACTGTCTGTTCAGCCACAGTACTAGCTTACCTGAACATCTAATGATCTGACAGAAATGATCAGTTCGTCCACATCCTTTTGGCATCAGTATCTTACCTTTCAAGTGCTAAGTAATCACCTCCAGCAGACAGCATTCAAAGCATTTTTGTTCTTATTTTTGACATTACATGTTAATAATGTCAAACTAAGAATAAAAATAAATTGTTGGATGCTTTAAAATTGAAATCTTAAGCAATATTTGGTATTAATGGCTCCTAGAGTTGAAATCTTCAACAATATTTAGTATTGATCCAGTCAAGTTATAGTCTGTACTTTGAATCTTGATAAATCAAAAAGTGAAATGCATGGACCACCAAAAACCAGATGGTCCACCTGGGCTAATCATATCTGGTCCAGACCAAAATAGCTGGATCTGGGCCAATGGACATGCTCTTATTTCAAGTCTGTTGTTATGCTGTTCATAGGAAAAGACAGATCTTCTGACATGTTTTTCTCCCATATTGTAGGGGCTCTTTTGAAAAAAACAATTTGTTCCCTAGAATTTTCCTTTGTGTGCTTACAATTTTTGGGAGGTTTGACTATGCCACTAAATAAGGTCTGGCTATGCAGGGAGATATCCTCATTAGAAAGACATGGAGTGTAAACTATGAGGTTTTCAGTATCTTCCAGGAAAGTATAATTAAATTGCTGACCTCTTATCCAGAATTTAATTCAGAAAGGCTGTTCTTGCTGTGATACTAAAATCAAAAACTACATTATAACCTTTCATAGTGGCCAACTTTAGCTTTTGTAACCTGTTTGAAGCAAGCCTGTATCAGTTCACCAAAAAGGCAATTACAGTTATAGCACACTTGTACCAAGCAAGTTCATCAACAAATAAATTTGGACAGTATGTGTGTTACTTTCTTCCTTTTAACCACTTCAGCCTCGTCTGATTTTGACCTGTGGCAGGATAATGGTTGCCTCAGGTATTCTGTTGCCCTCCAACAAATAAAGCAACAGTACTCTCATTATCTGCACCTTCTAGAATATTTAAGTTTGCATGAACTGTTAGATACTTTATGAAGGCGGTCATTCTTTTGCACTGTCTTATTTGTCAATTGGCTTTTTGCCATTGGTTCATGTTTGGCTGATGTTTTTGTGTGTGGCTCCATGTCGCTTACTTTCTTAAGGTGACTTGAAATGGATGCATTCTTTAATTGTGGCCTTTCCTGAGTGACATTTTCTTATAAGTTTTAGTGCAGCTGAAGTAAAAGAAAAAAAAATGTTTAATTAGCTTGACCCATTTCAGATGGGAAACCACAAAATGGGACACTTATAGACAGAGCATTGTCTCTTAATCATTCGGTCTCCACAGTAACTGTTGTAGATCTGGGCCATGCGTGGGTCAAATTTGAGACAATCAAGCTCAGCAACAGGTGTTTTGTTTTCTGGGTACTCTGGTTTCTGCCCACCCCCATTAATGATAGGGTTGAAAAAAGTGTTCAGAGTAAAAGAAATAATCTTGAAAGGGCAATAAAACCAAAACCAAAAAAATCTCTGATACCCCTAGATTTCGAAGTGGACAGCTGCTATATATAGTGAGGAAGGCTTCATTCAGAAGCTCAGCTTCAGACAAGAAAATACAAGATGTGATAAATGAGAGTATACTTTGATGAAATAGATGACCAATAGTCTAACAGTTTCTTTCTATTCATGATTTATTGTCCAGTGCTTGTTGGTTAATTCTATTTTGCTTAAAAGTAAGATAGACATTTTGCAATTAATTAGATTTAGCACTGTAAGGCTGGGAAACGTGACTCTTGTATTCAATGGAGCGCAGACGTTTTTTTTTTCGCATATTAATTACATTGTTTGTGGGCATTACTCTTAGTCACCAAGCAAAATTGTTGAGCAGGCAAATGTTTTTGCTTTTTTTCTGAGAGAACCTGGCTTGATATTTCATGAGAAAATAAGGCTTGCCATTACATGTGAATCATCTACCAAGCAGAAGATTCACATGATTGTAACGTCAAACCTTATTTTCCATGAAAAAAAAATAAAATAAAAATTGCCATCTGCACTAAAAATATACACAGTGCTTAACCCTTGTCCTGCTGAATATTTCAATTTGCCACACCCACTACTGATTATCAACCAATCAGATAACTTGATGCAAATTATTGCTACAAATTCACAATCTGAATGACAAACAATGTAGATCCAGATCAGATGGCTTGTTCAGAAGCCATCTGATCTGGATCTTTTTTGTTTGATTTGGTGTTTAACGTCCCCATCAACACTGTAAAGGTCATTTTGGAGACGTTGCTTCCAATTTTGTGGGACTTTTACCCGACATTGAGATGAAATGACAGCTCAAGCCCGGTCGCCCAATGAAACCAATAGGGTTTATTAGCATGGACAGTCCGCCTCGCACCGCGGTTCCTGGACAGGCTTAGATCCTCTAAGCGGTTTACCAGTACTAGTGTGCGGGCCGGATTCAGCTCTGCATTGAAGCATCATGCAGCCCATATACTTCTTCAAGCCCCTAAGGGCGGGGGCTGGGGTCTGGATCTACATTGTTTGAAAGATAAGGCATATCCGGACTTAGCAGGACAAGGGTTAAGGGTTTGTCATTGCGAAAACATGCCTATATAATTCTGACCCCCTTGAGCCCCACTGTTATTGTCGCACCTACTTTAGCAGGAAGACATAGGCTTGCAAGTTTCCTTTTGTCCATCCATCTGTCCATCCGGTCATCCATCCGGTTGTCCCTCTGTCTGTCAACATTTTCACTGGGTGTCTTGTCATTGCAACTCCTCTTACAGTTTTATATCAATCATTTTGAAATTTGGCATGTGTTTTTGCCATGGTATGAGGATGTGCATGTGGTTTACACATAATTCTCTTATCAATATTTGTTAATTTTTTCACACAGCATAGGTTTTTATGGAGAATTGACAAAAATTATTCTTTGTTTTATCACTTTATCTGTTTCTGTGTCAGATGGTAAATCTGATATAAAAATCAATCCATGGGTGATGAAAGGACAGTAATTGGCGACCAGAAAATGCAATAAAGAAAGTCTCTGTAGGACATAAAATGTCAAAATGTTAGTTTCTTTGATGGCTGTCAACTTTCTGGAGGAGAAATTATAGAATTTGAGACATTCTGAAGGGGAAATTCTAGAGTTTGAGAATAGGTTTTTGTGTTCTAGTGCCCGTTAATGAGATTGTTATCTCTGAAAACACCAAGCAATATATAATATTGTGCAGCACTGAACATTCCGATTCCTTTATCATTTTTATGTCCCCGCCACGAAGTGGGGAGGGGCATATAGTTTTGCCCTTATCCATCCGTATGTACATACGTACGACTGTACGTCACACTTTGTAGTACTATTCTTGTCTCCGCAAATCCTTCTACAATATTTGATGCAGGTCATTGAAACAGACATGCATTGAACATGTGCATGAAGGACACAGGATTCTGATCCAGCCCCTTATTTTAGAATTATGTCCCCTTGAATAGCTTAATTATTTTGGCCATATGTGTAGCATAGGAGGTTAAATAGTACTGTTCGCGTCTCCACAAGTCCTGTCCTACAGTATTTGATGCAGAACATTAAAACTTGCAACACAGTTCATACATGCATTGAACATGTGCATAAAAGAAACAGAATTCTGATCCAGCTCCCTATTGCAGAGTTATGTCCCCTTGGACGACTTAATCTTTTTTGCCATGTGTGTAGCATAGTTTGTTAAATAGTACTGTTCGTGTCTCCGCAACTCCGCCTACAGTATTTGATGCAGGACATTAAACTTGCAACTCAGTTCAGACAGGATTCTGATCCAGCTCTTCATTGCAGAATTATATCCCTTTGAACAACAAACATTTTGGCCATATGTGTAGCATAGTAGGTTAAATAGTACAGTTCCTGTCTCCGCAACTCTTCCTGCAGTATTGATACAGGACATTGAAACTTGCAACACAGTTCAGACATGCATTGAACATGTGCATAAAGGAAACAGGATTCTGATTCCTTCCCTTATTGCAGAATTATGTCCCCTTGACCAACTTAAACATTTTGGCCATTTATTGCAGTTACTAGTTTAGTTACAATGTGTGCCTGTCTCTGCATAATTTTTATTATGTCAAACAGTGAGGCTTATGGCTGGGGCATTCATCACCTTTAGTGATTGTCTAGTTTTTCAGACAGACCCAGGCTTGGCATTTAATGTGAATTATCTGCAAGTAGACAATTCACATTAAACACCAAGCCCTATTTCTCTAGTTAAGATGATTCATTTGAAATGTGAAGCCTTATTTTCTGTGAAAAACAAGAAAAAAATATTTGAAAATGTTGTAAGCAATTGTCATGGTTGTGCTTCAAAGGCTTCAAATCATATTGCGGACCAAAGATGAAAGAGGGAAATTTTTTTTTTTAGATATTTTTGTTATTATACACATACCAAACTTTATTCAGGGACTGCACTTTAATCCTACATTGCTGAATTTTGATAGGGCAGTTAACTACCATGTGAACCAATTAACCCTTATCTTGCTGAATATTCAGTTTAGCCACACCCATTTCTGACTTTGAACCAATCACATTACTTCATGTAATTTATTCTAACAAATCCATAAACTCCATGTAAAACAGTGTAGATCCTGATCAGATGGCTTCTTCAGAAGCCATCTGATCTGGATCTACACTGTTTCCAAAGATAGGAGTTGTCGTGAACAGCATTGATAAGAGTTAGGTAAACGACACTCCTCCAAACAAATTGACCATATTCCTTTCATCCTTGCAACCAGTGAAGACCCAGATCAAAAGCTACAGAATGCAGCATCTGACATGGGTCTGTACTGTTTGTTTAAATTACAGAATTTTAAAGGTTAAATTAACCCTTGTCCTGCTGATCCCGGATATATCTTATCTTTCAAACAATGAAGATCCAGATCAGATGGCTTCTGAAGAAGCCATCTGATCAGGATCTACATTGTTTGTCATTCAGTTTATGAATTTGTTGCAATAATTTGCATCAAGTAATCTGATTGGTTGATAATCGGTAGTGGGTGTGGCATATATGAATATTCAGCAGGTCAAGGGTTAAGTCAGTTGACCTTCCAGTGTTATCAGTGCTTTGATTGTATTTCAGTTGTATATGATTTTATCCAGTCCATCATCTAAAGAGACCTACCAAAATAAATACATTCCATATGCAAAAAAGCTTTTAGTATCCTCCCATTTATGCTTTGCATCCCATAAATCAGTCATTAACATAGAGTGTAGACCCAGTTCAGATTCCACAGCGAGAAATACATTGTGAGTGTGACTGGTTAGAATTTCCTCAATGAGGCGGTTCTAACGAGCACTCACAACCTATGTTTTTGAGTAGAAATAAGAAAAATATAACAAATTTTCATCATTTTTGAATTATGAAAAATGCACTATATCACGCCAATGTGTTTTGCTAATGAATCTGTTTGTCATGAATAGGTTACCAAAAAATTGTTGTGTAGGCATGCCAACCTTGGATGATATTTGCCTCCCCCTTATTATTATCCTATTATTATCATTTTACAATCTGATGGTGGGATTCTCCCATATTGTGCAACTTACTCAATGCCAGTACTAATTACATCGTTCTTTATGGTAAGTGACAGCACCAGTCCATTTCAAAATTTGGTGGTGTCAGATTCAGTTACTTCTAGAAATTTCATCAGAAAATGGTTGAACTTTCAGCCAACAGTGACGACCCTGATAAGGCATCACATCCTGCGGCATCTGATCTCGTTCCGCACTGTGCGCCAATGACCCAATTTAGAGTTTCCTACATAAAATGGGTTAAACCGCAGCAGCATATAGTACTTATATATGTATTCGGACAAACAGTGTAGACCCAGATGAGATGCCGCAGAATGCGGCATCTCATCAAGGTTTACACTGTTTGCCACTCATCCAGCTATTTTTAGACACAACATTGGTTAAATTCTACTTTGTTCAAATTTTTAAGCAACTATGGTAAGGAATTTAGGTATCCGAATACATAGTGTAAGTACTGTAATCAGCCTTGGTAAACACCCCAGATTCTTTAGTTCTGGGCAGGGGCGTAGCTAGAATAAAAAATCATTTGTACGCCAACAAAAGAAAACACTAGAAATAATAACTCCATTTACGAAATGGGGACCACTCTAATAGTATAAGTGCGGTCCCCATTGCAAAGGAGGAAACTATGCTAGCTAATGAATAGTTATGTATATCCTAGCTTCTTCTTCATCATCATCTTCTTCTTTTTCTTCTTCTTCTTCCTCTTCTTCTGTCTGCTTCTTCTTATTCTCCTTCCTCTTCTTCCTCTTCTACATCTTTTTTTAGCTCACCTGAGCCGAAGGCTCCGGGGGAGTTATTGTGATCTGTCACCGTCCGTCGTCGTCCGTCCATATGTCCATCCATTCACAATTCCTTTAAACAACATCTCCTAAACCACTGAACAGATTCTGACCAAACTTGACAGAAATGATCCTTAGGTGGTCCTCTCTCAAAGTTGTTCAAAGAATTCAATTCCATGCAGAACTCTGGTTGCCATGGCAACAAAAAGATGAAAATAAGAAAAAATCTTTAAAAATCTTCTTCTCTGAAACCAGAAGACCTAGGTCTTTGATATTTGGTATGAATCTTCATCTAGTGGACCTCTACCAAGATTGTTAGCTCACCTGTCACATAGTGACAAGGTGAGCTTTTGTGATCACATTTTGTCCGTCGTCCGTGCGTAAACAATTTCTTGTCCGCACGATAGCATCTTCATTTATCATTTGATTGTGAATACACTAGAGGCCACAGTTTTGGTCTGATCATCATGAAACTTGCTCAGAATGATTATCTTGACAATTTCTTGGTCAAGTTCGAATATGGGTCATGTAGGGTCACAAAGTAGGTCAGTTGGTCAAATCAGATAAAAACCTTGTGAACACACTAGAGGCCACATTTTTGGCCAGATCATCATCAAACTTGCTCAGAATGATAGTCTTGACAATATCTCAGTCAGGTTTGAATATGGGTCATGTCGGGTCAAAAAGTAGGTCAGTAGGTCAAATCATAGAAAAACCTTCTGAACACACTAAAGGCCACAGTTTAGGTCCGATCATCATCAAACTTGCCCAGAATGATCATCTTGACAATATCCTGGTCAAGTTTGAATACGGGTCATGTCGGGTCACAAAGTAGGTCAGTAGTTCAAATCATTGAAAAAGCTTGTGAACACACTAGAGGCCACAGTTTCGGTCCGATCCTCATCAAACTTGCCCAGAATGATCATCTTGACAATATCTCAGTCAAGTTCAAATATGGGTCATGTAGGGTCAAAAAGTAGGTCAGTAATCATGGAAAACCATCTGAACACACTGGCGGCTACAGTTTTGGTCCAATCCTCATCAAACTTGCCCAGAATGATCATCTTGACAATATCTCAGTCAAGTTCAAATATGGGTCATGTAGGGTCAAAAAGTAGGTCAGTAATCATAGAAAAAGCCTCTGAACACACTGGCGGCTACAGTTTTGGTCTGATCATCATCAAACTTGCTCAAAATGATCATTTGACAATATCTAGGTTAATTTCGAATATGGCTCATGTCTGGTCAATATGTAGGTCAGTGGGTCAGATTGTTGAAAAACCTGGTGAACACACTAGAGGCCCAAGTTTTGGTCTGATCATCATCAAACTTGCTCAGAATGATCATCTTGACAATATCTGTGTCAAGTTTGAATATGGGTCATGTCGGTTCAAAAAGTAGGTCATATCATAGAAAAACGTTTTGAACACTCTAAGAGGCCACAGTTTTAGTCAAATCATCATAAAACTTGCTCAGAATGATCATCTTGACAATATCTCAGTAAAGTTCGAATATTGGTCATGTCAAATCAAAAAGTAGATCAGTAGGTTATTTTGTCATAACTTTTGAACCGTTTGAGATAGAGCCTTCATATTTGGCATGTAGGTTCCTTCTGACAAGGGCTTCCCACTTATAAAGATTTGACCTGTGACCTTGACCTGTGACCTACTTTATCATACCTTTTGAACCATATGAGATAGAGCCTTCATATTTGGCATGCATGTTCCTTGTGACAAGGTTTTCTCAACCATTCAAAACTTTTGACCCATGACCTTGATTTTTGACCTACTTTGTCATAACTTTTTAAACATTTGAGATACAGCCTTCATATTTAGCATGTAGGTTCCTTGCGACAATGTTGCTTAGAATATCCTCTACCAAAAAGGCTAAAACAATCCCACTCGGATGAACAAAATGGCCACCGGAGGTAAAAATATAAAAAAATTGTAAATTTGATTTAAACGGAAACTCCCCCTAACCCTAAGACCAATTTGATTCAAAGTTCCCAGGAATGTTGTCTAGGTTACTCCCTACGTCATAAGCTAAAATCACTCTGCTGATGAACAAGATGGCCACAAGAGCTAAAAATAGAATGTACTCGAGACAGTCATACACAGGTGAGCGAACCAGGGCCCTCTGGGCCCTCTTGTTCAAATTATAGCCCTGGGACCAAAAATGCCCCCACGCCGGGGCCCACTGGTTTTACATAGGCTTATATATGGAAAACCTTTAAAAATCTTCTTGTCTGAAACCAGAAAGCCCAGGTCTTTGATATTTGGTATGAAGCTTCATCTAGTGGACCTCTACCAAGATTATTCAAATTATAGCCCCGGGGCCAAAGACGCCCCCGCGCCGGGGCCCACTGGTTATACATAGGCTTATATAGGGAAAACCTTTAAAAATCATCTTCTCTGAAACCAGAAGGCCCAGGTCTTTGATATTTGGTATGAATCTTCATCTAATGGACCTATACCAAGATTGTTCAAATTATAGCCCTGGGACCAATAATGCCCCCACGCCAGGGCCCACTGGTTTTACATATGCTTATATAGGGAAAACCTTTAAAAATCTTCTTGTCTGAAACCAGAAAGCCCAGGTCTTTGATATTTTGTATGAAGCTTCATCTAGTGGACCTCTACCAAGATTGTTCAAATTATAGCCCCGGGGCCAAAGACGCCCCCGCGCCGGGGCCCACTGGTTATACATAGGCTTATATAGGGAAAACCTTTAAAAATCGTCTTCTCTGAAACCAGAAGGCCCAGGTCTTTGATATTTGGTATGAATCTTCATCTAATGGACCTATACCAAGATTGTTCAAATTATAGCCCTGGGATTAATAATGCCCCCACGCCAGGGCCCACTGGTTTTACATATGCTTATATAGTGAAAATCTTTAAAAATCTTTTTCTCTGAAACCAGAAGGCCCAGGTCTTTGATATTTGGTATGAAGCTTCATCTAGTGAACCTCTACCAAGATTGTTCAGATTATAGCCCTGGGGCCAAAAATGCTTCTGCGCCGGGGCCCACTGGTTTTAGATAGGCTTATAGAGGGAAAACATTTAAAAATCTTCTTGTCTGAAACCAGAAGGCCGATCTAGTAGACCTCTACCAAGATTGTTCAAACTATAACCTGGGGCCAAAAACGGTTTTATATGGGCTTATATAAGAAAAACATATAAAAATCTTCTTATCTGAAACCAGAAGGCCCATGCCTTTGATATTCGATGTTAAGCTTCATTCAGTGGACCTCTGCTTAGATTGTTCAAATTATAGACCTGGGTCCAAAAATTGCACCGCCCTGGGACCTACATGTTAATCTCTTAGCTCAGTTGAGCCATATAGGACCATAATGGTCCTCTTGTTTACGTTTGTAATGTGTACATATCTGAGTACAGGTAGCTACGCCCCTGCTGGGAGTGTGGCATGAAAACTAGATTGCAATTTGCTCAAGAAATTTCCATGGTTCTTGAAGGGTTGAACCATGAGGAGGGTTACCTGGTATATTTCTCACCTGTTCTGAATGCATTTCACAATATGATTTGTTAGCAATAATAAAATGGTTAAGATGGGGTGTTGATATAGTTTTCACACCTTGCTGACTGAAATGAACCTGTAAACTACTGATTACCATCAGCAGAAGGTTAATTTACTGTACAATAGTTGCAATAAAACTTATGGACTGCTGAATATTTCACTTAAGGTAAAATATCAGGTCTTTGATATTTGGTATGAATCTTCCTAAAAATTCAACCACCTTTTGCCGGTCCAGACCGATTTATGAAATTGAAAACCAATTTCTAGAAAAATTTCAGTGTGCCAAAAAATACCTGGTTAAGTGTCAGACTGTTTATTGTCCTAGTTATATAATCCAATTATCTCTAGTGTTGGGGCTGTAGTGAAGTTTGACAGAAAACACATTTACCAGATCTCGATCTCGCCAGGTTTTGTAATATTTGGAGTTGCTCTGATTTTGTGGGACTTTTACCGGACATTGAGATGCATGTTGAGATGAAATAACACACTCCAAGAAACTGCTAGGGTTTAAGGAGCAGTCTGACTTGCACCACTTTCCCTTGACTTTAAGCTGTTTACCAGTACTCATGCATGGAAGCAAATGATGCACTGCAGCCCAATTTATTCTCCAAGCCCCAACAGGCAGGGGTGCTCTTACTATTCTAAAATCTGATTAAATTTTTATTATCTAGACACATTTAAAAGGGATTTTGGATGCACCTAAAATATTCTGGTTGTGTTTTTCAAAATTTATTTGGAAAATGGCTAAACTTTTTGCAAACAGTGTAGGCCCTGATCTTGGCCTGCACTGTTTGGCAAGGTACCCCTTTAGGGGTTTCCCCGCATGTAATGGGTTAAATGAGTGTGTCTTTCCTGCAAGAGTGGACCTTCTTTCTGGAGGGACATGGTTTTCATTGAAGCAAATGGGAAGTGATGAAAGTTGTCTCCCTTGTGAAAAATGGTGGAAATCTGTTTACCTTAACCCTTATCCCACTGAACACGACAAACCCTATCTTTGCAAACAGTGTAGATCCTGATCAGATTGCTTCTGAAGAAGGTGACTGTTTGTCACTGAACAAATACAGTAAAATTCTGCTATTAAGACCACCTAAAATTAAGACTAATTCTGCTTTAAAAAGCTTATTTAGTAGGTTGCAGTAAATACTTTTAATAATATTTGTTTTCTGCATACAGTGTCATCTAGTCAGAAACCAACTTTGGGACTGTTGAAAAGTGGTCTTAAAGACCACTTTTTGAACAGTCCCAAAGGTGGTCATAATAAATGAATTTTAGTGTAGTTTAATTGGTGGATATCAGAAATGAGTGTGGTCAAATTAATTTATTCAGCAGGATAAGGGTAAAAACACTGGTGATAACAATATAGCTTGAGATCATAATGGAGGTGTAATGATAATTTCAGAATAAATTTTCTTAGCATATGATGTGGGTACATATTAGAATTGCCTCAATTACATGTTGTGGGTACTGGCATTAGAATTGCCTCATAAAGGCAATTCTAACAAGTACCCACAACATATGATTCTAACAATTTGTTTGTTTGTATGATTTGAGGTTTTACATCCCTGTCAACACTGTATAGATCATTTTGGAGACATTGCTTCCAATCTTTTGGGACTTTTACCCGACATTGAGATGAAATGACGTCTCAGGCCCTGCCACCCATTGAAACCAAAAGGGTTTATATGCATGGACAGTCTGACTCGCACCACTTTGCCTGGGCAAGCTTAGATCCTCTAAGCGGTTTATCAGTACTCGTGTGCAGTCGGTTTCAGCTCTGCCTGGAAGCATCATGCAGCCCATTTATTTCTTCAAGCCCAGATGGGCGAGGGCCGAATGTTTCTAACAAGAAAGTTGAAGAGGGAAATTATCCCTTTATTGTCCTCATACTCTCCTTATCTATCTTATATCTGCAACTACAGTCAAACTTGGAGTCGGCTCGAACCCCTTTGGGACAATGAAAATTTGTTCGAGACAGCAGTAGTTCGAGCCACAAAGGGTTACTATTAGTTTTTTTTTTTTTTTTTTTGGTTTTGGTTTTACGGCCCTTTCAAGATTATTTCACTCATATCGAGCCGATTGTTAATCAAAGGTGGGCGAAAACCGGAGTACCCGGAGAAAAACCACCCGACCTTCCGTTGCAGAACTTGGCGTCTCACTTGTGACCCGAGCGAGGCCCGAACCACAGCGGCGAGAGACCTAATGATCCAGAGTCAGCGCTCTTAACCACTAGGCCACGGAGGCCTGTTAGGTTAGTTACTATTAGTGTCATACCAGGAGGCATAATGGAGATAATTGTGGATATCTTTTCTGTGTTCTGTATTATAAATGTATGTTGTGTGTACTCATCAAGGCGATTCTAATGAGTACACACAGCATACATCGAGGCGATTCTAATGAGTACACACAGCATACATTTGCAAGAAATATGAAGAAAATCTTCCTAAATTACCCCTATATGGTATTTGGAGGAATTCTCTGCGTACTCAAGAACGTGTTCGACTCATCCATGGTAACGAGCCATCGGAGTTCGAGCCATTGAAGTTCTACTGTATATAGACAATTAAGTTAAACTGTCTTAGGACACACTAAGTGACTATATTTAGCGGGCTCCCCTCAGGCCATACTATGTTCTTGTTTTTTCAGAGAGAACATATAGAACATTTCCTTTATTTCCCATGGTCAAAATAAGCTTTAGTGAAATCCTCAGTTTTGATGGGAAAGCCAGACAGAAATGCTTGATTTTATTCTGACTGCAAATGTGTAAACACTGGTCAATTGGTTTATTTTATATCAACAGATTCAAGGAGAACATCCATTTTCCCAATCAACAGAAAAGCTTCTGTTTTGCTTGAATTTAGAAGATTAATGTCTCACACAATATTTATGAGAAAAATTGAATCTCTTTCAGATCTCAGTGTGGAAAGTGAATTGATTCTAAGAATTGTGATGAAAATGAAACTCTGGCATAGGTCTGCCCTGAAAAAGAGATGAGGGGGTTTCCATGAATATTTTGGCAGGGAGTGGAATGTTAGGTTTGAGGCTCTGTACGTAGGTTGAGATGGTCTGAGGTGTTTTCCCTGTTATATAGGCCTGTACAAGAATTTTTAGCTCACCTGAGCCAATTAAAGGCTCTGGGGGAGCTTATAGGATGGAAGGCCTCTGTTGTCCATCCATCCGTCAATCGTCCACTATTTTCAAATCTCTAAAACCACTGGGCCAATTTCAATTATTAGCTCACCTGAGCCGAAGGCTCATGTGAGGTATTAGTATACCACGAGCCGTCGTCCGTCGTCCACACTTTCAAAGAAGTATATCTCCGGAACCAGTGGGCCAATCTTGATCAAATTTCATGTGAAGCATTATCAGGTAGGGGGAAAGGCTGCATACTGTTTTCGGGCAGATCGGATTGGAACTCTGGTTGCCACGGCAACAAATAGCTCCCATAGACTTAACATAGGAAAAAGTTTGTCATCACTCTAGCTCCGTCAATTTTTTTCTGATCGACTTCATTCTTGCAGATAACGAGGACAGGCATGAAATCTCGATCAAGTTCGATTTTGGGCTGAATCGGATTATTCACTCAGGAGTTACGTGCCCTTGAGAGTTCTTAACATAGGAAAAAGCTTGTCATCACTCTAGCTCCGTTAATTTTTTTCTGATCGACTTCATTCTTGCAGATAACGAGGACAGGCATGAAATCTCGATCAAGTTCGATTTTGGGCTGAATCTGATTATTCACTCAGGAGTTACGTGCCCTTGAGCGTTGAAAAAATTGCCTATTGACTTAACATGGGGAGAATGTTGTCATCACCGTAGCTGCTTCAATTATTTTCAGATTGGCTTTATTCTTGCAGATAACCAGCACAGCCATGAAATCTCGGTCAAGTTCGATAACTGGCAGAATCGGATCATTCACTTAGGAGTTACCTGCCCTTGTGTGTTTTTGCATTAGGGTTAATGGGAATTTAAAAAATGTATATCTTAAAGACTACTTGGCCAACTTTGATCAAATTTCATGTGTCGCATTATTGGGCAAGTGGAAAGGCTTCATTAGGTTTTCAAGCAGATCTGAGTGGAACTCTGGTTGCCATGGCAACATCTAGCTCCCATAGACTTCACATAGGAAAAGGCTTGTCATCACTCTAGCTCCGTCAATTTTTTTCTGATCGACTTCATTCTTGCAGATAACCAGTACAGGCATAAAATCTCGGTCAAGTTCGATTTTGGGCCGAATCGGATTATTTGCCTTGGAGTTACCTGCCCTTGAGCATAAAAAAATACGTTGTGACCACGATAGCAACTTTATTTTTATTCAGATCAGCTTCAGACTTGCAGGTAACGAGGACAGGCAAAAAATCCCGGTTAAGTTCGATTTTGGGCCGAATCGGAATATTGACCTCGGAGTTACGTGACCTTGAGCGACAAAAAATTTGCCCATAGACTTAACATAGGGAAAATGTTGTGACTACGATAGCCACTTGAATTTTTTTCAGATCAGCTTCAAACTTGCAGGTAACGAGGACAGACATAAAATCTCGGTTAAGTTAGATTTTGGGCCAAATCGGATTATTTGCCTTGGAGTTACCTGCCCTTGAGCATAAAAAAATACGTTGTGACCACGATAGCAATTTTATTTTTATTCAGATCAGCTTCAAACTTGCAGGTAACGTGGACAAGCATAAAATCTCAGTTAAGTTCGAATCGGAATATTGACCTCGGAGTTACATGACCTTGAGCGACAAAAAATTTGCCCATAGACTTAACATAGGGAAAATGTTGTGACTACGATAGCGACTTGAATTTTTTTCAGATCAGCTTCAAACTTGCAGGTAACCAGGACAGACATAAAATCTCGGTTAAGTTCGATTTTGGGCCGAATCGGATTATTTGCCTTGGAGTTACCTGCCCTTGAGCATAAAAAAATACGTTGTGACCACGATAGCAACTTTATTTTTATTCATATCAGCTTCAAACTTGCAGGTAACGAGGACAGGCATAAAATCTCGGTTAAGTTCGATTTTGGGCCGAATCGGAATATTGACCTCGGAGTTACGTGACCTTGACAGACAAAAAAATTTGCCCATAGACTTAACGTAGGGAAAATGTTGTGACAGAAATAGCGACTTGAATTTTTATCTCACCTGAGCCAAAGGCTCCAGTGAGCTGATAGTATACCAAGGCTCCGGAGTCCGTCGTCTGTCGTCCGTCCATCCGTCGTCCACACTTTCAATGCAGCATATCTCAGAAGGCAGTCGACCAATCTTGTTTAAATTTTATGTGTAGCACCATTGGACAAGGGGAAAGGCTGCATTAGGTTTTGGAGCTAGTCTGGTTCATTTGTTCCTTCATTCTTCTTTCTCTCCATATAGAGATAATAGACCAATGTTAAATTTTTAATCAAAGATTTCTCAGGAACTATAAAAGCTAGAAGCATCAAATTTGGTATTCAATAGAATAATGATGACTTATTTTGTGTAAGAGACATTGGGCTTTCTCAGCTTATTTGTTCATTTGTTCTTTCATTCTTCTTTCCCTCCATTTTGACCAATGTTAAATTTTCGTCAAAGATTTCTCAGGAACTATAGAAGCTAGAAGTCTCAAACTTGGAATGCAATGCAATAATGATGACTTATATCCTGTAAGGGTCAATGGGCTGGATTCTATTAGCAGATTTAGTAGTCAAGTCTGTGAATTGTTAAAACTTAAGTTCCTCAGGTGAGCGGTTTAGGCTCATTGAGCCTCTTGTATTTCATGTGCAGCCTCCTGGCAATGAACGAAAGAAAGTTTATAAGAATGGTCCAGGTCACATGACCAAGATGGCGCTGCAAGCCCACATATGGTAAAAAAAAACAACTTAAAAAATCTTCTCTAGAACCACTGAGCCAATTATCTTGAAACTTGGGTGTGTAGCATTGGGTCACTGAGTTCTACTAAGTTTGCAAAAATGATAACCCCAGATTGACCTTGACCTATTTTACTGTAAGGTCAAATTTGGTTCCTTAGGCTTTTCAGTGGGATATAGGTACAAAACGGATGCCTATAAATGCTAAAGGGCAATGTCATTTGGTGACCTTAATTGGCACAAGGTCACTTGGATTTCAGGTCCATAGACATTTCAAAATACATTTTCTCTTAAACCACTGGGCCAATTTAATTTAAAGTTTATAGGCAGCGTTAGAACAGTGAGGAAACGAAAATTTGTTAGAATGGTCCAGATGGCCGCAGTGCCCAAATATTGTAAAAACCTCCAGAACCACTTGGCTGATTGTCTTGAAACTTGGTATGTGGCATTGGGTGACTGAGTACTACCATGTTATAAAAAAGTAATGACCCTAGCTTGACCTTGACTATTTTATGCCAAGGTTAGACTTTTAAATGGGAAAAAGGTTAAACAGTACATTTTTTAAAAAAATATTGCGGTCTATTACATGAGAATAGGTACAAAATGAATGTATGTGAAAATAAAAGGTCAAGGGCATTTGGTGGCCTTGGCCCAAGATCACTTAGATTGCAGGTCCCTTCGCATTGCAAAATACATTATCTCTGAAACCACTGGGCCAATTTCAGTTCAATTTCGTATGCAGTCTTTTGACAATGGGGAAAGAAAGTTTACACTGATGGTCATGGTCACGACCAAGATGGCCTCCTTGCCCAAATATGTTAAAAACCTTAGGACAGTGAGCAGTCGAAAATTTATTGGAATTTGTTCGAATTAGAAGCCTCGGTGGTGTAGTGGTTATGCTACTCGCCTTGCAAACCAGGGGTCGCAGGATCGATCCCGGGCTTCTCCAGACTTTCGGATGAGTCATTAAACCGAGGTCCCGTCTCCGTATGACCTTAGCTGTTGGTTAGACATAAATATCAAACACTCACTCACTCACTTATTCGAATAATTCAGGCCACATGACTAAGATGGCCGTCGTGCCCAAATAAGGTAAAAACCTAAAAACATTTCTTCACCAGAACCACTGAGCTGAATGTCTAGAAACTTGGTATGTAGTATTTTGTGACTGAGTACTACCAAGTTTGCAAAAATAATGACCCGAGGTTGATCTTTATATATTTAATGCAAAAGTCCTTAGTACCTTTGTAAACAGTGTAGATCCAGATCAGAGGGCTTCTGAAGAAACCATCTGATCAGGATTTACACTGTTTTTGTCGTGCAGATTGTGAATTGAGCAAAAGCATTTAATCAAGTAATTTGAATGGTGGATAGTCAGAAATGGGTCAGGGGAAGCAGGGAGGCAATTTTGCCTCAGAAAAGGGATGTATACTCTTAAGGCAAATGGAGGGGAGGCTCTCCTGCATATATTTTTGTCTCTCATGTCAATAGGGGTCAACTGTTAAAGGAAAGAATTTTCTTTCCTTTAAGAGTTGACCCCTTTTCAGCAGGACAGGGATTATAGAAATCCGAAAATTTCTCTCTTTGAAAAATGGCAGAAAAATCTCCCAGGTGTTCCCATTCTTGGTAAGAATTTGCTTCTCTGGAGAAAATTCTGTCCTCTAGGGAAACCAAAGATATTTTAAAATTTAAATAGATTGAAGCTTTTTCTAAAAATGAATGAATTAATTCCTCTAAATGTTAATTGAGTATCTAAGTATTCGGACACCTAAACACCTTACCATAGTTGTTCTAAAATTTGAACAAGTACAATTTAATACCCAATGTTGAGTTTAAAAATAACTGGATGAGTGGTGACTTTGCCCGGGAAGGTTTAGACCTTATCTGAGTGGTTTACCAGTACTCATGTGCGGTCAGTTTCAGCTTACGTGGAGGCCCCTTGTAGCCCAGGCTATTTCTCCAAGCCCCGATGGGCGGGGGCCCAGTTTCCCAACAATAATATTAGAAAGCAGTTGGCGTGTATAGTGAAATGAACATTCATATGACATGGTCCCTTGACATGGTTTAGTTTGGCTCCAGACCCTTTCTGTACTTTTTGTTCTCTCTTTTTCTTTTATCTGGAAGGGACATAACCCAGCAGGCACTTAACGTTGAACTAACAAATGTTAGTTCAACGTTGAGTCAACGTTTTGTGCCTGCAGGGAAAGCTTGCACAGCTTATAGAATTTTATTTTACTTCAGTCCCTTAACCCTTTTTGTACCAAATGGAATCTTCCTCCTTATATATAGAACATGTTCATTTCAAAATTTAGGGGTGTCATTCATGAGATTGTGTTGTCTTTAAAACTGATTTGGAAAATGGCTTAACTTTTTGCAAACATTGTAGGCCCTGATCAGACGCCGCGTTCTGCGGCGTCTGATCAGGGCCTGCACTGTTTGCCAGGGTACCCGTTTTGGGGTTTCTGGTACAAAATGAGTTAAGTAAGTAAGAAGGTAAAGTAAGTAAGTAAGTAAATTTAGCAGATAAGAAACGTTACAGGATAAAAATAATATATAGAATGAGAGAGACATATATAAAAATGACTGGATGCCCCCGCCCATAGGGGCTTGAAGAAATATATGGGCTGCATGATGCTTCCACGCAGAGCTGAATCTGG
Organism: Lucinisca nassula; assembly: GCA_963580285.1. NCBI lineage: Eukaryota > Metazoa > Mollusca > Bivalvia > Lucinida > Lucinidae > Lucinisca > Lucinisca nassula. Next base: position 127,162,067 of record OY757016.1, on the reverse strand, counting down.
CCCGCACACTAGTACTGGTAAACCGCTTAGAGGATCTAAGCCTGTCCAGGAACCGCGGTGCGAGGCGGACCGTCCATGCTAATAAACCCTATTGGTTTCATTGGGCGATAGGGCTTGAGATGTCATTTCATCTCAATGTCGGGTAAAAGTCCCACAAAATTGGAAGCAACATCTCCAAAATGACCTTTACAGTGTTGACGGGGACGTTAAACCTCAAATCAAACAAACAAACAAAAATAATATAAAGAATGAGAGAGAGATGTATAAAAAATGACTGGAGCCAGTCTAGACATGGTTTTGTTATATCCAAAACTGTGATATAATGAGCAGCATTGTAGAAGATGACTTCACTGTATATGTGATTAAGCCTGACTTTGTCCCCAGTGTAATAAAGAGAGATTGCCAGACAGTACTATGTAATGAAGATGAAGTTCATTTTCCTCTTCAGATTCTGAGTCCCCCAGGAGAATAATTTACAAGACCAAGATTTAGATGGTAATATTGGACCAAGAATAACAATACATTCTGGAAATATAAATGAAACCTCTGAGTCCCAAAGCACCAAATAATATCAGAGCATTTTGAAAGAGGTCTATTATCTCTTAACCCATTTAGTACCAGAAAACCCACTAATAGTGCAGGCCCAGATCAGACGCCACAGAACGCGGCGTCTGATCAGGGCCTCCACTATTTGCTAAAAGTTCAGCCATTTTCCAAATCAATTTTGAAGAAAACACAACCTGACACCCCTAAATTTTGAAATGGACTTGTGCTATATATAAGGAGGAAGATTCCATTTGGTACAAAAATGGTTAATAAGCAGCCCAAAATGGAAATTCTAACACAAAGCATAATGCGAAACGCTACTGTTTTTTGACATCACACAAGATTCTTTGACGTTAGATGGTGTAACATCATTTTCTTACAGCAAAACATTACGAAAAGACTTAGGGCGTATTTGTTGCAGCGATAATGGTTTTGGTTTCAAACCAGTTTCAGAAACTAGTCGTTTTTTTTCACCAAAACTGTTTGAAAACTGGTTTTGGTTTTCTTATTTTTTTTTGGGGATGAAACAGAAACTATTTACAAAGCCATCGAAACTGCCTCCTTTGGGTGGTTTAGTCTGTTTCGTCTGTCCGAATATAGGTACATTTAGACATCCACATACAATTTAAGAGGGAAACAAAGCTATCGACCATGATTTGGTCAACACAAAGCCTGCATTTAAATTGTAACCCATGCATTAATTACATATAGGTCTTGAGTTCCCAAGGAACTTGAGACCCAGTAGGTCTAGAGCTCTTTAACGTCTCCAAAATGACCTATACAGTGTTGATGGGGACGTTTAACCTCAAATCAATCAATCAAAGTCTAGAGCTCCCTCAGGTCCTAAGACCCTAGTGGGTGTAGAGCCCTCATAGACTTTCCGCTTTAACTTCATCATCATCATCATCAACAGATTTTTGATTAACGTGCAGGTACAGGGGCAACGTCCACATAAGTGGGCCCCCTTCCAGGTAGCTGGCTTGCTGCACGCATGGCAGATCTTACACTAGATCTCCAGGCTTGTCTATCATGAGGATCGATAGCAGAGAGCTTCCATTCTCTGCAATCTCTTTCTGTTAGCTGCTTCCAGGTCATCTTGGGCCTTCCTGGCCCCCGCTTTCCACCTACCTGTATGTCACAGGCAGTCTTGACTGCACCGTTGGAGCGTTCCACATGTCCATACCAGCGAAGCCTTCTCTCTTTCAGGATGAGGTCCAGGTCCTCAATGCCAAGACGCTCAAGTAACTCACTGGACCTGATGGTGACAGTGTCCTGTGGCTTGACATTGCAGATCTGTCTGATCATTGCCCTGTCATTTCGCTGTAGACGTTGGAGGTTTGGCTTTGTCAATGGCCATGTCTCACTGGCATGGGGCATTGCGCTCCGCACCCAAGAGCTATACACACGGCCACGTGTCTTGAACGAGAGGTGGCGGGAAGAGAGAACTGGTAGCAACTCCTTGGATTTCTTCCAGGCTGTTTTCACACGTGATGTAGTTGAAAGGTTGCAACCACCAGCTGCAGAGAGCATATCACCTAGGTAGCAAAAGGAAGCTACAACCTCCAGCTTGTCGGATCCGACTTGGACTTCCCTCTGTGGTCTGCCATCTAAGGAGCGTGCAGTTCCTTGGCACCGTGTACACCTGTAATCAGGGTCCTCTATCAAGCGTTTGAGCCCATTGCATTTCTTGTGCTCCCAGAACTTGCAGCCATTACAAAAGATACTGTTGCTGCCCACTTAAGTGCGACAAACAGCGCATGGGAACTGGCCTGTACTCTGCAAGAGGTCCAGACCTGTACCACAGATCATGATCTTTGTCTTTCCTGCATTCACTCTGACCCCTCTCGCCTCCATTGCGTCTTTCCAAGTTAAGAGCCTCCTGACACATTCCTCAAGGGATTCAGCTATGATGACAAGGTCATCAGCATACAGGTCCTCCCAGGGGACTCCAGAGCGGAACTCGCATGACAAGGCTTCAAGTACAATGATGAAAAGCAGTGGGCTGAGAACAGAGCCTTGATGAACACCCACCTTCACCTCGAATTCTTCACTGTAACCATCACCAACGCGGACATGGCTCCGAGCATTAGCATACATCCCTTGGACCAGTTTCACAATCCACTCGTCCACTCCAAGTTTTCTTAGTGCCCACCAGATGACTTTCCGAGGCCCTCGGTCAAATGCCTTCTCCAGGTCTACAAAAGCCATGTAGAGTCTCCTGTTGGCTGCCAGATACTTCTCTTGCAGCTGCCGTACAACAAAAATTGCGTCTGTTGTGCCTCTTCCTGGGACGAAGCCAAACTGGGAATCGTCAATGGACACCAACTGCCTAATGAGGCCATCCACAATCCTCTCCAGGACTTTATGACCTGTTCTGTCAGCTTGAGACCACGGTAGTTGCCCGTTCCAATGCATCACCCTTGCCCTTGTAGAGACAGACAATGAAACTCTGTTCCCAGTCAGAGGGTACCTTCCCATCACGGATGATTGCAGCTGCAAGGTTGCAGATCATCGAGGCACCTGCATCACCTACAGCTCTTATCATCTCCACCACTATGCCAGAGGGACCCGGTGCTTTGCCAGTCTTCATCTGAGAGATAGCCTTCTTAACCATATCAATAGTGATTGGGATGGGTGGCCCTTCCACTGGTTGTTCATCAGACAGGTGGTCTGGGTCCCAGTCGAACTCAACATTGAGCAGCCTTTGGTAGTGTTCTAATCAGGCCCTCTGCTTTGAGTCTTCACTCATTGACATCTCCCCTGCATCATTCTTTACTGGTTTGTCACCTACAACATCAGCATTCTCTCTTCTCATCTGGTTAGCAAGGCGGTATACTTCTGAGGACTTAGGGTCAATATTCTTGTAGATCTCCTTCTCAGCTTCTTGGCGAGCATGGTGCACCGCTTGTCTGGCTATGCGTTTGGCGAACTTCAGAATTGAAACTGCTCATTTTTTTATGAAACCAAAACTGGTTTTGGCTTTTGTCAAAACTACTGCAGAAACTGAAACCGAAACCAAAACCAGTTTCAGTACAACAAAAACGCCCTTAAATGCATGTATTATGGCTTGTTTCTAAGAATGGCAAAAGCTTGCAATATCTGAAGGAAAAAACAAAATTATTGTTGATTTTTAGCGTTTTTCAATTGTTGAGTACATTAATCACTGTGAGTTTGATGATCAGTTGTAAGTAAACAAATCACTCATGCTTCACGCTCATCACGAGCAGATTTATTCTCCGCACTATTGAGGGACTGTTACATTCATGGACTGGTAAAAGTCCCAACAAAATTGGAAGCAACATCTCCGAACTGACCTATAAAATTCCTATATTCAGACCGGAGGACACTGTATGCAGAACACACACAGAAAGAAAAATTGAAACTTTCTAACTTTCTTTTGTTTGATTTGAGGTTAACGTCCCTGGTCAACACTGTACAGGTCATTTTTGAGACGTTGCTTCCAATTTTGTGGGACTTTGTCCCGACATTGAGATGAAATGACATCTCAAGCCCCTGCCGCCCAATGAAACCAATAGGGTTTATAAGCATGGCCGGTCTGACTCGCACGGCTTTGCCTGGGCACGCTTAGATCCTCTAGGGTTACCAATACTCTTGTGCTGGTTGGTTTCAGCTCTGCCTGGAAGCATTATGCAGCCCATCTATTTCTTCAAGCCCTAATGGGCGGGGGCTGATTCTAACTTTCTTAAAAGCAGAATTAGTCTCAATTTTTGGTGGTCTTAACAGTGGAATTTTACTGTTCTGACAAAGCAATGGTAAACTAAGAAGCTCCCATAAATGACTACCATATTGATCCTAAGTATTGGGACAGAATCTGATATATCTAAGCAAACAGTGCAGACCCAGATCAGACTGCTCCTGAAGGAGCAGTCTGATCAGGGTCTACACTGTTTGCCATTCCGACTGCACCTTTTGGACTCTTGGCTGGATCATGAAACAAATTTTTCAAAATTTAGGAGAATTACAGCAAGTCCTCAAAGTGTCCGAATTTTTAGGATTTCTTACAGTATCCACTGAAAGTAACTGTGACTGATGGACTGACGGACTGACTGACAAAGGATTGTTAACCCTTATCCTGCTAACAGGACAACCCCTATCTTTACAATCAGTATAGATCCAGATCAGATGGCTTCTGCCCCTAATGAAAGGGATGACAAACTTGTTTTTGAAAAATGGTTATTTCCCCTTATGATGTTATGATTCTCCTATAAAACAGGCTCTTCTTTATTGGAACTATAATGGTATTAAGTTTGGATCTTAACCCATTTAGTATCAGAAATCCCAAAACGCGTACCGTGGCAAACAGTGCAGGCCCAGATCAGACGCCGCAGAATGCATTCTGTGGCGTCTGATCAGGGCCTACACTATTTACAAAAAGTTCAGCTATTTTTCATATAAATTTTTTCAAGACAACACAATCTGACATGCCTGAATTTTGGAATGGACTCCTGCTATATATAAGGAGGAAGATTCCATTTGGTACAAAAAGGGTTAAATTGTGAATTAAAATCCATCAAGACTGCATGTAATTGTCAGAATAGAAAATTTGTTTTTCCTTGATTTAAAAAAAAAAAAAAATCATTTTCTGTGAAACAAATAAAAACATTGTATTGTTATTTGAGGTTAACGTCCCCATCAACACTATGTAGGTCATTTTGGAGGCGCTGCTTCCAGTTTTGTGGGACTTTTACCCGACATTGAGATGAAATGACATCCCAAGCCCTGCCACCCAATGAAACCAATAGGGTTTATAAGCATGGCTGGTCTGACTCGCACCTCTTTGCCTGGGCACGCTTAGATCCTCTAGGCGGTTTACCAATACTCTTGTGCTGGTTGGTTTTAGCTCTGCCTGGAAGCATTATGCAGCCCATCTATTTCTTCAAGCCCCGATGGGCAGGGGCTGATTCTAACTTTCTTAAAAGCAGAATAAGTCTCAATTTTTGGTGATCTTAATAGTGGAATTTTACTGTACTGACAAAGCAATGGTAAACTAAGAAGCTCCCATAAATGACTACCATAATGATCCTGAGTATTGGGACAGAATCTGATATACCTAAGCAAACAGTGCAGACCCAGATCAGACTGCTCCTGAAGGAGCAGTCTGATCAGGGTCTACACTGTTTGCCATTCCGTCTGCACCTTTTGGACTCTTGGCTGGATCATGAAACAAATTTGCAAAACTTTAGGAGAATTACAGCAAGTCCTCAAGGTGTTCGAATTTTTAGGATTTTTTACAGTATTCACTGAAAGTAACTGTGACGGACTGATTGACACAGGATTGTTAACCCTTATCCTGCTAACAGGACAACCCCTACCTTTACAATCTGCCCCTAATGAAAGGGATGACAAACTTGTTTTTGAAAAAATGGTTATGTCCCCTTATGATGTTGATTCTTCTTTAAAACAGGCTCTTCTTTATTGGAACTTTAATGGTATTAAGTTTGGATCTTAACCCATTTAGTACCAGAAACCCCAAAACGGGTACCGTGGCAAACAGTGCAGGCCCAGATCAGACGCCGCAGAATGCGGCGTCTGATCAGGGCCGACACTATTTACAAAAAGTTCAGCTATTTTTCAAATAATTTTTAAAGACAACACAACCTGACATGCCTGAATTTTGGAATGGACTCCTGCTATATATAAGGAGGAAGATTCCATTTGGTACAAAAAGGGTTAAACTGTAGAATTAAAATCCATCAAGACTGCATGTAATTGTCAGAATGGAAAATTTGTTTTTCCTTGATTTTTAAAAAAAAAAAAAAAATCATTTTCTGTGAAACAAATAAAAACAGTGTATTGAGTTAGTCAAATTGTTAACCCTTTTATCCATGTACCATTCAAACAGTGTACGACCAGATGAGATGGTACATAATGAGCAGTTCATAATGGGGATCAGGATCTACAGTGTCTAAACCCCCTATTCACAAGAATAGACATGGCCAAAAATTCTTCTTTAAACCCCTGTCACACCAGGGCAGCGTTTTCACGGCGTCCGAGAAAAATGCAGAATGCCGAGGTGCGGCCAGTACGATCGCAAACATCGCCGTAGTAATGCAGTGGCATCGCCAGTAGGCGCGTTGGGATCGCATAGAACGCTAAGCGACGGTGCGCATTTTGAGCATGCTCAAAACAAACGCCGTTGCTCCGCAATCTGATAAGAGCGCAGTAAGGCCGCCGTAAGGTTGCCAAGGCAGCGCAGTAAGGCCTTCTACAGCGCTACAGGAGCTCGGCAGGCGCGCACAGAGGTCTCCTACAACGCCTTATAAGCTCCACTTGTATAATTGATTGATTGATTTGAGGTTTAACGTCCCCGTCAACACTGTATAGGTCATTTTGGAGAGTTGCTTCCAATTTTGTGGGACTTTTACCCGCCTTTGAGATGAAATGACATCTCAAGCCCTGTCGCCCAATGAAACCAATAGAGTTTATAAGCATGGACGGCCTGTCTCGCAACGCTTTGCCTGGGCAGGCTTAGATCCTCTAAGTGGTTTACAAGTACTCGTTTGCGGTCGGTTTGAACTCTCCATGGAAGCATAATGCAGTCCATCTATTTCTTCAGTCCCGATGGGCGGGGGGCGCCCGCTTGTATAAACAGTGGCTAGAGTAGACTCTGGAATGTAAAGTTTGATTGAGTACCGTCTTCTGTGGTGACTCGTCTCGGGGTTGCTCTTGCTTTCGGTGATGGCGGTGGACTTGCTTCCGCCGGCACACGGGTACTGGTAAACCGCTTAGGGGACTAAGCGAGCCTAGGCAAAGGGGCGCGAGTCAGACCATCCATGCTTAATAACCCTATTGGTTTCATTGGGCGACAGGGATTGAGATGTCATTTCATCTCAATGTCGGGTAGAAGTCCCACAAAATTGGAAGCAACGTCTCCCTCAAATGACCTATACTGTGTTGATGGGGACGTTACACCTCAAATCAAACAAAACTGTTTGACTGTTGAAGATAGTGGTTTACACTTTGCTTTTTAGTGCAAATGAACGTCTTCAGCGCAGTGTGAGTGCCGTAAAAGCACAGTGCACGCATTGTGAGCGCTGTAAAAGCGCAGTGCACGCAGTGTAAGCGCAGTGCACGCAGTGTTAGCGCCGTGTAAGCACAGTGGATGCACCGTGAGAGCGCATATAATCAACATCAAGAATGCCGCAGGATCGTGATAGATCCCCATATAAGCTCGTAGCAACTCGTTGGTGGCTGTAATGACGCCATGACAGGTCCATGTTCACGAAAAATATCCCATGTTTCTTGCGATCTCGCGGTATTCTAGAAAATTAAACAACGCCGTTCCATCGCAGTGGAAACGCGGCATAGTGTGACAGGGGTTTTAGGAACTCGGGTGTAAAAGAGTTAAGGATCCTTATAGTATAAAGGGAACAGTATAGGTTTAGATGAGCCTGTGCATCCTTGCAGTGCTTTCTCCAGAACCTTGCCTGTTTTCTCTCCCCTGTTATAAGGTCTAGATACAGGTTAAAGGGAATGGATACACTTTCCAAAGAAGCAACTCTTAACCCTTTGTATGGACTCTTCCATTGCTATATGTTGGACAAGCCCATGTGTCGTGTAAGGGGTGGTGGGCTTGATCTGGGCCTGCACTATTTGCCAAGATACCCCTTTAGAGATTTCCAGCATGCAAATTGGGCTAACAAAAACTAAGTTTGTCTGGCCTACTCTTAATCAGGGCCAACTTCTTGTGGTTTAAGTGTAAATGAATACAAACAGAAAGTCCCAAAAGTTGTCTCCCTTATGATTTGGTTTGGTTTTGAGTTTAAAGCCCCCAGCAAACACTGTTTAGGTCATGTTGAGTTGGTCAGTAAAATTACCTAGCAGCGCTTTTGGCTTAGACATACGTAGATAAGTGGTCAAACAGCACAGTGCACATCCTGTCACCAGAAATGGACAACTGCCTTTCTCGAATTAATGGAAGGGAGACAATGACCATAGAAAAGAATTCATACACCGTATCCATGAAAGAATGTGAGTGAGTGAGTGTTTGAGTTTTACGTCCTACCAACAGCTAAGGTCATACAGAGACGGAACCTTGGTTTAAACTTTAAAGACTCATCCGAAAGTCTGGAGAAGCCCTGGATCGATCCTGCAATCCCTGGTTTACAAGGCGAGTAGTGTAACCATTACACCACACAGGCTTCTCCATGAAAGAATGTAAGATTTTATATACATCATATAAACTTTTCATAAAAGAATGTTGTGGAGACCCCTGACCTCCTGATCACCAGTTAGAAGTACATCTGACCGAGCCACGAGGCCAACATGGAAAATATGCTAGGTATATCCATTTCAGCCTTAGAATTTGGCCCCTGGAATTATGGTATGCATATTAGATACAGCTGATCATTCCAGAAATTGCTCCTTTTGAATGGGATAAGAACAGGAGCTGAGCCTCATTGTGCTTTTGGTCTAAAGAACTGCAGGGAAGAATGTCAGTGACTTCCAAATGGCTCTCAAATGGCCCATAAAAAAATTCCATATCTTTCACTAGGCTCACCAGGGTAGTTAGCCACATCGCATGCAAAAAGACCATCATTCTTACATATGTGCAGCTTGTAGGGTTTGGTATGGTTTGCACTGATTCTTGCTAGGGCCTAAACTCTTGTATTGTTTTTATTTCCGCAGTAGCGATAGCGGGGACTTCTGTTTGTTGGCTGAACAACATTAACCCAATTTGCATGCGGGAAACTGTCTGATCAGAGCCTACACTATTTGCTGACAGAATTTTCCATCAAAAATAGAATAAAAAGGAAAGATAGGCCAGTGCCACCTCTTATATGACAAATGGACTTGTCCAATATATGGCTATGGAAGAGTCCACCAGTATACAATGAGTTAACATTGATCATAACTTTTGAACCATTTCAGATTTGGCATGTAGGTTCCTTGTGACAAGGGCTTCCCACTCACACAAAAAAATTTGGACCTGTGACCTACTTTAAAGAAAAAAAAAATGACCTTGGCCTGGGGACATGTTCATTCTTTCTTGTTCTGAAGCTATCTGTAAGCCCATTAACCCATTTTACACAGGAGAATTTTTTACCCAAAGACAGGTCACTGACAAACAGGGCAGGCTCAGATCAGATACAGAAGAATGTGGTAAGGCATTCAGTGTTTGCAAAAGAAAGCGACAACAAATATCTACATACAGGTATATTGTAAAATTTATGATTTTCAAAAATAACCCAACCTGACACCCTAAATTTTGAAATGTACTACAACAAGAGAGTCTAAGCAGTACAAAATGGGTTAACCCTTATCTTGCTGTTCACGACAACCCCTATCTTTGCAAACAGTGTAGATCCTGATCAGATGGCTTCTTCAGAAGCCATCTGATCTGGATCTACACTGTTTGGCATTCAGTTTATGAATTTGTAGCAAGAAATTACATCAAGTAATTTGATTGGTTGATAGACAGAAATGGGTGTGGCTTAAATGAATATTCAGCAAGAGAAGGGTTAACACTTTTTGTACCAAGTGGAATCTTCCTCCTTATATATAGCAGGAGTCCATTTCAAAATTTAGGGGTGTCAGGTTGTTTTTTGTTTTTTCAAAATTTGTTTGGTAAAATAGCTGAATTTTTTGCAAATAGTGTAGGCCCTGATCAGACGCTGCATTCCGCAGCGTCTGATCTGGGCCTACATTGCTTGCCATGGTACCCATTTTGGGGTTTCTGGTACAAAATGGGTTAATGTGGGCTTATAGCAGGACTCTATTAGAAAATTTAGGTGTGTCGGTTTGAAAATTTTCTAAAATCTTGCATAGTGTAAAGGCCCTGATCAGATGCCACATTCTGTGGCAGCTGATCAGGGCCTGCAATGTTTGCCAGGGTACCCGTTTTTGGGTTTCCCTGACTGAAATGGGTTGAACACTCAAAATGTTTGTGCCGGTTCAGTGGAGCTATGGGTTCCCTTATCAGCTCTCATTTCTCCCAAAAAGTGTTAATTATGAAAATATCTTGATGATGTTTCAAGATAACTGTTAAAGCAGTATTAAATTTAGTGATTAATGAGCTTTAATATAAAGTTGCTGCATCAGTAAAAATACTTTGCACAAAAATCAATTCAGCTGTGGAGTGAGTGTTAGAGTTTTAAGTCCCACCAACAGCTAAGGTCATACAGAGACGGGACCTTGGTTTAAAGACTCCTCCGAAAGTCTAGAGAAGCCCGGGATCGATCTTGCGACCCCTGGTTTACAAGGCGAGTAGCATAACCACTAGTTAGCTACACCATGGAGGCTTCTAAATTGGCCTTGGATAAACTTTGAAAAATTCCTACACCCCTCATATGTAAACCCATCGCACTGGTAAACCGCTTAGAGGATCTAAGCCTTCCAGGAACCGCGTTGCGAGGCGGACCGTCCATGCTAATAAACCCTATTGGTTTCATTGGGCGACAGGGCTTGAGATGTCATTTCATCTCAATGTCGGGTAAAAGTCCCACAAAATTGGAAGCAACGTCTCCAAAATGACCTTTACAGTGTTGACGGGGACGTTAAACCTCAAATCAATCAAACAAACAATGTAAACCCATCGCCCCAACACACATACACATGCATGTACACACATATATTCACAAACATGCACACATGTACCCAGGCATGCATACATACACAAACACAGAAATGCCCAAAGTCTGAGTTAACCCTTTTGACTTGCAGATAACACTTAAAAGCGTAAAAAAGTATATTTTCATATATGTCAGAGAAATTAAAGCTTGACATTACATGTGAATTGTCTGTTTGGCAGAAATGTCACGCCCATTTTTATGCCCCGCGAGAATCTTTGATTCGGGGGGCATATAGTAAAAAGTAGAACAAAAAAATTCTGTGTAACCCATAGCATGCGGGAAACCCCTAATGTGGTACCTTGGCAAACAGTGCAGACCCAGATCAGATGCCACAGAATCGGCGTCTGATCAGGGTCTGCACTGTTTGCTAACAGGATTTTCTGTCAAGAATGGAATAAAATAGGGCTGACACTCCTTATGACAAATGGACTTGTCTAATATATAACAAAGGAAAAAGTCCACTAATATACAATGGGTTTCGCATTATTGTTGGGGTCCAAAGCAATTTTATCTAAACAAAAATGTATCTATAGACTATATAGAGAAAAATGACCATATAGAAAAATGACCATTTATGGTCATTTTTCTATAATATACAGTGTATTGTGTAACTGGCCTCGGTAGCTAAGTAGGATGTGGGTGTGCCTGGGTCGGCAACATTCTTTCGTGGAGATAGATCATGAAATCTTTTCTCCTTCCGCTGTTTCAAGAAGGGCAGTTGTCAGTTTCTGGTGAAAGAATGTGCATTGTACTGGTTAACCGCTTACGGATAAGCCTTCCCAGGTAAAGTTCGGATAGAAAAACTGACTGGCTCAAAAATGACCTAAGTAGTGTTGACTGTGCCGTTAAAACTCCAATACAAACAAACAAACAAATCTATTATTGTGTTCATTATTGGGATTTGAGCTTAAATTAAGGGGTCAGGGCCTGGACCGCCAGGTTGATATGGCCTTAGCCACAGGCGAGTGCCATATCAACACGACCTGAGGACAATCCCTGAATCTTGATAGTGCCCGAATGCTTTTTGTGCATTGAACAACAACTGCAAAATGACACACCACAAACATACGACAATTGAAAAGTGAAGGATGTGTTGGCTGGTTTGGGTGACAGTCAGAAGGAAAAACAATGGTAAATTAACTCTTGTTCACGACAACCCCTATCTTTGAAAACAGTGTAGATCCAGATCAGATGGCTTCTGAAGCCATCTGGTCAGGATCTACACTGTTTGGTATTCAGTTTACTAATTTGTAGCAATAAATTACATCAAATAATTTGATTGGTTGATATAATGAAATGGGTGTGGCTTAGATGAATATTCAGCAAGATAAGTGTTAATTGTGACTGTCCGTTATCGCTGTAGCTGGCACTATAAGACTGGATGGACTTGGTCTGGTCCAATTGACCCACTGTGATAAGCGTGTTTCTAGCCAATGAAAAAATGTGTTTCATTTTTGATATGCACTAAACTGTGTTATATCCTAAACCAAGTTTTAATGAACAGTGTAAATTCAGAGGATTTGGTTGCATAAATACCCAGTAAAATGAAAGAAAACCCAATTAAAAGATAAGTTGAAGGGCAACAAAACCCAATAAAAATTCATTCTGATATACCATATTCGACCTATTTACCGCACCATGCGCTTAGTTTTTTTCAAAATTGTATAAAAATATTGTGGTGAAAAATCTACCTAATAAGCGCACACTCAATACGAATAAAAAGCTTCAGATATGATTATTTTATAGAGTTGAATTTCAGCATAGGGATTCACCACATATACATATGATTGTCTCGGTCAAAGATGCAGCAAAAGGTTGCTGTAAAGTGTGCGCTTGTGTATTTTTTCCAGAAAAAGCTTGGGTGTGCGCTAAAAGGAGCATGTGCGGTAAATAGGTCGAATACGGTACTTGCATAAAATTGTTAAAGGTTCGAAATTTCTAACAGATTCAAAACTTCCTGTTCTGTATAATAGCCCTCAAATCTATTCTGACCTTTCAGGTGCTTCCCTTTTACAAACTTTATGCACATTAACCCTTTTTGTACCAAATGGAATCAGAAGTTCCTCCTTACATATAGCAGGAGTTCATTTCAAAATTTAGGGGTGTCAGGTTGTTTTTTCATCCAAATTTATTTGGAAAATGACTGAACTTTAAGCAAACAGTGGAGGCCCTGATCAGACGCCGCATTCTGCGGCATCTGATCTGTGCCTGCACTGTTTGCCCAGGTACCCCTTTAGAGGTTTCTGGTACTAAATGGGTAAAGGATGTACAGAACTGTTTTAACGTTGTGTAAGGTTACGGCTTAAATAATGTACTATTACCGAGACAGTTCCAGTAAAAGTTGGTAGCCAAACATGTCATTACGATAACACATCCGTGTGATATAGTACATTTTTCAAACCTCAAAAAAATGCATTTTTTCTGATGAAAATTTGTGAAAATAGGTTTTGGGTGCTCGTAAGAACCGTCTCATTGAGGTGGTTCTAACGAGTACCAACAACCTATGTCTTGGAGAAAAAAGAACGAAAATAATGTTTACCCCCGTAAACCCCAGTTTTCTCTATATAAAGTGGGGTTTAGGGGGTCTTTATTTCACGGACTTGTTCACGTGATGCATCTTTTCAGATTTCAGATGCCCAATTCAGTTTGAATATAGTGGATATTACCCAATTCCATATGAAAGCTGAACTTTCAAAGAGCGGAGTAAACAAGCAGAATCCATGTCTACATATTATGATCACTGAACTACCGTATTTACCATACGTATGCAGACAGACAGGTCAAACAGTATAGTCCCAGATGAGACACCACAGAACGCGGTTTCTCAGCAGGGTCAACACTGTTTGCCACTCATCTGGCTATTCTTAGACACAACGCCAGGTAGTAAATTGTACTTGTCCAAATTTTAGAACAAGTATGGTAAGGAGTTGAGGTGTCTGAATATATAGGATGAATACTTAGGATGAATACGGTATTACACCATTGTAAAACAGGCTTTTCTGGTTTGGTTTGAATGCAATACTGATGAAATAAAATCTCCAGATAATACTTCAGAACATATTGAAAATTCAATTAAAACTGGTTGAAATTCCCATTAGGGCTATGTTATTACAAAATAGAGCATAATTTAATATAGCATCATTGTCAAAGTGCCGTGATAGCAACAAATTACCACCTCAGGGCAAATTTCACATCAAACAGCGTACCTTTAACCCATTCTGCAAACAGTGGCATTGAGAAAGAGTGCCATTACGAAAACACACCTATACAAATACACTGTAAATTTTTCTGCTGAAAAACGAATATTTTAATATGAAAAAAAATCTGATACTTTTTCTTATTTCTGCTCAAAATGTAGATTGTGGGTACATGTTAGAACTGCCTCATCGAGGTGGTTCTAACAAGTACCCACAATCTATATTTTAGAGCAGAGGTGTACCCCTGTAAACCCCATGTTTGCTATATAAAAGTGGGGTTCAAGGGGTCAGAATTATAAACGCGTGTTTTCGTGATGCAAAGTTAGAGGTGTTCATTATTAACGTCTCTCACACTTAACCCTTGTCAGAATGTTCTGTTGAACACAACAACCATTATCTTTGAAAACAGTGTAGATCAAGATCAGATGGCCATCTGAACAAATACATTATATCAAGTACATGTATTTTGATTGGTGGATAGTCGGAAATGGGTGTTGTTAAATCAATTTACTCATCAGGATCTTGGGGTTAAGTGCAGTGATCTCTTGAATTTAACCCTTATCTTGCTGAATATTCATTTAAGCCACACCCATTTCTGTCTATCAACCAATCAAATTACTTGATGTAATTTATTGCCACAAATTCATAAACTGAATGCCAAACCATGCAGATCCTGATCAGATGGCTTCTTCAGAAGCCATCTGATCTGGATCTACACTGTTTGCAAAGATAGAGGTTGTCGTGAACAGCAAGACAAGGGTTAAGTTTGTTTGTTTGATTTGAGGTTTAACGTCCCCGTCAACACTGTAAAGGTCATTTGGGGTTCTGAAACCAATCAAAAAGTATTATGAACCCTTGGCCTGCTGAATATTTATATATGCCACACCCACTACTGATTATCAGCCAATCAGATTACTTGATGCAAATTATTGCAACAAATTCATGAGCTGAATGACAAACAATGAAAATCCTGATCAGTTGGCTTCTTCAGAAGCCATCTGATCTGGATCCTCATTGTTTGAAAGATAAGTCATATCCGGGCTCAGTAGGACAAGGGTTAATACTGTCACATTTATGTAAGAATGTTTTCTTTCTATTTTCAGGTAAGTACATGTACACTTGGTCTCTAGCATGGTAATGAAGACGGGATCCTTCTGGTATGATAATGAATGAAGGATCGATTGGTTACATTTAGGGATCTGGTATGGTAAAGAAGTTAGAGGGGAAGAATCTGGTAAACAGTAACAAGTTTGTACTTACAGAGTAGGATTTCTCTGTTTAAAGACAATTTAGTCCAATAATTTGCTCCGAGTTGCTATTAATGGAAGGGAAGCAACTGTTATAGGCAAATATAAAGCTGCATAATATTTTAAAGGGAAATCATCATGGTAAGACTTCTACATGTTTCTTTGATGAGTTATCCTTGTACACTTTTGAGGGTTGTTAAAGATTTTTTTTCTTCAAAGTTAAATTGTGTATAAAATGTTGATTTGTACAGTTTATTTCTTGCCCACCCTCCCCTGGCCCATATGCTTTTCATTCCTCTGGTACATTCATATATTATGTATTTAGGCTTTGTGCACCTATTATTAAA
Source organism: Lucinisca nassula (assembly GCA_963580285.1). Taxonomy (NCBI): domain Eukaryota; kingdom Metazoa; phylum Mollusca; class Bivalvia; order Lucinida; family Lucinidae; genus Lucinisca; species Lucinisca nassula. The sequence goes on along the minus strand of OY757016.1, from coordinate 127,146,138 downwards.
GCACCCCCCACCCCCCAAACACACACCGCAGGGAAATCATTTCAGGTAAAAAAAAATCCCTATGTGAGCCTTAAAATTTGCAAATATTTTATTTCTAGAATTTCTTGTTTAGGTAATTGTAAGGCCCAGCTGCCCCTGAGACTGTTCTGTCAAATTACAAAGAGTTGGTCTAATTCCCAGGATATCCAACCCCACACCACTCCCCTCTCTGAACATTAGGGTGCTAGTATACAATACTGTAGACCATGATTAAACTGTTCTAAATGATACACTGTTTGCAATTTTTCTCTCATATATTGGATGGCCCGCCCATCGGGCTTGAAGAAATAGATGTTGAGCATGAAAAAGTTTTATAACCTGTAGGGGTGGGGGGCCTGGTGCTTCAAAGGTTTAAGATATGTACAGGTTATATTGAAACACAGATGCTAATGTAGTTTTGTGGTCAATTTAGGATAATTGAAGAAGATAAGACTTTGACTATCATCCATAGCATCTCTGAGTCACTGATAAGAAAAGATAACTAATCCCAGCAACATTCTCATGGTGTACACCAATAAAACAAACTAACACTTTAACTGCCAATCATGACGTTAGCAGATGACATTTTCATGTATTTTGCTACCCCTGTCGCCCATTGAAACCAATAGGGTTAATGAGCATGGACGGTCCGACTTGCATCGCTTTGCCTGGGCAGACTTCAGATCCTCTAAGCGGTTTATCAGTACTCGTGTGGGGTTGGTTTCAGCATCATGCAGCCCATCTATTAACAGTCTTCTCTGGAACCAATGAGCCAATGGTCATGAAACTTGATATGTGACATTTGGGATTTAAGCCTATCATATTGTGTTCAAATAATGACCCTCAGATGACCTTGACCTATTTTATGCCAAGGTTATATTTAGTCACATTGACTTTTGTGTGAAAACTATGTACATGTAATTTTCAGAAACTATTGCAGCTTTATTGTTATTTATTAATTGATTATCCTATATTACTCAAGGTCAACCAATATTCAAAAATTAAAAATTATGTTTTTATTGTGTCATGCAATAAAATTGTCATTAATCAAGTAATTTCGTATTGGCCCAGTTACAGGTCCATGGTCTGCTGTATTGGCCCGAGGCTTCGGCCTCGGGCCAATACAGCAGACCGCAGAACTGTAACTGGGCCAATACGAAATTACTTGATTAATAACATTATAGTATTAGCCAATGGTCTTAGGACCTCTGGTGGGCGTAGTGGCCCATGGGCCTCTTGTTTTCCCTATTTTCAGGGAAAAATAAGGTTTGATATTTCATGTGAATCATCTGCCCAGCAAGACAGAAAAAAAAATGAAATTGTCACCTGCGACTGTTGTGATTGATGCATTAAGGTTTAATGGCTATATAAAAGCAATTGATACATTATATGGTATTGATTGCCAAAACTGCTGAATATAAAGAATATAAAGATTACAGTCCTGCATCCTGTCATTGATAATGTTCATTGATCTGTTGCAGTCTGTCCTTTTCAGATAGTGGTGCATTTGTATTATCTATCACATTGTTCAGAGGCTCACATATCTCAATATGAGTCGATGTGGTGCATGGAGTAACAAGGACCAGGAAAGGATAATTTTTCTTATTTCTTCATAAAAACCTTCATTGTGGGTACTTGTTAGAATCGTCTGATCGAGAAACTGCTGTACCCACAAAAAAACTTCATTATGGGTACTTGTTAGAATCCCCTCGATGAGGCGATTCTAACAAGTACCCACAATGTAGGTTTCTGACAGGAAATCCAGTTTTCCTTATATATTTCTTCATAAAAACCCGAGTTGTGGGTACTTGTCAGAATTGATTCAAAACCTATGTTGTGGGTACTAAACCTGTTAGAATTGCCTCAGTGAGGCAGTAACCTAACAAGTTTCCACAACAGTGCTAGGTTCTGAAGAGAATTAAGGAAAATTATCCCTTATGGGGAATGGGAACACCTGGCAGATTTGTCCTCCATTTTTCAAAGGGAGACAACTATTGGAACTTCCTGTTGGCTTTTCTGTAAGCCCTGTCCCACTGAAAAGGGGTCAACTCTTAGAGGAAAGAATTTGCTCCTCAGGAGCAAATTCTTTCTTTTAAGAGTTGACCCCAGTTGACATGGGAGACAAAAATACTTTTGCAGGAGTTGCCTCCCCTGAAGGTGTATCCGTTCCCCTTAATTATCCTCTTTACGCCTCCTTATCCGGAGGTACCAGGCTCAAAATAAGTTTGTACAGTTGGGATGGAAATATATGATGTGACTTTAGTGGTCTATTCCTGAATCTTGATTTGTGAATTTGGATCTTTTGAAATTTAAAGACAGATTTGCTTGTGGAGTAGGTGTTGGTAGAATCAAGTGAAATAGACAAATGAAAAACAGCATCATATGCTTGATGTTTTCTGATTGTGTTAAAAAAAAAGCAAAGCTAATATTGTTTCTCATAGGTTTTTCTTTTTTTAATTAATTACTGCTCTTAGGTGGGCTTATTAATACAAGTAAATGTGTATCATCCTTGTTGTCTGGATGGTATACTCAGAGAGACTATCTCTCTCTTCCAACCACACTCTCTCTCTCTCTCCTCTCTCTCTCTCTCTCTCTCTTTCTCTCTGTCTCTGTCTCTCTCTGTTTGTTTGTTTGTTTGTATTGGAGTTTAATGGCCCAGTCAACACTATTTTAGGTCATTTTTGAGCCGGTCAGTTTACCTATCCACACTTTTCCTGGTTTACCTATCCACACTTTTCCTGGGCAGGCTTGTACGTTAGTAGTTAACCAGTACAGTGCACATTCTTTTGCCAGAAACTGGCACTGCCCTTCTTGAATCAGCAGAAGGGAAAGTATGGCCGCTCTCTCTCTTTGAAACTGGAGTGGGTATGGTGATTTATAATGCAAAACAATGATAGCTTTTCTCAGGTTAAACCTTTTCAGAGAAAATGCCACTCTAGAAGTTGATCATACCTTTTGTGGTCATAGGGATCAAACATCTGATGTCCAGTTATGATATTTACAGTATTTCGCAGTTATCGGCACTTTCGGTCAAGCTGAAATTCGGAAAGTTCTTTGTGTCAGGATTTGTTGACAAAGGTTGTGAAACTGCTGACACTGCCAGATTTACCATATGTATTTGGACAGAGAGGCCAGAACAAACAGTGTAGACCCTGATGAGACACCACAAAATGCGGTGTCTCATCGGGGTTTGCACTGTTTGCCACTCATCCAACTATTCAGGTAGTAAATTGAACTTGTTCAAATTTTAGAACAAGTTTTGTATGGAGTTAGGGTATCTGAATATTTAGTATAATGGAATGGAACCATATCCAAGAGAGAAAACTATCACCAGGATGTTTATTGTCTCCTTTTTTGACTAATGTGTGGTGGGGTAGGTAGGGAGTTAGTCAAGAATGGTTTTCCTACAATGGGAACAACTCTATCCTTCAAGGATACAATCAGACTCCACACATTCTGGGTTTAACTCAATTGTATGCCAGTGGACACTTCCATTGCTCTATGTTGGACAAGTCCGTTTGTCAGGCCTATTTTTTGTCGCGCCTGCTATTAGCATGGCGCGATATAGGCGCCCGGTTTTCCATCCGTTCGTCCATTCGTTCGTCCGTTTGTCAAGGCGTCAACATTTACGACCACCCTAGCGTTCACCCTGAGGTTCAAGTTTATTTCTCAAGAACTATAAGAGCTTCATTAATGATACTTGGTACAAACTTGTATCTGGGGATGACAACTTACATGCAAGCATCCATATTTGACCTTGACCTACATTTCGTGGTTCACTGACTTTGTAAAATATTGCAACCACCCTAGCGTTTACCCGTAGGTTCAAGTTTATTTCTCAAGAACTATAAGAGCTTCATTAATGATACTTGGTACAAACTTGTATCTGGGGATGACAACTTACATGCAAGCATCCATATTTGACCTTGACCTACATTTCATGGTTCACTGACTTTGTAAAATATTGCGACCACCCTAGCGTTCACCCTGAGGTTCAAGTTTATTTCTCAAGAACTATAAGAGCTTCATTAATGATACTTGGTACAAACTTGTATCTGGGGATGACAACTTACATGCAAGCATCCATATTTGACCTTGACCTACATTTCATGGTTCACTGACTTTGTAAAATATTGCGACCACCCTAGCGTTCACCCTAATGGTCAAGTTTATTTTTCAAGAACTATAAGAGCTAAATTAATGATATTTGGTACAAACTTGTATCTGTGGATGGCAACTTAAATGCAAGCGTCCATATTTGACCTTGACCTACATTTCATGGTTTACCGACATTGTAAAATATTGCGACACCCTGGCGTTCACCCTAATGGTTAAGTTCATTTCTCAAGAATTATTAGAGCTTAATGATACTTAGTACAAGCTTGCATTTAAGAATGGAAACTTTTGTGCAAGCATCTATGTTTGACCTTGACCTACATATCATGGTTGGGTGACTTTGCGCCCCCACAGGCGCGACATAGCCTTTGGCGGAATTCTTGTCATTTTTATTCTGTTTTCTGGATGATAAATTCTGTTAACAAATCGTGCACGCCCTCCCTCTGATCTGGGCCTGCACTGCTTGCCAAGGTACTCCTGCATGCATTGGGTTAAACTGTTTGCCAATATCCCGTCCAGGTTTTACTTTTTATACAGTGTTCTGACATCACAGTGAGAAGACTAGTGCTGCTAAAAATATTAGGTACCTGGATTTTGTACATTGTCAGCGATTGGCACACGAACAATAGCAGGCGGGAAGCTTCTGTATTTTGTAATTTTGGGTTGATTGATAAACAATTGACCAAAAAATGTGATTTTAGCTACTCATATTAGTGAATTTGCCATATTAAATAAAGTTTCATCGATACATTAAGTAATGCCATTGTTACATTTAACCCTTGTACTGCTGAGCCCGGATATGCCTTATCTTTCAAACAAGTTAGATTGAGATCAGATGGCTTCTGGGCTTCTTCAGAAGCCATCTGATCTGGATCTACATTGTTTGTCATTCAGATTGTGAATTTGTTGCAATAATTTGCATCAAGTATTCTGATTGGTTAATAATCGATAGTGGGTGTGGCAGATTAAAATATTCAACAGGACAAGGGTTAAACAACTGGAACCTGCCATTTGTTAGAATGGAGACAACTTTCATGGTCTACATTGACTTTCCTGTAGAAAAAGGGTTCACTCTTTTTTTACTCTTTTGTACCAAATGGCATCTTCCTCCTTATATATAGCAGGAATCCATTTTAAAAAATTTAGGGGTGTCAGGTTGTGTTTTATCAAAATTTATTTGGAAAATGACTGAACTTTTAGCAAACAGTGCAGGCCCTGATCAGATGCCGCGTTCTGCGGCGTCTGATCTGGGTCTGCACTGTTTGCCAGGGTACCCCTTTTGGGGTTTCTGGTACTAAATGGGTTAAAGGAAAGAATCTACTCAGTATTTTCAGAATTGTTATTGGTGACATGTCAAATTCTGAGCAGAATGGATAAATTGTAGAGAGGTCTTAAAAGAATTGTTCCTTTTTAAGTGCAGACCCATGTATGGGACAAGTCGCCCCCGCCCATCGGGGCTTGCAGAAATAGATGGGCTGCAGAGCTGAAACCGACACACACAAGAGTACTGGTAAACCGCTTGGAGGATCTAAGCCTGCCCAGGCAAAGCGGTGCGAGTCGGCCCGTCCATGTTTATAAACCCTGTTGGTTTCATTGGACGGCAGGGCTTGAGATGTCATTTAATCTCAATGTCGGGTAAAAGTCTCACAAAAATTGGAAGCAACGTCTCTAAAAATGACCTTTACAGTGTTGACGGGAACATTAAACCTCTAATCAAACAAATGTATGGGACAAAATTGATTTTGAAAGTGTATCCCCTGAAACATTAGCTTGGTTGTAAAAAGATAACATGTACAGTTGAAGTGGGGAAGTAAAAATATTTACTTATGGTAATAACATTTTAATTTAACAGTGACCTTTAGACCAGTTTTACTAAATTTAACTGCTGACATTAAAGGTGATTTGGGAGTTGTCTGCTCTTGTTGACGGAGATTGCTCATGTCTGGATATTAAGACTGGAATTAAAGCTGATGGCTAGTTTATTTTTTATGCCCCCCTTTAATTAGGGGGTGGGGGGGCATAACAGTATTTGCCCTGTCTGTCTGTTTGTTTGTCTGTCCGTCATGTCTGTCTGTCTGTTTGTTTGTCTGTCCATCACAAAAACTTTAACCTTGATCATAACTTTAAAAGTATTTGACCTAGCCCCATGAAACACCATCACAAGGGCTACATTCTGACCAAGGTCATAACTCTGTTGTCATTTTTGGCTGAATTATCTCCCCTTTAAATTTTGCAAATACTCTGAAATTGGCTCCCACGGGGGGCATTGGTCACCTATAGTGACAGCTCTTGTTTTTGAAAGCTTGAAATAACATGTGACTCATCTGCCAGCACATGTAATGTCCAGCTTTATTTTCTCTGAAAAATAAGGAAATATTTAAAAATTTTGATTGGCAGTTGAAGGGTTAGGTTACAGCATGATTTAACCCTTGTCCTGCTGCTATTTTTCAAACAATGTAGATCCAGATCAGATGGCTTCTGAAGCTCAGGATATACATTGTTTGTCATTCAGATTGTGAATTTGTCATAATAATTTGCATCAAGTAATCTGATTGGTTGATAATTCAGGTAGTGGGTATGGCAGATTAAAATATTCAGCAGGACAAGGGTTAAGGGATGTCATTCAGTGTTAAATTGTTTAGAAATTTGTTTTAATTTTCGAAGAAACATAAAAAAATGTTTATTACCGTCAGACTTCAATATCTTTCTGATCACAAAAATTTGTTTGAGATAGGGGTAGTTCAATTTGTTTGAGATAGGGGTAGGGGTAGGTCAAACTATCAAGGTTTAATCATAGCACCATGTCACTTAACCCTTTTTGTACCGAATGGAATCTTCCTCCTTATATATGGCAGGAGTCCATTTCAAAATTTAGGGGTGTCAGGTTGTGTTTTCTTCAAAATCTATTAGGAAACTGGCTGAATGTTTTGCAAACAGTGTAGGCCCTGATCAGACGCCGCATTCTGCGGCATCTGATCTGGGCCTGCACTGTTTTCCAAGTACCCCATTAGGGGTTTCCGGTACTAAATGGGTTAACCCCTTTTGTACCCAATGGAATCTTCCTCCTTGTTTATAGCAGGAGTCCATTTACAAAATTTAGGGGTGACAGGTTGTGTTATCATTAAATGGCTGAACTTTTTGCAAATAGTGTAGGTGCTGATCAGACGCCACGTTCTGTGGCGTCTGATCTGGGCCTGCACTGTTTGCCAGGGTACCCGTTTTGGGGTTTCTGGTACAAAATGCGCCAAAGATTCTATAAAATAAAGGTTACAAAATGTTATGTGTACACACTAGAATAGCCTCATTGAGACCATTCTAATGAGTACAAACAGCATATACCAAAGTTTTAAAGATTAAAATCAGGAAAACCACCCTAAAATACCCATATACCTGTATCTGGACCCGTGGATTGGAGGCATTTCTTATAGGTACCCACAACATATGTTGGTTGGTTGATTTGAGGTTTAACGTCCCTGTCAACACTGTAAAGGTCATTTTGGAGACGTTGCTTCCAATTTTGTGGGACTTTTACCCGACAATGAGATGAAATGACATCTCAAGCCCTGTTGCCCAATGGAACCAATAGGGTTTATTAGCATGGACGGTCCACCTCGCACCGCGGTTCCTGGACAGGCTTAGATCCTCTAAGCGGTTTACCAGTACTAGTGTGCGGGTCGGATTCAGCTCTGCGTGGAAGCATCATGCAGCCCATATATTTCTTCAAGCCCCTATGGGCGGGGGCCACCACAACGTATGTTTTCATGCAGAAATAAGAAAACTAATATGTGGATACCCCCTCTGATCTGGGGCTATGTGAAGTTATTGATGGAAATATTGCTTGTATTGCCCAGAACAAGAGCACATTAGACATTATGATGAGCTACTTGCCCAGAAATAATTATCTGAAGCATGCTCACAGGATTGAATTAATCCCAGAATTGTCTGAAAATTAAATTAATGCAAACTCCCATGGAGTCTGGGTATTTGGTCAAATGGTTGAAGAGTTTTTGGAAGAATTAGGCTTTGTCAGTGAATTTGGATTTAACCCTTGTCCTGCTGAGCCCGGATGTGTCTTACCTTTCAAACAATGTAGATCCAGATCAGATGGCTTCTGAAGAAGCCATCTGATCAGGATCTACATTGTTTGTCATTCAGATTGTGAATTTGTTGCAATAATTTGCATCAAGTAATCTGATTGGTTGGTAATCAGTAGTGGGTGTGGCAGATTAAAATCTTCAGCAGGACAAGGGTTAACAAAACGTCAACACAAATATGGGTCATTCTCTCCCAGAGAAAAGAGATAGAAGAGATAGAAAGAGACAGTGAGAGAGAAAAGTTCATTATGTGAGCCCTGCCAAGCGAATTTGTGTCTTCGAGCATTCCGTCATAAATTTTAACTGCGCATGCCCAGCCATTCAGAGGGGCCAGGTATATGGCTTTCTGTCTGAAGGTTCCTCTTGATTCACTGCTTGTAAGAGCGAGCAGCGAAGGTTCTGGCGAGATTGCGTGGATGCGCAGGCTCGCCTGAATCTTCGCTGCTCGCATAGGCGATAAGTACCAAAATCGCTTGACGGGGCCCATGTTATGATCTGCACTACACAGCGGAGTCCTAGCCCAGATCAGATGATGGATTCTTTACTGTTTGCATTTCCAAATAAATTTTATGGATTTTATTGACACTCCTAGATTTTGAAATGGACTCCTGCTGTATTTAAGGCAGAAGATTCCATTCAAATGGAACAAACTGTGTTCACAGCTGTTTCAGAGTTGACAATGGTAGCCTGATATTAAATGACCATTCACAGAAATTAATGCCACACTCCCCAATGTAAATGAGCTGTTGTACTAATTGGTTGTCATGGAAATGATAACTGCATTATTTTTGTCATATCAAACCAAACTGGTTGAAACATAGTTTGGCCCCATACATAACAAGTATACAGTTCCCATCTAGCCCTGCCCCTGGCAGTTCAGATAAGCGTCCAACTGCTGAATAGATTGCGGATTTGAACCAGCACCATTCTTTATGGATTTATTGATCATGAAATCTTTGTTTTGGTCATGCTGACCCTGCAGTTGACACAAAAGGCAATTATAAGTTCCTGGAAAGATAGACACTTTACACTCTAAATTACCGCCAGCCTCGGTAGCTTAGTCGGATGCGCGTCTGACTGGTGATCAGGGGTCGGCAACATTCTTTCATGGACATTGATCATGAAATCTTTTCTACTGTCATTCTCTCCCTTCCGCTGATTCAAGAAGGGCAGTAGTCAGTTTCCGGCAAAAGAATGTGCACTGTACTGGTTAACCGCTTACCTTTTAGTCTTCCCAGGAAAAGTATGGACAAGTAAAATGACCGGCTCAAAAATGAAATAAAATAGTGTTGACTGGGCCATTAAAACTCCACTACAAACAAACAAACTTAATGACCAGCTCAGTATGACCTCAGACAGTGTTGACTGACTACATTGATGATTGTTCAATTCCAAAACACTTCCACTGCATGATTTAAGAAAGGCAGTTGTCAGTTTGGGTGGGGTAGGGTTGCTTTGGGTTAAGAAACCAAAGGGTAACAAAGAGCTGTTTTTATTCCTGAATATAGCTATAAAAAACTGTCAATATTTTATTTGTCTGAAAAAAAGCTCATTATGATTTGGTGAAAAAGTCTATTATTGATATTGCTGTAAGGTCCCCCTGGACAAAGTGTTTGTGTCATCTCTAAAGTCATGAATATTTTATTGTAGTCTGTTAACATTGGTGTCACTTTAACCCTTGTTCTGCTGAGCCCGGATATGCCTTTTCTTTGAAACAATGCAGATCCAGATCAGATGGCTTCTGAAGAAGCCATCTGATCAGGATCTACATTGTTTGTCATTCAGATTGTGAATTTGTTGTAATAATTTGCTACAGGTAATCTGATTGGTTGATAATCGGTAGTGGGTGTGGCACATATGAATATTCAGCAGGACAAGGGTTAATAAGGTAATAAACAGATCAAAACACTGGCATTATTTGTGGGTCACTTGTTTCTGAGATAGTCCTGAACCAAGTAGACTGTTGCCCTTAACCATTTTTGTACCAAATGGAATCTTCCTCCTTATATAGGAGCTTTTTTCGTGACGTACTTCCGGTTCTAAAAATAGAACGGGGAAAAGCCTTGGCCGTCATCAGTCGTTTTGCTTCAAAGGCAGTGGATCAGATAAAGTGTTAATTACAGCGTAAAACAGTGGAATTCTTTTAAACTTTTGGTGAATTCTAATGTAAGATAAAGAGAGAAACACCGATATCTCTCTCTCTCTCTCTCTCTCTCTCTCTCTCTCTCTCTCTCTCTCTTCTCTCTTCTCTCTTCTCTCTCTCTCTCTCTCTCTCTCTCTCTCTCTCTCTCTCTCTCTCTCTCTTCTCTCTCTCTCTCTCTCTTCTCTCTCTCTCTCTCTCTCTCTCTCTCTCTCTCTCTCTCCCGTTAAATGATGCCACGTCAGCCGACATGTAGCGTGTCAAGAACGTCGCGTTGGTGATAATACGGCGTTGCTTAATAAAATGTCATTGCCCAGTGCTCTGACCCATCAACACTCAGTGGGATTGGAACATTAAATTCAAAACAAACGTAGAACACCTTTTCATTGCATAAGAATGAAACACTTCTTCGCAAGTGCAAGATTTTACAGTAAAATCTGGCAGATTGGTTCAACCTGCCCAGCCCTTAGGTCTACATTAACCCATTTGGTACGGGAAACCCCAAAAGGGGTAAGTGACAAATAGTGCAGGCCCAGATCAGACGCCGCAGAACGCGGCGTCTGATCAGGGCCTACACTGTTTGCAAAAAGTTCGGCCATTTTCCAAATAAATTTTGAAGAAAACACAACCTGACACCTCTAAATTTTGAAAATGACTCCTGCTTTAAATAAGGAGGAAGATTCCATTTGGTACAAAAAGGGTTATGGGCTTCTTGGATACAGGGATAAGTCAAACCTCTCTCTCGTCTCAATGTTCACTTACGTGACATTGAAGTGAGTTGGAGTGTTTGTCGACGGCATGACGTCGAGCCAACGTTGACTCGACGCCCGTCTGTAAGTCCACTCATTGTGTTTTTTTTCACATGTCAGTATGTTTATTTGTCTGTCTAACAGTCCATCCGTTCGTCTGTTAGTCAGTCATTCAGTCAGTCGGTCTGTGTGTCGTCTGTGTGTCTACTGTCAGTTTGTCAGTCAAACCTATCTCTCTCTGTGTCTCTCTCTCATGCCAACGGTCATGTGACAATGAAGTGAGTTGGAGTGGGTGTCGAAGGCATGACGTCGAACCAACATTGACTCAATGCCCCTCCGTCAGTCCACTCATTAGTTTATTTCGACTGTCAGTATGGACATTTAAATTGCCCATGTAGACAGATCGTTGGACAGATTGCTCAAGATAGATAGATAGATAGATAGATAGATAGATAGATAGATAGATAGATAGATAGATAGATAAGATAGATAGATAGATAAGATAGATAGATAGATAGATAGATAGATAGATAGATAGATAGATAGATAGATAGATAGACTTGGATAGCGAATAAAACGAAAGTTACGTAAACACTTATTTTGTAAGTAAGCTTTCGTGAATAACGGTATCTCAAGCCATTAACATGGGTCATTCACGAAAAGATTTTCGTCAATTAAAAACGGATTTAGGATAAATGAATTTCGGTAATAAAAGCGAAATATCATTCTTTCCTTCTCGAGGCATTATTTCAATGAAAATGGGTATATTTTCTCTCAAAATGTCTGAATATTGTTAGCATTTTAAGTTCTGCCAATACATTTGAATAGCGATGGCGGTTTCAATTGACGGCCAGTACTTTGCGCATGCGCAAGTATGACGTCATAAACGGAATTCCTAAAACCTCCTATATAGCAGGAGTCCATTTCAAAATTGTACAAGTATGTTTTCTTTAAAATTTATTTGGAAAAAGGCTGAACTTTTTGCAAACAGTGTAGGCCCTGATCAGATGGCGCATTCTGCGGCATCTGATCTGGGCCTGCACTGTTTGCCAATTACCCGTTTTGGAGTTTCCGGTACAAAATGGGTTAAGCAGACATTCTAGTGTAGATCCTGAACAGATGCTGCATGCAAAGCTCCTCTTGTTTTTTTTTTAGCTAGGGCCTTAACAAATACAAAACAGGGAGTCAATCTTATCCCTTTCAACCCTGAAGGCTGGTGCAAGTAACAAAGCAAACAGCGTAGATCCCGATGAGACGACTCCTGATAAGCCGTCTCATCTGGATCAACAACCATATCTACAAAAATGGATGTGTCCATAACCAAAGATGGAGAAGCCTCCGTGGTGAAGTGGCTATGCTACTCGCAGATGGAGAAGCCTCCGTGGTGAAGTGGCTATGCTACTCGCCTTGTAAACCAGGGGTCGCAGGATCAATCCTGTAGTGGCTATGCTACTCGCCCTGTAAACCAGGGGTCCCAGGAATCGATCCGGGCTTCCCTAGACTTTTGGATGTCTTTAAACAGGTCCCATCTCTGTATGACCCTAGCCATTGGTGAGACGTAAAACACAAACCAAGATGGAAGGGTCCACTTCAGAAACTCAGGGGTGAAAAGGTTAATCTGTCCAGAATGTTCCATGAAGGCAGGTTAAAAGTTTACATGGCGTTATCCTTGACTTTTTAAAATAGAAGGACAATAGGATAACTTTGATCAGACATGGCGTTGTGCGGGGTCTGATCTCGGCCTGCACTGTTTGCCAAGGTACGCCTTTAGCGGTTTATCCGCATGCAATGGGTTAATTGGCTGTATTTATATACAGTATGCTTTAAGGCAAATGTAGGGAACCCGGGAAGGGACATGATTTTTTTTTATTTTATAAGTTGTGCGCACAAGATAATATCTTGTGCGGACAAGATATTATCTTGTGCAGACAAGATATTATCTTTTGCGGACAACATATTATCTTGTGTGGACAAGATAATTTCTTGTCTGCACAACATAATATCTTGTCCGCACAAGATATTATCTTGTGCGGACAACATATTATCTTGTGCAGACAAGATATTTTCTTGTCCGCACAAGATATTAAGTTGTGCGAACAAGATATTATCTTGTCTGCACTGGATAATATCTTGTCTGCACAACATAGATCTTGTGCGGACAAGATATTATCTTGTGCGGACAAGATATTATGTTGTGCAGACAAGAAATTATCTTGTCCACACAAGATAATATGTCCTCGAAAGATAATATCTTGTCCGCACAACTTCCCAAGATCTATGTTGTGCAAACAAGATAATATGTTGTGCGAACAAGATAATATCTTGTGCGCACAAGATATTATGTTGTGCGAACAAGATCATATCTTGTCCGCACAAGATAATATCTTGTCCACACAAGATAATATGTTGTCCGAACAAGATAATATCTTGTCTGCTCAAGATATTATCTTGTTCGCACAACATAATAAAAATAAAAAATCATGTCCCTTCCCGGGTTCCGTACAAATGGATACAAATGGCATATTCTCAGTTCTATAATTTGACCCCTGAAGGAAAGAACTTACTCCCCTTTCTTGGTTTAAACCCATTTGATGAGAAACCCCAAAATGGGACACTGGTAAATAGTGCATGCCAAGATCAGATTTGGCAGAAACCTTGTCCGATCAGGGCCTTAAGTTTTTTTTCAAAATGTTCAGATATTTTATGAATAAAGTTCCAAAAATAACTCAGCCTGACATCATTATCATCATCAGCATTTTGATTAATGTGCAGGTACAGGGGCAACATCCACATAAATGGGCCCCCTTCCAGGTAGCTGGCTTGCTGCATGAGGGCATGGCAGATCTCACACCAGATCTCCAGGTTTGTCTATCATGAGTGTCGATTCCAACTGGATAGCAGAGAGCTTCCACTCTCTGCGATCTCTCTCTGTCAGTTGCTTCCGGGTCATCTTGGACCTCCCAGGCCCACGCCTTCCATCTACCTGTATGTCACAGGCAGTTTTGACTGCATCATTGGAGTGTTCCAAATGTCCATACCAGCGGAGCCTTCTCTCTTTCAGGATGAGGTCCAGGTCCTCATTGTCAAGCCGTGCAAGTCAAGCTCACTGGACCTGATTGTGTCAGGGTCCTGTGGCTTGACATTGGAGTTCTGTCTGATACATGTAATTGCCCTGTCATTCCGCTGCAGATGCTGGAGGTTTGGCTTTGTCAATGGCCAACTGTCACTGGCATGAAGCATTGCGCTCCGCACACAAGATCTGTACACACAGCCGCGTGTCTTGAACGAGAGGTGGCGAGAAGAGAGAGCTGATAGCAGCTCCTTGAATTTCTCCCAGGCTGTTTTCACATGTGATGTGGTCGAAAGATCACAGCTACCCGCTGCTGAGAGCATGTCACCTAAGTAGCAAAAGGAAGCTACCACTTCCAGCTTGTCAGGTCCGACTTGGACTTGCCTCTGTGGTCTGCCATCTAAGGGGCATGCAGTTTTGGCACTGTGTACAGCTGTAATCCGGGTCCTCTCTCAAGCACTTGCCAGCCCACTGCATTTCTTGTGCACCCAGAACTTGCAGCCATTCCAAAAAATACTGTTTCTGCCCACTCCAGTATGACATACAGCACTTGAGAACTGACCAATACTCTGCAGGAGGTCCAGGCCTGTACCACAGATCATGATCTTCATCTTTCCTGCATTTACTTTCAGCCCTTTTTCCTCCATTGCCTCTTTCCAAGTTCAGAGCCTCCTGACACATTCCTGGAGCGATTCAGCTATGATGACAAGGACACCCCTAAATTTCAAAATAAACTCATCAAGTAATCTGATTGGTTCAAAGTCAGAAATGCGGGTGGCTAAACTGAATATTCAGCAAGAGAAGGGTTAGATATAAGGGGGAAGATGGTGATCAGGCAGTCTTTCGTGGAGATTGATCATGAAATTTTTTTCTGTGCTCATTTTCTCCCTTCTGCAGATTCAAGAAGGGCAGTTGTCAGCTTCTGGCAACAGAATGTGCACTGCACTGGTTAACTCCTTATGTAGAAGCCTGCCCAGGAAAAGTGGTTAGGTGATCTGACTGACTTGATATGACCTAAATAGTGTTCACTGGGCCATTTGACTCCAAACAAATAAACAGAATAAGTACAAAACAGG
Source organism: Lucinisca nassula (assembly GCA_963580285.1). Lineage (NCBI taxonomy): Eukaryota > Metazoa > Mollusca > Bivalvia > Lucinida > Lucinidae > Lucinisca > Lucinisca nassula. Next base: position 127,130,875 of record OY757016.1, on the reverse strand, counting down.
TTAAGACTTATATTTGAGTTGGCTTTCCTGAAAGAGTATCCATTCACATTTAAACCTTATCTTGCTGTTCACGAAAACCCCTATATTTGCAAACAGTGTAGATCCAGATCAGGTGGCTTCTGGAGAAGCCACCTGATCAGGATCTACACTGTTTGGCATTCAGTTTATGAATTTGTAGCAATAAATTACATCAAGTAATTTGATTGGTTGATAGACAGAAATGGGTGTGGCTTAAATGAATATTCAGCAAGATAAGGGTTAATATTGTGTCATCCAACTTCAAGTTTGATCCAATTAAGCTGACTGAGCATGCTCAGTAGCATTACTGGCTGTTACAATAACACACCTGTACGACCTAGTGCATTTTTTCACATCTACAAAAATGGCTAATTTTCTGATGAAAATCAGTTATATTTTTCTTATTTATACTGAAAACATAAGTTGTGGGTGCTCGTTAGAACCACCACATTGAGGTGGTTCTAACGAGTACCCACAACTTGGGTCTTGGAGCAGAAATAAGAAAAATAATGTTTTCCCCTATATAACCCGAGATATCTGGCTGTAGTGACCTACCAAAGCCGCCAAATCAGAAAATAAAAAAGGCTTTTAGAACATCAGAGAAGGCTCGGATTAACCCCTATAAAACCCAGTTTTCTCTATATAAAGTGGGGTTTTGGGGGGGGGTTTTATTTCACGGACTTGTTCACGTGATGCAGTGGGAACTAGATGTACAGATAAGTGGACTGGCTTTGATAAAAGTATGCTCCCAAACAGTTAAATCACCATAGTAAATTTTAATGGTGTGAAGGTACATGTGCTTTGAGAGGTCTTGTTATTATTCAGTTTGGGAAATTTTAAAGTGCTAAACTTAAATTAACACCAAACCCTAACAAGTTACTTAGCCAGACATTACTAGCAGATGACATTTACAATTAACATGTATTGCTTTTTTCTATTTTTCAGGTAAAATAAAGCTTAACATCATGAAAATTAAGTCAAGTCTGATTTCTCGGAAAATGATAACATGTAAATAAATAATTAAAAAAAAAAATGTTTTCTGGTCCAGGATTTTCTGTGATGCTTTATTTAGTGTTGTCAATTATTGCGCTGCGTACCAACGCAGCGCCATTTGTAATGAGTTTGAGACGCGGACTATGTAATCATGAAACTTGACTTTTCAATGATGTAAGCGAATTGTCAGTTACAGGAGTTCGCGTTATTGATAAAATTAAAACAGTTTTTTAACAATTTTAATTTGCTACTACATTCAATTATACATTTAAAATCTGAATTTTTGCCATTCGAATTCTATTTTTGATACATTCTGGATTTTTAATAACGAACTATGTTTTTTGTTTTAATCATCGAAAGGGTATTCGGTTTTGATTATTATTTTATTTTCAGTCAGTACAGTCCTGAATATACTCCTGATATTTCATTGTTGAATTATCCCAAAATTAAAATTCATTGTTTGAAATGGATGACAGAAGTCTATGTGTGTTTAAAATAGATGACAGTGCTTCTACACAGAATGGTACAATCTACGGTTTAAACGTATCCCTTTCGATTCCAATGATTGTTTACTGCGCAATATTTAAGACTGTTACTGCAGCAAAGGTTAACCCTTTCAACCCTGAAGCCCGGCACAGATACTAATGCAAACATGTAGATCCTGATAAGATAAGGCGCATAATGAGCCACCTTATAGGGATATATAACTTGTTATCCTGATGACTCTTTTAAGCTAGATACTATATAAAGTAGAATGGACGTGCCCAAAGTCAGTGATGGTAGAGCCCACGCCGATAACTCAGGGGTGGAAGGGTTGAAGGGTAAATAAATCAAAACACTGACAGCACTGATAGGTCGAGTTTTGTTTGTTTGTTTGATTTGGGGTTTAACGTCCCCGTCAACACTGTAAAGGTCATTTTGGAGACGTTGCTTCCAATTTTGTGGGACTTTTTCCCGACATTGAGATGAAAAGACATCTCAAGCCCTGTCGCCCAATGAAACCAATAGGGTTTATTAGCATGGATGGTCTACCTCACACTGCAGTTCCTGGACAGGCTTAGATCCTCTAAGCTGTTTACCAGTACTAGTGTGCGGGCCGGAATCAGCTGTGCGTGGAAGCATCATGCAGCCCATATATTTCTTCATGCCCCTATGGGCGGGGGCGATTGATAGGTCGAGTATCTCTGAGTGTAGATTGAAAAAAAAAATGGCCCTGAAGGGAAACTTGAACTGTTTCGTTTAACCCTTTACCCTAAGCAAACAGTGTAGACCCTGAACAGACACCGCGTTCTGATATGGGTCTACACTGTTTGCAAAACCAACACATGATTGCAGTCCAGATTCTACAGATAATTCTCTAAGATGTAAATAACGCGGCTTTTTTTTTTTATTTTTTTATTTGAGGTTTAACGTCCCCGTCAACACTGTAAAGGTTATTTTGGAGACGTTGCTTCCAATTTTGTGGGATGTGTACCCGACACTGAGATGAAATAACATCTCAAGCCATGTCGACCAATGAAATCAATAGGGTTTATAAACATGGACTGTCCGACTTGCACTGCTTTACATGGGCAGGCTAAGTTCCTCTAAGTGCTTTACCAGTCCTCGTGTGGGGTCGAATTTCAGCTCTGCGTGGTAGCATCATGCAGCCCATCTATTTCTTCAAGCCCCGAAGGACGGGGGCCGCCCGAGATTGAGATGAAAAGACAACGCAAGCCCTGCCACCCAATTAAACCAATAGGGTTTATAAGCATGGACGGGCCGACTCGCACCGCCTTGCCTGGGCAGGCTTATAGCCTCTTAGCGGTTTACCAGTACTCGTGTGCGGGTCGGTTTCAGCTCTGCGTGGAAGCATCTGGCCGCCCATCTATTTCTTCAAGCCCCGATGGGCGGGGGCGTTTTTTTTTTTTTTTTTTTTTTTTTCTTTTGGTAAATGATCCCTATCTTGATTTCCTAAAAAACACGCCTATATAATTTAAACCCCCTTAAACCCCACTTTTATATAGTGAAACTGGAGTTAACGGTGACACCCATTATGTTTTCTTATTTCTGATTAAGAATAGCTTGTAGATGCCCGTAAGAACCGCCTTGCCGAGGCGGTTCTAACGAGTCATCACAATCTATATTTTGAACAGAAATATGATAAATATCAGATTTTCTTCTATCTGAAAATTTTCAGGGTTTTTTTTTTAAGGTAAAAGTTTCAATGTATTTGAATAGGTGTTCTTTGGTAAAGAGTGATAGTCACGAGAGCGCAACGTTGAAGGTGTTGTGCTTAGTAACTTTGGTCGATTGGCAAACAATCGACCCAAAAAGTGTTTTTGTGTGGGCCTTGGAGGGGTGGAATTAACAGTGATTTCCGACATTGTTGGTTACTTCCCATCAGGCACATGACGTAATTGTGACGTCACATCAACGTGGGTGCAACGTCATGACTTTAATGCAACGTCACATCTACGTCGGTGCAACGTCGTGACATTGCACCGACGTTGAGTTGACGTTGCCCTTGCGACGTGTGCCTGCTGGGTTATTGATATTCTCATACTGATTTTACACTACAGTTTTCAAAACATTCATTATGCAATGAAAAATGGGACTGAAAATTTAAGTAGAACAATTATTTTTCTTTCATCCAATGTTAAATTTGAGAAAATGAAATAAAAACAAATTGGGTCATTTTGAGGTTGTTTCAATTTTTTCGGGATTTTCGGAGCTGGAAAAATGCCAGTACAGGTAAAGTCCCTTGATTTGACATGAGGCATGATGATCCCAATTGTCCCGTATGAACAAAGAATCTTTCTTCCGTCGCACCATTAGAGAGTGGAATGCTCTTTCCGATTCGATCATTTCCACAGTTGAAGGTGATGAAATACTGAAGCTAATTTTGCCTCTTACGTGAGAGCAAGGGACTAACTTCACAGGTCTGATCTTTGAATGGCATTTGACGTATCCTCAGTAATAATTCCGAATGCTGATTCTGGTATGTGACTTTTCCGATGGAGAAGAACCAGCATTTCCTAGGGTCATCCCAGAAGGCAAATATAGAGTCACTCACCTCAGAGTGCATAGGACACTTCAGTGTTTTTCACACGGTGCATCGTGACATTGACATTTGACCCTTGACCTCGAAAATCTATAGTGTTCATCATCGCTCCACGGGAAACATTTGTGGAATGTTTGATACTTCAATGATGATAGCTTTGTCTTTTATTCTGTTCACAATGTTTTCAATGTCAAGTCCATTGTTAACTTGGCATTTGACCTTGAAAATCAATAGGATTTATTCTCTCTCCATGGGGAACATTTATGGAAGGCATGATGCTTCTCCGATGATGGCATTGTCTCTAATCCTGTTCACAAGTTTCCGGACACACGGACACCCACACAAACACCCACACACGGACGTATGGCATCGATCGCAACTTTGTTGCGAGGGGATAATAACGAACAATCATGTAATGTGTCATGGAATGGTGACAGACAGATCTCAAAGCTATAATTCTGAAGTCATTCAAAATTCCTATAGTATTCTGTTGCTTATTTGGGGCGAAATGCTCTTTATGACCTGCTCGCGATATTTCATACTCTTGTTCCACCTTCTCTGTTTATGATTTGTACTGCCCGCAATTGGGAATGGCCTTAGAAAACCTTTCCTATAATGAATCGGTAAGAAAAGGCTCATTCTCATGTATTAGGTCCAACCCTTTAAAGACATGCACAATTATGAAATCTTTTAATGAAATTAAAGGTAAACTAGATCCCGCAGTCGATGGTATACCATCGCAAATACCCGCTTTTTCTATGAAAAACTCTAATGACTATGTATAAGCTAGCCAAAACTACATATAAGTTAAAAAGTTGCAAAGAACATTCTAACTGATAAACAAAGTTTCAGGAGTGTAATTCTTATAGTTTAGAAGATATTGCAAAGTCATACTTTTTTACCTTTGACCTTGGGATCATGTTGACGTCCACCAAATCATCCCAATTTATCCTATATTCCAACGGCCATCCAATATCCAAGTTTCAGAAGTGTAACACCAATAGTTTAGAAGATATGGCAAAGGCATACTTTTTGACTTTTGCCCGTGGGTCATGTTGAGGTCGAGGTCACACCAAAAGTTTCCCAATTTATTCTATATTCAAAGGGGCATCCAATAACCAAAGTTTCAGAAGTGTAACTGCAATAATTTAGAAGATATGGCAAAATCATACTTTTTGACCTTTGACCTTGGGGTCATGTTGAGAACGAGGTCACACAAAAAGTAGCCCAATATATTCTATATTCCAAGGGCCGTCCAATAACCAAAGTTTCAGAAGTGTAACTCCGATAGTTGAGAAGATGTGACAAAGTCATACTTTTTACCTTTGACCTTGGGGTCATGTTGAGGTCAAGTCACACCAAAAGGAGCCCAATTTATTCTATTTTCCAAGGGTCATCCAATAACCAAAGTTTCAGAAGTGTAACTCCAATAATTTAGAAGATATGGCAAAATCATACTTTTTGACCTTTGACCTTGGGGTCATGTTGAGAACGAGGTCACACAAAAAGTAGCCCAATATATTCTATATTCCAAGGGCCGTCCAATAACCAAAGTTTCAGAAGTGTAACTCCGATAGTTGAGAAGATGTGACAAAGTCATACTTTTTACCTTTGACCTTGGGGTCATGTTGAGGTCAAAGTCACACCAAAAGGAGCCCAATTTATTCTATATTCCAAGGGTCATCCAATTACCAAAGTTCCAGAAGTGTAACTCCAATTGTTTAGAAGATATGGCAAAATAATACTTTTGACCTTTGACCTTGGGGCCATGTTGAGGTCAAGGTCACGCCAAAAGTAGCCCAGTGCCATCTACATTCCATGTATTATCCAAAGGCAAAGTTTGAAAAATGTATCTTAACCGGTTTCAGAGGAGATCCATTCCATAGAAACTCGACGGACGTATGTACACACTCGACTCTGACACGAAAACAATATACCCGATTTTTTTCGAAAAAGCGGGTATAAAAAATTTGTTTTCCGCAGCGCTTTCTCCTTTGCTCCAACATGGAGCAATTTTTTACTTGTATACACTTGTACAGAGGATAAATTGCATGAAGAATACACATAATTTGATTAATGACTTCCTGTACAACTGCAGTGTCTTTATGTTCATGTAAATAGGTGGACATTTACATATTAATGCTACATAATTGTAAACTTTTGAAGTTGCTATTGTCTTACATGACCTTCAATAGATTGGGCTGCACGATGCTTCCACGCAGAGCTGAAACCGGCGGCACATGAATACTGGTAATCCGCTTAGAACGTCTAAGCCCTCCAGGAAAATTGCTGTGAGTCGGCCCATCCATGCTTATAAACCCTATTTGTTTTATTGGGCGGCAAGGCTTGAGATGTCATTTCATCTCAATGTCGGTTAAAAGTCCCACAAAATTGGAAGCAACGTCTCCAAAATGACCTATACAGTGTTGACGGGGATGTTAAACCTCAAATCAATCAATCAATCAATCAATCTTACATGACCTTCAGCTAAGCCTTAAAATGCAAATCACGACTACATGATAGCTAGAGGTCATGCCCCTGCCCAATTTGGGGCTTGGAGAAATAGATTTGGCTGCATTGTGCAGAGGCTGCCAGAGCCGAAACTGACCGAATTGAGTACTGGTAAACCTTCTAAGCAGTTTAAGCCTGCCCAGAAAAAGTGGTGCAAGTCAGACCACTCCTTAACCCTTATCTTGCTGAATATTCATTTAAGCCACACCCATTTCTGTCTATCAACCAATCAAGTTACTTGATGTAATTTATTGCTACAAATTCATAAACTGAATGCCAAACAGTGTAGATCCTGATCAGATGGCTTCTTCAGAAGCCATCTGATCTGGATCTACACTGTTTCCAAAGATAGGGGTTGTCGTGAACAGCAAGATAAGGGTTAAAACAAAATCCGAAGCAACGTCTCCGAAATGACTTAACCCTTGACCTGCTGAATAATTATATATGCCACACCCACTACTGATTATCAGCCAATCAGATTACTTGATACAAATTATTGCAACAAATTCATGAGCTGAATAACAAACAATGAAGATCCTGATCAGATGGCTTCTTCAGAAGCCATCTGATCTGGATCTTCATTGTTTTAAAGATAAGATATATCCAGGCTCAGCAGGACTAGGGTTAAGTAGAGGGTTGCATATGAATTGTCTATACAGCAGATGAAAAACATGAAATGTCAGACATGAGGCAGACCTGTATCTAACCAGCTTGTGAAAACTGGAAGGCATGTTTTCATCTAAAAGTTACATCCAAAAGGCTAAAGAAGCTGGATAAAATTTAGCGACCTCGATTGTCTTAGGGACTTTTCTATCTTCTTTCTGGATTGATTGTTTGTCAATCAATCAACCCAAAGTTACTAAGCACATTAGATTTTCGTTGTTGAAGTCTGTGTGAGTAAGAAATCCAGTTAATGGTTATTTATAGAAAATAGCCGTGCTATTCTTATGGCTGTGAGGTCAGTGTTAATTGTATCGATTCCAGATCATTGCCTTCACTTCTATTTTGCGTTATTTGTCGTACAATCTTGTGTTGGGCTTGGCAAACAATGTTGACCTAAACTAAAGATGCTACAGAATGCGGTGTGTGTTGAGGTTCTACACTGTTTGCTAACAGTACAGCAGGCTAGCCCTCGCCCACTGGGGCTTGAAGAAATAGATGGGCTGCATGAATTGATGCTTCCGGGCAGAGCTAAAACCGACCCGCACACGAGTACTGGTAAACCCCTTAGAGGATCTAAGCCTGCCTAGGCAATGGGTGCGAGTCGGCCCGTCCATGCTGAGAAACCCTATTGGTTTCATTGGGCGGCAGGGCTTGAGATGTCTTTTCATCTCAATGTCGGGTAAAGGTCCAACAAAATGGGAAGCAACACCTCCAAAATGGCCATTACAGTAGTGACGGGGACATTAAACATCAAATCAAACAAAACAAACCAGTTCAGCCTACACACAGACCCAAGCTGTCCACTGACAAGGTAATAAATCACAGTGCTTGTTACCTTATAGATCTAATTGATAGGGATTCATCTGTCCAAATCAGGTATTTACCAGTTTCATAAAAAAAAAAAAAAAACGACATAATTTTGTCTTTGAAGTATAATGCTCCCTTTAGAAATAAAATAGTTTGTAATTGTTGAGAGCCCTAGGTAACTGTCATCAAAATATAAATTGACCACTGTGGACAGCAAAAAAATACCCCCTAAACTAACTCTTTGTCCTTCTGAAGGGTCACTTGACCTTTGGACACTATGTGAGAGATTCATTATGTGCATATGTTAAGGCCTGTCACTGACAAAGTTTTGTTCAATGTTTTTCACAGTGTTGAGATGGGCTGGTTCTCTATTTTTACTGTGGTAATTTTTCTTCTTTTGGAATTATTGAAGTGAACAGGAAATAAAAAAGTGATCTTTGCTTCCAAAGGGAGACTAATTTTGGAAACAGGAGTGACTGAATTCATTTCTAAGTCAATCTGAAATAAGGGCTATTCTTAAAGGAAAGAATTTTCTCCCTTTGGGAGAAAATTCTTTCCTTTAAGAGTAGCCCCTTGGTATGTGAGAGACTGTTTAATATGAGGAAGAGTAGTCTTTCATGGAAATACATCTGCTTACTTTAAGTTCAACAAACCTGAAAGTGCATTTTAGATAGCCTGTGTCTGATTCTTGACAATCATTGTTGATCTGCTTATGCTGCAGGATTAGATTCTAGTTTGACTGAATAAAAGTTCAAGCATTCATTTGGAGGATCCTTGTGATTATTGCGTGGGCCTATTAGGCCCACGCAGTAAGAATATGGACGAGATTGAAAATTGTCTATGGTAAAACATCAACGTTTGCGAGACGCTTCTCAGCCACGAAATCAAGCACGAAATCAAGCGTTTGCTTCACGTGGATCAATAGATTGGTTCCCTATTAGATTGGTTCCCCTTCGTTATTACCTCCACTAGATTGGTTCCCTTGTTGTAAATGTCTCCGCTAGGTGGCTACAACATAACGATTGGTAGCTAGCAGAAGCCATTACGTCTATTTATAGCATAAGCACTGACGCGGTATTGGAAATACCCGAGTTCAGCAAGGTTAACTGCTGAGTCAGTCATACCTGGTTCCCTCGTAGTTATCTCCGCTTCTTTGGTAGTCTGCTATATCATTAGCAGGGACCAGCTGCGTAAATGTGTTAATAAATAAAACGGGTTTCCCATTGAACTGTAAATAACCCATTAATGCCAAGCGCTTCACTGGCAGTCGGAAGAATTGTCGTCTGCTCGCTGCATGTATTTTGATAAAAGCAGCAAAACCCCTGACCGGACTGTGCATATGCGCAGGCTGATTTCTGTCTCTACTTTTCTGATTTCTGTCTCTACTTTTCGCAAAATTAGTTCAATATTTCTTTGTGCCCTTTATGGAACGCTAGGCAAATGGGGGTAGTCATTTCCAGAAACGTTTTGGGGTTAATAACCTGAAAATATTAGTTCAGTGCACATACGTTGAATTTATCCATGGGGCTTTTCAAAAATGCAAGGTTTCGCAAGGGTGAATGCAACTTCTTTACTACTGCTATAGCACTGAGTAGATCGATATGTATTTGTTAAAACTGCCTCGTCGAGGCGATTCTAACGAATATCCTTATTATCTAAATCTATGTTTGGTCTGAAAAGAAGGAATATTTTAGCAACAGTATTTTATGGCCCTGATTGATTGATTGAATGATTGATTGGTTGATTTAAGGTTTAGCGTTCCCGTCAACACTATAAAGGTCATTTTGGAGACGTTGCTTCCAATTTGCGGGACTTTTACCTTCATCTCAATCCCTGCCGTCCAATGAAACCAATAGAGTTTATTAGCATGGATGAGCCGACTCCCACCGCATTGCCTGGGCAGGATTAGGTTTACCAGTACTCGTGTGCGGGTCGGTTTCAACTCTTTTATGGCCCTGAAAAATCACATTAGTTTGCAAGACGTTCTAACGTAAGAACACACAGAGAAACTAATAAGGACTGAACTAACCGCTTTTATATAGCTAGGTACATTTCCATGTAGAGTTATGTCTACATAATTGTTTAAGATGTATTGGGTTGATTTGCAGAATTGTTTGCGTAACAGTAACAGCTTAGTTGGGGAAATATTAAGTCAAAGCACTGTGAGTACCGGTGGGTCGATCGTCTCTGAGTGTAGGTTGGGAAAATATATCCTGAACTGAGAATTGATCTGTTCGTTGAACCATTAAATTCCAGTATTTAAAGCAAGCAGAGTAGGAGTAAACCTGATCAGACACCGCGTTATGTGGCATCTGATCAGGTATACACTATTTACCAAAGCCCCCCCCTGCACGAGCACAGCCCAGAATTTACTTTTTACACTGCACCTCTTAGGTGCTATAAACAACCAGTCCCGCGATTTTGTTAATTGTCAGCAACAATAAACAGCAGGCGTGAAATTTCTGTATTAGAGAATGCCTCGTACACGAGCCCAGTGCAGATTTTCTTTGTGTCGATTGATAAGTCAATACCCCGTACATGAGTCCAGTCTAGATTTTACGTTTTACACAGCCCACTGATGGCACAGGGAGAAGACTAAACACTGCTGCCTGGGTTTTGTTCATCGCCAGCAATAGTCACGCGGATAAAAACAACCAACAGCAACACTGCTTTATAACGTAGATTGTGGGTACTCGTTAAAGTATTCAGTGAAAAAAAAAAAGAAAAATAAATGACGTTCTTGGTGTTGTACTGGAAGCATTTTCCTTCAAGGCATTACGCAAACACGCCTATACAAATACATTGCCACTTTTATCGCCGAAAAAATGAAGGCTTTAAGATGAAAAATTGTGATATTTTTCTTATTTCTGCTCAAAATATAGATTGTGGGCACTCGTTAGAACCGCCACAAATATAGATTGTGGGCACTCGTTAAAACCGCCTCATCGAGGCGGTTCTAACGAGTACCCACAATCTATATTTTAGAGCAGAAATAAGAAAAATAAGGTAAAACCCCCTGAAACCCCAGTTTTACTATATAAAAGTGGGGTTCAAGGGGGTTAAAATTATATAGGCGTGTTTTCGTGATATTTTCCAAATTATTAACGTATCATTTGTTAATGTGTTTATTCGCCTTCTGTATACACATATATCCAATCATCTCAACAGATTTATAATATTTCCTTGATAATGCTTAGCCTCATATGCAAGACAAAAAACACTGATATGTGCTTGAAAAGTTATTACAGGTACACGTATATCTCCTGTTTGAAATACCGAGGGAGGTACATGTAGAACAATCCGATAACGGATTTTTATATTGTCTTTTTTTTTGGTCGGCTTAGCATACATATGTGCAAACGTCCATTTCTTTCTAACAATTTTATTAATAGTATTTTCCGAAAGTCGTCGCGTGAGAGCGCGGGCTATATTAAGATACTGTTTTTGTTTTCCTTTTATGACGGAGGCAGCCTGGCATTGGAGGCAGCCTGGCATTGGCCTGACCTATTTCGTTTGATCCTTAAATGCCAGTATTTAAGCAAACAGTGTAGTCCTGAGCAGCCGGCTGAGCAGACGCCAGATTCCGCGCCACATTCTGATCTGGGTATTCAGTGTTTGCGGAACCCAGCACACGATTCCTTACCAGACTCTATAGATAGCTCTGACTTACATGTAACATCGACAAAAATAGCGCGACGTTTTCTATTTATAATGTTATCACGTGGGCAACAGCATTATTTTTTGATTTGCCTCTTAGTAACTTTGGGTCGATTGTAAAACAATCGACCCAAAAACAGGTGTTGAATCTTTACATTTCTGATACAGGTTTAAAACTACATGTAGTGGCATGTTTTAGAATTCGTCTTCTTTGCCTTATTCTCGATCATTGGAGGTCCGCTAGAACCGCCTCAGTGAAGCTATTCTAAACTTTCTTTTTAGTAGAGTTACAATACTAATCCTTATCTCTGCAATCCCCACTTTTTATTATATAAATCATTGCCTTCTCTTCTACTTAACAGCAGTGCTCACTGCAAGGGTGTTAGTGTAATGTACGCACTATAACAAAAATGAAAAGTTCGTGAAATGAACACTCCATCAAACCCACTTTATATAGAGAAAATTGGGGTTATAGGGGTACAACTTATTTTCTTATTTCTGCTCCAAGACAAAGGTTGTGTGTAAGAATCGCCTAGCAGAGGTGGACCTAACGAGTGCCCACAACCAATGTTTGCAACATAAATAAGAAAGAATGCACTGTGTCGCACAGGTGTATTATCGTAATGTTTTGAGGAATAATACCCCTTGCCCACTCCACATTTTCTCTCAATAAAGTAATGTTTGCAGGGGTGTATATTACTTTAACTTTGTAACGTGATGGGAATGTCAAGGAATAAACTTTTTGTTTTTCAGAAAAATACAAGGTCTGCATAAAACCGATCAGAAAAAGCAGAATGCGGTTAAACTTCATTCCTTTATTATAAGCTGCATTTATTACGATGATTTACATATTAGGTGAAAGTAGATTCATGTAGGTATTTGGATTCTTATCCCTGTCGGTGTTGCAGAGTAATTTTCTTCAAACAAACGAGTGAGTGAGTGAGTGTTTCAGTTTTACGTCCCACCAACAGCTAAGGTCATACGGAGACGGGACCTCGGTTTATAGACTCATCCGAAAGTCTGTAGAAGCCCGGGATCGAACCTGTGACCCCTGGTTTACAAGGCGAGAAGCGTAACCACTCGACCACGGAGGCTTCTATATAAACAAACGAAGAGAAACCATCAGACAGCTTTACAATTCGGTGACGTATATTCATTGACCTACAGTAGCGCTCGGACAAATCACGTAATCAGCCATCAACTACAATCGTCCGTTTTTAAAATAGAAGTCTGTGTAGCTTTCTACTTCTTTGGGTAATTAAAACATGTAACTGTATGTAAAACTTTAGGTAAAACATGTAACTAAGACTTCTAACCCGAGACGCCGTTCTACGCTTTTGGTAAATATGAAACCAAATCTTCGGATTTGAGACGTCTGTATATAAATATAATGTAATAGACAAATGGAGATTGAAGCTGGATACATGTGCTTGAGATGTCATTTCATCTCAATGTCGGGTAAAAGTCCCTTAAAATTGGAAGCAACGTCTCCAAAATGACCTTTACAGTGTTGACGGGGACGTTAAACCTCAAATCAAACAAACAAACAAAACATGTAGTATTCATTTAGCAATGGGCAGAAAAGGTTTGGGAATTCGTAGGCACTAATACTACTAATATATTGAGACTATTCAACCACATAGGAAAATAAAAATCAAAAATGAGTTCCCTTAAGAGCAATGAAAACATTCAAAAGAAAGAAGATGGGTCATACTACGTGGTTTCGGCTAATAAAGCCTCATCAGTGACCCTGTAATGATCCGGCAAAGAAAGCCAGAGGAAACATACTGCAATTTTGCGAATCTCGAATAGGCAGTCGATTCAAAGACTGATATAAATCAAAATGGGGTCCAAATAATTAAAAACCCGCCTAGAATATGAGTCTCAACCAATAATTTATTTCCGATTTCTCAGAATATTCACGCTGATCTCAAAGGACCAAAAGTAAAACACAAACTGCACTATGGTTGATGTACGGGGAGACAACTGACGTAAAATAAACATTTACATTAGTTTAGCCTAAGTAGAATTAAAACAAAGATCAGGAATTGATACAATTAACTTACTCCACCCATAAAAGACACCAAAGGGAAAGAAATACAAACATTAAGCGACCAGACCATAATGGAAACCTAAACAAAGGAAGGCCAATAGGACAGTTACTTTCCCACAAAATGGACCCCTCATCCGAGCATTTGTGATGGATGAGGGGCATTATTTAAGTAAGCCGGAGGCGAGCATGTATGACATAGCAATCACTCTCGCAACGTCGAGATCGGCGCTCTTTTAAGCAAGTAAAGACTAAAAATCGATGACCCGATAATAACCTTTACCTATAAAACCGGAAGTAACACGTTGTCAACTCATATTTTAAAATGAAGCCATTTTTGTTGTAATCATAGCCCAGGGAGGGCAAAAAAGGACAGGGTAGGGATCATACATGCTCGCCTCCGGCTTACTTAAATAATGCCCCTCATCCATCACAAATGCTCGGATGAGGGGTCCATTATTTCGCGTAAGCCTTTAGCTCGCATGTATGACATAGCATATTTAAAGATCAACAAAAATGGCAAACAACACTATTTAATACTGAAGTGATAACATCTTAAATCAATTAAGACAAAACAGCCTGAGCAAAGCTATTACCAGTATCTGGCTCAGGGTGTAAATAATACTTCTTAAAGTTCTTCACAGAAGACCAATCCCCTGTCTTCAAAATCTGTTGCAATGAACAACCACGATGAAAGGCAGCCGAAGCTGCTGCACCTCTAAAGGAATGAGCTTTAAAAATTTCGGTATCTATACCAGAATTTTGTAAAACTTCCTTTAACCACCTTGCAACAGTTTTTGTTGACACAGATTTATACGAAACATAAGAGACAAGTAATTGTTGACATTTACGCAAATTCTTTGTCTTTTCCACATAAAACAATAGAGTATGCATGGCACAGAGAACCTCTTCACTAAAATGTGGAATCTCAATTTTTTGACATTTACCTGCTTTAGAGGTTTTTAATAATTCTTTCACTGAAAAAATAATTTTTTCATCAAAAACAATCATATCATCCAACTTAAGGGCAGTTAATGTTTGAGCTCTAGGAGCTATAGCTAACGAAATTAACGCTACTAGTTTTAACGTCAATGTCTTAAGATCTAATGTTTCTAATGGAAACAAAGTACGCAAATATTTGATCACGACAGAAACATCCCAACATTGACTATACCGAGGACGAGGAGGATTTTTATTAAACATCCCTTTCATAAACCGGGTTATAAAAACAGTGTTTTCACACCATAAATTTCCTAACAGTTTCAATGTTTGCAGGAGCATAGACTTGTTTGTGTTAATAACACTATAAGACTTACCCAATCGGGTTAGAAACTGAAGATAATTTAAAACACTCACTTCAGAGGAACAAACCGGATTAACTTGTCTTGAAAAACACCAAACACACCACTTTCTCCATGCCAGCGAATACTGTTTTTCTGTGCCTTGACGCCATGACGTCTTGATTGTATCGATAACGTCTGTAGATAAGCCCTTCTTCTGGAGACATCTGCTGATACAGTTACTCCAACTAAAGAAAATCTGTTTCCTAATGGATGTACCTGACCATTGTGAGGTAGGGTTAACTGGTCTCTGTGTCTTGGAACCCTGATTGGAGAAGAAACCAATAATGGTAAAAGTACAGGGAACCAGGATTGTGCAGACCAGTGTGGAACTACCAACAAAGCCTTTTCAACTTTATCTTCCACAATCTTATTCAAGATCCTACTGATTAATGTAAAAGGAGCAAAAATGTATGGTGTAAGGCTTTTCCAAGAGAAGGAAAAAGCATCATAACGCCAAGCTCCAGGTTGTGGGAACCATGATACAAATCTCTCTATCTGATAATTGATGCGAGAAGCAAACAAGTCAACATCAGGATAGAAAGATTGTTCACAGAGTCTAAGAAATAAATCTCTTTTTAGCATCCACTCAGTAGAATCTGAAAAATTCCTAGAGGCGAAATCGGACACAGAATTCAAGACTCCAGGAATGAAAGAGGCTGATATGAATAATTCCCTATCTAAACACCACTGCCATATATCAATGGCTAACTGATCCATTCTCATAGAGGCTATTCCTCCCATATTATTTATATAAGCAATAGCACATGTACTGTCAGACTGAACAGAGATATGGGTGTTCCTTAAATCTGAGCAGAAAGCTTGGAGAGCATAAAAATAGCTAATAACTCTAAATAATTAATGGGAAAAATAGCCTCGGCATCATTCCACCTGCCACCAGTGGATAAGCTAGACTTAACATTGAATGCACCCCATCCCTTAAGTGATGCATCAGTTTGGATAAAGACAGAAGCTTTTATCGGACGTATGGACTTCCCATTCTTTCTATCTACATTATCTACCCACCAGATCAGTTCTGACCGACTGGCTTCAGACAGTTTAATGGAACAATCAAAATCTTTTAATGGCCCCAAATTCTGAATTTTTTCTCTCTCCAGCACTCTGTAATGTAACAGAGCTTCCAAGATTGCATGAAAAGCATTTATAATCAAGCCAATAAAAGAAGCCAAAGATCTTAAAATTACGTTTTCTGACATAATTAATAATTTTGCAGCATTCTTAATTTTTTGAACTTTTTTCTCGGGAAGAAAAGCTTTAAATAATACCGAATCCAAAATATATCCAAAATAAACTATTTTTTGACATGGCTCTAAAACGGACTTTTGTCTGTTTAACAGAAAACCAAGAGACTCCATTGTTTCAGCCATTAAAAGGGTACGTTTCTTACAAATATCCTTATCCTTGTCCATATTTATAGAATCATCTATATAATATGAGCAACGAAAAGCATTATATCTAAACCAGGCAAATATAGGCTTGAGGATTTTAGTGAACAACCGGGGAGCCATTGAATAGCCAAATGGAACGCAAACAAATTTGTACATATTTCCTTGCCAAATGAACTTCAAAAAACACTGAAAATCCCTATGAACTGGAATACTAAAGTATGCATCACACAGATCAAGGGACGTGAAGTAATCATTTCGTTGAACAAGGTCCAAAACTACAGGAAAAGTTTCCTGTTTAAAATGTTCGTAAAATACAAATTGATTCAAAAACTTCAGATTGATAACCGGTCTAAATTTTCCATTTGGCTTTGGCACAATAAACAGTGTAGAAATAAATTGCTCTGGTTCATTTTTAGCTGGAACAATGGCTCCTTTTGATATTAAACTTTTCACTTCTTCATTAACAATGATCTGTTCCTCGGAACTAAAAAGAATCTCCTTTGGAACTTGTAACTGAATTGGAGTACTGTCAAACTCCAGTTTATAGCCAGAAATAGCGTTCAAAATAAAGGGGTCGTTTGTAAATGTTTTCCAAACATCAGCATAAAACTTCAACCTTCCACTCACCTGTTTTAACTCACCTAAGCTACATTGTCGTTCTGACTGGTCACTGTGGCTGACCTTGTCCCCTTTTTTGGACCCTGAAACTGTGTATATGTCTGAGCCTGTCGATAGTTTGACGGATGCCGATAGTATGGATGGTACCTATTATATCCACGGCCAGCATATTGGTTTCCGTAACTCTGATTGACATTACCAGCGTGATATCCTCTATAAGGAAAACCTCTACCTCTAGCTCGCCCCCTGTTATGACCTCTAAAATTTCCAAACTGGCCATAATCCCTAGCCACAGATATGCTGGTGTCACATTTTTTAATTTCTTTATTTAGATCATCCCCAAATAACATGGAGCTTATAGGTGTGGCAATGTTACCGAGGGCAGCATACTTTTTCTTTAGGTTGGGTCTAATCATATACCGACGCCTAAGAGAAATATTATACTGTGCTTGCCCCAATAAAGTCATGGAATCCGAGACCATGGATTTAGCTTCCTCCGTCATATGGGACTTTAAAACACTAACCAAATTCATAATTGGCACCATACCTGTAGCAATGAGGGTCTGTATATCTTGAAAAGCCTTGTCATATGTTTGTGCTTTTCTAGCAATTTCTGTCCATATTTCAGGATTGACAGCTGGTGCACTCATTTTATCACAATTGGAAGGGAGTTTATACCTGGAGATAATATCATCAACCTCACACTGTGAAGTACATGCAGTGTTGATCAAGGAGGCTAACGAAGGCGAAACAGCCTGACCCTTTTTAGGGGCTTTTAATTTTGGTAACTGCCATGAAATATCTTCAGGTATAGGCTCATTTTCCTTGCTTTCATTATCATCAGCAAACAAGGCCTGTTTTAACTGAACATCTAACGACCTCAAGGGTGCACTTGGAACGACCTCAACATCACTATCTGGGCCTTCATTCTCACATTCAATGTGTAAATTTGCTGGTTCGTCCCCAAATAAATCAAAAACACTGGGCTCATCCTGTTCTCTATTATTGAACCCCAGAATTTCTCTCAATTGAGTAATTTCTTCAGGTGACAAATTGTCAACATCAAAAGAGCTGTTTTTCTTTTTCTTGCCCTTGTCTTTGTCATGCTTGTGACTATGAGCCTTATTTTTCCCTTTTTTACTGGCAGAATTTGGATTTGCCTTACCTGGCCCTTTTTTGTTTTTCTCTGTGACAGCGTCACTTTTTCTAGTCCCCGACGAACTATTTGCAGAAGTGCTAGCCTTTGTACTAGTGACGTCGTCACTCTTTTTTGTAATTTCATTCGGACCAAAGCCAGAAAAGTCCGAGGCCGAACCCTCATGGTCCGAATCTACTAACGAAAGAACGTCGTCCTCTCGGCCAGCCATTTCCAAATAAATTACTAAGCTTGGACTACGTCCGAAGCTGACTGGAGAAATAGCAAATAAATTGCAACAAAATAAACACAAAAGGCTTCCTTCTATCAACTTACCACGCCGAAAAACACAGCTATTCTTCTCGACCGCAAGAATGAATATGAGTTGACAACGTGTTACTTCCGGTTTTATAGGTAAAGGTTATTATCGGGTCATCGATTTTTAGTCTTTACTTGCTTAAAAAAGCGCCGATCTCGACGTTGCGAGAGTGATTGCTATGTCATACATGCGAGCTAAAGGCTTACGCGAAATAATGGCCATATGGCCATCCAAAACCAAAAGACACAAGTGATACACACAGTAAGTAACAAACAACAACATAAATAAATCGCCACAGAAGAGCCGCCTTGGAACGGTCAGTGGAAGATTTCCACTGGGGGGCTTAAATCGATTTTACGTGGCCAAGTCAGACTTTGAAACAGCTCTCAAACGATGCACAAAATAAGTCATATAATGGACTGAACGGTACAGAGCAGTTAAGTTTAATTTGAAACACTTTCGAATACATGAATGTTTAAACGATTGAAATGTTTTCATTGATTTAAGCAAGTTTTAGCATTTTATAATGTGCAGATATTCCTGTCATTTGTTTGTGTTTTTTTTTCATAAATTACAGAAAAAATGGTGGCTATTTTTTATATTAATCTTCGCGAGAATCCTATCCGCCATTATTATAACCACTTAAGTGAATCATTTTTCGTGGCAGATCCAGTTTTGATAAGTACTTACATTATGTTAAATCTAGCCTAAAGATACTTTTGTGTAAAGACAAAATCTAGTCTATAACATTAAAATCAAATCAAAATACCTTCGCATGTAATAAGTCATTCAGTTTAAAGAATTATCTAGAAGCAACTTCTAAAACATTTTTAAATTGTATATGACTGCACATCTCTCACCGAAACATGCTTTATTATTGATTTTGTAACAATGTGATTATTATTGCTAAATAAGAGTACCAATAAGCTATTCTAAAAATGCTTTGTTTTTCTTTTAATTGCAGACAATTAAAATACTTTAGACAACAAATAGTTTCAATATTTTTGTATTTATTTATTTGTTCTACAAATAAACTGCTGGTGAACTGATGATCTTATGTGTTTTAAAAATAATCCAAAACCCAAAGTTTAGAAAAATTGCCAGCCCACGTATTGGATTCCTTTTTTGAAGGAAGCCAACTTGTATTTAAGCTTTTTGTGATAATACTTGTTATTGTTTTGTTTGAGTTTGAGGTTTAACGTCCCCGTCAACACTAAAGGTCATTTCTGAGACGTTACTTCCAATTTTGTGGGACTTTTACCCAACATTGAGATGAAATGACATCTCAAGCCCTGTTGCCAAATGAAACCAATAGGGTTTATTAGCATGGACGGTTCGCCTCGCACCGCATTTCCTGGACAGGCTTAGATCAACTTAGCGGTTTACCAGTACTAGTGTGCGGGCCGGATTCAGCTCTGCGTGGAAGCATCATGCAGCCCATATATTTCTTCAAGCCCCTATGGGCGGGGGCTTCATCATCAAGTCAATCTGAAATGGGGGCTACTCTAAAAGGAAAGAATTTTCTCCCAAAGGGAGAAAATTCTTTTCTTTAAGATTAGCCCCAGACTGTTTAATAGGAGGAAGAGTAGTCTTTCATGGAAATACATCTGCTTACTTTAAGTTCAACAAACCTGAAATTTAAAGTGCATTTTAGATAGCCTGTGTCTGATTCTTGACAATCATTGTTGATCTGCTTATGCTGCAGGATTAGATTCTAGTTTGACTGGATAAAAGTTCAAGCATTCATTTGGAGGATTCTTGTGATTATATTTATGCTTTTTGTGATAATACTTGAGAATCAAATATGACCAAGACATTTTTATTTATTTATATATATATATATTTTTTTTTTTTGGAAACATTGTGATGTTTTATAGTATTTTTTTAGTGGCTAGGATGTCAGTTTTTTCAGTTTAACCTTTAGCATGCTGAATTAATTTTTTTATCGATACTCCGTCCCACTGAATTGTTTTTATCAAATACTACCATTTTCAGCAACTTTTAACACGCAAAAACCCGTATTTTTCTTGATTTCTCCACCATTCAAAGCATATGGAAAACGAAAGTAGCCTACTGTCACTCAGCTGACTGAGTCGAAAAATCGTTTAAAACACCCTTTCAGAGCGTATTTTGGGCTCGATTAGATCAAGTTCGTCAAAAAGTAGCGATTTCCTCAAAAAAATTGCATCCTTACCCAGAAAACCCGAAGAAAATCCATCCAAAAACATCGAAACAGCAAGTTTTTTTTTCATCGATGCCCGGATGTTATTTGATAACGAAATTCCAAACCGCACCGAAAAACGAGAGTTCCTCCTTTTCTATGAGTCGCACCAAGCACACCAGTCAATTTCGGCGCACAATTGCGCCTACAGCGTGGCGCCATTACATTTTCACGGGCGCACGAATGTGCCTACAGCATGCTAAAGGTTAAGTCATTTCTTAGTTATTTTGTGGAAGCTTAGGTCTTTTCAGTTTAACCCCTCAAACTGCCTATGGCTTCAAATGATCCAGACATCATTTTCAGATATTTTTCTCTCCCTTTTTGTGCTGAGAAAATTAGGATTTTGAGTTTGTTTTTGTCGCACCTGCTTTAGCAGGAAGACATAGGCGTGCAAGTTTCCGTCCGTCCGTCCGTTCGTTCATTCTTCCGTCCGTCCGTCCGTCAACATTTTACACTGGATGTCTTGTCATCGCAACTCCTCCTACACTTTAAGACCGATCATTTGGAAACTTTGCATGTGCTTTCGCCATGGTATGAGGATGCGCATGTGGTTTGGACTTAATCTTCGAATCAATTTTTGTCACTTTTTCCATATTGTGAACATAGTCATTTTTAGGTATGCGATACGTACCTCTTGTCATCGCAACTCCTCTTGCAGTTTTATACCGATCATTTTGAAACTGTGCATGTGCTTTCACCATGGTATGAGGATGTGCATGTGGTTTCGACATAATTTTCAGAATATTTTTTTCCGCTTTTTGCACATTATGAACTTAGCCATTTTTAAGCTTCATTTGATATACGATAGGTACCTCTTGTCATCGCAACTCCTCCTACAGTTTCATACCGATTATTTTGAAACTTTGTGTGTGATTTTGCCATGCTATGAGGATGTGCATGTGGTTTGGACTTTATCTTCGGATAAATTTTTGTCACTTTTTCCACATTGTAAACTTAGTCATTTTTAACCTTCGATTGATATATGATAGGTACCTCTTGTCATCGCAACTCCTCTTGCAGTTTTATACCGATCATTTTGAAACTTTGCGTGTGCTTTCGCTATGGTATGAGGATGCGCATGTGGTTTGGACTTTATCGTCGGATCATTTTTTTTCACTTTTTCCACATTGTGAACTTAGTCATTTTTAACCTTCAATTGATATATGATAGGTACCTCTTGTCATCGCAACTCCTCTTGCAGTTTTATACCGATCATTTTGAAACTTTGCGTGTGCTTTCGCTATGGTATGAGGATGCGCATGTGGTTTGGACTTTATTGTCGGATCATTTTTTTTCACTTTTTCCACATTGTGGACTTGTTCATTTTTAACCTTCAATTGATATATGATAGGTACCTCTTGTCATCGCAACTCCTCTTGCAGTTTTATACCGATCATTTTGAAACTTTGCGTGTGCTTTCGCCATGGTATGAGGTTGTGCATGTGATTTCGACATAATTCTCAGAATATTTTTTTTTCACTTTTGCACATTGTGAACTTAGCCAATTTTAAGCTTTAGTTAATATACAATAGGTACCTCTTGTCATCGCAACTTCTCTTACAGTTTTATATTGATCATTTTAAAACTTTGTGTGTGTTTTTACCTATGGTATGAGGATGTGCATGTGGTTTTGACTTTATCTTGGGATCAATTTTTATCACTTTTTCCACATTGTGAACTTAGTCAGTTTTTTACCTCACATATATAGGCTATGGATTCTTCTCAAAGCCCTATATTCATTTCTTCTGCCTTAAATAAACTTTTATTTTTAGCTCACCTGACCGAAGGTCATGGTGAGCTTTTGTGACCGTAAGATGTCCGGCGTCGTCGTGCGTCGTCCGTCGTCCGTCGTCCGTCGTGCGTAAACTTTTTCTTGTGAACAAACTAGAGGCCACAGTTTTGGTCCAATCATCATCAAACTTGCTCAGAATGATCATCATGACAATATCTCGGTCAAGTTCGAATATGGGTCATGTCGGGTGAAAAAGTAGGTCAGTAGGTCAAATCATAGAAAAACCTTGTGAACACTCTAGAGGGCACAGTTTTGGTCCAATCATCATCAAACTTGCTCAGAATAATTATCATGACAATATCTCGGTCAGGTTCGAATATGGATCATGTAGGGTCAAAAAGTAGGTCAGTAGGTCAAACCATAGATAGTCCTTGTGAACACTCTAGAGGGCACAGTTATGGTTCAATTATCATCAAACTTGCTCAGAATGATCATTGTGACAATATCTCGGTCAAGTTCGAATATGGGTCATGTCGGGTCAAAAAGTAGGTCAGTAGGTCAAATCATAGAAAAACCTTGTGAACACTCTGAAGGCCACTGTTTTGGTCCAATTATCATGAAACTTGCTCAGAATGACCATTGTGACAATATTTCAGTCCAGTTCGAATATGGGTCATATCGGGTTAAAAAGTAGGTCAGCGGGTCAAATCATATAAAAACCTTGTGAACACCCTAGGGGCCACAATTTTGGTCCAATCTTAATCAAACTTGCTCAGAATGATCATCATGACAATATCTCGGTCAAGTTTGAATATGGGTCAAATGGTTCCGGTCCGTTGCACATCTAGGTCACAGGAGCCAAAAACAGATTTTTTTCACCAAAAACTTAAAAAATCTTCTTCTCTGAAACCACAAGGCCCAGGTCTTTGTTATTTGGTATGAAGCTTCATCTAGTGGACCCCTACCAAGATTGTTCAAATTATAGTGCTGGGGCCAAAAATGCCCCCGCACGGGGGCCCTTTGGTTTTACATAGGCTTATATAGGGAAAATCTTTAAAAATCTTCTTCTCTGAAACCACAAGGCCCAGGACTTTGATATTTGGTATGAAGCTTCATCTAGTGGACCCCTACCAAGATTGTTCAAATTTGAGTGCTGGGACGAAAAATGCCCCCGCCACGGGGCCCTTTGGTTTTACATTGGCTTATATAGGGAAAATCTTTAAAAATCTTCTTTGCTGAAACCACAAGGCCCAGGTCTTTGATATTTGGTATGAAGCTTCATCTAGTGGACCCCTACCAAGATTGTTCAAATTATAGTGCTGGGGCCAAAAATGCCCCCGCCCCAGGGCCCTTTGGTTTTACATAGGCTTATATAGGGAAAATCTTCAAAACTCTTCTACTCTGAAACCACAAGGCCCAGGACTTTGATATTTGGTATGAAGCTTCATCTAGTGGACCCCTACCAAGATTGTTCAAATTATAGTGCTGGGACAAAAAATGCCCCCGCCACGGGGCCCTTTGGTTTTACATTGGCTTATATAGGGAAAATCTTTAAAAATCTTCTTCTCTGAAACCACAAGGCCCAGGTCTTTGATATTTGGTATGAAGCTTCATCTAGTTGACCCCTACCAAGATTGTTGAAATTACAGTGCTGGGGCCAAAAATGCCCCCGCCCCGGGGCCCTTTGGTTTTACATAGGCTTATATAGGGAAAATCTTAAAAAATCTTCTTCTCTGAAACCACAAGGCCCAGGTCTTTGATATTTGGTATGAAGCTTCATCTAGTGGACCCCTACCAAGATTGTTCAAATTTTAGTGCTGGGACAAAAAATGCCCCCGCCACGGGGCCCTTTGGTTTTACATGGGCTTATATAGGGAAAATCTTTAAAAATTTTCTTTTCTGAAACCACAAGGCCCAGGACTTTGATATTTGGTATGAAGCTTCATCTAGTGGACCCCTACCAAGATTGTTCAAATTTTAGTGCTGGGACAAAAATGCCCCCGCCACGGGGCCCTTTGCTTTTACATTGGCTTATATAGGGAAAATTTTTAAAAATCTTCTTCTCTGAAACCACAAGGCCCAGGTCTTATATATTTGGTATGAAGCTTCATCTAGTGGACCCCTACCAAGATTGTTCAAATTATAGTGCTGGGGCCAAAAATGCCCCCGCCACGGGGCCCTTTGGTTTTACATAGGCTTATATAGGGAAAATCTTTAAAAATTTTCTTCTCTAAAACCACAAGGCCCAGGACTTTGATATTTGGTATGAAGCTTCATCTAGTGGACCCCTACCAAGATTGTTCCAATTTTAGTGCTGGGGCCAAAAATGCCCTGCCCCGGGGCCCTTTGGTTTTACATAGGCTTATATAGGGAAAATCTTTAAAAATCTTCTTCTCTGAAACCACAAGGCCCAGGACTTTGATATTTGGTATGAAGCTTCGTCTAGTGGACCCCTACCAAGATTGTTCAAATTATAGTGCTGGGACAAAAAATCCCCCCCTGCCACGGGGCCCTTTGGTTTTACATAGGCTTATATAGGGAAAATCTTTAAAAATCTTCTTCTCTGAAACCACAAGGCCCAGAACTTTGATATTTGGTATGAAGCTTCATCTAGTGGACCCCTACCAAGATTGTTCAAACTATAGTGCTGGGGCAAAAAATGCCCCTGTCCCGGGGCCCTTTGATTTTACATAGGCTTATATAGGCAAAATCTTTAAAAATCTTCTTCTCTGAAACCGCTAGGCCCAGGTCTTTGATATTTGATGTGTAGCTTCATCTAGTGGACCTTTGACAAGATTGTTCAAATTTTAGCCTTTGTTGATGTTTGGTATGAAGCTTCACCTTTACGACCTCCCTCAACATTATGTACATTAAAGCCCTGGGGCCAATAATGGCCCTCTCTGGGGCCCACTTGTTACACTATGGATCAGGTGAGCGATCCAGGGCCATCATGGCCCTCTTGTTTTGTGTGGGGCAGGTGGGGAGCAGGTGCGACATCAACTTCACCGAAGTTGAATTTCTGGTTTTCTCGGAAAAGTAAAAAAAAATTGAACGCCATTTTGCACAATTTCGCTTGGTGCTTTGGTGTGTTCCGCCCCCGCCCAAAGGGGCTTGAAGAAATATATGGACTGCATGATGCTTCCACGCAGAGCTGAATCTGGCCCACACACTAGTACTGGTAAACCGCTTAGAGGATCTAAGCCTTATTTCGATAATGGTTTCAAACGGTGTAGGCCCTGATCAGATGCTGCTTTTTGCAGGTACGGGCCTGCCCTGTTTGCCAATGACCTGTTTTGGTGTTTCCTGTATAAAATGTGCTAAATACGGCCCATTATTAAAAATAATTTAACCCTTTTTGTACCAAATGGAATCTTCTTCCTTGTATATAGCAGGATTGCATTTCAAAATTTAGGGGTGTCAGGTTGTGTTTTCTTCTAAATTTGTTTGGAAATTAATTGGCTTGACCCTTTGCAAACAGTGTAGGCCCTGATCAGACACCGCATTGAAGCGGCATCTGATCTTGGCCTGCACTTTTTTGCCAGGGTACCCGTTTTGGGGTTTCTGGTACCAAATGGGTTAATTGAGGTCTAAAAACAAGTTGGATGTGTTTTAGAGCACTGGGCCCGGATACTAGTTACTTTTTGGAACTAAGAAGGGAACATTATGCTCTGCAAAATATCTTAGAGTGTTTGAGTCTTATGTCCCGCTAACAACAAGGTCATATGGAGATGGGACCTAGGTTTAAAGACTCATCCGAAAGTCTGCAAAATATCTTAAATAACCTTTATTGATCCTAATACTTTTTTGTCCAGACGAGAGTTTCGTGTGTGGGTTAAGATTTACTGCATCCAGACATTTTATTGAATCACACTCTTTCTTCTCTGGCATTTCAAAACCTCTTCAATTATGTTTTGCAGTTGTTGAAAAATAAAAATTCAGAAAAAATTGAAAATTAGCCCCCACACCACCCCCACGTATGCCCCTATATCCCAAAGTGTCAAATTAAAGCTCTGAGAGTACTGGTGGGTCAATTGTCTCTGCATGTAGCCTGGAAAATAAATAGTCCTGGAATGAGACTTTATCTGGTTAGGAAAACAGTGTAGACCCTGATCAGACCCCCCCCCCCCCCCGCCATTAGGCAGTGTCTCATCTGGGTCTACACTGTTTGCCAATGACATAGTACACAAATCCAGTCAAGATTTTACCCTTTATAGAGTGCTAGCGCTGCTATAAATAACTGGTTCCTGGGTTTTGTACATGGTCTGAAATGGTCAGATGGCCAATTGCAGGTAGGAAGCTTAGCAGGCGGGAAGCATGAGTAGTAACTTGGGTTGGCTCCAGATAAGGTACTTTTTTCATCCGAAAAGTAGGTATTTTTCTTATTTCTGTACAAAAACATATAATGTGGGTACTCATTAGAAGCACCTCGATGAGGCGCTTCTTATGAGTACCCATATCATGTTGTTTTTTTTTTCAAAAATAAGGAAAAATATTTGGATACCCCTCTTATCTGGGGTGAGGGGTGGGGTTGATTGATAAACAATCAATCAACCTGAAAAGCTGTTTTCAGCCATAACCAACATCTCTAAAGGAGTAGCAAGGAAACTAGTAAATTACATTCATAATGAAATTTTCTGCCATGATTTTCATAACCATAATTTGGCAGCCCTTACAAAACTAAAATATTACAGAGAAATTAAGTGGAAAATCCAGTTAACCCATTTTGTACCGACAACCCCAAAACGGGTAGTTTGCAAATAGTGCAGGCCCAGATCAGATGCCGCAGAACACAGCATCTGATCAGGGCCCTCACCATTTGCAAAACTTTCAACAAATTTCCAAATAGATTTTGAAGAAAACACAACCTGACACCCATAAATTTTGAAATGAACTCCTGCTATATACAGTAAAATTCCTATATTAAGACTGCCTTTGGGACTGTTCAAAAGTGGTCCTAAAGACCACTTTTGAAAAGTTCCAAAGGTGGTCTGTCACTAGGAGACACTGGGTGTAGAAAACGCAACAAAATAATAACTGAAACTGTCTCAATAAGCTTGTAAAAGCAGATTTAATCTTAATTTTAGGTGGTCTTAATAGCGGAATTTTACTGTTTAAGGAGAAAGATTCCATTTGGTACAAAAAGGGTTAAGGGATATTATAGTGCAGGCCTCTTTTCTGTGTCTCTTCTGAACTCAGTTGTGCTCATCTCTCAGTTTTCTGTATCATCCTCTTTTTTGCCGATTGTTTATCTTGTCGATATTGACCCAAAGTTAGAAAGCACAGTAGCTTTTTAATGCTGCCGTCCACTTGACTACCACTGACTAACACTGTTATTTATAGAAAATAGCTATGCAATTCTTATCGCTGTGAGGTCTCTTGTTGCGTAAGTCAGGATTATCTGTAGAATCTG
Organism: Lucinisca nassula; assembly: GCA_963580285.1. Classification (NCBI taxonomy): domain Eukaryota; kingdom Metazoa; phylum Mollusca; class Bivalvia; order Lucinida; family Lucinidae; genus Lucinisca; species Lucinisca nassula. The sequence continues at coordinate 127,102,949 of OY757016.1, read as the reverse complement.
GACTGGAACCATATATTAGATTTGGCAAACAGTGTAGATACTGATCAGACCCGCAGAACATGGTGTCAGATCAGGGGCAACACCGTCTGCTAAGTCCCTGTTCGGCCCCCGTCCATCAGGGCTTGAAGAAATAGATGGGCTGCATGATGCTTCCACGCAGAGCTAAAACCCACCGCACACGAGTACTGGTAAACCACTTACAGGCTCTAAGCCTGCCCGGGCAAAGTGGTGCGAGTCAGACTGTCCATGCTTATATTAATCCTATTGGTTTTATTTGACAAGAGCATTTCATCTCCATGTCGGGTAAAAGTCACACAAAATTGGAAGCAATGTCTCCAAAGTGACCTATACAGTGTAATTTACCGCCAAGTACTGATAAACCGCTTAAAGAATCTAAGCCTGTCCAGGCAAATGATGCCTATTGGTGTCATTGGATAACAGGGTTTCATCCCGTTGGGTAAAAGTCCCACAATATTGGAAGAAACGTCTACAAAATGACTTTTACTGACGAAGATGTTAAACCTCATCCTTCCTTGTTATGTGCTTCAGTTGCCAATTTTTAGGTGATATATGGCATATCATGATTATCTCACTGTTTAGATAGTAAAAAGAAAGATAGGATCTGAAAAGTGAGATAATGTCTTCATTTCTCACACTAATCTTAAGCTGTATCAAACCTGAGCTAAACTGATAATCAAATATTTATAAATATCTATCACAAGGAAATATTTTATTTTTCCTTTCCTGGGTCTGTGACTCACAAGCTGTTGCCGAAACAGACAACAATCTTGTTATGGACATGGAAGCAAACCTTCACCCTTTCAGACCAAGAGCCGAGTTCTTCAGAATTTAACCATTATCTTGCTGAATATTTAACTTAGCCACACCCATTTTTGATTTTCAGCCAATCAGATTACATGATTTAATGAGTTTGTTCAAATTCACAAACTGAATGACAAACTGTAGATCCTGATCAGATGGCTTCTTCAGAAGCCATCTGATCTGGATCTACACTGTTTCCAAAGTTGTCATGAACAGCAGGATAAGAGTTAATGCATCATTTTAAATGGCAAATATACTAATATTTTTGCAGAAAAAAAAAATGAGCAGCTTTTGGAAATGCAAAAGCTGCTCACATTTTTTAAGCAAAAATGCCACAATATTAGATATTGTACTTCACCAGGACAGTTAAAATTTTGACCAGTATCGAGCTTGTTAAGCTAATGATGCTTTGTACAACTGGATCCTGGACACAGTGTAGATCAGGATTAGATGGCTCATATATAACTGTCTGATCAGGATCTACAACAATGAACTTGTCCAAATACAAAAATGGAAAGAGTCTACCATAAAAATCCTAAAAAATTTGGACACCTTGAGGACTTATTGTATGTAATTCTCCTAAATATTTTAACAACTTTTGTTTAATGATTCAGCAAGGAGTCCGAAATGTGCAGACAGAATGGAAAAAATGTAGACCCTGATCAGACTGCTTCTGCAGGAGCAGTCTGATCTGTGTCTGCACTGTTTGCTGAGGCCTATCTGTCCTAATACTTAGGATCATTACGGCCGTAACTTGAGAAAGTCAGGGATGAAGAGATATTGTAGTCCAAACTAGGGCTTTGATGGGTGTAAATTACATTTAGTTTTGTCATTAACCCTTTTCTTTGCAAATAGTGTAGATCCTGATCAGATGGCTTCTGATCAGGATTTACACTGTTTAACATTCAGTTTCTGAATTTGTAGGAATAAATTACATCAAGTAATCTGATTGGTTCAAAGTCAGAAATGGGTGTGGCCATACTGAGTATTCAGCAAGAGAAGGGCTAAAACATAGATTATGGGTACTTGTTACAACTGCCTCATTGAGCATGTGACACATATACATACTTTCATACACCATAAAACAAACTGAGCAAGAATCTGATATACTGCTTCTGAATATGGCATCTGATCTGGATCTACCATATTCACTAAGAATTTATGTGGAACTTATATTAAATAATTTATCAGTTTTGCCCGGGAGCTTGAACTTTATAGCAAGTTGCTTGACCTCCCTTTGCATCACAAAAAAGTTGTCTGATTCCTTTGTGAATGGTATCAGCTATACTGTTCTGGATTACAAAGCATAGCTTAGTAAACAGAATGAAAAATATAGCAAACACATGATTTTGATGTTTTTCGGTGGCAAAGGATAAAAAAGAAACTCATCATCATCTTTTAGTGCACTTAAGTACTTCATTGCTGTCAAAAAAATGGGTGTTGAAAGTTTATCCAGTGTTTTAGGCAATTTCAAGCTGTGTCCATTAATATTACTGCTCATGAAATTTGATGAACATAGTTAATGATATGGATGCTGCTGTCTTTGTTTATTCTCATATATATATTTGTTGACATGGTTTTTCTAATGTCATGCATAGTCACATTGTCCATTAACTCCTTTGTTGACCATATTATACCCGTTTAAAGCTTCCATTGAACCTTGTATTTTATGATCGTTATCACATAAAAGCTTAAAATTCTTCCCGATAACATTGTTATTGATCTGACAATACATTTGTAAATTTTTATTTCTCCTCTGCACAGTTTGGTACAATGCTAGTTTACAGCGGGTAAATTGGATTTTGTCTTTTTCATTCAATTTCGGTATTCGGGGATGACTGTAGCATTTTATTTTGTGGTGGTGTATAGGTGTGCTGATAGGGAAGATATAATAGTAGAACATGGAAGTCAGATAGTAGATTACTAGATAAGTTCCAAATGAGTAACTTTAACAGAATTTCTCAATGAATTTGGGATTCCATGAAGACGTTAGTGCATCAATGGGTGAAACAAAGTGCTGGATTTTGGATTTAGTATGGATGAATATTTTTAGGGTCAAAGTGAATACTTGTTGATTGTGACTACTCCAGTGATATCAAATATAAAACTGCTTGGAAGTTTTTTATGAAGAATAAGAAATTTAATCATCAGGGCCGGCAGTTGTTCAACAGAATTTTCAGATGTCATTAGTTGATGTGTCTTTAAAACTTTGATCATTAAATATGGTATAGATTCTAATATTTTTGGTGAAAAAATGTGAACAGCTTTTGCAAATGCAAAAGCTGCTCACATTTTTTCAGCACTTATACCACTGTACTTGCAATATGACCACTAACGAGCTTGTTAAGGTAACGATGCTTCAAACAATTGGGCACAGTAGTTAACAATATTATAATATTCACACCACCTTTGGGACAGGTCAAAAGTGGTCTTTTAACCCTTGTCCTGCTGAGCCCGGATATGCCTTATCTTTGAATCAATGTAGATCCAGATCAGATGGCTTCTGAAGAAGCCATCTGATCAGGATCTTCATTGTTTGCCATCCAGTTTATGAATTTGCTGCAATAATTTGCATCAAGTAATCTGATTGGTTGATAATCAGTAGTGGGTGTGGCATATATAGATATTCAGCAGGACAAGGGTTAAAGGTGGATATTGTGTGTAAACAAAATCAAGAAATAACTGAAACCTTTTTGAGAGCAGAATTTGTTTGTTTGTTTGTTTGTATTGGAGATTAACGGCCCAGTCAACACTATTTAAGGTCATTTTTGAGCCAGTCAGTTTACCTATCCACACTTTTCCTGAGCAAGCTTATACCTAAGTGGTTAACCAGTACAGTGCACATTCTTTCGCCAGAAACTGACAACTGCACTTCTTGAATCAGGGGAAGGGAGAGAATGACTGTAGAAAAGATTTCATGATCAGTCTCCTCGAAAGAATGTTGTGGACCCTGGCAGGTATCAAACCTGCATCCTTCTGATCACCAGTGTGTGTGTGTGTGTGAATTCGGGTTTAACGTCGCTTTCAACAATTTTTCAGTCATATCACGATGGTCTGATCACCAGTCAGATGCTCATCCGACTGAGCTACGGAGGCCGGCTTGAGAGCAGAATTAGTCTTATTTTTCGCTGGTCTAGTAGAATTTCAATGTATTTTGAGAATATTAATATATGTATTACATTGGCCTATGTTTCAAGAATACATTTTGCATCATACATGTTATTACTCAGCATTGATGTGTGTGCATCGCTTTTTCGACAGATTGGATCTGTAAAAATATGAAAATTCATTGTCACTATTTCCTATGATTTTGTGCAAATGAAGTTTGTAAATGTATGTAAATATTTTAATAATGTTTATGATTTCTTGGTGTCTTTTTGGCCCTCTCAGTATGTTTAGGTTTAGAGAAGGGCCACTCTTTACAGCTGAAAAGAACTTCCTTTCAAACTTATTTGAACTGGGAACTTACTTTAACAGGCAAACTGTTTATTATCTATATAGGGCTGCCACATATTTTAATTAATATAAGCAGTTGGGGTCTGCTGTATAAATGATTGACAGCTGTATATACAGTTCTGCAATAATATATGTATACAGCTGTCAGTAAAATCAGTTAAATGCTGTCAACAGGTGCTGCTTGTGGTCAGTTTTATGATTATATACTCTAAGCTGCAGCATGCTAATAAACCATATTGGTTTCATTGGGCGGCAGGGCTTGAGATGTCATTTCATCTCATTGTCGGATAAAAGTCCCACACAATTGGAAGCAATGTCTCCAAAATGACCTTTACAGTATTGACAGGGACATTAAACTTCAAATCAAACAAACAAAAAGCATGTTATTAGTGGGGGTGGGTTGGGTGAATACATACCTGTCATACTGGCCATTGTATAAGAAGGGAGGCCACTTTCATGACACATAAAAAGGGGTCTAGCTACTCTTGAAGGAAAGAAGAATTTGCTCCATAGCAACAAATTCTTTCTTTCAAAAGTGGACTACTGTAGATAGGGGAGACTAATTAGTGTACCTGTGTACATGCCCCCCCCCCCCCCCCCCCTCCCACACACATATAGCTACCTTATTCAGAAATAGGTCTTTCAACTTCCAGTTTATGATGGTTTTCCCCACCCCTAAATAATCTCCCCCTTGGTACCTTGCTTGGTACCTTGTCCCCAGGGACAATATGCCACCATCCATACTTTTATTGGTTTATTCATCCAGATATCAATAACTGTAACTCTGATTTTGCCCTGATGGTTGTGGCATACAGTATCATTACCTTTCAGCGGAATTCAAGGGGTAGTTGGGTGAGGCAAAGGTGACATGTATCTTGCGTCACTGAGGCTTCCATCTGATATTGACTTACAGTTGGACAACTGGCCTGCTGTCCTTGCAGCAGGTAAGGAAAGCAGTTAAGGGTAAAGTGGTGATATTGTTATTTCTCCTGATTCTTTTCTTCTTTCTCTTCTGTCCCTCACTTCCTCTACTATCTCTTCTGTCTTTTTTCTGTCTTTCTCTGGGAGACAACACAAAATGACCCACAAGGGTTGACATGTCGTTAAACCCAAAACAATCAGTCAGTCATTGGAATTCTTCTTTATTAACCGGACTTTTTATACCAAATGGAATCTTCCTCCTTATATATAGCAGGAGTCCATTCCAAAATTAAGGGGTGTCGGGTTGTATTTTCTTCAGAATTTACTTGGAAAATGGCTTAACTTTTCACAAATAGTGTAGGCCCTGATCAGACGCCGTGTTCTGCGGCGTCTGATCTGGGCCTGCACTGTTTGCTGGGTTACCAGTTTTGGGGTTTCCGGTACAAAAAGTGTTAAATACCTATGACTTTCTTAGAAGTACACTAATAATAATAAAGAAAGTGTCAATATTCATACAGGTGTTATATGTTGGAGGAAAGAAAGGCCTCTGGTAATATTATATACTGTTTATGATCTGTCAGAAAGTGATATTCCTGTCAGTAACTTATTACTACTTATGTAATATTATCAGATAAAGTGCAGATTATATACAGGCCAGACCACCCGAAAACATGTTAACGTTCTTGTTTTTAAAAACATTTACAATGGTCTTTATCTTGTTAATTTAATAATGCATTTTTAAAAAAATAGCTTTCCTTTTTTGACTTGAACATAAATTTCCTGTGACGAGTCTTTGGTGAAAAAGGCCACATAAAATATAGCTAGTTGGATCATTTAAAAATTGATTGACTTTGCCGGTGCATGACTTTGAGATATTGACCTTTCCTTAGGATTTAAAGATTAAAGGATAGTTTCAGGATAATGGTTGTTCAGGTTGCACCATAAACTTTGCATACCAAAATTATATCATTTACGGTGTGTTATAATAAGGATATTACAAGGATACAGAACAGAAATGGAGTAATGTAAAGATAATTTTAACTCTATCCCTGTGCTATTTCCGATTATTGAAGGTTTCATGCAGCCTCCATGCTTGGCAGACAATTTATTCGAAAAATGGCTGCACTTTTTGCAAACAGTGTAGGCCCTGATCAGATGCCGCATTCTATTTTAAGGATATTACAGGGATACAGAACAGAAATGGAGTAATGTAAAGATAATTTTAACTATATCCCTGTGCTATTTCCGATTATTGAAGGTTTCATGCAGCCTCCATGCTTGGCAGACAATTCACTTGAAATATCAACTTATGTATTCTAAAAAAAAAAGAAGAAAAAAAAAAAGAAAAAAAGATTGCATTTTCTGTCGGAGAATAAATTTTAAATAACTTGATAGCTTAATTGATACCTTATCATTTACGAACTTAACAGGATTTGTAGTTTTGAACAAATTTATGGTAATTTCTGTTATGCCAAAATTTGGGCTTTTTAAGCCCCTCCAGGTAGTTGATCTTCTTTGCCAACAGTTTCTCATATTTTTTTTTTTTTTAAGGAGAGGCAACTTTCAGTAACATTTTCTCCCATATCAATAGGGATCTAATCTTAACCCTTTTTGTGCCAAATATGGAATCTTCCTCCTTATATAATTATAAGAGGAGTTCGTTTCAAAATTTTGGGGTGTCAGGTTGTGTTTTCTTCAAAATTTATTCGAAAAATGGCTGCACTTTTTGCAAACAGTGTAGGCCCTGATCAGACGCCGCATTCTGCGGCATCTGATCTGGGCCTGCACTGTTTGCCAAGGTACCCCTTTAGGGGTTTCTGGTACTGAATGGGTTAAGGGAAAGAATTTGCTTTTCTCAAGAGTTACTAAGACCCCTTTTTGAGCCTGGCTTAGGTCACATCTGAGATGCCAAGCTCTGCAACGGAAGGTCCGGTGGTTTTTCTCCGGTCACTCCAGTTTTTGCCCACCTCTGAATAACAATCAGCTTGATATAAGTGACATAATCTTGAAAGCACTATAAATCAACCCCCTACCCCCACAAAATAAAGACCACTTTTTTCAGCATGGAAAAGAGTGTGACTCAGCTAATGGGAAAACAAAGAAGTCCCAAAAGTAACCTCCCTTTAAAAGTGGTAAAAATCCATTCCCCTGAAATGGAGATTTGTACAGTATTGCAACATGCATATATTTGCATGCATTTACATAAGGAGCATACTAATTTGGGATAAATGTCTGTTTTTAACCCTGACTTACCCTGGCAGAATGACAGCTTTGTTGGTACTACACCAAAATATGTTATTTAAATATGTGCCAAAAAAGACAACAACAACATCAACAACAACAAAAAAGCTGATTGAGTTACATTTTAACTGCAAAACTTGTTGCCCCCTTTAACCCTTAAGTCACTGAGAAAAACTACATCTGAAAATGTTGTCTGCTTATGTCGTCTGCTGAATCTTTTTGCAAGCATTTTAAAAGTATTTTTGCAATCAGGAAAACAGTGTGGACTCAGATCAGACTGCTCCTAGAGGAGCAGTCTGATCTGGGTCCACACTGTTTGCAAAAAAAAGGACTTTTAAGGTAACCGGCAGACAGCAGAGCGGTCGACAATTGTCGTGATTGGCATTTTATGGGTTAAAACTGTCTTGTAATGTAACTGTTGGAAAATATTTCAAGGGTATTATCCTCCATGATGATTGTCAACTTGGTTTAGTTCAGTGATCAGCGGATTAAATATGTTTGTGCATTAGACAGGCCTCTCTGGCCTAGTGGTTAAGAGCGCTGACTCTTGATCATTAGGTCTCTCCCTGCTGTGGTTCGAGCCTCGCTCCGGTCACATGTGAGACGCCAAGTTCTGCAACGGAAGGTCAGGTGTTTTTTCTCCGGGTACTCCGGTTTTCGCCCACTGCTGATTGACGATCGGCTCGATATGAAATAATCTTGAAAGGGCCGTAAAACCAAAACCAAAAGAAAAAAAATGTTTGTGCATTAGTTGACTCTTACATTGCTATATGTTGGACAAGACCATTAAATTTTGTCATATAAGGGGTGTCAAGCATATTTTTTTCAGTTTTTCTATTTTTAATGGAAAATTCTGTTAGCAAATAGTGCAGACCCTGATCAAACACCGTGTTCTGCAGAGTCTTATCTGGGCCTGCACTGTTTGCCAAGGTAACCCTTTAGGGGCTTCCCACATTCAATGGGTCAAACATGTTTGTGTATTGGTATATGCCTTTTAAGTGTGTGTGGCTGGATTTATATGAAGGTTTTGTTCTGGGCACAGTAATGAAGTCGTTAGTTTACTTCACATTATTTGTTTGTTTGTTTGATTTGAGGTTTCACGTCCCCATCAACACTCAATAGGTCATTTTGGAGACGTTGCTTCCAATTTTGTGGGACTTTTACCCGACATTCAGATGAAATGACATCTCAAGCCCTGCCGCCCAATCAAACCAATAGGGTCTATAAGCATGGACAGTCTGACTCGCCCCACTTAGGCAGGCTTAGATCTTCTAAGCGGTTTACCAGTACTCGTGTGCGGTTGGTTTCAGCTCTGCATGGAAGCATCAAGCAGCCCATCTATTTCTTCAAGCCTCGATGGGGGGGGGGGGGGGGGGGGGGGGTCAATTATAAATGAAGGTGTTAGTTCACTTCACATTATTTGTTTGTTTGTTTGATTCAAGGTTTTACTTCCCCATCAACACTGTATAGATCATTTTGGAGACGTTGCTTCCAATTTTGTGGGACCTTAATATGCGCCTTGCAGTATCCTGAAACAAATCTGTTAAAATTTTAGGAGAATTATGGGGAGTTCCTAAGGGTCCTAATTTTTAGGATTTTTAAGGTTCTATGGTTAACTTTAGACTGGTTTTTGGTTTGATGGCTCTTTCAAGATTATTACACTCATATTGAGCCAATTGTTATAATCAGAGGTGGGCGAAAATGGGAGTATTTGGAGCAAAATCACCCGACCACTACAGTAAACTACAGTAAAATTCCTAGTTTAAGACCACCTTTGGGACTGTTCAAAAGTGGTCTTAAAGACCACTTTAAAACAGTCCCAAAGGTGGCTCTGACCAGAGGACACTGTATGCAGAAAACACAAAGAAAGAATAACTGCAGCCTCCTAATAAGCTTTTAAAGCAGAATTAGTCTTAATTTTAGCTGGTCTTAATAGCGGAATTTCACTGTATATTGTGGAGTTTTTTTTATGGTGTCTATGGTAGGTCCACTTTCTTGGGAAGAAAATTATTGGCTTCAGCTTGTTAATTATTGATGGACATTGATATTAGCTGGCTCTCATTAGATTAGATTCAGTTTACTTAGATCAATGGGATTTTATGGCTTTTCATGTTAGCATCATTAAAGTGTTTTGTTTCTTAATTTGTCATTAAGGTTTTGGTATCTGGAGCAAGTGTTTTATGTGTTATTGTTTGTTTGATTTGAGGTTTAACATCCCTGTCAACATTGTAAAGGTTAATTTGGAGATGTTGCTTCCAATTTTGTGGGACTTTTACCCGACACTGAGATGAAATGACATCTCAAGCCCTGTCACCCAATGGAACCAATAGGATTTATAAGCATGGACGTCCGACTCAAACCGCTTTGCCTGGGCAGGCTTAGATCCTCTAAGCAGTTTACCAGTACTCGTGTGCGGGTCGGTTTCAGCTCTGCATGGAAGCATCATGCATCCCATCTATTTCTTCAAGACTGGATGGGCAGTCTTAACCCTTATCTTGCTGTTCACGACAACCCCTATCTTTGGAAACAGTGTAGATCCAGATCAGATGGCTTCTGAAGAAGCCATCTGATCAGGATCTACACTGTTTGACGTTCAATTTATGAATTTGTAGGAATAAATTACATCAAGTGAACTGATTTGTTCAAAGACAGAAATGGGTGTGGCTAAACTGAATATTCAGCAAGAGAAGGGTTAATTTGTCATTAAGGTTTTGTTATCTGAAGCAAGTGTTTTAAGTGTGCATAGCTATATAAGGAGGAATAAGGAAGATAACTATGGGATATTTTACCTTATTTCTCCATAAAAACATACATTGTGGGTACTTGTTAGAATCGCTTCATCGAGTTCCCACAACATACATTTCTAACAAGAAATCAAGACAAAATTCCACCGAAGGCTGTGTTGTGCCTGTATGGATTTGAACATTCAGGGCTAGGGTTGTCGCAAACACTGACCACTTGACAAACAGATGAACGAATGGACAGAAGGAAATCCTGCCGTGCTTAAAGCTGGTGCGACAAAATTATCCCTTGATTATCCTCAATTTGTTTGTTTGTTTGTTTTATTTGAGGTTTAACGTCCCCGTCAACACTGTAAAGGTCATTTTGGAGACGTTGCTTCCAATTTTGTGGGACTTTTACCCGACATTGAGATGATCTGACATCTCAAGCCCTGTCAAGCCCTGTCGCCCAATGAAACCAATAGGGTTTATTAGCATGGACGGTCCGCCTCGCACCACGGTTCCTGGACAGGCTTAGATCCTCTAAGCGGTTTACCAGTACTAGTGTGCAGGCCGGATTCAGCTCTACTTGGAAGCATCATGCAGCCCATATATTTCTTCAAGCCCCTATGGGCAGGGGCTGGGATTATCCTCAATACATGTACTTCTACTTATTTGGAGATTTGTGAAAACTTAATAACAACAGTGCAGATACTGATCACTTTGTTCCTAGTAGTCTAATCTTGATCTACACTGTTTTGCTCTGGGAGGATTGCTGCAATATAAGGCACCTTCCTAAACAAAATTTATAAATGAGCCAACACACTCAGAGAAAAGGGCCCTTAAATGTTCTGGGCTAGCTAGACACATAAGCTATTGCTATAAGAAATTTTAACCCATATCCTGCTGAATATTTTTATCGGCCATACCCATTTCCGACTATCAGCCATTCAGATTACATGATATAATGTTTTTGTTCAAATTCACAGACTGGATGATAAACTGTGTAGATCCAGATCAGATGGCTTCTTTAGAAGCCATCTGATCTGGCTCTACACTGTTGGCAAAGGGTTAGGGTCTCAGATAATTATTGATATATCTTTCTCAGTTTTCATAAGCATGCTTGAAATTCAGATAACGGAAAAAAGTGCAGGATTTAAATATGCAGATATTTCATGTCAAAAAAGCTTTTATTATTTGTGACTGGAAGAAGATGATTTGATGTTTTAGGAGTTCATTGATTACTTTCGTTGCCTTGGGAACTACAAGTCCCAGATGTTGTGAAAAACTTTATTCAGAGGTTAATGAATAGGACATAACAAAAACAAAAAAGGATGACAAACCAGTGTAGACAAGGATTTACCTCAAATAGAACATAACTTTGGAATAATGAGAACTTATGTGAGACAAAATTCGCGAATTTCACTGTTCGCCTGCACTCGGCCAGACACAGATGACAATGTTACAGAAGGACCACATATATTTGGTATGTTTCTTTTGTTCTTTTGTTCTTGACCCTTTAACCCTTTTTGTACCAAATGGAATCGTCCACCTTATATATGGCAGGAGTCCATTTCAAAATTTAGGGGTGTCAGGTTGTGTTTTCTTCAAAAATTGTTTGGAAAATAACTGAACTTTTTGCAAACAGTTTAGGTCCTGATCGTGTTCTGTGGCGTCTGATCTGGGCCTGCACTGTTTGCCAAGTACCCCTTTTGGGGTTTCTGGTACAAAATGGGTTGGAGACACGCATTCATTGTGTAAAGTATCCATTTAGTCTTCTTTTTGTCTCATAAAAGCAGCAAGGGATAATTTATAAGTCATAAATATTTCCTGTAATGTGTTGAGTGATTTATTGCCATTTCTATATCAACTGTAAAATTATGGTTTTTGTTACCCTTGTAATGAATACCCCTTTTGTAGAAAACTGGGGTTTACAGGGGTATGCATTATTTCTCTTATTTCTGCTCCAAGACATAGGATGTTGGTACACTTTAGAACCGCCTCAACAAGGTAGTTCTAATGAGCACCTACAACCTATATTTGCTACATTATATGAACAAATATATCACATTTTCATGAGAAAAATAACCTTTTCTGAGATATGAAGTTACATGGATGTGTTATTGTGAGTTTTAGTTTTAAACATTTCACCCCTGAGTTTTTGATGTGGACACTTCCATCTTTGCATGTAGACATCTCAACCCTAAATATGCTTATACCCTTTTAACCCTTATCTTGCTGTTCACGACAACCCCTATCGATGCAAACAGTGTAGATCCAGATCAGATGGCTTCTGAAGAAGCCATCTGATCAGGATCTACACTGTTTGGCATTCAGTTTATGAATTTATAGCAATAAATTACATCAAGTAATTTGATTGGTTGATAGACAGAAAATGGTGTGGCTTAAATGACTATTCAGCAAGAGAAGGGTTAAGACAGTGTTTTTTCAGGCGAGAATACCCTTTTTCCATGGCCTCAGTATTATTAAGGCCATTAAAAAAAAATAAGATGATGCACCCAGACTGGACCGTGTTTCTGCAATACATTTGGGAATGATTGTGTGTTGAGGAGAAATGCAGTCATGATGACTCATCCTAGATGCGCAGAGATTTGCTCGCATGACAATTGCTCACTAGACAGTTGCTCACAAGACAATTGCTCATAAGACATTATTGCCCACAACCTTAATGGAAAATAGGACAATTGCTCACAACATATTTTTTTCATGATTTTATTTTTAAAAATTCTGTAGTTATTCCTAAAAGTATTATGTAACAACAATTGATCAGCTGCATTACAACTAGTTAGTCATAATTAAAACATCAGGGGCCAGTTGTTCAAAATTAACAACATCGTTAGTTAACGTATCGTTAAAACTTTGATCATTTAATATGGCAAATATACTTATATTTTTGCTGAAAAAAGGAGAGCAGCTTTTGCAGATGCAAAAGCTGCTCTCATTTTTTCAGCAAAAATCCTACTATATTAGATATTGTTCTTGTTAGAACAGTTAACAATTTGACCACTAACAAGCTCTTTAAGGTAACAAGGCTTTGAACAACTGGGCCCAGTAGTTGGATAAAATGGAATCCTCATCCTAAGCTACCCTGGCTGTTCAGACTGGTTAGTTCTACATGCATAGTTGATGTCTAAAACTACTGTAAAGATTAGGTTTTGCCATTTTCTAGCCTGTAATTTGTTAATTGATTATTTGTTTATGGGGCTGCAAGTCTAGGTAGTTCTTAATCTGCTGATTTAAGAAATCCTGTAGATAAAAAATAAACACTGCTGCCAGTGCAAGCTCAGCTTTTCTGTTGCATTTATAAAGTAAAATAAACATTTTCTTGGCAGGTTATAGTATTTATTGGCCATATTCTTAAATTACTCTGCTAGAGTAACTTCCCTTCCTTTTCTATGCTAAATTTGAGCAGTGTAGCCAAGAGCCTTTGCTGCTCCCAGACATGTAGAGAAGACCTGTTGTAACTTCATGTAATCATGTGAATATCAAAATCCCCCCAGTTACCCAATTTAATTAAGAGAAAACTGGTTTACTGGCTATATTTATACTGTAAAAGTTAAAAAAAAAATTCAGACACCTTGAGGACTTGCTGATTTATCTGGGTCTGCACTGTTTGCTTAGGCCCGTCTGTCAAAATAAGGAACATTATTGTAGTCTCAAATATACTGTGGGTACGAATTTGAACTGCCTCCATGAGGCATTTCTAACAAGCACCCACAACCTATGTTTGGAGTCTATCACAAATTTTCATAAAAAAAAAATATATAATCATTTGTAGATATGAAAGCTTTGACACCAATTTCAGTTGTCACATACTGCAGTTTACAAGATGCCAAGAATTTGAAGTGTGTCTGAAAATGTTGTTAACACCAATTTCAGTTGTCACATACTGCAGTTTACAAGATGCCAAGAATTTGAAGTGTGTCTGAAAATGTTGTTAACACCAATTTCAGTTGTCACATACTGCAGTTTACAAGATGCCAAGAATTTGAAGTGTGTCTGAAAATGTTGTCTGTTTGTTGTTGTTGTTTCCAGTTTCCCCGCGTCGCGGGTCGTCAGCTGGTGGGGCCCCAGGGAACTAATCCATTCTGGCACTACACCTTAGCCGTTCGGTGCTACCCCCATTCCACGTTGCCGGTGAATGGGGAGACCATCGCTCGGCTCCAGCCCCGTCCGTCCGTGTCTATCGTAAGTCCGCTGCGGTCGGTCCATTTTGTCTTCTACTCGACGTTATAATTTTTTGCTTGTCAATATGCCGAACCGTGTCAGAGCAGGAAAGGGTCAATTTTGATATTGGTATTTTTGTTTTTTATTTGATTTTTGTATATTTATGTAACGTATGTACATTTTTACATTGTTTGGTCTGTTTCCCCATCTTGTTGAGTGGTCTATTTTTTAAGTTTATATGCGGGCGGATGTGCTTACCCCGCCACGGACCTGTTTTGTTTGTTTTTCTTGTGCCTTAAAGGTGGCGTTGTCCGTTTTAGGGCAAGCCCACCCGCTCACAGTTGCTGGGGAGGACAGTTTTTGTACCTGCAAGATTAAGCTAGTGGTTTATATTTTGTGTCGTTTTTTTTTTTTTTGTTTATCTGTACATACAATATGTAACATAATAACATGAAGTGCCGGCCTACGCCGTCTCGGGCTTGAACTCGTATTTATTTTGTTAATGAGTGACGTCTATCGCGGAGGATGTGCATATTAGGTCAATCCCTTTTTATGCATTTGCCGTTTTAAGTTAAGAAAAAGTGATGCCTTCCTCGACGTAGGATGCCGCACTCCGCGGGACCATAAGTGGGTCAGTCGCCATGTTTGCATATCATTAACGCATCCTACGCGAAGGAAGGCACCATAGGAGGAAAGCGTATTCCTGCCTAGCCATTTGGAGGCCCGAGACAACGTTAGCCGATCTCCTTTGTGTTGTTGTCCTTTTTGGGACAAGCCCATCCGCCCACAGTTGCTGGGAAGGACAATTTTTGTACCTGCAAGGTTGTGCTTGAAGATTATATTTGTGTTTTGTTTCTTCTGTACATACAACATATAACATAGTAACATGGTGTGTTGGCTTCCGCCGTCTCGGGCCCAAATTCGTATTTATTTTAGTTAGTGGGTGACCTCTATCGCGGAGGATGTGGAAAGTAGGTCAATCCCCTTTCATGCTTTTTCATTTGAAGTTAAGAAAAGGCGATGCCCTCCTCGACGCAGGATGTCGTATTCTGTGGGACCGTAGGAGAGTCATTTTGTGTCGCCATGTTTGCATATCACTATCGCATCCTACGTGTAGGAAGGCATCATAGTAGAAATAAAAGTATTCTTGCCTAGCCGTTTGGGGACCCGAGACAACGTTTGCCAATCTCTTTAGTCAAAGTGGTTAGTGCAAATTGTTATATAATCATGAAGGTCGCATACAAGCGTCCGCCTGCGCACGTGCGCAGTCGAGCGCTCCTATGCGATCTTGTTTTTAATGTTTCATATTTACACAAATAAAAATGTTTGAAATCGCTTTTTGAGAAAACTCTTCTTCTTCTTCTTCTAACTCCAGGTTTTTGATCTCTCTTTTCTATACTATCCTCTCTACTGTATTCCTATCCTACAACTATCGCTATATCTACCTATCTAGTGTGGTTGTATGTTGGTTTAGTTTCGCGTGGGTGGTTGTGTGTGTTAAAAGCCTTCCTTCAGGTCGCGCTAAGTCATGCCCTAGTTAATTAGTTAATTGCCCTTGTCTGTATTGATATGTGGCCATCTTGACCGTCTGTCTTTATTACGGTCATGGCGCAATTTGCTGTTTTTGGTGATTTTTATGTTATGCGACAAGGGCAGTACGGAGGGCTGTATGATATACCAGGTGAGATGCGGTTTTTCAGTCGTGGTGGTATGCAGAAGGCCCTTTTGAGGGCCCCCAGGTCATTCCGTTTGGGTAACCTTATAATGTACATCCTTTATTCGAAAGCGAAAGTTGCGAAAAAATAAAGAAAAAGATGTGATAAGGCGTCTTGTTTCTTATTTATGCCCCACTTTTCTGTATGCGTTCCTGAAGGAGAGGCTTTGTTTGCTTGTGTGCTGTTGTGCCGTTCCCCTTTGGGTTGTGTGGCTCTCGATCAGCCAGGATTTTGACGCAACGCTGCTCAGTGCCAAAGTCCTAAGACCGCAAACCCCAGCGTTACATCTCGTCCTGATTTCCCGTTTGCCTCACCCCCTCAGGAGGGGCTGGGCGACGGATTTTCCTTGTGGTGGGTCCATGCCCAGTCCCGGCGTGCTTTCGTGTGGTCCTCTTTCGGGCTGTGTGGCTCCCGATCAGCTAGGGCTTTGGTGCAGCGTTCATAAGTGCAAAGCCAGTGGGCCGCAACCACAACGCTACACCTTGTCTTAACTTCTCGCTTGGCACACCCCCTCTGGAGAGTGGGTCGGGGCCATGGATTTTCCTTGTGGTGAGTCCATGCCCCGTTCTGCTATGGTGTTCTCACAGTGATCCAGGGATCGCTGTCACCGATAGGCACTCCTTAGTGCAAAGCCGAGGCCGCAACCACAGCGCCTATCGTTGACTTTGTTCCCCTTCTCGCTGTGAGACGGCCGCCCTTTGATCACTACGGCCCTTTTTGGTTGGTAGCGTCTAAGGTGCGGTTCGAATATTTATTTTTACTGTTCTGAACTCGGGTCTCTAGAGAATTTGGTTTAAAGTATGTATTCTCGTACGGGGTGTGTTTTACGGTACAATGCGATTATTTTTGTCTGCGCCCTTAGTTTTCCCCTATATTTTGTCCAGGTAGTTTGTTTTCTCAAAGAATTTGAAGACCGCGTCCCTCATTTCCTGTGAATTTAGATTGAGCAGAGAAACCGCGTTTATCTCCCCTTGGTATCCTAATGTTGTCAGTTCTCCCTTTAGTTCCCTTCTGGCGGGGCCGTGTGCGGGGCACTCTGCGAGGTAGTGTTGAACACACTCCACCCCGCCACAGTGCCCGCATAATGGATCGGCCTCGCTATAGAAGATGTTGTGTGCATTTAGTCCGTTGACCCCGAGTCTTAGTCGTGTATATATGCGATCGAGCTTTCGGCTGTCGCTATATTGTACCAATTTCGGTGTCAAGGACTGACAGATCGAGTGTCTAAAGCCGTGTTGTCCCTGCCATATGCGCGCCCATTCCTTTTTGATGCTGGCCTTAATGATTGCGTATACTTCTTGTGGGGTGGGGAGGTAGTCAAGTGCCTTTCCCCGGGTCAGAGCTTCTTTGGCCAGTGTGTCTGCGCGCTCATTCCCCTGCACGTTGCAGTGGGAGGGGATCCAATCTATGTTCAGGGTGATACCTTGTTTTAGAATTTTGTGTATTAGGATATGAATGTCCTGCAGTATATCTGGTCTTGTAGTGCTATTCCCAGAGTTTATGCTTTGTATTGAGCTTAATGAGTCTGTTAGTATAACAACACTATCGGGTTTTTGTTCCTGTATCCATTCCAAAGCTTTTTGTATGGCTATAAGTTCTGCAGTGTAGACTGTGAGGTGCTGGTTAAGTTTGAATTTTTGGTCGAAGTTTAATTCTGGTATTGTGAAAGCACACCCCGTTTCTTTTTTGTCAGCATCTTTGCTTCCATCAGTGAAAATTTTAAGCGCTTGCTTATAGTTTTCACTGATGTGTGATTCTGCGATCTCATTGCATTTTTTCTGTGATGTTTCATTTTTCTTTATGACACCCGTTAGTGTTGTTTTTGCGCATAGGCTTCTTAAGTTAAAAACTTCCGGATATGTTTGTTCCGCTGTTTTGACCTGCTCGAGGTCATGGTTTTTAATTAGGTCCTGGACTTTGATAATATAGGGGATCTTTCCTCTTAACCTATCTCTTTTAACATGATTGGGCGTGTCGGCGATCATTTCGTTTATGGGGAGACTTTCCCTAAGACTGCTTGAGCGGGCCCAGTACTTGAGTTGCAGTTCATCCCTCCGCAGGTGCAGGGGCATGACGCTGCATTCAATCTCCAGGTCCAGGTTCCGCGTTCCCCTGTATGCCCCAGTAGCGATTCGAAGGGCCGTGGCCTGTATGCTATCTAGTTTTTTCAGGTGTGAGGGCGCCGCAGACGCGTATGCTTGGCAGCCATAATCAATTTTGCTTCTTGTAAGTGCTGTGTACATTTTGATCAGGGTTTTCTTGTCTGCTCCAAAGTTTGCCCCCGAGACCGCCCTTAGCACATTTAGGTCCCGCTGGGACCTGGACACCAGGTTTTCAATGTGCAGTCTCCATGTTAGATTGCTGTCAAAGTACATGCCCAGGAATTTGGCATGACCGGCGTACTTTATTTCCTGCCCGTCATACGTCAGCCTGGGCATGCCCTTTGTATCTGCGAAATTTCTATTGTAAACTACCACTGTTGTTTTTTCAGTTGACAATTTGAAGCCCCAATTTGTAGCCCAATCATGTATGGCATTTAACGCTTTTTGTAATGCAGGAATGGCACTTTTCGGTTTTTTCGCGGTTTTCCATACTAAGCCGTCATCTGCGAACATGGATATTTCCAGCGGTAATGCATTAAGTGTTTCCTGCAGTGTGTTCATTAATAGGTTGAAAAGGATAGGAGATAGCACCGACCCCTGGGGGGAACCATTCTCGCATTCATAAAAACCGGACACCTCGCTACCTATTTTTACGTTCATTTTTCTATCAGTCAAAAAGTCTCTGATCCAGGTTAACATTTTTCCTTGAATTCCGAATTTGTTTAGTTTTAGGAGGACCCCCCTAGTCCATAGTAGGTCGAAAGCTTTTTCTAAATCCAAAAATATCGCTACCAGTGAGTGTTTCATTAGTTTTGCCTTTCGGATGGCGGATTCCAGTCTGGTGATTTGATCAATGGTAGATCTATGTTTTCTAAAACCTGATTGTTCATTTGCTAAGAGGTTGTTTTTCTCAATGTGTGCTGTTAATCTAGATGCTACCATGGTTTCCATGATTTTACATATGGTTGATGTGAGTGAAATCGGCCTATACGATTTCGGCTCGTGGGGGTCCTTGTCTGGTTTTAATATTGGGACGATGGTGCTCTCCTTCCATTGTGTAGGGAGGGTCCCCTCGTCCCAAGATTTATTTATTAGTGCGAGAAGTTGATTTTTTCCCTTTTCTGGTAGATTTTTTAACATGTCGTAGTGAACGGTGTCTGCCCCGGGGGCGGTGCTCTTTTTCTTATTAAGCGCGCTCTGTAGCTCCCTATGGGAGAAGTTCGCATTGTATGCACGGCACTGGCCAGCGCGATCGGCGTCTTGAACGGCCTGCTCAATTATTGGGTCCTGCGTCTCCCTAATGCGCCTAAAATTTGGGTCTAAATTTTCGTTACTGCAGACTTTCCGGTAGTGTTGTGCTAAGATTTCTGCTTTTTCATTGTTTTCGTGATATCTTGCGTTTCCTTGTTTTAAAACTTCTACCGGTTTTAGTGGTTTTCCATTAAATCTTTTTATTGTGTCCCAAATTTTCTTAGAGTTTGTTTTATATGTGAGAGTAGACACAAAATCCCTCCAGGCTTGTTGTTTTGTTTGTGTTAAAAGGTATTTTGTTTCCTCCCTTACGCGTCTATATTCTTCTAAAAGTGCGGCTGTTTTGTTTTTCCTGTATTTATAGTATATTTTATTTTTCTTTTTGACTGCCTCGCTACAATTTTCATCCCACCATGGCAGGGTGTTTTTATGCTTATTTTTTGGTTGCGTTTTTGGTATTGATTTTTCACATGCCGCCATTATTTCCGAAACAAAATCCTCATTGCTTTTATCAATATTTGTGCCTTCGAGGGATATGTTAATGTGTTTAAGTTGCTGCCTAAAGAGGTCCCAGTCTGCTTTGTCTAATTTCCAACGTCGGGCAGGCCGCTGCGTTACGCATTTGTGAGTGACGTTGAGCGACGTCAGGATGGGGAAGTGGTCGCTTCCCATCGTGTCGTCTCCCACGTGCCACTCACTAGATCGGCATAGTGATGCGCTGACCAGTGTTAAGTCTATGGCGCTCGTGCTTCCGCGCTCGACGTTGAGTCGTGTGCCACACCCCGTGTTTAAGATTACGTAATCTGTGCTATTTATGAACTCGACCAGTTCTAGGCCTCGCCGTTTGTCGTATGTGGGGTTGTGGTTTGTCTCCCATAGTTCATGTCTGGCATTGAAGTCCCCCAAGAAAACTGATTTTTTCCCCACTTTTTTATAAATTTCATCATAATCGTCAGACGTTACATTTGTTTGGGGTGGTGCATAAAAGTTAACGACGTCTATGCTTTCATTTTGTCCAAAAAGTCTGACGATCACCACCTCTATTTCTTTTTTTGTGTGTCTAAATTTGATTTCTTCCGCATCTAGTCCTGATTTGATAAAGGTGGCTAGTCCTCCCCCATGTTTCCCCTTTTCCCTACTGAAACTGACCGGGGTTTTATATCCTGGAAGTTTTGTTGGTTTACTATCTTTTTTTGAGAAAGTTTCTTGAATAGCTATTACCTCCGGTGTGTAGCCTAAAGTTTCTAGATAATGGCCTAAGGCCCCGAGTTTTGTTCCGTTCTCCTTGCCAGACAGACTACGGGCGTTCCACTGTAACACGCGGATTTTAGCAGTGGTGCTGGGATCCATAATTAGGCAGTAATATATTTTTTGTTTTAACGGCGTGAGTTTTTACGTCCACCCTTGATCCTTGGTCTAGGATCGGTGGAGCTATAGTCCGCGTTTTTCCTTAAGAGCTCTTGTGGTTCGCGTTTGTAATGTTGCCTCCTTGGGATTATTGTTTTCCGCCTATTTTGTGCGGGTGCAGTGCTTATTTCTTTTTCTTTCGTTGCTTCTGTAGGTGATTGGGGGTTCTCGCTATTTGCGGTGTGTACCCCTGTGGTGCCCGACGTATTCATGGTGTCGGTTTCCATTATGTTTGCGGTGGCATTTTCGACGACGAGGTCTATGACCTCATCTGACGCCTTGGTGCTCAGCAGATTTTGTTTGTTGAGCTCGTGCAAGATTGAGCTCGTGGCTTTTTTTATCGCCGCGGCGATTAGCGTTTCGACCTCCATTTTTGTGTAAGTCTCCTTTGTGTTGTGTGCATGGGGTGCGGTATGGGCCGCACTGGGGGTTGCAATGTAAGCCGCACTGGGGGGTGCGGTATAAGCCGCACTGGGGGGTGCGGTATAAGCCGCACTGTGGGGTGCGGTATAAGCCGCACTGGAGCTCCTGATTTCTTGCGCGGTATTTTGTGTTTGGGCTTTTTTTTGTTCCCAATCTCTGGCTATTTGACCGTTTATTTGGTCGATTTGCGCCTTGTAATTGAGGAAAATGTTGCACCCGCGCCATGCTACTCCATGGCCGGCTAATCCGCAGTTTGCGCATTTTTTATTGTGTTTAGTTTTGCATTCATTGTGCTTATGGATCCCAGCACAGTGCGGGCATGTGCTTTTTTTACTTCTGCAGTTTTTTTCCGAGTGTCCATATTTTTGACATTTTTGACAGCGCAAATACTGCAAAAAGCATGGTTGCAGAGGATAAGTGATATCGGCTGTACTGGTTAGCTCGAAAGTCGGTGTTTCCTTATTAAATGTCAATTTGACTAAATCGAGATCTTTGCCCCTGGACGCTATCCTACGTGCATCGCAAATCTGATAGCGCCCAAAGTCAAACATCTCCCTGAGTTTTTCCTGCCTGATATTTGCCCCGATGTTCAGTGTTGCGTATGTCATTTTTTGTTGCTGGTTATTGCGTGTGTTGTTTGCGCTACCTTGTAGTTCCGCTAAGCTTGTGCCTATTGTAATTTTGAGTTCGAGCCCCTGGTAGTGAAAACCCTTCGCTTTTACTTCTTTGGCAGCCGGGATTTTGAAAATGGGGCCCTTTCCCTTCCCAGGGGCATGGGCTTCGATGACCTCCCCTATGTAGGTCTTGAAACTGGTTGCAAACTGTTCCATTTTCTGTATGGGGAAAGCGCCCCCCACCAGCGCGAACATAACGTAAACGTACGTCATGCCCGTCGCCGCTGTTTGGCGCGCCTCCGTTCTTTCCTTGCTTGAGGCGGGGGTAGGGACGTGGGATTGAGCCCTAGCCCTAGCCATGCTCCCCTCTTTGTGTGTCCTCCCATTTTTTTTGCCCACTTCCGTGAAGCCCCCTTTCTCCATGTCCTCCTCCTCGGCCCCAGAGTCAATGACCAGGACTGAATCCAGGTCTTTCACTCCCTCCCCCAATCCAAGGTTTATGGCCTTAGGTAATGGGCGCCCCTCGAAGGACTCTCCCTCTGAGTCGCTTGACAGGTATGTCCTATCCCGCTTCTGACCTGCTGCCTGGCTCTGATCAGTCTGATCAGGGGCCACCTTCCCTTTAGAAGACCCGGGTTTTGGGGTTGAGGTCATGTTTGACCCCAGGGATCGCGGCAGGGCGAGGGTTTTTTGCCTAATCTGGCCCTCCCAGTCCTTACCCTGAGGGGCGGGCCCTCCAGGGAGGGGCTCAGAGAACTCTGTCTCCGAGGTCCCCCCTGCAGGGCTCGCCACCAGGTCCGCAACCATATCGCAAACATCCCTGGTGTTGTCCAGGCCCTCCCCCTCCCCAGCCAGCTGTTTTGGATCAGCAGAGTCCACCCCCGGGCCTGTACCCTGGGTCCCTGAGCCTGTCGCGACCTCATCATGTGTCTTTGATCTCATTTTTCTACCAATCAACAATACTAACAATACTAATCAACAATATACTACCAATATACTGACAATATACTAATACAATATACTAATCAAGATGTCACTTTTTTACACTTCTAGAAGCCAATTTTCACAGCTTGGAAAGGTGTGAAAATAGGTATGACACGGGGTATTGTGTCAAGAAGGCAAGATAAACGCAAAAAATAATAACTGAAGAGAGAGATTAATACGTCCTACCTGTCCGAAGACTGAACCTGGAGTGCCCATGTTGTCTGTTTGTGTCATCTGCTGCTTTTTAACCCTTGTCCTGCTGAATATTCATATATGCCACACCCACTACCGATTATCATCCAATCAGATTACTTGATGCAAGTTATTGCAACAAATTCACAATCTGAATGGCAAACAATGTAGAACCTGATCAGATGGCTTCGTCAGAAGCCATCTGATCTGGATCTACATTGTTTCAAAGATAAGGCATATCCGGGATTAGCAGGACAAGGGTTAAGCATATTTTGCATACAGGTAAACTGGGTACTGGATCCACATTAAACAGTCTTCTAGAGGAGCAGTCTGATCTGGGTCCACATGACTTAAAAGTTACCAAAACATGACAAAGAAGACAACAATTGTTTTGATTGGCATCATTCAATTTCCACCTTATACAAGCAGTAGTCCATTGTGAAATTAAGGCGTTTTGTGTTAGAACGGCTGGATGTTTTGCAAACAGTAAAGGTCCAGATCAAATGCCATATGTTTCTAGCATCTGATCCAGACCTGGACTCATGGTTTTATATTGTCCGCATTCAGTGGTTTTCCCATATAAAATGGATGAAAGCCATGCAGTGACACAGCAATTAATGTCACATTATGTCACCTTTATCCAATTATTGCAATTATCCTGTATTTGGTACAAGATAACTTGCTGGCTGTTTACTCTTACATCCCTTAGTTTCTCGACTGGACTCTTCCAGCTTTGAATACGAGCATGTCCATTAACCCATTGTATACTGGTGGACTCTTCCATTGCTATATGTTGGACAATTCCATTTGCTATATAAGGGGTGCCAAGGTGATTTTTTGAAGGAACATTGTCAGCAAACAGTGTAGACCCTGATCAGATGCCCTGATCAGAGGCATTGTTGTGAATGGGGATTTTAGTCAAAACATCAACAGTCTAGCAACTGACACATTAAAGACCACTGTAAAGGGACAGAAAGGTCTATAAGCAAACAGTGCAGACCCAGTTCAGACCTAGAGCAGTCTGATCATGGTCTACATTGTTTGCCATTCTGATGTCACTTTTTGGACTCCTTGCTGAAATATGAAACAAATTTGTTCAAAATTTTAGAAGACTGATTATAGCATTAATCCTCAAGGTGTCCAAATTTTTAGGATTTTTATGGCACCGTAATCGACAGATAGGCATATGAAAACAGTGCAGACACAGATCAGACGGCTCCTGAAGGAGCCCTCTGATCAGGGTCTACAATGTGAAGGAGCCGTCTAATTAGGGTCTACACTGTTTGCCATTCTTCCTGCACTTTTTGGACTCCTTGCTGGATTGTGAAACAAATTTGTAAAATTTTAGGAGAAGTATAGCAAGTCCTCAAGGTGTCCGATTTTTAGCTCACCAGAGCCTAAGGCTCCGGGGGAGCTTATAGGATAGGCAGTTGTCCGTCGTCGTCGTCTGCGTCGTCTGGCGTCAACACTTTCAAACGACATCTCCTCTGTAACCACTGGGCCGATTGGGCCCAAATTTATCTGTAGCATCCTTGGGCTGGGGGATTGAAAGTTTGTGTTTTTTATGAAAATTGGCTCATTAGTTTGGTTGCTATGGCAACTTGTAGTTTCCATAGACTTATAATGGGGAAAATTGAAAAAGGGCATTTACTGCCAAGCCCCTACAGATATTTTGACAAAACTTTCATAGAAATGTTCCATAGACAATCTACTATCTGCCGTATGATTTTAGGCCTTCTGCTCATTTTTATTGGTTGCCATGGAAACCAAAATGCAAAAAATAGAAAAAAAATACTTTAAAAATCATCTCCTCAGAAACCATACGCTCTAGGAGGCTGAGACTTTATGAAAATATTCAGCATATTTGCCTTTACAGGTTTTGTGTTTTTTATGAAATTTGGCCTTTTAGTTTTGTTGCTATGGCAACTTAGAGTTTCCATTGACTTATAATGGGGGAAACTGAAAAATTGCATTTACTGCCAAGTCATTGCAGATATTTTGACAAAACTTACATAGACATGTTCCTTGAGTAAACTTCTCTCAGCCATATGCTTTTATGTCAACCTAGGGGTTCCCTAGGTTGTGCCGGGGCCATGCCCCACCCCCTCCACTTTATAAATGCCTTATATCTCAGAAACCTTACAGATCCCAACCCCCAAACCATATATATTCTTGTTCCTTATGATAAGATGCATTAAGTGACACCAACCTGGGGGTCCCCCCGGATGTGCCGGGGACATACCCTACCCCCTCTATTTCATAAAATGCCATTTATCTCAGAAACCATTCAGATCCCCACCCCTAAACTATATATATTCTTGTTCCTTATGCTAAGATGCATTAAGTGACACCAACCTGGGGGTCCCCCGGAATGTGCCGGGGAAATGCCCCACCCCCTCCACTTCATAAAATGCCATTTATCTCAGAAACCATTGAGATCCCTACCCCTAAACCATATATATTCTTGTTCCATATGATAAGATGGACTCAGTGACACCAACCTGGGGGTTCCCTGGGATGTGCGGGGGCCATGTCCAACCCCCTTTACTTCATAAAAGGCTAAATATTCCAGAAACCTTACAGATCTCCACCCCAAAACCATATATATTCTTGTTCCTTATGATAAGACACATTCAGTGACGCCAACCTAGGGGTCACCCAAGGTGCGCCCGGGCCATACTCCACCCTTCGACTTCACAAAGGACCATATATCTGAGAAACTGTTCAGAGCCCACCCCTAAACCATATATATTCTTGTTCCTTATGATAAGATGCAAACAGTGACACCAGCATGGGGTCCCCCCGGGGTGCCACGGGCCATGCCCCACCCCTTTACTTCATTAAAATCCATATATCTCAGAAACCGTTCAGATCCTCGCCCCTAAACCATATATGTTCTTGTTCCTGATGGTAGTACGACTCCACTTTATAATAGGCCATATATCTCAGAAACCATTCAAATCCCTATCCTATAATCACATATATTCTTGTTCATTGTTATTAGACACATTCAGTCAACCCTGTCTTGGGGGATCCGCATGGGCCATTTCTCTCCCTTCCACCTCATAAAAGGGCCTCATATCTCAGAAACCGTTCAGATCCCCACCATTTAACCATATATATTCTTGTTCTTTATGATAAAACATATTCAGTGACAAGAATCTTGGGCTTTTCTGGGATCTGCCATTCCCGAATCCCTCCATTGCTTAAAAGGCGTAACGTCTCAGGAGCCATATATATCCCCACTGCTAAACCATATATGTCTCTGTTCCTTTTTATAAGACCCATTTAGTGACACCAATCAGGGCTCCATTGGGCAGTGCCCACCTGAGCTCTGGTTTATGAAATTTGGCTCTTTGGTTTGTTTGCTATGGCAAGTTAAGAGTTTCCATTGACTTATAATGGGGAAAATTGAAAAATGACATTCATGCCTCTCAAGATATTTTGTCAAACTATCATAGAAATGTTCCTTTAATAATGTTCTTTTTGGCCTATTTGTTGCCACAGATGGGAAATTGTCAATTGTCATCTGTTGTCTTCAAGCGACATCAGATCTCTGAAGCCACTAGTCTGATTGGGTCCAAATTTTATCTGTAGCAGCCTTGGATGCAGGGCTTCCATGGTCAATTAAAATACATTGTTGCCAGTGGGGAGTGGCCCCCTGAGCTCTGGTGAGCATTGTGGCCCATGGGCCTCTTGTTTAGGATTTTAGATACTGTTTGCATAGGTATCTGTATCTGTCTTAAGGGTTGAAAGGGTTAACACACTTAACATTGGGTGGCAAACTGTGCAGATCCTGATCAGACAATCAATCTTGGTCTGCACTGTTTGCCCAGGTACCACTGTTCCAGTGTCTGGAGTTTTATTGGTAAACTAAGTGTTATCTGTAATTTAGAGTTGTTTCCCCTAGACTGTAAAATCTGGACCACCAACAAACCTGGACAATGTCAGACAGTTTAATTAGAAACATGCTGAAAAACAATTACTGCTAAACAGTAAATAATTGCTACTGTTACAAGCATGTCTGCCAGGGGGTACAAAATTTGTTGGATGCCAAGACCCAAGCCAGTCATTGCATGATTTAATGTGATCTGTATGTTTTGTTTGTCTTGATTTTATTTTTGGTTTCACACAGGCCTATATTGAGTCAATTGTTGGTCAGAGGTAGGCAAAAACTGGAGTATCTGGAAAAAACCCAAAAAACCTTCTGATCTTCTGCTCCTGATGTCTCACATGTGGACCGAGCAAAGCCCAAACCCACAGCAGTGAGTTTGGAAACCTGAGACACAGCAATATGTTTTTGTGCCCATCAATTTATGTAGTAGCTTAATTAACCCTTTTTGTACCAAATGGAATCTTCCTCCTTATTTATAGCATGAGTCCATTTCAAAATTTAAGGGTGTCAGGTTTTGTTGTCTTCAAAATTTATTAGGAAAATGGCTGAACTTTTTGCAAACAGTGTAGGCCCTGATCAGACGCCGCATTCTGTGGCGTCTGATCTGGGCCTGCATTGTTTGCCCTGGTACCCGTTTTGGGGTTTCCGGTACTAAATGGTTTTTGTTTTGTTTGTTTGATTTGAGGTTTAATGTCCCCGTCAACACTGTATGGGTCATTTTGGAGACGTTGCTTCCAATTTTGTGGGACTTTTACCTGACATTGAGATGAAATGACATCTCAAGCCCAGTCGCCCAATGAAACCAATAGGGTTTAATAGCATGGACGGACCGACTCGCACCGCTTTACATGGGCAGGCTTAGATCTTCTAAGTAGTTTACCAGTACTCGTGTACAGTCAGTTTAAGCTCTGCGTGGAACATCATGCAGCCAATCTATTTCTTCAAGCCCCGATGAGGGGGCGCGTTGGCCTATTGGGTAAGAGCTCTGTCTCTCAGTAGGTCTCTCACCACTTGTTCAAACCTAGCATGAGACACATGTGAGACACCAAGTTCTGCAACAGAAGGTCAGGTGGTTTTTCTCTGGGTACTCCTGTTTTCACCCACCTCTTGTAAATGATTGGCTTGAAATAAGTGAACCAAAAAAAAACAACAAAAAAACATTATCTTAGATAACAGATAATAATTTGACCACTTCTGAGCTTGTTAAGCTAACAATGCTTTGAACAACTTGCCCCAGGTCTACAGGATTGTAAACTTCAGGTTCAGTGACTAACGGTTCACCCAAACCATGGACCTGAGATAATAAAACTTTTTTTTTAGCTCGCCTGTACGAAGTACATGGAGAGCTATTGTTGTCACCACGGTTGTGCGCGTTTGTGTTTGCGTGTGCATTTCTGTCACACTGTGTTAAAAAAAGTTTTTCAAATGCTTATATCTCAATAATCACTCATCACAGAGCACTCATATTTGGAACTTAAGTACCTGGGAGGGTCTTCTGATGTTCAAAGAGAACAGCCCCCTGGGTTCATGCCCCAGGGTGGGGCTAGGGGTCAAAATCTAGAACACCTCTGTAAAGCTGTGTTTAAGTTTTTGAAATGCTTATATCTCAACCGACACTCATCACAAAGCATTCATATTTTACAACTAGGATACCTGGGAGTGTCTTCTGAGATTCCAAGACAACACACCCCTGGTTCCATGCCTGGGAGGGGGGATGC
Source organism: Lucinisca nassula (assembly GCA_963580285.1). Classification (NCBI taxonomy): domain Eukaryota; kingdom Metazoa; phylum Mollusca; class Bivalvia; order Lucinida; family Lucinidae; genus Lucinisca; species Lucinisca nassula. The sequence goes on along the minus strand of OY757016.1, from coordinate 127,074,300 downwards.
GGTGGGGATAGGGGTCAAAATCTAGGACACCTCTGTAATTTGTTATATAGATTTCTATTATGTTAACAAGTTATAGACACAATTGGTTATATATCAGCCAACCATGTGACATTGGTTCAAGTATAAAAGGGTGGAGGTCATGGTTCAAATGTAAAAGGGTGAAGGTCATGGTGACCTACATTTTATGGTCCAGTGATTTTGGATTATATCTTGAATACTATTTATTAGAGAAGTGTCGTTATAGTGCCATGTAACCCCATGATTGACCTCAAAATATATTTAGGTCACTGTGACCTATATTTCATGGTTCAGTGATTTTGCCTATTATCTTGAATTCTATTTCAAGGAGAAATGTCATGCCTGGATTATTAGTTCCATGTGACCCGATAATTGACTACCAAATATATCTAGGTCAGTGTGACCTATATTTCATGGTTCAGTGATTTTTTTTTTTTTTGCCTATTATCTTGAATACCATTTGATGGAGAAATGTCATACCTGGATTATTAGTTCCATGTGACCCTGTGATTGACCTAAAAATATATTTAGGTGAGTGTGACGTATATTTTATGGTTCAGGTGCCTCGCCAATCTGGGCTTGAAGAAATAGATGGGCTGTATGATGCTTCCATGCAGAGCTGAAACCGACCCCCACACAAGTACTGGTAAACCACTTAGAGGACCTAAGCCGGCCCAGGCAAAGCGGTGCGAGTCGGTCTGGCCATGCTTATAAACCCTATTGGTTTCTTTGGGCGACAGGGCTTGAAATGTCATTTCATCTCCATGTCGGGTAAAAGTCGCACAAAATTGGAAGCAACTTCTCCGAAATGACCTACACAGTGTTGACGGGAATCAAACAAACAAACAAAATTTTATGGTTCAGTGATTTTGCCTATAATCTTGAATACAATTTGATGAAGAAATGTCATTTCTGGATTATTAGTTTATGTAACCTGCTGATTGACCTCAAAATATATCTAGGTCAGTGTGACCTATATTTCATGGTTCAGTGATCTTGCCTATTATCTTGAATACTATTTAATGGAAAAACGTCATACCTGGATTATTAGTTCCATGTGACCTGATTATTTACCTAAAAGTATATCTAGGTCAGTTTGACCTATATTTCATGGTTGCCTATTATCTTGAATACTAGTTTGATAATGGAATGTTATACCTGGGATATTACTTCAATGCAACCAGATGATTGACCTCAAAATATATGTATGTCAGTGTGACCTATATTTCATGGTTCTGTGACTTTGCCTTATATCTAGAAAACTATACTGACCGGAAATAGAAACTATACACTTTTAAATTGTCTCGCCTGACAAAACAAGTGGATAATTCAGTTAAAAATTACTGATTAAGGACTTAACTAACTAGCGACATGAATCCTGTAACAATTTAAAGAAAATCTGGTGTTCAAAATAAAAGCTTTTGGGAAAAATGTAAAAAAGTGCATTTTTCACAAAATCTGTTTGTAATCGAATTTTGACTTCAACATTTTTTGCGTATAGGTAACAAGTAAAAGGCAAGGAATAAAAAAATAACATAACATCTAAAAATTATCGAGAAACAAACATTGTATTGAAATCTCAAAAACTGCTTTTTTCAGCGAAATTTTCAAAATAATGTTTCAAGCCAAAAATCGACCCGAAAGTGCCTACAATCGTTTTAGGATTCTCAGCTGTGTCTTAAATATTGATAAAAACAAAAAACGCAATCAGAAATGCCATACTTTTTGCTCACTTCCGGTGGTTTGGTCCAATATTTAAACGTCGATAACATTTCAACCATTGTGAAAATTTTCATTTTGTAAACAATATTCCCAACGTTCGATGATGCGTAATAACTGGTAAAAATGGGAATCACATTCACGACACAAAAAGTTTGACCCAATGGAAACTTGAACAGCATAATTTTGACCCTTGCTTTGAGCCTGTGGCTCTACCCGTTAAATCGTAGCTATCATTAAACATTTTATTCGATAAATCAGTTATGCCACTGATGATAATTTATATAATTGGAATTCAAATTTCATTAAAATGTTTCACCAGTGACAACTTAAAAATGAGTGTATAGTTTCTATTTCCGGTGAGTATATTTGATGCAGAAACTTCATATCTGAATAATCAATTCCACGTGACCAGATGATTGACATAGTAATATATCTAGGTCAGTATGACCTATTTTCATGGTTCAATGATTTTGCCTCATAATTCAGACACTATTTGATTCTGTAATATCTGGAATATAATTTTTATGTTCCATGTGACCTGATGATTGACCTCAAAATGTATGTAGGTGAGTGTGACCTATATTTCATGGTTCAATAGTGCCTTTTATCTTGAAAGGGCAAAGCAGGCGAGCTATGCTGTAATGTGACAGCTCTTGTTTCATGCTAAACTCAGTTGTGCATGATATTGCACTGCTAATAAAGTTTGATTTCATAATACTATTGTTACACGGGGTCGTTGAGCAACTGTGTTTTTAGCTCACCTGACCAAAGGTCATGGTGAGCTTTTGTGACTGTGAGATGTCAGGCGTCGCCGTGTGTTGTCCGTCATCAGTGTGTTAACTTTTCTTGTGAACACACTAGAGGCCACAGTTTTGGTCCAATCATCATCAAACTTGGTCAAAATGATCATCATGACAATATCTCGGTCATATCCAACTATGGGTCATGTTGATTCTGAAAATAGGTCAGTATGTCAAATGATAGAAAAACCTTGTGAACACTCTAGAGGCAACAGTTTTGGTTCAATCATCATCTAACTTATTCAGGATGATCATCTTGACACTATCTCAGTAGAGTTCGAATATGGGTCATATCAGGTCAAAAAATAGGTCAGTAGGTCAAATCATAGCAAAACCTTCTGAACACTCTAGAGGCCACAGTTTTGGTCCAACCATCATTAAACTTTCTCAGAATAATCATCTTGACAATATCTCGGTCAGGTTCAAATATGGGTCATGTTTGGTCAAAAAGTAGGACAGTAGGTCAAATCATAGAAAAATATTGTAAACATTTAGAGGCCACAGTTTTGGTCCGATCATTATCTTACTTACTCAGGATGATCATCTTGACAATATCTCGGTCAAGTTTGTTGGGCCAGAAAGTGGTTCAGTAGGTCAAATCTTAGCAAAACCTTGTGAACACTCTAGAGGCAACAGTTTTGGTCCAATCATCATTAAACTTACTCATAATGATCTTGACAATATATATATAACACCATCAACACTATTTGCCATTCAGTCCGCACAACTATTTCTCCAAGCCCCGATGGGTGGGGGCTATTCTTATTTCTGCTCAAAACATAGATTGTGGACACTTGCTAGAACCACCTCATTGAGGCGGTTCTAACGAGTACCCACAGTCTATATTTTAGAGCAGAAATAAGAAAAATAAAGTTTTCCCCTGTAAACCCCAGTTTTTCTATATAAAAGTGGGGTTCAAGGGGGTCAAAATTATGCACATGTATGTGTGTTTGTGTGATGATTGAAACCAGGAAATGCCACTCCAAATCAGAGCTTATTATAAACAAAGTGTGGGAATATATAGCACTGGTTGTGACAGTAATATAAGTGTGTGTATGTTGAAATAATAGTCATGAGAGGGTTGATCATTGAGTGCTGGAAGTGTCAAGTCGTTTGCTGGAAGTGTCAAGGATCTTTGAGAACTAAAGAAATGAGATCAACAAACTTAGTTTTACTGGTTAAATTCTTGTGTAGTACTGAGCTTTGAAGCACTGCACACACACACTGGTCCAGGTCTTGTGTTAAAGTATAAGGATTTTTTTAATCAAGTTTAATCCTTATCCTGCTGAATAAATTACTTAGCCACGCCCATTCCTGACTATCCATCAATCAAATTTGTTGATATGATGTATTCATTCAATTCAGTGTAGATCCTGATCAAATGGCTTATTCTAAAGAACACATCTGATCTGGATCTACACTGTTTGCAAAGGTAGAAGTTGTTGTGTTCAGTGGGATATTAGGGTTACTAGAAAACTTAAATTTAAGGTTCCTAAGTGAAGTAAAGAAGATGACAGTGTGTAAAACTTGCCCTTGAATAATTAGCCATTTGACACGGTTAAGAAATTATAGGTTTGTCTGTATACCCTGAGTATATTTGACTCGTCTTCTATATTTACTCAAGCATATTTTGCATATTAAGAGAAATGGATACACCCTCAGGGAAGACAGCTTTATCCATAGGGGAGGCAGCTTAAAAATACTTCCTTATCCATGAGTATCTACTATAAGGGGAGACAGCTCAAAAAACTCCCTTATCCCCAAAATCTACTATAAGGGGCACAATTTTAAAAAAATCTCCCATACCCCAAGATCTACTATAAGAACAAAGAATTGCTCCACAGGAGCAATTTTTTTTTCTCTGATAGTAGACACCTTTTAACCCATTTCCTGCTGAGCCTGGATATGTCTGATCTTTCAAACAATGCAGATCCAGATCAGATAGCTTCTGAAGAAGCCATCTGATCAGGATCTACATTGTTTGTCATTCAGATTGTGAATTTGTTGCAATAATTTACATCAAGTAATCTGATGGGTTGATAATCATAGGTGGGTGTGGCATATTTAAATATTCAGCAGGTCAAGGGTTAAGAAGGATTCACTTTACAGGAATGACAGACAGGAAGCCATAAATTAACTCCCAGCCCCCATCCATCGGGGCTTGAAGCTATAGATGGGCTGCATGATGCTTCCACCCAGAGCTGAGGCCGACCCGCACACGAGTACTGGTAAACCGCTTAGAGTATCTAAGTCTGCCCAGGCAAAGCGGTGCGAGTGTCGGACCGTCCATGCTTATAAAACCTATTGGTTTCAATGGGCGGCAGGGCTTGAGATGTCATTTCATCTCAGTGTCGGGTAAAAGGCCCACAAAATTGGAAGCAATGTCTCCAAAATTACCTTTAGTGTTGACGGGGATGTTAATCCTCAAATCATAGAAACAAAAAAAAAACAAGTTTACTCCCTTTTTAACATCGAGGAAGATCTGTGAGGTTTATTCATTCACCTTACATCACTTCTTACCAATACCAGCCATTTTAATGCATTGAACATTTTTCTTGGTTTGCAAGTGTTTCACCATTGTGACTCATCAATCGTTTAATGACCCTCAGCAATTGTACAGCAGTTTCACACTGTGTTTTGGCAGAGAAAGTAACATGCTGCCTGAAAAATGGATGCATTAATCAAACCTAGTAAATCTGAATCAAAGAAACGGAGTAGATACTTTGGTAAATATCTTTCTTTTTATAAATTACATTTATTCAGTTGTTTTAATGTTAGATTTTTATCCAAGTTGTAGTTTATCTAAGATCAATAATGAAAATACCCCCTGGTATCAGATCATTCTGTTAATGTATGGTTTACTTGAACTGTTCATTTATATGGTTTAAAATGGTCATTTGAAAGTTTTAATACATTCTAATAGCCTAACCCCTGCTTCCTTCCCCACCTGATTCCTCTCCCCACCTGGTTCCCCTTCCCAATTGACACTGTCATGCATTTTGAAGAAAAGTAACCATGCCACAATGCATGTTTTAATGGTTTAAAATTATTATTTATGTCAGAAAAATAGACTGCAGCTGTGTCATTTGTAATCTGTAACATACGGTTCAAGGACTCTTTAACCCTTTTTGTACCAAGTGGAATCTTCCTCCTTATATATAGCAGGAGTCAATTTCAAGATTTAGGGGTGGCAGGTTGTGTTTTCTTCAAAATTTATTTGGAAATTGGCTGAACTTTTTGCAAGCAGTGCAGGCCCTGATCAGACGCTGCGTTCTGCGGGGTCTGATCTGGGCCTGCACTGTTTGCCAACTACGGTTTTAGGGTTTCCGGTACAAATTGGTTTGGGTTTTGAGTTTAATGGCACAGTTGACACTCTGAAGGTCATATTGAGCAAGTCTGGTAACCTGACCTTACTCTGCCTGTACAAGCTAGGTAGTACACAAGCTTAACCAGAACAGTGCACAGTTTGTCAACTGCCTTTCTTGAATCAGCAGAAAGGAGAGAAGGACCATGGAAAATATTCCATGATACACCATATTAATTTCCATGAAAGACTGCTGCTGGACCCAATGGATATTTAAGTCCAACATATAACAACAGATAATTAAGGTGCGTATTTTGCGATAATTTCCTTATTTCTCCATATAAACCTATGTTTTGGGTATGCATTAGAACTGCCTCATTGAGGGGGTTCTTATGAGTACCCACAATCTATATTTAGAGCTGAATTAAATAAAATAAGGCTAACCTCTGTAAACCAGTTTTTCTATATAAAAGTGGGGTTCAAGGGGGTCAAAATTATATAGGTGTGTTTTCATGATGTTTTCATGTATTTTTGTTTCGATGTGCAGGAAGTAGCCTATTGGTTTAAAAGGTGTGTTCATGATTGTATAACCAGTGACTCAGTTTGAAGTTTTAAGATTAAGGTGAATCCGGACTCCTGTTTTGAAAGGCAGAAAACACCAGCAGATTTGTTTGTTTGTGTTGAAGTTTTAGATCTCCATCAATACTAGTTAGATCATTTTGGAGATGTTGCTTCAGGTTTGTGGTACTTTTACCCGGCATTGAGCTGATGTTCAAACCAACAAAGAAACCACAACTGGTTTATATTTATATCTAGGGACGGTCTGACTTGCATCACTTTGCCTGGGCAGGCTTAGACCTTCTAAGCGGTACCTATGTTTGATCGGTTTCAGCTCTGCATGGAAGCACCAAGCAGCCAAGCCTTGATGGGCGGGGGTAGGGGGTGCAACTCTAGCAGAGCTAACCTTGCAATGACGTCTGCAAATGTTGTGACTGACAGCTTGAAGTTTAAGGTAGTTAAGTTCACTTTTCAGTCATGCATGTCTTAATCATGATAATGGTGCTAAAACTGCAGACAGCATCTTTACAAAGAAGACCCACACAGAAAACAAACCACAAAGCAAAAACAGCTGCAGATGTGTGATACTAAGAGGGCAAAAATAGAATCTAATTGGTTCTTTGTTCTGTGTAACATTATTCTGGGGGATAATACATGTTTTGCTAGAAAAAGAGGACATATCAGCCAAAATCAATAGAACATTACTCAAATATTGACAGATATAACCCTTATCTTGCTGAATATTCATCTAAGCCACACCCATTTCTGACTTTGAACCAATCAGATTACTTGATGTAATTTATTCCTACAAATTCATAACGTGAATATCAAACAGTGTAGATCCTGATCAGATGGCTTCCTCAGAAGCCATCTGATGAAGAAGCCATCTGATCTGGATCTACACTGTTTCCAAAGATAGTTTTTGTCGTGAACAGCAGGATAAGAGTTAAGATGAAATGCAGACAAATTAATGTAAAGTCCAGCTCAACATTTCTGGAAGATTTTTTCAAGCCTGTCTTGAAGCTGGAACAAAATGTATCTAAATGTTCACTTGCCCTCTCCCTACCATTGTAGCTTAAATCGTCTAGGAGCAATGTTGTGACATTACAGATGGTTGGACAGATGAATGGACGTACAGATTGCAGATGGATGGACAGGGGGTATGATAAGATCCCCGCATTTTCTTATAACTACATACCTTACTGGGAGTGGCTGATCCAAAATACGCACTACTCTTTGCAAACAGTGCAGATATCTGATACAGATGGCTTCAGAAATGGGTGTTTCAATTAATTTATTCAGCAGCACAAGAACAGATTGTGGCCCAGGGAATTTCCCATGAATGAGATCGGATACAGCTATCATATTTTTCAACAATCGCTCATCCGAAAATGGGGTCTGGTCTTAAAGTAAACTTTTACTAGTGTTCTGCCTTACTAGGAAAGGTTTCCATTGACCCTGTAACCTTGACTGTTACCTTTGACCTACAGATTTAACTCTTATCTTGCTGTTCACGACAACCCTTTTCTATGCAAACAGTGCAGATCCTGATCAGATGGCTTCTAAAGAAGCCATCTGATCAGGATCTACACTGTTTGGCATTCTGTTATGAATTTGTAGGAATAAATTACATCAAGTAATCTGATTGGTTCAAAGTCAGAGATAGGTGTAGCTAAAATGAATATTCAGCAAGAGAAGGGTTAAACATGAACCAGTTGCTATTCATCTTCATTCACTTGGTATGTGTATATTGCTTGTGACAAGACTTTTCTGTTTTGATCCTTCGACCTTGACTGTGACCTTTGACCTACTTCTTCTTTTCAGGAGCATTCATGTTTTACTAACACATCTTGTTTTTCGGTTGTTGTAAATCAATTATGATTCACTGCTTTTGAGGACACTGTTCCCTCCGGCTTGAAAACTGATATGGGAGTTTGTTTCTATAATAACAATTGAGATTACATGGTAGCCTAAAACCATATCCTAAAATGTTGTCTGTTTAATGTTGTCTGCTGAATCTTCTTGTAAACTTTTCAAAACACATTTTTGCATACAGGCAAACAGTGTGGGCCCTGATCAGTCAGCTCCACACTGTTTGCAACAATGACTTTTAAAAGTACCCAGCAAGCAACAAATCAGACAACATTTGTTGTGATTGGCATCTTAACCCTTGTCCTGCTGAATATTCATATATGCCACACCCACTACCGATTATCAACCAGTCAGATTACCTGTAGCAAATTATTACAACAAATTCACAATCTGAATGACAAACAATGTAGATCCTGATCAGATGGCTTCGTCAGAAGCCATCTGATCTGGATCTACATTGTTTCAAAGATAATGCATATCCTGGATTAGCAGGACAAGGGATAAGGGTCAAATGTCATCTGCTGGTAGTTTCATTGATTAGCACTATTCAAATCATTAGCAGATGATTCACATGTAATGTCAAGCCTTATTTTACCTGAAAACTAAGAAAAACGTTTTGAAATTGTCATCTGCTGGTCATTTTATTGATTAGCACTTGAAGTGAAATCTCATTTGTTTTGAGATTTCATGTCCCCATCAACACTATTTAGGTTATTTTAGAGAAGTTGCTTTCAATTATGTGGGACTTTTATTGACATTAAGTTGAAATAGACATCTCAAGCCCTACCGCCCATAGAAACCACTAGGGTTAAGGGGCGGTCTGACTCACACCAATTTTCCAAAATAGTGTTGACTGTGCCATTAACCCATTGTATGCGGGAAACCCCTAATGGGGTATCTTGGCAAACAGTGCAGGCCCAGAATGCGGCGTCTGATCAGGGCCTACACTATTTGCTAACAGATATTTCCATCAAAAATAGAATAAAAACTAAAAAATAGGCCTGACTACCCCTTATATGACAAATGGACTTGTCCAACATATAGCGGTGGAAGAGTCCACTAGTATACAATGGGTTAACCCATTTAGTACCAGACACTCCAAAACGGGTACACGGGCAAACAGTGCAGGCCCTGATTAGACGCCGCGTTCTGCCGCAGAACGCGGCGTCTGATCAGGGCCTACACTGTTTGCAAAAAGTTCAGCCAGTTTCCAAAACACATTTACATGACATCCCTAAATTTTGAAATGGACTCCTGCTATATATAAGGAAGAAGATTCCATTTGGTACAAAAAGGGTTAACCCTTGTCCTGCTAATCCCGGATATGCCTTATCTTTGAAACAATGTAGATCCAGATCAGATCAGGATCTACTCTGTTTGGCATTCAGTTTATGAATTTGTAGCAATAAATTACATCAAGTAATTTGATTGGTTGATAGACAGAAATGGGTGTGGCTTAAATGAATATTCAGCAAGATAAGGGTTAATAAACAAATTTGTCAGTTGGTAGTGCTTCCTGTGACCCAGCCTCCATTAGATTAGAAAATAAGTATAAATAGCATATAATTAGTGGATCATTACAAATGTACCTGATCCTACAAATGTCAAATAAAGTTGAAGGCTTAATGATAAATTGAGCTAATCTTCTAACTTTGAGTGCTACCAGGTAGACTTTGATGGTCATGGAAGCACCTGTCATACATTAAAATGGCATTTGACCCAGATTATGTACCTATGAGACCCACTGTGTGGGCTGAAAATGTATATGAGATTAAAAGAATGTGGGACAACCCATTTGAAAAGGGCCCTTGGCATTCTCTAAATGTGTGTTTTCAATGATTTTTTCTTAATTTTCAGAGGAAAAATGACTCTACATAACCCTTGTCCTGCTGAGCCCGGATATGCCTTATCTTTCAAACAATGAAGATCCAGATCAGATGGCTTCTGAAGAAGCCATCTGATCAGGATCTTCATTGTTTGCCATCCAGTTTATGAATTTGTTGCAATAATTTGCATCAAGTAATCTGATTGGCTGATAATCAGTCGTGGGTGTGACATATTTAAATATTCAGCAGGACAAGGGTTATCATGTGAATTTTCTGCCCTTTTTAGAGAAAATAAGGATAAGCATTACATGTGAATCGTCTGCTGAGCATACGATTCACATGTAATGTCAAGCCTTTTTTTTTCTCTGAAAAATAGGGGAAAAAAAAAGATTGTCATCTGCTCTAGAATTTTCCATAGTGCTTGAAGGTTTAACCCTTACGACATACCCTACCTAGCCTTCTGATCAGTATCTGAATGCATACATTATACAGTAGAACTTCGGTGGCTCGTACACCGCTGGCTCGTTTACCATGGCTGAGTAAAACCCTTTCTTGAGTCCCTAGGTAATTTCGCTACATAAGAAATAGTAAGGGGAAAATTTAGGCTATTTTTGTTCCTTATCTTGCAAATGAATGCTGTGTGTACTCATTAGAATCACCTCAACGAGGCGATTCTTATGAGTACACGCAGCATACATTTATGTTATAGAACACCGAAAGGAAGCCCCAAACTATCCCCTTTATGCCTCCTGGCAGTAACCCTCAGTGGCTTGAACTACCCCTGTCTCGAACAGAATTTCGTGGTCCCAAAGGTGTTCAAGCCATCGAAGTTCGACTGTATCGATTCATAGTCAGAAATTGGTGTAGCAAAATTTATTTAACCAGCAGGATAAGGGTTAAGTCTCTGTAATTTTTGGTAGACATCCAGTACAAGTCTCTTTCCATTTACAGTAAAATTCCTATATTAAGACCACCTTTGGGACTGTTCAAAAGTGGTCTTTAAGACCACTTTTGAACAGTCCCAAAGGTGGTCCCTGACCAGAGGACATTGTGTGCAGAATACACGAAGAAAGAATGACTACCCCCTTCTAAATAAGCTTTTTAAAACAGAATTAGTACTTATTATAGGTGGTCTTAATAGCGGAATTTTACTGTATTTCAGACATAAGACAACAGTTAGCAGAACAGTTAAAATGTCTGGAGAGCCGACTGGAGGTACAGAGCGCCATGGTTGCCGAAATGCAGGAATTTTACCGACGGAAAGCCGAACTGGAGGTAGAATACTCACGCAGCTTGGAAAAACTAGTCCGATCAACATGGACCAGACACAAACAAGAAAAGCAAAAGTAAGTTCTTGTGGTAACAGTATACAATGAAAGATATCGTAATATAATCAAAGTACTGACAGTACTGGTGGGTCAGAGTGTAGGCTGGAGAATGGTTCAGAACATGGACTTCTACCATTCAATATTGAAATACATTTTTGGGTCGACTGTCTATCGTTGGAGTCTATCATTCAACCCAAAGTAACTATTTACAGAAGCTTCCCGCCTGCTATTGTCCATGTGACTATTGCTGATCTAGACACGACCATCTATAAAATCCAGGTACTGATTATTTATGCAACCATGCCCATCAGGGCATGGAGAAATAGATTGGGCTGCATGGTGCTTCCTGGCAGAGCTGAAACCGACCGAACGTGAGTAGTGCAGGTAAACAGCCTGCCATGGAAAAGTGATGCGAGACGGACTGCTCCTTAATCCCTAGCGGTTTCTATTGGCGGTAGGGCTTGAGATGTCATTTCATCTCAATGCCGGGTAAAAGTCCCACAAAATCAGAAGCAATGTCTCCAAAATGACCTTAATAGAGTTGATGGGGACGTAAAACCTCAACTCAAACTCAAAAACTGGTTATTTATAGCCTTGCTATTCATTTTCTTGTGATGTAAGAGCGCTGTGTAAAAGTGTTAGTTATCTGTAAAATCAGTGAATTGTGCTGGTGTAACTGATGAGACCAAGATCAGATGCCGCAGAATGCTTTATACCCTGTTTGTAAAAGTAAAGGAATAAACCATTTTGTGCCGGAAACCCTCAAACAGGTATTTGGCAAACACTGAAGGCCCAGATCAGACGCCGCAGACCGCGGCGTCTGATCAGGGCCTACACTGTTTGCAAAAAGTTCAGCCTTTTTCCAAACAAATTTGGGAGAAAACACAACCTGACACCCATAAATTTTGAAATGGAGTCCTGCTATATGTGCCCCGTCAAGCGATTTTGGTACTTACGCATCCGCACAGTTTCGCCAGAACCTTCGCTGCTCGCTCATACAAGCAGTGAATCAAGAGGAACCTTCAGACAGAAAGCCATATCCCTGGCCCCTCTGAATGGCTGGGCATGCGCAGTTAAAATTTGTCATGACGGAATGCTCGAAGACACAAATTCGCTTGGCGGGGCCCATATATAAGGTGGAACATTCTAATTGGTACAAAAGGGATTAAGGGGTTAAACACTTTCAACCCTATACCGTTGCACTTGCTAAGTTGTACATTTTGTTGTGCACAGGCTTTTAAAGATAAAGCCCATAGAACTCATTCCATCTCAATGGTCCAGAACCTGAAAGTTACAGTTATGTAAGAAGCCCCCAGGGCGTAGTGGTTGTGCTGCTTGCTTCATAAACCAGGGGTTGTGGGTTCAAAGCCAGGCCTCTCCAGACTTCCGGATGAGTCTTGAAACCGAGGTCCCATCTCTGTATGACCTTACCTGTTGGTGCGACGTAAAACTCACACACATATACAGGTATGCCTATCTTGAATGTTTACTTGAAATGCAAGAATTTTAACTTACAATATATAAATCCTAAAACTCCTGTCACACTATGCCGCGTATCCACTGTGATGGAACGGCGTTGTTTAATTTTCCAGAACGCCGCGAAATATGGGATATTTTTTCATGAACAAGGACCTGTCATGGCGTCCTTACAGCGACCAAGACGTTGCTACGGAGCTTACATGGCCATCTATCGCGATCCTGCGGCGTTCTTGTTGGCGATTGTATGGGCTCTCACCGCGCATCCACTGTGCTTACACTGCGTGCACTGCGCTTTTACGGCACTCACAATGTGTGCACTGAGCTTTTACGGCTCTCACACTGCGCTGACGGCATGTTTTAGACGTTTGTTTGCATTAAACAGACATGTTCATCAGTCAGAGGTTTGTTTGATTTGAGGTTTAACGTCCCCATCAGCACAGTATATGTCATGTTAGAGACGTTGCTTCCAATTTTGTGGGACTTTTACCCGACTAAGAGATGAAATGACATTTCAATCCCTGGCGCCTAATGAAACCAATAGGGTTAATAAGCATGGATGGTCCGACTCACGCCCCTTTGCCTGGGCAAGCTTAGATCCCCTAAGCAGTTTACCAGTCCTCGTGTGCCGTGGCAAGCAAGTCCACCGCCATCACCGCAAGCAGGGGCAAGTCCACCGCCATTACCTTATCAACCCCGGAATGAGTCACCACAGAAGACAGTACTCAATCAAACTTTACGTTCCACAGTCTACTCTAGCCACTGTTTATACAAGCGGGCGCCCCCCGCCAAATAGATGAACTGCATGATGCTTCCACGGAGAGCTGAAACCGACCGCAAACTAGTACTGGTAAACCGCTTGGAGGATCTAAGCCTGCCCGGGCAAAGCGGTGCGAGACAGACCATCCATGCTTATAAACTATTGGTTTCATTGGGCGACAGGGTTTGAGATGTCAACGTCTCCAAAATGACCTATACAGTGTTGACGGGGAAGTTAAACCTCAAATCAATCAATCAATTAATCAGTTATACAAGCGGAGCTTATAAGGTGTTGTAGGAGACCTCTGTGCGCCCCTGCCGAGCTCCTGTAGCGTTGTAGGAGACCTTACTGTGCTGCTTTGGCAACCTTACGGGGACCTCACTGTGCTCTTATCAGAACACCGAGCGACGGCGTTTGTTTTGAGCATGCTCAAAATGAGCACCGTCGCTTGGTGTTCTATGAAATCCCAACGCGCCTACTGGCGATGCCACTGCATTGCAACGGCGATGTTTGTGATCGTACTGCACGCACCTCGGGGTTTCTCCATTTTTCTTGGACGCCGTGAAAACGCGGCCTTGGTGTGACGGGTTTAAGCAGACACCCTTAATTGGAAATATTCTAAGTGTCACATAAGAGTTAACTCTTATCCAGATGAATAAATTAAGCCACACCCACACTTGACTATCCACGAGTCAATATGGGCTTGGAGAAAAAGATTGGGCTGCATAATGTGCTCCCACACAGAGCTGAAACTGACCGCACATAAGTGAAGGTAAACTGCTAAGCCTGCCCAGGCAAAGTGGTGTGAGTCTGACCATCTCTGTATAAAAACCAGATTGGTTTGTTTGGGTGGTAGGGCTTGAAATGTCATTTCATCTCAGTGCTGGGTAAAAGTCCCACAAAATTGGAAGCAACATCTCCAAAATGACCTAAAAAGTGTTGTCCTTAATTCTAACAAACAAATTAATATAATGTATTTGTTCAATTCACAAATTGCTTGACAAACAGTGTAGATCCTGATTAGATGGCTTCATCTGATCTGGATCTGAACTTTTAGCAAAGGTTGGGCTGTGTTCAGCAGGATAAGGGTTTTAAATACTGTAAAAGCTGTTAAAACTGCTAACTGGGAAACAGCATGTGAAGACATCTTTTATTCTTGCAACATCTGGTATGTAATATTGTGTTTATTCAGGATGTGTGATTATTTAATATCCACTTGTACTAAAGAGCTGTGTGTTATGCAGAATCCTGTTAATGAGGCTGATAATATGCGCAAATGAGCCAACACTTGAGAAAAGGGTCCACAGCACTTTCCGATTTCTTTCTGATGCACAGCCAACATATTGTTAGACATATTACCGTAATGAGGCTAAGTATTGGGACAGACTGGCCAAAGCAGACAACGCAGACCCAGATCAGACTGCTCCTGGAGCAGTCTGATCAGTGTCTACACTGTTTGCCATTCCCTCTGCTCCATCTTAGACTCCTTGCTGGATCATGAAAAAAAAATTGATGATATTTTAGGAGAATTACAGCAAGTTCTCGAGGTGTCTGATTTTTTTCTATTTGTAGCTCACCAGAGCCGAAGGCTCCGGGGGGAGCTTATAGGATAGGCAGTTGTCGTCATCTGTCGTCGTAAGTCGTCTGGCGTCAACACTTTTAAACATCTTCTCTTCTGAAGCCACTGGGCCGATTGGGCCCAAATTTCATCTGTAGAATCCTTGGACTGGGAGATTGAAAGTTTGTGTTTTTAGCTCACCTGTCATGTAGTGACGAGGTGAGCTTTTGGGATCACTTTTTGTCCGTCGTCCGTCGTGCGTGCGTGCGTGCGTGTGTGCGTATGTGCGTGTGTGCGTGTGTGCGTAAACTTTTTCTTAAAATGACATCTCCTCCTAAACCACTGATCCGATTTTGACCAAACTTCACAGGAATGATCCTTAGGTGGTCCCCTTTCAAAGTTGTTCAAATGGTTCTGGTCCATTGCACATCTAGGTCACAGGAGCTAAAAATAGATTTTTTAAACGAAAACTTTAAAATTCTTCTTCTCTGAAACCACAAGGCCCAGGTCTTCGAAATTTGGTATGAAGCTTCATCTAGTGGACCTCTACCAAGATTGTTCAAATTATAGCCCTGGGGACCAAAATGCCCCCGCCCCGGGGGCCTTTGGTTTTACATAGGCTTATATAGGGAAAATATTTAAAAATCTTCTTCTCTGAAACCGCAAGGCCCAGATCTTTGATATTTGGTGTGAAGCTTCATCTAGTGGACCTCTACCAAGATTGTTCAAATTATAGCCCTGGGGGCCAAAATGCCCCCGCCTCGGGGGCCTTTGGTTTTACATAGGCTTATATAGGGAAAATCATTAAAAAATCTTCTTCTCTGAAACCACAAGGCCAAGATCTTTAATATTTGGTGTGAAGCTTTACCTGGTGGACCTCTACTAAGATTGTTCAAATTATAGCCTCGGGGCCAAAAATGCCCCCGCCCCGTGGGCCTTTGGTTTTACATAGGCTTATACAGGGAAAATCTTTAAAAATCTTCTGCTCTGAAACCACAAGGCCCAGGTCTTCGATATTTGGTGTGAAGCTTCATCTAGTGGACCTCTACCAAATTTGTTCAAATTATAGCCCTGGGGGCCAAAATGCCCCCGCCCCGGGGGCCTATGGTTTTACATAGGCTGATATAGGGAAAAATCATTAAAAAATCTTCTTCTCTGAAACCACAAGGCCCAGGTCTTTAATATTTGGTGTGAAGCTTTACCTTGTGGACCTCTACCAAGATTGTTCAAATTATAGCCTTGGGGCCAAAAATGCCCCCTGCCCCGGGGGCCTTTGGTTTTACATAGGCTTATAATGGGAAAATCTTTAAAAATCTTCTTCTCTGAAACTGCAAGGTCCAGATCTTTGATATTTGTTGTGAAGCTTCATCTAGTGGACCTCTACCAAGATTGTTCAAATTATAGCCCTGGGAGCCAAAATGCCCCGCCCCGGGGGCCTTTGGTTTTACATAGGCTTATATAGGGAAAATCATTAAAAAATCTTCTTCTCTGAAACCACAAGGCCCAGATCTTTAATATTTGGCACGAAGCTTTACCTGGAAGACCTCTACTAAGATTGTTCAAATTATAACCTTGGGGCCAAAAATGCCCCCCGCCCCGGAGGCCTTTGGTTTTACATAGGCTTATACAGGGAAAATCTTTAAAAATCTTCTGCTCTGAAACCACAAGGCCCAGGTCTTCGATATTTGGTGTGAAGCTTCATCTAGTGGACCTCTACCAAATTTGTTCAAATTATAGCCCTGGGGGCCAAAATGCCCCCGCCCCGGGGGCCTATGGTTTTACATAGGCTGATATAGGGAAAAATCATTAAAAAATCTTCTTCTCTGAAACCACAAGGCCCAGGTCTTTAATATTTGGTGTGAAGCTTTACCTTGTGGACCTCTACCAAGATTGTTCAAATTATAGCCTTGGGGCCAAAAATGCCCCCTGCCCCGGGGGCCTTTGGTTTTACATAGGCTTATAATGGGAAAATCTTTAAAAATCTTCTTCTCTGAAACTGCAAGGTCCAGATCTTTGATATTTGTTGTGAAGCTTCATCTAGTGGACATCTACCAAGATTGTTCAAATTATAGCCCTGGGAGCCAAAATGCCCCGCCCCGGGGGCCTTTGGTTTTACATAGGCTTATATAGGGAAAATCATTAAAAAATCTTCTTCTCTGAAACCACAAGGCCCAGATCTTTAATATTTGGCACGAAGCTTTACCTGGAAGACCTCTACTAAGATTGTTCAAATTATAACCTTGGGGCCAAAAATGCCCCCCGCCCCGGAGGCCTTTGGTTTTACATAGGCTTATACAGGGAAAATCTTTTAAAATCTTCTTCTCTGAAACCGCAGGGCCCAGATCTTTGATATTTGGTGTGAAGCTTCATCGAGTGGACCGCTACCAAGATTGTGGCCCTTGGGCCACAAATGCCCCCGCCCGGGGCCCTTTGGTTTTACATAGACTTATATAGAGGTAATCTTTGAAAATCTTCTTCTCTGAAACAGCAAGGCCCAGGTCTTTGATATTTGGTGTGAAGCTTCATGTAGTGGACCTTTGCCAAGATGGTTCAAATTATTGCCTTTGTTGGTATTTGGTATGAAGCTTCATCTTTTTAGACCTCCCTCAACATTATGTACATTATAACCCTCGGGTCAATAATGGCCCTGCCCGGGGCCCACTTGTTACTCTATGGATCAGGTGAGCGATCCAGGGCCATCATGGCCCTCTTGTTTATAAAAATCAGCTTTTTAGTTTGGTTGCTATGGCAACTTTGAGTTTCCATAGACTTATAATGGGGAAAATTGGAAAATGGCATTTACTGCCAAGTCATTGCAGATATTTTGACAAAACTTTTATAGAAATGTTTCTTGAGTAAACTTCTCTCATCCATATGCTTTTATGCCAACCTGAGAGTTCCCCAGGTTGTGCCGGGGCCATGTTCCACCCCCTCCATATTATTAAAGGACATATCTCAGAAACCATTCAGATCCCCACCCCTAGACTATAGATATTCTTGTTCCTTATGATTAGACACATTCAGTGACACCCCTGCACTTCTTAAAACCCCCAATATCTCGGAAACCTTACAGATCCCAACCCCATAACCAATATTTTCTTGTTCCTTATGATAAGACACATTCAGTGACACCAATCTAGGGGTCCCCCGAGGTGCGCTGGGACCATGCCACACCTCCTCCACTTCATAAAAGGCCCAATATTGCTGAAACCTTACAGATCCCCACCCCTAAATCATATATGTTCTTGTTCCTGATGATAAGACACAATCAGTGACAGCAACCTAGAGGTCTGCCAGGGTGGGCCGGGGCCATGCTCCACCCCTGCCACTTTATAAAAGGTCATATATCTCAGAAACCATTCAGGTCCCCACCCCTAAACCATATATATTATTGTTCCTTATGATAAAACATATTCATTGACACTAACTTGGGGTCCCCTGTGATGAACCGGGGCCATGCCCCAACCCCTCCACTTCATAAAAGGCCACATATCTCAGAAACCATTCAGATTCCCACCCCTTAACCATATATATTCTTGTTCCTTATGATAAGACGCATTCAGTGACACCAACCATGCCCCATCCCCTCAACTTCATAAAAGGCTCAATATCACTGAACCCTTACAGATCCCCACCCCTAAACCATATATGTTCTTGCTTCTTATGATAAGACACATTCAGTGACAGCAACCTAGGGGTCTGCCGGGGTGCGCCGGGGCCATGCTCCACCCTCTCCACTTCACTACTCAGATCCCTACCTCGTAATCATATATATTGTTGTTTCTTTTCCTTATAATTAGTCATGATACATTCAGTCTCACCAACTTGGGTGGGGTGGGGGTCCACAGGAGTCGTTTCTTTCGCCTCCACTTCATCAAGGGGCCTCATATAAGACTTTATGATCGGTAGATAAAAATCATATGTTAAAATACATTGCTGCCAGTGGGCAGTGTCCACTGGAGCTCTGGCGGCCCCCGCCCATAGGGGCTTGAAGAAATATATGGGCTGCATGATGCTTCCACGCAGAGCTGAATCTGGCCCGCACACTAGTACTGGTAAACCGCTTAGAGGATCTAAGCCTGTCCAGGAACCGCGGTGCGAGGCGGACCGTCCATGCTAATAAACCCTATTGGTTTCATTGGGCGACAGGGCTTGAAATGTCATTTCATCTCAGTGTCGGGTAAAAGTCCCACAAAATTGGAAGCAACGTCTCCAAAATGACCTTTACAGTGTTGACGGGGACGTTAAACCTCAAATCAAACAAACAAACTGGAGCTCTGGTGAGCAAAGTGGCCCATGGGCCTCTTGTGTGCCTCATTACAAAAATACGGCTATACAAATACATCGTACATTTTACCACTGAAAAAATGACTATTGTCTGATGAAAAATTGTGATATTTTTCTTATTTCTGCTCAAAATATAGATTGTAGGTACTCGTTAGAACCGCCTCGATGGGGCAGTTCAAACAAGTACTAACGATCTATATTTTTGAGCAGGAATAAGAAAAAGAAGGTTTACCCCTGCAAACCCCAGTTTTACTATATAAAAGTGGGGTTTCAAGGGGGTCAGAATTATAGAGGCATGTTTTCGTGATGTGAAGCTACCTTAAGGTCGCCTTTACTGTCTGTGAGCAACAAAGGTTCTGGCAAGACTGCACTTATACACAGGCTTGCCTGAATCTTTGCTTGTTGTCCATGCCATAAGGACCCTCTTCTCATGAGCTGGCACAATTTATCACCTGTGTTCTGGCTCTTGATTTGTTTGTTTGTTTGTCCCCGTCAACACTGTAAAGGTCATTTTGGAGACGTTGCTTCCAATTTTGTGGGACTTTTACCCGACATTGAGATGAAATGACATCTCAAGCCCTGTCGCCCAATGAAACCAATAGGGTTTATTAGCATGGACAGTCCGCCTCGCACCGCAGTTCCTGGACAGGCTTAGATCCTCTAAGCGGTTTACCAGTACTAGTGTGCGGGCCAGATTCAGCTCTGCGTGGAAGCATCATGCAGCCCATATATTTCTTCAAGCCCCTATGGGCGGGGGCTTTTTCTGGCTCTTGAAGCAGTTTTGTTGTGTACCTCATGACTGTGACAGTGCTAAGTTTTCATTACAGGTCCTGCAAAGCAGCATATTTTGCAGAGACATGTTAACCCTAAAACTGTCAGTCACAACATTTTCAGTCATGTCAAGCTTTATTTTCCTAGAATTTAACCCTTCTCTTGCTGAATATTCAGTTTAGCCACACCCATCTCTGACTTGGAACCAATCAGATTACTTGATGTAATTTATTCCTACAAATCCATAAACTGAATGCCAAACAGCAAATTCTTTCCTGAAAGAGTAGACCAAGTCAAGAAATACAAGAAGCAAATTCTTTCCTGAAAGAGTTGACACAGTCCTGAAAGACCAGAAGCAAATTCTTTCCTGAAAGAGTAGACCCAGTCCTGAAAGACCAGAAGCAAATTCTTTCCTGAAAGAGTAGACCAAGTCAAGAAAGACAAGAAGCAAATTTTTTCCTGAAAGTGTGGCCCCTGTCCTGAAAGACCAGAAGCAAATTCTTTCCTGAAAGAGTAGACCCCAGTCCTGAAAGACCAGAAACAAATTCCTTCCTGAAAGAAAAGACCAAGTCCTGAAAACCAGTAACAAAGTCTTTTCTGAAAGAATAGACCCAGTCCTGAAAGACCAGAAGCAAATTCTTTCCTGAAAGAAACGACCCAGTTCTGAAAGACCAGAAGCAAATTCTTTCCTGAAAGAATAGACTAAGTCCAGAAAGACCAGAAACAAATTCTTTTCTGAAAGAACAGACCCAGTCCTGAAAGACCAGAAGCAAATTATTTCCTGAAAGAGTAGACCCAGTCCTGAAAGACCAGAAACAAATTCTTTCCTGAAAGAGTAGACCCCAGTCCTAGAAGACCAGATGCAAATTCTTTTCAGAAAGAATAGATACAGTCCTGAAAGACCAGAAGCAAATTCTTTCCTGAAAGAGTAGACCAAGTCCTGAAAGACCAGAAACAAATTCTTTCCTGAAAGAATAGACTCAGTCCTGAAAGACCAGAAACAAATTCTTTCCTGAAAGAATAGACGCAGTCCTGAAAGACCATAAGCAAATTCTTTCAGGAAAGAATAGACCCAGTCCTGAAAGACAAGAAACAAATTCTTTCTTGAAAGAGTAGACACAGTCCTGAAAGACCATAAGCAAATTCTTTCCTGAAAGAGTAGTCCCCATCCTGAAAGACCAGAAACAAATTCTTTTCTGAAAGAATAGACGCAGTCCTGAAAGACCAGAAGCAAATTCTTTCCTGAAAGAGTAGACCCCTCTTGTTAATGGAAATTCATTTTATTGTGGAAAGAATTGCCTCCCCTGATCCATTTCCCATAAGATTCTTTCTTCTCTTTTCATTTTAGGTTGGTTGGTTGATTTGTGGTTTAACGTCCCCGTTAACACTGTAAAGGTCATTTTGGAGACGTTGCTTCCAATTTTGTGGGACTTTTACCCGACATTGAGATGAAATGACATCTCAAGCCCTGTACTCAATGAAACCAATAGGGTTTATTAGCATGGACGGTCCGCCTCGCACCGCGGTTCCTGGACAGGCTTAGATCCTCTAAGCGGTTTACCAGTACTAGTGTGCGGGCCAGATTCAGCTCTGTGTGGAAGCATCATGCAGCCCATATATTTCTTCAAGCCCCTATGGGCGGTGGCCACTTTTTCATTTTAGGGGATTTGCAATGAAGAGTCCTTGATAAGCAGGCTTGACATTCTCATGTCAATAATTTCCAAGATGCTCTGCAGTTTTTGCTTTGCGCTTTAAATGGTTAAAATAAAGTTATTTTATAAAATTGCAAATTTTGTTTTTTAATATGCATGCTTCATATTAATTTTCTTCTAATATAAAATAATGTACTCCATAACACTAAAATCCCAAAATAAACTGCCTATTACAATCGATCAGCTGCTGTCTCACCAAGCCTTTTTTTCTTCAAAAATAACTTTGGCAGGAAATCAACAATAGGGAAAACTTAGATATGTCTGACAAAACATGTCAGAAGGCATCAATATATATTATAATTGAATAAATCTTTCAAAATAGGACTGGCTGAGCTATTTCACATCTGTCTTCACCATGGGCCTCTTTCGGTCCTTTTCACATTTATAAGAATATAACCTCATGTAAACAGGTCTGTGAAATGAACACCCTCCTAAACTCCACTTTATACGGAGAAAACTGGGGTTCAGTGGGGTATAAATTATTTTTCTTATTTCTGTTCAAAAACATAGGTTGTGGGTACTTGTTGGAACTGCCTCAATGAGGTGGTTCTAACGAGTACCCATATCCTATGTTTACAATATAAATAAGAAAAATATAACAGAATTTCTTCAGAAGTATGTGAAAAAATGCACTTATGATTCACCTTTTTTAGCTCACCTGAGCACGAAGTGCTCAAGGTGAGCTTTTGGGATCGGTCTTTGTCCGTCGTCCGTCGTCCGTCGTCCGTGCGTGCGTCCGTCCGTCGTCAACTTTTGCTTTAAACAACTTCTTCTACAAAACTGCTGGACAGATTTTGATCTAATTTCACAGGAATGCTCCTTGGGTGATCCTCTACCAAAATTGCTCAAACTGTTTTGCTCGGGTGAACAAGATGGCCGCCAGAGCTAAAAATAGAAAAACCTTTAAAAGACTTCTCCTGCTTAACCAGTGGATGGATTTTGAATTTATTTCACAGGAATGTTCCTTGGATGACCTTCTACCAAAATTGCTCAAACAGTTCCGCTCGGGTGAACAAAATGGCCGCCAGAGCTAAAAATAGAAAAACCTTTAAACGACTTCTTCTCCTTAACCAGTGGATGGATTTTGAAATTATTGCACAGGAATGTTCCTTGGGTGCCCCTCTACTAAAATTGCTCAAACCGTTCCGCTCGGGTGAACAAAATGGCCGCCAGAGCTAAAAATAGAAATACCTTTAAACGACTTCTTCTCCTTAACCAGTGGATGGATTTTGAAATTATTGCACAGGAATGTTCCTTGGGAGCCCCTCTACTAAAATTGCTCTAACCGTTCCGCTCGGGTGAACAAAATGGCCGCCAGAGCTAAAAATAGAAAAACCTTTAAAGGACTTCTTCTCCTTAATCAGTGGATGGATTTCGAAATTACTTCACAGGAATGTTCCTTGGGTGACCCTCTACCAAAATTGCTCAAACTGTTCCGCTCGGATGAACAAAATGGCCGCCAGAGCTAAAAATAGAAAAACCTTTAAACGACTTCTTCTCCTTAACCAGTGGATGGATTTTTGAAATTATTGCACAGGAATGTTCCTTGGGTGCCCCTCTACTAAAATTGCTCAAACCGTTCCGCTCGGGTGAACAAAATGGCCGCCAGAGCTAAAAATAGAAAAACCTTTAAACGACTTCTTCTCCTTAACCAGTGGATGGATTTTAAAATTATTGCACAGGAATGTTCCTTGGGAGCCCCTCTACTAAAATTGCTCAAACCGTTCCGCTCGGGTGAACAAAATGGCCGCCAGAGCTAAAAATAGAAAAACCTTTAAACGACTTCTACTCCTTAGCTAGTGGATGGATTTTGAAATTACTTCACAGGAATGTTCCTTGGGTGACCCTCTACCAAAATTGCTCAAACCGTTCCGCTCGGGTGAACAAGATGGCCACCAGAGCTAAAAATAGAATAACGTTTAAACGGCTTTTTCTCCTTAACCAGTGGATGGATTTTGAAATTATTTCAAAGGAATGTTCCTTGTGTGACCCTCTACCAGAATTGCTCAAACCGTTCTGCTCGGGTGAACAAAATGGCCGCCAGAGCTACCTTTAAACGACTTCTTCTCCTTAACCAGTGGATGGATTTTGAAATTATTGCACAGGAATGTTCCTTTGGTGAATCTCATCAAAAAATGCTCATACCGTTCCGCTTGGGTGAACAAAATGGCCGCCAGAGCTAAAAATAGAAAAACTTTTAAACAATTTCTTCTCCTTAACCAGTGGATGGATTTTGAAATTATTTCACAGGAATGTTCGTTTGGTGTCCCTCTACCAAAATTGCTCATACTGTTCAGCTCGGGCGAACAAAATGGCCACCAGAGCTTCTCCTGCTTAACCAGTGGATGGATTATAAGCCCTTGGGCAAAAAACGGCCCGCCCCGGGGCCCACTGGTTTTACATAGGCTTATATAGGGAAAACCTTTAAAAATCTTCTTGTCTGAAACCAGAAGGCCCAGGTCTTTGATATTTGGTATTTAGCTTTGTCTAGTTGATCGCTACCAAGATTGTTCAAATTATAGCCCTGGTGCCAAAAACAGCCCCACCCCGGGGCCCACTGGTTTTACATAGGCTTATATATGGAAAGCCTTTAAAAATCTTCTTGTCTGAAACCAGAAGACCCAGGTCTTTGATATTTGGTATGAAGCTTCTTCTAGTGGACCTCTACCAAGATTGTTCAAATTATAGCCCTGGGGCCAAAACTGGCCCCGCCCCGGGGCCCACTGGTTTTACATAGGCTTATATTGGGAAAACCTTTAAAAATCTTCTTGTCTGAAACCAGAAGGCCCAGGTCTTTGATATTTGGTAAGTAGCTTCGTCAAGTGGACTGTTACCAAGATTGTTCAAATTATAGCCCTTGGGCCAAAAAATGCGCCCGGGCCAGGGCCCACTGGTTTTACACAGGCTTTTATAGGGAAACCTTTAAAAATCTTCTCGTCTCAAACCAGAAGGCCCAGGTCTTTGATATTTGGTATGAAGCGTCATCTAGTGGACCTCTACCAAGATTGTTGAAATTATAGCCCTGGGGCCAAAAATGTCGCCGCCCAGAGACCCTTTGGTTTTACATAGACTTATAAAGGGAAATTTTTAAAAATCTTCTTCTCTGAAACTGCAAGGCCCAGGTCTTTGATATTTGGTATGGAGCTTCATCTAGTGGACCTCTACCAAGTTTGTTAAAATTATAGCCCTGGGGCCACAAATGCCCCCCACCCCGGGGCCCTTTGGTTTTACAGAGACTTATATATAGCCTGGTGCATAGACTTATGTAGGGAATATCTTTATAAAAATCTTCTTCTCTGAAACAGCAAGGCCCAGGTCTTTGATATTTGGTGCGTAGCGTCATCTAGTGGACCTTTGCCAAGATTGTTCAAATTATAGCCTTTGTTTTTGTTTGGTATGACGCTTCACCTTTAAGACCTCCCTCAACATTATGCACATTAAAGCCCTTCGGCCAATAATGGCCCTCCCTGGGGCCCACTTGTTACACTATGGATCAGGTGAGCGATCCAGGGCCATCATGGCCCTCTTGTTTTTGCATTATCTGCTGGTTCCTAGTCTGAAGATTAGTGTTGGAAAAACAGGCAACCAGATCCACCCTGACCTTGACCGTTTTTTGTCATAACTTTTGAACCATTTAAGGTAGAGCCTTCTTATTTGGCATGTATGTTCTTTGTGACAAGGTCTTCCCACTCATGGAAACATTTTTGACCTGTGACCTTAACATTGATCTGTGACCTACTTAATCATAACTTTGGAACCATTTGAGATAGAGCCTGTATATTTGGCATGTATATTCCTTGTGACAATGGCTTCACCTTCATACAAAAAGTTTGACCTGTGACCTTGACCTTTGACCTACTTTATCATAAATTTTGAACCATTTGAGATAGAGCCTTCATATTTGCCATGTTTGTTTTGTTTAACGTCCCCGTCGACACTGCAAAGGTCATATTGGAGACGCTGCTTCCAATTTTGTGGGACTTTTACCCGACATTGAGATGGAATGACATCTGAAGCCCTGCTGCCCAATGAAACCAATAGGGTTCATAAGCACAGACAGTCTGACGCGCACCGCGTTGCCTGGACAGGCTTAGATCCTCTAAGCGGTTTACCAGGTATTTTCCTTCTCTGATAAGGCACCTTACTATATTACCTACCATTTCATTTCTATAGTGTGGATCAGGTGAGCGATCCAGGGCCATCATTGCCCTCTTGTTACAATACTGGACACAACCAAATTCAAAGATGGAAGAGTTAGCTTCAGAAATAGAGAGACGAAAATCATGGCATTGTATCACATTGTATTTCTTCTTCATTTCAGAAGAGAGCATTGGGACAAGTTTAGCACGTTCAATTGCTGGTCGCAGCTTCTTGAGATCACGCGGAAACAGAGTCATGACCACAGCATACTGGCGGAAATCTGTAATAACCAGGTTATCAACAGGCTTTCAGAGGTGCTGGAAAACTCACAACGAATCTTTAAAAAGGTGAGATATATATGTATATGCCTGTGCACACATAAAGATGCAACTTAACATTTGCAACCAGCAAATACTTAGATCAACCAGTGAATTTTCTCCGAGTACTCTGGTTTTCGCCCACCTCAGATTAAAGGTCTGCTCATTATAAGTGAAATTCCCACACTTTTTCTGGGTAGGCAGAACATGAGTGATTAACCAGAACAGTGCTTATTTTTTTGCCAGAAACTGACAACTGCCCTTCTTGAATCAGTGGAAGGGAGAAAATGACTGTAAATACAAGATTTTGTGATCTACTTCCACAAAAGAATGTCAATGACCCAGCAGGTATTTGACCCATTTTGTACCTGAAACCCCAAAACGGGTAGTTGGCAAACTGTGCAGGCCCAGATCAGACGCCGCAGAATGCGGTGTCTAATCAGGGCTTACACTGTTTGCAAAAAGTCCAGCCATTTTCCAAATGAATTTTCAAGAATACACAACCTGACACCTCTAAATTTTAAAATGGACTCCTGCAATATATATAAGGAGGAAGATTCCATTTGGTACAAAAAGGTTTAACTGGTGACCTCCTGATCACATTCACTGGGCAGTACCAAGGCCAACTCATCTTTGCTGGTAGCTAGCATAAAGTAAGTTGTTCATTTTCATGTGGTCCTCACATGAGTACAATAAAAATTCTTTGTAATGCTATTGTTGAGATCCAAAGCAAAAACCATGACAGCAAAATGACGTGTATACATTCCAGTAGAACTTCTGTGGCTCGAACACTGAACCCTAGGGATTCTTCTACATAAAAAATAGTGCGGGATAACTGAGGAGAGAAACTTCTTGAATGTTATCTTGCAAATGTATGCTGTTTTTACTCGTTATAATTGCTTCAATGAGGCAATTCTAATGTGCACACACAACATATATTTTTATTAACAAAACATCGGAAAGATGTCCCAAAATTAACCCCGTTATGCCAACTGGCACTAGCCCTCAGTGGCTTGAACTACCCCGTTTCGAACAGATTTTTGTGGTCCAAAAGGTGTTCAAACCGTTGAAGTTCAATTGATCATTTTTTGTTGTGCTTGCTTTAACCCTTCTCTTGCTGAATATTCAGTTTAGCCACACCCATCTCTAACTTTGAACCAATCAGATTATTTGATGTAATTTATTCCTACAAATTCATAAACTGAATGCCAAACAGTGTAGATCCTGATCAGATGGCTTCTTCAGAAGCCATCTGATCTGGATCTACACTGTTTGCAAAGATAGGGGTTGTCGTGAACAGCAAGATAAGGGTTAAGCATGGCACAACATGGGAGTCTGGTTTTCCACCTAATCACCCTTCAGTCTGTTTGTTCATCAAGCCATAAAACCACTCATTCACCCTTCATTCTGTTTGTTCATCAAGCCATAAAACCACCCATTCATCCTTCAGTCTGTTTGTTCGTCAAGCCGTAACACCACCCATTCATCCTTCAGTCTGTTTGTTCGTCAAGCCGTAAAACCACCCATTCATCCTTCAGTCTGTTTGTTCGTCAAGCCGTAAAACCACACATTCATCCTTCAGTGTGTTTGTTCATCAAGCCGTAAAACCACCCATTCATCCTTCAGTCTGTTTGTTCGTCAAGCCATAAAACCACCCATTCATCCTTCAGTGTGTTTGTTCGTCAAGCCGTAACATCACCCATTCATCCTTCGGTCTGTTTGTTCATCAAGCCATAAAACCACCCATTCATCCTTCAGTCTGTTTGTTCATCAAGCCATAAAACCACCCATTCATCCTTCAGTCTGTTTGTTCATCAAGCCATAAAACCACCCATTCATCCTTCAGTCTGTTTGTTCGTCAAGCTATAAAACCACCCATTCATCCATCAGTCTGTTTGTTCGTCAAGCCGTAGCACCACCCATTCAACGGGCCTCCGTGGCCTAATGGATAAGAGCGCTGACTCTTAGTCATTAGGTCTCTCACCGCCGTGGGTTCGAGCCTCGCTCGGGTCACGTGTGAGACGCCAAGTTCTGCAACAGAAGGTCAGGTGGTTTTTCTCCGGGTACTCCGGTTTTCGCCCACCTATGATTAACGATCGGCTCGATATGAGTGAAATAATCTTGAAAGGGCCGTAAAACCCAAACCAAAAAAAAAAAAAAAAAACACCACCCATTCATCCTTCAGTCTGTTTGTTCTTCAAGCCGTAAAACCACCCATTAATCCTTCAGTCTGTTTGTTCATCAAGCCATAAAACCACCCATTCATCCTTCAGTCTGTTTGTTCATCAAGCCATAAAACCACCCATTCATCCTTCAGTCTGTTTGTTCATCAAGCCATAAAACCACCCATTCATCCTTCAGTCTGTTTATTCATCAAGCCATAAAACCACCCATTCATCCTTCAGTCTGGTTGTTCATCAAGCCATAAAACCACACATTCATCCTTCAGTCTGGTTGTTCGTCAAGCTATAAAACCACCCATTCATCCTTCAGTCTGTTTGTTTGTCAAGCCGTAACACCACCCATTCGTCCTTCAGTCTGTTTGTTCGTCAAGCCATAGAACCACCCATTCATCCTTCGGTCTGTATGTTCGTCAAGCCGTAAAACCACCCATTCGTCCTGCAGTCTGTTTGTTCCTCAAGCCGTAAAACCACCCATTCGTCCTGCAGTCTGTTTGTTCGTCAAGCTGTAAAACCACCCATTCATCCTTCGGTCTGTTTGTTCGCCAAGCCATAAAACCACCCATTCATCCTTCAGTCTGTTTGTTTGTCAAGCCGTAAAACCACCCATTCGTCCTGCAGTCTGTTTGTTCTTCAAGCCATAAAGCCGACCGTTCATCCTTCAGTCTGTTTGTTTGCCAGGCCGTAAAACCACCCATTCATCCTTCAGTCTGTTTGTTCATCAAGGCGTAAAACCACTCATTCATCCTTCAGTCTGTTTGTTCATCAAGCCATAAAGCCGACCGTTCATCCTTCAGTCTGTTTGTTTGCCAGGCCGTAAAACCACCCATTCATCCTTCAGTCTGTTTGTTCATCAAGGCGTAAAACCACCCATTCATCCTGCAGTCTGTTTGTTCATCAAGCCGTAAAACCACACATTCATCCTTCAGTCTGTTTGTTCGTCAAGCCGTAAAACCACCCATTCGTCCTGCAGTCTGTTTGTTCGTCAAGCCGTAAAATCACCCATTCATCCTTCAGTCTGTTTGTTCCTCAAGCCATAAAACCACCCATTCATCCTTAAGTCTGTTTGTTCATGAAGCCGTAAAACCACCCATTCATCCTTCAGTCTGTTTGTTCGTCAAGCCATAAAACCACCCATTCATCCTTCAGTCTGTTTGTTCATCAAGCCATAAAACCATGCATTCATCCTTCCGTCTGTTTGTTCTTCAAGCCGTAAAACCACCCATTCATCCTTCAGTCTGTGTGTTTGTCAAGCCGTAAAACCACCCATTCATCCTTCAGTCTGTTTGTTCATCAAGGCGTAAAACCACTCATTCATCCTTCAGTCTGTTTGTTTGTCAAGCTGTCAACATTTGCGACCACCCTGGCAGTCACCGTCATGTTCAAAGCCATTCTCAAGAGCTATTTGAGCTTAACCCTTGTCCTGCTGAATATCCATATATGCCACACCTACTACCGATTATCAACCAATCAGATTACTTGATGCAAATTATTACAACAAATTCACAACCTGAATGACAAACAATGTAGATCCTGATCAGATGGCTTCTGAAGAAGCCATCTGATCTGGATCTACATTGTTTCAAAGAAAAGGCATAATTATCCGGGTTCAGCAGGACAAGGGTTAATCTAGGGATGGCAACTTTAATGCAAGCATCAATATTTGACCTAGATCTACATTTCATGGTGTGAACTATTGCTTCAACCTGAGTGTTTAACCCTTATCTTGCTGTTCAGGACAACCCCTATCTTTACAAACAGTGTAGATCCAGATCAGATGGCTTCTGAAGAAGCCATCTGATCAGGATCTACACTGTTTGGCATTCAGTTTTTGAATTTGTAGCAATAAATTACGTCAAGTAATTTGATTGGTTCATAGACAGAAATGGGTTTGGCTTAAATGAATATTCAGCAAGATAAGGGTTAATACCATAACATTCAAGTCCATTTCTCAAGAACTGTAAGAGCTTCATTTATGATTGCATCCAGGGATGGCAAGGGTAATGCAAGCATCTATCTTTGACCTTGACCAACATTTCATGATTCTCTGCCTTTGCACCCCCATTGTCACGACATATTTGATCTTGACCTACATTTCATGGTTCTTCACTGACTTTATGAGCAAATGCACCCCAGTGTTCACCATAATGTTCAAGAACTAGTAGAGATTAATTAATGATGCTTGGTGCTAACTTGTATCTAGGGATGGCAACTTTAAATCAAACATCCATTTTTGACCTTGACCTACATTTCATGGTTCACTGCCATTGCACCCCATGGGTGCAACATATCTTGTTATATATATAAATCTGTACATTTTTGGGTGTGTCTAAAACTGTTTAATAAATGTTTAATGTTCTGTTTATTTCTGTTTCCATATTTAATTAAATCGTAACGGAAAATAAACTGTGATCTTACTCATAAAACAGTAGCCCATCGGGGCTAGGAGAAATAGATTGGGCTGCATGATGTGAAACAGACTGCACATGAGTAATGGTAAGGCAGAGGGTCTAAGCCTGCCCAGGCAAAGTGGTGTGAGCCCTACACATAAGGCCTTCTTCTTTGTTTGGATTGCAGGGCTTGAGGTGTCATTTCATCTAAATGTCAGATAAAAGTCCCACAGAATTAGAAGCAACATCTCCAAATTTACCTAAATAGTGTTGATGAGGATGTAAAACCTCAATTCAAACAAAAACAAACTCATAAATCAGCTGCCACAGATGTGATGCATGGCTTGTCTGTTAAATAAAGGGAGTCAAAAGACATTCAAAATAAAATGGATTTGGACTTGGCAAGTCTTTGTCTCTATAGTGTTATCCTTTTTTTTATGCCCCCGGAATCTAAGATTCTGGGGGGCATATAGTTTTTGGTCTGTCCGTCTGTTTGTCCGTTTGTCTGTTTGTCCGTTTGTCCGTCTGCAAAAACTTTAACATTGGGCATAACTTTTGAATGGTAAGTGGTACAGCTTTCATACTTCACATGTGCATTCCTTGTCACAAGACCTTTCAAGAGGTACCATAAATTTTGACCTCGTGACCTTCACCTTGAGATTTGACCTACTTTTGACCTCCTTTTTAAAAACTTCAACATTGGCTATAACTTTTGATTAGTAACTGATAGAGCTTTAATATTTCACATGTGCATTCCTTGTCGCAAGACCTTTCTATTGGTACTATAATTTTTGACCTCGTGACCTTGAGATTTGACCTACTTTTGACCTCCTTTTTAAAAACTTTAACATTGGCTATAACTTTTGATTGGTAACTGATAGAGCTTTCATATTTCACATGTGCATTCCTTGTCACAAGCCCTTTCTATTGGTACTATAATTTTTGACCTCATGACCTTGACCTTGGCATTTGACTTACTTTTTAATAATTTTAACATTGGCCGTAACTTTTGATTGGTAAATGGTAGAGCTTTCATATTTCACATGCGCTGTCCGGGGGCATTTGTGTTTCACAAACACATCTTGTTATTTGATTAAACTGGCAAACAGTGCCGACCAAGTCCAGACGTCTGATTAGGATCTTCTTTGTTTGCAAACGGTTTAGCCGATTCATAAACAAATTTCAAACTTAACCTAAACTTGGAAATGAACTCTTGCTATAATCATTAAAGGGGGAAGCTGATGCCAAGAAAAACTATATTTGAAAATGTTGTCTATCAATGCTGTCTGCTGCATCTCCTTGCAAACTTTTCAAACATACTTTTGCATAAAGCTCTGGCAAACAGTATGGACCGGGTGCCTAGTCTGATCTGGATCCACACTCTTTGCAACATTGACATTAACCCATTATATACTGGTGGACTCTTCCATTGCTATATGTTAAGATAAGTCCATTGGGTGGTAGGCCTATTTTTGTACCCCCGGCATACGCAGTATGCCATGGGGGTATATAGTTTTCGTATTTTCTCTCTGTGTGTGTGTGTGTGTGTGTGTGTGTGTGTGTGTGTGTGTGTGTGTGTGTGTTAAAATTTTTGTGTCCGCCCCATAACTTTTGAACCGCTTGACATATTTTCATGAAACTTCACATAAATGTTAAACACCATGAGACGACGTGCAGAAGACATGAACCGTAACTCTTGCTTTTCTACTTTCAGAGTTATTGCCCTTTGTATGTTTTAACTTGCATTTTCGTGTCCACTCCATAACTTTTCAACCGCTTGATATATTTTCATGAAACTTCACATAAATGTTAAACACCATGAGACGATGTGCAGAACACATGAACCGTAACTCTTGCTTTCCTACTTTCCGAGTTTTTGCCCTTTGAATGTTATAACTTGCATTTTCGTGTCCGCTAATAACTTTTAAACGCTTGACATATTTTCATGAAACTTCACATAAATGTTAAACACCATGAGACGACGTGCAGAACACATGAACCATAACTCTTGCTTTCCTACTTTCAGAGTTATTGCCCTTTGAATATTACGAGTTTTACCATACACTTGTGTCCGCTCTGTAACTTTAAAACCGTTTGAGATAATTTCATGAAACTTCAAACAAATGTAAAGCAAGATAATAGGATGGGCAGAACACAAGAACCATAACTCTTGTTTGCATACATTACAAATTATTTCCGTTTGAAGATTGTAAATTATGTGTCTGCTAACATCTTCGTGTCTTCTCCATTACTTTTAAACGGCTTGACATATTATCATGAAACTCCACATGAATGTTGAACACCATGAGACAACGTGCAGAACACATGAACCATAACTCTTGCTTTCCTACTTTCAGAGTTATTGCCCTTTGAATCTTGAAAATGGCCATTCTATGGAATATGGCCAGTATATGCAAAGAAGCTTTTGACATTGCTATTTTCAGCTGAGGTGATGGCACTGGCCGGTGGTATACGTGCCCCACTGGGCACTTTTGTCTAGTTTCGTTCATATTCTATTTTTGATGGAAAATACTGCAAGCAAATAGCGCAGGCCCTGATCTGATGCCGCATTCTGCGGAGTCTGATCTGGGCCTACACTGTTTGCTAAGGTACCCCTTCAGGGGTTTCCTGCCTACAATGGATTAAAGTAACCAGCAAACAACAGATGACAATTGTTGTGATTGGCAGGCTAAGGTTTAAACTACTTTCATTAGATTTTCCATGTTCCTGCACTTTCTCAAACTTGTTCCCCTATTGATTTGTGAAGACACTGCCAAAATGAAACATGATTTGGCACACATCTAGAAGTTGTTGTCTGACAGATTATTAGCAAAGAAATTGATTTTTCTTTTTACACCACAAATTGCCTGAATCCTTTGATAGTTAGAATAAATCTGCTGGTATCATGACCTTTTGACCACTGTTAACTTGGCACATGTGTTTGTGACATTCACCAAAACTTCTGCTGCTACATAAATTCCTTGAGCAGACGTAAATTCCTAGAGCAGACAGCAATCTGATTTTAAAACATTTTTCATAGTAAATAAGGATTGACATAACATGTGAATCGTCTGCTAAGCAGACGATTCACATGTAATATCAAGCCTTATTTACAATAAAAAAATATGAAAAAAATACAATTTTGAAAATGCCGTCTGCTAGGATTGCCGTCTGCTAATATGATTAGCAGTCGAAGGCTTAACCCTTTTTGTACCAAATGGAATCTTCCTCCTTATATATGGCAGGAGTCCATTTCAAAATTTAGAGATTTCAGGTGGTGTTTTCTTCAAAATTTATTCGGAAAATGGCTGAACGCTTTTCAAATAGGGTAGGCCCTGATCAGACGAAGTGTTCTGGGGCATCTGATCTGGGCATGCACTGTTTGCCAGGGTACCCGTTTTGGGGCTTCCGGTACAAAATGGTTTAATTCTTGAAGTGCTGGGGATAACTGAAGTCCTCCTTACATTCAGAGGAAATAAGGTTTGATATTCTATGTGGATCAAGTAATCCATTTCATACCTGAAACCCCATAGAAACTGATTTTTTTGCCCCCGCCACAAAGTGGGGAGTGGCATATAGTTTTGCCCTTGTCTGTATGTACAATTCTTGTCTCCACAACTCCTTCAACAGTATTTAACCTTTGTCCTGCTGAATATTCATATATGCCACACCCACTACCAATTATCAACCAATCAGATTACTTGATCCAAATTATTGCAACAAATTCACAATCTGAATGGTAAACAATGTAGATCCTGATCAGATGGCTTCTTCAGAAGCCATCTGATCTGGATCTACATTGTTTCAAAGATAAGGCATATCCGGGATTAGCAGGACAAGGGTTAATGCAGGCCATTGAAACTTGCAACACATTTCAGACATGCAGTGAACATGTGCATAAAGCAAACGATTCTGATCCAGCTGAGTATTGCAGAATTATGTCCCCTTGAATGTCAAAAAATTTGGCCATATGTGTAATATAGGAGGTTAAATAGTACTGTTCTTGTCTCTGCAACTCCCCCTACAGTATTTGATGCAGAACATTGAAACTTGCAACACAGTTCAGACATGCATTGAACATTAATTTTGCATAAATGAAACAGGATTCTGATCCAGCCCCGAATTGCGGAATTATGTCCCCTTGAATGACTGAAACATTTTGGCCATATGTTTCTTGGAGAATGTTGCAGTTTCGTGTTTAGTTAGAACATGTGCCTGTCTACGCTGCATATGTCAAACAAATTACTAATCTAGTGAGGCATATGTGGGGAGGCATTCTTCAGCTTTAGTGATTGTCTTGTTGTTTTAGGAGATGAAATACATTTTATGCTAGAATGTCCTACTTTTCAGGCATCCAGAGAACCTCTCATTACCGTTTATGGTCAATAACTGTAGAAATTTTAACATGATGATTAATTCTGATAAATATTTCTGGCTTCATTGTGAAAATGATAAAATAATACAAGAACTAGCTAAATTTGTTCATATTAATTTAGACTAGTATATACTTGTAGAAATTCCTTTCAACAAGAACATGATTGAATATTCAGCCTCATGTGTGCAGAATTATGTAAGGTTATCAAGTTGTTATATATGTATTCTACTTACTTTAAGCTATAGAGGACGAGGTTGTACATGTATAAGCAAATACATTCACATTTCCCAGTAATAGCATAGTATGGTTCACATTGAAGAATATGCCATATAACTGTCCATGCTAATAATCCCTATTGGTTTCATTGGGCGACAGGGCTTGAGTTGTCATTTCATCTCAATGTCGGGTAAAAGTCCCACAAAATTGGAAGCAACGTCTCCAAAATGACCTTTACAGTGTTGACGGGGACGTTAAACCTCAAATCAAACAAACAAAGCATGCTGATGATAACTCCTGTCATTTCACAAGTAGATGTTATTATGTTCCCTGTTCCCTGGATGTGTCAATATTGGCGGAATGTTTTAGTGATGGGTATGCAAGCGCCCCCTTATCAAAGGGGGTTGTCTTGGGTACACAGTATGATGTGTGCACCAAATCCGCTGGTCAAAGTGGTTCGGGAGGGTACTGGCTGTATGCTATGGGCCACTTTGTTCAGGGGTTTATGGTGGGCACCTTGTTAAAAATGAATGCACCAGTGAAAACATACCGGGGGAATAGGTTGATTAGGGATGTAACGATAGTCAGAAAATGACTATTGCGATAGTATTGACATTGCAGGAAGAACCATTGCGATACTATTACTATTGCTGACTACTATTGCAATACTATTGCGATACTATTGCCTGAAAACATATTTCTTGTTTTAGAAGGAAATAAAAACTATTCAAACCTTCAACTGTTTTTCTATGTATTATCTGCATAAAAGAAATAAACAAGATAATTTACACAGAGGAACAACTGTTGTAAACTCCTGTTTGCTTTTCTGCCTGCCCCTACAAGAGGAAACAGCTCGCCAGGAGCATCTTTTTTTCCTTCAAGTGTAAATCCTCCTGGAGACTCATTTAAATGGAAGTTGCCAAGTACATGTATCAAATCACAGTGAGAATGTACCATCAGTTTCTAAATCAGAATAAAATAAATTTGGACCCCAGATTTTC
The DNA here is from genome assembly GCA_963580285.1 of Lucinisca nassula. Taxonomy (NCBI): domain Eukaryota; kingdom Metazoa; phylum Mollusca; class Bivalvia; order Lucinida; family Lucinidae; genus Lucinisca; species Lucinisca nassula. The sequence goes on along the minus strand of OY757016.1, from coordinate 127,037,689 downwards.
CCCAACAAATATTTATAAATATAATCCAAGGTTTCTGTCAAGTTTTAAGCACAATAACTTTATTTTTCTCTGACTTTAAGTGCGGTAATGCGGTAGAAACTACTGTAGTTATCACGACCAATAACGGTCCTTTCTCAAGTAATTTAAAGACATGTCATAATAGCTTATCCAATTAGTAATTAAAGATACAAAATATAAACTCATTTAGCTTGACGCGCATGATAAACACGAGCTTTAGCCGTTATATTCAAAAGATAAAAATTGTCAGCTTATGGAGAAAAGAGAATAAAGAATGCAGCTCAGTTTATAAACTAATGATCCAGCCACAAGACGAGGACTCATCCATCCAAAACGAGCCAAAACTTTCACACCCGCCCTACCAGCAAGTTCAAGGCAAACATCAAAACTTTCCGCCATCCAAACACCGTCCACAAACCAACGCAACCGTTTTTCTGCAAGCGATCGGTAAAAGACGTCATCCGACACCAGCAACCCCACATGTGTTTAATGTCATTATTTTATTTTCTTTCATGAAAAGAGATGTTTGGAACCGGTAAAAATATTTTCTCGATAGCTAAACGGTTGTGAATAGAGGTGGATAGAAAACTGTGCCCTGCTCCCGACTTAGCCCCGGAAACAACTCCCGACTTATCCCCAGAAGCTCCGTGTCTTTTCTGCTGCATATTCTTGCAAAACTAACAGCATACAGACGTGTTCACACAAATTAAAGCGTTCGACTTTTCTCGCCAAGCGTCTGCTATTTGGCGCCAAAACATAACCATTCACGAGACAGTAGAATAATCTGTTTTTATCACGCATACATCTTTAGAAGTAGATATTGCTAATCGTCTAAGGAGCGATTTAATCCTTTTCAAATTGATTGTGGGTTATATATTATGATTGGGGGTCAAAACGCAAATTAGAGACATACCTTGACCTTATTTCACACCTTGTCATGCGGAACATTATGTAGACTTATCGACAGCGCCGGAGGCTTGTGTTTACAGTGTGATAGTAGAATAGACTGGTCCGTGACAAATACGGTCGGCGTTTGTAACACGATTCGGTTAACTAATACTGTCCGTTTGTTGGACCGGCCAGAGTTCTGTGTTATAATGAGGTTGAAGTTGTTATTGTTTTCTAATGCGGTATTTCCATGTGCATATTTTTAATACACGGTGTCCAAGATTTAAAATTAATTCCTCGGCTTTATAAACATGTCTGGATGCCCAAATTATGAACGTTCTTTGCAGGACGACACGTATTTCATTTCCTTTGATGTCTGCTATTGAGAAAATAAGAATCCTCTAAAACATCAACCAGAACAATTGTTTGCACCTTTTGAAGCGGTAGTGACATGTGCAGACTTCCCATGCTTCACGTGCTAATGCGGGCGGCACCCTTTGATAAGAAATACCGCTGTGTAAACACGCATTAATTATCGCTTTTCTTATCACTGGCTTACAGATTAGCGTATTCAAAATATGCGTGGTCGTCCGTGTCAATTATTTCGAAAGGAATTAACATCAAAGTGTTTACTGTTGAAACTTGCTTCAGAAAGCTGTAAATTTACCAGTTCAATGAAGGAATTTTCAGCGTGCTGACTGTATAACGGCATTGGGTGAAAAGTGGATAATGCATAACAAATAGGATGCATAAACGCTGTGTACCTGTAGGCTACCGCCAACTCTCGATTCGGCTGTAAATCTATTGCCTTTATCTCGCGACAAGTACCCGTTGACCCGCATTGACATGGGAGATTATTGGATTATAATTAGGACAATATACAGTTTGACGCTTGACCGGGTACAAGAATGAAAACAACTTCGGGAATTGTCTGAAAAACTTGTGATATAGAAAACTATTGAAACTATCGATAGTTCAAAACACTATCGCCGATAGTCATCGATGTTTAACTTTACCATCGATGCAGTACTATCGGCCCAGTGCATATCGCAATGCATCGATAGTCCGATGCATCGTTACACTCCTAAGGTTGATACAGGTTTATGAAAAGCAACCTTTTCTAAATCATGTAGGTCATTTACGTTTTGTTCTATTGTTTTTGGCTTTCTTTTTGAGGATCTGTCATTTGGAACTCTTTCCTAGATTATTCATTTGTTAGTATAGTTACATTATGATACATCTGTATATGCTCCTATGTGAGCCGAAAATTTGTAATAAATATCTTGTATCTTGTTTTAAATAACTCAACTGGACACCCCTAATTTTTTAATTGGACTTGGCTGTATATAAGGGTGAAGATTCCATTCCATACAAAATGGGTTAATTGTAGAAATGCATTATTTTGCAATGGTGTTTTTACCTCCTACATGTTTTACTCAATAGAATTCTGAAGTTCTGTGGTGTAAAATCATATCTTAGTCTTTTTCCAGATAAATCAAGGTTGCATCAAAGGCAGCATCACAGCATGTAGAACAATGATTAGCTCTTACTAATATATTTCACATCACTTAAGGGGAATGGATACACCTTCAGGGGAGGCAACTCCACCAAAAGTATTTTTGTCTCCCATGTCAATAGGGGTCAACTCTTAAAGGAAAGAATTTGCTCCTGAGGAGCAAATTCTTTCCTTTAAGAGTAGACCCCTTATTCCTTGTGCCAGGGCTTATAGAAAGCAAACAGGAAGTCCTGAAAGTTGTCTCCCTTTGAAAAATGGCGGAAAGATCTGCCAGGTGTTCCCATTCCTCTTAATGTTCCATCCCATATCTTCCACCTTATTTGCCAAAAATATTCTGACAGACATGGTGAAAGAATGTGCCTGCTGAGGAGGAGCCTATTTAAGCGGAAAGCACTGACAGCACTGGTGGGTCTATAGATTGTCTCTGGATGTAGACTTGAAAAATGGTCCTGAACAGGGACTTGGACTGTTTTGTTTAACCCTTAAATTCCTGGGGCCAGTTGTTCAAAACTAACGACATCGTTAGTTAACATATCGTTAAAACTTTGATCATTAAATATGGCAAATATGCTGAAATTTTTGCTGAAAAATGTGTGCAGCTTTTGCGGATGCAAAAGCTGCTAACATTTTTTCAGCAAAAATACCAAAATTTACGATATTGTACTTGCTAGAAGAGTTAACTATTTGACCACTAACGAGCTCGTTGAGCTAACGATGCTTTGAACAACTGGTCCCTGTACTGTAAGCAAACAGTGTAGACCAAGATCAGATGCCACATTCTGTGGCGTCTGATCTGGGTCTCTACTGTTTGCCATACATAACACATGATTCCAGTCCTGATACAATTGATACACTAAATTCACAGTCATAAAAATAGCATAGCTATTTTCTATAGATAACCTATTCCTGGATTTCGTATAAATCAGCGATATTATTAGTCAGCTAGAAATCAGCACTGAAGAGATTCTTGTGAACTGACAAGTTAAACATGATCTTAATAGTGCTGACTGGGCTGTTAAATCTGTACCATAGCTGCAGTAAAATGTACTTACAGACAGGCCTATCCAAGCGTTGTAGGCCAAAATCAGACTGCTCCAGTGCAGTCTGATCTGGGCCCGCTCTAATTGTTAGTCTGCCAGCATGTTTTCCACAACTTTGTCGAAAAATAAACTCAACTGTCAAATTTAAGAATATTTACAGTAGGTGGTTAAGGTGTCCAAACTTTCAGGATAATTACAGTATTACAAAGGCATTAGTGCTTTGAACTTTGGGTGATGAAGGTTGTTGGTTCAAGTCCTGCTAGGGGTATGTCCAACTTCTAGATGCCAACTTCAGCAAGGTCTGCTGTCCCTGCAGCAGATGGGATAGAGGGAACATGTTTGGCTTTCCCCTATTTTTCCACTTTCATCACCTTTTTCCCTTCTTCTCCCCTTCTCTTTTCCATAGCAGCCCAGATAATAGAGGGGGTATCCACATATTAGTTTTCTTATTTCTGCATGAAAACATACATTGTTGGGACTCATTAGAAGCGCACCCACAATGCATTCGCCCCCGCCCATCAGGGTTTGGAGAAATAGATGGGCTGCACGGTGCTTCCACGCAGAGCTGAAACCGACCAAACTTGAATACTGGTAAACCTCTTAGGTTTAAGCCTGCCCAGGAAAAGTAATGCGAGTCGGACCGCTGCTTAAATCCTTATGGGCGGTAGGGCTTGAAATGTCATTTCATCTCAATGTCGGTTAAAAGTACCACAAAATTGGAAGCAACGTCTCCAAAAGTACCTAAATAGTGTTGACAGGGACGTAAAACCTCAACTCAAACAAACAAAAACCCACAGTGCATGTTTTCATGCAGAATAAAAAAAATATCAGTATACTTTTGGGTGAAAAAAGTATTTTATCTGGAGCTATGCAAGTTTACTGTCTCTTCTATCTCTTTTCATCCTCTTTCTGGGGCCAGTTGTTCAAAGCATCCTTAGCTTAACGAGCTCGTTAGCGGTGATATTAATAACTGTTCTAGCAAGTACAATATCTAAAATTTTGGTATTTTTGCTGAAAAAATGTGAGCAGCTTTTGCATTTGCAAAAGCTGCTCACATTTTTTCAGCAAAAATACTAGCATATTTGCCATATTTAATGATCAAATTTTTAACGATTCGTTAACTAACGACGTTGTTAGTTTTGAACAACTGGCCCCTGACTGCTGACAAAAGAAATGTCACTCTAGCTCTACCCCAACACAGTTGATCAACCAATGAATCCGTCAGTCAGCTAATCTTTTTGGTCAATCTGTAGTTTAATTGATTGATCAATCAATCAGTCAGAACTGCCTATTAATTTAAACTAGAGTGTATTTTCAGACATAGAAAGTGACACTTTTTTTTCAAAGAAAATTTTGTGCATTATGCAGTGCTTTTTTGTGCTGCCATTGAAAAAGTCAAGAATAAATATACTGTAGTGGGGGTTAGCAGCTAAGTCCGTGCCTGGCACGGGGTTAGCAGCTAACCCCGTGCCAGGCACGGACTTAGCTGCTAACCTCCACTACAGTATATATATCGAGTTAGCAGCTAAGTCCGTGCCTGGCACGGGGTAAGCAGCTAACCCCGTGCCAGGCACGGACTTAGCTGCTAACCCCGTGCCAGGCACGGACTTAGCTGCTAACCCCCACTACAGTATATGTATTCTTGACTTTTTCAATGGCAGCACCAAAAAGCATTGCATAATGCACAAGATTTTCTTTGAAAAAAAAAAGTGCCACTTTCTATGTCAGAAAATACATTCTAGTTTAAATTAATAGGCTGTTTCAGGTCAGTCTATGTCCAACCAGGTGAGAATGAGCATCTGACTCATTTTGGGAAAGGCATGTACATTGTTTAAGATAGGAGAGGATTAGGACACATATGTTATACATTATGCCAAAGACATGGTGGGGCTCTAAATTAATCCACAAGTCTTACCACTGCATTTATGAATTAGCCCATTTTGTACTGAATGGAATCTCTGGAGTCCATTCACAAAAAATAGGGGTGTCGGGTTCAGTTTGTCTTAGAAATTTATTTAGATTGAGTGAGTGAGTGTGTGAGTTTTAGTCTCACCAACAGCTAAGGTCATACGGAGACTGGACCTTGGTTTAAGGACTCATCCGAAAGTCTGGAGAAGCCCGGGATCGATCCTGCGACCCCTGGTTTACAAGGCGAGTAGAATAACCACTACACCACGAGGGCTTCTAATTTAATCAGAAGATGTTGAACTTTCTGCAAACAGTTAAGGCCCTGATCTGGGTCTGCACTGTTAATGACCAGTTTTTGGGGGTTTTCCTGTATAAAATGGGTTAGGTACTATAGAGAAGGTCGTTGAAGTTTAACATCCCCGTCAACACTATTTAGGTCCTTTTGGAGATGTTGATTCCAATTTTGTGGGACTTTTACCTGACATTGACATGAAATGACATCTCAAGCCCTACACCCAAGGAAACGGCTAGGGTTTAAGGGAGGGTCTGACTAGTGACAATTTTCCCGGGCAGGCTAAGACCTAAGTGGTTTACCAGTACTCCATAGTTCATACCAAAGTTGGTGCGCATAACCTGATAAAAATGATGCATACATCACGAAAACACGCCTATATAATTTTGACCCCCTTGAACCCCACATTTATATAGTAAAACTGGGGTTTCCGGGGGTATACCTTATTTTTCTTATTTCTGCTCTAAAATATAGATTGTGGGTACTCGTTAGAACCGCCTCGATGAGGCGGTTCTAACGAGTACCCAGGATCTATATTTTGAGCAGAAATAAGAAAAATATCTGAATTTTTCATCTTTAAATTATCATTTTTTTGGCGATAAAGGAGGTAATGTATTTGTATAGGCGTGATAATTTTCCAAAAGGCTACAACAAGGATTCAGAAAGTACAGAACTATAGTAAAATTCCTATATTAAGACCACCTTTAAGACTGTTCAGAAGTGGTCTTGAAGACCACTTTTGAAAAGTACCGAAGGTGGTCTCTGACCAGAGGATACTGTATATAGGCAGAAAATAAAGAAAGAATAAGCTTTTAAAAGTAGAATTAGTCTCAATTTTTGGTGGTCTTAATAGCAGAATTCTACTGTATCTGATGGTTTTCTTATTTTTGTTTTCCTTTTTCCTGTCTTATGTAATTCTGCATCTGTTGTTTACTTTCAGTGTAGAGAGATAGGATCAGAAAGTCATGAAGACATGTTGAAGATTTTATATGAATTACAAAAGGTTTGTATATACAACCAAGTAGCTCATCATATTGTCTAATGTGCTCTTGATACAACCCAATTGCGGCTTTAGCCATTTTGAACAGAATAGAACCTTCTTCTTTGCAGTTCATTTCCCAATCTAGGGGAGCTACATTAACCCTTATCTTGCTGTTCACGACAACCACTATCTTTGCAAACTGTGTAGATCCAGATCAGATGGCTTCTGAACCAGATCTACACTGTTTGACATTCAGTTTATGAATTTCTAGGAATAAATTATATCAAGTAATCTGATTCGTTCAAAGTCAGAAATGGGTGTGGCTTGAATGAATATTCAGCAAAAGAAGGGTTAAGAAATTTATTGAGAAAATCTATGAACATTTTAGCCAACAGAGCAGGCCCTGGTCAGACGCTGCATTCTGTTTTGGGGTTTCCTGAATAAAATGGGTTAAATTGTCTTTGTGTTTTAATCATCCTCCTCCTTCTCCAACAAGTGAAATCCTAAATGGCCAGAAGATACTATACTAAACATCTGTCCCATCCCTTCTGTCCCATCCCTTCTTCCCTTCAGCCTTCTCCATCATTATCTGTCTTCTTAATCTTACCATTCAGCCATCCTTCCCTGCCTTCTCCATCTTTCCCATCAGCCATCTCCATTCTTCCCTGCCCTCTCCATCCTTCCCTTAAGCTTCCCCTATTCTTCCCTGCTTTCTCCATCTATCCTTCCCTTCAGCCTTCTCAATCCTTCACTTCAGCCTTCTCCATCCATCCTTCCCTGACTTCTTAATCCTTCTCTGCCTTCTCCATCCTTCCTATCAGCCATCTCCATCTTTCCCTGCACTCTCCATCCTTCCCTTCAGCATTTTCCATCCTTCCCTTCAGTCAACCTTCTTCATCCATCCCTGCCTTCTCCAGTCTTCCTATTAGCCATATCCATCCTTTCCTGCTTTCTGCACTCTACCCATCAGCCATCTCCATCCTTCCCTGCCTTCTTCACCCTTCTATCCAGCCTTCTCCATCCTTCCCATCAGCCATCTCCATCCTTTCCTGTTTTCTCCATCCTTCCCTGACAACTTGTGGGTGGCATTTTAATGGCTAAATTTCGAATGTAAATGGTTAAAAACTACGGAGCAACTTCAAGTTTCCTCCAGCCTTCCCTATCCCTCACTCTATATGTAGGAGGACTAGAGTAAGCTCCATTTGTAACAGGTTTCTGTACTTTTAGGATGACCCCTCTTAATTTTTCTAGCTTCGTCTGAATAAGTAGATCTGCAAAAGTAATAACGTTAATTTATAAAATGCAAAAATCAGTGCTATTAATGTTGCACACAGATTGATCAGTTGTTTTCACATGGTGAAAGCACCAAAGTAAGTGAAAGTGATGAAAATCTTTGGATCATATTAAAGTCTGGTGCCAAAAATAAGTGTAGATTATTAGCCCCCAAAAGGCCAAGGAAAACTGCATAGCAGATTGCATTCATTTGTTTTTCTCATTTTTCATTGAAAATAAGACATGCCATTTCATGTGAATTATCTTCCAGGACAACTGCACTCATTTGGTCGGCACCCGCCCATCCGGGCTTGAAGAAATAGATGGGCTGCATAATGCTTCCACGAAAAGCTGAAACCGATTGCACACAAGTACTGGTAAACCGCTTAGAGGATCTTAGGCTGTCCAGGCAAAGCGGTGCGAGACGGACCGTCCATGCTTATAAACCCTATTGGTTTCATTGGGCGACAGGCCTTGAGATGTCATTTCATCTCAATATGTCTAGAAAGTCCCACAAAATAGGAAGCAATGTCTCCAAAACAACCTAAATAGTGTTGAATGGTACAGTAAACCTCAAATCAAACAAACAAATCCTATCTCATTATGAAAACACACCTTTACAAATGCATTGTAAACTTAATAGCCCCCCCCCCCCCCCCCCCCAAAAAAAATTAAGACGAAAATTTTTGATATTTTTCTTATTTCTGGTCAAAATTTAGATTGTTGGTACTCATTAGAACCGCCTCATTGAGGTGGTTCTAATGAGTACCCACAATTTGTATTTTGAGGCGGTTCTAATGAGTACCAACAATCTGTATTTTGAGCAGACAAGTTTTCATCTTAAAATGGTCGTTTTTCGGCGGTAAAATTTGCAATTTTTTTGTATAAGCATGTTTTCGTAATGAGGTTAGCTGGAATCTTCATCAGTGCCCTCAGGAGGTAAAAGTACTGTAAACCTCAAATCAAACATACAAATTCTGTCTTTTGTAGGCAATGAAAACGTACCACCAGTACCAGCAGGACAGTAAACAAGCAGAAGAGGCCTTACGGAAAGTGCAATCTCAGAAGTCTAAAGTTGAACAACAGTTGTCCGGCAAATCGTTGACAAGTAGCAGAAAGTTCAAGAAGATAGAAAAACAGGAAGATGAGGTAATAAATCTGCAGAATAAAATAGGTCAGATCTTTGAACAGTCTTTGTGTGAATACCGACATTCAATACAATGATAAAACAGTAATGACAGTTTTAATGGAACAAATCCTCAGTTCCAAATGAGACAGAGGACCCTCGTTATGTTATAACAACAGTATTAATTTTGTTGCCCATTATTGTGCCCTTATAAAGAATTTGCCATTGTAAAGAATCCCAGTTAGGAGTATGATAGGTAATAAAAGGCCTTTTTCCCATTATTACTTTTTTTTCTTGGAGTATTAGATTACATAAGCCCCCGCCCATAGGGGCTTGAAGAAATATATGGGCTGCATGATGCTTCCACACAGAGCTGAATCCGGCCCGCACACTAGTGCTGGTAAAGATCTAAGCCTGTCCAGGAACCGCGGTGCGAGGCGGACCGTCCATGATAATAAACCCTTTTGGTTTCATTGGGCGGCAGGGCTTGAGAAGTCATTTCATCTCAGTGTTGGGTAAAAGTTCCACAAAATTGGAAGCAACGTCTCCAAAATGACCTTTACAGTGTTGACGGGGACGTTAAACCTCAAATCAAACAAAAAAAATAGATTACATACCCATTTCATGACTATGGACTCAATTTGTGCTTTTCCAACCCAAGAAATGCCTACTCCACTTGGAACCGAGGCTAAGGCTTCAGCTAAGTAGTCATTCCATTCAAATTGTCATTATAACGAGTTTTGCCGTTTTAAAGAATGTCGGTATAAAGAGGGTTGACTGTATTCAAGAAAGGTCCTTTCAAGAATACTACATTTAATACTCCAAGAAACTATTTTATAAGAACCTTTTGGATATATTGTTGTATAGTCTCTCTAGCAGATGACCTTTCAAAGTTGAAGAATGTTGCAAAAGTCATATTGTATTACCTCCGTTCATCCATCTGTCTCCGTCCAATTCTGTGTCTGAGATTGTGTGTAAGGTTTTCATCAGTGTCACAACCACAAGGCATCTGTGTCCCTGGGACACATTTTATAGTTTTTCTCATTTTTTCAGTGAAAATAAAGCTTGACATTACAGGTGAATTGTTTACAACTCGCAACATGCATGTGTACAACTGAAAAGTCAAGCCTTATTTTCTCTGAAAAATTAGGAAACAAAAATAACTCTAGAATTTTCTGTGGTGTTTAAAGGGTTAAAGTCATTTTATAAAGCTTTCAGAAAAAAGTACATCTGTGGCTGTTAAGGGGAATAAGAACACCTGACAGATTTTTCCGCCATTTTTCAAAGGGTGACAACTTTTGGGACTTCCTGTTCACTTTTCTATAAACTATGTCCCCATGAAAAAAGGGGTCAACTCTGTTGACCCTTGTTAACATGGGAGAGAAAAATTGTTTTGGAGGAGTTGCCTCCCCTGAAGGTGTTCCCATTCCCCTTAAATACAATGATCCTGAGTTTAGAATATTTACAGTTGAATTTTTTGTCGATTTGAATCAGCAGCTGTTTGATGACCCTGTATTTAGAATATGTAGAGTTGATTTTTGGTCGATTTGAATCGGCAGCTGTTTTTAAGAGACAAACATTGAATTTGCTTCATTAAATGAAGATGATACCTGTTTTATTGAAAGACTCGAGTAATTTTAAGATAGCTATGAGTACCTTCAAAGATATTTAGTTACAAATTAAGGGTTATTGATATGCCTATTGCTTTTTTGGCCATTTTTTTTTCAAGGGAGATAACTTGTGACCCACTTGCTTTTTCAAAAACTTAATCTGGCTGAAAAGGGGTCTACTCTTAAAGGAAAGAATTTGCTCCTGAGGAGCAAATTCTTTCCTTTAAGAGAAGACCCCTATTGATGAGGGAGACTGATAGAGTTTGAAAGAGTTGTCTCCCCTGAATATGTGGTCATTTCCCTTAAGAGCTGGTGGATCCTCAATACTTAAAAAAAAGAATCTCAATTCTATGGAAACATCCACAAACATACCGTAATGAAACTAAGTATTAGGACGAAAGGTCTAAGCAGTCTGATCATGGTCTACACTGTTTGCCATTCCATCAGCACCTTTTGGACACCTTTGCTGGATAATGAAACAAATTTGTTAAAATTTTAGGAGGATTTCAGCAAGACCCCAAGGTGTCTAAATTTTTAGGGTTTTTACAGTAAGAAAAACATCATGATAAAAGTAACAAAAAAGTTTTCTGAGACATTTTGTCTCCCGCACTGCATTATATAAATATTCTTAATTATTCTTATCACACAATATTCGTGTGTACCTGTCAGATAGACATTTGGGCATTTGTTTCTGCAATTCAGCACAGGTGTAAGATCACTGCAAGAGATCTAAAACTAATGAAACAACAAATATGAGAAATAAAACCTGAGACTGGTGCAAATGAGAAATATTGAGAACAATAATTTTATGCAACATGGGGTGGAGTGAATTACTTGCACTGATCTTCCTGTTGTCCAAAACAAAATTGATTAAAAATAAGTAAAAATGTTTTATTCAGCTGAATAGATAATAAAACAACTTTCCTGTTTTAACTTGTTTTATTACAACCTATTGTGGATTTGTTATGGCTACCAAGGCTGTCACACCAGGCTAAGCAGATGCTCCTGATTGTGACATGGGGTTCAATTTGCACGCATTACGCAAACATGCCTATACAAACACATTGCCACCTTTATCGCCGAAAATCTGAAAATTTTATGATATAAAATTGTGATATTTTTCTTATTTCTGCTCAAAATATAGATTGTGGGCACTCGTTCGATGAGGCGGTTCTAACGAGTACCCACAATCTATATTTTAGAGCAGAAATAAGAAAAATAAGGTATACCCCCGGAAACCCCAGTTTTACTACATAAAAGTGGGGTTCAAGGGGGTCAAAATTATATAGGCATGTTTTCGTGATGGGGGCCAAGGAAGGACGGAGCCCGCATCAGACAAATGATAATGATGACAATGAATTGCATAAATAACTGGTTACTACATTTATACAGAGGAAGCACCTGCAATGACGAGGTACACAACTACTACAACAACCTTTGTCAAACCTGGGACGGCTTCATCATTGTTATCAATTAAACCACCACTACACTCATTTAAATGCTTCCAGTTTTAGACAGGCACCGACAAGCCACCACTAACATTCATAATATAATAGCAGAAATGATGTCAATCATAGGATCACAGACATGGAGGCTTTCCATTGTAGAGACAATTCTGCAAAGATGTTCACCCAGGTGTCCATTTGTTTTACATATTCTTAAAGAAACCTTGAAGAATCTTCTTGTCTTAAACCAGAAGGCCCTTGCCTTTAATATTTGGTACTTAGCTTCATCTAGTTGACTTCTACAAAGATTGGTCAAATTATAGTTCTGGGGCCAAAATAGCCCTGTCTTGGGACCCACTTGTTTACACAGACTAATACAGGAAAACTTTGATATTTGATACATAGCTATTCCTAGTATACACAGGAATGTTAAAATTATAGCCCCCGGGCTAAGGTCTTAGGGCAATCTACTTTGTGAAATTTCAGTATTATATATGTAAATCTCTCAGCTTAGTTGAGTGATATAGGACCATCATGGTCCTCTTGTTGTAATATTTGTGGTGTGCCGGCTCATCATGAAGACTTCTACAGTCATTCTTTCCCTTCCACAGATTCAAGGAGGGCAGTTGTCAGTATGTGCACTGTACTGGTTAACTGCTTATGTATAAGCCTGCCAAGGAAATATGTGATTAGGTAAACTGACAGGCTCAATATGACCTAAATAGTGCTGACTGGGCCGTTAAACTACAAACAAACATGAAAACTCAAGTCAACACTTGGTTAATGGAGCCATACAGAAATGGATCTCTCACAAACATCAGTTTCAGACATCATTATTTTAACCCTTATCTTGCTGGATATTCATCTAAGCCACACCCATTTATGTCTGTCAACCAATCAAATTACTTGATTTAATTTATTGCTATAATTCATAAACTGAATGCCAAACAGTGTAGATCCTGATCAGATGGCTTCTTCAGAAGCCATCTGATCTGGATCTACACTGTTTGCAAAGAAAGGGGTTGTCATGAACAGCAAGATAAGGGTTAATGTGTTTTTCTTTTCTTTTCAGAAACAAGAAAAATATTCTGTGAACAAGTTAAAGGCACTACATGCTCGAAATGAATATCTTATCAACATTGAAGTAGCTAATGCTGCTATCAACAAATATTTCTCCGACGATGTCTCAGACCTCATGGATGTAAGTGCATTGCATGTAAATGAGCCTGTTAACCCATTGCATGCTGGGAAACCCCTAAAGGGGTACCTGGGCAAACAATGCAGGCCCAGAATGCGATGTCTGATCAAGGCCTACACTATTTGCTAACAGAATTTTCCATCAAAAATAGAATAAAAACAAAAAAAAATAGGCCTGACACACCTTATATGACAAATGGCCTTGTCCAACATATAGCAATGGAAGAGTCCACTAATATACAATGGGTTAAAACTTTATGAACTCCCCTTTATTTTCAGTTTAACCCTTAAACTGCCAGTCATGACATTTGTAGGTGTCTTTTCAAATATTTTTTTCTTATTTTTCAGAGAAAATAAGGCTAGACATTACATGCCTTATTTTTGTCTGAAAAATAATTTTAAAAGAATGCTGTCTGCTCTAAAGATTTGTGTGTCACATTATGGGTGGTGTCTGATTGGTTGATCATAAGTTACTGATCGAACATAGATTAACCCTCAAGACCCGGAGAAAAACTACATCTGAAAATGTCATCGGCTTATGTCGTCTGCTGAATCTTTTTGCAAACTTTTTAAAAATATTTTTGCATATACGCAAACAGTGTGGACCCTGATCAGACTGCTCCTAGAGGAGCAGTCTGATCTGGGTCCACACTGTTTGCAAAAATGACTGTTAAAGTAACCAGCAGACGACTTGTCCTGATTGGCATTTTTTTGAGTGACTGAAACTTATTTATTACCTGCTTTCAGACATAATAGATCTACTACCACTGGAAGCTTGTCTGCCAAATATATAGATTATATAAAAATAAATAACCTAAAGCAGTGTTGGATTCTTTCCATAGTATAATCAAAGCACTGGCAACACTGGTGAATGGATTGTCTCTGAGTGTTGGCTGGAAAATAATCCTGGACCAAGTTGTTCAAAGCATCATTAGCTTAACCAGCTTGTCAGTGGTGAAATTGTTGACCGTTCTAGCAAGTACAATTCCTAATTTAGTATTATTTTTTGCTGAAAAAAATGAGAGCAGCTTTTGCATTTGCAAAAGCTGCTCACATTTTTTCAGCAAAAATGTTAGCATATTTGCAATATTAAATGATAAAAATTTTAACGATATGTTAAAATGACATCCCTTAGTTTTGAAGAACTGGCCCCTGGGCAATAGCAGAGAGGAAGTTTCTGTTGTAAGTAACTTTGGGTTGATTGATAAATGCAATGTCAAACCTAATTTTCCAAAAAAATAAGGAAAAAAACCTTCGAAAAAGCTGTCATATGACATAAAAAGTTTGATGGTTTATGAATGTTTTCTTTTTGTTTACAGTGTATGGACTTTGGTTACCACAATTCTATACGAGGCACAGTTATGATCTACCAGTCGGCACACTGTAACCTTAGAAACTCGCATCACATGGCATTTGACCAGTTAAATGATGTCATATCAAAAATGGATCCTCTGACAGACAAGCAAAAATTTCTCGAGCTCAATAACCAGGCATTTATGTTACCAAAAAAGTTTGAATTCCAAGCTTGTAGAGGGGATGAGGTAATATTTTTAACACTGCATGCTGTGTATTTTTTTCAGCAGACAACATTTTGAAAATATTTTTCGTATTTTTCCCAGAAAACAAGATTTGACATTCCATGCAAATTGTCTCCTATGGAGACAATTTGCATGAGATGTCAAGGCTTATTTTTTGGGAAAAATGAGTAAAGTATCAAAAATTTGTCGTCTGCTGTATTAGCCCAGAGAGTGGTAAAGGTTAAATCAAAGCACTAACGGCACCGATAGGTTTATTGTTTCTGATTATGGGCTTTAAAAAAAGGTCCTGAGCATGGACTTAGACTGTTTCTATTAACTTTAAAGTGCTGTATTTCAAGCAGCCAGCATTTTGCAGCATCTGATCTGGGTCTATACTGTTTGCCAGTGTCCCGTTTAAGGGATCATAGGCATAAATGGTTTGAGTGAGCAATACATATTGAAACAAGAATTCTGCAGAAGGCTATGTTGTGCCTTAGGGTGCGTAAACTTAGTCGACCATGAAATGTTGGTAAAGGTCAAATATGGATGCTTGTATTAAAGTTTATATCCATAGAGGTATATTTGTTACAAGTATCACTAATAATGCGCCTACAGTTCTTGAGAAATGGACTTGGAACAGGATTGTTGCAATAGTTCACCAAGTGAAACATGAAATGTAGGTCAAGGTCAAATATGGTTGTTGCGTTCACAGTGAACCATGACCTTAAAGGAACAATTTATTTTTCAGTGATACAAACCTACTTTCTTTGAAATTCATACACACTACAACCTCTTTATAACACTTTTTGGTTCAATGCGTTTTTGGCACCAACACTTTTAAAGATAGATCTAAAAAATGTTTAGACTGTACAGGAAAATGACCATACATTTTTCTCTATAATGTATACATTTTTGTTTGGATATAACACGGTTGTTTAACTAAAACAGTTTCTGCTTTGAACCTCAACAATAGTGTTATAAAGAGGTGGCATATTAAGGGGAATGGGCACACTTTCAGGGGAGGCAACTCCTGCAAAAGTTTTTGTCTCTGATGTCAGTAGAGGTCAACTCTTAAAGGAAAATATTTTCTCCTGAGGAGCAAATTCTTTCCTTTAAGGGTAGACCCCTTTTGCGGTGGGACTGAGCCTATAGAAAAGTGAACAGGAAGTCCCAAAAGTTGTCTCCCTTTGAAAAATGGTGGAAAAATGTGCTAGGTCTTCCCATTCCCTTTAAAGATTAATGATTCCAGAATTTTTTATCCATTGTAGTGTACATACTGTTCACAATAAAAGTTCGTCTTACAATAACCTTGAATTATTCTCATTTGCAGGTACGACAGATTAGTGCTCAAAAGCCTGTACAGGACCAACTGTTGCAGAGTTTTAAATCTTCACAAAGAGTCCTAGAACAGCTCAAGTTAGACAACGATGAGGTTGGTATCATCTTCAACAACTGGCGCAGATTCTAAAGACTCAGAATAAGACGAGCGATGAGGTTAATTTCATATGTTGTGGGTACTTGTTAGAATCGCCTCAAGAGGCGATTCTAACAAGTACCCACAACATACATTTTTAACAAGAAATCTGGAAAAATTCTCCCTTGTTTATCATCATTATACCTCCTCTGGAGCTATGGCAGTCAAGGACTTACCTTTAAGCTTAGTTTGTGATTATAGCCCCGCTTTGAAATAGTGGGCCAATATTTGATTTGCCATGTCCTTTGGTCGTTTTGTGATTCTGCCAAAATTAACATTTTTACTGGCTAAACAGTATTAAAAGGCCTCATTTGTCCCCTAATTATGCTAAATATCTCCTACAACCTTCATTTACATAGTGAAACGATGATTGTGTCTCCTATTTCTTTTTGTCCCCTGGAAAAAATGCCGAAACAAAAAGTCCTATATGATTTTAGTGCACTGATTTTAAGACAAACTTGAAACAAAACTAAGGGCTCACAGAACTGATTACTTCCTTTACCAGTTTTGACAGGAATTCTGCCTGTAAGGCCAAACTGAACATTTAGTCATACATCACAACCTCTTATAACATGGTTCATTATAACACAGTTTTGGATATAACACAGTTTCAAGATGAATCCCAAAAATGTATAAATAATATAGAAAAATGACCATAGATGGAATCACAAAAATGTATAGATAAAATAGAAAAATGACCAATCCTAAAAATGTATAGATACGAGGACTGTTCAAATATGAATGCAAGTAGAACATTTTCTCATGCACTAATGCGAAAATCACCTGGAAATAAATATCACAGTGTAGAAACACATTTTACCTATACATTGATACCAAACCTGTTAAAATCCGTTCACTTTAGCCATGTATATTGTTCGATAAACACTGTCTACTCTTGTATACTAATACAAAACATGGTTGGAAGAAGGTCAGAGTACGCCGTTGAAAATACGGTCCTATATTAAGAATCGTTGTATTCTTGGTATACGGTGCAAAGACATTTTTGATGAAATATGTTCGGTTTATGGGCATAATGAAATGTCTTTTCCGACAGTTTTTCGTTGGTGTAAGAAATTCAGCTGTGGGCTAGGCTCAACAGAAGATGCACCACATGATCGTCGGCAGAAAAGAGCAACATCTGCCAAGATGGTTGCTAAAGTGAAAGAAATAGTTGCTACCGATGCACGATACACCACTAGGCAAATAGCTAGTATGGTTGGCATCTCATTAGGAGCAACTCATACAATTCTGAAACGGGATTTGAAAATGAGAAAGATCTGTGCTAGATGGATTCCCCATCTGTTGACAGATGAGCAGAAAAAGACACGCGTTCAGTGCGCCAAGAAGTTGCTTAAAAATTTTCCAAATTACAATGCACGGTCTTTCGCTAATGTCGTCACAGGTGACGAGACATGGGTTCACTTTTTTGAGCCAAAACGAAAGATTCAGAACAAAATATGGGCAACAAAGTATTGCAAAAGACCATGCATTGCAAAGCGGACCATGAGCGTCAAGAAGGTAATGTATGCCATATTCTTTTCAAATCAGGGCCCTGCTATTCAGGCTGCTGTGCCTAAAGGCAAATCTGTCAATGTGAAGTTTTACAAGAATAAAGTTCTTCGAAAATTGAAGAAATATTTCAAAGCATGAAGACCCGCAACTGGTTTGGCCAATGTCAGATTGCTACATGACAATGCTTCATCGCACAAGGCGTTCATTGTGCAAGACTATCTGAAGCAGGAAAAGGTTGTTGAACTCCCTTAACCCCCGTATTCCCCTGACCTTGCCCCGTGTGACTTTTTTTGTTCCTGCGGCTGGAAAAATACCTTTCTGGTCGAAAATTTGTACAGCGCAAACACCTCGGTTCTGCAATATACCAGTGCCTTCATAGTATACCTCGAAAAGACTACCAAAATGCATTCAATGATTGGATCAGAAGACTGAAAATTTGTATATCTGTTAAAGGGGAATACTTTGAGGGAACAAAATAAATTTTTCATGGAAATCTATCACGGAATCATTTTTATGTGCTTAGTTGCATTCATATTTGAACAGTCCTCATAATATAGAAAAATGGCCATAATTGGTCATTTTCTATATAATCTATACATTTTTGTTTGGATATGACAAGGTCATTTAACTAACACGATGTCTGCTTTGGACCCCATTAATAGTGTTTTAAAGAGCTTGTGGTGTATAAATACTAGCAGAGCTCTTCATCAAAAAGGTAGCACCAACTTTTGACAACTTTGCCATCAGCATAAGGGTTCAAGTGAAGTGCTGCCAGATATCGGGATAACAAATTCAGCTTTCAGAAAATATTATGGCTCTCTTTTACAGAGTATTTTCCACCCACCTTTCAGACTGCCTTGTTTAATATGATGGAAAAGTCTGCAACAGGTCATGAACAGTCTAAAATACACTATGAAAGATACTGAATATCAACCTGTAAAGCACACAGGAAAGTTCTGTAAAGCACAGAGGAATGTTCTGTAAAGCAAACAGGAATGTTCTGTAAAGCACAGAGGAAAGTTCTGTAAAGCATACAGGAATGTTCTGTAAAGCACAGAGGAAAGTTCTGTAAAGCACACAGGAATGTTCTGTAAAGCACACATGAAAGTTCTGTAAAGCACACAGGAAAGTTCTGTAAAGTGCACAGGAAAGTTCTGTAAAGCACACGTGATAGTTCTGTAGAGTGCACAGGAAAGTTCTGTAAAGCTCACAGGAAAGTTCTGTAAAGTCCACATGAAAGTTCTGTAAAGCACACAGGAAAGTTCTGTAAAGTGCACACGAAAGTTCTGTAAAGCACAAAGGAAAGTTCTATAAAGCAAAGCACACAGGAAAGTTCTGTAAAGCACACAGGAAAGTTCTGTAAAGCACACAGGAAAGTTCTGTAAAGCACACAGGAAAGTTCTGTTAAGTACACAGGAGAGTTCTGTAAAGCACACAGGAGAGTTCTGTAAGTTCTGTGGCAGATGTCATTCAAATTTTTAGCTCACCAGAGCCGAAGGCTCCGGGGGAGCTAATAGGATAGGCAGTTGTCCGTCGTCGTCGTCTGCGTCTGTGTCGTCTGCTTCGTCTTCGTCAACATTTTCAAACGACATCTCCTCTGAAGCCACTGGGCCGATTCAGCCCAAATTTCATCTGTAGCATCCTTAGGCAGGGGGATTAAAAGTTTGTGTTTTTAATGAAAATCGGCTCATTAGTTTGGTTGCTATGGCAACTTAGAGTGCCCATAGACTTATAATGGGGAAAATAGAAAAATGGCATTTACTGCCAAGCCTCTGCAGATATTTTGACAAAACTTTCAAAGAAATGTTCCATAGGCGATCTACTATCTGCCGTATGATTTTAGGCCTTCTGCTCATTTTTTTTCGTTGGTTGCCATGGAAACCAAAATAAAAAAAATAGACAAAAAATACTTAAAAAATCATCTCCTCAGAAACCATATGCTCTAGGAGGCTGAGACTATATGAAAATATTCACCATATTTGCCTTTACAGGTTTTGTGTTTTTTATGAAATTTGGCTTTTTAGTTTTGTTGCTATGGCAACTTAGAGTTTCCATTGACTTATAATGGGGAAAACTGAAAAATGGCATTTACTGCCAAGTCATTGCAGATATTTTGACAAAACTTACATAAACATGTTCCTTGAGTAAACTTCTCTCAGCCATATGCTTTTATGTCAACCTGGGGGCCCCTAGGTTGTGCCGGGGCCATGCCCCGCCCCCTCCACTTCATAAAATGCCTTATATCTCAGAAACCTTACAGATCCCAACCCCTAAACCATATATATTCTTGTTCCTTATGATAAGATGCATTAAGTGACACCAACCTGGGGGTCCCCCGGGATGTGCCGGGGACATGCCCTGCCCCCTCTATTTCATAAAATGCCATTTATCTCAGAAACCATTCAGATCCCCACCCCTAAACTATATATATTCTTGTTCCTTATGCTAAGATGCATTAAGTGACACCAACCTTGGGGTCCCCCCGGGATGTGCCGGGGACATACCCCACCCCCTCCACTTCATAAAATGCCATTTATCTCAGAAACCATTGAGATCCCCACCCCTAAACCATATATATTCTTGTTCCTTATGATAAGACACATTCAGTGATACCAACCTTGGGGTCTCTCTGGGGTGCGCTGGGGCCATGCCCTGCCCTTCCACTTCATAAATGCCATATATCTCAGAAACCATTCAGATCCCCACCCCTAAACTATATTATATTCTTGTTTCTTATGATAAGACGCATTCAGTGACACCAATCTGAGGGTCCCCTAGGATGTGGCGGGGCTTATGCCCCACCCCCTCCACTTCGTAAAAGGCTGAATATCTCAGAAACCGTTCAGATCCCCACCCCTAAACCATTTAAATTCTTGTTCCTTATGATAAGACGCATTCAGTGATACCAACCTTAGGGTCTCCCTGGCCGCACAGGGGCTATGCCCGACCCCTCCACTTCATAAAAGGCCCAATATCTCAGAAACCGTTCAGATCCCCACCCCTAAACCATATAAAATTCTTGTTCCTTATGTTAAGATGCATTCAGTGATATCAACCTAAGGATCTCCCAGGCCGCACCAGGGCTATGCCCCACCCCCTCCACTTCGTAAAAGGCTGAATATCTCGGAAACCCTTCAGATCCCCACCCCAAAACCATGTATATTCTTGTTTCTTATGAAAAGACGCATTCAGTGACACCAATCTGGGGGACCCCTAGGATGTGCCAAGGCTATGCCCCACCCCCTGCACTTAGTAAAAGCTCAATATCTCAGAAACCGTTCAGATCCCCACCCCTAAAGCATATAAATTCTTGTTCCTTATGATAAGACGCATTCAGTGATACCAATCTAAGGGTTTCCCGGCCCGCACGTGGGCTGTGCCCCACAACTTCACTTCATAAAAGGTGATATGTCTCGGAAACCATTCAGATCCCCATCCGAGAGCCATATATATTCTTGTTTCTTATGATAAGACGCATTCATTGAAACCAACCTGGGGGTCCTCTGGGATGTGCCCTGGCCATGCCCAACCCCCTCCACTTCGTAAAAGGCTCAATATCTCAGAAACCATTCAGAACCCCCACCCCTAAACCATATATATTCTTGTTCCTTATGATGAGACACATTCAGTGATACCAACCTAGGGGTCTCTGGTGGTGTGCTGGGGCTATGCCCCACCCTTCCACTTCATAAAATGCCATATATCTCAGAAACTGTTCAGATCCCCACCCCTAAAATATGTATATTTGTGTTCCCTATAATAAGACTCATTCACTCACATCAATGCGCGGTCTCTATGTGCTAGGGCAACATGCTGATGCCATGGCCCACGCCACTACTTCATAAAAGGCCATATATCTCAGACACCATTAAGATCCCCACCTCATAATCATATATATTCTTGTTTCTTATGATTAGACACATTCAGTCACACAAACGTGGTGGTCCACAGGGGCCATTCCTCTCCTCATCATTATACCCCCGGCATACGAAGTATGCAATGGGGGTATATAGTTTTTGTCTTTTCCGTCTGTCTGTCTGTCTGTGTGTCCGTAAACAATTATTTTGTGTCAAAGATATCTCAGGAACTGCTTCACATAGAAACTTGAAATTTTGCACACATGATCAGTATGACTACTTGTATTGTGGGAAAGAAAATAAGGGCCAAGGGGTCAGGCCTTTTAGAGTTATTTCCCTTTGTAGTTCTTGCTGTTTAATAGTGTATATTTTTATTTTGTGTCAAAGATTTCTCAATAACTACTGTACATAGAAACTTGAAATTTTGCAAATATGATCAGTATGACTAGTTGTATTGTGGGAAAGAAAATAAGGGCCAAGGGGTCAGGCCTTTTAGAGTTATTTCCCTTTGTAGTTCTTGTTTCAGCTGAGGTGATGGCACTGGCCGGGGGTATACGTGCCCCACTGGGCACTTTTGTCTAGTTTCATAAGAGGGCCTCATATCTTGGAAACTGTTCATATCCCCACCCCTAAACAATATATTTTCTTGGTCCTTATTATAAGACACATTCAGCGACAACAATCTTGGCTTTCCTGGGGTCTGCCAGGGCCATGCTCCAACCCCTTAGCAGCTTAAAAGGCCTTATATCTCAGGAACAGTACACATCCCAACCCCTAAACCATATATATTCATGTGCCTTATGATAAGATGGATTCAGTGATACCATTCAGGGCTCTGTTTGGTCCATGTCTCATCCTTCCTCCTCATAAAAGGCCTAATATTTCAGATACAGAGTCCACATGGGTGCTCATTTTGAAATGGGGGTTTGTTTGGGAGACTTTATAATCAATAAATTAAAACCTGAAACCATACATGGCTGCCAGTGGGCAGTGTCCGCCTGAGTTCTGGTGAGCATTGTGGCCCATGGGCCTCTTGTTTACTTTTTTTTTTACAGAGAAATTGGACTTATCATTTCATGTGGATAATCTTCCAGCAGAATATTCAAGCCCCAACCCCCACCCACAAAAAAGAACTCATTACTCGCAACAGCCTGCAACAGTTGTAATTGATGGTTTACACACTGTTTGCCTGTATGCAAAAATAATTTTAAAAAGTTTGTAAGAAGATTCAGCATACGATATAAACAGACTACATTTTCAGATAGAGTTTTTCCTCGGCATCTTAATGGCCAATATATCATTTATTTTCTAGACTTGGAAGTCCCTGGAAGCTACAGAAAAGTCTCTGACGGAACTTATCAACCGACGGGATGTAGATGTCACTAGTTTGTTCATGGATGATAATCTTCCTCCAAAATCTCCCCACGATACTTCAAAACGCTCACAGAGATTAGAAACAGAGGGATATTATCTTGATGTAAGACAACGTTTTCCTAAATCACATTCCATAGTAACAGCAGAATCTAGGTATTGCCAATTAACAAACACTATGACTGTCACTTTTGACACATTGTTCTGGATTCCAGTTTTGTTGAGGATTGTTGAGAATCTTTATGTGCTTAACCCATTTTGTACCGGAACCCGCAAAATGGCTACCCTGGCAAACAGTGCAGACCCAGATCAGACGCCGCAGAACGCGGCAGCTGATCAGGGCCTGCACTGTTTGCAAAAAATTCAGTCATTTTCCAAATCAATTTTGAAGAAAACACAACCTGACACCC
This sequence comes from Lucinisca nassula, assembly GCA_963580285.1. Lineage (NCBI taxonomy): Eukaryota > Metazoa > Mollusca > Bivalvia > Lucinida > Lucinidae > Lucinisca > Lucinisca nassula. The sequence goes on along the minus strand of OY757016.1, from coordinate 127,014,254 downwards.
CTTCATTTTTAAACACACGCCTGCTATATGTAAGGATGGTACAAGAAAGGGTTATTCAGCAAGTGTTGGCATAAAATTATGGGGAAAATCCCATTTGAATGACTCGTAATAATCATTACTCAATAAATACCATTAGGATTGTCTGAGCAAACAGTGTGCAATTATAGAATACTGTAACTGTACAAAGTCTCACCGTGTATTAAGTTAACCAATAAAATGCCAATCACGACTTTTGTTGTCTGCTTTACCGTCTGCCGGTTACCTTAAAAGTAATTTTTTTTTTTTTGGCAAACAGCGTGGACCCAGATCAGACTGCTCCTGCAGAAGCAGTCTGATCTGGGCCCACACTGTTTGCTTGTATGCAAAAAGTGTTTTAAAAAGTTTGCAAAAACATTCAGCAGACGACATAAACAGAAGATATTTTCAGATGTAGTTTTTCTTGGCGTCTTAAAGGTTAATTGTCGCGTATTTTGCTATCAGCAAAAGTCTATGAACAATAGCTCATGATAAGGTGCATTTTTCATCTGAACAGTACTAATATTTTTATTATTTCTACATAAAAACATATGTTGTGGGTACTCATAAATAATAATAATAATAAAAGACTTTATTTATGGGGGGTGACACAATTAGCTGCAAATTCTCTTCCTTGAGGCCAACTTAACAAACTATATACACAAAAACAAACATAATTAATATACAAAATACACCATACCATTACGAAATGCAAGAACGAGCCCAGCTTTCTGTGCAGCATGAACAAGATTTCACATACAGAAGTCAAGCATAAAATAAATACTTTTCCACGTGGAGCTTTCTGAGCAGCATGTACAAATTAGAAGCGCCTTGGCAAGGCACCTCTAATGAGTACCCACAAACATGTATTTGTTTGATTTGAGGTTTAAGGTCCCTGTCAACACTGTAAAGGTCATTTTGGAGACGTTGCTTCCAACTTTGTGGGACTTTTACCCGACATTGAGATGAAATGACATCTCAAGCCCTGTCGCCCAATGAAACCAATAGGGTTTATTAACATGGACGGTCCGCCTCGCACCGTGGTTCCTGGACAGGCTTAGATCCTCTAAGCGGTTTACCAGTACTAGTGTGCGGGCCAGTTACAGCTCTGCGTGGAAGCATCATGCATCCCATATATTTCTTCAAGCCCCTATGGGCGGGGGCTAACCACAAACATGTATTCCTGCAGAAATAAGAAAAGTGATATTTGGATAACCCATCTTATCTCGGGCTATGATTAATTTATTGAACATAAATACATGCAAATATAAGAATTTTTGTAAATTACAAATATGAGAAAAATCCTTAATCCGCACACTGAACTTTAATTGCGAGAATAAGTGCAACTACATGTACTGTATTGCATTGTTTCTCTTAACAGCTCTTGTTCTGGTGAATAAATTAATTTTGCCACATCCAAGTTTCACCAGAAGTCATCTGATCTTGATTTACAGGAGAGAGAGAGAGGGAGAGAGACAAAGAGAGACAGAGAGAGCTTTCAGAAGACTGGTCAAGTCTCACTAGAACATTTGATCGTTCCCGCAATTAATGTCAATCCTCTATGAATGATAAAGATAAAACTAGCATATTCTATAAATGACAATTAAAATCACAAAATACACCACAACCTCATTATAACGTGGTTTGTTAAAACATGGTTTTGCATATAAAATGGTTTCAAGAAGGATCCCAAAAATGTATAGATTATATAGAAAAATGACCATAAATAGTCATTTTTCTATATAATCTACACATTTTTGTTTGGATATAACACGGTTGTATAACTAACACTGTTTCTGCTTTGGACCCCATTAATAGTGTTATAAAGAGGTTGTGGTGTATCAGTGTGTACATGACAACAGATTTACACCTTAAAGGACAGTCACTAGTAGAAGATGGCATTTTCGATATTTTTTTTTTCAGAAAAATTGCGGCTTGAAATATCATGTAAATCATTGCCTTGTAAGAAATTTCAAGACTTATTTTTCAGAATAACAAGAAAAAAATAGCATGCCATTCATATGCAATTTTGCTTGGCACTTAAATGGTTAACTAAACAAAGTTTTTACATCCACATTAATACTGTGAAGGTAGAAGCCTTCATGGTGTAGTGGTTATGCTACTAGCCTTGTAAACCAAGGGTCTGGCTTCTCCAGATTTTCGGATGAGTCTTTAAACAGAGGTCCTGTCTGCATGACCTTAGCTGTTGGTGAGACATAAAACTCAAACACTCACTCACACTATTGAAGTCATTTAGGAGATGTTGCTTCCAATTTTGTGGGACTTTGACCCAACATTGAGATCAGATGAAATGACATCTCACTCCCTGCCACCCAAACAAACTAATAGGGTTTATAAGCAGGGAAGGTCCGACTTGCACCACTTTGCCTTGGCAAGAGTAGACTTCCTAAGCGATTTACCAGTACTCATGTGTGGTCAGTTTCAGCTCTGCAAGGAAGCACCAAGCAGCCAGATCTATTTCTCAAAGCCCCGTTAGGCGGGGATCACAAACACTGAGGTAAAATATGACAAATAATAGGAAGCATGATCTCATTTCAGAAATTCCGCTCCTACACACTGAGTAACAACAGAATAGCACGGTTACAGTCAAAGTTTAATGCCATACAGAAGGCCCTGGGTGAGGACAATGTCTCAGCAACAGGCGTAAGAATACGGTGAGTTAATCTTCCTGAAGAGAAATTGTGAAAAGTAGCAGTAGAAGTTCTTGACAATGAACCATTAACCCTTGTCCTGCTGACCAGGAAAGACCCTTCCTACCTTTGCAAACAGTATAGCCATCTGATCAGGATTTACTCTGTCATTTTGTTTAAGAATTAAGGGCAATGGGAACACTTGGCATTTTCCGCCATTTTTCAAAGGGAGACAACTTTCTGAACTTCCTGTTAGCTTTTCTATATAAGCTCTGTCCCTCGGAAAAAGGGGTCTACTCTTAAAGGAAAGAATTTGCTCCACGGGAGCAAATTCTATCCTTTAAGAGTTGACCACTATTGATATGGGAGACAAAAATACGGTGTTCCCATTACCCTTAAATGGATATATTTTATCAAGTATTTTGATTGGTTGTTAATCAGAATTGGCAAAATTAATTTATTTAGCAGGACGGGTAAATACCAGAATTACTAAAAAACTTTTGGGATATGAAACACTGTAGTTATTTTATAGTTTTAATTCCTTATTTAAGGAAAACCCCAAAACTGGACACAAGCAAACAGGGCAAGCCCAGATCAGGAATGTGTCATCTGTTCAGGGCATTTCCACTTTTGCAAAAAAGATCAGGCATTTTTCTCAATGAATTTCTAGTAATATCCTGATACCCCTAAATTTAAAAATGAAAACTTGCTATGTAAGGTTGAAGATTTTATTAAGTGCAAAATGTATTAACCCTTTTTGTACCAAATGGAATCTTCCTCCTTATATATAGCAGGAGTTCATTTCCAAATTTAGGGGTGTCTGGTTGTGTTTTCATAAAAATTTATTTGGAAAATGACTGAACTTTTAGCAAACAGTGGAGGCCCTGATCAGACGCCACATTCTGCGGCGTCTGATCTGGGCCTGCACTGTACCCGTTTCGGGGTTTCTGGTACAAAATGGGTCAAATAAAATGACAACAGTGAGCAAATTCTAGCCCCTCATTAGGTATATATATGTGTGGGTGGCACCTCTCACAAAGGTCATGACCTAGATATTTTTCTGCTGCTTTTCTGATAGGTGTTGTGTAGGTGGTGATTTATGATGTTCACATTAACATTTAATAGAATAAAAGCAATGACATCACTTGTGGGTCGATTGTCTCTGAGTGTAGGCTGGGAAAAATAGCCTTGAGCCAAGACTTAGCCTTTACCCATAAAATGCCAATCACGACAATTGTCATCTTGGCATCACGACAATTGTCGTCTGCTTTGCCGTCTGCCGGTTACCATAAAAGTTAATTTTTGCAAACAGAGTGGACCCAGATCAGACAGTTCCTGTAGGAGCAGTCTGATCTGGGAGACTGCTCCTGTAGGAGCAGTCTGATCTGAGCCCACACTGTTTGCCTGTATGCAAATATATTTTTAAAAACTTTGAAAAAAAAAAATCAGCAGACGACATTTTCAGATGAAGTTTTTCTGGGCATCTTGAGGGTTAATACAGTACATGTTTATTCAAATGTTAGTAATTGTAATTTTAATACCGAACTTCATTAGAAGACATCATATGGTTTTCTTTTAGAATACATATTTTACGTTTCCCTTTCTTAACCAAATTGTTCATGAACTCATTTCTTGTTTTGCAACTAATCAAGTTTGTAATCATATGTAACAGTGTTGAATGTCAAAAAAAAGCTCAGGAAACTTGACATTTTGTGAAGGAATTATATTTCTTGTAGGTCTGTTCTCGCGTTAGGCTTCCGCCTACCAATGAAACCCAGGTACTGCTTGATAAATGTATTACAAAACATAGTCTGGTCAAGTTGCATGTATTCTAGTTTGTCCAGTCATTTTTTGTCCATTCAAGTGTAGTTCAAGTGAAACACAGTCAAGTCAGAATCCCCAGTAATTTCATGCTTTAAAGCTATTGTCAGCCAGCTTTGTATAGACTAGGCAAGTTTTGAAGTTAAAAATCGAGCAATTGAAGAATTGTCGTCAAGAGTTCATATATGTTAAATAAATGTGTTAAGTTGCTCAGTTTTGGCTATAAATAGATTTAATTTGCACACTTTTGAGATCTTCCCGTCACCTACCAAACCCCTGCACCATTTTACCACAGTTACCATGAATATTCAGACAGATCTGACACAGATTAGACAGATTTGAAGGGGAACTGATACATATCGCTTATGTCGTATTTACACATAAGTATTTGGAAACCTAAAGTCCTTACTGTTTTTGTTCTAAAATTTGAACAAGCATAGTGTGGCATCTAATCTGGATCTACACTGTTTGCTCAGGCCTGTCTGTTAGTCATAGCAAGTAAATACAGTATGTCACCATCTTTAGAAAGGAGACAGCCTCTGTGGTTTCCTTTTCTTGAAAATGATCCTCTCTTAAAATGGGGGTTAGTGCTGAAGGAAAGAATTTGCACCAATGGAGCAAAGGCAAAATTTGCAGCTATGAAGCAAAGGAAAGAATTTGCACCTGCAAAGCAAAGTAATGAATTTGCACCTGTGAAGCAAAGGAAAAAATTTGCACCTATGAAGCAAAGGAAAGAATTTGCACATAAGAAGTGCAAATATGAAACAAAGGAAAGAATTTGCAGCTTTGAGGCAAAGGAAAGAATTTGCAACTATACAGCAAAGGAAAGAATTTGCACCTGTAAAGCAAAGGAAAGAATTTGCACCTGTGAAGTGAAGCAAAGGAAAGAATTTGCATCTATGAAGCAAAGGAAAGAATTTGCACATAAGAAGTGCAAATATGAAACAAAGGAAAGAATTTGCAGCTTTGAGGCAAAGGAAAGAATTTGCAACTATACAGCAAAGGAAAGAATTTGCACCTGTAAAGCAAAGGAAAGAATTTGCACCTGTGAAGCAAAGGAAAGAATTTGCACCTATGAAGCCAAGGAAAGAATTTGCACATAAGAAATGCAACTATGAAACAAAGGAAAGAATTTGCACCTATGAAGCAAAGGAAAAATACACCTATAAAGCAAAGGAAAGAATTTGCACCTATGAAGCAAACGAAAGAATTTGCACCTGTAAAGCAAAGGAAAGAATTTGCACCTGTGAAGCAAAGGAAAGAATTTGCACCTGTGAAGCAAAGGAAAGAATTTGCACCTATGATGCAAAGTTAAAATTTGCACATGTGAAGCAAAGGAAAGAATTTGCAGTTAGAAGCAAAGGAAAGACTCACCCATGAAGCAAAGGAAAGAATTAGCACCTGTGAAGCAAAGGAAAGAATTTGCACCTATGAAGCAAATGAAAGAATTTGCACCCATGAAGCAAAGGAAAGAATTTGCACCTGTGAAGGAAAGGAAAGAATTTGTACCTATGAAACAAAGGAAAGAATTTGCACCCATGAAGCAAAGGAAGAATTTACACATGTGAAGTAAAGGAAAGAATTTGCATCTATGAAGCAAAGGAAAGATTTGCACCTGTGAGGCAAAGGAAAGAATTTGCACCTGTAAAGCAAAGGAAAGAATTTGCACCTGTGAAGCAAAGGAAAGAGTTTGCACTTGTGAAGCAAAGGAAAGAATTTGCACCTATGATGCAAAGTTAAAATTTGCACATGTGAAGCAAAGGAAAGAATTTGCATCTATGAAGCAAAGGAAAGAATTTGCACCTATGAAGCAAAGGAAAGAATTTGCACCCATGAAGCAAAGGAAAGAATTTGCAACTATTTAGCAAAGGAAAGAATTTGCACCTATGAAGCAAAGGAAAGAGTTTGCACCCATGAAGCAAAGGAAAGAATTTGCACCTGTGAAGCAAAGGAAAGAATTTGCACCTATGAAGCAAAGGAAAGAATTCGCACCCATGAAGCAAAGGAAAGAATTTGCACCTGTGAAGCAAAGGAAAGAATTTGCACCTATGAAGCAAAGGAAAGATTTGCACCTTTGAGGCAAAGGAAAGAATTTGCACCTATGAAACAAAGGAAAGAATTTGTACCTGTTAAACAAAAGAAAGCATTTGCATCTACGAAACAAAGGAAAGATTTTGCACCTATGAAGCAAAGCAAAGAATTCTTTCTTATATGACATAAAAAAAAAACCTATTAATAAGCAGCATTGAAGTGGAGATGTAAATAAGGTAGTTTTAGGATAACTTCTTTTATTTCTCCAGTTAAACATGTCTGAATGTTAATGGTAATTGCAGTAATTCCTTTGACCCCACCCCATATTTCCCAACCCAAATTTTCCTTGCCAATATCCTCTCAATATCTATTATGGTCTTAAACATTGCCAGGTTTTTCACTGGTGTCTGTATATACATTTCATATCATATACATTGTTAACACAGTGAATATCAGCTGCCAGTTGTTCAAAACTAACATTGTCATTAGTTAACAAATTGTTGAAACTTTGATCAATTAATATGGCAAATGCACTAATATTTTTGCAGAAAAAATTGAGTAACTTTTGCAATTGCAAAAGCTACTTTCATTTTTTCAGCAAAAATAACAAAAATTTAGATCTTGTACTTGCTAGAACAATTAACAATTTGACCACTAATGAGCTCATTAAGCTAATGATGCTTTGAACAACTGGGCCCAGAGCATTAATGACATTTATGCATGAAATTTTCCACTGTGTCATTCAGACAAAGTCCTCTGCAGATCTTGCAGTACTCACTTCTTGCATTGATTCAATCTCACTACTTGCATCGATTCAATCTCAATACTTGCATTGATTCTTCATATATTGCAGTATAGGCAACAGCATGTCATTGACATGATTCTCCTCACATATGTACATAACTACAGATAAGAAGGAGTGGTGAGGGATAATTAAGGGATAATTTCCCTTATTTATGTTATGGGTACCCACAACATATGTGACTTTTTTTTTTTTGATGGTGAAATAAGGAATCTTCTCAGCAGGCACATATCGCTAGGGCAATGTCAGCTCAACGTCTGTGCAACGTTATGACATTGCACCAATGTTGATTTGACATTGCATGAATGTCATGACGTTGTTACGATGTTGATGTGATGTCACAATTACGTCATGTTCCTGCTGGGTTATCACAAAGTTAACATCACCACTCCTCTTTACCTTAGCTATGTAGTATTCTTAGTTTGAGGAACCATATATTTTCACTTATTATTTCAGAAGAACAGGTCAAGGAATTTCTTGATGATTATTCTATTTTACATGGGTGTCAAAAATGAAAGTTTTCAGAACATGGCCACGTAACATATGAAATCGAACAGCATGATGAGTAGAATACATTGCAACTAAAATTTTACCCTTGGGTCATTGTGGAGGTAACCAGACGTCAACCCATACCCCATCCATAACGATTACCAGATAACTTCTCCTAGACCATTAGAGACAGAAACTTGAAACCTTGGGAACTGATGGATCTTTGGTCTTGAGAGTGTATGACATTTTTCGAATTTTGATCCCACCCCTCGGGATGGGGCCAAGGGGAGGGGCCCCTGGGGAGTCAAAAATCAAAGTTTTTAGAACATGGTCGTGTAACATACCAAATCGAACAGCATGATGAGTAGAATACATTGCAACATAAATTTGACCCCTTTGGTCAATGTGGAGGTAACCAGATGTCAACCCCCCCCCCCCCCCCCCCTTTACCCAATCCATATCGATTACCGGATAAGTCCTCCTTGACCATTAGAGATAGAAACTTGAAACCTTGGGACCTGATAGATCTTTGGTCTGGAGAGTGCATGACACTTTCAGAATTTAGATCCCACCCAAGGGGGAAGGAGGGCCCCTGGGTTCAAAAATCAAAGTTTTTAGAACATGGTCATGTAACATATCAAATCGAATGGAAGCGTAGGGATATGCGACAACATGCCATCGACTGCACAACTCTCGTTTACTTTTACAATTATGCCAATATTTTTGCTGAAAATATTATGTGTAGCAAAATGCAAAAGTAAAAGTTACTTTTTTCAGCAAAAATAATAGTATATTGACATTATACCTGCTAAACTATTTAACGTTTTGATCAATTGTGAGCTAACAATGCTTTTAAAGACTAGGCCAAAATATTTTTACTTATCTTTTCTTCTGTTACTTATCTGTAATGCAGTCAGCATCATCTTAGGTCTTGGAAGAAAGTGCCACAGTACAATAATGTGTCACTTAACATGATCTTTTCATACATGTACATGCATAAATTAACCCACCAAATGCCAATCAAGACAATGGCCGTCTGCTTTGACGTCTGCTGGTAACTTTAAAAGTCATTATTGCAAACTGTGATCCCAAATCAGACTGCTACTTTAGGAGCAGTCTGATTTGGGTACACACTGTTTGCCTGTACACAAAAATATACTCAGAGGCAATAAAAAGTATACAGTTTTTGATTTGGAATACCGGATCTTGCATTGCTGTCTGTAATAAGATAGGCCTATGTGTGTTTTTCCCGAACGTTTAAGTTTGTAAAAGTCCAATTCTTTTCCTGTTGCAGTCATCCATGATGGAGTTATTGCCCTTAACTGATAATCAATATTTCCAACAAAATGTCGTGTTGTTCTTGACATCCAAATCTATGCGCACCGCAAAAGTCATGTACGAATGTACATCGATAAGACGCCATCATTACTTTGCCATTAAACCCAAACAAACAGCTTCAAACTCAATTGTAATTTCTGCCTGTTCCGGATTGTCTCCCTTTCAATTAAAATCATAATGAATTAAATGAGTATTTTTCTCAAATCGTGTAAGAGATATTCATTTGAAACTTTCACATAATTTTTGTTTTTCTCGGCATTTTTATGCTTACTCCATAGTGATGCCTCGAAAATTACTCAAAGAAAAGTTAATCACCAATACAAATCCAAAAGAAGCATGAAGCATTTAATCAAAGGAAGAACGTAAAAGGCGAAAATGACATTTTCTTTGACAAAAAAATGTTGCATTTTACCTTGTGTTTAATTTAAATATGGGATATATTCTTGCCAATCAGTTCCCCTTCTTTGAATCTGTTGCACGGAAAATCATTTATTGAATAACACTTATTCGAAACACATGTTTAAAGGGAAACTACTCAAGACAAAATATTGGATCAGACCCCCCTGTCCATTTCACGTGACGCAATTTCATTATCCTTTAATCAATTTTAACGGAACCTGCTGCAAATTATGCGGAAGTGGTTGTTCTTATTTATGATGCCACATATGTATGTAGAGAGGGAGACAATGGGACGCAAATCGTCGTTCAGTAACCTGTATACTTACTTTTGCCTCTCAGTATATTTTTAAAAAGTTTGCAAAAAGATTTAGCAGAAGACATAAGCAGACGACATTTTCAGATGTAGTTTTTCTCGGAGTCTTAAGGGTTAAGATCGATTTAGATCTAATTGGCCTTGCATTTCTTATACTTTCATTTTCTGTCCTATGTCTTACCGGTAGTCATTTCTATCCTTATCATAGTCATTTGTTTTCTGTCAACTTATTTTCATGAAACTGCATTGTGACTCTCTTAGCCATTATCCTAGCTGTCATATCATGTATTCTAGTTTTAACATCCTCGTTTCTTCACCTAGAGTTTAGAATCATTGTACACATTGTATTGTAGTAATGTTACTAAGGTATAAATTAGAAAATAAGTACACAACAACCTCTTTATAACACTATTGTTGCTGGGTAATTTTTTATTAGCAGACGACATTTTAAAATATTTTTCGTATTTTTTCAAGAAAACAGGATTTGACATTTCGTGCAAACTGTCTTGCATGAAATGTCAAATCCTGTTTGGAGGAAAAAAAGAAAAGTAACATCAATCTGTCGTCTGCTATCTGGCCCACAGCGTGCTGAAGGTTAAACCATTGTGTTATATCTGAATAAAAATGTATACATTATATAGACAAATGACCATGCATGGTCATTTGTCTATATAATCTATACATTTTTGGGATAATTTGTTTAAACTATTATATATCCAAAACAGTGTTATAATGAACAGTGTTATAAAGGAGTTCAGTCAGTCAACAAAGCAATGTAAATTATTTTATGGGATCCCAGCCATGCAGCTAAACATGCTACGACAGAGAATAATATTTCTTGCACACCAGATAAGGAAATCCATAGTTTTAGCTTGGGATAGAAATTCTGTTCCAACCCTGGTGTTCTAACCCAAAATTGAATATTCTTGTGTGTTTGATAAATGCACTGATTGAATATGACTTCTTATGCGCCGTCGGTAAGGTTGATGTCACAGCACGTTACATGACCACGCGAAACATTCCTGTATTGTCATCAACAATATGGCGGACGTTAGTAACCGAAGTGACTGCAGCATTAAAAATATGTGCTAAGAAATGGAAGATATGCAAGAAAAAGAATCCTATATGGGTGTGAGGGGTTGACAGCCTCGTGATGCCGACAGTGACCCTTGGGACGGATTTTTCCATCCACCCCTCACACTCATATTAGATTCTTATACCGGGTAGTACATGTATTTGTCATTTTATTTTAAACCCTTAAAAACGATGCTGACAATAGCAGATGGCATTTTCAAATTTTTTTTTTTTTTTACTTTTCAGATTAACCTTTTTCCTGCTGATCATGACAAACCCTACCTTTGAAAACAGTGTAGATCCAGATCAGATGGCTTGTGAAGAAGCGTTCTGATCAGGATCTACACTGTTTATCATTCAGTTTGTGAATCTGAAAGAAAACATTATATCATGTAATCTGATTGGCTGATAGTCAGAAATGGGTGTGGCTAATCAAATTATTCAGCAGGATAAGGGTTAAATAAGGCTTAACATGAAGCAGATGATTCACATGAAATAGCAAGCCTGATTTTCTGAGAAAAATAAAAATTTACATGATGTCATCTGCTCTGGAATTAAGCTTGGTTCCTTAAGGTTAAAATTTATTGAACTGTGGCAAATATAATGTTACAGGTGCAGACCATATATGCTCAGCCAGTTGTACCAAAACCTTCACTAAGTTATCTAACAGGTCAGATAAGCCTTGTTTACCGGCCTCGGTAGCCTACTGGATAAGAGCACTGACTCTTAATCCTTGCTCAGATCACATGTGAGATGCCAAGTTCTGCAATGGAAGGTCTGGTAGTTTTTCTCTGGGTGCTCCAGTTTTCGCCCACCTCTGAATAACCATTGGCTCAATGTGGATGAAATAATCTTGATGAGGCTATAAAACAACAACAAAAAAAAAAAAAAACCAAAGCCTTGTTTACATTTCCTACGGAGCCTGTGAATCTGTAAGAAAATCTCACAGCTACCTCCTGCCTCCACATGTTACATTTGTCTCTAGGCCACATGCCACCAGATGTAACATTTGCCTCCAGGCCAAATGTAAATGTACCATTACATTTCATCTCAGTGTCGGGTAAAAGTCCGACAAAATTGGAAGCAACATCTCTAAAATGACCTTAACCCATGTCCTGCTGAGCCCGGATATGCCTTACCTTTCAAACAATGTAGATCCAGATCAGATGGCTTCTGAAGAAGCCATCTGATCAGGATCTACATTGTTTGTCATTCAGATTGTGAATTTGTTGCAATAATTTGAATCAAGTAATCTGATTGGCTAATAATCAGTAGTGGGTGTGGCATATATAAATATTCAGCAGAACAAGGGTTAATAGGGATCCAGTTTTCCTCCCGTTCATTTGTTAGTTTGCTTATTAGCATCCCATTTTTGGGACATTGGAAAACAATGTATTCCTAGATCAAACGCCGCAGAACGGGGCGTCTGATCTGGGTATACAACGTTTTCTCAAAGTTACCTCTAACAAAACAAACCTGACACCCCCATAATTGGAAATGGATCCTGCCAAACTTATTTGGTGGAAGATTCCATTGTCATATGTGGGTTTATCCAGCCATAAACATTTGTGCCATCCCAGATGTTCAAGTTAGATTTGGCCCCAACAGACACGACTTAACAGTAGCCGTCAGCAGAATACTGTTCGCTGTCAGTTAGAACTGCAGAGCACCACAATGATAAAATCCCCAACCAGTCTCTTTATCTTTTATTTGCAAATTGCGATGAGCAGATGAAATATTCAAAGACTTTTTTCATATTTTTCAGGGAAAATAAGAGTCGATTCATGTGAATTGTCATGCATCATTTTCTCTGAAAAATAAGAAGACATCACGCGAACATGTCCGTGAAATGGACACCCCACTAAACCCCACTTTATATAGAGAAAACTGGGGTTTACGGGGGTGTACATTATTTTTCTTATTTCTGCTCCTAGACATAGGTTGTAGGTACTCGTTAGAACTGCCTCAATGAGGCAGTTCTAACGAGCACCCACAACCTATGTTTGAAAGTAAAATGTCACAATTTTTCATCGGAAAAGCAGCCATTTTGGAGAATGAAAAATGTACTATGTCACACTGGTGTGTTATCGTAATGAAAGGATTTTTGAGATAAATTTTATGTGGTTCATCTGCTTGTCTGCCAGACAGATGATTCACTGAAAATATCAAGCCTTATTTTCTCTAAAAATAAGAAAACAAAATGGATTGTGGTCTGCTCTATAATTTTCTGCAGCACTTTAAGGGTTAAACCTTATCTTGCTGTTCACGACAACCCCTATCTTTGCAAACAGTGTAGATCCAGATCAGATGGCTTCTGAAGGAGCCATCTGATCAGGATCTACACTGTTTGGCATTCAGTTTATGAATTTGTAGCAATAAATTACATCAAGTAATTTGATTGGTTGATAGACAGAAATGGGTGTGGCTTAAATGAATATTCAGCAAGATAAGGGTTAACAATATTCTTTCTCGCTCCTATACATGTACAAGCTTTATTAGTCAGGTAAAGAGATGGGAACCAGTCCTGACTGACTGTACTGAATGTGTTATGCATATTTTCAGACCGCCATCACTTCCGCCAAAGCCAAAGAAGAGAAGAATAGGTCGAAATCCTGTGATAGGCCAGCCAAAATTGTTTGGCGGGAATCTAGAGGAATTTATAGAGGTAGGTGCTTAACCTTTCAGGTGCTGGAGAAGATTCTGGAGCTAGCCAAATTTTTATGCCCCTGCCGTTTGAAGAATGGTGGGAAGGGCATAATAGTGTTACCCCTGTCCGTCCATCCTTCCATTTCTGTGCGCGTCCGTGTCCGAGATGATATTAGCAATTTGCATTTACGTTTTCTTCACTCCGCTACCTGGTGGGGGTGGGGGATCTGTGTACTTAGGACTCATTTCTAGTTTTCATTTTTTTTCAAGAGTAAAAAGGCTTGAGATTTCTTGTGAATCATCTACCCAGCAGTAGGCAGACAAATTACATGACATTGTCATTGCAAACCTTACTTTCTGTGAAAAATAAGAAAAAAGATTAGAAAATGCCAGCTCTTCATTGGGATTAGCACTTGGAGGGTTGAAATGTCATCAGAGCTGAGATCAGACCTGACCAGGAGGGAAAAGGTTAAATTTCATGGAAATAGAATCCTTCATGTTTTGAGATTGGTGCAGAGGATCCGCGTTATAAGGCAGTATTTGTTCCCTGTTATTGTGCCGTTATAATGAATCTGTCGTCATAAAGAATCCCAGTTAGGAGTATGATAGGTTACAAAAGGTCTTTCCCACAATATTACATCAAGAAACAAATGTTACAGACATTTGTTAGAATCGCCTCACCGAGGCGATTCTAACAAATATCTATAACAGTTGTTTCTTGAGTATTAAATTACAAGAATCTTTCATGACTATGGATTCGATTTGGGTATTTCTAACTCGAGGGAAGCCCACATCACTCAGAATCGAGGCTAAGCCTTGAGCTAAGAATTCATTCCATTGGAATTGTTGTCATAATGAGTTTTGCCATTATAACGAATGTCGGGGTAAAGAGGGTTGACTGTATTTACCATTTTCTTCCATTAATTTTATTGTTGCTTTCAAAGTAATAAATTAAAAACGAAAACATTTTAAGTTTGATAGAAGTTCAAAAATTTTTATTATCCCATTTTATACATTAAATTATATTATATTATATTATATTATTATTATATTATTATTAGACCTTATTTATAGAGGGTAACACATTTAGTACTAGTACTAATCTTCCATGTGGCCCTCTTTTCCTGGGTAGGAACCAGTACTAAGCAATGTGGATAAAGTTTCTTGCTCAAGGAAACAACACGTGGCGCTTGCGGGGATCGAACCGGCTACCTCTCGATTTCAAATCCGATGCTTTACCACTGCACCACAGCGCCCCAGGAAACGCAGGCCCTGACCATTCTTTGGCATCTGATCAGGTTAGGAAAATGTTTAGAGATTTTCTAAACAAATTAAACCCTTATCCTGCTGTTCACGACAACCCCTACCTTTGCAAACAGTGTAGATCCAGATCAGATGGCTTCTGAAGAAGCCATCTGATCAGGATCTACACTGTTTACCATTCAGTTTGTGAATTTGTAGAAATAAATTACATCAAGTAATCTGATTGGTTGAAAGTCAGAAATGGGTGTTGCTAACTTAATTATTCAGCAGGATAAGGGTTAAAGAAATAAACTCAATCTGATACCCTTAACCAATTGTTACCTGGGAACCCATAAAAGGGACATAGACAAACAGTGCAGACCCAAATCATACGCCTCATCATGTGGCATCTTGCCCCGGGTCTTCACTATTAAGTAACAGGATTTTGTGTCAAAAATAGTATAAAATCGACAACATCGACCTGACACCCCTTAGCTGACAAATGGGTTTGGTTTAAACTTTATTTTATTGTATAACACAAACATCAATGACAAGCATGTACATATTGAGAACATTGGGATCCAGAAGAAAGTCATATGACTTATTTGAATCTGTATCCTGGTAATGGGTTTGTGCAACATATAACAACAGATGTGTCCACCAGTATAGAATGGGTTAAATTTTGCGTGGACTTCTACACAATATGTTTTGGGCTGCATGGTGTGCTTCCACTCAGAGCTTAAACTGACCACACAGGAGTTCTGGTAAACTGCTTAGAAGGACTAAGCCTGCCTAGGCAAAGTAGTGTGAGTCAGACCATCCAATGTATATAAGCCTTTTGGTTTCATTCGGCGGCAGGGCTTGAGATGTCATTTCATTTTGATGTCGGGTACAAGTCCCACACAATTGGAAGTAACATCTCCAAAATGACCCAAATAGTGTTGATGGTGACATTAAACCTCAATTTAAACAAGATAACAAGACACAATGTATATACATGAGCAAAGTGGAAGATTCCATTCCACACAAAATGGGTAAAACAATCATATTCAAATGTGACACATAGTATTTTAGAAATACATGTAATCAATGGAATTGACAATTTTAATGGAAGAAAAGGAGAACCCAGACTACAAGAAAAAAATCCTTTATATGTTGTCTTTTCTGTTTTCAGGCCACAGGTCAAGAAATTCCAATAGTTTTGAAAAGTACCATCAGAGCACTCAACTTATATGGTGAGTACAATTTCGACGTCTTTTTCATTTTTTTTTTCTTGTTTTTCGGAGAAAATCAGACTGAACTTACTTTTCAGGTGAATCATATGGGCCCCGTAAAGCGATTTTGGTACTTATCGCCTATGCGAGCAGCTAAGGTTCGGGCGAGCCTGCGCATCCGCGCAGTCTCGCCAGAACCTTCGCTGCTCGCACATACAAGCAGTGAATCAAGAGGAACCTTCAGACAGAAAGCCATATCCCTGGCCCCTCTGAATGGCTGGCAGTGCGCAGTTAAAATTTGTCATGACGGATTGCTCGAAGACACAAATTCGCTTGGCGGGGCTCATCTGCTGATGATTCACATTCACATAAAATGTCAAATCTAATTTTCTCTGAAACATACAGAAAAAAAGAAAAATTGAATGTTATCTGCTTTGCAATTGTTTGTGGTGCTTTAGGGGTATGCTACTGCCCTTTTAAATTAGCGGTTAGGAGTTTAATAGCAATCGATTGCACCTACGTCATAAAACTGGGAAACTGTTGTAGCACGTGCCACCACATGATAATTCTTTAGACAAACATTGTAACTAAAGCATTTTCCACAAATCAAACAGTACAGGGCCCATGTCAGACGCCACAGGGCCCAAATATTGCGATAATAAACAGGCCCATGTCAGATGCCACAGGGTCCAATTATTGCGATAATAAACATGTTTTTTTGGGATTTCGTGCTATACACACCTGAGACTGGCATAAGATCGATTGTCCGAAATTAATAATTCCCCCCGAGTGCTAAGAATTGCCCAGCTATAAATAGCTCAGACCTGCCACAAAATCGATTCCTATTTCAGGCTTCTTGAAGTTATTTGCATGAAGAGGATCTGTTTCCATATAACCTAGATTTTAGTGTTGCATAGCAACAGAGAGGGCAGATATTTAGTGATAACTGAAGGATAATTTTCCCTATTACGCCATATAAACCTGTGATGTGGATACATGTATTTATTTTAACCACCTTGCCAAGAGCAAAATAAAATGTTTCCAACTAAAAGATTTGTTTGTTTGATTTGAGGTTTAACGTCCCAGTCAACACTGTAAAGGTCATTTTGGAGACGTTGCTTCCAATTTTGTGGGACTTTTACCCGACATCGAGATGAAATGACATCTCAAGCCCTGTCGTCCATTGAAACCAATAGGGTTTATTAACATGGACGGTCCGCCTCGCACCGCGGTTCCTGGACAGGCTTAGATCCTCTAAGCGGTTTACCAGTACTAGTTAGCGGGCCGGATTCAGCTCTGCGTGGAAGCATTGTGCAGCCCATATATTTCTTCAAGCCCCTATGGGCGGGGGCGGACCAACTTAAAGAAAATTCTGGAAATTATAATCAATATCACTTCATTGTATCGCTTACAAAATGGAGTTAACTCTTTGTTAACTCTTACAAGAATGAATTTGGTCCCTAAAGGGAGCAAGTTTTTTATTGTAAGAGTGATCCATGTGATGAAGTAGGAAGAGTATGGTACGAGGACTGTTCAAATATGAATGCAACTAAGCACATAAAAATGATTCCGTGATAGATTTCGATGAAAAATTTATTTTGTCCCCTCAAAGTATTCCCCTTTAACAGATATACAAACTTTCAGTCTTCTGATCCAATCCTTGAATGCATTTTGGTAGTCTTTTTGAGGTATACTATGAAGGCACTGGAATATTGCAGAACCGAGGTGTTTGCGCTGTACAAATTTTCGACCAGAAAGATATTTTTTCAGCCGCGGGAACAAAAAAAAGTCACACGGGGCAAGGTCAAGGGAATACAGGGGGTGAGGGAGTTCAACAACCTTTACCTGCTTCAGATAGTCTTGCACAATGAACGCCTTGTGCGATGACTCATTGTCATGTAGCAATCTGACATTGGCCAAACCAGTTGCGGGTCTTCGTTCTTTGAAATATACTGAGTCAAAAAAGTTCCTATACATAAAATTGCTTCTGTTACCATAGTTACTACAAATGAAAAACGCACAAAATTTGTTTTGTTTTAGTTAGAGAACTCATTTTACCATGTAAAAGTCCAAACTGTTTTTATTCATGTAAACTCGCCCGCCTGGGCTATTGTTTTAAACACCCAAGGGTTCACTGTGACAATTTTGCAGATTAGATCATTAGAAAGGCCAAAATTTAACACCATAAAAAATTACACTTAACGCAAGATTTCTAAACTTTGATACATGTAACCTTTTTATTAGATACCCTGTGTGTCTATTTACAAAAGGTTTGTAACTTCAGTTCCATTCGCTAAGAGAAACAGACGATCACGTATAGGCCTCCCATTCTTTGAAGTTGTGTGCAAAATGCTGATTTCAATTGAAACTCCATAGAAAATTGCAATTGGTAGTGCTACATGCTACATGAATTTCTACATTATTTTCCATCATGATTAACAGCAATGCTGGCAACAAAGCGCTTTTTAAAGAAACTGCAAAAAATGAATGACAGGTATAGAAATCGCAACAGTTTGAAAATTGCTATATTTTTAATTGAAAGGGAGATAGTCAGAGAATTTCACAAATTAAAGCTTTGATTGTAGGGCAAGATCATGAGATATTGGAAATGTAAAGTGAGTTTCGATGATCAGTGGTCATGATCTTTCATCTCTGATAAAAAATGATCATCTGCGCATGCGCAATGCCAAATTCATTGCAAAACCTTTCTAGGCACATATTGCAAGGCAACTCTTGAGCAGAATAGTATGGGCAAATGTAAATGTATGCATTTTGTAGCTAAACGTCCGATTCGCATGTTTACAACCACGCTTAGCTGAATGGCTGCCGTATAGCTACTGGAATTTACCCGGAAGTTGGTATAGTTACTTTTTTGACTGGGTATATTTCTTCAATTTTCGAAGAACTTTATTCTTGTAAAACTTAGCATTTACAGATTTGCCTTTAGGCACCACAATCCGAATAGCAGGGCCCTGATTTGAAAAGAATATGGCATACATTACCTTCTTGACGCTCATGGTCCGCTTTGCAATGCATGGTCTTTTGCAATACTTTGTTACCCATATTTTGTTCTGAATCTTTCGTTTTGGCTCAAAAAAGTGAACCCATGTCTCCTCACCTGTGACGACATTAGGGAAAGACCGCGCATTGTAATTTGGAAACTTTTTAAGCAACTTCTTGGCGCACTGAATGCATGTCTTTTTCTGCTCATCTATCAACAGATGGGGAATCCATCTTGCACAGATCTTTCTCATTTTCAAATCCCGTTTCAGAATTGTATGAGCTGCTCCTAATGAAATACCAACCATACTAGCTATTTGCCTAGTTGTGTATCGTGCATCGGTAGCAACTATTTCTTTCACTCTAACAACCATCTTGGCAGGTGTTGCTCTTTTCGGCCGACGATCATGTGGTGCATCTTCTGTTGAGCCTAGCCCACAGCTGAATTTCTTACACCAACGAAAAACTGTCGGAAAAGACATTTCATTATGCCCATAAACCGAACATATTTCATCAAAAATGTCTTTGCACCGTATACCAAGAATACAACGATTCTTAATATAGGACCGTATTTCAACGGCGTACTCTGACCTTCTTCCAACCATGTTTTGTATTAGTATACAAGAGTAGACAGTGTTTATCGAACAATATACATGGCTAAAGTGCACAGATTTTAACAGGTTTGGTATCAATGTATAGGTAAAATGTTTTTCTACCCTGTGATATTTATTTCCAGGTGATTTTCGCATTAGTGCATGAGAAAACATTCTACTTGCATTCAAATTTGAACAGTCCTTGTATGTTAGGTGATCTGCAAGAGTTGTGTTTATTATAGACACATGCTTATTTTATGACTTCTTCACCTTCTCCATCTTCGTTTTCTGTCGCACCTGCTATTAGCATGGCGTGATATAGGCGTCATGTTTTCCGTCCGTTCATTTGTCCGTCCGTCCGTCCGTCCCGACTTGCGACCACCCTAGCGTTCACCCTAATGGTCAAGTTTATTTCTCAAGAACTATAAGAGCTTTATTAATGATACTTGGTACAAACTTGTATCTGGGGATGGTACTTAAATGCAAGCATCCATATTTGACCTTGACCTATATTGCAACCACCCTAGCGTTCACCCTAATGGTCAAGTTTATTTCTCAAGAACTATAAGAGCTTCATTAATGATATTTGGTACAAACTTGAATCTGGGGATGGCAACTTAAATGCAAGCATCCATATTTGACCTTGACCTAAATTTCATGGTTCACTGACTTTGTAGCCGGCCTCGGTGGCTCAGTCGGATGCGCGTCTGACTGGTGATCAGGAGGACGCGGGTTCGACTCCCGCCGGGGTCGGCAACATTCTTTCGTGGAGATTGATCATGAAATCTTTTCTACGGTCATTCTCTCCCTTCCGCTGATTCAAGAAGGGCAGTTGTCAGTTTCTGGCGAAAGAATGTGCACTGTACTGGTTAACCGCTTACGTATAAGCTTGCCCAGGAAAGTGTTGATAGGTAAACTGACCGGCTCAAAAATGACCTTAATAGTGTTGACTGGGCCGTAAAACCCCAATACAAACAAACAAACAAATCACTGACTTTGTAAAATATTGTGACCACCCTAGCGTTCACCCTAATGGTTAAGTTCATTTCTCAAGAATTATTAGAGCTTCATTAATGGTACTCAATACAAGCTTGCATTTAAGAATGGAAACTTTTATGCAAGCATCTATGATTGACCTTGACCTACATATCATGCTTGGGTGACTATGCGCTCCCACAGGCGTGACATAGCCTTTGATGGAATTCTTGTTTGTTTTGTTTTTTATGCGAAAAGGGTGCTATGCCTCAGATCTGCACATCTATATGTGCAGTCAGGCTGGGGCTTTTGTGTTAGGTCATTGGGTTATTACCCATTAACCATCTGTTATATGCTAATTCATCTATTTTCAGGTATGCATCATCAAGGTATTTTTAGAATCCCAGGCTCACAGGTGGAAATCAATGATATGAAAAATGCTTTTGAAAAAGGTATTTTAATGCTTTACTTTTTCACACTTTCAGTATTTGTTTATATGAATTTCATTGATTCTGAATTAGAACATGTTGAATTCCAAATTTAGCTACTAACCCACCCATTACGCAAGCACGCCTATACAAATACATTGCCACCTTTATCGCCGAAAAAATGAAAATTTTATGATAAAAAATTGTGATATTTTTCTTATTTCTGATCCAAATATAGATTGTGGGCACTCGTTAGAACCGCCTCATCGAGGCAGTTCTAACGAGTACCCACAATCTATATTTTAGAGCAGAAATAAGAAAAATTAGGTATACTCCCAGAAACCCCAGTTTTACTATATAAAAGTGGGGTTCAAGGGGGTCCAAATTATATAGGCGTGTTTGCGTGATGAGTACTTCTAATGGCAGCAAGATAATTGTTTGTTTGTATCGGAGTTTAACAGCCCAATCAACACAATATTAGATCATTTTTGAGCTGGTCAGTTTACCTATCCACGCTTTTCCTGGGCAGGCTTATACATAAGCGGTTAACCAGTACTGTGCTTATTCTTTCGCCAGAAACTGACAATTGCCCTTCTTGAATCAGCGGAAGGGAGAGAATGACTATAGAAAAGATTTCATGATCAATCGCCGCAAAAGAATGTTTCTGACCGCAGTAGGTATCGAACCCGTGTCATCCTGATCACCAAACAGACGCACATTCGACTGAGCTACCGAGGCCGGCGGCAACAAGATAAAGATTCCATTATAGAACATAGTTAACATCACTACATCGGGGCATGAAGAAATATATGGGCTGCATGATGCTTCCACGCAGAGCTGAATCCGACCCGCACACGAGTACTGGTAAACCGCTTAGAGGATCTAAGCCTGCCCAGGCAAAGCGGTGCGCACGAGTCGGACCGTCCATGCTTATAAACCCTATTGGTTTCATTGGGCAACAGGGCTTGAAGTCATTTCATCTCAATGTCGGGTAAAAGTCCCACAAAATTAGAAGCAACGTCTCCAAAATGACCTTTACAGTGTTGACCGGGACGTCAAACCTCAAATCAAACAAACAAACAAAAATCTGGTGTTAAAGGAATGTATGGTAGCCTTAAATTGTCTCTCTGCCTTTCATTAAAGTGTCGATTATATTTCCTAGTCCTTTGGGATCATCATTCCATTATGGAATTCTGAGATATTTGAGGGTCACTGTTAGACCTAATAGGCCGAAACTAGCTAGTCTGACACAGAAAAACTTCTTCACTCCATACTTTTAAGTTCTGTGATGTATTCCTTGCTTCTAAAAGATAATTCTTTAATAGAACATACAGGCTTCTGTAGTTGGATGGAAGCAGGATATTCATTGGGTTTTGCAATCATCACCATAACACACCAGTGTGACATAGGGCATTGTTCATATCTTAAAAATGGCTACTTTTCTGATGAAATTTTGTGATATTTTTCTTATTTATATTCCAAACATAGGTTGTGTGTGCTCGATGAGGCGGTTCTAACGAGTACACACAATCTATATTTTGAGCAGAAATAAGATAAATATCAATTTTTCATTTGAAAATTTTAGGTTTTTTGGCAGTAAAATTTACAAGGTATTAGGATAGGCGTATTTTCGTAATGATTTCAGTTTTCTTAATTGTGCTGACAGGTGGGGGCATCTGTGTCCTTTGGACACATTTCTAGTTCTTATTTATAAGATATCGTAAGGCTTGACATGTCATGTGATTCATCTGTACAGCAGATGATTCACATGAAATGCCAATCCTGATTTTGTTTGAAAACAAAACAAAAACTCACAAAAAAACCCACCAAAAACAAAACAAAAAATGTTGTCTGCTCAAGAATTTAGCCAAGTGCTTTTAGGGTCAAAGGATGTTCTCCCTTAGCTGAGGAGATACGGTATATTCTCCATTTCCTGTTTTGTAGGTGATGATCCGCTCACTGATGAGGACGATGCTTGTGAAAAGATTAACTCTGCTGCTGGCGTTCTGAAACTGTTTTTCCGAGAACTCAAACCCCCGTTATTTCCTCTACCCCTGTTTGATGAACTAATAGCTTGTAGCAGTAAGTAGGCTGTTCAGAATAAACATTGGCAACCCATTTTGTACCAGAAACCCCAAAACAGGTACCCTGGCAAACAGTGCAGGCCCAGATCAGAGGCTGCAGAGCGAGGCGTCTGATCAGGGCCTCCACTGTTTGCTAAAAGTTCAGTCATTTTCCAAATAAATTTTGATGAAAATACAACCTGACACCCCTAAATTTTGAAATGGACTCCTGCGATATATAAGGAGGAAGATTCCATTTGGAAAAAAAAGGGTTAATGAATAATAATCAATAGCTGCAAATAAGGAGGAGAACAGAAGATAACTAGGGAATAAAATATCCTTCGGTATTAAAACATGTTGTGGGTGCTTGCTAGAATATGAGTATTTACAAGTACCCTCAACATGTTTCTGACAAGAAAATAACTAGAATCGCGCAGTCGATGGCACGCCATCGCATATCCCCACGCTTTTTTAAAGATACGCCACTATATAAGTTCTCAATTGCAACTCCCACCCAATCTTAAGATCAAAATTCTGAAAGTGTCATGCACTCCTCAGACCAAAGACATATCAGTTCCCAAAGTTTCATGTTTCTATCTGAAATGGCATAGGAGGAGTTATCCTGTTATCGTTAAAAAGGGGGTTATGAGGGTGAAAATCCAAGTTTTTGACCTCTGGTGACCTCAAACCTGACTCTAGGGGTCAAATTTTGATTGTTATGTATTCTGCTCATTATGCCGTTCGATTTGATATGTCACACGACCAGGTTCTGAAAACTTTGATTTTTTACCCCCGGGGCACCCCACCCCCTGGCCTGGACCCTAGGGGTAGGATCAAAATTCTGAAAGTGTCATGCACTCCTCAGACCAAAGACCTATCAGTTCCCAAAGTTTTATGTTTCTATCTGAAACGGCGTAGGAGGAGTTATCCGGTAATCGTTAAAAAGGGTGTTATGAGGGTGAAAATCCAAGTTTTTGACCCCTGGTGACCTCAAACCTGACCCTAGGGGTCAGATTTTGATTGTTATGTATTCTACTCATTATGCTGTTCGATTTGATATGTCACAAAACCAGGTTCTGAAAACTTTGATTTTTTACCCCCGGGGCACCCCACCCCTGGCCTGACCCCTAGGTGTAGGATTAAAATTCCGAAAGTGTCAGGCACTCCTCAGACCAAAGGCCTATCAGTTCCCAAAGTTTCATGTTTCTATCTGAAAAGGCGTAGGAGGAGTTATCCGGTAATCGTTAAAAAGGGGGTTATGGGGGTGAAAATCCAAGTTTTTGACCTCTGGTGACCTCAAACCTGACCCTAGGGGTCAAATTTTGATTGTTATGTATTCTACTCATTATGCCGTTCCATTTGATATGTCACACGACCAGGTTCTGAAAACTTTGATTTTTTACCCCCGGGGCACCCCACCCCCTGGCCTGGCCCCTAAGGGTAGGATCAAAATTCCGAAAGTGTCATGCACTCCTCAGACCAAAGACCTATCAGTTCCTAAAGTTTCATGTTTCTATCTGAAACGGCGTAGGAGGAGTTATCCGGTAATCGCTAAAAAGGGTGTTATGAGGGTGAAAATCCAAGTTTTTGACCCCTGGTGACCTCAAACCTGACCCTAGGGGTCAGATTTTGATTGTTATGTATTCTACTCATTATGCTGTTTGATTTGATATGTCACACGACCAGGTTCTGAAAACTTTGATTTTTTACCCCCGGGGCACCCCACCCCCTGGCCTGGCCCCTAGGGGTAGGATCAAAATTCCGAAAGTGTCATGCACTCCTCAGACCAAAGACCTAACAGTTCCCAAAGTTTTAAGTTTCTAGCTGTAAAAGTGTGGGAGGAGTTGTCCGGTAAGACGGACGGACGGACGTACGGACGACGAAGACAATTACAATATCCCCACTTTTTCTTCGAAAAGCGTGGGGATAACAAAACTTATCCCTTTGTTATCTTCTATATTCCTCCTTATCTACTGGTTAACTTATGACCATCCGGTTTTATTATAGCCCCGCTTTGAAAAAGTGGGGCTATATTGGATTTGCCATGTCCTTCTGTCATTCCGTGATTCCGTTAATTTGTGTTGGCTCCATAACTTTGTATCTGCTTAACATATTTTCATGAAACTTCACACAAATGTTAAACACCATAAGACAATGTGCAGAGCGAAGGAATTATAACTGTGGATTGCCTACTTTTGGAGTTATTGCCCTTTGAACATTTTCCGTAATTCCGTGATTCCGTTAATTTGTGTTGGCTCCATAACTTTGTATCTGCTTAACATATTTTCATGAAACTTCACACAAATGTTAAACACCATAAGTCAATGTGCAGAGCGAAGGAATTATAACTGTGGATTGCCTACTTTTGGAGTTATTGCCCTTTGAACATTGAAAAATGGCAATTTTAATTGTGTCCGCTTCATAACTCGAAAACCGTTTGAGATATTTTTAGGAAACTTCACACAAATGTTAAGCACTATGAGACGATGTGCAGAGCGCAGGAACCATAACTCTGCATTGCTTATTTTTGGAGTTATTGCCCTTTGAACATTGAAAAATGGCAATTTTAACAGTGTCCGCTTCATAACTCGAAAACCGTTTGAGATAATTTCATGAAACTTCACACAAATGTTAAGCACTATGAGACAATGTGCAGAGCGCAAGAACCATAACTCTGGTTTTCGTATTTTCTGTGTGTCTGTCTGTGTGTCTGTCTGTGTCTGTTAACAATTTTCGTGTCCGCTCCATAACTTTAAAACCCATTCACATATTTTCATGAAACTTCACACAAACATTAAACACCATGAGATGGTGTGCAGAGTGCAGGAACCATAACTCTGGATTGCCTAATTTTTGAGTTATTTCCCTTTGAATATTGAAAAATATCAATTTTAGCCGTCTTTGCTCGATAACTCAAAAACCGTTTGAGATAATTTTATGAAACTTCACACAAATGTAAAGCACCATATTACGTGTGCAGAGCGCAGGAACCCAAACTCTGGATTGTCTACTTTTTCAGTTATAGGCTTTTGAATATTAAAAAATGGCAATTTTAACTATGTCCGCTCCATAACCGTTTCTGATATTTTCATGAAACTTCAAATAAATGAAAAGCACCTTGAGATGATGTGCAGAGTGCAGGAACCATAACTCTGGTTTGCCTACTTTAAGAGTTATTGCCCTTTGAACATTTAAAAAGGCAATTTTGACTGTGTCGGCTCCATAACTCACAAACCATTTGAGATATTTTCATGACACTTCACACAAGTGTAAAGCACCATGAGACAATGTGCAGAGCGCAGGAACCCTGACTCTGATTTGCCTACTTTAGGAGTTATTACCCTTTGAACATTGAAAAATGGAAGATGAAATTTAGTATAAACATGGACATTCTGGTAATGTATCATGCTCATTGAAATGAGGGACAAGGGCTCACAACTCTTAGAGTTTTTCCAGATAATGTAAAATTTTCAACAGTTATTTCTTGTTCATAACTGTTTTCTCTGCAGCTTAAATAACTTTCTTCTCTGACAGCGCTGAAGCGGGGCTATAGTCAGATCCTCTGACAGCTCTAGTATTTTGTTTATATTGGAGTTTAACGACCCAGTCAACACTATTTTAGGTCATTTTTGAGCCGGTCATGTTACCTTTCCACACTTTTCCTGGACAGGCTTATACTTAAGCAGTTAACCAGTACAGTGCACTTTCTTTCGCCAGAAACTGACAACTGCTCTTCTTGAATCAGCGGAAGGGAGAGAATGACCGTAGAAAAGATTTCATGATAAATCTCCACGAAAGAATGTTGCCGACCCTGGCAGGTATCGAAGCCGCGTCATCCTGATCACCAGTCATACGCGCATCTGACTACGCTTCCGAGGCTGGCTATGGCCATCTTGTAGATATTTACAGGCACTACGCCATCACTTGGTTCTATGATTTGCAAGAACTTACCAGTGGTAAAAGTACAAAAAATTAACAATAATAAGCTAAAAGTGCACAAATAAACATCAGGATATATTTAACTGCCCATTTATAATGTCATTCAATAGATTTTCTGTGGTAATCAACTAAAATAGGCCCCTAATGTAACCCTAGTTCCTAGTTTGTTTATATGCCATTTTAACCCTTGTGCTGCTGAGCCCGGATTCAAACAATGAAGACCTTGATCAGATGGCTTCTGAAGAAACCATCTGATCAGGATCTATATTGTTTGTCATTCAGATTGTGAATTTGTTGCAGTAATTTGCATAAAGTAATCTGATTGGTTGATAATCGGTAGTGGGTGTTGCAGACTAAAATATGCAGCAGGACAAGGGTTAATGAACAGTGTGGTAATTAGGTTGTTGTGTATTATTGGTACCATAAAATACTAAAAATCGCAGCACTTTAAGGACTTTCTGTAATTCTCGTAAATTTTTTATAAATTTGTTTCCCAGTCCAGCAAGGAGTCCAAACAGTGCAGACAGAATGGCAAACATTGTAGATCCAGATCAGACTGCTCCATCAGGAGCAGTCTGATCTGGGTCTTCACTGTTTGCTTAGGTCTATCTGTCCCAATAGTTAGGATAATTACGGTAGTTACTGTATTATATTGCTATATATTCTTGTTCTGTTTTTACAGGGTTAGACGAGTCGGCAAAAATAGAAAAGATAAAAGAATTGCTGGGAACATTACCACGACCTATCATCATTGTCATGCGATATCTCTTTGCGTTCCTTAATCAGTAAGTATTGTTGTCGTGACACATAGAGAGGAGATCATCAGAACAGACATTCTTACACACCAGACAAGGAAATCCATGATTTTACCCTGGGATAGAAATTTATGTTCTGACCCTGGTGTCCCAAATCGAATATAATCGCGTGTTTGATAAATGCACTGGTTGATTGCAACCTCATGCGCGGCATCGTCATGGGTGACGTCACTAAACATTCCTGTTGTGTCATCACAAAATGGCGGACGTCGGTAACCGAAGTGACAGCAGCATTAAAAATTTGCAATAGAAATAGAAGGTATGCAAGAAAAAGATTCCAATATGGGTGTGAGGGGTGGATAGAAAAATCCGTCCCTCGGGATTACTGTCCAGCATCACTCGGCAAGCCTCGTGTTACCGGACAGTGTCCCTCGGGACAGATTTTTCAATCCACCCGTCACACCCATATAAGATTCTTATAATGCATCAGGTTAACAAGTCTGTCTTAACACCATTCTAAACCCCACATTATATAAAGAAAAATTTACATTGGTATATGTTATTTTCCTTATTTTGGCCTTAAACATAAATTCATGAAATACCATCTTAACTCCCTTCAATAAAGAAAAGTAGCTTTTACAGAGGTACCGTATTCGCCCTAATTACCGCACCGTGCGCTTAGTTTTTTCACAATTGTGTAAAAAATCGTGGTGAAGAATCGACCTATTAAGCGCACACAAATCATTTTGGGTAACTGTCTTGGCAGTTGAACTGTCTTGTTTCCCGCTTTGCAAGTTTCGTAAACGCGGAATTAAATTGTGTATTAGAGCTGTCGAATGAATTTGACAGAAATGCAGTTACTTTGCCTTCACTGGTGAACAAATAACGGTAATTTTTTTTATAGATTTCCTGTGAAAGCTTCAATGGGAGGTTACTGTAAGGTGTGCGCTTATTTTTGTTTTTCAAAAATAGCTTTGGTGTGCGCTTATAGGAGCATGTGCGGTAATTAGGGCGAATACGGTATATGTTATTTTCCTTATTCTTGCCTAAGCATAAATTATGGGTAATCTTTAGAACTGCCTTAATGAGGCGGTTCTATAAAGCACCTGGCAAGAAATTAGAAAATGACGAACATTTTTAGGGCTGGCTAATCTGAGCTGAAAAGATAATCAATTATCAGTCCTGTCATTGTGATCGATAATCGATTAGTAATCGCTAAGGTTTTTGTCATAATTTTACCTGTCTGGCTTTCTGTCTGAGCATGAATCTTACCATATGTTGAACTTTACCATATGTATATTTGAACAGACAGGCCTGAGCAAACAGTGTAGACCCAGATGAGACGCCGCATAATGAAGCGTCTCATCAGGGTCTGCACTGTTTGCCACTCATCCAGTTATTTTAGGCATAACTTTTGGTAGTAAATTGTACCTATCAAGTAATCGATTAAAAGCAAATCAGAAATGATAATCATTTTTGTGGAATTTGTCGATCGATTAATCAATTACATGTATAGGATTAATCGTGTCAGCCTTAAACATTTTCATCTGAAAAATGCTGGTTCCAGAGATAAGAAAGACGCCATGTTAACACATGGATGTGTTAGCATAATGGAGAGAATAGGAGAGATTGTATAGCTGTGCATTCCTGATGGAGCTCTTTAGTTTATACTAATTTATTTTAGTTTGATTGTGATTAAAGCTTCAAGCTTATTTGAATTGCTCTCGAACACTCATTCTGGATGTTATCACATGCTTGAGAGAGAGGCAGTGACTTTAAGACCACTGCTACTCATTTACACCTGAGTGGAGCGGGGCAGTGGCGTGACGTGTTCTGCCCAAGGATCCACCTCGCCTCCGCTGGTCGGCCTCTTGATCATAATTCGAACTCGCTAACCACTGAGCTATCGAGGCTGCTGAAACTTTTTACCCTTTTCCCTTACAATAAGAGACTTCATAATCTTATAAGGGTCACCCAGAATCTTTGTCTTACCTGCTTTTAGGGTAACATGGTATAGGGATTCTGTTTTCTGGCTTTTCGTTCATTCATGCATTTGTTTATCCAGCTGTCAACATTTGTGGCAACCCCACCATCAGCATTTTTAGCTCGTGTGAATGACTTCAGAAGAGCTTTGGTTATAGCTCTTCTGAACTTTTGTTCAGGCAAGCTAAAAATGAACCAAAATGAAATCTGAGCTGTTGTCAGTTTCCTTCATATAACAGGAATGAACACCAAGGAATTACATGACTCCATTGTAAAATACTGTGTGAGGATTCTCTCCCAATTCCACTGCAATGAAAAGCATTGCTGATTTCACAATTTTGGTGAATAAAATTATAATACCTTGCATTGTATTTATATGCCAAAACAAATTAATAATAACTATTTTTCCTTGGCGAAATCAATGAGTTTTTGATGTGTCCTCAAACATAGAAAAATCTAAAAATAAAATGTAAATCTAACAATTGAAGTTTCTTAATGTAACCCTTGATCCTGGATATGTCTTATCTTTCAAACAATGAAGATCCAGATCAGATGGCTTCAATTCACTTTATGAATTTGTTGCAATAATTTGCATCAAGTAATCTGATTGGTTGATAATAGGTAGTGGGTGTGGCATATATGAATATTCAGCAGGATTAGGGTTAAATTTCCTCACAAAGCACTTTGCACCTTGTGGAATTTTAGTTCTGCCTACTGTCTCAGTCACATCATGAAGTAAAAATCTTCAATTCTTAACCCTTGTCCTGCTGAATATTTATATATGCCACACCCACTACTGAATATCAACCATTCAGATTACTTCATGCAAATCTTGCAACAAATTCACAATCTGAATGGCAAACAATGTAGATCCTGATCAGATGGCTTCGTGATCTGGATCTTCATTGTTTGGAAAATAAGGCATATCCGGGCTCAGCAGGACAAGGGTTAACCTTTGTCCTGCTGAACCATGGTGACCCTTTACCTTTGCAAACAGTGTTTCTCCAGATATCTGGGCTTGGAGAAATAGATAAGGCTTCATGGTGCTTCCACAAAGAGCTCACAGAACTGAATCCGACTGATTATTTGATAACTAGTAAACGGCTTAGAAGGTCTAAGCCTGCCCAATTGCAAGTCAGACTTTCCCTTAAACTCAAGTGGCTTCTTTGGGTAGTCGGGCTTGAGATATAATTTTATCTCGATGTCTGGTAAAAATCCCACAAAATTGGAATCAAGGTCTCCAAAATGTCCTAAATAGTGTTGACAGGGATGTAAAACCTCAACACAATCCAGATAATCCGTACCTTTGCAAACAGTGTAGGTCCAGATCAGATGGCTTCTGATCTTTACTGTTTGTCATATTAGTTTGGAAATATGAACAATTAAATAACATCAAGTTATCTGATTGATTGAAAGGCTAAATTAATTTATTTGGCAGGACAAGGGTTAACAGAAACAAGTCTTAATCAATGTGTATATTTCAGGCAAAGTGGCTAACTCATACTTTACTTCTGTATTTCAGTCTGTCCGAATATTCTGATGAAAACATGATGGACCCTTACAATCTTGCTATATGTTTTGGGCCCACTTTAATTCCCATTCCACCAGACCGGGACCAAGTGACCTTCCAGACTAATGTCAACGAGGTCATCAAGACGATCATTCGTAATAACGAAGAGATTTTACCAAATGATGGAGGAGAGGTTTATGAAAAATGTATCGTGGAAATGAGGTTAGAAAACTATGTTCTTTCTGAGCTGACTTTCAAAATACAAATAATTACTGTAAAATTACTAAAGATTTGGACACCTTAAATACTTGCCGTAATTCACCTAAAATTTTGACAATTTGCTTCACGATCCAGCAAGGAGTCCAAAAAGGTGCAGATGGAATGGCAAACAGTGTAGACCCTGATCAGACTGCTCCAGCAGTCTGATCTGGGACTTCACTGTTTGCTTAGGCCTATTTGTCCGAATACTTTGGATCATTAAGGTTAATATAAAAAATGAGATGTTGAATCCATTCAAAGGAACATTCCTGATGTCTGATTTGGCATACGAGTAAGTGCAGTGTAAATATCATAGAATATTTCTGCTCACAAAATTATGGGAATCATAGAATATTTCAGCTCAGAATATTAAGGGAACCGCTATTGCAGTTAACCCATTTTATACCTGAAATCCCCAAAACGTGCGGCGTCTGATCAGGCCTACACTATGCGGCGTCTGATCAGGCCTACACTATTTGCAAAAAGTTCAACTATTTTCCAGATAAATTTTAAAGATAACACAACCTGGCACCCCAAAATTTCGAAATGGACTCCTGCTATATATAAGGAGGAAGATTGCATTTGGTACAAAAAGGGTTAAGCGCTCTTTGTCAGTGTGTTAAAGTTTTATCTGCAAGTTGTTTGTGAACTCAGTATTTTCAAATCCCTATGGTGAACCCATTGTATGCGGGAAATCCCTAAAGGGATACCAGGCCCAGATCAGACGCCGCAGAATGTGGTGTCTGATCAGTGCCTGCACTATTTGCTAACAGAATTTCGTCAAAAATAGAACAAAAATGAAAAAAATAGGCCTGACACCCCTTATATGACAAATGGACTTGTCCAACATATAGCAATGGAAGAGTCCACCAGCATACAATGGGTTGATAAAGTTATCTGATCCACATCTGGCTAGTATTCAGGAGGTGGCAGTTCATTTTCTAATGGCATCACGTGAACAAGTCCGAGAAATGAAGACCCCCTAAACCCACTTTATATAGAGAAAATTGGGGTTTACAGGGGTATACATTATTTTTTATGCCCCCGCATCGTATGATGCCGGGGGCATAGAGTTTTTCGGTTTTCCGTATGTGCGTCCGTGGGTACGTGCGTACGGTTTCCGAACGTACGAAAGTGTGTACGTACGTACGTACGTACGTACGTACGTACGTACGTACGTACGTACGTACGTAATCCTGTTAGACTCGGGTTAAGGTTTTTGTACAAGGTAGAACTTGAGCTCATATTTTCCAAACCATACAATAGATTTGGTTTATATTTAGTATGATGATAGATATAGGTCCAAAGTTTTATTCAGCAATACCCCCACCCATACCGTAGACCTCAAGGTCAAGGTCATGGACTTTGAAATTTTTAACGTTTAAGACCCAGGTTAAGGTATTTGTACCAGGTAGAACTTGAGCTCATATTTTCCAAACCGTGTAATGAATTTGGTTCATATTCGGTATGATGATAGATATAGGACTGAAGTTTTATTCAGCAATACCCCCACCCATACCCATGACCTCAAGGTCAAGGTCATGGACTTGAAATTTTTAATGTTTAAGACCCAGGTTAAGGTATTTGTACCAGGTAGAACTTGAGCTCATATTTTCATAACCATACAATGGATTGGGTTTATATTTACTATGATGATACATATAGGTCCAATGGTTTATTCAGCAATACCCCCACCCATACCCATGACCTTAAGGTCAAGGTCATAGAATTAGAAAATTTTTAATGTTTAAGACTTTGGTTAAGGTATTTGTTCCACCAATTTCAATAAACTTCACACAAATGTTCCTTATAAAAATATCTCATGCAGGTTCGACTTTTAAGGTCATGGCCTCAAGGTCAAGGTCACAGAGGTTATTTTTAGAAAAACTTTGTCATTGCTCTAGCGCCTACATTTCTTCACTGATTTCAATATAAGTTCACACAAATGTTCCTTATGACAATATCTTGAGCGAGTTCGACTTTCAAGGTCATCACCTCAAGGTCAAGGTCACAGTGGCTATTTTTAGAAAAACTTTGTCATTGCTCTAGCGCCTACATTTCTTCACCAATTTCAATATAACTTCATACAAATGTTCCTTATGACAATATCTCAAGCTAATTTGACTTTCAAGTTCAAGGTCACTGTGGCTATTTTTAGAAAACCTTTGTCTTCGCTCTAGCGCTTACATTTCTTGACTAATTTCAATATAACTTCACACAAATGTTCCTTATGACATTATCTCTAGCGAGTTCCACTTTCAAGGTCAAGGTCACTGTGGCTATTTTTAGAAAAACTTTGTAACCCCTCCAGCGCTTACATTTCTTCACCGATTTCAAAATAACTTCACACAAATGTTCCTTATGACAATATCTCGAGCGATTTCGACTTTTAACGTCAAGGTCACTATTGGTGGAACGCCGAAACTCGCACAGATTGGTATTTGCACCACTTAAAGATTAATGTGCTAAGCGGGGGCATCTGTGTACTTTGGACACATTTCTAGTCTTATTTCTGCTCCAAGACATAGGTTGTGGGTACTTGTTAGAACCGCCTCACTGAGGTGGTTCTAACGAGCACCCACAACCTATGTTTTGAACATTTATAACAATTCATCCGAAAAGTAGCCATTTTGGAGATGTGAAAAATGCACTATGTCACACGGGTGAGTTATCGTAATGGGCTTCTGTGGTGTAGTGGCTAAGAAAGCATGTTCTGATCGGGGTTTTGCTATCTGCAAAAAGTTTAACAATTTTCTAAATAAATTTATGGAAGTAACCACCTGACATTTCTAAATTTTGAAATGGGCCCCTGCTATATATAAGGAGGAAGAGTCTAGTTCAAACAAAAAGGTAAACACTAGGTACCTCATCCCTGTGGTTTCCAGACTTGCTCAGGTCCGAGCTGTAAAGTTCTTTGAAAGGTCAGGTGTTTTTTCTCCAGGTACTCTGGTGTTCACCCTCCTCTGATTAACGATCAGCTCAGTTTTAGTGGAATAATCTTGGAATAGCCATAAAACTTAAATCAAAAGAAAAAGTTTGAATCCAGGGCTGGAAATTATAAAACTTTTTTCATGCTCAACTCACTTGAGCATGAAATTTGCCCTGCTTATTAATTTTAAAAAGCCAACAATTGTTGGCATTTTCAAATTTATGAGCAGGACAAATAACATTCTGTGCTGATCTGAGAAGAAAAATTGCCTCTTATTTGCATTTTAACATTTATGAACATTATATAGATGTGAAAGGCGCTTCTGCTGAGTACCCACAACATATGTTTTCTTGCAGAAATTTGGATACACCTCTTATCTGGGGCTATAGAATTTGCTCCTTAGGAAAAAGTTGTCTCACCTGAAGAGATGTGAATGTTTCTTTTGTTTTAGACGAGGTTCAACTTCCCCATCAACACTATTTAGGTTAATTTGGGGACATTGCAGTTTTGTGGGACTTTTACCCGACATTGAGTTGAAATGATATCTCAAGCCCTGCCACCTAATGAAACCTATATGGTTCCTATGCTTTGTAGTGTTTCAGACGGTCGGACTCACACCACTTTTCCTAGGCAGGCTTACTGCTTCTAAGCGGTTTACCAGTACTCATGTGTGGTCAGTCTCAGCTCAGTGTGGAAGCACCATGCAGCCCAATCTATTTCTCCAAGCCCAGATTGGGGGTGGGGCAAGAGATATGAATGTAAGAGAAACTATGATTCTTCTGTTTGCAGTCAAGATTCTCTTGATGGTATGGGAGAAGAGGAAGAAGAAGAGGAAGAGGAGGCTGATACTAGCTCTATGCAGAGTGATGATGAAGGTAGGTTAGAGTTACATCCCTTGATCTTCCTTGATTTTCCCATTATGAAAACACGCCTATACAAATACGTAGTAAATTTTGTCGGCAAAAAAATGAAAATATTAAGATGAAAAATTGTGATATTTCTCTCATTCCTGCTCTCAATATAGATTGTGGGTACATGTTAGAACCGCTTCATCAAGGCGGTTCTAATGCATACCCACAATCTATATTTTAGAGCAGAAATAAGAAAAATATTGTTTGTCCCTGTAAACCCCAGTTTTACTATATAAAAGTGGGGTTCAAAGGGTCAGATTTATATCTGTAGGCATGTTTTCATGATGCAGACTGTAAATTCAAATGTATTTCATGCAAAAATTTAGTAGTAAACTGTTGTAACTGAGTAAAAGTATGACTCTGTCAATTGTTAATTAATATTGCATATAGTACTTAAATATCCCTGTAGAATCTTGCCCTGTCTTCAACCTTGAAAGGATCAGAATAACAGTCCTTAAATTTACATTCTAATGCTTATGCATAAAATTACCATAAACATGGTAGTTTTCATGGGTTTAAATTTTTGTGATTTAATTTACATCCTGTTGATTAACCTAAAGAAATTCTACGATAAACAGTCTTAAACTCAACATCATTACATAACATCCCTTTTCATTGACTGACAATTAGTTTCATTTGTCCCTTTGTGAATACAGTACTACCTTTAATCTAAGCAATCTAAACAATTGAATAAATGCATAAGTGCATTCGAATGGGGTAACTGTTTGGAAAATTGTCGTTTGGATTGATTGATTGATTGATTTGAGGCTTAACGTCCCCGTCACCACTGTAAAGGTCATTTGGAAGATGTTGCTTCCAATTTTGTGGGACTTTTACCCGACATTGAGAAGAAATGACATCTCAAGCCCTGTCGCCCAAGGAAACCAATGGGGTTTATAAGCATGGACAGGCCGACTCACACCGCTTTGCCTGGGCAGGCTTAGATCCTCTAAGCTGTTTACCAGTACTTGTGTGCGGGTCGGTTTCAGTTCTGCGTGGAAGCATCATGCAGCCCATATATTTCTTCAAGCCCCGATGGGCAGGGGCCAAATTGTCATTTGGAGAGGTAAATTGTTGGTTCTATGGTATTTTTATCTGACAATAGCAGCTGTGCTTATATAAGATTAATGCCATCATCTGTGTTTTACAGTAACATGGATGTCTATAATTTTAATCTTTGTGTTCCTTATGTCCTTGATAATCATGTTCCTTATGTCTTTGAGAAGTCTGAAGACTTCAATAGTGTTTAACACTACTTTACTTGTCATGCATGAAAATGAAATGACAATTAATTTAGAAAAAAAGTTGCTTTATGTATAAATATGGGAATATTTTATTCTAAACCTCATGTTCTTGTTAGGGCCCCGCACTGAAAGTGTGGGTGCCCTATAGTAATCACTCTGTCCGTCCGTCTGTCTGTCTGTCCGTCCACAAATTTTCCTACTCCTCTGATAGCGCTGCCGGGGCCCTAGTCAGTTTCACTGACAGCTCTAGTTCCACTGAGTTTGAAGAAATATTTCAAACATAGTGGTTCCTTAAGAAAATGAATTAAATATTAATGAGTCTGTGCAGTGTATGCTCGTGTAAACCTCACTTTTTGGTAATGATCCTTAGTATTTTGACAGATAGGCCTAAGCAAACAGTGCACCCTGTTTGCCATTCCATATGTATCTTTTGGACTCCTTGCTGGATCATGAAACAAATTTGTTCAAAATTTAGGATTTTTACGGTGTATAGAGAAAAATGGGGTTACTATATCTTAATTGCTCAGAAACATAGATTGTAGGAACTTGGAAGGAATGCCTCAGCGAGGCACTTGTAATGAACAACCTTCAAGCTATGTTTGATCATCTTAGATGCCTTCTTTCTCTTATATCTGTAATACATTCTCTGCTATGTCTTTCTAATAGATTCCACAATGGGTAAGATTATAATTCAAAAGTTTATGGTACCGTTATGCTGCCCAGTCCTTTATTCTGCCTTCTCTTGTCTGTGGTGCCATTTACAATTTTTAGTTGGTTATGTTAGGCAGTCTTGAAAAAATCATTTGTTTGCTATGCTTTCTGATTATGTGACTACGTTATTTTTCTTAACAGTTTCTAGAAAATAGTACTATCAGACTATTTCCCAAACATTGAGGACCAAGTTTTGAAAAGAATTGTTAGCTTAACAAGCTTATTAGTGTCTTATGATGTTTATTTCGTGTGTAACCCATTTTGTACCAGAAACTCCAAAGCGGGTAATTGGCAAAAGGTGCAGGCCAAGATCAAAAAGTTAAGCCATTTTCCAAGTTAATTCTGAAGAAAACATAACCTGACACCCCTTAATTTTGGAATAGACTCCTGTTATATATAAGGAGGAAGATTCCATTTGATACAAAAGGGTTATGGCCCCACTCATCGGGGCTTGAAGAAATAGATAGGATGCATTATGGTTCCACGCAGAGCTGAAACCGACTGCACCGGAGTACTGGTAAACCGCTTAGAGGGTCTAAGCCTGCCCAGGCACAGTGGTGCATGTGGGACTGTCCATGCATATAAACCCTCTTGGTTTCATTGGGCAACAGGGCTTCTCATTTCATTTCAGTGTTGGGTAAATGTCCCACAAAATTGGAAGCAACGTCTCCAAAATGGCCTATAAAGTGTTGACGGGGATGTAAAACCTCAAATCAAACAAACAAAAAGAGCAAATGATGTGTCACGCTCTTTCTAGGTCATAAGCATCAAACGGTTGATCGTTTGTGTCTAAAATGTTACCCAAACACTACCAGGGCTAGAGGCAGGACTGCTTACATGAAGCTAGTTCACGATCACCTCTACATGTCTGTGAGCAGCAAAGGCTCTGGAGAGAGAGAGCGTTTACATGCAGACTTGCCTGAGCATTTGTTGGGTCACTTATCCAGTTAACCCTTTTTGTACCAAATGGAATCTTCCTTCTTATATATACCAGGAGTCCATTCCAAAATTAAGGGGTGCCAGGTTGTGTTTTCTTCAAAATTTATTTGGAAAATGGCTATGCATTTTGCAAACAGTATAGACCCTGATAAGACGCCGCAGAATCTGTGTCTGATCTGGGCGTGCACTGTTTGCCAAGTTCCGGTTTGGGGGTTTCCAGTACAAAAAGAGTACTGAGCTGGCTCAGATTATCTCCCTTTTGCTGATTCAAGAAGGGCTGTTGTCAGTTTCTGGCGAAAAAAGTGCACTGTTCTGGTTTACAACTGAGGTATAAACCAGACTAAGAAAATTCTGGTTAGGTAAACTGATTGGCTCTGCATGACCTAAAATTATGTTGATGGGGCCTTTAAACACCAGAACAAAAAATGTTGCTTTTACATTCTCTGTGTGGGATATCTTAACTTTATTTTAGTAAACTGTCATTTGTCATTAATTGGCTATAATAAATAAGCTTGAATTTTAATGCTTAACTTTTCATGTTAGTGAGACTCCATAGAAAAAGATAAGGTGGCTATTTTGTGATAACTGATCATAATTTTATCAGTTCTCTATAGAAATCTATGTTGTGGGTATTCATTAGAACTGCCTCACCGAGGCAGTTCTAGCCTCACTGAGGCAGTTCTAATGAATACCCACAACATAGATTAACCCTTATCCTGCTGTTCATGACAACCCCTACCTTTCCAAACAGTCTAGATCCTGATCAGAAGCCGTCTGATCTGGATCTAGACTGTTTGTCATTCAGTTTGTGAATTTGAAAGAAAATATTATGATCATGTAATCTGATTGGCTGATGGACAAGGGTTAAAGTGGAGAAATAAGGAAAGAAATCCTTCACTTATCACCAAATATCCACATTATCTATTGCTATGAAACTCAAATTGATGCTTTATACTATTCAATTACTTTCTAAACAAACCCAAAAGGAAAACAATTAATAGCATGTTGATGTAGATTTAACCCTTAAGCACCAAGCAAAATTGCAATGCACATGACATTATGAACTCTTTTTTTTTTCGGAGAATATCAGACTTGACATTTCATGTGATTCATCTGCAGAGCCTAATTTTCTCTGAAAAAAGAAATGAAAAAATAAAATGTCTGCTAAATGTCACGATTTTTGCTTTAAGGGTTACTATTCTGACAGTAGTGGAATGACCAAGAATTTTATTTTCTAAAAAATAGTTACGACGATCAAAGTTCCCATTCTGTGTCCTCCTCATTTTCTAGCCATTATGTCACCCTCTTAATTTGCTGAATGCCCCTTTTGTAATAGACTAGGATAGCTTGCATGTTAATACTTTGTGGTAACATACTTAATGTGTCCATAGCAGCATAAGTTTCCGTCATATTTTGTGTTAATTGAAGGATAGTTTTTGTCGGTTCTCGATAAAAACCTATGTTGTGGGTATTCATTAGAACCGCCTCGGCGAGGCGGTTCTAATGAATACCCACAACATAGGTTTATATGAAGAAATAAGGAAAACTATCCTTCTGTTATCACAAAATACTCACCTTATCTGTTGCTATGCGTTTCTGAAAGTAAAGAAGGATGGTAAAGTCTAAAAATAAAATACAAAATCCTAGCTCCAGACAAGGAGAAGTCTGAGGATAATTGGGAATATTTTTTCTTATTTCTCCATTAAAACATATTTTGTGGGTACTTGTTAGAATTGCCTCAATGAGGCATTTCTAACAAGTACCCACAACATATATTCCTTTGATATTTCGGCATTTGCACCTACATTGGGGGTACTTCTTAGAATCAACTATAAGGCAATTCTAACATGTACCCGCAACATGTTTCTAACAAGAAGTAAGAAAACATTTGTCTTTAATTATCGTCATTCATTATTCTTCCTTCCTGACAGACAATACTAGTACAGTAATGTTCGCAAGCTATTTAGCAAGAAAAAATATATTTGAAAATGATGTCTACAAATGTGATTACTGTTTAAGAGTAAAGGGAACAGAATGTTACATTTCCTGTACAATTATGTATCCCATATTAAATAGAGACTTTTCTTAAGGAGAAGAATCAGCTTGATCTAGGAATTTACTTCTCCTTTCGGAGTGTCCCTGGTTAAAAGAAAGACAAATATGGCCATGACCTCCAAGCACTTTCATTCTGTTTTGTAAGAACAACTCATTAACCCATAACATGCCAATCACGGCAATTGTCATCTGCCGGTAACTTTAAAAAGTCATTTTGCAAATAGTGTGGACCCAGATCAGACTGCTCCTCTAGGAGTGTCAGGGGTCCCAGGATCGATCCCCGGCTTCTCCAGACTTTCGGATGAGTCTTCAAATCGAGGTCCCATCTCCGTATGACCTTAGCTTTTGGTGAGACGTAAAACTGAAACACTCACTCACTCCTTCAGGAGCAGTCTGATTTGGGCCACACTGTTTGCCAATGTGCAAAAATATTTTTGAAAAGTTTGCAAAAAGGTTCAGCAGACTACATAAGCAGACGACAATTTCAGATGTCATTTTTGTCCAGAGGAACAAAATACTTGACTACAAGAGTAAGAACGTCTCCAAAATGACCTTTACAGTGTTGACAGGGACGTTAAACCTCAAATCAAACAAATACAAGAGTAAGAAAAGCAAGAACTGAACTTTAAGATGTATTTATGCATCTCTATTGCAAGCTGCGGTGGATTATGAAATTTTCTTTAATTAAACAAAGGAAAACATCCAAATAGTAAAGAAAAAAAGTCTGCAAGAGAGGCTGTCTATAACTGCATGTCAGCTTTGGTAAATCTGGGCCCAGTTGTCAAGTTTTGTTTGCTAAATGTTTTCTTTTTTTAGCAATTTCAATATCTAATACTCGTATTTTCACAGAAAAAAATGTTCGAACTTTTGCACTACACATTTATTTTGGCAAAAATATGATTTTTAGTTTTTGAACTATTGAATAGTTGATTTTTTAACCCTTGTTCTGCTGAATAAATTACTTTTACCACACTGCTTTCACTAATTGAATGACAAACAGTGAGGATCCAGATCAGATGGCTTCCCTAGAATCTGGATCTTCACTGTTTGCAAAGGTAGAGCATATCCTGGTTCATCAGGACAAAAGGTTGATATAACAGCAACCAACAACTTCATTACATTTGAACAACTGGGCCCCTGTGCTTGAACAACTGGGCCCCTGTGCTTGTACGACTGGGCCTTGTACTTGATCAACTGGGCTTATATTTCTGTTTACTCATCTAAATTTTCATACATGGAAATTGTTCTAGGGAATTATAAGGTTTTGTTGGGTGAGGGATGAGGCATTAAGATACTACTCATGTATATTCAGGAAGGTTTGGGTGTTGTAAGTTTACCAAGTTACACCTTATTGGGAAATTTTGTCACCACTTATAAGATTTAATCAGAGTTGCCACCATTAAGGAAAAGTCAGTGAACTTTGAAAAAAGGTCTGTGAAATTTAGAATTTCAAGAAAGGGAATATTTGTACTTTTGTAACAAGCAACTCTTTTAATGTGACAAGTTTGAGGTTTGCTAAATTTACATACATAGTCACAGGGATGCAGTTTGATGTTATTGACTGTAAAATTTTTCTTTCAAACCATCAAGAAAGCTAGTCTAGAGAATGCCGCGAATGTTGTATTGCAAAGACCATCAGATTTCGGCATTTTGGTCAGTTAAAGTGAGCATTAAGGTTAATGGTTTCACTTTTATGGGAGATAATTATTTTGGCATTTATTGATTCTCTTCTGACTTTGGATCTGCTCATAGATGGAATAATATGCAGTGATGTACTTTCAGAAACCAGGCCCTGAGTTAGAAATTCTTTTTCATGCTAACTGACTGGAGTAAGAAATTTTTTTCCAGTTGAAATATTAATCCTTATTCTGCTGTTCACGTGCAAACATTGTAGATCCAGATCAGATGGCTTCTCCAGAAGCCATCTTATCAGGACCTACACTGATTGTCATTCAGTTTGTGAATTGAATGAATATAATACAGTAAAATTCCTATATTAAGACCACCTTTGGGACTGTTCAAAAGTGGTCTGGTCTATAAGACCACTTTTGAACAGTTCCAAGGGTGGTCTCTGACTAGAGGAAACTGTATTCAGAAATAAAACAAAAAAGGAATAACTGCAGCCTACTACATAGCTTTTTAAAGCAGTGTTAGTCTTAATTTTAGGTGGTCTTAATAGCAGAATTTCACTGAATATCAAGGAATCTGATTTACTGATAGCTGATAATGGGTGTGGCCAAGTTAATGTATTCAGCAGGATAAGGGTTAAAATGCCATTTTAATCTCCATGAGTGGGACAAACATGATTTCCTCTGATGTGGGCATGCAAAATGCTTAATTGTTGTTAGCATTCTATTATTTTTGAGCAGTACAAATTTTTATACTTGAGCAGTAAAAAATTTTATACTGAGTTTAATATGAAAATACTTTATAACCTTAAATGGGGCCAGATCATTTCTTTAAGAGTAGCCCTCCAGTGTGAAAACATTTACCAGCTGGCAGTACATTTCAGGGAAACAGAATTCAATTCAATTCAATTCCTGTTTTAACCTTCTCACTTTCTTAAAATGGGGGTCAAAACTAAGTGGCGCATCCATTTTGAAAAAGAATGATGCACATGACTTCTCAAAAATGATGCAAATGATATGTCATGCATAATGTTGAATCTCATTAGGGTTTACACTGTTTGCTAACAGGATTCTGACAAAAATAGAATAAAAACAAAAAATAGACCTGACACCACTTAAATGACAAATGGACTTGTCCAACGTATAACGAGTCCACTGTTTACAATGAGTTGAATTCCTGTGTGATAGATGGAGAAAAGTAATGGTCCCAGTTGCAATTTCGTTGATTATTGACGTTATGTAACATCACCGATTTCATTTTACAGATACAGAAGTGTATGAGGCTACAGCCTTATTTGACTTCACAGGAAGAACAGAACGGGAACTTTCTTTCAAGAAGGGAGATAATCTACTCCTCTACACCATGGCATCACCCGAGTGGTGGGAGGGAGCTTTTGCAGGAAAAGAAGGGCTGGTCCCTGCTAACTATGTAGTGCTTAAACATCCGTAAGTAGGCCTATATAATTTTCCAATTTCCCATATCTTTTCAACATTACAATGACAACAAGGTGATACAGTACATTCTTTCATATCTCCAAAGCAGCTTTTTTTTCTGATGATGAAAATTAATGATATTTGTCTAATGTATACTGCAAACATAGGTTGTCGGTGCCTGTAAGGACCACCTTATTGAGGGAGTTTTAACAAGCACTTCTGGACAGGTAAGGCAGCAAACCGTCCGAGTGGATCCGCAGGCAGATTTTGATCTTCACCATAGATACATGTTTCAAAACATATATTTACTTTATAAAACTCAAATTTT
Organism: Lucinisca nassula; assembly: GCA_963580285.1. Classification (NCBI taxonomy): domain Eukaryota; kingdom Metazoa; phylum Mollusca; class Bivalvia; order Lucinida; family Lucinidae; genus Lucinisca; species Lucinisca nassula. Next base: position 126,970,536 of record OY757016.1, on the reverse strand, counting down.
GTTTGTTATGGAGTTTAACAGTCCATTTGAACACAAATTAGAAGATCACTTTGACCTGGTAAGTTTACCAAACCACATTCATTTGCTGGGCAGCTTTATATATAAGTAGTTAACCAGTACAATGCACATTCCCTTCACCAGAGACTGACATTTGCCCTTCTAAAGGAGAATATGAACACCTTGAGGGGAGACAACTCCTGCAAATTTTTTTGTCTCCCATGTCAATAGGGATCAACTCTTAAAGGAAAGAATTTGCTCCTGAGGAGCAAATTTTTCCTTTAAGACAAGACCCCTTTTACAGTGGGATAGGGCTTATAGAAAAGTGAACAGGAAGTTCCAAAAATTGTCTCCCTTTGAAAAATGGTGGAAAAATCTGCCATGTGTTCTCAGTCCCCTTAAATCATCAAAAGGAAGAGAATGACCAAAGAAAAGGTTTCATGATTAACCTCCATCAAAGAATATTGCGCATCTTGAAGATATTGAACAGGCAACCCCATGATCACCAATCAGATTTGCATTCTACTGAGCTATCAAGGTGGGCTACAGCTCAAGTATGCCTACAGACAGTGAGAAATATGTTTGCAACAAGTGACTGCATGTTCATTGTTTTGGTCCTGTATTGAACATACCCTGAAGACTTTAAGCCTTATCCTGCTGTTCATGACAACCACTACCTTTACAGTGTAGATCCTACACTGTTTGACATTCAGGCCCCCGCCCATAGGGGCTTGAAGAAATATATGGGCTGCATGATGCTTCCACGCAGAGCTGAATCCGGCCCGCGCACTAGTACTGGTAAACCGCTTAGAGGATCTAAGCCTGTCCAGGAACCGTGGTGCGAAGCGGACCGTCCATGCTAATAAACCCTATTGGTTTCATTGGGCGACAGGGCTTGAGACGTCATTTCATCTCAGTGTCGGGTAAAAGTCCCACAAAATTGGAAGCAACGTCTCCAAAATGACCTATATAGTGTTGACAGGGACGTTAAACCTCAAATCAAACAAAACTGTTTGACATTCAGTTTGTGAATTTGCAGGAATCTGATTGGTTCAAAGTCAGAAATGGGTGTGGTTAAATTAATTATTCAGCAGGATAAGGGGTTAAGTCAGAGCTCCAAATAAAGAGGAGTAACAAGAATTATTGAGAGATTATTTTCTTTTCTTTTTTTCTTATTAAAAACATACTTTGTGGGTACTTGTTAAATCACAGTGATTCTAACAAGTACTCCCATCAGATGGCTAAATGAAGAAATAAAAAAGTTATCCAAAAAATTTGTTACTGTGTGAGATGCCAAGTTCTGCAATGGAAGGTCAGGTGATTTTTTTCTAGGTACTCTGGTTTTGGCCCACCTCTGATAAGCAGTCAGCTTGATATAAGCTTAGTTGTCTTGAAAGGGCTGTAAAACAAAACAAAAAAATAAATAAAGGCCACAATCCTCCTTATCAGGAGTTGCTGTAAAAATCCTGAAAATTCAGACAGCTTGAGGACATGCTGTAATTCACCTTAAATTTTAACAAATTTGTTTCTTGGTCCAGCAAGGAGTCCAAAAGCTGCAGACTGAATGGCAAACAGTGTAGACCCTGATCAGACTGCTCCTCAGGAGCAGTCTGATCTGGGTCTGCACTGTTTGCTTAGGACTGACTGTCCCATTGTTAGGATCATTATGGTACGTTCTTGTACATGTATATGAACATGCTCATATCTGCTTCTGTTGTTTCAGGCCTGAAGATAAAAAGAGTATATCATCAGAGGAAAGTAAAAGCTCATCTTCACTGTCTCTTTCCAAGTCCAGTGATTCTGCACTGGAGAAAGTCATTACTTCCATTAAACCTCCTATACTTGAAACAGAAATTGTTGAAACAGACGTTAAAGAAAGATGCGAGTCATTACCGAATTTTATGAGTCAGTCGATGATTGTTACAGAGACAAAACATAATTCCTTAGAGCATAAAGTTAGATTATCTGTTGGATCAGCATCAGATCTGAAACGGCAGACGTCAACACCGGAAACTTCACTGGAATCTAATAAACTTAGCTCATCAGATGATCTGAAAAGTATGGACAATGTTTTAGCGGAAATTATGTCAGATGTTCGTTCATTAGAACTACAACAAAGCTCAGATAATAAAAGAATGAGTTTACCATTAGCCAAAAGTAAAACATCTGCTAAACACACACCAGATTTAGTTTTAGACTTGCCAGAAGATTCAAATTCTCCCTCGCCCTCAGAAGGAAGTGGGCCTGATAGCCCAGTCAGTGCTGCAGAAACGTTTGCCAAATCTAATCAAGGGACCCTCAAAAAGGCTGCTTCTATGCCGAGGAATATACCTAGTTCAGATATATACCGTAGTGAACTTACTACAGATTCAGAGCCTGGCGTGGTGACAGCTCCATTATTATCAACCTTCCATCAGATGAAACAGAAGAGCACAACATTGCCAGCAACAACAACCACTCGTAAATTCAGTATTGAAGAACAGTATGTGACTACCTCGAAAGAAACATTTCATGCTTTTAACCCTCCTATTGCTGAGAAACCAAAACCACAAATCAAACCCAAACCACCGATTATGAAAAAGCCAGTTTCAAGGTCACCAGATTTGTCTAAAAGGACAGAAGAAACTGACATTGACTCAGAAAGAGCAAGCAGTGCTTCACCCAGTTTAAAATAGATAATTATAAATCTTTTTCAAGGGGTTAGAACTACTTTCAGGGTAGGCAACTTTTTAAAAAGAAAATTTGTCTCCCTTATCAATAGGGGTCTATTCTGAACCTTTTTCCATCTGAGTAAATGTTGCCACACCCATTTCTGACTATCAGCCAGTCAAATTACACCACAACCTCTTTATAACACTGTTAATGGGGTCAAAAGCAGAAACCGTGTTAGTTAAACAACCGTGTTATATCCAAACAAAAATGTATAGATTATATAGAAAAATGACCATTATGGTCATTTTTCTATATAATCTATACATTTTGGGGACCCATCTTGAAACCGTGTTACATCCATAACCGTGTTATAATGAACAGTGTTATAATGAGGTTGCGGTGTACTTGTTACATTGATATATTATGTAATCATTCAAATTTGCAAACTGAATGACAAATGGTGTTGATAGAAGCCATCTGATCTGGATCTACACTGTTTACAAAGGTAGACTATATCTTGGAACAGGAGGACCAGGTTTGCCAAGGTAGGGGCTATATCATGGTTCAGCAGGACAAAAGATAAATGTCACACAAAACAAGAGAAAAGAATCCATGGATCTTTTCAAATACAGTGACATCTCAATGGGTAGAACAGTGATAACTCGGTTATGATGGATAACTAGAACTTGACCCAATGTCCTGAGGATCATATTTTTTACCCTTGGTGGCAAGAACTATTCTTGGCTACAAGAAACATCATGATCTCAAGTGTTTGAGCCATTGAGGATTGATTGTATAGGAATTTTAAATGCCTCATAATTTGTTATCAGTCATAGAATTTTTTATTAAAAAAAATATAACCTTTAACCCTTAACCTGCTGAACATGAAAAAGTACTATTTGGAGTAATATTATAATCCAGAACATCATTTGGGATCATCCAATCAGAACGGCTATACCTTAGAAAATGTTTGTTGGATTCTGCAAATTAACCGCTTGACGCTTATGACCCACAAAGAGGGTTGACGCGTCGTTAAACACGAAATCATCATCATCATGGATTCTGCAAGGGAGACAACCTACAAGGGAGACATCTTTTATTCCTTTTTGCTTAAGGGAGTCTTCATTTAAGAGTAGATCCCAGTTGACACGGAGAAACAAGTTTTGAAAAAAGTTGACTCCCTTAATGGTATTCACTCTTCTAGAATATTATCAGTTAAATCTTTTCATTACTTGCTTATTAACCCTTTTTGTACCAAACGAAATCTTCCTCCTTATATATTGCAGGAGTCCATTTCAAAATTTAGGGGTGTCAGGTTGTGTTTTCTTCAAACTTCATTTGGAAAATGGCTAAACTTTTTGCAAACACTGTAGGCCCTGATCAGACGCCGCATTCTGCAGTGTCTGATCGGGGCCTGCACTGTTTGCCAGGGTACCCGTTTTGGGGGTTTCTGGTACAAAATGGGTTAATCTGTGCAGGCAAAAGTCTCAAACTAGTAAAATTTAACTTAAATCATAAAAAGTCAGACAAGTTGATTGGATGACCTTGCTTCAACATAGCATATTGTTTTTAATTTTGTTCACAGTCCATTATATACATTAATAATGATTTTTCATTATTACCATTCCTGCATTCATCTTTTTATATAAAATGCTTGTATACATTGAATACTTTTGTAGATATTACACTTTGAGTCCATGCATTTAATCAAGGTGCTGCTTCAATGCATATTCTTAAACTGGCCACTTGTCTGAAATTTCTTTCTCAATAGCATGAAAAAAATCAGTGTAAACATAGCTCAGATAAGGCACTTTTTCATCTGAAAAGTGCTGATATTTTTTTTATTTCTGCATGAAAACTTGTGTTGTGGGTACTCATTAGAAGTGCCTCGGTGAGGCACTTCTAATGAGTACCCACAACATATGTTTTCATGCAGAAATAAGAAAAAAAAATATTTGGATACTCCATCTCATCTGGGGCTATGTAGTTAAACAGCTTTTCATCATAGCAGGTACCATATTAGGTGGATTAGTTGAACATGAGCCTTTGTGGCATTTTGGCTCGGACACTGTCTCTTGAACATTACTCTCAATTTTATCTGCAAAACCCCCAAATGGGTCATTGGCAAACATCAAAGGCCCAGATTACAGAACACAACATCTGGACATCTGATCCTGGTCTTCACTCCACTTTTGAACAGTCCCAAAGGTGGCCTTAACCCTTTTTGTAGCAAATGGAATCTTCCTCCTTATATATAGTAGGAGTCCATTACAAAATTTTGGGGTGTCAGGTTGTGTTTTCTTCAAAATTGATTAGGAAAATGGCTAAACTTTTAGCAAACAGTGGAGGCCCTGATCAGACGCAGCATTCTGCGGCGTCTGATCTGAGCCTGCACTGTTTGCCAGGGTACATGTTTTGGGGTTTCTGGTACTAAATGGGCTAATATAGGAATTTTACTGTACCTTGTATCTTTACTGTAGAAAAATACAGTTTGGACTGGTTGCTGGCTTACATACTCCTGTCACATATAGATCTCTAATTATCTCATGGTACAAATTCTCAGAATTTACATAGTAAGCATTAGGCTCATCAGCTCGTCACTTCAATATTGCCTCACCTTGGCACGTTGTGGATGCGGAATTTTTCATACATAAACAAATATTTGATGAATAACAGCTATAACAAGGTCCTCAGTGTTCCTTCATTAACCTCTGGACCCGAGGTTATAAAACTTTTTTCATGCTTGAGCATGAAATTTGAAATGCTCATAATTATTAAAATACAAACAAATGAGGCAATTTGTCTGCTCAGATTAGCTTAGAATGTTGTTTGTTCTGCTTATAAATTTTGAAATGCCAATTTCAAAATTCATGAAAAGGACAAATTTTATGTTCAGATGAGTTGCATGAAAAAGATTTTATAACCATGGACCCTGTTTACGAACTTTTTTGAGCTCAGGAACCAGTTGTTCAAGCTAACAATGTCATGAACTAACTTGTTGTTAAAACTTTATCATTTAATATGGCAGATACTCTAATATTTTTGCTGAAAAAATGTGAGCAGCTTTTGCAAATGCAAAAGCTGCTGGCATTTTTTCAGCAAAAGTACCACTGTACTTGATATTGTACTTGCTAGAACAGCTAATAAATTTACCGCTAACAAGCTTGTAAAGCTAACGATCCTTTGAACAACTAAGTCCAGTTGTTCAGTGCTCCTAAAGTTCTAAGTTATGTTTATGTTAAATTTTCAGTCATTTTTTACAGCAAAAGAACTCTATATTTTTGCCGAAAAATGTGTGCAGCTTTTGCTTTGCAGCGAAAACAATTGTATTGATACTTGATTTACTGAAATATTTAACAGGTTGACCACAAACATCGTAATTAAGCCAACATGGCTTTGAACAGCTGGGCTCTAGTTGTTCAAAACATCATAAGCTTAATAAACTTAAAATGTTAAATGTTCTAGAAAGTGAAATATCTCCGTGTTTTTTTGCTGAAAAAATGTAAGCAGCTTTTGCATTTGCAAAAGCTGCTCACATTTTTTCTGCAAAAATATTAGTATACATGGGTGAAAGTTGCCAGAACTGAAAATCCTGAAAATTGTCCCGAGGTCATGGGGGCTGCCTAGGCCCCCATGTGGGTCCAGGGCAATGCCCTGGTGGGGGCCCAGGGGGCGAAGCCCCCGGAAGCTCCATGGTTTTAGCTATTTGAGACCTCCCAAAACAGCCCCAAAATTAAGGAAAATTAAAACAAAACTAACAAAAAATTCTCTTGATATGATGTCTCAATCATCTTTTTTTTCTTTCAATCACCATTTTTCTATCTCATCTGCATTTTACAAGCACTTTACAGTAAAAGCACAGGTTTTTTTATTATGGCAATACATGCATAGCACACTTCCAAGCACTGTCTATACATAATATATATGACCCATGCCACGAGAAAGTAAAAAGCCTTGTTGGATATGGATCAGGTCTGACCTAAACCAGCCTGCTAAGCTTATTAGACTAGCTATAAGCTTTAAAACCTCAACATACAAAGGAGTGACCAAATGAGGGGCTGATCAGACTTTACTTATGTGTAGTCTGTTGATTACCTATGGCATTGGACATGTTTCATCATGGCACAATTCATATACAGTCAAACCTGTGAACAAAGGTCATCTGTGGGACAGGACAAATTTGGCCTTTATTCACAGGTGACCTTTATTCGGAGGTTTGACAACTACCATCAGGCCGACAGTGTACAAAAATTCTACATTTATTGATGAAATTGCAAGCTGTCACTGGATGAAGAAGCATATTGTTTTCCATTTAATTTACATGACGCCAGCAACCCCACACGTGTTTAAATCTTTCATAAAAGATGTTTGGAACCGGTAAAAAATATTTTCTCGATAGCTAAACGGTTGTGAATAGAGGTGGATAGAAAACAGCGCTGTACAGCTCCCGAATTATCCCTCCGTGTCAATAACCAATAACAACGTTTGACTTTTCGCGCCGAGCGTCTGCTATTTGGCGCCAAAACATAACCATTCATGAGATCGTAGAAAAGTCCGTTTTTATGATGCAAACATCTACCCTTAGATGTAGCTAATTGTCTGAGGAGGATTAAATCATTTTCACATTGATTGTGGATTAAATTTTATGACTGGAGGATAAACGCCAATTAGAGACATGACTTGATCATATTTTCACACCTTATCGACAAGCACCGCAGGGTGGCAATTATATGACAGGGATTAACAATAGTGTCATACTTGAACCATAATAAATACACAGATGGTTTGTCTCTGAATTGACCATGTCGCAATTATTGTGATTTACTTACTGGGACAGTTTTACCGTCTTAAGGACTGTCCGCCAAATTTAAAAAAAAAGTTTCGTCAATTTTTCTTCACTTTTCAAATAAACTATCTACAGTTCTTGTGTAAAACAGAATGCAATGAATTTATTCAATTCAACTCACTCACAAACCGTAACATGTTTGACCAAATCGCCAGGATTAAGGACAGCAATACCAATCAAGCAGGCCAATTATATGCCAATCAATGGCGATAATTACCTCAAAGCTAAAACCATGAGCGTGATGGATTCAATTATAGACCGTTATTCAAGGACAGCAACTCAGTTTGGGACTGAATAACGTGACCGTTGACCGTAGTGCACAGTGGACCGCTATTCCCAGTTAATTTATTAGGGAATTTCGATGGGAGAGGTTGAAAATGACCGTTGTAATAAGGGGACCGTTATTCGGAGGTGACCGTAAGCACAGGTTCGACTGTATATTGTATCATTATACCATCTTGATTCTCTTCCATCTAGACGTTCCACCTTTACCAGTACAAGTAATTTCTTTCTTTCTCTTATTCGATTCCCTTCCACATTCATCCACACAAATGATGCCAATGGAGCGTGTTCGTACACCGAAATTTTATCGCCGCTGCCGGTGATCGAACCGGGACCTCTAGCATCAGAGGCAAGTGCACTAAGCAATGAGCTTTAGCGCTCCGATTAAATCTTCACAATATCCATTTAATCTCTTCACAATATTTGCTTTAGGCAACTTGGGAGTGTGTGTGTTGGGGGGGGGGGGGATCTGCTCTCTCCTTTGTCTGCACCTGAAAATATATCCCTCCTACCCACCCACTTTGCCACAAGAAAAAAAATGTCCACTGTAATTAACTTGAAAAAGTATTTGCGAGCTAGGGTGGAGGCTATCTGCACGATTGTCCCACCCATGCCCTCCCTCCCTCCCCCCCCCCCCCAAAAAAAAAACTAAGTCCTCATTTAAAAAAAATTGGGCATAGGTTCCCCTAGGGGCGTGAGCCCGATATATTTACCCCCCCCCCTACCCGTACTATCCCAGGCCAGTAAAAGTGATGGGCAAGACAGAATGAAAAAAGGGTGAGTGAGTGAGTGAGTTTTAGTTTTACGTCCCACCAACAGCTAAGGTCATACGGAGACGGGACCTCGGTTTAAAGACTCATCTGAAAGTCTGGAGAAGCCCGGGATCGATCCTGCGATCCCTGGTTTACAAGGCGAGTAGCGTAACCACTGCACCACGGAGGCTTCTATGAAAAAAGGGTGGGTGGGGTACTGTGACTCATATTGACAACTGTCTGCGTTCACAGTACGACCTTTTTCCAGTTAGAAATATAAAGAAAACTGCTTACCTGGTTTGATTTGACAGTCCTAAGGCTGGTTTTGTGTTTGGTGTCCTCAGCGTGTAGACGCAGAGCCCTTTTCCCACTCGACTTGTAATTTATCGTTTTCCCACAGGCATCGCAATAAGCCATGCCTGCTATGTCTGGTTTCTTCAGCCAATCTTCATATTTCTGGCCCTGAGAATCCCTCTCGTCCATCCATTCCCAGCGCCACTTATTCTTCACATCTTTCTCTAGCAATTTTGTGTTTGAATCCCGCGGTAAAATCTTCATATTGAATGAAGAATAGCGTGTTTACAAAATGTATTGGAAAATCAATAATGGCGGACTCTCACCGGATTTACACGTTTCACAGAAACGATGTCTGGCGAGGTAAAAAATCCGGAATTCTGGAATAATCCGGAAAACTTTCACCCATGAGTATATTTAGCATTTTAAATGATCAAAGTTTTAACAATATGTTAGTTAACAACATTGTTAGTTTTGAACAACTAGCCCCTGGGCTCTAGTTCTTTGCCATACATGGCAAAGCCTTCTTATTTTATTCATTTTACTCATTTTTTTAAAACGTCATTTATTTTTTGAGTTCACAAAGGAATAGATAATGGGAGTATCTGATGGAATGTTCAAGATAATTTTCTTCAGTTCTTCTCCTTTCAGAAATGCTTTGAGTGCCTTGAACGATTTTAGGCCGGATAACTGGGTTAGCTGTATGATAAAAAAATACTATTAATCATTTTAGGACCATAGAAAATTCTAGACCGCTCCCGCCCATTTGGGCTTGGAGAAATAGATTGGGCTGCATGGTGTTTCCGCAGAGACCTGAAACTGAGTACTGGTAAATAGTTGGAAGGTCTAAACTGCCCAGGAAAATTGGTGCGAGTCGTCAGAGTTGGGTAAAAAGTCCCACAAAATTGGGAAGCAACATCTCAAAAATGGCCTAAATAGTGTTGATAGGGATATAAAACCTCAGCACAAATGGCAATCTAATATTTCAGTTGTCTTAATTTTTTTACAGGTAAAATAAGGCTTGACATTTCATGTGAATTATCTGCCCATCACTTACTGTTTCTTTCTGTTTTCTTGCACACCTGATAAGGAAAGCCATAGTTTTAGCTTGGGATAGAAATTCTGTTCTAACCCAGGTGTTCTTACCCAGGGACAGGGTAAAAATTGAATATTCTCGCGTGTTTGATAAATGCACTGGTTGAATACAGCCTCATATGCGCCATCGTAAAGATTGATGTTACAGCACATCACGGTAGTGTCATCACAATATGGCGGAAGTCGGCAACGGAAGTCACTGCAGTATTGAAAATCACGCTAAGAAATGGATAGTATGAAAGAAAAAGAATCCTTCATGGGTGTGAGGGATGGATAAAAAAATACTTCCCTCTGGATCACTGTCCGGCATCACTCGGCAAGCTTCATGATGCCGGTCAGTGACCCTCGGGACGGATTTTTCCATCCACGCCTGACACCCATGTAAGATTCTTATATTCCACACCCAGTATCCTTTAGTAAGAAACCAACTTTGGGACAGTTCACACCACTTTTGAACAGTCCCAAAGGTAGTTTTGACCCAGGAATTTTACTGTAGTGTTGACTGGGCTGTAAAAACCTTTAACCAAACAAAACCTCTCTTTATTGCTACTATCTAGTCTTTCCCTTTCTCTTTGGGAGATAATACATCATGACCCTCAAGGGTTGATGTCAATAAGAAAAATGTCATATACACATATACTCCCCTTGTCTGTTTCTATGGTGTTAAACTCATATGATTTATGTAGATATTTAGTATATAAGCAATGCAAGATACAAAGTAGTTATATAGTGGGGAATCTGAGGCCAGTTGTTCAAAACTAAGGATGTCATTAGTTAACATATCATTTAAACTTTGATTTTTAATATCAATACAGTAAAATTCCTCTATTTAGACCACCTTTGGGACTGTTCAAAAGTGGTCTTAAAGACCACTTTTGAACAGTTCCAAAGGTGGTCTCTGACCAGCGGACACTACATGCAGAAAACCCAAAGAAAGAATATCTGCAGTCTACTAAAGAAGCTTTTAAAGGCAGAATTAGTCTTAATTTTAGGTGGTCTTAATAGTGGAATTTCACTGTATTTTGCAGAAAAAAAATGTGAGCAGCTTTTGCAAATGCAAAAGCTGCTCAAATTTTTTTTCTGCTAATAGCTTTTTTTCCAGCAAAAATACCACCGCATTGAATATTGTACATGCATATACTATAACAGTTGACATTTTGACCACTAACAAGCTCGTTAAGCCATCGATGCTTTGAACAACTGGGCCCTGGCAAGTAGACCTGCACATATTGTTCAGATATAGTTATAATCAAGTAAAGAATAGGGGTATGATTTTAATTACAGACATTATGGAATTTAGGAATTTATGTCTGAAAACTAATCAAGAGATGTTATGGGCTGGGCAGGGTTGTTTCAAAGCATTCTTATCTTTAGAAACTTTTTTAGTGATGGAAAAAGTCAATATTCTTACAATTATGATCTCAAATACACCATTACTTGTAAGTTAACCCTCTGCATGCTGGGTATTTTTTCGCAGCAGACGACATTTTGAAATATTTTTCCAATTTTCAAAGAAAACAGGATTTGACATCTCATATAAATTGTCTCCTATGGAGACAATTTGTATGAGGTGTCAAGTCCTGTTTTCTGCAGAAAATAAGAAAAATATCAACAATTTGTCATCTGCTGAATTAGCCTAGAGAGTGGTAAATGTTAATTTTTGTTTGAAATTTCAAACGCAACATGCAGACACGCTGATAGTTTTGCTGAAAAAAAAAACGGTGTCAAGAGTTTTTGCTGAAAAAAATGTATTAGAGTAGCTTTTGCAATAGTCAACAGATATTTTTCTGCAGAAATACAATATGTATTTGATTTCATACTTGCACCAGTATCAACATATTCATCACTAAAGAAGTTCTTTACGCTAGGGATGCTTTGAACCACTGGACATTGATATATGTGTTGACATGTTTTCATGATCATCAACATTTTCGTGCAAAGTTCCAGATAGGGAGGAGTAATAAGGATGAATAAGAGATAATTTTCTTTTATTTCATGTGAGAAACTTTTATTGTCGGTACTTGCTGGAATTGCCTCAGTGAGGCTATTCTAGCAAATATCCATAATACAGTGAAACTTCAGTAACTCGAACATGAAAAGCTTGTTAACCTTGGCTAATTCGAATAGGCTCTCGAGAATTCTCCCAATAGCTCCAGATATCCCTGAAGAATTCTCCCAGTAGCTACAAATACCACTGAAGAATTCTCCCAATAGATCCAGATATCCCTGAAGAATTCTCCCAATAGCTCCAGGTATCACTGAAGAATTCTCCCAGTAGCTCCAGATACCCCTGAAGAGTTATCCCAATAGCTGCAGACATCCCTGAAGAATTCTCCCAATAACTCCAGATATCCCTGAAGAATTCTCCCAATAACTCCAGATATCCCTGAAGAGTTCTTCCAATAGCTCCAGGTATCACTGAAGAATTCTCCCAATAGCTCCAGATATCCCTGAAGAGTTCTTCCAATAGCTCCAGGTATCCTGAAGAATTCTCCCACTAGCTCTAGATACCCCTGAAGAGTTCTCCCAATAGCTGCAGACATCCCTGAAGAATTCTCCCAATAACTCCAGATATCCCTGAAGAATTCTCCCAATAACTCCAGATATCCCTGAAGAGTTCTTCCAATAGCTCCAGGTATCACTGAAGAATTCTCCCAATAGCTCCAGATATCCCTGAAGAGTTCTTCCAATAGCTCCAGGTATCCTGAAGAATTCTCCCACTAGCTCTAGATACCCCTGAAGAGTTCTCCCAATAGCTGCAGACATCCCTGAAGAATTCTCCCAATAACTCCAGATATCCCTGAAGAATTCTCCCAATAACTCCAGATATTCCTGAAGAATTCTCCCAATAGCCCCAGATATGCCTGAAGAATTCTCCCAATAGCTCCAGATATCCCTGAAGAATTCTCCCAATAGCTCCAGATATCAAGATATTTTAGGGAGATTGTCCTGATTTTATCTTAAAAAGGTAAGTTGTGGGTACTCATTAGAATCGCCACATAGTTCTAATGAGTACACACAACTCCATTATTTATAGAAGATTGAAAGTTATTCAGAGGTGATACCCATTATGCCACATTATTTTTAAACCTCAGTATTTTCATGGTCCCAATGGTATTTTGAGTTATTGAAGTTCTACTGTATATAAGGGGAATGGGAACACCTTCAGGGGAGGCAACTCCTGCAAAAGTACTTTTGTCTTCCATGTCAATAGGGGTCAACTCTTAAAGGAAAGAATTTGCTCCTGAGGAGCAAATTCTTTCCTTTAAGGGTAGACCCTTTTTTTAGTGAGACAGGGCTCGTAAAAAAGTGAACAGGAAGTCCCGAAAGTTGTTTCCCTTTGAAAAATGGCGGAAAATCTGCCAGTTGTGCCCATTCCCCTTAAATACAGAAAAAAGTGTTGGCAGGAAAAACGCTGCGACATCATGGCGTAATGTCCCTGTTGTATAGAAATATTAAATGATGGCACGGTGAAAATGTAGTTTTCTTTAAAAAAAAAAAAGATGTTTTTTCTTGATAAAGGGCGACAGTTACGAGTAAAATGAAAAATTGTGAAAAAAGAAAATTTATTGGAAGAATTAATTTTGATAGTCTCACTAATCTGGAGCTTTGTCCATGGTCATGAATATCTGTTATTCAGGGGTCAAATTAGACCCTTTGATTATAGTGCTCAGCAGGAACCATTTCATAAGAAAACCTGTTTTCTGTCAGAAGTTAAGACCCCACCCATCGGGGCTTGAAGTAATAGATAGGCGCAGAGCTGAAACCGACCGCACACGAGTACTGGTAAACCACTTGGGGGATCTAAGCCTGCCCAGGCAAAGCAGTGCGAATCGGACTGTCCATGCTTAAAGATCCTCTCGGTTTAATTGGGCAGCAGGGCTTTAGATGTCATTTCATCTCAATGTCGGGTAAAAGTCCCACAAAATTGGAAGCAATGTCTCAAAAATGACCTATACATTGTTGATGGGGACATTAAACCTGAAATCAAACAAACAAATCTGTCAGAAGTTCTGAACTTCAGCCCGTTGATCGCTTAGTTGTACGTTTAGAGAAAGCACCCCCTCCCAGCGGGGGTTGGAGAGATAGATTGGGTGCATGGTGCTTCCGCTTGGGGCTGAAACTGACAGAACCTTCACACTGGTTATGTTTTGGTCATCTGTGAATACGCTTTTCATGTAACAGAACATGAGGTTTGTTGTGATTTGGTTCACATTGTTGTTATGTAGAAAGGAAGGTAATATATTTGTATATTTGTACATTGCTATACTATATTGAAAAGGTGCAATCTCTCGTTAGTGTATAATCTACCAGATTTACCTTATGTATTCGGACAGACAGACCTGATCAAACATTGTTAACCCAGATGAGACGCCGCATTTTGCGGCGTCTCATCTGGGTTAACACTGTTTGACACTCATCCAGCTTTTTTGTCGCACCTGCTTTAGCAGGAAGACATAGGCGTGCAAGTTTCCGTCCGTCCGTCCGTCCGTCCGTTCGTCCGTCCGTTCGTCCGTCCGTCCGTTCGTCCGTCCGTCCGTCCGTCCGTCAACATTTTACACTGGATGTCTTGTCATCGTAACTCCTCCTACACTTTTAGACCGATCATTTGGAAACTTTGCATGTGCTTTCGCCATGGTATGAGGATGCGCATGTGGTTTGGACTTAATCTTCGAATCAATTTTTGTCACTTTTTCCATATTGTGAACTTAGTCATTTTTAGGTATGCGATACGTACCTCTTGTCATCGCAACTCCTCTTGCAGTTTTATACCGATCATTTTGAAACTTTGCATGTGCTTTCACCATGGTATGAGGATGTGCATGTGGTTTCGACATAATTTTCAGAATATTTTTTTCCGCTTTTTGCACATTATGAACTTAGCCATTTTTAAGCTTCATTTGATATACGACAGGTACCTCTTGTCATCGCAACTCCTCCTACAGTTTCATACCAATTATTTTGAAACTTTGTGTGTGATTTTGCCATGCTATGAGGACGCGCATGTGGTTTGGACTTTATCTTCGGATAAATTTTTGTCACTTTTTCCACATTGTGAACTTAGTCATTTTTAACCTTTGATTGATATATGATAGGTACCTCTTGTCATCGCAACTCCTCTTGCAGTTTTATACCGATCATTTTGAAACTTTGCGTGTGCTTTTGCTATGGTATGAGGATGCGCATGTGGTTTGGACTTTATCGTCGGATCATTTTTTTTCACTTTTTCCACATTGTGAACTTAGTCATTTTTAACCTTCAATTGATATATGATAGGTACCTCTTGTCATCGCAACTCCTCTTGCAGTTGTATACCGATCATTTTGAAACTTTGCGTGTGCTTTCGCCATGGTATGAGGTTGTGCATGTGATTTCGACATAATTCTCAGAATATTTTTTTTTCACTTTTGCACATTGTGAACTTAGCCAATTTTAAGCTTTAGTTGATATACAACAGGTACCTCTTGTCATCGCAACTTCTCTTACAGTTTTATATTGATCATTTTAAAACTTTGAGTGTGTTTCTACCTATGGTATGAGGATGTGCATGTGGTTTTGACTTTATCTTGGGATCAATTTTTATCACTTTTTCCACATTGTGAACTTAGTCAGTTTTTTACCTCACATATATAGGCTATGGATTCTTTTCAAAGCCCTATATTCATTTCTTCTGCCTTAAATAAACTTTTATTTTTTTGTGTGGGGCAGGTGGGGAGCAGGTGCGACATCAACTTCACCGAAGTTGAATTTCTGGTTTGGACACACTATCAGGCAGTAAAATGTATTTGTTCAAATTTTAGAACAAGTATGGGAAGGTGACAGGTGACCAAATATTTAGGGTAAATACGGTAGTTAACTTGTGTCTCGTATTCTCAGTGTTTGTGTTGCTGCATGTTAATAGATCTGTGTGCAATAGGTGTGCTAGGGTGTAATAAAATCAGTCAAAACTTAAAATGGCTTCAAACACCTTTGGGACAAAAAGGATTTTTTTTTTCTAGTTCAAGCCTCCTAGAAGACAGTTTGCATGAGATTTCAAGTATCTTCTGGGAAAAATAAGAAAATTTTGTCTGCTGAGTTAGCCCAGAGAGTGGTAAAGGTTAATTGTAGGGGCAGGTCGACATATTTTCAGTTTTCTATAAAATGAAGGTCTGTTGTGTATATGGTAGTCTTAGAATGACCTTGATGAGGCTAATCTCATGAGTATTTACAAACATGCATTTTTAACCCTTATCCTGCTGAATAAGTTAATTTAGCCACACCCATTTCTGACTATCAACCTATCAAATTACTTGATATAATGTATTAGTTCAGTTCACAAACTGCATAACGGAGTAGATCCTGATCTTCAGAAGCCATCTGATCTGTATCTACACTGTTTACAAAAGTAGGGGTTGTTGTGTTCAATGTGATAAGGGCGGAGTTCCAAAAAGAAATCTGCCTAAATGGTCCCTAAAACCTTGTATCTGGAGCTATGGAAAGAATTCCCTAGGGACACATTAGGTTTGAATCAGCCATGGTGAAAGAGCCATCGGTATTTGAGTCAAAGAAGTTTTTACTATACATGCCACTACTTCAGCTGTACTACCGTAAAAGTCCTAAAAAAAGCCGTACACCTTGAGGACTTGCTAAAATTCTCCTAAAATTTTAACAAATTTGATTCATGATCCAGCAAGGAGTCCGAAAGTTGCAGACAGAATTTCAAACAGTGTAGACCCTGATCAGACTGCTCCTTCAGGAGCAGTCTGATCTGGGTCTGCACTGTTTGCTAAAGCCTATCTGCCCCAATACTTAGGACCATTATGGTACTGGAAAAAAATATCTTCATTTATAACTATTGAAAATTCTGACCATGTCACGGCTACGTTAGAATCGCCTCAATTTTGGGTACTCAGAATCGCCTTGTCGAGGCAATTCAAACAAGTACCCTCAACATGTACAAGAAATAAGGAAAATTATCTTTTCATTATCCTCATAACTCCTCATAATCTGGGGCTATGATTACATTGTCAAATGTTTACAAAATGTTTGATTGATTTTTATTCAAGTAGTGTAGTAGTCGCAGACAAGATTGACTAGGCCGAGCTATTGTTTGTACCTGCCTTTGGACTCTGCTATTAACAAAAAGGTAAACCAAATCACCCGATTGTTTGACACAAACAAAGCTGTGGTGTATATTGCTATTTGGTCCGCTTGCAGAAAGCATGCGGAAGGCACTCTACCGAATCTTCTGTTTGACATATATTGACAGCAACTCAGTATCTCAGCTTAGTCAGTCTTATCTACAACTACTATGCACAGTGAAATTGAAAAACAAAAGCAATTCCTCACATTCTCAGGAGTATAACTGGGTGTCTTTACTTTTTCTAACCATGATTACACAGAATCAAACAGTGCTTAATGGTGCGTGTACAACACTAAGTAACTACCAGTTCATAAATTTTTTTATAACTCTGTTCGTTTGGATACAAAAAAGTTTAAGATGAATTTCAAAAATGTAAATGTAAAGATTTTATATAGAAAAATTATCATAAATGGTTATTTTTGTATACAACCTACAGTCGAACTTCAATGGCTTGAATACCTTTGGGACCACAAATATCTGTTCGAGACTGGTGGTTCCAGCCACTAATTGCTACTTCCAGGAGGCGTAACGGGGATAATTTTGAACTTCTTTTCGGTGTTCTATAGTAAAATGTATGTTGTGTGTGCTCATTAGAATTGCCTCTTTGAGGCAATTCTTATTAGTACACGCAGCATACATTTGCAAGATAAAAGTCGAAAATCTCTTAAATTATCCCACACCACTTCCTATATAGAGGATTTCCATAGAAACTAAAAAAACGGGTTTGACACACCATGGTAAACGAACCATCGGTGTTCGAGCCATCGAAGTTCTGCTGTATAACCTATACATTTTTGTATGGATATTAAAGGTTGTTTAACTAATTATAATAGACCCCAGCAATAGTTTTATAAAGAGATTGTGATGTATACAAGGTGGTAATAGAATTTGGTCTGTTGACAATGTAATAGCTTTTGTTCAGTTAGCTTCAATGTACATTATTGAAATAAGCAAAATGGTGAGTGATTTGTCAAAGTGCGAGAGTTACCTGTCCCTGTTCGTAGCCAAGTTTTGTTGATCTGATTGTTGACAAAATATTTGTCCTTAAACTAAGAACAAATACAATGGAATATAAAATAAACACATTGAAAAATAACAAGTTTGTTTTCTTTTCCTTCCAGTGGCTCATCACGTGAACTAGTCCATGAAATGACTAGCCCCTAAACCCCACTTTTTATAGAAAAAATTAGGGTTTACGAGGTTATACATTATTTTTCGTATTTCTGCTCCAAGACATAGGTTGTGGGTACTCGTTAGAACCGCCTCAATGAGGGGGTTCTAACGAGCACCCACAACCTAGTTAGAACCGCCTCAATGAGGCGGTTCTAAAGAGCACCCAACCTATAGTTGCAGTACAAATAAGAAAAATATCACAGATTTTCATCAGAAAAGTAGCCATTTTGGAGATGTGAAACAAAAGCTGTCACTATAGGTGACCAATGCCGCCCACGGAAGTATAGCAAGTCCTCAAGGTCTCCGCAATTTTTAGGATTTTTGTTGTAAGTTGCCTCCGAAGTATGTTTTGACATTATTTTGTATATTCAATGTCAATGGCTTATTATGTCTCCCCCGAAAAATTTTTTTTCGGAGAGACATATTGTTTTTCCGTCTGTCACACTTTCGTGTCCGCTCTGTAACTTGAAAACTATCCTCACGAAACTTCGTATAAATATTAATCAGCATTAGACGATGTGCAGTGCGCAAGAACTATAACTCTCGCATTTATACTTTTTGAATTATCTCCCTTGGAAGTTTGTTGGTATGTATATATGTATGGGCAAATTGTGTCCGGTCAATAACTTTCTTATTTTTTGATGGATTTTAAAATTACTTGGCAGAAATATTAACAATCATAAGACAATGTGTGGTGCGCATGAGGCAGGTCAGTACCTCAAAGGTCAAGGTCATACTTAGAGGTCAAAGGTCAAAAAAGGGGCCTTTTTTTCGTATTTGGTCAATAACTTTCTTATTTTGAGATGGATTTTAAAATTACTTGGCATAATTATTAACAACCATAAGACGATGTGTGGTGCGCATGAGGCAGGTCGGTACCTCAAAGGTCAAGGTCATACTTAGAGGTCAAAGGTCAAAAAAGGGGCCTTTCTTTCGTATTTGGTCAATAACTTTGTAATTTTGAGATGGATTTTAAAATTACTTGGCATAATTATTAACAACCATGAGACGATGTGTGGTGCACATGAGGCAGGTCGGTACCTCAAAGGTCAAGGTCATACTTAGAGGTCAAAGGTCAAAAAGGGGGCCTTTTTTTCGTATTTAGTCAATAACTTTCTTATTTTGAGATGGATTTTGAAATCACTTGGCAGAAATGTTAACCAATATAAGGCGATGTGTTGCGCACATGACCCATGTTGGTACCTCAAAGGTCAAGGTCATACTTAGAGGTCAAAGGTAAAAAAAGGGGCCTTTTTTCGGGTTTTGTCAATAACTTGCTTATTTTTAAATAGAATTTGAAGTTACTTGGCAAACATGTTAACTATCATGGGACGATGTGTTGCATGCATGATTCAGTTTGGTACCTAAAATGTCAAGGTCATACATAGAGGTCAAAGGTAAAAAGGGGCCTTTTTTCGTGTTTGGTCAATAACTTTCTTATTGTTAGATGGATTTTGAAATTGCTAGGCAGAAATGTTAACCAGCATGAGATGATGTGTTGCACGCATGACCCAGTTTGGTACCTGAAAGGTCAAGGTCATACATAGAGGTTAAAGGTAAAAAAAGGGCCTTTTTGTGTTCTGTCAATAACTTTCTGATTATGCTCCAACTTTGAAAAAGTTGGAGGAGCATATTGGTTCTGGTTCGTTCGTCCGTTCGTCTGTCCATTACGCTTTTGATGCATAGCATAACTAAAGAACCGTGTATGCTAGGGTTTTGAAATATCATATATGGATTCCTCATGGAAAATTAGCTGACGCGTATTTTTTTCGCGTCCGGATTATGTCCCCTTCAAGAGTTATTGCCCTTTGAAATTTTTTTAATAAAATCTTGTCAGCAAGATATCTCAAAAACTATTGGAGCTAGAGCCTTGAAAGTTTGGTGAATATATTGGTGGTGATGAGTAGATGAACTGATTAACTTTTGACAAATTCCGAAAAATACTTTGTGAGTTATGGCCCTTTGTCATTTTGGTAATTTGTGCCCATTGTAATGTATGCTAAAAGTGATGCATAGCATAACTTAAGAACCATGTATGCTAGGGTTTTGAAATTTCATATATGGATTCCTCATGGAAAATTAGCTGACGCGTATTTTTTTTCTCGTCCGGATTATGCCCCTTTCAAGAGTTATTGCCCTTTGAATTTTTTTTTTTAATAAAATCTTGTCAGCAAGATATCTTAAAAACTATTGGAGCAAGAGCCTTGAAAGTTGGAGAATAGATTGTTGGAGATGAGCAGATGAACTGATTAACTTATGACAAAATTCCGAAAAATACTTTGTGAGTTATGGCCCTTTGTCATTTTGGTAATTTGTTCCCATTGTAATGTATGCTAAGGTGATGCATAGCATAACTTTAGAACCGTGTATGTTATAGTTTTGAAATTTCATATATGCATTTCTGATGGAAAATAAGTTGACACATGTTTTTTTCTCGTCAGGATTATGCCCCTTTCAAGAGTTATTGCCCTTTGAAATTTTTAAATAAAATCTTTTCAGCAAGATATCTCAAAAACTATTGGAGCTAGAGCCTTGAAAGTTGGTGAATATATTGGTGGTGATGAGTATATGAACTGATTAACTTTTGACAAAATTCCAAAAAATACTTTGCGAGTTATGGCCTGGAAAGAAGATAATATGAAGACTAAACCGATTTCATAACATACGGTTCTTTTATAACGTTATTTCAGATAATTGGTTTATTACGCGACGTCACATGCGTTGTGACGTTTGGACAGCAACGTAAGTAACGTCGGTTGCTAGGAAATTAATAGTTGTGTTGAGATCGTCACGGAAAATCGTAAGGGCTACAAACAGTGTAGCATTCGTTAATAAATCGTGTTCAGCAATTGATTTCATTTCTTTGGTGTTATTTCCATAATCGGGAAAATCGTCGCACCAAAACTGGTAGCAGAGCGAGGTTAACAGAACGGAAAATTAAGGAAAACGGAAACATATTGCTGAAATACAGACAAAATGGCGTCGGAGAACAGGACAAGCGCATATAGTGAAAGCGAAAACGTCAATTCTGCCGGGATTTCGATTGAGAGTTTGGATACAGAAATAAAGCTCAAGACAGAAAAGGTTCTAACCAAATCCTACTTTACGCGTTCAAGATATAAGTTGCTATTTTTGATAGAAAGACATAAATCGGCCAGCAACGAGGAGATCGAATGTGCATGCGATAGACTTGATTGTGCAATGGAGAGCGTGCTGGACGTTATGTCATCCTTATCGGAACTGTATGTGAAAAATAACCAAATGGAAAATGGTAAAAGGGTTGTCGTAGAAATGGAGAAGATCGAGGAGGAATTAACAGCGGCGTATGAAGCAGCAAGACGGTGCATGGATAAACAGAAAGAACAAGCAAGTGAGATATCAGAAAGACTTACGGTAGACTTAAACAGAATGAACATTTCAGAACATTCGAAGGTATATGTGCAGCAGCAAAACGAATCACAGAAAAGCAGTATAGACTCTCAGCCTTGGAAATCTACTCATGGAACGCTGGAAAAGGTAGGACTTCTCGGTTACTCAACGGTACTTAGAGCAAACGAAATAGCAAACCCTACCCAAATACAGTCAAAGGCCTTGTTTGATGAAACAGAACAAAAGCCTGTATATGACAGAATGACGAACAGGATCGATAGGGAGAATTCATTGTCAAATACAAACAGACCTGTAGAACACCACAGCTTAAATACTGTAGTAAATGAACGCAAACTGGGGGTTGAGGCTGTGCCTTTCGAACCGACAGCTAGCTACAATACTCCATCAATCGGGCAAGATTTATGGAGGCAATTAAAACGTGTTGAAATACCTGTTTTTAATGGAGAAAAGCGTCAATATCAGAATTGGAAAGCTGCCTTCATCGCCTGTATTGATAGCGCACCAGCAACGGCAGAGTATAAGCTTTTGCAGCTACGTCAATATTTGTCCGGGGACGCTTTGAAAGTGATCGCGAGTTTAGGACATTCTGCTACAGCTTATGAAGCTGCCAAAGATCGACTGGAGCGGAAGTTCGGCGGAAAACGTAGACAGATCGCTATTTACTTAGAAGAGCTGGAGCAGTTCCGTCAGATTAGACCAGGCAGTGCAAAGGATATCGAGGAGTTTGCTGATCTGCTCGATATCGCAATGATAAATCTGCAAGAGGCAGGACATCAATATGAAGTGGGGGACGGATCGCTGTACATCAAGTTGCAACGCAAACTACCGGAAGCGATGCTTGCACGTTATCATCGCTGGGTTTTTGAAAACAACAAGGAAGAATCGGTAATAGCACTGCGAACATGGATACTGCAAGAAGCTGAGTTCCAGACAATAGCCTCAGAGACGGTGCGTGGTCTATCGGGCAAGCTCGATGATGAATCATCTCGATCAACAGCTTGGTATGGCAATCAGCAGACATTCTTCGGTGAAGCACACCAAAGTCGGAAGTCCCTAAAATCACTTTGTCCGGAATGTGGCAAGCAGCACGGAATCTGGAACTGTCAAGAGTTTATTCGAAGAAGCGTGCCAGATCGATGGAGCATAGCCAAACTACTACAGCTGTGTTACCGATGTTTAGCGCAAGGACACCAAGGAAAGTCGTGTCCCCGAAGCCGACGATGCGGGCAAGACGGGTGCATCTTCTTGCACCATAAACTGCTGCATACACCAGGACCCATCGAACAGAAACTGCTTTCGGAAGATAATACTGAGTTAAAACGTCCTTCTTGTCCGGACCTGACAACCCCAACAAAAGATCGAGCCACTTGCCTCACGGAGGGGAAGGAACAAGCGGAACAGACAACGATGTTGAGTCAAAGCTACGTGCGGCCAGTTTTCATTGGACTGCGAACTGTTCCTGTAATTCTTCAAAATGGAGGCCGTTCACTGACAGTTAATGCCTTGCTAGATGATGCTAGTACGAAGACCTACGTAAATGCTGACGTCACAGCCGAGCTAGGCCTGATAGGAAGAACAGAAAAGGTGACTGTCAATGTGTTGAATGGTCAATCTAACACTTTTGAAAGCAAACCAGTCAGTGTCGAATTAAAGAGCGTAACAGGCAGTGTTACCATGGAAGTCAACGCCTACACCGTAAACAGGGTCACCGGGAATATGCATGTCGACGACTGGAACAAGTGCAAGGAACGGTGGCCTCATCTGAGGGATATCGACTTTCCATCTTCGCTAAGAAGGCCTATCGTCGACATTTTAATAGGATTGGATTGTGCGGACCTTCTCTATGCCATACAAGAGGTGAGGGGAAGACCAGGGGAACCTATTGCCAGGTTAACACCCCTGGGCTGGACATGTATTGGTAATACCGGCTTAGATCAGCAAGAGGTAATACACACAAATTTTGCCTGCACTTACTGCGTAAATAATCAGTCTGAAATTCAGGCAATAAACAAGACGTTGGAACAATTTTGGGAAAATGAAGATGTCTCTACGGGTCTTAAACAAGATATCGGGAAACTCAACCTGGACTATAATGAGATGGTTCGCAAACTGTCCGTCGCTGAAGCTAAATTCGAAGTAGCTCCCAACGCAAGCGACTGCCTTGAGCATGAACGCAGTCGGAAGCAAACGAAACTAGAGAATATACATCAGAGGCACAACCCAGCCAAGGAGAAAACAGTCGTTCTTCATATGACGGATGAAAAGGAAGAAATATATCACAATGAGGAATCAGCTAAGGAGCATGACCAAGTAGTACTGAATGGGAACGAAAAGGAAAGGACCAAGATACCACAAAGACTCATTCGACATTCAGTTAAGACAGACTCTCCAAACAGAGAAGACGTCGCCAGAATAATTGGCGACCTTACGCTTAAGACAAAGAAGGCTGTTCCGGCAAAAAAGGTAAACCAGTTCCTGTCAGGGGAGAGAACAAAGCTACAGTCGAATAAGACAAACATGGAGAATATCCCGGAGAAAGAGAGACATTATCACGAAGTGCGAGATCTCAGCGAGAGGCAGCTGGAGCACATAAAGGAATATACGACCGAGAAACTACGACTGGGACAGGACAACACTACAGCTGAAAAGAAGAGGAATAATGTAAAACAAGAGATGGCATGTCCGCGTTGCGAAGCTCTAGATTCAGTACGGTACATTGAAACCAATCACAAAACTGTATCACTAGAATAAGAACTTTTATCGCAAAAACGATTAACAATGTTTAACTTAATTTAGTTGAGATTCTAATCAACATTATAGTGAAGCTCATATTAAGTTTGATAATTTAATAAGTATGTCTATACAGTTTATGAACTTTCGAAGCAGGTGCACGTACCATTTCAATAATAGCGACTTTTGTATCATTTATTTGAGTTTATCAAATGATAGACATTTGAGGAGGGGAAAATGGAAAGAAGATAATATGAAGACTAAACCGATTTCATAACATACGGTTCTTTTATAACGTTATTTCAGATAATTGGTTTATTACGCGACGTCACATGCGTTGTGACGTTTGGACAGCAACGTAAGTAACGTCGGTTGCTAGGAAATTAATAGTTGTGTTGAGATCGTCACGGAAAATCGTAAGGGCTACAAACAGTGTAGCATTCGTTAATAAATCGTGTTCAGCAATTGATTTCATTTCTTTGGTGTTATTTCCATAATCGGGAAAATCGTCGCACCATGGCCCTTTGTCATTTTGGTAACTTGTGCCCATTGTAGTGTATGCTAAAAGTGATGCATAGCATAACTTTAGAACCGTGTATGCCAGGGTTTTGAAATTTCATATATGGATTCCTCATGGAAAATTAGCTGACGCGTATTTTTTTTCTCGTCCAGATTATGCCCCTTTTAAGAGTTATTGTCCTTTGAAATTTTTTTAATAAAATCTTGTCAGCAAAATATCTCAAACACTATTAGATCTAGAGCCTTGAAAGTTGTTGAGTATATTGGTGGTGATGAGTATATGAACTGATTAACTTTTGACAAAATTCTGAAAAATACTTTGCGAGTTATGGCCCTTTGTCATTTTGGTAATTTGTGCCCATTGTAATGAATGCTAAAAGTGATGCATAGTATAAGCGGGGGAGACATCTGTGTTTTTGTAGAAAAACAAATTCTAGTTTAACATGGCTGGTCAGTCCCCAGGGAAGTCCCCTAGCTCCAGATAAGAAACAGAGATAATCTAGGGAGATTTTCTCATTATATCATCATCATCATCAACAACGGATTTTTGATTAACGTGCAGGTACAGGGGCAACGTCCACATAAGACGCCCCCTTCCAGGTAGCTGGCTTGCTGCACGCATGACAGATCTTACACCAGATCTCCAGGCTTGTCTATCATGAGGATCGATAGCAGAGAGCTTCCATTCTCTGCAATCTCTTTCTGTTAGCTGCTTCCAGGTCATCTTGGGCCTTCCTGGCCCCCGCTTTCCACCTACCTGTATGTCACAGGCAGTCTTGACTGCACCGTTGGAGCATTCCACATGTCCATACCAGCGAAGCCTTCTCTCTTTCAGGATGAGGTCCAGGTCCTTAATTCCAAGAGGCTCAAGTAACTCACTGGACCTGATGGTGACAGTGTCCTGTGGCTTGACATTGCAGATCTGTCTGATCATTGCCCTGTCATTTCGCAGTAGGCGTTGGAGGTTTGGCTTTGTCAATGGCCATGTCTCACTGGCATGGAGCATTGCGCTTCGCACACAAGAGCTATACACACGGCCACGTGTCTTGAACGAGAGGTGGCGGGAAGAGAGAACTGGTAGCAACTCCTTGAATTTCTTCCAGGCTGTTTTCACACGTGATTAGTTGAAAGGTCACAACCACCAGCTGCAGAGAGCATATCACCTAGGTAGCAAAAGGAAGCTACAACCTCCAGCTTGTCGGATCCGACTTGGACCTCCCTCTGTGGTCTGCCATCTAAGGGACGTGCAGTTCCTTGGCACAGTCTACACCTGTAATCAGGGTATCTCAAAGCATTTATGTGTGTTCTTATTAGAATCACATAGATAAGGTGATCCTAATGAGCTTTCATTTTTTGGCAAAAAGTTCCGCATTTTCTACATTTCTAAAAATAACACCCCTTACTTTCAAAATTAACTTGAAAGACTCCATTCAGTGCAAAATGGGTTAAGGCGCATTACTTATTGAGGCTGTACCTCTGTATGGATAAGGCTTTTGTAAAATCTAGTTATGATGTTAGACTTTTCTTCAGTGGGATTAGACATGGCTGATCTCCAGTTTGATCCGTCAGTGTTTCACTCCGTCAGATTTCTGACTGATGATGTCATTTTCAGAAAAAGACTGTTATAATATTTTTTTTCTATTTGTGTGTGTGTGTTGGCGTTAACGACATGTCAGCCCTTGTGTCATCTGGAGAAAGGGAGAAAACAGATAGGAAGAGATAGTAGAGGTAATGAAAGACGGATAGAGAAGAAAAAGCAAAATGAAAGAAAGTGAAGAAGCAGAAGAAATAACATCCCTCCCTCTTCCCTTACCTGCTGCAAGGACAGCAGGCCTTGCCCAACTGTAAGCCAATATCAGTTGAGCGTCCGGTGACATAAGATATTTGTCACCTTCACCTTACTACTTTTTTATTAATATTACTTCTTATTATCTGGGATAACGGGCCTCCATGGCGAAGTGGGTGAGAGCCCTGGCTCTTAAATCATCAAGTCCATCACCGCTAAGGGTTCGATCAGTTGGCTCTGGTTTTCGCCCGCCACTGATTAATAAGTGAAGTAATCTTGAAAGGGCCATAAAACTGGAAACAAAACCCAAAATATTGAGGTTTTACATCCCTGTCAACACTATTCAGGTCATTTTGGAGATGTTGTTTCTGATTTTGAGGGAATTTAACGAGACATGAAAATGACATCTCAAGCCCTGGTCTGTCTCGCACCACTTTGCCTGGACAGGCTTAGACCTTCTTAGGCATTTACCAATACTCAAAAACGCTTTCAGTTTCAGCTGTGCGTGGAAGCACCTATTTCTCCAAGCCCTGATAGGCACTTAATGGTACATGTATGTTAGCTAAAGATATCATCAGCTGTGAACATTTGGACCCAGGTTGTACTCAGAGTGTTGACAGATGAGACCTACCATATTTACCATATGAGCCCCGCCATGCGAATTTGTGTCTTCGAGCATTCCGTCATGACAAATTTTAACTGCGCATGCCCAGCCATTCAGAGGGGCCAGGGATATGGCTTTCTGTCTGAAGGTTCCTCTTGATTCACTGCTTGTATGAGCGAGCAGCGAAGGTTCTGGTGAGACTGTGCGGATGCGCAGGCTCGCCTGAACCTTTGCTGCTCGCATAGGCGATAAGTACCAAAACCGCTTGACGGGGCCCATATGTATTCGAACAGACAGGCTTAGAAAACAGTGTTGACCCAGATGAGATGCCGCAGGATCACTATTTGCCACTCATCTAGCTATTTTTAGACACAACATAGGATATGTACTCGGACAGACAAGCGTTGACCCAGATGAGATGCCACATTCTGCAGCATCTACATCAGGGTCTACACTATTTGCCACTCATTTAGCTATTTTTAGACAACGTAGGATAGTAAATTGTAATTGTTCAAGTTTAAAAGCAAGTACGGTTAGAAGTTCAGGGCCCAGTTGTGCAAAACTAACGACGTTCTGTGTTAACGTATCATTAAAACTTTGATCATTTATTATGGCAAATCTGCTAATACTTTTGCTTAAAAAAGGTGAGCAGCTTTTGCATTTGCAAAAGCTAAAGCTGCTCACCTTTTTTTCAGCAAAAATACCAAAATTTTTAACATAAAACTTGCTAGAACAGTTAACAATATGACCACTAACGAGCTTGTTAAGCTAACTATGCTTTGAACAACTTCCCCCAGGTGTCCCAATACTTCAGTTAATTTACAGTACACCAAACCAGTAAACGGGCCTCCGTGGCCTAGTGGTTAAGAGCGCTGACTCTTGCATGATCATTATGTCTCTCACCGCTGTGGTTCGAGCCTCGCTCAGGTCACAGGTGAGATGCCAAGTTCTGCAACGGAAGGTCAGGTGGTTTTTCTCCCGGTACTCCGGTTTTCTTCCACCTCTGATTAACAATCGGCTCGATATGTGTGAAATAATCTTGAAAGGGCCGTAAAACCAAAACCAAACCAAACCAAACCAGTTTTCTGCAGCTTGATATAACTAACAGGACATCAAAACAAACAACACAGCTTCAAAAATATAATCTTTATTGCAACAACCTGTAGATCTTTCTCCATGTGGTCATAAGTTATACTACTGGTATTATAAATTAAATATGTACATTTATACATGACTAATGTAGCTAAGCATATTTAGCACTTAATCCAGGAAGATGTTATTTATAGCTATTCTTGTAACTGTGCCATCAGTGTGCTGTGTAAAGTTATCTTATTCATGTGCTGGTTAAGGCAAACAGTGTAGACCCAAATCAGATGTTGCATATCTGGGTCTGCACCATTTACCTAACCCTTATCTTGCTGTTCACGACAACCCCTATCTTTGCAAACAGTGTAGAACTAGATCAGAGGGCTTCTGAAGAAGCCCTCTGATCAGGATTTCAGAAGCCCTCTGATCAGGATCTACACTGTTTGGCATTCAGTTTATGAATTTGTAGCAATAATTATATCAAGTAATTTGATTGGTTGATAGACAGAAATGGGTGTGGCTTAAATGAATATTCAGCAAGATATGGGTTAAGAACAGGAACTGAAAGGTAAAACAAGTAAGTCCCAATTCCTTCCCAGCCAACTCTTAGAGATAATCGACCCACCAGTACTGTCAGTGCTTTGATTTGTCTCCTTTATCAATAGGGCTCTTCAGAGGAGTAAATCATTTCCTCTACAAGCAGACCTTTTTCAATGGGGTCCTATTTACACCAAGCCAAACAGGGAGTTAAGACACTCTCCTTTATCAATTAGGAACTACATTTACCTCATTAATATTGTCAACTATTCACTGAAACAATTTGCACCCAAGGAGCAAATTATTTCCTCTAAAAGCAGACCCATTTTCAGAGGGGTTCTGTTAAAAGCAAGGCAAACAGGTAGTTTTAAGGGTTTTTTCCCTTGTGAAAAATGGTAAAAAATCATCTGGTGTGGCCGTTCCCCTTAACTCTTATGTTGTCAATCACAACAATTATCATCTGCTTAGCTGCCTGCTGGGTACTTTAAAAGTCATTATTGCAAACAGCGTTTGTCTGTATGCAAAAAGATTCATAAAACATTTTGTGCAGGACGGCATAAACAGATAACATTTTCAGATACAGATTTTGCTGGTTAAAACATGAGCTGTGTAATTTTATGAGACTGAGCCTTATCGATGAGACTGTTTCAACAGTAACCATTCTATTGAGGCTGCACAAAGATGTATACCCGGTAGATTAACCTGGTCCAAAGGTTACAAAAGTTTTTTCATGCTTAACTAACTTCAGCATGAAATTGTAGCACTCAAAAATCATTAACATACAAACAAGTGATGTAGTTTTTATCCTCAAATCAGCAAAAATACTGTTTGTCCAGCTCATAAATATTAAAATCCCAACTATTTATGAACAGGACAAGTTTCATGCTCAAGTCAGCTGAGCATGAAAAAGGTTTACAAAGTATGGAAGTCCTGCTCATTAATACAAAAAATGCATTTGAATATTCATGAGCAGGAAAAATGTTTTTTCTCAATTGATATGAGCAGAATACCTTACTTGCTGGTATCTTAAAATTTATAATTAATGTATATTTTGCAGTCAGCTGCATTGTGCTCAGTTGCAGACTTAGTCTTCTCTTTTTGTATAGTAGTCACAGATGAGATTGACAGAGTGGGCCGATATTTTGCACCTGCCTTTGGAATATTCTATAACTAAAAAGGTAACCCAAGTCACCTGATTATGTGAACTGAACCTTAACACAAAGCTTTGGTGTATATCGCTTGCAAAAAAGCATGCAAACAACACTCTACCGAATCTTCTTGTGAACTCAATGAAAATGGCATAAACTGACAACACCTAAACTGCCCCAGCCTGTCAATCTTATCTGCAACATACATACACAGTAAGGTAAATATGGTACAGTGGCAATGGAATTTCGATAGTGGTATTTGCTAGAATTATCGCACGTGCTCTATTAAGCACACAGCTACATTTATGCTAGTTATGCCGAGGACAGGTCAGGTAGACCCAAATGTGTCCAAATATATCTTATGAAGCAGATAAGTGCTTAACTGAAAGACTTTCCATGACTTGTTTTCATTACGATAACACACCCGTGCGAATTGATGCATTTTTACACATCTCCAAAATGACCATTTTTCTGAAGAAAATCCATGATATTTTTCTTATAAATACTGCAAACATAGATTGTGGGTGCTCGTTAGAACCGCCTCATTGAGGCGGTTCTAACGAGTACCCATAATCTATGTCTTGGAGCAAGAATAAGAAAAATAATGTATACCTCCGTAAACCCCAGTTTTCTCTATATAAAGTGGGGTATAGGGGGTCTTCACTTCATGGACTTGTTCACATGATGTCATAATGAAAATAAAATTTCTAAATGACTGCAAATATAGTATAGTTTTACCATTCTCATAACAAAAGAATACCAGACACCTTTAGAGTTAAAGATTACATGAAATTTTGAAAATTGTAGCATAAAACTGGCAATTTGTCATTATTTAACTCTTATCATGCTGTTCACGACAACCCTTTTCTTTGCAAACAGTGTAGATCCAGATCAGATGGCTTCTGAAGAAGCCATCTGATCAGGATCTACACTGTTTTACATTCAATTTATGAATTTGTAGGAATAAATTACATCAAGTAATCTGATTGGTTCAAAGTCATAAATGGGTGTGGCTTTACTGAATTTTCAGCAAGAGAAGGGTTAAAATGACCACACATCTAAAGATTTGAGAAATGTGGAAAAATGACTGAATGCTAGGGTGTCATTTAAAACAAAATGATTACAAAGTGATCGATATTTAAAATGACAAAATCCACTTTTCACATTTCTTTTTTTGCCAGCCTCGGTAGCTCAGTCGGATGCGCATCTGACTGGTGATCAGGAGGACATGGGTTCCATACCTGCTGTGGTCGGCAACATTCTTTCATGGAGATTGATCACGAAATCTTTTCTACGGTCATTCTCTCCCCTCTGCTGATTCAAGAAGGGCAGTTGTCAGTTTCTGCGAAAGAATGTGCACTGTACTGCTTAACTGCTTACATATAAGCATGCCCAGGAAAAGTGTGGATAGGTAAACTGATTGGCTCAAAAATGACCTAAATTGTGTGGACTGGGCCGTTAAAGTCCGATACAACAAACCAAATCATATTTCTTTTCTATTTTTGCAACAATCAATCAAAATGAGTGCTACCTTATTTTTGCTGGTCAGTGTGTGTGTGAATTTGGGTTTAACGTCGCTTTCAACAATTTTTCAGTCATATCACAACGGCTTTGCTGGTCAGTAAAACAAAACTCAACATTGGGATTCATTGGCATGATATTGTCATTGTCCAAAGTCTTGTTACAATGAGCAGCGTTTTTATGTGTCGCCACTGTATGTTCATGAATCTGTAACATATAATACATATTTGCATTGTTTCTGCCTCTAACTACATAAACTACATGAAGCTCCAGAGAAGGAGGCTTAATAAATATAATTTTTGCATAATTTTCCTTATTTCTTGTCAAAAGTATATGTTGTGGATACTTGTTAGAATCGCCTCAATGAGGCGATTCTAACAAGTACCCACAATATATGTTGTTATACAGACAGAAGAAAAAATATCTCATAATTAGCCAACTTATGCCCCATATCTAGAGCTATGCTACAGATGGTACATTTTTGTTGTTTTATATAAAACAATGGAAGTACCTAATGGACCTATGGTCAGCTGTGGAAAAATCTGGAGAAAAATCCCTCTCACACACCACATTCTACCATATAAAGAAAAATCATACGATATTTACTTCGGTTATGCATTTTTCAAGTCAGTATAATATTATGTACTTTTACCTCAAAGGCTCTATAAAATCGAGTTACAGGACTTGTACTTTTAAAAAACTGTTATGCCTAGCGGCCTGAAGACAGAACATTGGCAAATGGTATAGACCTAGCTAAGACGCGGTAGAATGGGGTGTCTGATGTAGGTCAATAATGATGGTCAAAAGTACAGGCAGTTTTGTAAAACATACAACAAACAAAATAATAGCGATGAAACTATGTAAAATAAAAAGAATTTAACGATAACTGAATATGGATTACAGGTGCCCCAGTTTATCGTGCCCCAAGGGCACCTTGATCTCCCACCCCAGGTCTAGACAGGACCCCACTCTTGGTAGATTGCCCCCAGGGGCAACTAGTATTCCATAAGCAGCTTTTGTAAAAGTGACCATATGTCTCCATTCCATCATTATAACATATAGATGTTCTTACACGAGTGATCATTTCATACAAAATTTTTGAAACAAGCCTTTGGCGAGTTTCATAAATTTCATATGAAAAGATCACAAGTGTGAGATGCTGTTAATCATTTTAAAGCAAATTTTATCACAGAAGTTCTTCAAAAGAAAATATAGTTGTCAAGCACATCATCATGATGCTACATGCCAGTAACCATGGGCAAATACAATAAAATTCCTACATTAAGACCACCTTTGGGACTGTTCAAAAGTGGTCTTAAAGACCACTTTTGAACAGTCCATAAGGTGGTCTCTGACCAGAGGACATTGTATGCAGAAAACACAAAGAAAAAAGAACTGAAACATTCTAAATAATTTTTTAAGCAGAATTAGTCTCAATTTTTGGTGGTCTTAATAGCGGAATTTTACTGTACATCCATAATCTGTGACTTTGATTCTAACCCTTGTCCTGCTGAGCCAGGATTGCCTTATCTTTCAAACAATGTAGATCCAGATCAGATGGCTTCTGAAGAAGCCATCTGATCAGGATCTACAGTGTTTGTAATTCAGAATGTGAATTTGTTGCAATCATTTGCATCAAGTAATCTGATTGGTTGATAATCGGTAGTGGGTGTGGAATATTAAGATATTCAGCAGGACAAGGGCTAACATCCATTTTCTGCTTATAAAATTTCCATGCACCCATGTTAGGCTCAAAAAGAACTGAAAAATTATATCTCACAGGTCCATTAGTATACTTTGGGATCACAAACACCACATTTTAACATACTTTTTTTTTTTCATTTATTAAATGAACACCTGTTAAAGAATTTCAAAGGTGTTCATGTTTGAACTTGAAAAGGTATGCTATGTGTACTCATTGGAGTTGCCACAATGGGGACAATACTAATGAGTACCCACAGCATACCTTTATTTTATAGAAGACAGAAATAGAAATACAGCGAAATTCCGCTATTAAGACCACCTAAAATTAAGACTAATTCTGCTCCAAAAACCTTACTTAGTAGGGTGCAGTTATTTTTCCTTTGTGTTTTTTTCCATACAGTATCTTCTGGTCAGAGACCTATGGGACTGTTCAAAAGTGGTCTAAAAGACCACTTTTGAACAGTGCCAAAGGTGGTCTTAAGCCTTATCTTGCTGTTCACGACAACCCCTATATTTGGAAACAGTGTAGATCCAGATCAGATGGCTTCTGAAGAAGCCATCTGATCAGGATTTACACTGTTTGACATTCAAATTATGAATTTGTAGAAATAAATTACATCAAGTAATCTGATTGGTTCAAAGTCAGAAATGGGTGTGGCTAATCTGAATATTCAGCAAGAGAAGGGTTAAAACAGGAATTTACTGTGTTATCTCCATTAAGTCTCCTGATCTGGCACTATCATTAACCTTATCCAGCTGCATAAATTAATTAAGTCACACCCATTCCTGACTACCCACCAATCAATTAAAATTATTCGGTATCATGTTCCTGTTCAATTAAAAATCCGCATGACGGTGTAGATCCTGATCAGATAGCTTCTTCAATAGCCATCTGATCTGGATCTACACTGTTTGCAAAGGTAGGGGTTGTCGTGAACAGCAGGACAAGGATTAACACTCAGTGACTTGAAATGCTGTAAAAATCCTAAAAATTCGAACACATTGAGGACTTGCTGTAATCCTCCTAAAATTTTAATAAATTTGTTTCATATTCCAGCAAGGAGTCCAAAACGTGCAGACAGAATGGCAACTAGTGTAGATCATGATCAGACTATGATCAGAATGGTCCTTCAGGAGCAGTCTGATCTGGGTCTAGACTGTTTGCTTAGGCCTATGTATCGCAATACTTAGGATCATTACAGTACCCCAACCTCAAACAAATTAGTGTTTTAGTCATTAAAATTTGAATGTGTCAAAAAAAAATTAGAAGTGAAGTCAATGATCAGGAACCTATACAATCAACCCACAGCTCCCGTCACAGACACCAAGGGAAAGAAACACAAACATGAAACAACTAGACCCTACTGGAAACATCACTAGCGGAAAGCCTAAAGGACAGATACTTTCCCACAAAATGGCCAATTGGCTATCCAAAGCAAAATAATATAAGCGATACACACACTCAAAGACAAGCCATAACAAAAATAAACCATGACAGTCTCTTAGCATTATTATTTTACTGATTTGGATAGAAATGCCTAAACCAGACGGAACACATATTAGATATTAGGAGCTGTCTATCAATATGCACCCCGCTTGCCATTTCATTTACTGGCTTTGAGCAGTTATAAGTATCATGGTACATTTTCCACAGACATCAAGAAAGGGGGGGGGGGGGTATCTCAGTATCCCACTTTTATTGTAACTACAGGTTCACATCAGGGCTTCTAGAACCAGTATTTGGAAGCATTTTGTTAGTTCAATCTTTATTCTGCTGAACACAATAATCTTTGCAGAAAGTGTAGATCCAGATCTGATCAACACCTACACTATCTGTCATTCAAATAGATTTATCAAATTATTTTACTGGTTGATAATCAAAATTAATTCATTCAGCACAAAGGTTAATAATGCATTTAGTGACGAAAATAGTATATGGTTTAGCAAGTAGTGTATACACTGGCATTTTTGCTGAAAATAAAATGTTGGTAGCTTTTGCAGATGAATGTAAGTAGCTTTTGCAAAAGTTACTTACATTTTTTTCAGCAAAAATATTAGTATATTTACCATATTAGTACCTTTTTATAGTAATACAGTTAAATTCCCATATTAAGACACCTTTGGAACTGTTCAAAAGTACATTCTATAAGACATGTCTTTAAGACCACTTCTGAACAGACTCAGAGGAAGTCTCTTACTAGAGGATACATGGTATAGAAAACTCAAAGATTAAATGAAACCTGCTAAACATGTTTTTTAGGGGAATGGGAACACTTGGCAGATTTTTTCACCATTTTTCAAAGGGAGACAAGTTTCGGAATTTCCTGTTCGCTTTTCTATAAGCCCTGTCCCGCTGAAAAAGGGGTCTACTCTTAAAGGAAAGAATTTGCTCCTCAGGAGCAAATTCTTTCCTTTAAGAGCTGACCCCTATTGGCATGGGAGACAAAAATACTTTTGCAGGAGTTGCCTCCCATAAAGGTGTTCCCATTCCCCTTAAAAGCAGAATTAATCTTAATTTTAGCTGGTCTTATTAGTGGAATGTCACAGTATCCTCATGTGGAAAATCAGTATATTTTGCCATATAAGCATATTTGCCATTGTTGGCCCCCACCCATCGGGGCTTGGAGAAATAGATTGGGCTGCATGCTGCTTCCACGCAGAGCTGAAACCGACTGCACATGAGCACTGGTAAACCACTTGAAAGGTCTAAGCCTGCCCAGGCAAACTGGTGCAAGTTGGCCGGTCCAGGCCTATAAACCCTATTGGTTTCATTAGGCGGCAGGGACTGAGATGTTATTATATCTCTATGTCGGGTAAAAGTCCCACAACATTGTAAGCAACATCTCCAAAATGACCTATAGTGTTGATTGGGATGTTAAGCCTCAAATCAAATCAAACAAACAATATTTGCCATTGTTACGGTTATGATAAAAGATGAAAAAAGACCATACTAAAAATCCCATTCGCTAGCTCTGAACAAATGAACCCTACTTGTTTCTATTTATGCTTGAAAAATCAGGACATCTATATCACCTATGTAATTATCCTTAAATTTGAAAAAGTTCATTTTATTATCAAGCGTTCTCTCACATGTAGGTAGACAAGATGGAAAACAGTGTAGTCAAAGATCAGACTGCTCCTTCAGGAGCAGCTGCTAGGGGCAGTCTGATCTGGGTCTTCACTATTTGCAATATACTGTCCCAATATTTATATTACCATAATGATCTTAAGTATTGGGACAGACAGGCCTAAGCAAACAGTGCAGACCAAGATGAGACTGCTCCTGTAGGAGCAGTCCAATCAGGGTCTACACTGTTTGCCATTCCGTCTGCGCCTTTTGGACTCCTTGCAAGATCATGAAACATATTTGTTAAAATTTTAGCAGAATTACTGCAAGTCCTCAAGGTGTCCAAATTTTTAGGATGGGGTGGGGATTTAGGAAAATTTTCCTTAATCCTATTAAAAAACCTACGAGGGTTGTCCCAATATATCGTACACAACGTCAAAACTTTTCTTATAATCGGCGGAATTTAATGAAATTTTAAGACAATTGTGGCATATATCCCCTATTGATATGCTAAATTTCAAGCTTATATGTTCAGCAACATAGAAATTATAGCCTATTTACTAACTAGGGTCAGGGCCGAGCGGCCCAGGTCTACGTCGTAAAACGACATTGCGCGCTTAAACGTTAGCGTCACTCCTTTCGAAATACTCCCCATTATGATTAATGCACTTTTCATAGCGATGTAACCACTGTATCATAGATAAATCTTTGTTCAGTACACGATGAACAGAAGTTTTACTCAGTCCCAGTTTTTTCACCAACTTCGCGCACGGTCTGTCTCCTGTCGCCCCTCATCACGTCGTTAACGTTATCCAAGGCCGATGCATTAATTTCCCATGGTCTTCCTGATTTTCCGTTCAAACTGTCTGTCCACCCATCTTCAAACCGTTTGTGCCATTTGTAAACAAGTGACCAAGACACATGCCGATGATCCTCTGTTAATTGCAGCTTCTTTTGAGTCTCTACTGGTGTCATACCAAGATCAAAACAGAATTTAATCACATTTCGGTGGGCCGGGTCCTTGTCTGAAGTCGCCATTTTTACGGGATTTTCTTCTGGGGGCGCCTTCACAAAACACGCTGTAGATTTTGAAATAACGTCACGATTGTTTTGAAATTTCACATAATGACGTCAAGCGTATTCACGCGACATTGTCCGAAACTGTTTGGTGCCAGTTTAATAAATGCAACATCTGTGTAAGAATTAGTCTCGAACAGAGTTGTTAAAATTAACGTTGACTTTGACCTAGGCCGCGACACCCTTCCTCTGTTATAATAATGTAGTATAAATCTGAAAAAACTAGAGTCAGCGTCAACTAACTCGCATTACTAAAGTCAAAAATGATTGTTTCATGAATGTAGAAAATTTCATTTACTTGTTACGCTGCATTCGGGAGAAAATGCATTTGCCCACGATATTTTGGGACAACCCTCGTATGTTGTGGGTACTTGTTAGAACTGCCTTACTGCAGTGAGCTCAGTCTGATGCACATCTGACTCTTGATCAGAAGGTCCTGGTTTCATTATCTGCTGGGTCAACAAAATTCTTTCATGGACAAGATCAGCCATTCTTCTCTTTCACTGATTCAAGAAGAGCAGTTGTCAGTTTCTTGCAAAAAAATGTGCACTGTACTGCTTAATTGGTTTTGTATAAGTCTGCCCAGGAAAAGAGTGATTAGGTAAACTGACTGGCCCAAAATGACCTTAATAATGACTGGGCCATTAATCTCCAAAAGGAGGTGATTCTAACAAGTACCCACAACATAAACAGTAAAATTCCTATTTTAAGACCACCTTTGGGACAGTTCAAAAGAAGTCTTTAAGACCACTTTTGAACAGTTCCAAATGTGGTCCCTTCCAGAGGACATTGTGTGGTACAGAAAGCACAAATAAAGAAAAGCTGCATACTTCTTAATAAGAAGTGTTAGTCTTAATTTTAGGTGGTCTTAATAGCAGAATTTTACTGTAGTTCTAATAGAAAATACACAAAATTATTCCTTCATTACCATAATGAACCTAAGTATTTGGAAAGATAAGCCCAAGAAATCAGTGCAGACGCAGAACAGACTGCTCCTGATTAGGGTCTACACTGTTTGCCAGTCCATCTGCACCATTTGGACTCCTTGCTGGATCATGAAACAAGTTTTTAATGCTTGTCCTGCTAATCCCGGATATGCCTTATCTTTGAAACAATGTAGATCCAGATCAGATGGCTTCTGACGAAGCCATCTGATCAGGATCTACATTGTTTGCCATTCAGATTGTGAATTTGTTGCAATAATTTGCATCAAGTAATCTGATTGGTTGATAATCGGTAGTGGGTGTGGCATATATAAATATTCAGCAGGACAAGGGTTAAGAGAATTACATCAAGTCCTCAAGATGTCCAAATTTTTACGATTTTTACGGCATCCTGATTACTCCTCCTTGTCTGGTGCTATAAAGAAATCTGATGATTTGTTTGTATTGGAGAATAACAGCCCAGTCAACACTATTTTAGGTCATTTTTGAGCCGACCAGTCTACCCATGGCAGGCTTATACGTAAGTGGTCAACCAGTATAGTGCACATTCTTTAGCCAGAAACTGACAACTGCCCTTCTTGAATCAGCAGAAGGGTGAGAATGACGGTAGAAAAGATTTCATGATCAATCTCCACTAAAGAATGTTGCCAACCTCGGCAGGTATCGAACCTGCATCCTACTGATCACCATATATTGCAGTCAGACGTGCATCCGACTGAGCTGCCGAGGCCGGCCAAATCTGATCAATGATGAGCTTGAATCATAAATGCCATGTACACGCCTATTATTTCACATTATGTATATAAAGATTACCACAAACACAAAGCAGAATCATAGTAAAAGTATTGAAGAATATCATCCGTAAAAATTTAGGGTCCAAATCACCTTGCCTGTACCAATATATCTGAAAAAGAAAATCATAGATCCAGGTTAAGAATTGAGCAGTCAGTTGTAGATTACATAATAAATCCCAACTTCTCACAAAGTCACTTCCTGTTTCAAAAAGGAGCCCCCCTTGTGAGAAACAGGCTGTTATTTTACACTCCAACCTCTTTATAAAACTGTTGTTGTGGTCTAAAGCTGATACTGTGTCAGTTCAACAGCCGTGTTATTTCCATACAAAAATGTATAGATTCTATAGAAAAATGACCATAAATGGTCATTTTTCTGCAGAATCTATTCATTTTTTTATCCATCTTCAAATCCCATTATATCTGAAACTGTATTATAATCAACAGTGTTGTAAAGAGGCTGTGGTGTATTTTACTTTCTATTACAAGTTACTGTTCATAATTTTAGTTAGAAGCCTTCGTGGTATAGTGGTTACGCTACCCGCCTTGTAAACATACCTGCCTTGCACTGTTTGCCAAGGTACCCCTTTAGGGATTTCCTTAATGGGTTAATGATTACTGACTAAACCCACTGTTTAACAGAATGAACATGACTGTCCAAATTCAAGAATGGAAGAGTCCACTTTAGAAACTCAGAGAGTAGGAACTGACTTGATCCACATTATGTTACATTTCCAAGTTGGTCCCTATAGACGGATCCAATGTTTTGACACGTGACCTTGTTTACTTGTCATTGCGCATGCGCAAGACTACTTTTCCTTTGATCACGATCTTTCGTGGTTGGCAAAAGGCCGCTGGTTCCATATAAACACATTGTAAATAGGTTTAATATTGCCGGCATATTTTAGTTGACTGTTACAGAAAATCGATCGAATTACACTTTAAATGAGTAGATAAATATATTCTAGACTTCATTCCTGCATATTACGCATTTTTAGTCATTCTTTTTGCACATTTTTAATATAAATAATTAAGACCATCCCGCCTCGTTACCTACCTAAGTTTAACAGGTAATTATAATCAAAACAGCCTCAAATAGTCTAGAAACCAATAATTACTAGCTAAGACATGTTTATTTTAAAAGCTTAAAGGTCGATTTTGTCGTTTCGATTCCAAACAAAATACAAGTTTACAGAAAATAACATCGCATTTCCAATGGCGACAAACGGCCAAAGACGTTTTTTGCCCACCACCGGTAAGTCCCGGCAAATAGTATTATTGAGTGATGACGTAGTGTTTGGATGTGTCTATTGTGAACACTAATGAAATTCAATAGTAGTTTTCAAAAAGGTTTACCGCAGCCACATTTCGATACATTACAGATAGCAGACTGGATGAACCTTTAAGCTTCTGCTCAAAATCCTTTCGAGAACAAATTTCGTTACATGTTTGCATTTCTATGAATAAATATGTTTAAACTAACACTAATGCATGTGGATCCACTTGAGCAAGTTTAACTTGGTCCATAGTGTGAGTGCAACTTGATATAGGAACCTCTGTCGTGTGGTGTGGTGGTTAAGCTACTCACCTTACAAGTTCCTGTATTCTCCAGACTTTCAGATAAGCCTTTCAACTGTGGTCCCCATCTCCATATGATCTTAATTGTTGACAAGACATAAAGCTCAAACAAACAAAAGCAACTTGATATCGCTCAAATGGTACCAGATAAACATAGGCCTTAAGTGAACACAATATGAGCCTTTTTCCACAAGAAAATGTGCTTTTGTCCCTTGTAAACAATGAAGATGCAGATCAGGGGCCAGTTATTCAAAACTAACCACATCGTTAGTTAACAAATTGTTAAAACTTCGATCACATAATATGGCAAATATACTGATATTTTTTCAGCAAAAAAAAACAACAAAATTTTGGATATTAAACTTGCTAGCACAGTTAAAAATATGACCACTAACGAGCTCGTTAAGCTAACGATGCTTTGAACAACTGGCCAGAGATCTGCACCTTTGTGTTCACTGCTCGGATAGTACAATACCTCTGGTTTCTGTATCTAAACTTTCAAGACTCTTGCCAGCAAGCTGGTTTGTGTCTTGCCTGGTTGCTGAGCCTAGTTGTAAATGTCACAGACAGAAATTCTCCTAATGGGGCTCATTATTTCTAGACTGAATGTAGCCTAAGAGTGTCCAGCATACGCAAACATTGCTCCAGACTTTCTAGGTATTTGCTTAACAGAACTTTTTAGGTATTTGCTTAACAGGACTTTCAAGGTACTTGCTTACTGGAACTTTCTAGTTATTTGCTTAACAGGACTTTCTTGGTATTTACTTAACAGGACTTTCTTGGTACTTTTAGGTATTTTCTTAACAGAACTTTCTAGGTATTTGCTTGGCAGGACTTCCAGGTATTTGCTTAACAAAAGGATTTTCTTGGTATTTGCTTAACAACAGGACTTTCTAGGTATTTGCTTAACAGATGGACTTTCTAGGTATTTGCTTAACAGGACTTTCAAGGTATTTGCTTAACAGGACTTTCAAGGTATTTGCTTAACAAATGAACTTTCGGGGTATTCGCTTAACAAAAGGACTTTCTAGGTACAGTATTTGCTTAACAGGACTTTCTGGGTATTTGCTGAACAAAAAGACTTTGTAGGTATTTGCTTAACAACAGGACTTTCTAGGTTTTTCCTTAAAAGGACTTTCGAGGTATTTGCTTAGCAGGACTTTCTAGGTATTTGTTAACAAATGGACTTTCTAGGTATTTGCTTAACAAATGGACTTTCTAGGTATTTGCTTAACAAATGGACTTTCTAGGTATTTGCTTAACAAAAGGACTTTCTAGGTATTTGCTTAACAGGACTTTCTGAGTATTTGCTGAACAAAAAGACTTTCTAGGCATTTGCTTAACAACAGGACTTTCTAGGTATTTGCTTAAAAGGACTTTCTACATATTGCTTAACAAGACTTTCTAGGTATATGCTTATCAGGACTTTCAGGTATTTGCTTAACAAAAGGTTTCAAGGACTTGTTTTGATGATTAAAATGAAAGTTTCAGCACACGGCACTCTAATTGCAGCAAATATGGTACTGTATGATACTATATTTTGATACTTACTAATAACAGATGAGATAATGCTATAAGCAGCATAACAACAGCAAAGAAGATGTTGATGGCATTAGGCGGCCATTGTGGAAAAACCCATGCACTCACTAATGTCACCTGAAAAAATACAGTCATAAATAGCATACATTGTAGCTCCACTTAAGAAGGTGAAACAGGGATAATCAAGGGATAATTTTCTTTATTTCTTGTTAGGAACATATGTTGTGGGTACTTGTTAGAATAGCCTCAATGAGGCTATTCTAACAAGTACCCACAACATATGGTTTTGAGGGCCACATGGAAGATTAGTACTAGTTTACTAAATGTGTTACCCTCTATAAATAAGGTTGATTATTATTATTATTATGCAGAAATAAATCAAAGTATCCTTGTCATTATATGGGCCCCGTCAAGCAATTTTGGTACTTATCGCTTATGCGAGCAGCGAAGGTTCAGGCGAGCCTGCGCATCCGCGCAGTCTCGCCAGAACCTTCGCTGCTCGCTCATACAAGCAGTGAATCAAGAGGAACCTTCAGAGAGAAAGCCATATCCCTGGCCCCTCTGAATGGCTGGGCATGCGCAGTTAAAATTTGTCATGACGGAATGCTCGAAGACACAAATTCGCTTGGCGGGGCTCATATGATGTGTACAAAATCTGGAAGTATAGTCATCTCCCGTCTCATACGCAGCTCTTGAATGAAAGAATTAGCTCCCATGAGGAACTTATTCTTCAACCCATCCCATCCAATCTCAACCCCTCTCCTCCTCTCCTATCTGTACTTCACTTCACTCCAATATGAGGGGAATCCCCTGAAACAAAGCTTAGCCAAATAATTTAAGTCTCACTCACTCACTCTCACTCACTCACTCACTCACTCATGCTCACTAACTCATTCACTCACTCACTCCCAGACTCACTCACTCACACCCAACACCATCACACTTCACTTCACTTCTTTACTACTTACAAGTACACTTTCCATAACCGTCTTTCATTTTAATGACTGGCCCCTGCCCATCGGGACTTGAAGAAATAGATGGGCTGCATGATGCCTCCACGCAGAGCTGTAACCGGCTGCACACAAGTACTGGAAAACCGCTTAGAGGATCTAAGCCTGCCCAGTGCGAGTCAGACTGCCCACGCTTATAAACCCTATTGGTTTCATTGGGCGACGGGGACTGAGATGAAATTTGATCTCAGTGTCGGGTAAAAGTCAAACAAAATTGGAAACAACGTCTCCAAAATGACCTATGTAGTGTTGACAGGGAGGTTAAACCTAAAATCATAAAAAACATTTGAATGACATAACCATTCAAAACCTTTTCATTTAAACCAAACTGGCTCAAGTAGAAAAATCTTACAAGGCCAATAAAGTGCTACTTACAGCCACTAATATTCCT
Source organism: Lucinisca nassula (assembly GCA_963580285.1). NCBI lineage: Eukaryota > Metazoa > Mollusca > Bivalvia > Lucinida > Lucinidae > Lucinisca > Lucinisca nassula. The sequence continues at coordinate 126,926,900 of OY757016.1, read as the reverse complement.
GTGATGCAGGCTACAACCAAATTTAGCACACGATCCTGAAAAAAAAGTATAAATACACCAGAATTACACAATATAATACCCTGCAGGCACAAAATGTTGAATCAACATTGAAACAATGTTTTCAATGTTGTTTCAATGTTGATTCAATGTTGAGGGACTGGTGGGTAAAGATCATGCTACTAACTTAGATTTTTCTGGCCAAAATTCATACCGTAATGACAAAAGTATTGGGACAGAAAGGCCTAAGCAAACAGTGAAGACCCAGATCAGACTGCTCCTTCTGAAGGAGCAGTCTGATCAGGGTCTACACTGTTTGCCATTCTGTCTGCACCTTTTGGACTCCATGCTGGATCGTGAAACAAATTTGTAAAACTTTTAGGAGAATTACAGCAAGTTTTCAAGGTATCCGAATTTCTAGGATTTTTACAATAACCATCCATGATGAATTCGATTGTTTCCCTGCTCATCTGTGACAACACACATATTACAAATATAGTCAAACAGCAATGGCTCAAACTCCTTGTGGACCGTGAAAATTTGATTTTGAGCCACTGAGGGTTAGGCATAATGGCATGCCCGGAGGTATAAGAGGGACAGTATATGGATATCTTTTTGATCTGTATGAAAACAAGTGGTGTATGAACTGAATAGAATTCCCAAGAATGATGTTGACTCAGCCATAGTTAGCCCATAAAATACCAATCTTCTTTGTTGTCTGCTGGTAAATTTAAAGTCATTTTTGCAAACAGTGTGGGCCCAGATCAGACTGCTCCTCTAGGAGCAGTCTGATCAGGGTCCACACTGTTTGCCTGTATGCAAAAATATGTTTGAAAAGTTTGCAGGAAGATGAAGCAGTCAAGCAGACGACATAAACAGACAACATTTTCAGATGTAGTTTTTTATTATGGCATCTTAAAGGTTAATGAGCCATTGGTGTTTCCAGTTGTTGATGTTTCACTTCTGACACTTGGGTAACTGATAAAAAATCTAACCATTTGACATCTAAGACAGCAAAGTTTCACACATCAGAACACTTCTGTAAATTGATCAAGATCTTCACATTTCACCCACTAGCATAAATCAGCATGTTAACCCACTATATGCAGGGGGGGGGGGGGGGGGGCCCTAAAGGGATACCTTGGCAGAATGCGGCGTCTGATCAGGGCCTGCACTATTTGCTTACAGAATTTTCCGTCAAAAATAGAATAAAAACGAAAAAATAGGCCTGACACCCCTTATATGACAAATGGACTTGTCCAACATATAGCAATGGAAGAGTCCACCAGTATACAATGGGTTAAAGCATGGATTTGCTCTGACAGTCTATAGCATCATACAGACCTTTCTGTCAGACTTTCCATAAGCAGAAGATAATACAGCCAATTAACCCGTAACCTGCTGAATATTTATATATGCCACACCCACTACAGATTATCAACCAATCAGATTACTTGATGCAAATTATTGCAACAAATTCAGAATCTGAATGACAAACAATGTAGATCCTGATCAGATGGCTTCTTCAGAAGCCATCTGATCTGGATCTTCATTGTTTGAAAAATAAGGCATATCGGGTTCAGCAGGACAAAGATTAACGCTATCACTGGGGTCCAAAGTAGAATAAATGAAACAACCATGTTATATCCAAACAAAATTGTATAGATTTTGAAATGACAGGGCAATGATCGGACAGATCTGCAATATCAAGCGGCAAGACACTGTCACCATCAGATCCAGTTGTCACTGAGGATCTGGACCTCATCCTGAAGGACATAAGGCTCCGCTGGTATGGACAGGTGGAGTGTTCCAAGGGTGCAGTCAAGACAGCCTTTGACATACAGGTGGATAGAAAACATGGGCCTAGGAGGCCCAAGTTGACTTGGAAGCAGCTAACAGAGATCACAGAGAGTGGAAGCTATAGGCCATCGACCCTCATGATAGACATACCTGGAGGTCTGATGTGAGATCTGCCATGCATGCAGCAAGACAGCTACTTGGAAGGGGGCCCACTCATGTGGATATTGCCCCTGTACCTGCACATTAATCAAATATCTGATGATGATGATGATGATGATGATGATGATGATGATGATGATGATGATGATGATGATGATGATGATGATGATGATGAAATCCTTCTCCCAACTGTGTTATACCCAAATTTGTCTCATGACCAACCATGCTATGAGCTTCTGGTGCCCCTGTGAGCACAGCAACAAATAAGGTTGGTATTTTGTGATAATTGAAGGATAGTGTTTGTCAATTCTTCATAAAACCCCATGTTATGGGGATTCATAAGACAGCCTCAGTTTATATGGAGATATAAGGAAACCTTTCCTTCACTTATCACAAAATACCAACCTTATTTGTTGCTATGCCTGTGAGTGCTAACCCTTATCTTGCTGAATATTCAAATAAGCCACACCCATTTCTGCCTATCAACCAATCAAATTACTTGATGTAATTTATTACTACAAATTCATAAACTCAATGCCAAACAGTGTAGATCCTGATCAGATGGCTTCTTCAGAAGCCATCTGATCTGGATCTACACTGTTTGCAAAGATAGGGGTTGTCGTGAACAGCAAGATAAGGGTTAATACTGTTCTATAGAATTTACCACTGGACTTGCTCAATGGCACTTTTGCCAAACCCTGGATTCCTGGAAACTACAATAACAAGTTCATTGTATACCTTCTCTTTCTTTCTGAACACAAGTCAAACATGAGACTGGTAGCAAAGTTGTGGAAAAGCTACCAATACCATAAACCAGGGGTAGTGGGTTTACTCCTCTGCTCTGCCTTTGAAATGTGATTAAGCAACGGTGATCAGGTCCTGCCTCCAGGTTCCAGTTATTCAAAGCATCATTAGCTTAACCCTTATCTTGCTGTTCACGACAACCCCTATCTTTGGAAACAGTGTAGATCCAGATCAGATGGCTTCTGAAGAAGCCATCTGATCAGGATCTACACTGTTTGACATTCAATTTATGAATTTGTAGGAATAAATTACATCAAGTGAACTGATTCGTTCAAAGACAGAAATGGGTGTGGCTAAACTGAATATTCAGCAAGAGAAGGGATAACAAGCTTGATCAAAATGTTAAATTTCTAGCAAGTACTGTAAAAATCCTAAAAATTCGGACACCTTGAGTACTTGCTGTAATTCTTCTAAAATTTTAACAAATTTGTTTCACGATCCAGCAAGGAGTAAAAAGGGTGCAGACAGAATGACAAACAGTGTAGACGCTAATCAGATTGCTCCTTCAGGAGCTGTCTGGTCTGGGTCTGCATTGTTTGCTAAGGCCTATCTGTCCTAATACTTAGAAACAATATGGTACATTATTTAATTCCCTAGTTTTTGTTTGCATTGGAGTTTAATGGCCCAGTCAACAATATTTCAGGTCATTTTTGAGCCAGTCAGTTTACCTACCCACACTTTTCCTGGGCAGGCTTATACGTAAGCTGTTAGCCAGTACAGTGCACATTCTTTCGCCGCAAAACTGACAGCTGCCCTTCCCCAGCAGGTGTCGAACCCGCATCCTCCTGTCCTGATCACCAGTCAGACGCGCATCAGACTGAGGTACCGAGGCCGGCCTAATTCCTTAATATTTTTGCTGTAAAAAGTAAAGGGAGAGAATCACCATAGAAAAGATTTTCATGATCAAACTCCATGAAAGAATGTTGCCGACCCCAGCAGGTGTCGAACCCGCATCCTCCTGATCACCAGTCAGACGTGCATCCGACTGAGGTACCGAGGCCAGCTTTATTCCCTAGTATTTTTGGCTGTAAAAAGTACAGCTTATGCAAATGCAAAAGCTACTGGCTTTTTTTCCAGCAAAAATATACCATTTAAAACAATTAAAGTTTTTACATTATTAGTTTTGAACAACAGGACCCAGATGACTCTGCTGTTGGCGGTACATAAAACTCTAAAAACAGCAGCAATATGCCTGACTTTGTAACACTGTCACAGCAAAATTACAAGTGGACATTGAGATGACTCCACTTGCTAAGAAGGCCACTTAATCCATTCAGTACTGGAAACCCCAAAATGGCAACCAGGGCAAACAGTGCAGGCCCAGATCAGAAGTAACAGAATACGGCGTCTGATCAGGGACTACACGGTTTCAAATAGTTAAGCCATTTTCCAAATAAATGTAAATTTTGAAGAAAAAACAACCTGAAACCCCTAAATTTTGAAATGGACTCCTGGTTTACTTAAGGAGGAAGATTCCATTTTGTACAAAAAGGGTTAAATATTAGGAGCACTGCACAGAAGTGCACATAAGAAGGGGTAACTAGGAAAATTTAGGCATACCATAAAAATCCTAAAAATTCGGGGATATTTTTACAGTTCTCAACCTTATCTGGAGCTAGGAAGCAACGTAACATGCAAGTGGTTAATTTAACCCATAAAACGCCAATCAGGACAATTGTCATCTGCTTTGTTGACTGCCGGTTACTTCAAAACTCATTTTTTGCAAACAGTGTGGACCCAGATCAGACTGCTCCTGTAGGAGCAGTCTGATCTGGGCCCACACTGTTTGCCTGTATGAAAAAATATTTCTAAAATGTTAGCAAGAAGATTCAACAGACAACATAAGCAGACGACATTTACAGATGTAGTTTTTCTCGGCATCTTAAGGGTTAATGATAATTCTGATCTTAATTCCTACATGTATTTCTCCATAATAAGTACCCACAATATATGTTCTGTAAAGAAAATCTTAAAATTGTCATCAAAAACATTGTTATCTGCCCCTCTGGTAGAAGTGTTAATCACTCAATGTTCTTTTAATCATCTTTAATGGTCCTTTATCAAAAAAATAATGAAAGAATTATTTCTTACATTATTTGAAGAGGGCACTTAGCCATTAACATCACATTAGCAACTCTTTGTAATGAATAAACCTGTAAACCTCACTTTATATAGAGAAATCTGGGGCCAGTCAAAACTAATGACATTGTTGGTTAACATATCATTAAAACTTTGATCATTTATTATGGCAAATATGCTAATATTTTTGCTGAAAAAATGTGAGCCAAATACCAAAAATTTAAATATTAAACTTGCTAGAACAGTTAATATGACCACTAACGAGATCGTTAAGCTAATGATGCTTTGAACAACTGGTCCCCCGGGTATGTATTATTGTCTTTACTTTTGGTTCATACATGATCATGAAGACTGACCTCAGTATATTTAGTTCAACACAGTATGGATCTGATGCTCCAAGGTTTGATGGTGGATAACTATGCTTCTGGTGTAACTTTTATTTTTTATTGCACATTTCTTTTAAACTGCAGCAGGTATTATCAAAGCACTATGGCCCACCATCACATGGCATTGTCTCTACAGACACTACTAAAATATTTAACGGCCCTTTCAACACTATTTAGGTCATTTTTTAGCCGGTCAGTTTACCTATCCACATTTTTCCTGGAGAGGCTTATGCATAAGGGGTTAACCAGTACAGTGCACATATTTTTGCAAGAAACTGACAACTGCCCTTCCTGAATCAGCGGAAGGAAGAGTATGACCGTAGAAAAGATTTCAAGATAATCTCCACAAAAGAATGGTGCCAACCACTCTAAAAAAATATTAGAATATATATAAAATAGATTTAGTTTAATTCTAACATTTATTGATGTATTTTAGTACACATGGGTCTGTTTGCTCTCTTATATTGATGTAGTTTGTTGCTCAAGCTTCAGAAACCCAGGGGTGAAGGGTTGTTATCTACCCTTGGGATTATGGATAATTTTTACTTTATAGGCAATTATTGCCCATCGTCTGCTTTGTTGTCTGATAATTGCTTTTAAAACCAATATTGCAAACAATGTGGATCCCGATCAGACTGCTCCTTCTAGTAGGGTCCACACAGTTTGCCTGAATGCAAACATTTGAAAAAGTTTGCAAAAAGCTGCAGGAGACGATATAAACAGACAAAACTTTAAGATACATTTTCCTTTTCCCCGCCGTTTTTAAACCTTCAGTGGCCTTAGCTGTTGGTGAGACTTAAACTCGAAACACTCACTGCTATGAAGGAACCTATATGCCAAATATGAAGGCTGTATCTTAAATGCTAAAAAAAATATGACAAAGTTGGTCAAAGGTCAAGGCTCAAAAGTTTTGAATGGTTGAGAAAACCTTGTCACAAGGAACATACATGCCAAATATGAAGGCTCTTTCTCATATGGTTCAAAAGTTATGATAAAGTAGGTCACTTGTCAACGTCACAGGTCAAATCTTTATATGAGTGGGAAGCCCTTGTCACAAGGAACCTACATGCCAAACATGAAGGCTCTATCTCAAACAGTTCAAATGTTATGACAAAATAACCTACTGATCTACTTTTTGATTTGACATGACCCATATTCGAACTTAACTGAGATATTGTCCAGATGATCATTCTGAGCAAGTTTTATGACGATTTGACTAAAACTGTGGCCTCTTAAGAGTGTTCAAAATGTTTTTCTATGATTTGACCTACTGACCTACTTTTTGACCCGACATGACCCATATTCATTCTTGACCCAGATATTGTCATTCTGAGCAAGTTTGATGATGATCGGACCAAAACTGGGGTCTCTAGTGTGTCCACAAGGTTTTTCAACAATCTGACCTACTGACCTACTTACTGGCCAGATATGACCCATATTCGAAATTAACTGAGATATTGTCAAATGATCATTTTTAGCAAGTTTGATGATGATCAGACCAAAACTGTGGTCTCTAGTGTGTTCAGAGGGTGTTTTTATGATTTTATCTACTGACCTACTTTTTGACCCGACAAAACCCATACTCAAACTTGACTGAGATATTGTCAAGATGATCATTCTGGGCTAGTTTGATGATGATCGGACTAAAACTGTGGCCTCTAGTGTCTTCACAAGTTTTTTTTTTTCAATTGACCTACTGACCTACTTTTTGACCCAACATGACCCATATTCGAACTTGACCGAGATATTTGTTGGCGGTACAAAATGTGTGCAAGTTTAGTTAAAATCAAATCATAAATGAAACAGCTATCATGCAGACAAGACCAAAATAGGCAATTTTGCCCTTTCAGGGGCCGTAACACCGTAACACATGATGGGATATGGCTGGTTAAAGAAAGGAACCCAGATCTCATGGTGGAACAAGTTGTGTGCAAGTCTGGTTAAAATCAAATCATAAATGGAGATGCTATCCTGCGGACAAGACCAAAATAGGCAATTTTTGCCCTTTCAGGGGCCGTAACTCTGTAACACATGATGGGATATGGCTGGTTCAAGAAAGGAACTTAGATCTCATGGTGGTACAAGTTGTGTGCAAGTCTTGTTAAAATCAAATCATAAATGAAGATGCTATCGTGCGGACAATAAATTGTTTATGCACGGAAGCATGCACGGACGACGGACAAAATGTGATCACAAAAGCTCACCTTGTCACTACGTTACAGGTGAGCTAAAAAATAGAAGAACTGAAAAGTGCCGAAAATATAGTTTCACTTAAACTATAGTTTGAGATATCAGTATAACGAGAATCAACTTTAACATGACTCAAAATAGTGAAAGAACATGAAGTTAACAAGTTCGTGGAATAAACACCCCACAAACCTCACTTATATAGAGAAAACTGGGGTCCACGGGTGTATTCATTATTCTCCTTACTTTTGCTCAAAAACATAGATTGTAGATACTCGTTAGAGCCGCCTCGAAGGGGCAGTTCTGACGAGCACCCACAATTTATGTTTGCGGTATAAATAAGCAAAAATATCACCGATTTTCATTAGAAAACTCAACATTTTTGAGATATGAAAGAATGCATTCTGTCACATGGATGTGTTATCGTAATGTTAATTAATAAATGGATTTGTAAAATGGTGAGATATTTATATCTATGCCCAATAAATCTATATGCATTAGAGTGTAGAGTGCCATACTATCTGGTTCTAGAAATAACTATTTGGATGAATGTCGGTAATGTTTTTCAACTTATTGCTGCTCCAAACACCACTAGGGAAATTTATTGTTGTGGATCAGATGCACTGGGTCAGATTATTGTGAACTGATTTATATTCTACATTTTACAAATTAATTTGTGAAAAAGAGCATGCACAATGTGGTTATAAAATGAAAATAGTGTATATTTTATTTTATACAAATTTCCTAAAAATATGGTGGAAACGAGAATGAAATTGTCCATTCCAGTAATGTTCCGGTAATTAGGTCTGTTCTGGTAAATTTACGCACCCTGTCAAAATGGAAAACTAACATTGATTGGTGATCACGCAGACTTGCCTACCCCTTGAGACAGAAAATAGTAAGATCCCATAAAAAAATTGTAAGATTCAAATTTTATTCGTTTTAAGGTATCCGATGCAAGGTCAAAATAAGCCTCGCATTTTTTTTTTTGTTTGACTGCATTGAATCCGCCGATTCAGCTTTTCTTTTTATCCCCATGTTTTTTCTGTTGTAAAGGCATCCATCTTGACGCTCATACCGAAACAAATTTGTTAAATGAACTGTGATTGGCTTACTTCCCTATCATTAGCCAATGAAATTTTATTTACATACGCAACCAGAGTAAGCCAGGAACTACAACTATTGTCTTGTTCCGGTACAAACTGCGCTTACCCGAACTGAACCGAAATAATCACGCCGATTTACCGATTTTTTTACAAACAGCGAAAACCTACGGAATTCGGCCGGGATCGTAAGGTCGCAATTTGGATATGAATATAGTAAGCCTTATGACCAAATCGTAAGGGTAGGCAAGTCTGATCACGCCAGTTTTCACTGACTATAATGCATTAAAATGGCTGTTAGACTGTTAGATCAAGACTCGACAACATGACTGTTAGATCAAGATTCAACAGCATATTTTGGCAATTCAATCTATTATATTGCGGTAATGGTCAAATGTGACCGACGCAGTATCAGAAGATAGATAGATAGATAGATAAATCTGTGTATATTGGGTCCGAGATGAAAACATAATCTATTAGTCATAGTCATCAGTCATGTGCCCATACTGCCCCATAATGTCAGGCTAACTGGGCTAAAAAGAAAATGAAAGTATTTACCTTGGGACGGTTCTCACCAAAGAGTGGCTTTGAAGCAGGGTCATCATATGGGGTTCCGTTGTATGTTGATGTCATATTCAAACAGCTGACTCAGAACAACTAAGCCTGTAATCTAGCAAATGAAAATTGTCATCAGGTCATCAGAATCCATGAACAGTTTTGATGAAGTATTTTTATTCTTTTAAGTCGTTTGAATAAGAATGACAGTTCGTTTGCAACATTTGCACCACATTGTTTACATGTATACTTTCCGTTCCAGCCGTTAAATATGTCTTATTGGTTTATATTGTGTAAAAAAATCAACATAGACTACATCTGACTTTTGACATCCATTGAACCCGGAAGTAAACATTGGCAATAATTGGATCGGTAGAAAGCATGACACCAACTGTGCTTGCCTACTGGTTTTTGTTGTCGTTTTATTATTAGTTTTATAGATTTTATTATTATTGTTATTATCATTATTATTCTTATTATTATTAGGCAAGACACTGTTTTTTCTGTCTTCAGTATGTTGGTAGGTCACTGATGGTTAGGGTTAGGGTTATGAGTAGGTTACTAATGGTTAGGGTTAGCTCGGACCGGTATTGATGGGTCCGAGGGATTAGTCAGGTCATTATGATAAGGTTAGATTAAAAGTTAGGCGAAGTGGCAGACATATTCTAAAACCACTCTTAAATAAAAAAGTTATTATCATTATTGTTATTCCATCTATTATTATTTTTATTATTATAATTATTGTTACCAATTAATGTATCACGTGAGAGAAACAAGTTAAACTGAATAAGCTACTGCTTCAGTAGTGCAAATATAGTGAACGCTACAGTTGTACAAAAGCAGCTACTAACACAGTAGTACATATACTCCTATTGCGCCAGTTGTACAAAAACAACTACTGCTGCAGTAGTACAATTCTGACTGGTGGCTGCAACTGAAATACAAAGACATCTACTGCTACAGTAGTACAAAATTCAGCTCCTGCTACAGTATGACAAATACAGTGACTGCTATAGTAGTACAAATACTGTGGCCAAAACTGAAGTACAAAGGCATCTACTGTTACAGTAGTACAAACAAAACTATTACAGCTACAATACTACAGATACGGTCACTGCTACAGTAGTGTAAATACAGCTACTGTTACAGTAGTTAAAGTACAGTGAATGCTACTGTAGTACAAATACTGTGGCTGCAATCAAAGTACAAAGGTATCAAACCAACTTCTCCAAAATGACCTAGTAGTGTTGACGGGGAGTTAAGATCGAAACAAAAAAAAAAAACCTGTATCAGCAGTAGTACAAATACGGCTTCCACTCCATTAGTATAAATATAGCTTCTTTCTTTCTTTCTTCCGGTTTCGCCTTAACCCCAGAAGGGGACACAGACGGTGTACATTACATACACCCCAGTTTTGCAGGATGAAAGCCTACAGAGTAATCATGTAATTACGGTAGGGTTCTTTAACCTGCACAGGGGATGGTTCTACCTGCACAGGGGTCCTCCAGTTAACGTTCTGATCCGAAGGACGGTGCACTTTATGGCATTCATCCCTGCAAATGATGCCAATGGAGCATGTTCGGACACCGAAATTTTCACACCGCTGCCGGGGATCGAACCCGAGACCTCTAGCATCAGAGGCAAGTGCACTTACCACTGAGCTATCATGCTACTGTTTCAGCAGTCCAAATTCAGCTACTGCTACAATAGTATAAATACAACAACTGCTGCAGTAGTACAAATACAGCTACCACTACATTTGTATTGATATAGCTACTGCTGCAGTTGTACAAATATAGTTTTTCCTATAAATACAGCTACAACAGAACAAAAACAACACTTTTACAGAAGTATAATCACAGCTCCTGCCATAGTAGGTCAAAGTCAACTGTGCAACTAGCAGTTTAGCAATACGACATCTCTCGCCAGTTCATTAAAGTGCAGATATTTCAAAACATAATGACACGCTGAATAAGAATTTGTGTTACAAGTGACATGTTTGTCAAAAGTATAAAGAAACCAAAACCCTTATTTAGCATTTTGAATACCAGTAAAATTCCGCTTCTCACAGAAAGTGGGAGCGGAGATTTGTGATTGACAAAAATCTACACCACTGCAATCCCGCTTTTTCAGGTTTGTGCTGCATGTGCAAAAATGTTATTAACTGAAAGTTTAAGCCAATCAACTGTGAAAGATTAGCTATGCACTCGCAGCTACTGCTAGAGTAGTAAGACAGCTAATGGTACAGTAGTACAAATACAGCTCCGGCTACAGTAGTACAAATGCATCTAGTGCCACTGAAGTACAAAGGCAGGTGCTGCTACAGCTGAGTGGATATAATCTTAATCCAATGTGTGGATTAAATGCTACAATTTGTGTGTTCTCAGATGGCTGATGAGACCAAACTTAGCTCTTAACTATCTGTTGGAGATAGCGCAAAAGAGGACTGAGGAAGACAGCTCTGTTTGTAATGCAAAAACAACTGCAGGCACAGCTACTGCTACAGTGGTATAAATACAACCACAGCTGCAGTAGTATAAATGCAGTAAATACTACAGTAGAACAAATACAGAGACATATACTGAAGTAGAAGTACAAGTACAGTGACTGCTACAGTAGTACAAATACAGATACTGCTACAGTAATATAAATGCAGCTACTGTTAGAACAGTATAAATGCAGCATTTGCTACAGATAAATAAGCTACAGTAGTACAAACGCAACTTCTGCTGCAGTAGTAAAAATACAGCTACTGCTAGATTATTACAAATTCAGCTCATGCGACAGTAGTACAAATATAACAGCTACTGCTACAATAGTATGCATACAGCTATTGCTAAAGTAGTGGAAATACAGCTACTGCTACAGTTATATAGGCAGCTTCTGCATTGGTTTGTTTGTTTTGTTTAGGTTTGACGTCCCCATCAACACTATTTAGGTAATTATGGAGATGCTGCTTCAGAATTTGTGGGACTTTTATCTGACATTGAGTAGAAATAAAATCTCATGCCCTACCTCCTGAAGAAACTGCTAGGGTATAAGGATGGTCTAGCTCATGCCACTTTTCCTGGGCAGGCTTAGACCATTTAAGTTGTTTACCAGTACTCAAAAGTTTGGTCGGTTTCAGCTATACTGCTAGTAGAACAAATGCAACTACCGTTACAACACTACAAATATAGATTTTGCTACAGTAGTATAAATACAACTACTGCTACTGTAGTACAAATGCAGCTACTGCTATAGTAATACAAATATAGTTACTGCTACAATAGTACAAATACAGATACTACTACTATAGTACAAAATACAACTACTGCTACTGTAGTACAAATACAGTGACTGCTACAATAGTACAAACAATTTTTTTTTTCACAGTGGTATGAATACAGCTACAGGAGTACAAATAAAGCAACTGCTACAGAAGTATGAATGCAGTTACTGTTACAACAGTATGAATACATCTTTTGCTACCGTACTACAGATACAGCTGCTGCTTCAAAGCTTCAGTTACAACAGCACAAAAGAAATCCCTAATAAATTTGCTGCTATTGTTGTACAAATACAGCTACTGCAGCAACGATCCAAACTGCCACAACAGTACAAATACAGCAATTGCAAGTGACACAAAGACAACTTCTGCTCGAGTAGTATGAAATTAAAACAGCTACTTCTACACTTTTGCTGAAGAAAAATGGTGTTGCTCTTGTATTTATTTGCAAAAGCTATATACTCACATCTTTCAATTTTAGATAGTGTTATACTAGGAAGTAAGGAAGTAAATGCATGTATTTGGACCAGCCTGCTAAAGTTTACAAGACTTTCATTTACAGGGCCCTGACCTGTGAAATTATCAATCTTCTGATATCTTCTCATGAGGATCGAGGAGCAAGTTCTTTCCTTTATGAGTAGGTCAAACTTTCAGAGGGAATTGATCTACAGGACAGCAAACAGTAAATCACAATAGTTATATTTCTTGCAGCAAATCTCTATCTATTCCCTTTAAGATATTACTTGTTCATTTGAGATGAGTATGAAAAAAATGCAACCTGGAGGACAAGTCTTTGGCAGCCCTGTATATAGATACTTAAGTTCAAAATGTGGACAATGGAGCAGGATTTAACTACAGTTGAACTTCAATAGCTTGAACACATTTGGGACCATGATGATTTGCTTGTTTGAGACAGGGGTAGTCAAGCGACTGGTATAACGAAATTTGGTACGATATACCTATGCCGTATAGTGTTCATTTAGTACTTCGTTTTTATTAACACAATGAAAAGTGAAAAGTCTTTCAAAAGTTTCTAAATTTTAATTTTCATTTCCGTAACAACCCAAAGTGTGTATCAGATAAAATTTTATCTGATTCTTTCAAAAATGAGATCTTATCATAACCAGCTTGAATCTCTCTACATCTTCACCCAAATTCAGATCAGATCTAAATCCGAATCAAATCTAACTAGCGTGTTCAAAGCTGGACCTTTATATGTTCTCTGAGCATTTCTAACATTTAACAGTTCACGTTTACACCCTTATTATTTGTGCACACTTCAATCATACTGCATAGTTTCAGGATACTACCACGCAATTATTTAAAAATTAGTATTTTCCCAAATTCCTTTAATTGTGGCACCTGTTTAATTGACATAACATTAAACCATACACTCTCATAATTGACATAAACCACTACATGTACTGGGGTGATAGACATATGCCTATACAAATATCCCTTTTTGAGTGACATATCTGTATACACTTTATAATTATGTTAAATTTTATTAACTGCAACTGCATATCTCTAAAACAAAACAGATAAACACCAGGTGGTTACTGCGTAATCACATATTTTAAAAGTCCTATGATGATTTGAATTGGTTCCAATTTACTTGCATCCATTCCAATATAAACAAACACGTGAATTGAGTTTAGAAAGTGCAAACCATCATTTTATCGCCTGTTAACAAAACCAATATTTTATAGATAGAAAGATTCATAATAAGGCATTAACTGTTTAGAAAGTAAAATAACTGTTAATACGATATGCCTTTAAGACCCATCAGCACTATAGATTAAACAAGGCTAATTTCTTATGGCCTTCAACATTTTATGTCGTATATGTTATATGCTCAGAGAACGACTATGTTATATACCTCCCCTTTTTATAATAAATTAATTTTCTTACACAGGAAAATTAATTTATAACCATAAAACATTATATCTAAGATCAGATATGTCCAGTTGATCACATTAGTAAAACACAAATTAAGTATTTGCTTCACATGCAACAAGCTTCCAATATATGTCAAAATCAAACAACAAAGTATCCTTTAACAATACATGTGTGACCAGTATTATTTACACTGAAGCTTGTTATTTGGATTCACATTTGAATCACATCTTTTATTTCCCTAAATGTGATCAGGATTAACCAGGATTATAACAAGTTAATTCAGAATATGATTCAGACATATATACATAAATAAATGTCAATAAATAAAGTTATTCTGTGTAACCTACTGTCACTAAGCGTTCATGTCTCTTTTCTAAAGTTAACACTTGAGTCCAGGCGTCACCTAAAAACACATACCTTAAACAAGAGGGCCATGATGGCCCTGGGTCTCTCACCTGATCCATAGTGCAACAAGTGAGCCCCGGGGAGGGCCATTATTGGCCCCGGGCTATAATTTGTATAATCTTGAGAGAGTTCTAAAAGGTGAAGCTTCATACCAACTATCAAAGACCAGAGCCTTCTGGTTTCAAACAAGAAGAGTTTTAAAGGTTTTCCTTATATATGTCTATATAAAACATGTGGGCCCCCAGGGCAGGGCCATTTTCGGCCCAAGGGCTATATAATTTGAACAATCTTGGTCTAGGTCCACTAGACAAAGCTTAATAGCAAATATCAAACAACTGAGCATTCTGGTTTCAGACGAGAAGAGTTTTAAAGGGTTTCCCTATATAAGTCAATGGAAAACCAGTGGGCCCCCGAGAGGGGGCATTTTTGGACCCAGGGCTATAATTTGAACAATCCTGATAGAAGTCCACAAGACAAAGCTTCATACCAAATATCAAACACCTGAGGCTTCTGGTGTCAGACAAGTAGATTTTTAAAGCTATTCCCTAAATAAGTCAATGTAAAACCAAAAAAGCCCTAGGGCGGGGACATAATTTGAACAATCTTCGAAGAGGTCCACTAGATGAAGCTACCCACCAAACATCAAAGACCTGGGCCTTGCGGTTTCAGAGGAGAAGATTTTTTAAAGATTTTTCCTATATAAGTCAATGTAAAACCAAAGGGCTCCGGGGCGGGGGCATTTTTGGCCCCAGGGCTATAATTGAATAGTCTTGAAAGAGGTCCACTAGATGAAGCTTCACACGAAATATCAAAGACCTGGGCTTTGCGGTTTCAGAGGAGAAGATTTTTTTTAAGCTTTCATAAAAAATCTATTTCTGGCTCATGTGACCTAGATGTGCAACGGACCAGAACCATTTGAACAACTTTGAAAGGGGACCACCTAAGGTTCATTCCTGTAAAGTTTGGTCAAAATCCGATCTGTGATTTAAGAGATGTCATTTGAAGAAATTGCTTACGGATTGACGCACGCACGCACGGACGCACAACGGACGAAAAGTGATCCCAAAAGCTCACTTCGTCACTACATGACAGGTGAGACACAAACACAATAATGTTAATAAGACAATGGAATAAAGTTTTTGTCTATTAAAACATCTTCCTTCGGAGTGTTGGTATAGGATATATAGCTACCCTTTCTTTTGGAATTAAGAATTTGTCATTCTCTGGTGATGGCTTCGTGTTAGCGTTTTTTCAACATGTACACTGGATATGGTTGTTTCCGCTCCTCCTCCTGTTTATCTTAGTTCGACTGCATGCCTATATCATCCTCCGACTGTAAAAAATTCTGTTTAAATGTTCAATCCTCAACTATGCACACCTTAAGGGTAACACATAGGACTTTTACACAAACTTAATTTAAAAGTTAATAAAAATGTTAATCTTCTTCGCCAATGCATGGCCTTAAGGGTAGCACAAAGTACATAAATAAATGTCGATATAACAGTACATGTATATTTTACTGTTAAATGTCCAGGATTATTTCTTAAGGTGACCTTGATTCACTAACAACTATCAACTACCACTTCTTTGAGGATCCTCTATATGCGTGAACAGATCACTGCCACTTAGGACAAATCATTGGACACAGCTAGGCCAAGCGAGTGATGTATCCATCCGTTTGAAGGTTTTCTGCCCTTCAGAACTGTAATCGACATTCCTTGAATCTAACATTACGGATATCTCTAGCTTTTCACAAACACCATGTGAAGGAGAACATTTTACATTTACATTCTCTAGGTCATGCATATTAGCCTGACGTTTACCAATTATTTGGCCCAAATTACATGACTATACATACAATGCTTTTTATTATAAATGACAACGTGGCTACAATAACAAAAGGATATGCCCAATGATGTGCATCTCTATTATCATCTACCTGTACTGTTTTATTTGCTCTTGTTTCGTGTAGAAAACTTTGCAGTGGAATCTCTTTCAAGCCTTTCAAATGTCATGGAATATTAACTGGCTTTAATTTGACAAGTTTTTGGTTTTGGAAACGTTCCAAACGAAAATCAATGAAACATTATATAGTGACAACAAAGCATGCAAAGGATCTGACCTTCCAATGGCACCTTGTTTAGCAAAATATTCAGGCAGTTGCAAGTATTTATTATAGGCTTTGCAATGCAAGTGTTATTTGAGTTTAAAACACCAAATAGAGGTTTAATTTTAACGTTACTGACTCTATGTTTATTAAACTGACATTTAACTATAAACATTAGCAGTTTATCAGTTACAATTATACAAGTATTTTGTGGTTGGCGAAATCTATTCTAAAATAATGACTTGTTTACACAATGTTTCTATGTCTTGCTTGTTCTATGTAAATAGTGCCATAACACAAAACTTATTAACGTTCGTTTGATAGTATGCAGTTTCTGAATTACGACACTGCAAATGGTAGGTATTACATATTTGATAAGTGTTTTCAGACATTAACACTCCATACAAGGCTAATTTCTTATGGCCCTTCAACATTGTATGTCATACATGTCATATATGCATATGCTCAGAGAACGACTGTGTTATACTGAGGATAAGTCACAGCGCCAGGTCAGGAGGCATGCTCACAAGGGATACCTTTTCTTTGAAATGGAAGTATGTTATGTGCACTAATTAGTATCGCCTCATTAAGGTGATTCTAATGAGTACACTTAAGGGGAATGGGAACACCTGGCTGATTTTCCGCCATTTTTCAAAGGGAGAAAACTATCGGGACTTCCTGTTTGCTTTTCTATAAGCACTGGCCCGCTGAAAAAGGGGTCTACTCTTAAAGGAAACAATTTGCTCATCAGGAGCAAATTCTTTCCTTTAAGAGTTGACCCCTATTGACATGGGAGAAAAAAATACTTTTGCAGAAGTTGCCTCCCCTGAAGGTGTTCCCATTCCCCTTAAAATACATTTTCAACAATTTCCCTTAATTACCCAAATATATTAGTATCTACAGTTTTGGGAAATTTTCCTAAGGATTCGAATAGCAAGTTCGAAACAGCCATGGTAAATAAGCCACTGGTGTTTGAGCCATCAAAAATAGAAGTGAAGGCAATGATCAGGAATCGATACAATTAACCCACGGTTACCATCAAAGACACCAAGGGGAAGAAACACAAACATGAAACAACTAGACGCTAATGGAAACAGTACTAGCGGAAAGCCAAAAGGACAGTTACTTCCCCACAAAATGGCCAATTGGCTATCCAAAACAAAATAATATAAGCGATATACACACTCAAAGACAAACCGTAACGAAAATAAACTACGACAAAAGAGCCACCTTGGAACGGTCAGTGAAACAAATTCCACTGGGGGCTTAAATCGATTTTACGTGGCCACAATCAGCGTCCTTACTTCCATCGTGGTTTAGACAAATAATTTGTTCAGTTCGAATGAAGGCCTCGTAACTCATCAGTGCAACATCTTCGTGGACACAAAAATCCATCAATCACAGAGATGAAACAATGGCGAGGACTCGACAGCAAGAAACCACTGAGATGCTAACCAACAGTTAGACTCCGATGGGCCCAACCAGAGACAGAGCATCAGGCACCAACAAACATTTAATACATAAAATTAGATTCTCTCTAATTCTCAGTAAGCTGATTCTAGGATAAGGAATATAATTTCTAAAGGACCAAAATATCGGTTTCCTTCTAAAATTGATTTCAGTAATGTAGAAATGAAATCGCTGCTGCCTTGAATGAATTTGGTAATCGATGGTGTAAGCGAGAGTATGTTTAGCATAAAGCCCTTAAGGACTGGAAACTTAGCATTTTAAAACTAGTGAATAAACGCATTTCTTTCTATTCTCAAAATACTAACTTATTACCTCCTAAGCCTTAGACGTCTTTACGTCATCTTAAACTAGGTATTCAAGAAATTCATAAGAAGTTTGTTTTGGCCCCTGCAGACAAGGCCGCTAACAACGTCGTCGTTGTGTGACGGCTCTACGATGTTAAGACGCTTAAGCAGGAGCTCGGTGGTACTAAGGCCTATGAACTTCAGCCTTTAGCTGAAGAGAGAACTATAGTAGATGAACATATTTGTCATTCAGCCACCAAGTTCGCTGTGTGTGTTACAGAAGGCCAAGACAAGCTTCCTACGCTATACTGGTTACCAAAACTTCATAAAAGACCTTACAAAGCACGGTTTATTGCAAATTCTAGCTCTTGCACTACCACTGAACTTTCTAAATTATAAACTTCCTGTCTTACTGCTATTAAAACGCATGTGATTAAATATTGTGATAAAGTCTTTGAAAGATCAGGAAGAAATCTGTTTTGGTCTATAAAAAATCGAATGAGGTTTTAAATAAATTGAAATCCAGACGTTTTCGTGCTTCAAGTCTGTCTACTTACGATTTTCCACTCTTTACACTACACTTCCTCATAATCTTATAAAAAAAAGCTTAATGATTTAATTGAATGGGCTTTTCACAGAAAAGATTCTCTCTATCTTGCATGTAATGTCAGAATTGCGTTTTTCACTTCTAAAGAGCATAAGAATTATACACTTTGGTCATGTCAGAAAGTGTGTGATGCCCTCACCTTTCTACTTGACAATATTTATATTAGATTCGGTCCTTAGTTATTTAGACAAATTGTGGGTATTCCGATGAGTACGAATTGCGCACCTCTTGTGGCTGATCTGTTTCTGTATTGTTATGAAAGAGACTTCATGTTGTCGCTTTCCATTGATAACCAATCTGAAATTATTGAAGCTTTTAGTTCTACTTCTAGATATTTAGATGATTAATTATATATTGACAATACTTACTTTGATGGTTTGATCAGTCAGATATATCCCCTAGAACTTCAGTTAAACAAGGCAAATTCCTCTGATACCGAGGCCCCCTTTTTTGATTTACATTTATCTATTGTAGATGAATTTGTTTCTTGCAAAATTTATAATAAACGTGATGATTTTGATTTCGAGCTTGTAAATTTTCCTTTTTTTGGACGGTGATGTTCCTCGTGCGACATCGTAAAGGGTTTATATTTCGCAGTTAATTCGATTCGCTAGAGTGTCTAGTCATGTATCCGACTTCAACACTCGTAATAAATTATTAACCGCTAAACTTCTTAATCAGGGGTATCGGTATCATAAACTATGTAAAGCCTTTTCTAAGTTTTATAGACGTCATTCTGATTTAGTTTCAAAATTCAATGTTGGACTTAAAACACTTCTGCAACATGGCCTATCGGAACCCGAATTCTATGGTGACTTAGTATATAAATTTAGAAAAATACATGCTTGTAATGACTTTATTACCCAATTTCGTAAAATCGTTCGTCGATATATAAAAATTGGGTGCAACATAAATGTTATAAAACAGACTGCATGCATGGTGGTTAACCCAATCACGGTTGGCAACTTTGCTTCCCTCTTTGATTGCACACCGGTGGGTCGGGCTTAAGATTATATGGCGGTTCCAGCGTAAAAACATAAATGGAATTTTATTTTATTTTAGTATTCTTTATGTTGGTTGGCTCCTGATGCTCCATCCTTGGTCGGGCCCCTCGGAGTCTAACTGTTGGTTTTCTTTTGCTCCAGCAATTCTGTTGTTGTATGCTGTCGAGTTCTCAACCTTGTTTCATCTCTGTAGTTTTTTGATTTGTATGTTCTCGGAGATGTTACACTGATGAGTTAGGAAGCCTTCATATGTGGACTAAACAAAATTATTATATACCGCGACAGAGGTAAGGGCGAGGATTATGGCTATGTAAAATCGATTTAAGCCCCCCAGTGGAATTCTTTACACTGACCGTTCCAAGGCGGTTTATTTATGTTGTTGTTTGTTACTTACTGTGTGTATCACTTGTGTCTTTTTATTTTGGATGGCCATTTGGCCATTTTGTGGGAAAGTAACTGTCCTTATGGCCTTCCTTTGTTTAGGTTTCCATTATGGTCTGGTCGCTTCATGTTTGTGTTTCTTTCCCTTTGGTGTCTTTGATGGGTGGAGTAAGTTAATTGGATCGATTCCTGATCTTTGTTTTACTTTTACTTTTTAGCTCACCAGAGCCGAAGGCTCCGGGGGAGCTTATAATATAGGCACTGGTCCGTCGTCTATGTCGTCTGCGTCGTCAACATTTTCAAACAACATCTCCTCTGAAACTACTTGGCCAATTGAAACTAAATTACATGTGGTGCCTCTGTGGGAAGGGGGAACGAAAGTTTGTTCGTGAGGACTGGGTCACATGACCAATATGGCCGCCATGCGCATATATGGTAAAAACCTTTAAAAATCTTCTTCTCAAGAACCGAACGGCCGATGTTCTTGAAACTTGGTATGCAGCATCGGGGACTCGGGCCCTACCAAGTTTGTTCAAATGATGACCTTGACCTGTTTTACGTCAAGGGCATATATGGCCCCTTAGACATTTGTATGGAAAAAAGGCAAAACAGTTGATTTTTCTGATTGCATGGTAGCTAGTGGCAGCCAAGTTTGTTCAAATGATGACTTTTGACCTTGACCTATTTTACCTCAAGGTCAAATATGGTCACTTAGACATATGTATGGAAAAAGGGCAAAACAGTGGATTTTTCTGATTGCATTTTAACCTGTGGCATCAGAAATGATATTTGCAATCAATTGAATGGCAGTTTTTTAACAAAGGTGAAGGTCATTTTCTGACCTTTGTCCTGGATGGCTGAGATTCAATATTTTAATCTTCTTCTCTACTCAAACTGCTAGGTTTATTGAAACCAAATTACATGTGGAGCTTCTATGGGAAGGGGGAATGAAAGTTTGTTCGTAAGGACTAGGTCACATGACCAATATGGCTGCCATGCCCATATATGGTAAAAACCTTAAACAATCTTCTTCTCAGGAACCAAATGGCCGATGACCTTGAAATTTGGTATGCGGCATCGAGGGCTCGGACCCTACCAATTTTGTTCAAATGACCTTTGGTTGACCTTGACCTGTTTTTACGTCATGGTCAAATTTGGTCACATAGACAGTTGTATGGAAAAAAAGGCAAGACAGTGGATTTTACTGATTGCATGGTGGCCTTTTGTTGTCACATTACCAAGATGGGCACCATGCCTGTATATGGTATAAACCACATAACCTCTGGTGAGCGTAGTGGCCCATGGGCCTTTTGTTTTATGCTGGAATCTGAAGCCTGACCCACCGGCTAGCAATTAAAGAGGGAAGCGAAGTTGTCAACAGTGATTGGGTTAACTACCATGCATGCAGTCTGTCGTATAACATTTATGTTGTATCCTATCTTTTTATATCGAAGAATGATTTTACGAAATTGGGTGCTAAGTTTCACTTCAGAACACTCTCTCCGAGTGATCAGGCTCAGGTGAGCTATACTAGTCAATGTCCTAAAAAACTTGGGTAAATATTTTGTGAGAAATAGAGTTATAAATGTTGGCTTGGAAACACTCAAGAATGAAAATCAAGAATCAAGTTTTCTGGGCCAGCCTAGCTTGTTTTGGCTAACTAGGCCTCATCAGCAACCCTTTATTAATTTTTGAAAATTCTGGGCTTGATGATCCCAAAGAAAATGAAATATGAACTGCACTGTGATGATGTATGGGAAGACATTCTACTTTCACCATACAGCACTGAACAACAGCTGCAGAGAAGTGAAATAAACTTAAAAAGGTTGCCTTTGGAAACAAGGAAGACACACACAAGAATGAAAATCACAACTCAGGTTTTCTGAGCCAGACTATGTAGTTTGGCCAATTAGGCCTCGGCAGTGACCCTTAAGCTAACTTCTAAAAACCAGAATGGACTTGATGAAACCAAAGCAATAAAATTATAAATTGCACTATGATAAATTACAAGGAGATGTTCTACCATCACCACATTGCACTTAACACTGACAGCAGGGAAATTAAATAAAGCAATAACTGTTCCCTTCAGAAGTTCGGAAACATTATAATAACACATCTTTGTGTCATAGTGCATTATTTTATATCTCCAAAAGTGATATTTCTCTTATTTGTACCCAAAACATATGGTAGGTGGTAGATGTGTCTCATTGAGGCAGTTCTGACGAGTATCCACAACCTGTCTTGAAGCGGAAATAAGAAAAATAATGTATACCCTCTTGAGTAAAGTAGAAGTAAAACAAAGATCAGGAATCGATACAATTAACTTACTCCACCCATCAAAGACACCAAAGGGAAAGAAACACAAACATGAAGCGACCAGACCATAATGGAAACCTAAACAAAGGATGGCCATAAGGACAGTTACTTTCCCACAAAATGACCAAATGGCCATCCATAATAAAAAGACACAAGTGATACACACAGTAAGTAGTAACAAACAACAACATAAACAAACCGCCACAGAAGAACCCCCTTGGAACGGTCAGTAGAAAGAATTAGGTCTTCTGTGTATAAATGGGGTTTATTGGGGTGTTCGTTGTACATACTTGTTAACATGATGACAAAGAATACACACACACAAATCCAGGCATATTGGACCAGGCTAGCTAGTTTTAACCGGTCTTCTAGGCCTTGGTTCTCCAAGCAGCAAATAGTAATCACAGTAAGAGAAAGCGGGTAGGTGAAGAAGGTGAAATAGAGAAGGAAACTAGAGAAACACATGCCCCCTATACCCGTTTTTTGCTGCTTGCCTAACTGCAAACAGTATCAGTTGGATGCCTAGGTGCTGCAAAGAAAACAACTTCTCACCCAGCTACTCCTAGTTGTAATTCCTTATGGAATGCCTAGTGTCTAGAAGTTGAATGGTGATACCAAGGACTGGTGTATGCATATATTGCACAAAATCTATGCACCCCTAGAAGTGGACATGTTTTTCTGTAACCTAACATGTAGCAAAGTCATCAGAATGGTATCTATAAATCCTTTGTTATAATCTTGTTTTGTAACGATTCACTCAGTTAAATAACAGAATTGTAACTAAGGGGTGCGTAAATTTTGTGCAGTATTTACTATTTTTTTGTGAAAAAATGAGTAGCTTTTTTCCAGCAAGATTGCCAGAGTATTAGATTGTATTTTCTAGAATACAGTAAAACCTGTCTAAGTGGCCACCTCTATAAAGCAAGCAACCCGTCTTAAGCAAGCAGGCATTCAGTTCCCCAAAAGGGAAAATGCATTAAAAATCACCTGCATTAAGCAAGCACCTGTGTTAAGCAAGCACCAGTCTTAAGCAAGCACTTTTTGAATATCCCATAGGTGGTTGCTTAATACAGGTTGGACTGTAGTACACAAATTTGACCACTAATTTTATGCTATTGTTGATTTGAACAACTATGCCAAAGTGTTTTGATATAACTCAGAATCTGATGCAACTTTAGGAGCAGTTTAATGGAGATATTTGTCATTGACATAAGAAAGAACAACTCTTGTGACATCTTATTTGTTTTTAAAGAGAACTGATGCTGTAAGGATGTCCCTTCCATTGGGGAAATTTATTTCCTTTAGGAGTATAGTTCTATTGATGTTGATAGATAAAGAATAATATACTAAAGAGCTGCCTCTACTGAAAGTTTATTCATTTGCCTTAACACTCTGTATGCTGGGTATTTTTTTTCGCAGCAGACAACATTTTGAAATATTTTTCTAATTTTCCCAGACAACAGGAATAGACATCTCATGCAAATTTTCTCCTATGGAGACAATTTGCATGAGATGTTGAGTCCTTTTTCCTGGGAAACATAAGAAAAATGTCATCAATTTGCTGTCTGCTGAATAGAGCTTATCCGGTAGTGCTGCTAGCAGGTGTATCAGATTACAAAATCAGCTGAGTGCGGTACAATATTCAGTCTGCTAGGTATACCTGATGTATTTCTATAGAGTAATGAGATTAATTAGTGGTTAATTTTTAGGTCAATTAGTAAAAGTAGATTGTGTAAATTTCAAAAGCAAGTCTGTAAAAGATATACAGCAATATTTAAAAGACAGAGCTGTAATATTTGGTGCTCAAAAGAATGTAGATTTAGTACTTGGTGGCTTGGTTGAAGGGCTGAAATTTTGAACTATAATTTAGGGCAACCAGATGGAACTAATCTTCCTAATCCTGACACACTTACTGGGTGCAGTGACATTTCTATTCTGTCACATGTGGGTATTTTTGACATCTATAACTACCTGGCATCTGCTGAATATGATCTTGTAATTTTAAGAAACTATCATATGACATGGACTGCTTCTGGATGACTATGTGCTTCATCTTGAATCTGTGACCCTCAATGACTACTACACAGCTCTGAGAACCCGGGTTTGTTCAAGAACCAGTGAGAAAGACCGAATACTATAAGTTGTGGGTGGTCTTTTATAAAACAGGGGAAGTAGATAATAAAGGGACTATTTGTTCTGCCCTATGCTCATGTAAAAGAGGGTAACTCTAACTATATTTGTCAAGTTGTTTGCAGGGCTGGGCTTAAAAAGTGTTAAACTCCTAAATTGCAATGATAATGATAAATGGGTTACCTATAAAATGCCATTTTCCAATCACGAAAATTGTTGTCTGCTTTGTTGACTTCCCGTTACTAAAATTAAAAGTCATTTTTGCAAACAGTGTGTGGACCCAGATCAGACTGCTCCCCTAGCAGCAGTAGGGGAACAGTCTGATCTGGGCCCACACTGTTTGCAAACTTTGCACGTATTCAAAGTTTGCAAGAAGATTCAGCAGACAACATAAGCAGACGACATTTACAGATGATGAAATTTTTCTCGGTACCTTAAGGGTTAATACTGACAGGCTGTTCGATATATAGAAGCATACCCAGTCGGCATACCCCGTTACATCAATGTCGTACTAAGGTATATTAGTTCGACGTTCTGTGCCTCCTGGGTAAACTCTGTGAGGCATTAATATACACAGGATCAAAGATTGGTTGCATAGTGATGAAAAAAATTGATATTACAGGAACAAAATTACAACAAATGTTGTCATTTTAATTTATCAGTCCAAACAATCTATTGACTATTCTATTATTTAATCTTTTATACCTACATTTTTCATAGTCTACACTTGGCTTTGGGAAAGGAATGAAGGTCACTCCCTGCATATGTGGCTTATGACAATACAGAAGCATTATTCTCACCGTTACAATTACCTCAGGCCTATCTTTTTGTAACCATTGTTAAAGCATTTTACACAATTTCATGGTACATATGCAGAGACAAGTCAAAGAGTGTTAATGTGCTTGAACTTTTCTCACATTTTCACTCTAGGAATGGATTTTAATATGTAATATAAATGCAGTTAACCTCCAGATATAGTGTATTGGCCCTGAAGCTTGCAGATAATGTACCTCATCTGGCTTATCAGCTATAACCGGAGTAGGCCTATTAGCCCTGAGAGTGGTGAGTGAGTGAGTTTTAGTTTTACGTCCCACCAACAGCTAAGGTCATACGAAGACGGGACCTCGGTTTAAAGACTCATCCGAAAGTCTGCCCTGAGAGTGGTAAAGGTGAAAGGAGTCAAGGTATAAACTTCACAATAGAAAAACAGTAACGTTTTATCAGTTTTATTCTAGAAACATAAACAATAATTAACATTAAATATTTACCATTTATGATATTGTGGATGATCCTACAACAAAATACCATCTAAAACTCCTCAAGTAGAATGGATACACCTTCAGGGGAGGTAACTCTTTTACAATTATTTTTGACTCCCTTATTAATTGAGGACTTGAAGGAAACTTAAAGGAGCATTATTGAGCTACAAGGTCTCAAATTTTTTTTTCTGGTTTTTATCTTCAATGCATACTCCTTTGTCATGTGTACACTTTTAGAGCCAAATACAGCTTCAGAACTTTGTGAAAATGGTCGTTTCCATTCGTGTTTACCCTTCGCTCTGAAAATGTGTTCGGAATTTCTGTTCTAAAAATAAATCTGTCACTTTACACATACATGGCGACAGTATCGTCTCTGAGTGTCGTTACTTACGGCATGGTATTCAGCGCCATATTTTTTTCCGATTCAGGCATGGCCTAAGCAAACAAGGCCAAAAATGAACGTCGCGTAACGTCATATATGGGGATTCTATTTTTGTCACGAACTAAAAATAGATCTAACTAGTGTTCGAAACCTAGTTAGGGAATCCCTCTCAAACTCGTTTACCTGTCATCATAATTGTTCACATTTTTGCATAAAATTCATTCATTTGTATTGTTTTAAAGAAAAATACCGGCTATATGTATTTTATTTTTGGAAGCATTTTTTCCAGATAGCTCAATAATGCACCTTTAAAGGGAAAAATTAAAATTCTTCCCCTTAAGAGAACCTTTTTCAAAGGGATTGGGCCAATAGGACAGTGAATAGGAAGTCCAAAGTTGTCTCCCCTGTAAAAATTGGCAGAAAATCTGCCAGGTGTATCCATTCCTTTTAAGAATAAAAATTTGCAAAAATACAAGCACATTGGAAAATTATGCTACTACATAAAGCAAAGCACAGACTCACCTGTGCAAAGGACAGTCTTGCTTGTGCAAAGTGCAGTCTCATCTGTGCAAAGCACAGTCTCACCTGAGCAAAGTGCAGTCTCGCCTGTGTAAAGTGCAGTCTCCCCTGAGCAAAGTGCAGTCTTGCTGTGCAAAGCACAAGCGCAGTCTAGCCTGTGCAAAGTGCAGCCTCGCTTAAGCAAAGGGCAGTCTCACCTGTGCAAAGTGAAGCCTGGCTTGTGCAAAGTGCAGTCTCGACTTGAAGACAAGCAGGAGAGACCTTGAGGTGGCTTCAAGCAAGAATTCATGCCATTTAGTTGGCAGCATACAAGCAATTGAAGAACACAAATTGGAGAATGCTAAGGGCCATTTTCTCACGGGTTGACTGAATAAGGCTCACAGCTCCAGATAAGGTACTTTTTTCATCCAAAAAATACTTAAATTTTTCTTATTGCTGCATGAAAACGTATGTTCTGTGTGTTCATTGGTAGCACCCCAGCTAGGCGCTTCTAATGAGTACCCACAACATATGTTTTCATGCAGAAATTAGAAATTTAATGTGTATACCCACTCTTAACTGGGGCTATGTAAGTGCTAACACAAGCTTCCTAGAAAATGCACACATACTTTGTTGTTACATGATGTAATGTAATGAGGTCACAATTAATGAGAGAGAGCTGGACAAAACTTAATCTGACCATTCTTCCTCGTCACTTTTTAGATAGCCCACAGTTACAGAAGGCTCATGCAAAAAGTGATGACTAATCAGACTGCACAGAAGCAGCCCAATCTGAGTCTTTTCTAGTTGCACATATTTGCACATCATGTAGGATTTGTTTGATTTGAGGTTTAACGTCCCTGTCAACACAGTAAAGGTCATTTTGGAGATGTTGCTTCGAATTTTGTGGGACTTTAACCTGACACTGAGATGAAATGACATCTCAAGCCCACGTCGCCAAATGAAACCAATAGGGTTTATAAGCATGGACGGTCCGATTCGGGCTGCTTTGCCTGGGCAGGCTTAGATCCTCTAAGCAGTTTACCAGTACTCGTGTGCGGGTCGGTTTCAGCTGTGCGTGGAAGCATCATGCAGCCCATCTATTTCTTCAAGCCCCGATGGGTGGGAGCCATACATCATGGAGGAAACATCGTGTGAAAATTTTCAGTAAAGTATGTTGCTAACGCAGTGTGCACATAAATTGATTGATGATTCCAGTAACACACTGTTATTTTTCTTTACACAAGTTAACTCTTTCTGTACCCAATGGTATCTTCCTCCTTATATATAGCAGGAGTCCATTTCACAATTAAGGGGTGTCAGGCTGTGTTTTTGTATATATTTATTATGAAAATGGCTGAACTTTTTGCAAACAGTGAAGGCCCTGATCAGACGCCGCATTCTGCAGCATCTGATCTGGGCCTGCACTGTTTGCCAATTACCTGTTTTGGGGTTTCCGGTACAAAATGGGTTAATGCCTGTTGCTCTCAGACAGATGTGAATTACAGCAAAATTCCTTTATTCAGACCACTCTAACCATATTCCTGCTGAATAGATAGTTTAGCCATACCCATTTCTAACTCTCAGCCAATCGAATTACTCATTCATATTGCAAATATTGTAGATTCAGAAGCCATCTGATGTGGATCTACACTGTTTGCAAAGGTAGGTGTTTTCGTGTCCAGCAGGTTATGGGTTAAAGACCATGGTAAAAGTTTAATTTGTAGGTCCAATGTGGTCCCCTGCCTTATAAGAAGGTGAATCACACCAAGTAAGGTCTTAAAACAAACTTCAATATCTCTTCTCTAATATCACAAAGAAAAATGATAGCCTAGGCAGAAGGATGGTTGGCTAGGATCGGATGAACTGAGGTAGGGTATGGAAATTTTTCCGCTTCTGCTCCGCCATTTTGCTTTCTAGTGCAAGGGGGTAGCAACAGTTTTTCTCTTATTTGCATGACTTGGCAACTATATTTCATTGTGATTTCCAATTTATCATTAACCAAATACTTAACTAGAGATACTGTTCATCTGATGATGACGGTAAATTCTTTAAAATGTCTACATTTTACAATCTAATGCAAAATTTAGCTCTCTGGGCGTTACGAACATGCAAGCGTCCACAAACCTGGATCAAAGAGACAACGTGACCATTCATTCATAAATTTTTGAAGGGTGCTGTAAGCATTCTAAAGCACAACAAGATTTTTAGCTTCCACCAATGGGATTTCTGGATTCATTTTAGAGGGATGGCAGTTATATCCTTATTAACATACAGAATAATTGGGCCCTAATCATTATCAAAATTAGATTCATTCCGTGTATGTAGCGTGTCTAATAATAATAGGGATCAACTTAAGTTTTTTTAATGGGTGACCAAATTATTAAGACCACAATCCTTCAGCACAGGCTTTTTTCTTCTCCATGAATTTATCATTTTCCTAAATATTGTGGTCTCGTCCCAGCCCAGGCTTTTTGTATGTTATTTAGGGTGAGACCACATTTTCTGTTCTATATAGGGAGTGAGACCACATTTTTTAGATTTGCCATGAATTTATCATTTTCCTAAATAATGTGGTCTCATCTCTATAAAGAGATGAGACCACATTCCTTCAGCCCAGGATTTTAGTATGTGATTTAAGATGAGACCACATTTTCTTCTCTATATAGAAGTGAGACCACATATTTTAGATTTGCCATGAATTTATCATTTTCCTTAATAATGTGGTCTCATCCCTATATAGAGATGAGACCACATTCCTTCAGCCCAGACTTTTAGGATGTTATTTGAGGTGAGACCAGATTTTCTTCTCTATATAGGAGTGAGACCACATTTTTTAGATTTGCCATGAATTTATCATTTTCCTTAATAATGTGGTCTCATCCCTATATAGAGATGAGACCACATTCCTTCAGCCCAGACTTTTAGGATGTTATTTGAGGTGAGACCAGATTTTCTTCTCTATATAGGAGTGAGACCACATTTTTTAGATTTGCCATGAATTTATCATTTTCCTTAATAATGTTGTCTCATCCCTATATAGAGATGAGACCACATTCCTTCAGCCCAGACTTTTAGTATGTTATTTGAGGTGAGACCAGATTTTCTTCTCTATATAGGAGTGAGACCACATTTTTTAGATTTGCCATGGATTTATCATTTTCCTTAATAATGAGGTTTCATCCCTATTCAGAGATGAGACCAGTCTTCCAGCAAGCTGTTA
Source organism: Lucinisca nassula (assembly GCA_963580285.1). Classification (NCBI taxonomy): domain Eukaryota; kingdom Metazoa; phylum Mollusca; class Bivalvia; order Lucinida; family Lucinidae; genus Lucinisca; species Lucinisca nassula. The sequence continues at coordinate 126,896,597 of OY757016.1, read as the reverse complement.
TTCTGTCATTCTTTCAGCCTGGGCTAAATTGGATATTTTTGCATTTGTCACTTTATAGACATAGGTCCATTAGAGAGCATTAACGGAATAAATCGCATGTAGTAATATTTTTACACACTCCAAACAGTATCCAAATACCCCCAATGGAGCCTCTTTTTTGTTGTTGTCTTCCTCGTGATTTACCATTGGTTATTTATTAAAATAAAGATGTAAGATGCAACTAAAGAATAATTCCTAAGTTAATGTTTGAAAATAATAAAATACAAAATATTAAACAGAAAAATGAAAGTTTGTGGAATTTCTTGGCTGAATATAATTTTAGCATGCGGTATGCAAATGAGTAAGTTACTGTAAGCATTCTCAAAATGATACACCGCCGTCCTTCTTACAATCGACCAAAAACCAGTCGATCCTGACAATCCTGCTGAGGTAAAAAAATCTGTATTCATGGGAAGCTAATAACAATTTACTATAATAAGTGACGGAAATAATTTGGATGCTCTTATCTCGCGCATTCAGAAGATTTTACAGTCTTCTCTAGAATAGAAAGAAGAACAAAAAACATCGTTTTACGTAGTTACGTCCCTTAATTTTCGCGCCATTATCAGAGGTCGCTTTAATTTTGGCACGTCATTCCACGTCATTGAGGCGCTTTATGTAAACCAGAGGACCATTGGTCCTGAAGACGCTCACCTGACAGCCTTAGGTCTAAAGGGCTAAGGGACATGCACCCAAGGTCCCTCTAGACCTCTTATGGATCTAAGATCCATGTCACCAAACGTGTTTTAATGTTCTGTTTTTGTCCTCTGATAATGATATTTCGGAGATTCGTTATAGTAAACAAAGACAAGGATTGATGATTTCTTTAGCAAAAGTTGCTTATAAATTTCTTGAAACATGTGCCACAAAAATTTTGAAAATCGGTTCACTATTAAAAAAATTATGACCAAAATAAGATTTGAATAGAGATTTTACATTGAAAGGGGAGATAATCCATGATCATAAAGTTTTGATTCTGGAATCTTTTTGGCCTCGATTTAAATGTTTTGAACTTCATGATGTGTTTTGCATCATTTATGATTATTTCAGTTATTTAGTAACAGTGTATGAAGAAATTGAAAGTTTGCGGGGAAATATTTACCTCCCTTGCTAGCAATTTACAATGGAAATTTCCCTATTCAAATGTGTTTTTGGTTATAAAATCCTTATTTGTCAACAGATTTTCTAAATTATTGCAACGCTAGTTGTTTTAAACCTTGTTCTTTATCCTATTGTAATTTTTATTGAGTTTTTTCTGAAAACCCATTATCAAAAGAGAAAATGTCCACATTAGTATATAAAGAAAGAATATATATGGTTAATGGGTGGGGAAATATTACGCATTTTATTAAATGATGTGGGTAGGGCATGCCCCCAGGGGCCCAAATTAAGGTCCATGTCACTAAATGCATCTGGCTGTATGACCAAGTGGCCCTTAATCACATTCCTGACTCTTGAAGATCAGTTGGAAAACTTTTGAGTTTGAATTTTCAGTTATATTTAGCCAAGAAATAGCCTTAGATGAGCTAAAAGGTCAGGAACAAGAAAATATATGGTTAATGGGTGGAGAGCTTAACCATTTCTAAAGGGGGTGGCGGCCCCCAATTTAACCTATGGTGTTCAAAGATCCATGTAACTAAATGCCCCTTATCACAAGAAACAAGAAAATATATGATTTATGGGAGGGGAACTGAACAGTTTCTGAGATTTGATGCATTTTATGTTTTGCAGGGGTGGGGCATGCCCCCAGGGTCTCAAGATGCATGTCACTTAAAGCCCCTTAGAATATATATTGTTTGTGGGTGGGGATCTGGACAGTTTCCAAGATATTGGGCACTTTTTGAAATGAAGGGGGTGGGGCATGTCCCCGGGGGACCCCCTAGACTCCCAAGGTCCATGTCATTAAACATGCTTAATCACAAGGAACAAGAATATACATATGGTTTAGGGGTGGTATTCTCAACCATTTGCAAGATATCAGCCATTTAGACTTTTTCCCATACAAATGCCAATGTGACCAAATTTTACCTTGGCATAAAATAGGTCAAGGTCATCCCAGGGCAATTCTTTGAACAAACTATGATGGGCCCCGAGTCCCGAGGCTACATACCAAGTTTGGTGGAAATCGGCCCAGCGGTTCCGGAGAAGATTTTTGAAGGGTTTTTTAAGGGACCTGGTGGACCCCATGTCAATAAATGCGCCCTATCTTAAGGAACAAGAATATATATGATTTAGTGGTGGAATATTGAACGGTTTGTTAGATATAATGCATTTTCACTTTTTCCCATACAAATGCATATGTGACTAAATTTTACCCTGGCATAAAATAGGTTAAGGTCATCCGAGGGTCACCATTTTAAGAATTTATGATGGGCCCGCGTCCCAGATGCTACATACCAATTTTCATGAAAATCCGTCCAGTAGTTTCAGAGAAGAAGATTTTTGAAGGGTTTTAACCATATATGGGCATGGCTGCCATCTTGGTTATGTGACCCAACTTCATCAACTTAATTTACATGTCCTTCTCCCATAAAGCTTACATATGAAATTTGGTCAAAATTGACCAAGTAGTTTCCCTGAAAAATAAGTTTAAAGTTTGACATATTAAAAAACTTGACCCAAGGTCACGGAATGACCTTGACCTATAAATCTCATATATACTTATTAACTCATTTAGCTAATGTCATCTACCAACTTTCAGGCCAAAGGCTGCAACAGTTTTCGAAAAATCCACCGTTTTCACTTTTTGCCATTCAATTGCCTATATTACCAAATTTGACCTTGGCATAAAATAGGTCAAGGTCATCCAAGTGCCATTATTTGAACAAACTATGATAGGCCCGAGTACCCAAGGCCACATACCAAGTTTGGTGAAAATCGGACCAGCTGTTCCGGAGAAGAAGATTTTTGAAGGGTTTTTACCATATATGGGCATGGCGGCCATCTTGGTCATGTGACCTGGACCCGCGAACAAACTTTCGTTCCCCCATCCCACTGAGGCCCCACATGAAATTTGGCTTCAGTCCGCCCAGCGGTTCCAGAGAAGAAGATGTTTGAAAATGTTGACATACATACAGCATGACCACCCTATAAGCTCACCAATGAGCCTACGGCTCAGGTGAGCTAACAAGTCACCAAGTGCGTGAAAATGGCTGTCATTGTACTGATGTCTGGAAATCATTTTTATGATATGAGTTTGCAATGTATGTTGGTAAAAAGCAATTTTATGACATTCAAATTACTCCTCATAACTGAAGCCGGGTTTTCACTCTCCGTATCTGTGGCACAGTGAACGAAGTCAAAAACTGCTAAAATATATCGCGATCCAGATAGATCAAAATGTGACTGACCCTAGTGGTATTTGAGTTGCCCTGGTGCAAAAAGTACATGGTTTGGAAAAAAAATAATAGGTCTCATTGTCGAGATAAGATGCCCATGTTTATTTTGAAACCAATTTTATCTACTTTGGACCACTATAAAGGTACGAAGACCACATTGGACCTACAAATTAAACTTATGCCAAGACCACTTTTGAACAAGCCCAAAGGCGGTCTCTTACTAGTAGAAAACACTGAAACTTCCAAAAAAAGCTTTTAAAAAAAGAATTAGTCTTAATTTTAGCTGGTCTTAATAGCAGAAATTCACCCAGGCTTTGATGAGGCAATTTTAACAAATGTCTACAACATTTGTTTAGTAATTAACCCATTGCATGAGGGAAACCCCGTACCTTGGCGAACAGTCCAGGCCCAGATCAGACGCTGCAGAACAGGGCGTCTGATCAGGGCCTGCACTATTTGCTAACAGAATTTTCCGTAGGCCTACCCTATGATAATTCAGGTTTTATTGTTTGCTGGCTTTCATAATCCATACAGTGAAAACAATGAAACAAACATGTTTTCAGAAACAAAAGTATACAGAACATGATATCATATGGAAGGAACACAACTATAAGAATCTGTTTAACTTACGACTGCTAATCACAACTGGAGTTTTTTATCCTTACTTTCTATAGAAAATAAAGCTTGATGAAATTTGCTCAATGGCTTTGTTACGACTGCTAATGGTATTCGAGAAACCAAACTAAACCCACAGAATGGGCCTCCGTGGCCTAATGGGTAACAGCGCTGACCCATAATTATCACCACTGTGATTCGAGCTGGCCACAACACCAATGGTGGTTTTTCTCCAGGTCCTCCAATTTTTGCCCACCTCTGATTAACGATCGGCTCGAAATAAGTGAAATAATCTTAAAACCAAAAATAAAAAAAATAAACATATAGATTGAACATTGTTCAGACGTGTGAAAGGTAGGTCCAGGTCAGCAACAGTCGACAGAACTGGGCAGTGTCAAGACAGATGTGTGTTTGAAGTTTCATTAGACTCCATCCTTAAGATGACATGTAAAAATGCACTAGAAAATGTTGTCTGTTTATGTCATCTGCTGCATATTCTTGCTAACTTTTTGAACATATTTTTGCATACAGGCTATTTATCCTGATGTGGATCCTGATCAGACTGCTCCTGATCTGGGTCCACACTCCACACTGTTTGCAAAGGTGACTTTTAAAGTTACCAGCAGACAACAATTGTTGTGATTGGCTTCTTATGTGTTAAGCAACACAACTAATCAAACATACTAAATATTGTTCACACAAACATAAACAGTAGAGCAACGTCGGTAATGATCAACACTCGGCAGGGTGCATTATGGCAGATATGTGTATAAAATTCCATTAGCCTTTTGGCCTGGATATCAAATAACGGAGCTAAACGCCCACACATTAACCTTTATACCGCAATCAGGCATTCTAGTAACCTAATAAAGGGGGTCGAATAAATGCACGCTATAATCGGTAGTGACCTATAATACCTTCTACTGACCTACAATACGTCTAGTGACCGTTAATAGACCGGAACTACTTTTCAGGTCACTAATTTACAAGTGCACCCTTTTATACATGGGAAAACAACGACACTGCAAGTTATTTGAACAGATTTTCAGAAATTTCAGCTAAATTCTTACCTTCTCGGCCTTTCCTGGTTTGAATGGTCCGTTGGAATAACTGCGCACTGCTACTGCAGTTGAGTCTCAACCTCGAAAACAATTTCTGAAGCTAAAATAAACTACTTATTTGCAGATTTTCATACAGAATGTAAAGCGCTGAGAAACTTTTATTCGAGCGTCCATGTTGTTTCCTATGTCTTTCTGGCATGGTGACGTCAGAATCTTTGCACTCGTTGACGTCACGTTATACTACATGTGCGCGCCATGGCACTGAATGTCGTTTAACATGCCTCACTGTCTGCTGTCTTTTTTTGCTTAAATTTGCTAAACTATTGCAAAACCCCTTGATTTTTTAATTGCGGTATAAACTAAATACATGATTAGTGTCTTTAACAATAAAATATAATCGGTTCGCCGCGACAATTTTATAGGGGCTCGCTAAAGCTCGCCCCTATAAAATTGTCTAAGGCTCACCGATTATATTTTATTATTAAAGACACTAACCATGTATTTACTATTTACCATCCTCTAGGCCAATCATTATCCTTTTTGCCTGGATGTTCCAGTAACGGAGCTAAACAGATTAAACAATGTTCAATCAAGCATAAAAAGTCGGCCAAGGTCAGTGATGCATCATGGCGGGTGTGTGTATCAAGTTTCATTATCCTAGAAGCCTTGGCATTTAAAAAATGGAGCTATACACAAATTTAACATTATCGACGTTGACACAAATGATGCCGACACCGGAAATAAAATTCTTATGTTGCTTCTGCTTGATATAGCAGTTGCAATAACAATGCCACAATGCTAAATGCTGTAAGTTTTATTACATCAGTGCAGTATGATTTTCATGCATTAATTCCATCGTTTTATCAAACAATTAGGTCCAAGCTGTTCAAAGCATCATTTGCTTAACGAGGTCAATAGTGGTCAATTTGTCACCTGTTCTAGTAAGTACAATATCTAGTACAATGGTATTTTTGCTGAAAAAAAATGTGAGCAGCTTTTGCATCTGCAAAAGCTGCTTATATTTTTTTCAGCGAAAATATAAGCACATTTGCCATATAAAATGATCAACTTTAATGATACATAAACTAACGACATCATAAGTTGTAAAGGCCAGAGATGGAAACCACACAACACCAAATGTCTTGAAAGTTTAGATGTAGAAACTAGACATATTCTACTATCCAAGCAGCCCGCCTCGGTAGCTCAGTCGGATGCGTGTCTGACTGGTGATCAGGAGGACACAGCTTCTACACGTGCCGGGATTGGCAACCTTCTTTTGTGGAGATTGATCATGAAATCTTTTCTGCAGTCATTTTCTCCATTAGCTTATTCAAGAAGGGCTGTTGTCAGTTTCTGGCGAAAGAATGTACACTGTCCTGGTTAACTGCTTATGTATAAGCATGCCCAGGAAGTGTGGAGAGGTAAACTGACCAGCTTGAAATGACCTAAATAGTACTGATTTGGCCGTTAAACTCCAAAACAAATAAAACTATCCAACACTAAAAGGCTGATCAGACTGCTCAGGCAGATGCGCAGACTGGTCTTCATCTTTGATGTTCACAAATGACAATGACAAGTTTTCTTGTATGTGGCTCATATCATCTACAAATCCATTTTTTTTCTGTTCAGAACAAATATTTTGCCAAGATTGTAAGCATATCAGTTTGTCCCAGGTAACAAATGAAAGACCTATTTATCCAATATTAACAATGATATCGTTGTTTTTATCACTCTCCATATCCGATGCTGTCTCCATCATACTGTTGCTATCTGAGTTCAACATAGGATCTGAAATGAAACAAGAGGGCCATGATGGCCCTGGATCGCTCACCTGATCCATAGAGTAATAAGTGGGCCCCGTGGAGGGCCATAATTGACACCAGGGCTATAATGTGCATAATGTTGAGGGAGGTCTAAAAAGGTGACGGTTCATACCAAATATCAACAAAGGCTATAATTTGAACAATCTTGTCAAAGGTCCAATAGATGAAGCTACACAACAAATATCAAAGACCTGGGCCTTGCAGTTTCAGAGTAGATTTTTTTTTTAAAGATATTCCCTACATAAGCCTATGAAAAAACCAAATGGTCCCGGGGCGAGGGCATTTTTGACCTCAGGGCTATAATTTAAACAATCTTGATAGAGGTCCACTAGATAAAGCTTAACACCAAATATCCAAGACCTGGGCATTGCTGTTTCAGAGAAGAAGATTTTTCAAAGATTATCTCTATATAAGTCTATGTAAAACCAAAGGGCCCTGGGGAGGGGCATTTGTGGCCCGAGGGCTATAATTTGAACAATCTTGGTAGAGGTCCACTAGATGAAGCTCTGAATACCAAAATATCAAAGACATGGGCATTGCAGTTTCAGAGAAGAAGATTTTTAAATATTTCCCTATATAAGTCTATGTAAAACCAAAGGGTCTCGGGGCGATGGCATTTTTGGCCCCAGGGCTTTAATTTGAACAATCTTGACAGAGGTCCATTAGATGAAATTTCACACCAAATATCAAAGACCTAGGCCTTGTGGTTTCAAAGAAGAAAATTTTTAATTAGTTTCCCTATATAAGTCTATGTAAAACCAAAGGGCCCTGAGGCGAGGGCTTTTTTTGGCCCCAGGGCTATAATTTGAACAATCTTTGTAGAGGTCCAATAGATGAAGCTTCATACCAAATATCAAAGACCTAGGCCTTGTGGTTTCAGAGAAGAAGATTTTTCAAGATTTTCTATAAAGAAGTCTATGTAAAACCAAAGGGCCCCAGAGCGGGGGCTTTTTTGGCCCAAGGGCTATAATTTGAACAATCTTGGTAGGGATCCACAAGATGAAGCTTCATACCAAATATCAAAGACCTGGGCCTTGTGGTTTCAGAGAAGAAGATTTTTCAAGATTTTCCATATAGAAGTCTATGTAAAACCAAAGGGCCCCAGAGCGGGGGCTTTTTTGGCCCCAGGGCTATAATTTGAACAATCTTGGTAGGGATCCACAAGATGAAGCTTCATACCAAATATCAAAGACCTGGGCCTTGTGGTTTCAGAGAAGAAGTTTTTTAAAGATTTACCCTATATAAGCCTATGTAAAACCAAAGGATCCCGGGGCGGGGGTAATTTTGGCCCTAGCACTATAATTTGAACAATCTTGGTAGGGATCCACTAGATGAAGCTTCATTCCAAATATCAAAGACATGGGCCTTGCGGTTTCAGAGAAGAAGATTTTTCAAGATTTTCCCTATATAAGCCCATGTAAAACCAAAGGGCCCCGGGGCGGGGGCATTTTTGGCCCTAGCACTATAATTTGAATGATCTTGGTAGGGGTCCACTAGATGAAGCTTCATACCAAATAGCAAATACCTGGGCCTTGTGGTTTCAGAGAAATTTTTTTAAAGATTTTCCCTTTATGAAACCATGTGAAACCAAAAGGCCCGAAGTGGCCCCAGCACTATAATTTGAAAAATCTTGGTAGTGGTTGACTAGATGAAGCTTCATACCAAATATCAAAGATATGGGCCTTGGGGTTCCAGAGAAGAAGATTTTAAAGATTTTTTCCTATATAAGCCCATGTAAAACCAAAGGGCCCCGGGGCGGGGGCATTTTTGGCCCCAGCACTATAATTTGAACAATCTTGGTAGGGGACTACTAGATGAAGCTTCATACCAAAGAGCAAAGACCTAGGCCTTGGGGTTTCAGAGCAGAAGATTTTCTCTATATAATCCTAAGTAAACCCAAAGGGCCCTGGGGCGGGGGCATTTTAGGCCCGTGCACTATAATTTGAACAATCTTGGTAGGGGTCCACTAGATGAAGCTTCATACCAAATGTCAAAGACCTGGGCCTTGTGGTTTCAGAGAAGAAGATTTTTCAAGATTTTCCATATAGAAGTCTATGTAAAACCAAAGGGCCCCAGAGCGGGGGCTTTTTTGGCCCCAGGGCTATAATTTGAACAATCTTGGTAGGGATCCACAAGATGAAGCTTCATACCAAATATCAAAGACCTGGGCCTTGTGGTTTCAGAGAAAAAGATTTTTAAAGATTTACCCTATATATGCCTATGTAAAACCAAAGGATCCCGGGGCGGGGGTAATTTTGGCCCTAGCACTATAATTTGAACAATCTTGGTAGGGATCCACTAGATGAAGCTTCATTCCAAATATCAAAGACATGGGCCTTGCGGTTTCAGAGAAGAAGATTTTTCAAGATTTTCCCTATATAAGCCCATGTAAAACCAAAGGGCCCCGGGGCGGGGGCATTTTTGGCCCTAGCACTATAATTTGAATGATCTTGGTAGGGGTCCACTAGATGAAGCTTCATACCAAATAGCAAATACCTGGGCCTTGTGGTTTCAGAGAATTTTTTTTAAAGATTTTCCCTTTATGAAACCATGTGAAACCAAAAGGCCCGAAGTGGCCCCAGCACTATAATTTGAACAATCTTGGTAGGGGTCCCCTAGATGAAGCTTCATACCAATTATCAAAGACCTGGGCCTTACGGTTTCAGAGAAGAAGATTTTTAAAGCTCTTCCCTATATAAGCCCATGTAAAACCAAAGGGCCCTGGAGCGGGGGCATTTTTGGCCCCAGCACTATAATTTGAACAATCTTGGTAGGGGACTACTAGATGAAGCTTCATACCAAAGAGCAAAGACCTAGGCCTTGGGGTTTCAGAGCAGAAGATTTTCTCTATATAATCCTAAGTAAACCCAAAGGGCCCTGGGGCGGGGGCATTTTAGGCCCGTGCACTATAATTTGAACAATCTTGGTAGGGGTCCACTAGATGAAGCTTCATACCAAATGTCAAAGACCTGGGCCTTGTGGTTTCAGAGAAGAAGATTTTTTAAGTTTTCGGTGAAAAAAATCTATTTTTGGCTCCTGTGACCTAGATGTGCAGCAGACCAGACTCATTTGAACAACTTTGAAAGGGGTCCACCTAAGGATCATTCCTGTGAAGTTTGGTCAAAATCCGATCAGTGGTTTAGGAGGCGATGTCATTTGAAGAAATTGTTTACGCACGAATGACAGACAAAAAGTGATCCTAATATAAAACACAAGAGGGCCATGATGGCCCTGGATCGCTCACCTGATCCATGAGTAACAAGGGGGCCCTGGGGAGTGCCATTATTAACCCAGGGCTATAATGTGCATAATGTTGAGGGAGGTCTAAATAGGTGAAGCTTCATACCAAATATCAACAAAGGCTATAATTTGAACAATCTTGGCAAAGGTCCACTAGATGAAGCTAAACACCAAATATCGAAGACCTGGGCCTTGTGGTTTCCGAGAATAAGATTTTTTTAAAGATATTCCCTTCATAAGCATTTGTAAAACCAAATGGCCCCGGGGCTAGGGTGTTTTTGGCCTCGGGGCTATAATTTAAACAATCTTGATAGAGGTCCACTAGATGAAGCTTAAAACCAAATATCGAAGACCTGGGCCTTGCTGTTCCAGAGAAAAAGATTTTCAAAGATTATCTCTATATAAGCCTATGTAAAACCAAAGGTCCCCGGGGCAGGGGCATTTGTGGCCTGAGGGCTATAATTTGAACAATCTTTGTAGAGGTCCACTAGATGAAGCTACATACCAAATATCAAAGACATGGGCCTGGCAGTTTCAGAGAAAAAGATTTTTCAAGATTTTCCCTATATATGTCTATGTAAATCCAAAGGGACCCAGATGGGGGGGGGGGGGGGCATTTTTGGCCCAGGGCTATAATTTGAACAATCTTGGTAGCGGTCCACAAGATGAAGCTTCATACCAAATATCAAAGACCTGGGCCTTGCGGTTTCAGAGACGAAGATTTTTTTAATTTTTCCTACCGTATATAAGTTTATGTAAAACCAAAAGGCCCTGGGGTGGGGGCAGTTTTGGCCCCAGCACTATAATTTGAACAATCTTGGTAGGGGGGTCCACTAGGTGAAGCTTCATACCAAATAGCAAAGACCTGGGCCTTGCGTTTCAGAGAAGAAGATTTTTAAAGATTTTCACTTTATAAGCCCATGTAAAACCAAAGGGCCCGGGGGTGGGGGCATTTTTGGCCTCAGCACTATAATTTGAACAATCTTGGTAGGGGTCCACTAGATGAAGCTTCATACCAAATAGCAAAGACCTGGGCCTTGCGGTTTCAGAGAAGAAGATTTTTAAAGAGTTTCTCTATATAAGCCCATGTAAAACCAAAGGGCCCTGGGGCGGGGGCATTTTTGGCCCCAGCACTATAATTTGAACAATCTTGGTAGGGGTCCACTAGGTGAAGCTTCATACCAAATATCAAAGACCTGGGCCTTGTGGTTTCAGAGAAGAAGATTTTTAAAGATTTTCCCTATATAAGCCTATGTAAAACCAAAGGGCCCTGTGGTGGGGCATTTTTGGCCCCAGGGCTATAATTTGAACAATCTTCTAAGAGGTCCACAAGATGAAGCTTCATTCCAAATAACGAAGACCTAGGCCTTGCAGTCTCAGAGAAGAAGATTTTTAAAGATTTTCTCTACATAAGCATATGTAAAACCAAAGGGTCCTGGGGCGGGGGCATTTTTGACCCCAGCACTATAATTTGAACAATCTTGGTAGGGGTCCACTAGATGAAGCTTCATACCAAATAGCAAAGACCTGGGCCTTGCAGTTTCAGAGAAGAAGATTTTTAAAGATTTTCCCTATATAAAGCCCGTGTTAAACCAAAGGGCCCCAGGGCGGGGGCTTTTTGGGCCCCAGCACTATAACTTGAACAATCTTGGTAGGGGTCCACTAGATGAAGCTTCATATCAAATATCAAAGACCTGGGCATTGTGGTTTCAGAGAAAAAGATTTTTACAGATTTTCCCTATATAAGCCCATGTGAAACCAAACGGCCCCGGGGCAGGGGCATTTTTGGTCCCAGCACTATAATTTGAACAATCTTGATAAGGGTCCACCAGATGAAGCTTCATACCAAAAATCAAAGACCTGGGCCTTGTGGTTTCAGAGAAGAAGATTTTTGAAGATTTTCCCTATATAAGTCCATGTAAAACCAAACGGCCCCAGGGCGGGGGCATTTTTGGCCCCAGCACTATAATTTGAACAATCTTGGTAGGGGTCCACTAGATGAAGCTTCATACCAAAACTCAAAGACCTGGGCCTTGCGGTTTCAGAGAAGAAGATTTTTTCAGTTTTCGGTGAAAAAATCTTTTTTTGGCTCCTGTGACCTATATGTGCAACGGACCGGAACCATTTGAACAACTTTGAAAGGGGACCACCTAAGGATCATTCCTGTGAAGTTTGGTCAAAATCCGATCAGTGGTTAAGGAGGTGATGTCGTTTGAAGAAATTGTTTACGCACGGATGACAGACAAAAAGTGATCCTAATATAAAACACAAGAGGACCATGATGGCCCTGGATCGCTCACCTGATCCATAGAGTAACAAGTGGGCCCCGGGGAGGGCCATTATTGACCCCAGGATTATAATGTGCATAATGTTGAGGGAGGTCTAAAAAGATGAAGCTTCATACCAAATATCAACAAAGGCATAATTTGAACAATCTTGGCCAAGGTCTACCAGATGAAGCTACACAACAAATATCAAAGACCTGGGCCTTGCGGTTTCAGAGAAGAAGATTTTTTTAAAGACATTCCTTACATAAGCCTATGTAAAACCAAATGGCCCCGGGGCAGGGGCATTTTTTGGCCTCAGGGCTATAATTTAAACAATCTTGATAGAGGTCCACTAGATGAAGCTTCACACCAAATATCAAAGACCTGGGCCTTGTTGTTTCAGAGAAGAAGATTTTCAAAGATTATCTCTATTATAAGTCTATGTAAAACCAAAGGGCCCTGGGGCGGGGGCATTTGTGGCCCCAGGGCTATAATTTTAACAATCGATGTAGAAGTCCACTAGCTGAAGCTTCATACCAAATGTCAAAGATCTAGGCCTTGTGGTTTCAGAGTAGAAGATTTTTCAAGATTTTTCCTATATAAGTCTATGAAAAACCAAAGGGCCCAGGGGCGGGGACATTTTTGGCCCCAGGGCTATAATTTGAGCAATCTTGATAGAGGTCCACAAGATGAAGCTTCATACCAAATATCAAAGACCTGGGCCCTGCAGTTTCAGAGAAGAAGATTTTTAAAGATTTTCCCTATATAAGCCTATGTAAAACCAAAGGGCCCCGGGGCGGGGGCATTTTTGGCCCCAGCACTATAATTTGAACAGTCTTGGTAGGGGTCCACTAGATGAAGCTTCATACCAAATAGCAAAGACCTGGGCCCTGCAGTTTCAGAGAAGAAGTTTTTTAAAGATTTTCCCAATATAAGCACATGTAAAACCAAAGGGCCCTGGGGCGGGGGCATTTTTGGCCCCAGCACTATAATTTGAACAATCTTGGTAGGGTCCTTTAGATGAAGTTTCATACCAAATATCAAAGACCTGGGCCTTGCGGTTTCAGAGAAGAAGATTTTTAAAGGTTTTCCCTATATAAGCCAATGTAAAACCAAAAGGGCCCCAGGGGAGGGGGCATTTTTGGCCCCAGCACTATAATTTGAACAATCTTGGTAGGGGTCCATAAGATGAAGATTCATACCAAATATCAAAGACCTGGGCCTTGCAGTTTCAGAGAAGAAGATTTTTAAAGATTTTCCCAATATAAGCCTATGTAAAACCAAAGGGCCCCGGGGCGGGGGCATTTTTGACCCCAGCACTATAATTTCAACAATCTTGGTAGGGGTCCACTGGATAAAGCTTCATACCAAATATCAAAGACCTGGGCCTTGCAGTTTCAGAGAAGAAGATTTTTAAAGATTTTCCCTATATAAGCCCATGTAAAACCAAAGGGCCCCGGGATGGGGGCATCTTTGGCCCCAGCACTATAATTTGAACAATCTTGGTAGGGGTCCAACAGATGAAGATTCATACCAAATATCAAAGACCTGGGCCTTGCAGTTTCAGAGAAGAAGATTTTTAAAGATTTTCCCTATATAAGCCTATGTAAAACCAAAGGGCCCCGGGGCGGGGACATTTTTGGCCCCAGCACTATAATTTGAACAATCTTGGTAGGGGTCCACTAGATGAAGCTTCATACCAAATATCAAAGACCTGGGCCTTGCAGTTTCAGAGAAGAAGATTTTTTAAGTTTTCGGTGAAAAAAATCTATTTTTGGCTCCTGTGACCTATATGTGCAACGGACCGGAAACATTTGAACAACTTTGAAAGGGGACCACCTAAGGATCATTCCTGTGAAGTTTGGTCAAAATCCGCTCAGTGGTTTAGGAGGAGATGTCGTTTGAAGAAATTGTTTACGCACGCACGCACGCACGGACGGACGCACGGACGCACGACGGACGACGGACAAAAAGTGATCCCAAAAGCTCACCTCGTCACTACGTGACGGTGAGCTAAAAAAACATAAAAATTCACATTAAGCTCTTTATAACTGTTCAATCTATCATGGTTTCATATATATAACATCTAGGGTCACTACTAGGGTGTGAACTCCCATGTTTCCTATCAAGAATTAAAATACCATAAAAATCCTAAATAATTGGGCAAATTTGTTTCTTGATCCAGCAAGGAGTCCAAAAGAAGCAAACCGAAAGGCTAACAGTGCAGACCCTGATCAGACTGCTCCTGCTCTGGGTCTGCACTGTTTGCTTAGGCCTATCTGTCCCAATACTTAGGATCATTACAGAAACTTAGAATACATTGGCACTAGACACTTCATATAAATTCATGTTTGTTCAGGTACAGGCACTACCATTCAAAATAGTCATTTTAAACAAAATATGCACATCTTTGGAGATCTGAATCATTCTAAAATTAAAATTTTAGGAGTTTAATGTGACCTGGGATATTGGGCATATAGCGGAGCAAACGAACTAGGGTTTTACCCAAAGATCATTACTACACTGACAGGTATAACATATAAGAGCTGACATATGAAATAATGAACAAATTACACATTAGGATAACACAAACGTGTGCAATAGTGCATTCTTTCACATCTCCAAAATAGCTGCTCTTCTAATGAAAATTTGTGATATTTTTCTTATTTATACTCCAAACATAGGTTGTGGCTGCTCAGTAGAACCGCCTCAGTACCAACAACCTATGTCTAGAAGCAGAAATAAGCAAAATAATGTATACCCCTGTAAAACCCAATTCTTTCTATATAAAGCGGGGTATAGAGAGGTGTTCATTTCACAGACCTGTTATCATGACGAGATAGAAAATACTTACCGTATTCATCATTATGTGCACACATAGTGCACAACAATGTTTTTTTTTTTCAATAAGTAAAATAGACTACATTTTAAAGAGCATTGCAGTCCACTGATGTTGGAACAGTGCTAAAAGATTACTCTAAACTATAAATTTAACTATGAATTAATATCCATTTGTAATCAGAAGGGACGGATTGCTGACTTGTGTTTATCAAGGGACTTATTGTGTTTTGATATACATGCATCTTATGCCACTTTTAGACATGGTTGAAACAAGTCAAAAGCTGGAATAAGGTGCATAGGGTTTAACTGACTACCACAAAAATCGGAAAATTTCGGCTACCTTGAAGACTTGCTGTAATTCTCCTGATAAATTTGTTTAACGATCCTGCAAGAGTTCCAAATGTTGCAGACAGAATGGCAAACAGTGTGGACCCTGATCAGACTGCTCCTTCAGGAGCAGTCTGATCTGGGACTGCAGTGATTGCTTAGACCTGTCTGTCCCAATACTTAGGAACATTACTGTTTGTGCCTGTCTGTCCCAATACTTAGGATCATTATAGTATGTGCTTAATGGGATGACATTTTGTGGCTTGTTATTATGACTAGAATGAAATATCTAAATGCACTGTGTCCTTACTATGGCAAATATGGCACTTATATAGTCCAAAGAAAAATAGTGTTCCCTGTCATTTTTTCTATATTATTTATGTATTTTTGTTTGGATACAATACGGCTGTTCAGTCCACATGGATTTTGCTTTGGTCCTGATGAGGTCATGACGTCAACATCACTTGTTGTGTCTCTTACCTGAGAAGGAGGTCATAAGGTCAACATCACTGTTACTGGATGGAACGTATCTTGGGGCCAACAATACCGGAGACTCTGCTTCGGATTTAATGCTGATAACAATGTCATGTGATTCACCAATGGCCTGCCCCACTAGAGTCTAGAGAAAACAAAACTGGTTATAACTGAAGTTTAACAGTGCTATAACTTGTGTTACTTGCAATAAGTCAGTGCCAGCTCTGTCAGTGTTTTATTGAGTAATAAATCACTGTTGGAGGTCAGTTGTAAAGTAAATCAAATCACAAGTGCATTGTGTAAGTGATTTGTCCACTTACAACTGACCAAAAAAACAGTGATTCATCACTCAATAAATCATGACACTGGAGCTGATCTATTTTGATTCTAACACTAAAAGTTGATGAAAATGCTATTGATTCCATCAGGTTCTCCCTATCTTCCGCCATTTTTATAAAGGAATCCCGCCAATATAATTGACTGTATCACATGCATCTACCTGCTTTCCTAACATATCTGATACAAGAAAACAATGTTACACCATCTGGGCCCCGTCAAGCGATTTTGGTACTTATCGCCTATGCGAGCAGCGAAGGTTCAGGCGAGCCTGCGCATCCGCACAGTCTCGCTAGAACCTTTGCTGCTCGCTCATACAAGCAGTGAATCAAGAGGAGCCTTCAGACAGAAAGCCATATCCCTGGCCCCTCTGAATGGCTGGGCATGTGCAGTTAAAATTTGTCATGACGGAATGCTCGCAGACACAAATTCACTTGGCGGCGCTCATCTAACATCAAGGTAACAATGAATGACATCATGAAATGGGATAAAAAGGTGGCTCTTTGCATTGTGTTCTTCCGCCCAGTGATTTATCATTTAATATACCACTAGGTTTTAATGTTGGCTACCAAAAGAAACACTGTCACCATTAAGGCTGCCACGATTAATCGTATAATCGATTAATCGATCGATAAATTCCACAAAAATGATTATCATTTCTGATTTGTTTTTAATCGATTACTTGATAGGTACAATTTACTACCCAACGTTATGCCTAAAATAGCTGGATGAGTGGCAAACAGTGCAGACCCTGATGAGACGCCGCATTATGCGGCGTCTCATCTGGGTCTACACTGTTTGCTCAGGCCTGTCTGTTCAAATATACATATGGTAAAGTGCAACATATGGTAAGAGCCATGCTCAGACAGAAAGCTAGACAGGTAAAATAATGACAAAAATCTTAGTGATTACTAATCGATTATTGATCGCAATGACAGGACTGATAATCGTTTATCTTTTCAGCTCCGATTAGCCAGCCCTAGTCACCATTAATGCCTAGGGGACCAGTGCTAGAATATTCAAGTAACCCAGTTTGCACTGAAACCCCCAAAACAGTACATGGGCAAACATTGCAGGCGTACATCAGACATTGCAGACTGTGCCATCTAATCAGGGCCTTCAATGTTTGCAAAAAGTTCAGCCAGTTTTTTAAATAAATTACTGAAATAACTCAACCCAATATCCCTAAATTTCGAAATAGACTCCTGCTATATATAGAGGAAGATTCCATTCATCTCAA
This sequence comes from Lucinisca nassula, assembly GCA_963580285.1. NCBI lineage: Eukaryota > Metazoa > Mollusca > Bivalvia > Lucinida > Lucinidae > Lucinisca > Lucinisca nassula. The sequence continues at coordinate 126,878,996 of OY757016.1, read as the reverse complement.
AAGATTTCAATAAAAACATGCATTGAAATAGACTGGGCTGCATGGTGCTGCTGTGCGGAGCTGAAACCGACCGAACTTTAGCACTGGTAAACTGCTTTAAAAGAAGATTGAAGCCTGCCCTGGAAAAGCAGTTCCAGTCCGACCGCTCCTAAAACCCTATCAGTTTCTTTGTGGGGTGTCATTTCCTTTCAATGTCAGATAAAGTCCTACAAAATTGGAGTGACCTAAATTGTGTTGAACTTCATGGGGACGTAAAACCTCAACACAAACATAACTATAATCAGCAACATGAAGCAAATGCTGGAGCAAGCACTTCTGCTGAATAGTTCTATTTTCTTTTGAAAGTGGCAAATAAAAAATGTAATAAAAGCAATAAGGTCCATGACTGGAGTTTTGGTAGTTTTGGTATGTCCTGTTCATGAAACATACCCTCAATGTACCAATCTGCAGTAGCAGTGCATTACTGTAAATAAAACAGTTTATGATCAACTTTTAAAGCAGAAAACACGACTGTTCCAGATGGCGCATCAAGCTCTTCCTGTGTGTTCCTACAGGTGAACCTAAACTGATTTATTGTTTCACAAACAGTTGCGCACTCATAAACATCTACAGGGAAATACCACTGTTAAGACCAGCTAAAATTCAGACAAAATCGGTTTTTAAAAGCATGTTAACCCATTGTATGCTAGTGGACTCTTCCATTGCCATTTTTGGACAAGTCCATTTGTCATAAAAATGGTGCCAGGCCTATTTTTTGGTTTTTATTCTGTTTTTGACAGAACATTCTGTTAGCAAATAGTGCAGGCCCTGATCAGACGCCACATTCTGCAGCGTCTGATCTGGGCCTGCACTGTTTGTCAAGGTACCACTTTAGGGGTTTCCTGCATACAATGGGTTAAGAAGTTACTTTTTTCTTAGTGTTTTCAAAGCCCAGTGTCCTCTAGTAAGAGACCACATTTGGGACTGTTCAAAATGGTCATAAAGACCATTTTTGAACAGTTCCAGGTGGTCTTAATAAAGGAATTTGCTGTAGTTAAGGGAGATCCAGACTGATGGACTATACCAGGTTCAGCCATGAACGGGTCTTAGTGGAGAAATTTTGGAAAGGTTAACTTACTGCTGTGTCGAAAGCGGATGTGTCTTCTGACAGAGAATCTGTCTGAGGCATAACGTTTTCTTCTGTAAGTTCATGCAGATCTACAATGAAAAAGAATCTAAAGCTGTGAGGCTTTGCCAAGCATTTTATGCTTTTTCCTCAATGAGTTTTATAAGTTCATTAATACATGAGCATGAATGCAAGATCTATTTATCATATGACATTTAAAATGCATTTTTTTCAAGACTGTTTCACAAAAATGTCAATATTCCGCCATTAGAAAACCCTACCGGTACATCATTAAGGACACGGTATTTGTCATGTTATGGGGCGTATCTAACTAATTTGCATATTTAACTTATTAGTGGAATATCAAATTTATTACATGGCATTATTACATTCTCAGACGTGACGTCATATGATAAAAAATGATATTATTAAACCTCAAGTTACTTTCCCATATAAATCTGCCATATGCTTGAGGGTGATAGTTTTTACTATCACCTAGCGATAATTTTCGACTGTCACATACACAGAATTTGAGTGCGCCTACGGTTTGGTTTTTCAGGAAAGCTGGAGAAGATAAGTCTAAATCAAAAACTGTAACAAAGTCGAGCAATTTTGATACCAAAATTTTTCTTTTGCTTTAATGAAAACAAATACCCACACTTTAGGGTTTTATTCAGAAATAACAAAGTTAGAGACGTTTGAACTTCTGAATTTCTGTTTCACCAGCTAATGCCGCTTATGCAGAAAGCTGACACTATCCGATAATTTGGAACCCCATGACGTCAAAAGTCGTGCGTGAGCTGTGCTGTATTTTCATTAAAAATCCCTTACCCTAACTATTGGTTTTGTTCGGTACAATAAAATAAATATTACATTCCTGAGAGGGTGGTAGTGAAAAATGTCACCTTTCAGAAATGAATATCAACCTTGGCTGCACCTCGGTTAATATTCATATTCCTCCGGGTGACATTTTTCACTATCACCCTCTCAGGAATGTAATATTTATGTACAGTGAAATTCCACTATTAAGACCACCTAAAATTAAAGACTAATTCTGCCTCAAAAGGCTTATTTAATAGGTTGTGGTTATTCTTTCTTTGTGTTTTCTGCATACAGTGACCTCTGGTCAGAGACCACCTTTGGGACTGTATACAGTGACCTCTGGTCAGAGACCACCTTTGGGACTGTTCAAAAGTGGTCTTAAAGACCACTTTTGAACAGTCCCAAAGGTGGTCTTTAAGACCACTTTTGAAAAGTCCCAAAGGTGGTCTTAATATAGGAATTTTACTGGATTATGACATGACACAGATTTCCACTCACCATGCTCCTGAGTAAGAGTGATGGTACCATTCAGACCAGGAGATTCAGCAGAAACAGTTCCATTTAGAGCATCTGTAGACCCTGGAGATGTTATTATCACATGTGACTGGACCTCACTATCATCATCAGAGGACGGCTGTTAACAAGAAAACAAACATATCTCAGAGTAACACGCATTATGATAACAGATCCAAGAAACATAGTGCCAGAGTTCTCACTAGGATTTTGAAAACAGGAGTTTAAGAATCCATCCATGGAAAAAGTTGGATTCAAATCTGAAAAGTTGGAGTCAAATTTTGAAAAGTTGGAGTTTGACCCTAAAAACGTGTGTCGACCCCGGGCTTCTCCAGACTTTCGGATGAGTCTTTAAACCGAGGTCCCATCTCCGTATGACCTTAGCTGTTGGTGGGACATAAAACTAAAACTCACTCACTCATATAAAAATTGGATTCTTTGATATGTTACACGACCATAACCTGGAAATTTTGATTTTTGACCCCGCGGGCCTTACCCCCCTGGGCCCACCCCTAGGGCGTGATCAAAATTCCGAAAAAGTCATGCACTCCCCAGACCAAAGATCTGTCAGTTCCCAAAGTTTCAAGTTTCTATCTATTCTATCCGGTAAGACGGACGGACGGACGTACGACGAAGACCATTACAATAGCCCCACGTGGAGACAAAAAAACAACAGTGCAGGCCCAGATCAGATGCCACAGGTGTCTGTTCCGGACCTCCACTATTAGCAGGCAGTTCAACACTTGATAATTAATTAATTTCATTCAAATAGGCCTAATCAAGGTAACTTGATAATGCAACAAACTTGAGTCGTAATTTTCTTTAATCGTAATAAAGACGATTTATACACTAGATTATCGCATCCTTTAATTATGCCTCCAACATTTTTTTCAACAATCAAATTACCGATAATCCAACTGTTTGTACAAGTATCCGGAAACAAAACAGTCAATTAATGTTAATCAGCCACGAGATTGCTGCATCTCGCAAACTGCAAGACTGACCTGCCAATCTTCTAGCCGTGACGCTCTGATTGGCGGAGAGAGTAATACAGACGACTGTCCTCGCCAGGTAATGCTTGAACAAGCCTGGCGGCGACGATTAACGGTAAACTTTTGATGATGATCTGAAAGCGGTAGCTAAATTTGGAGATCAATTGGACACCCGCTGTCATCTTTTGATGTGATTGAGGTCATTTTTACACGGGATTACGGACGCGTCAGGCGAAAAAAAATTGGCGTAATTAAGAATCCACGACAGGAAATTTTACGCGTACGAAAGAAAAAACAGGCGTAAAAATACGCCGGATTCGGCATTTCCGAGAACTCTGAGTGCATCTGTCATATCTCCAAAACAGTAGATTTTCTGATGAAAACTTTTGATAAACTTATTTTTATTTATACTCAAACCATTGGTTGTGAGTGTTCTTTAGAACTGACTCACTGAGGAGGGTTCTAGTAAGTACCCACAACCTTGGAGAAGAAATACAAAACAAGAGGCCCATAGGCCACTATGCTCACCAGAGGTCATGTGGTTTATACCATATACAGGCAAGGTGCCCATCTTGGTCATGTGACAACAATACCACGAATAATGTTTAATTGCCTCACCCCCATAGAGGCTTTTCATGTAATCTGGCTTCAATCAGCACAGCTCTTTTACTGGGGAAGAAGATAAAAATACTGAATCTGAGCCCTCCAAGACAAAGGTTCGGTAATGACCTTGACCTTTGGAATTGATAAACTTCCATTCAGCTAACTGCAAATATCATTATTTATGTCACAGCCTACAGGCAATCAGAAATATCCACTACTTTGCCACTTTTCGATACAAATGTCTAAGAGACCAAATTTGACATTGACATAAAACAGGTCAAGGTCAACCAAAGGTCATCATTTGAACAAACTTGGCAGGGCAAGAGTCCCTGATGCTGCATACCAAGTTTCAAGATCATCGGCCATTCGGTTCTTGAGCAGAAGATTTTTAACGGTTTTTACCATATATGGGCATGGCGGCCCATACTGGTCATGTGACCCAGTCCTAACGAACAAACTTTCATTCCTTCTTTCCATAGAGGTTCCACATGTAATTTAGTTTCAATTGGCCACGAAGTTTAAGTGAAGAAGATAAAAATACTGAATCTGAGCTGTCCCGGATGACCTTGACCTATGGAACTGATAAATTTCTATTCAGCTGATTATCAATACCATTCCTGATGCCACTAGCTAATATACAATCAGAAAAATCCACTGTTTTGCCACTTTTCCATACAAATGTCTAAGTGACCAAATTTGACCTTGATGTAAAACAGGTCAAGGTCAACCAAAGGTCATCATTTGAACAAATTTGGTAGGGCCAGAGTCCCTGATGCTGCATACCAAGTTTCAAGATCATCGGCAATTTGGTTCTTGAGAAGAAGATTTTAAAGGTTTTTACAATATATATGGGCATGGCTGCCATATTGGTCATGTGACCCAGTCCTCACGAACAAACTTTCATTCCCTCATTCCATAGTGGCTCCACGTGTAATTTGGTTTCAATTGGCCAAGTAGTTTAAGTGAAGAAGAAGATAAAAATACTGAATCTGAGTCATCCTTGACAAAGGTCGGTAAATGACCTTGACCTTTGAAACTGATAAACTTCCATTCAGCTGATTGCAAATACCATTTCTGATGCCACTAGCTAACATACAATCATGAAAATCCACTGTTTTGTTGTTTTTCCATAAAATATCTAAGTGACCTAATTTGACCTTGACGTAAAACAGGTCAAGGTCAACCAAAGGTCATCATTTGAACAAACTGTTGTTTGAAAATGTTGACAACGCAGACGCAGACAATGACGACAGACCAATGCCTAGACAACGGACCAATGCCTTTACTATAAGCTCCCCCAGAGCCTTCGGCTTTTGTGAGCTAAAAATATATGCTATTTTAACTTTTTCCCATATAAAAGTCTCTGTGACCAAATTTGATCTTGCTGTAAATTGGGTCAATGTCGTCCGAGGGTCATCATTTTAGCAAACTATGATGGGCCCCGAGTCCCCGATGCCACATACCAAGTTTCATCACAATCGGCCCACTGGTTCAGGAGGTGAAGATTTTTTAAGGGTTTTTACCTTATATGGGCATAGCCGCCATCTTGGTCATGTGACCAAACTCAAATTAATTAAATTTCATTTCCTTGTTTTAAAAAGTTTTCAGACAAAATTTGGTTGCAAATGGCCTAGTGGTTTCAGTGAGAAAACAAATTTTTAATTTTCATATCTGAATGACCTTGGGCCAAGGTCAGGGAATAACCTTGACCTTGAAAACTAGTGTAGTTTCACTAGCACATTTTGCCCACTGCATTTACTAATTTTCAGGTCACAGGCTGCAATAGTTTAAAACAAATTATGCTGTTTTGACTATTTCCCAGACAAAAGTCTATGTAACCAAATTTGACCTTGGCGCAAAATGGGTCAAGGTCATCCAAGGGTCATCATTTTAGCAAACTATGATGGGCCCCGAGTCCCCTATGCTACATATCAAGTTTCATCACAATCTGCCCACTGATTCAGGAGAAGAAGATTTCTTAAGGGCTTTTACCTTAAATGGGCATGGATACCAGCTCGGTCATGTGATCTGGACCCTGTGAGCAAACTTTTGTTACCCCATCCCATGGATGCTCCACATGAAATTTGACTTCAATCGGCCCAGCAGTTTTGGAGGAGAAGTCATTTGAAAATGTTGACGCGGACGCAGATGACGGATCACTGACTATACTATAAGCTCCTCCAGAGCCTCGGCTCTGGTGAGATAAAAATTTATAACCCTGTAAACTCCTGTTTTCTCAATATAAAGTGAGGTTTATGTGGGGAAAGTGGGGGGGGGGGGGGGTCATTTCACAGACTAGTAAACATGATGCATAGTACTCAAACAATTTATCAATGAGTTTCTTAAATTCTGAATTGAAAGAAAGGGACACGACTCTTTCAAAAAATATTTTTGTCTCCCTTTTCAATGTGTCTAAGCTTTAAGGAAATAATTTGCTACAGCTCACTAAGATTCTGTCAAACACTCATAACATTGTTTTGTTTGTTTTTGTTTGATTTGAGGTTTAACGTCCCTGTCAACACTGTAAAGATCATTTTGGAGACGTTGCTTCCAATTTTGTGGGACTTTTACCCGACATTGAGATGCAGTGACATCTCAAGCCCTATCCCCCAATGAAACAAATAGGGTTTATTAGCATGGACGGTCCGCCTCGCACCGCGGTTCCTGGACAGGGCTAGATCCTCTAAGCGGTTTACCAGTACTAGTGTGTGGGCCAGATTCAGGTCTGCGTGGAAGCATCATGCAGCCCATATATTTATTCAAGCATAACATATAGGAACAGGAAAAATAACCCAATCTAGCCGTAAATATTCCTGCTATCTTAAAAGCAGTCAAAGAAAAAGTGTAAACCATGATCTGTATTTGCAAAGTCTGGAAGAACTGTTTAACCCTTCTCTTGCTGAATATTCAGTTTAACCACACCCATTTCTGACTTTGAACCAATCAGATTACTTGATGTAATTTATTCCTATAAATTCATAAACTGAATGTCAAACAGTGTAGATCCTGATAAGATGGCTTCAGAAGCCATCTGATCTGGATCTACACTGTTTGCAAAGGATAGGGGTTGTCGTGAACAGCACGATAAGAGTTAATAATAACAATACTAACAATAATGAGTCCCTAACTTTGTGAAACTACGCCAAGGAGTTCTGTTTAGTATGCACCTGTTTGTTGCCTACAAATGGTAAAGTAGTTCCAGCAGTCAATAAAAAACATAAAATCTAAATTTTTGGTCTTTATTTTAATAGCTAAAATAGGAGATAAGAATTAGATAAGAATTAGAGGAACCATCACTAAAGGTGATGATTAATACCCCCGCCTCAATACTTGACACAGAAAGCAAACATAAACAGTGTCCACTGAGTCCATTCAGGGGCAATGACTCATATGATATTTATGTCATGCACATGTACAATTTTATGTACAACCTACTAATCAGGGACAACAATGTAATTATGGGATAAACTTTAGTGAAATTTGTGTCTTGTACATCTACCCCTCCTGGTGAAGAATTATGGCCAATATCAATTGAATCGAACTGATACTGAAGGAGGAGTTCACTGGACAAGACTTTACAAGACTTTTCAAAGTGAATCAGGGGCAATAACTCCATAATTATTGGACAGACTGTTCTGAAATTCGCATCTTATTTGCGTCTTGCACATCTACTTAAGTATGCCAAGTATCCATGGAATCCGACTGATAGTGAAAGAGGAGTTCAGCGGACAAAATTTTGCAGCAACCACTTTTCAGTGATTCAGGGGCAATGACTCTATAATTGTTGGACAGATTCTCCTGAAATTGCGTCTTGCACATCTACTTATCCTAGTGAATAAGTATGCCAAGTATCCATTGAATCCGACTGATAGTGAAGGAGTTCAGTGGACAAAATTTTGCAGCAACCACTTTTCAGTGATTCAGGGGCAATAACTCCATAATTGTGGGCAGATTCTCCGGAAATTTGCGTCAAGCACATCTACTTATCCTAGTGAATAAGTATGCCAAGTATCCATTGAATCCCGACTGATAGTGAAGGAGGAGTTCAGTGGACAAGATGTTTGCAAGCAAATCAGGGTCAAGAAATTATGTTTCAAATTGATTCAGGGGCCATAACTCTGTAAATATGGGACAAACTTTAGTGAAATTTGTGTCTTGCACATCTACCCCTCCTGGTGAACAATTATGGTATGTATCAATTGAATCAGACTGATAGTGGAGGAGGAGTTGAGCGGACAAGGTTTTTTAGCACATTTTTTAGCAAATCAAGGGCCATAACTCCGTAATTATGGGACAAAGTTTAGTGAAATTTGCGTCTTGCACATCTACCCCTCCTGGTGAAGAATTATGGCAAGTATCAATTGAATCCGACTGATAGTGAAGGAGGAGTTGAGCAGACAAGGTTTTTTAGCACATTTTTTTAGCAAATCAAGGGCCATAACTCCGTAATTATGGGACAAAGTTTAGTGAAATTTGCATCTTGCACATCTACCCCTCTTGGTGAACAATTATGGCAAGTATCAATTGAATCCGACAGATAGTGAAGGAGGAGTTGTGCAGACAAGGTTTTTTAGCACATTTTTTAGCAAATCAAGGGCCATAACCCCGTAATTATGGGACAAAGTTTAGTGAAATTTGCGTCTTGCACATCTACCCCTCCTGGTTAACAATTATGGCAAGTATCAATTGAATCCGGCTGACAGTGAAGGAGGAGTTGAGCGGACAAGGTTTTTTAGCACATTTTTTTTTGCAAATCAAGGGCCATAACTCCGTAATTATGGGAAAAACTTTAGTGAAATATATGTCTTGCACATCTACCCCTCTTGGTGAACAATTATGGCAAGTATCAATTGAATCCGACTGATAGTGAAGGAGGAGTTGAGCAGACAAGGTTTTTTAGCACATTTTTTAGCAAATCAAGGGCCATAACTCCGTAATTATGGGACAAAGTTTAGTGAAATTTGCGTCTTGCACATCTACCCCTCCTGGTTAACAATTATGGCAAGTATCAATTGAATCCGGCTGATAGTGACGGAGGAGTTGAGCGGACAAGGTTTTTTTAGCACATTTTTTTTTGCAAATCAAGGGCCATAACTCCATAATTATGGGAAAAACTTTAGTGAAATTCATGTCTTGCACATCTACCCCTCCTGGTGAACAATTATTGCAAGTATCAATTGAATCCGACTGATAGTGAAGGAGGAGTTGAGCGGACAAAATTTTGCAGACAGACCGCCGACAAACCAACCGACAGGCTGATTCCAATATACCCCCTTCAAACTACGTTTGCGGCGGTATAATTACTATCACTGGTGCTACTTTGGAATAACCTTGCCTGGTATGCAAGAATGACTAACTATTACCACTCTCTGGGCTAATTCAGCAGATGACAAATTGTTGATATTTTTCTTCAGAAAACAGCACTTGACATCTCATGCAAATTGTCTCATAGACAATTTCCATGAAATTTCAAATCCTGTTTTTTCTTCAGAAAACAGCACATGACATCTCATGCAAATTATCCTGTTTTCTGGAGAAAAAAAAAACAAGAAAAATATTTCAAAATGTCATCTGCTGAAGAAAATACCCAGCATGCAGAGTCTTTATTATTCTCCTTACTTCCCCTTATCTGTAGCCATGGTTACCTCACCTGTGACACTGGTACAGCCTGTACAATAATATGTTCTGAGAGACCAGACTGGACCACAGAGGAATTAGGTTGGGCTATCACAAAGGAACCGGTGACCTCGGGAAGCTGTTGAAGCACCTCATAAGCCTGAACAGCTGGTACCCCTTCCTCTAAACTACTGTCCACTGACTGAAAACCTGGAAATTATCAAGGCAAATATAATGCATGTAAAGCAAGGCACCATTTCATCATATGTATTCAGACAGACAGGCCTGAGCAAACAGTGTAGACCCTGATGAGATAATGCATCTCATCATGGTCTACAATGTTTGCCAAACATCCAGCCACAACATCATGTGGTAAACCATACTTGTTCAAAGTTTAGAACAAGTAGAGTAAGGAGTTGACTTAGGGTAAATAAGGTAAAAGGATATGGTACACATGTCCCAACTCAAATGATAACTTCCTCCCTTCTTACTGTGAGCTATTTATGAAGAGAAGAACTTTTTTCCCTCAAGATCAGGCCACAGCAGATCAATTTCCAGTTTGCAAAAGTTGTTTTCTAAAAAAAAATAATGGCCATCGTATGTATCTATTCATTCTGAATATGAAGATAGAAATAAAAGAGTAAACAGTAGTTAATACTTAGCAAATATAGTAGACTCAGATCAGACCCATACCTAATAGGTATGGGTCTGATCTGAGTCTACTATATTTGTCATTCCATTAGCATAAAGTGGAGCCATGTCAGAATACCTGGACTCATTTCCTGTTTCTTATTGTGTAAGGGTTAGATGACATGTCAATCCTTGTGGGTCATTTTGTTTTGTCTCTCAGAGAAAGGGAGAAAAGAAATAGAAGAAATACCTGTAGAAGACTAGATGAAAGGGACAAGAAAGAAGAAATAAACACAATACCCCTTTACCATAACCTGTCCAATATCAGTTGGACACCCCAGTGACATCTTTACCTCACCCAACCACCCCAGCCATACCCACAGCTGTCTTGGGGCCCACATTGTTATGTCAAAGCAATAATTTACAACATAATGTGCAACTAGCATAATCTGCCATCAGCCTGTACACAAATGCAGTCTGTTCAGAGTCTTATCTTATCTTTCTATTAGTAGTCAAGCATCTATAGAAGGCTAGTGTCAACAGTGAAGAGTATGCTAATGGCCCTGTTATTCTAATTAATGTCATTTGTAAACTTTGATCAGTTTTGTGGATTTTATCAATGGATAAACACTGAATTTATCGAAATATAAAACTTGGGAGTTCAACCAATCAAATTGCTCGAAATTTGCATAATGATAGAAAATTGGAATTATTTTGGCATAAACACAAAATAGTTTTGCTAAAAATGTGATTAGCAAAAGCTACTTACATTTTTTCAGCAAAAATACCACAATATTAGATATTTTACTTTAATACTACAACAGATAACATTTTGACCACTAATGAGCTTGTTAAGCTAAGGGTGCTTTGAACAACCTGGTCCAGACTGCATTTGCACAAGCTGATGCGGGTCTTCAAAAGAAGCAGATCATGTAACCATGTAGGCTTTGATTGTCTAATTTGTTGTACATGAACAATGAAGTTTGAAGCAAAACACAAGTGAAGGTAATGATCAGGAAACAATACAATTAACCCAAAGCTCCCATCAGAGACACCAAAGGGAAAGAAACACAAACATGAAATAACTAGACCCTAATGGAATCAGGTTTTTCACGCAATTATCACATTGTAAAAGCAGTAGAATCAAAACTTAGAAATAAAAATCAGCATTAAGGCAGTGAAATAACAATAACTCCTACACAGATGGCTTATTTACCTTGGCTAATTCAAACTCGCAATTTCACCCCTACAGTTTTCTTCCAATAGTACCATATACAGTAAAATTCTATTATTAAGACCGCCTAAAATTTAGCTTTTAGAAGGGTGTACTTATTCTTTCTTTGTGTTTTCTGCACATGCTACTGCCTGGTCAGGGACCACCTTTGGGACTGTTCAAAAGTGGTCATTAAGACCACTTTTGAACAGTCCCAAAAGTGGTCTTAACATAGGAATTTTACTGTACTTAGGATAATTTGAGAGGTTTCCTGGATTTCATCTTGAAAAGGTATGTTGTATGAACTTGTTAGAATTGCCTCAACGTAAAATGTAAATAATGAAATAAGTAAAATGAGGTTATTCTAATAAGTAAACACAATATACCTTTACCTTGTGTCCTTGTATCTTGTGTGTACTAAGCAGAATCACCTCAATGAGGTGATTCCAACAAGTACACAAAACACCTTAATAGAAGATTGACAAGATATCCTTAAGTGATCCACAGTGGGCTTCATATTCTGGAATTATGATTAAGCCTCAATCCTTTGATTTTGTTTTATTTTTTGTTTGATTTGAGGTTTAACGTCCCCGTCAACACTGTATAGGTCATTTTAGAGATGTTGCTTCCAATTTTGTGGGACTTTTACCCAACATTGAGATGAAATGACATCTCAAGCCCTGCCACCCGATGAAACCCAATAGGGTTTTTAAGCATGAACGGTCTGACACTCGCACCACTTTGCCTGGGCAGGCTTAGACCCTCTAAGCAGTTTACCAGTACTAGTGTGTGGGTCGGTTTCAGTTCTGCGTGGAATCATGCAGCCGATCCATTTCTTCAAGACCCGATGGGCTGGGGCAGTCTCAATGGTTTGAACTACCCTGTATCTAACAAATGTTCATGACCCCATGTTCTAGCTGTTAAAATTCAATTGTTTATTATAAAAGCCCTAAACAGCTTTACCTGGCAGATTTATAGGAAGATATGTCAGTGCTGAATCAGCTGTGGAATCTGATTTCACTGATCTTGACCCTGTCACTGGTCGAACACGACAGTTGAGGTAAAATGTCTTCATATACTCCAATAATTCTGTAGAAGAAAAACACCAACAACATTACATTCTTGGTGCACTGACAGTGAAGCCCATTAATTCACTATTGGGACATAATGTAGTTAATATTTCAATCAAAACACTGATTCATGTGATGCCATATGATCATTAAATAACATCAAAACCCATCTTGTACAATGTGACTGGAGGTTTGCAACATTACTGCCACTATTCCACTGCTAATACTGAAGCTTCATGTAAATCTTTTTTTGTTTAATCTTAGGTTTCACACCAGATTATAATGGATTATTTGAAAAGAAAAAAAAAAATACTGTAAGAAGCCATCTGATCAGGATCTATGCTGTTTGTCATGCAGAATGTGAAGAGAATGAATACAATATATAAAGTAATCTGAATGGCTGATAGGTGGTAATGGGTGTGGATTTATATATTCAGCAGGATAAGGGTTAAAGGAAAGAATTTGCTTCCGAGACCATATGAGTCCTTTAATTAGGAAGGGGAAGCAAGTAATTTTATGAAAAGGCAATGACCTTATTATTTTATTTAAGATTGTAATACCAGTGACTTACGATTATAAGGCAGCAGCTGATAGTCTGGTATATGTCTCTTTAATGACCACCATTTACCCCTCAGCCACTGAGGTGACCTTACACTGAAATGGTAAATTACATAACTGTGTTATATCCAAACGAAATGTATAGATTACACACAAGAATTCCGCTGAAGGCTATGTCGAGCCTGTGAGGGCACAAAGTCACCGAACCATGAAATCTAGGGCAAGGACAAATATTTATGCTTCCATGAAAGTTGCCATTCCTAGATGCAAGCCTGTACCAAATATCATTAATGAAGCTCTTATAGTTCTTGAGAAATGAACTAAAACATTAGGTTGAACACTAGGGTTGATGCAATAGTTCACTAAGTCAGTGGACAATGAAATTTAGGTCAAGGTCAAATATGGATGCTTGCATTTAAGTTGCTATCCACAGATACAAGTTTGTAACAAGTAACATTAATGAAGCTCTTATAGTTCTTGAGAAATAAACTTGACCATTTGGGTGAACCCTAGGGTGGTCGCAATATTTTACAAAAACAGTGAACCATGAAATGTAGGTCAAGGTCAAATATGGATGCTTGCATTTAAGTTGCTATCCACAGATACAAGTTTGTACCAAATATCATTAATGAATCTCTTATAGTTCTTGAGAAATAAACTTGAACCTTTGGGTGAACCTAGGGTGGTCGCAATATTTTGCAAAGTCAGTGACCATGAAATAGAGGTCAAGATCAAATATGGATGCTTGCACTTAAGTTGCCATCAACAGATACAAGTTTGTACCAAATATCATTAATGAAGCTCTTATAGTTCTTGAGAAATAAACTTGAACCTGTGGGTGAACGCTAGGGTGGTCACAATATTTTGCAAAGTCAGTGAACCATGAAATGTAGGTCAAAGTCAAATATGGATGCTTGCACTTAAGTTGCCATCCACAGATACAAGTTTGTACCAAATATCATTAATGAAGCTCTTATAGTTCTTGAGAAATAAACTTGAACCTCAGGGGGAACGCTAGGGTGGTCGCAAATGTTGACGCCTTGACAAACGGATGGACGGACGGAGGGATGGACAAAAGGAATGAAAACCGGGCGCTATATGTACCATGCTAATAGCAGACGTGACAATAAAATGACCATATGTAATCTTAACATTTTTCACATCCATCTCTAAAACAAGTGTTTTCAAAAACTGTGTTATTGGATTGGTTGTTTTGGAGTTTAACAGCCAAGTTAACACTATATAGGTCATGTTGAGCTGGTCATTTACATAACCACAATTTTTCTGGGCAGGCTTATACATAAGCAGTTAACCAGTTCAGTGCATATATTTTGGCCAGAAACTGATAACTGCTTTTCTTCGATCAGCACAAGAAAGTGAATGACAACAGAAAAGATTTTATATGAAAACACGTTTTTCATATTTCTAGAGCAAATAAGTCCATGAAAGAATTTCAAAGGCCCCCGCAGGAATCGAAACTGCAACCTCCTGATCACCAGTCAGTCGTGGCATCCAACTGAGCTACTGAGGCTAGTAAGGAACAGTGTTGCAATGAGGTTGCTGTGTACCCATTGTTACTAAGATAACAACCAGCAATATTCATAAACATGTACCATGTCTATATTCTGCAACTATCCTATAACTTGAAACAGTTAAAAAATTCACTGTTAGTATCATGCAAAAGCATCACAAACATGATATCACAATGCTGTGGGCAAGAAACAATGAACCAAGTTTTTTGTATTTTTAAAGCAAATAATCTTGCAAATGAGACTCAACGATCTGTGGCCATAGTTTTCAATATTTCCTGGGCCCAGTTTAGCTTAGCAAGCTCCTTAGTGGTAAAAATGTTATTATGCGGTAAAAAATGTTAACTCTTCTTTCTAGCAAGAATAATATCTAACAGAGTGGATTTTTTGCTGACAAAATGTGAGAAGCTTTTGCATTTGCAAAAGCTACTCACATTTTTCCAAGAAATAATATTATTAGCATTTTTGCCATATGTAATGATCAAAGTTTTAATGGTATGTTAACTAACGACATTCTTAGTTTTGAACAACTGGGTCTTGTATATTTTTACCTTTTCCAGTCTTTAGAGAGTTCATTCCAGTCTATTTCAGAATCATTACTAACACCCAGATTCACCACTCTCAAAATGAGATTCATGTCATCTTCCCTTGTCCACTCTGTTCCTCCCTTTTGTTTCCAGTTCAGATAATTTAGCCATTTAGTTCGACACTGTTTCTCTGACCTAGTGATTACTCTCTCTGCGACTAGAGACCAGGACAGACCCTGAACTACATTTTCACCTGCAGAAAGTACAAGAAACAAACACTAACAACATGGTAATGTATCATAGCTTCATTTTGGTTCAAAAGCTCACTAGAGCTTAGGTTGTTTCTTGTACTCTTGCCGACTTAAAATCTTGACTTGACTAGGGCCCAGTTGTTCAAAGCATTGTTAGCTTAACAAGCTCAATAATGGTCAAATTGTTAACTGTTCTAGTCAGTACAATATCTATTACTCTGGTATTTTTTGCTGAAAAAATGTGAGCATTTGCAAAAGCTGCTCACATTTATTTTCAGCAGAAATATTGGCATATTTGTAGTATTTAATGATAAAAGTTTTAACAATACATTAACAAACGGTACAGTAAGTTTTGAACAACTGGCCCTAGATGTTTGATTTTTATATTGCTCCTGACAAGGATAAGTTAGAATGGGTAATTGTCCTAATTTCTTGTACGAATAAAATTTATACATGTTTTATACTAGCGGGTTGGCCGTTTGGTGTCCATCTTTAAACAATGTCAATTTTCAAAGGGAGACAACTTTCGGGACTTACTCTTCACTTTTCTAAGAATTTGCTCCTTTGGAGCAAATTCTTTCCTTTAAGAGTTGACGTCTATTGACATGGGAGACGAAAAACACTTTTGCGGGAGTTGCCTCACCTGAAGGTGTACCCATTCCCCTTAAAAGACATGGTTGTGTTGTTGTTTTGGTGTTAACCCTTGTTGGTCATTTTGTGTTGACACCCTCAGAAAGGGAGAAAAAGAAAGAAGTGGAAATGAAAGAAAGGATTAGGCTAGGATGAAGTAAGGGAATGAAACTGGAGAAATAGAAGAAATAAAACATTCCCCTCTACTAAAAGGACAGTACTGTATTTACCCTAAACATTAACACACCTCAACTCCTTACCATACTTGTTTTAAAATTTGAACAAGTTCAATTTTACTACCTGATGTTGTGTCTAAAACTAGGTGAATGAGTTGCAAAGTTTAGACCCTGATGAGACGCCGCGTTCTGTGCTGTCTCGTCTGGGTTTACACTATTTGCTCAGCCCTGTCTGTCAGAATACATAGGGTATAGGCGGTAACTCTTGCCCAATTACAAAAAGATACACATCTTTTGCCTCACCAAACCATTCCTTTACCTGGTTGTGAGCCTGAAAATTCATAAACAGCATCTGTAAGCCTCCGTTCTTCATCTGGCAGCCATTTTCCAGAGTTACAAGTGTCCCTCATCAAACGACACTTGTCTTTCACTGATGATGCACTGCGCCCCAGAGCTTGACCAATCAATGCCCAGTCATTGCCATGTTTTTTTCTTAACCTGAGAGAAAAAAGTCTTTTATCACTTGCTAAAAATAGCCATCAGAAAAAAAAACTGGCAAATCCTGGATGATGGTTTTTCAGAAGATTGTTCACATGCAGACAATGCACTAGAAATAAAATACTCCAGCTAATCTCAAGAACATTGCTGCGAAGTATCAGCAAGCCATCTGCAAGATATTGTATATGTGGTGTTTGTAAGGGTTTTTATGACCCAAACAATATTAAGGACCCCTTCTCAACACATCCTAGCTCATCAATATACAGTAAAATTCCTATATTAAGACCACCTTTGGGACTGTTCAAAAGACCACTTTTGAACAGTTTCAAAGGTGGTCCCTGACCAGAGGACATTGTGTGCAGGAAATTCGAAGAAAGAATAACTACACCCTTCTAAATAAGCTTTTTAAAGCAGAATTAGTCTTAATTTTAGGTGGTCTTAATTTTTTTTTTTGGTTTTGGTTTTACGACCCTTTCAAGATTATTTCACTCATATCGGGCCGATCATTAATCAGAGGTGGGCAAAAACCGGAGTACCCGGAGAAAATCCACCTGACCTTCCGTTGCAGAACTTGGTGTCTCACATGTGACCCGAGCGAGGCTTGAACCCACAGCGATGAGAGACCTAATGATTAAGAGTCAGCCCTCTTATCCACTAGGCCACGGAGGCCCGTCAGGTGGTCTTAATAGTGGAATTTTACTGTATATGTACAAATGTACAAAGTACTAGTAAATTGAAGGGTATAGAAGTTATGGAAATTAAGTGTTAGATGTATGCTCAGTATGAATGGGATAATTGTTGGCTCTTTGCTACTTGAATCATATGCTCTTATATTCAGAACTCTTCCTTATTTCAAACTTGGGTCCAACTGTCCCAAGGACTATCAATATATCCCAAAGTGTGGTTAAGTTTTAGAGATCACACTGCTAACAAAAAATGGTGGCACCCAGAGTTGTGGTTTTTGCGTATGGTTTTAACTGGAAATGTGCATAAACTATTGTTACGAATGGTATAACTGATTCATCATAAATACATAATTACTGACCATTCGCAAACCAAAGTATTCCATGCTAAATATTTAAAATTTTATCTGTATATACTGATCTCATGAGAATGGCTGAAAACTTTTTTATATATCACAGTCCAACAGTTCTTTTAATTTCCAAGTGCTAACGACTTTTTATTGGTTTCTGTCTATATTCTTGTCATGAGCAAATAATTTTTACAGGCAAAATCTAAGACAGAGATGATATCACAGTTAAGTTTGTTCAAAAGCTAGCAGGCATTTTTGTTGTCATACAATGACCTTAGTTCATTTTCCAAGACATAAGCATGATTTTAACCCATTTAGTTCCAGAAAACCCTAAGCGGGTAGACTGGCAAACAGTGCAGGCCCAGATCAGACGCCGCAGAATGCGGCGTCTGATCAGGACCTCCACTGTTTGCAAAAAGATCAGCCGTTTTCCAAATAAATTTTGAGGAAAACACAACCTGACACCCCTAAATTTTGAAATGGACTCCTGCTATATATAAGGAGGAAGATTCCATTTGGTACAAAAAGGGTTAAGAGCTAACTTACTCCCTAAGTTTGACCATCTCTTCAGGCGTGTATTTCCCTATATGATTTTTCTGGTCGTACATTCTTATAACTCTCCGATAAACAGAAAACAGAGGGCGCTGCAGTCCGCGCGCTATAGTGCGGTAGAACTGCTTCCTTTCGTCTTTCGACATCTCAAATATTATTTCGGTGGGATCACTGATGCCATGTTGCTGAAATTAAAATGATGGTCATTCACATCACTGACAATTACAGTACCCTACTGTAAAAAATCCTAAAACCTAAGACACCTTTGTTTGATTTGAGGTTTAATGTCCCTGTCAACACTGTAAAGGTCATTTTGGAGACGTTGCTTCCAATTTTGTGGGACTTTTACCCGACATTGAGATGAAATGACCTCTCAAGCCCTGTCGCCCAATGAAACCAATAGGGTTTAAAACTAAGACACCTTGCAGACTTGCTGTAAATCTCCTAATATTATCAAAAATTTGATTCACGACCCAGCAAGGAGTCCCAAAGGTGCAGACGGAATGGCAAACAGTGTAGACCCTGATCAGACTGCTCCTTCAGGAGCAGTCTGATCTGGGTCTTCACTGTTTGCTCAGGTCTACCTGTCCTAATATTTATGATTATTACAGTAAAATTTGAAAAAAAAAATACTACTGGCATAAGCAAATAGCACAGTCCCAGATAAAGAGTAGTAACATGAGCTGTTTATAGATAAGTTTCCTTATCTCTTGATAGATACATATGTTGTGGGTACAATCCTTATCTCTTGATAGATACATATGTTATGGGTACAATGAGGAGTTTCTACCATAAACAAGTATCCACAAAACATTTTTAAAGGTGCATTATTGAGCTACCGGGTCACAAATTTTTTTTCTGGTTTTTATCTTTAATGCATACTCCTTTGTCATGTGTACACTTTTGGAGCCAAATACAGCTTCAGAACTTTGTGAAAATGGTCGTTTTCATTTGTGTTTACCCTTTGCTCTGAACATGTGTTCGGAATTTCTGTTCTAAGAATAAATCTGTCACTTTACACATACATGGCTACAGTATCGTCTCTGAGTGTCGTTACTTATGGCATGGTATTCAGCGTCAAATTTTTTCCAATTCAGGCATGGCCTAAGCAAACAAGGCCAAAAATGAACGTCGCATAACGTCATAGATTGTATTTTTGTCAAGAACTAAAAATAGATCTAACTAGTGTTCGAAACCTAGTTAGGGAATCCCTCTCAAACTAGTTTACCTGTCATCATAATTGTTCGCATTTTTGCATAAAATGCATTCATTTGTATTGTTTTAAAGAAAAATACCGGCTATATGTATTTTATTTTTGGAAGCATTTTTTCCAGATAGCTCAATAATGCACCTTTAATAGAGAAATGCAAAAAAGTATCCCAAAATTATCCTCTTTATATGAGGCTATGCAAAATGTTAAGGTTCAGTACATTGGCATTTGTTTTTTTACAGCCTCTCAAGCTCATTTCACTTCTTTTGAGCCAATCATTTATCAGAGGTGGGTGTAAACAGGTGTACCTGGTGCTATGACACCTGACCTCCCATTGCAGAACATGACATTTCACATGTGACCAAAGCAAGGCTCTAACCCACAGTGGCCTAATGATTAATAGTCAGTGCTCTTACCCATTAGGCCACAGAGGCCGTCTTGGCAAACACAGATTCAACATTGAGTCAACCTTATATGCCTGTTGGGGCACGGTTTTGCCAGAAGCAATACAGTACACATATTTACCCAGTGTATTAACAGGGCAACATATTTTCTTGTTGCTCCTCAAAACACTGTGAGTACTTATTAGAACTACCTTATTCATTAATGTGGTTCTAATAAGCATTCTAAATATACATGTAAATTTGACACAAAATAATCTTAAATTCATGAAAATGCCTTTCCTTATGCCATTGATCATAACATCATATAGTATAGGCATGCATGATGTGCTGTATGAGGATGTTATTGCTGATTAGGCCTGAAGAAAAATTATGATCAATCCTTAACCCATTTGGTACTGGAAGCCCCTAAACGGGTACCCTGGCAAACAGTGCAGGCCCATATCAAAATGCCGCAGAATGTGGCGTCTGATATGAGCCTACACTGTTTGCAAAAAGTTCAGCCATTTTCCAAATGAATTTTGAGTGAGTGAGTGAGTTTTAGTTTTACGTCCCACCAACAGCTAAGGTCATACGGAGACGGGACCTCGGTTTAAAGACTCATCCGAAAGTCTGGAGAAGCCCGGGATCGATCCTGCGATCCCTGGTTTACAAGGCGAGTAGCGTAACCACTGCACCACGGAGGCTTCTACAAATGAATTTTGAAGAAAACAGAACCTGACACCCCTAAATTTGGAAATGGACTCCTGCTATATATAAGGAGGAAGATTCCATTTGGTACAAAAAGGGTTATAACTCTAAAACTATTCAGTCATGTGATGAGAAATCCTAGGGGCCAGTTGTTCAAAGCTAACAATGTCTGTTAACATATTGTTAAAACTTTATTAATACAGCAAATATGCTAATATTTTTGCTGAAAAATCTGAGCAGCTTTTGCAAATGCAAAAGCTGCGCACATTTTTTCAACAAAAATTACCAGCATTTTAGATATTGTACTTGCTAGAACAGTTAACAAAATGACCACTACTGGGCTCGTTTAGCTCACAACGCTTCGAAAAACTGACCTCTGATTTTGTCATTTGCGATTAATAAAGTTGCAGATTGGCTCTTGAATTAATGGTCTTCTCAGCACTGTTGTGTTAACTTCTGAAAAGTACATCCCAACCTATTTATAACATAATTGTAGGGGTCCAAAGCAGAAACTGTGCTAGTTAAAACAACCCTGCTACATCCAAACAACAAGAGGGCCATGATGGCCCTGGATCACTCACCTGATCCATAGAGTAACAAGTGGGCCCCAGGGAGGGCCATTTTTGACCCCAGGGCTATAATGTGCATAATGTTGAGGGAGGTCTAAAAAGGTGAAGCTTCATATGAAATATAAACAAAGGCTATAATTTGAACAATCTTGGCAATGGTCCACTAGATGAAGCTACATACCAAATATCAAAGACATGGGCCTTGCAGTTTCAGAGAAGAAGATTTTTTTAAAGATATTCCATACATAAGCCTATGAAATACCAAATGGCCCCGGGGTGGGGGGGGGGGGGGGGGGGGGCATTTTTGGCCTCAGGACTATAATTTATACAATCTTTATAGAGGTCCACTAGATGAAGCTTCACACCAAATATCAAAGGCCTGGACCTTGCTGTTTCAGAGAAGAAGATTTTCATAGATTATCTCTATACAAGTCTTTGTAAAACCAAAGGGCCCCGGGGCAGGGGCATTTGTGGCTCGAGGGCAATAATTTGAACAATCTTGGTAGAGGTTCACTGATGAAGCTCCATACCAAATATCAAAGACATGAGCCTTGCAGTTTCAGAGAAGAAGATTTTTCAAGATTTCCCTATATAAAGTCTATGTTAAACCAAAGAGTCTCGGGGCGGGGGAATTTTTGGCCCCAGGGCTATAATTTGAACAATCTTGAAAGAGGTCAACGAGATGAAATTTCACATCAAATATCAAAGACCTAGGCCTTGTGGTTTCACAGAAGAAGATTTTTAAAGATTTTCCCTTATAAGTCTATGCAAAACCAAAGGGCCCCTGAGCGGGGGCATTTTTGGCCCCAGGGCTATAATTTGAACAATCTTGGTAGAGGTCTACTAGCTGTAGCTTCATACCAAATATCAAAGACTTAGGCCTTGTGGTTTCACAGAAGATTTTTCAATATTTTCCCTATATTTTTTTTTTTTTTTTTGGTTTGGGTTTTACGGCCCTTTCAAGATTATTTCACTCATATCGAGCCGATCGTTAATCAGAGGTGGGCGAAAACCGGAGTACCCGGAGAAAAACCACCTGACCTTCCCTTGCAGAACTTGGCGTCTCACACGTGGCCGGCTCGAGGCTCGAACCTACGGCGGTGAGAGACCTAATGACTAAGAGTCAGCGCTCTTATCCACTAGGCCACGGAGGCCCGTCATTTTCCCTATATAAGTCTATGCAAAACCAAAGGGCCCCAGAGCGGGAGCATTTTTGGCCCCAGGGCTATAATTTGAACAATCTTGATAGAGGTCCACAAGATGAAGCTTCATACCAAATATCAAAGACCTGGGCCTTGCGGTTTCAGAGAAGAAGATTTTTTAAAGATTTCCCCATATAAGCCTATGTAAAACCAAAGGGCCCAAGGGTGGAGGGGGGCATTTTTGACCCCAGCACAATCTTTGCAGGGGTCCACAAGATGAAGCTTCATACCAAATAGCAAAAACATGGGCCTTGCGGTTTCAGAGAAGAAGATTTTTAAAGATTTTCCCTATATAAGCCCATGTAAAACCAAAGGGCCCCATGGCGGGGGTATTTTTGGCCCCAACACTATAATTTGAACAATCTTGGTAGAGGTCCACTAGATGAAGCTTCATACCAAATATCAAAGACCTGGGCCTTGCAGTTTCAGAGTAGAAGATTTTTAAAGATTTTCCCTTTATAATCCTATAAACCCAAAGGACCTGGGGAGGGGGCATATTTAGCCCCTGCACTATAATTTGAACAATCTTGGTTGGGGTCCACTAGATGAAGTTTTCGGTGAAAAACTCTATTTTTGGCTCCTGTGACCTAGATGTGCAACAGACCAGAACCATTTGAACAACTTTGAAAGGGGACCACCTAAGGATCATTCCTGTGAAATTTGGTCAAAATCCGATCAGTGGTTTAGGAGATGTCATTTGAAGAAATTGTTAACAGACGCATGGATGGACGGATGATGGACGAAAAGTGATCCCAAAAGCTAACCTCGTCATTACATGACATGTGAGTTAAAAATATACAGACTATACAGAAAAATGACCATTTACAGTCATTTTTCTATGTAATATGAACATTTTTTATCCATCTTTAAACCGTGTTTTAAACCATGTTAAAATGAACAGCGTTATAAAAAGTTTGTGGTGTATAATACCTCTAGTTTCTATAGCTAATGTTAGCCCGAGTAGCTGAGCAGGCCAATTTTGTCTTACCTGGTTACAAACCACACAGACAGGTTTGCTCATGATGGGAGACAATTATAACATATCAAACAATATAAACTTTGCGTTTTACCTTACAATAGTCACTAATGTTGATCTGAAGAAGATCTACTTCATCTTTCGTCCACTGACCCTGTCTCCAGCTGGCACCTACAAAAACAGTTGTTCAAAGCATTGTGAGCTTAACGAGCTCATTATTAGTAACAAGAGGCCCATGGGCCACTACACTCACCAGAGGTATACAGGCATGGTGACCATCTTGGTCATGTGACAACAAAAGGCCACCATGCAATCAGTAAAATCCACTGCCTTGCCTTTTTTCCATACAATTGTCTATGTGACCAAATTTGACCTTAACGTAAAAACAAGTCAAGTTCAACCAAAGGTCATCATTTGAAGAAAATTGGTAGGGTCCGAGCCCCCGATGCTGCATACCAAGTGTCAAGGTCATCGGCCATTTGGTTCCTTCAAAGGTTTTTTACCATATATGGGCATGGCAGCCATACTGGTCATGTGACCCAGTCCTTACGAACAAACTTTCATTCCCCCTTCCAATTGAGGCTCCACATGTAATTTGGATCCAATCGACCCAGCAGTTTAAGTTGAGAAGAAGATAAAATTACTATTTGACCTTGACATAAAACAGGTCAGGGTAAACCAAAGGTCATCATTAGAACAAACTTGGTAAGGACCGAGGCCCGATGCTGCATACCAAGTTTCAAGAACATCGGCCGTTCGGTTCTTGAGAAGAAGATTTTTAAAGGTTTTTTTACCATATATGGGCATGGCGGCCATATTGGTCATGTGACCCAGTCGGCACGAACAAACTTTCGTTCCCCCTTCCCACAGAGGTTCCACATGTAATTTGGATTCAATCGACCCAGCAGTTTAAGTTGAGAAGAAGATAAAAATACTCAATCTGAGCCTTCCCGGACAAAGGTCAGTAAATGACCTTGACCTTCGGAACTGACAAAATTGCATTCAGCTGAGTGCAAATATCATTTCTGATGCCACAAGCTACCATGTAATCAGAAAAATCCGCTGTTTTGCCTTTTTTAAATACAAATGTCTAAGTGACCATATTTGACCTTGACGTAAAACAGGTCAAGGTCAACCAAAGGTCATGATTTGAACAAACTTAGTAGGGCCCAAGTCCCCAATGCTGCATACCAAGTTTCAAGGTCATCGGCTATTTGGTTCCTGAGAATTTTCCATATATGGGCATGGTGGCCATTTTGGTTATGTGACCCAGTCCTTACGAACAACCATTCGTTCCCCCTTCCCATTGAGGCTCCACATGTAGTTTGGTTTCAAACTACCCAGCAGTTTAAGTTGAGAAGAAAATATCAATACTGAATCTGAGCCTTCCAGGACAAAGGTCAGTAAATGACCTTGACCATTGGAATTGATAAACTTCTATTCAACTGATTGCAAATATCATTTCTGATGCCACAGGCTACCATGCAATCAGAAAAATCCACTGTTTTGCCCTTTTTCCATATAAATGCCAAAGTGACCAAATTTGACCTTGATGTAAAACAGGTCAAGGTCAATCAAAGGTCATCATTTGAACAAACTTGGTAGAGCCAGAGTCCCCGATGCGGCATACCAGGTTTTAAGGTCATCGGCAATTTAGTACCTGAGAAGGTTTTTACCATATATGGGCATGGCAGCCATTTTGGTCATGTGAACCAGTCCTTACGAACAAACTTTCTTTCCCCCTTCTCATAGAGGATCCACATGTAATTTGATTTCAAACTACCAAGCAGTTTAAGTTGAGAAGAAGATAAAATTACTGAATCTGAGCCTTCCAGGACAAAGGTCTGTAAATGACCTTGACCTTTGGAATTGATAAACTTCCATTTAGCTGATTACAAAAATCATTTCTGATGCCACAGGTTACTATTCAATCAGAAAAATACATTGTTTTGCCCTTTTTCCATACAAATGTCTAAGTGACCAAATTTGACCTTGGCGTAAAACAGGTCAAGGTCAACTAAAGGTCATCATTTGAACAAACTTGGTAGGGCCCGAGTCCCCAATGCTACATACCAAGTTTCAAGGTCTGCCGCCGTTTGGTTCCTGAGAAGAAGATTTTTTAAGGTTTTTACCATATATGGACATGGCGGCCATCTTGGTCATGTGACCAAGATCCCATGAACAAACTTTCTTTCCCCCAACCCATAGATAACCCATATGTAATTTGGTTTCAATTGGCCCAGCAGTTTCTGAGGAGAAGTCATTTGAAAATGTTGACGCAGACGCGGACGGCAGATCACTGCCTATACTATAACCTCCCCCGGAGCCTTCCGCTCTCGTGAGCTAAAAATATTAACTGTTCCAGTAAGTTCAATATCTAATACAGAAAGCTGCTCACAATTTTTTCTGCAACATTATTGATATGACCTAAATAGAGATGACCTAAATAGTGACCAAAATACCCTTTATATTTTATAAAGGAGTATATTTGCAATATAAAATGAAATGATCAAAGTATTAATGTAATGTTAACTATTGTGTGTTTGTTTATGAGTTTAATGGCACAGTCAACACTATTTAGTTCATAATGAGTTCTTCAGTTTGACTCATCACAGTTTTGTTAGGCTGACTTTTAGTTACCGTATTCGCCCTAATTACCGCACCGTGCGCTTAGTTTTCTCAAAATCGTGTCATAAAATCATGGTGAAAAATCTACCTAATTAGCGCACACTTGATACTAAAACAACAGCTTCCAAGATGATGCATACTGACATTTAATGGGACGGAAAAAGATACTTAAGCATTAACTTCACTGTTGGAAGAAATAATGGTAAGTTTTTATAGATTTACTATGAGAGCTTCAAGGGGAGATTACTGTAAAGTGTGCGTTTATGCATATCC
This sequence comes from Lucinisca nassula, assembly GCA_963580285.1. Classification (NCBI taxonomy): domain Eukaryota; kingdom Metazoa; phylum Mollusca; class Bivalvia; order Lucinida; family Lucinidae; genus Lucinisca; species Lucinisca nassula. The sequence goes on along the minus strand of OY757016.1, from coordinate 126,852,729 downwards.
TTTTCAAAAATAGCTTTGGTGTGCGCTTATAGGAGCATGTGGGGTAATTAGGGCAAATACGGTAAGTGGTTAACCAATACAGTGCTCATTACTGACAACTGTCCTTCTGGGCTCACATGGTACCCATGAGAACGTGTGCTTCTAAACTAAATTGCAAACAACAACAGCAGCTTTCTTAAATTCCAAAATCAGGAAAAGTTTTAGGCAAACGATGGCTTGCACTCCTTTATTAACACTTGTTCTGCTGAATAAATTAAGCCACACCCATTTTTACTTTCAACTAATCAGATAACCCGATGTAAATTATTCCTATAAGTTCATGAAATGAATGTAGAGCATTGTAGATACTGATCAGATGGTTTCTTCAGAAGCCATCTGATCTGTATTAACACTGTTTGCATATTTGTTTGATTTGAGGTTTAACGTCCCCATCAGCACTATTTAGGTCATTTGGAGACATTACATCCAATTTTGTGAGATTTTTACCCGACATAGAGATGAAATGACATCTCAATTCCTGCCGCCCAATGAAACCAATAGGGTTTATATGCATGGACTGCCAGGCTCGCACCACTTTTCCTGGGCTTGCTTAGACCTTCTATTTAAAGCAGTTTACCAGCACTCATGTAAGGTCGGTTTCGGCTCTGTTTGCATAAAACAGTATATTCTGGTTCAGCAGGACAAGCATTAACTTCACTACACAGACCTTGTGGGACAATTGATACTGGCATATATGCTTTAATGGCATTTTGGGGGATCCTGTTTTGATCTTGGGGAGATTTTCTTCATCTTTAATATTCATAATCTGATATGTGACTCTTACAATATTACGTGAATCTTAATGTGTGGGGGTGGATAGAAAAATCGTCCCAAAGGTCAGTGTCCGGTATCACTGATCTTGTGGAGTGATGCTGGATTATAATCCCCAGGGATGGGTTTTCCTATCTTCCCCTATCACCTATGAAAGATTCTTTTTCTTGGTTATCTTTCATTTCTGTGTAAAGATGAAGAAGCTTTATTTAACATTGCATATTAGAAACAAATAACTTAAGCCCTATAGAGCTTTTATTGCGACAAACAAATAATTCATTAACAATTAACAAATACTTACCTGCCTTCATTTATCTTCCCAGGACTAACCCTGATAATGCGAGCATCAGACAAGGGAGTTCCTAGTACCATTTTTTACGCCTTTGGTATGGCACGGCATAAATCGAACCCGCAACCTCCCATTCTTGAAGCGGACGGTCTGTCACTGAGATATCGGGGCCAGTAATTTTGAGTGTGGATTTTGATACTGCACTCACTTCAAATGTCTAAGTCTGCCATATTGTGATGACAATATCATGCTAAGTGCAGTGAAATCAACAATAACAATGGCATACATGATGTTCTATTCAAACAGGACACATCAAACATGTGAGACATCTTGAGTTTACCTGGGTAGGATAACGTGGGTATGATAATGATATAATCCAGGATTTCTTATTTGGTTTGCAAGAATATACAATTCAACAAAATTAATGCTTGGTAATTGGCATTTCCAAGTAAAGATGTTTGTTTTAAACATATTGAAGCATTTGCCGGGTCATCCGAAAAATCAAGCAAGGTGGTCACCCATCCAAGTACTAACCGATATATCCATTGCTTTACTTTGTTAAAAGCCAACCACCCTACCTATGTCGCTAAAGAAGCTGGCTCCTCGAGCAAGGCTGCAGAAATGGTATATACCAATAAATGAAACATTTCTCTCACTCATCTCTTGACGTCGCCCCGAAGTCACAAGTGTCTCACTAGACTAACTCGAGGGCGCAGTCTACACACCAAACCAGCGGCACTGTTTCCATCCCATTGCTGCTGCCAAAGAAGTATTTGCTGAGTCGTCCAAAAAGTCAAGCTACACAGTCTACTGTCCAGGTACTAACCGTGATATCCCTTGCTTAACTTCATGAAACAGCCAACCACTCTACCCGTGTAGCTAGCCGGCGCCTACAACAAAGCTGTAGAAGTGGTAAGTATCAGTAACGTCCACATCTCTGCCCCTCGTATCTTGACTTCATCCCGGACAGGCACAGCTCACAAGGCATAACCGAGGACAGAGCCTATGCAACATACCAAGGAGTGTCCTCTATCCCACTGATGCCACCAATGTAGCAGTTGCTTGGCTGTCCACTAAGTCAAGCAACGTGGTCATCCATCCAGCTACTAACCACAATGTCCATTATTTAACTTCATGAAAAAGCCAGCCACTCTACCCATGTTGCTAAGAGAGATAGCTCCTCCAGCAAGACAGCACAAGATGTATATATCAAATACAATATGACCATAAATATTACTGATGCACCTACCACTATTTTGCAGCATATTTTTGTCATCTCTAGATGTAAACCAAGCTTGTGAGACATCTGACTGTAACAGCTGGCTCTTCTTTTCTGCTGACTTCACCCCTCCAGTTATAGTACGCTATAAAATATACAAGTCAGACAAATGTGTTACAGTTTGCAATGGATAACAATTACAATCTAACCCTTAAAGCACCATGCAATTTTTTTTAGAGCAAATAGCATTTTTTAAGAATTATCTTTAAGGAAAAATAAGGCTTGATATTACATGGGAATCATCTGCTGAGCAGATGATTCCCATGTAATGTCAAGCCTTATTTTCTTTAATCATCTGCTGTGCAGATGATTCCCATGTAATGTCAAGCCTTATTTTCTTTAATCATCTGCTGAGCAGATGATTCCCATGTAATGTCAAGCCTTATTTTCTTTAATCATCTGCTGAGCAGATGATTCCCATGTAATGTCAAGCCTTATTTTCTTTAATCATATGGTGTGCAGATGATTCCCATGTAATGTCAAGCCTTATTTTCTTTAATCATCTGCTGAGCAGATGATTCCCATGTAATGTCAAGCCTTATTTTCTTTAATCATCTGCTGAGCAGATGATTCCCATGTAATGTCAAGCCTTATTTTCTTTAATCATCTGCTGAGCAGATGATTCCCATGTAATGTCAAGCCTTATTTTCTTTAATCATCTGCTGAGCAGATGATTCCCATGTAATGTCAAGCCTTATTTTCTTTAATCATCTGCTGTGCAGATGATTCCCATGTAATGTCAAGCCTTATTTTCTTTAATCATCTGCTGAGCAGATGATTCCCATGTAATGTCAAGCCTTATTTTCTTTGAAAAACAAGATGTAGATCTATTTAAAAATGACATCTGCAAATGTTGCCACTGGTGGTTTAAGGGTTAGAGATTGGCAACACTTTTCAATTATTTCTGTCTCCCATTTCAACAGGGGCCTACTGAAATTACATAAGAATGTACAGCTTTGATCTGCTACATAAAGCCTACATTTGACTGAAAGTCTAATGTATTTTGAAATGCTTGGTAATACTGACATGACGCTGCTTGGAATCTAACAATAGTGTTATACACAGGTTGTGGTGTATGGCCTTTCAATGGAACCCAAGAACTGAACACCAGACAAACGCACATCAGACTGAGCTTCTGAGGCCGGCATGACAAGTGAAGACTCAGATCAGCCTGGGAAGTCACACATCCCTATTTGGATCTTTGCAGGTTGCTCACATTACCTAAGGATCTCAGATTAACTTTACATTGAACAATCTGGGCCAACTTTTCAAAACTAATGACATTGTTAGTTATCATTGTTAGTTATCAAATTGTTCAAAGTTTGATCAATTAATATGGCAATTATATTAATATTTGGCTAAACAAAACGGCCAAATGGCCCTATATCGCTCACCTGTGTACCAGAAAATCATTATCCCCACACTTTTTGAAAAAGTGGGGATATTGTAATGGTCTTCGTCTTCCGTACGTCCGTCCGTCTTACCGGATAACTCCTCCGAGACGGTTATAGATAGAAACTTGAAACTTTGGGAACTGATAGATCTTTGGTCTAGGGAGTGCATGACACTTTCGGAATTTTGATCACACCCCTATGGGTGGGCCCAGGGGGTGGGGCCCGCGGGGGTCAAAAATAAAAATTTCCAGAACATGGTCGTGTAATATATTAAAGCGAAAGGCATGATCAGTAGAAAACATTACAACCAAAATTTTACCCCTGGGGTCAATTTTGAGGTCACCAGAGGTCAAAAACTGATTTTGACCCCTTTACCGGATAACTCCTCCTAGACGGTTATAGATAGAAACTTGAAACTTTGGGAACTGATAGGTCTTTGGTCTGGGGAGTGCATGACACTTTCCGAATTTTGATCACACCCCTGAGGGTGGGCTCAGGGGGTGGGGCCCTCGGGGGGGGGGGGGGGGGTCAAAAATCAAAATTTCCAGAACATGGTCGTGTAATATATCAAAGCGAACGGCATGATGAGTAGAAAACATTACAACCAAAATTTGACCCATGGGGTCAATTTTGAGGTCACCAGAGGTCAAAAACTGATTTTGACCCCTTTACCCCCATACATTACTGGAACTGATAAAACTTTGGTCTGGGGAGTGCATAACACCTTCAGAATTTTTATCCTACCCCTGGGATTGGGGCCAGGGGTGGGGCACCTTGGGGATAAAAAATCAAAGTTTTCAGAACATGGTCGTGTAGCATATTAAATCGAACGGCATGATGAGTAGAATACATCACAATCAAAATTTTACCCCTCGGGTCAAACACCCCTAGGGGATGGCCCAGGGGGTGGGGCCCGCGGGGAAGCGTGAGGATATGAGATGGCTTGCCATAGACTGCGCGATTCTAGTTAATGATGTTTTAAGAATGCCCATCGGGGCTTGAAGAAATAAGACTGGGCTACATGGTGCTTCTATGCAGAGCTGGAACCGACCACTTATGAGTACTGGTAAACAGGTTCTAAGCCTGCCCAGGAAAAGCCGTGCCAGTTGGACCGTCCATGCATAATAACCCTATTGGTTTCATTGGGTAGAAAGGGATTAAGATATAATTTCATCTCGATGCCGAGCAAAAGTCCATCAAAACTAGAAGCAACATCTCCAAAATGACCTACACTGTGCTGACAGGGATGTTAAACCTCAAATCAATATAAACAAGGGCAGGTTGTTTGTCTCATGCAGACGAAATTCGAACTCTATGTAGACTGTATGTCCCTCCTGGTTATCTGCAAGTTTGATAAAGATCAGTTCAGTAATGGCGGAGAAAAGTTGGTAACGTCGTTTTTCCATTGTAAGTCTATGGGAAAATTGTTCGCGCTCTAAGGGCTGTAACTGCAAAACCGAATGTCAGATTCAAGCCAAATTCAAACTCATCTGAGGTTTTATGCTTGTTCTCGTTTACTGAAAGTTTCAAAAAGATCAGATTAGAAACGGCTGAGAAAAGTGGAGACACTATTTTAAACTAATATTTATGCTCAAGGGCAGGTAATTCCAATTCCTTTTGTCTCATGCGGCCCAAATTCGAACTAAACATAGACTGTAAGCTCCTTCTGATTATCTGAAAGTTTGATGAAAGTCAGGTTAGAAATAGCCAAGCAAAGTTGGAGAAGTTGTTTTCCCATTGTAAGTCTATGGGAAAATTTTTCACCCTCAAGCGGATGTAACTGGAAATCCGGTGGTCAGATTCAAGCCAAAATCGAACTCATTAGAGATTTTATGCTTATCCTTGTTTGCCAAAAGTAACAAAAAGATCAGATCAAAAACGGTTGAGGAAAGCTGGATACACCATTTTTTGCTAATATTTATGCTCAAGGGCAGGTAACTCAGAAGTCATTTGACATGCGTGGCCCAAATTCAAACTTAACATACACTGTATGCCCCTCCTGGTTATCTGCAAGTTTGATAAAGATCTGATTTGAAATGGTCGAAAAAAGCTGGAGACATCATTTTTCCATTGTAAGTCTATGGAAAATCTTTCACACTCAAGAGATGTAACTGGAAAACCACTGGTCAGATTCAAGTCAACTTCGAACTCGGTCGAGATTTAATTCTTGTCCTCTTTACCAAAAGTTACAAAATGATCCAATCAAAAACGGCTGAGAAAAGCTTGAGACACCATTTTTCACTTACATTTATTCTCTAACTTAGAAGCTGTTTGTCCCGTGCAGCCTAAATTTGAACTCAACATAGACTGAAAGCCCCTCCTGGTTATCTGCAAGTTTGATGAAGATCAGATCAGAAATGGCGGAGAAAAAGTGGAGACGTCGTTTTCCCCCATAATAAGTCTATGTGAAAATTTTTTCACGCTTAAGGGGATGTAACTGAAAAAAAAAAACACTCATCAGTTTCAAGCCAAAATCGAACTCGTCCAAGACTTTATGCTTGTTCTCGTTTATGAAAAGTTACAAAAAGATCAGATCATAAACGGCTGAGAAAAGGTGGAGACACCATTTTTCACTTATATTTATAATCAAGGGCAGGTAACTCCAAAGCTGTTTGTCCCGTGCATCCCAAATATGAACTTGACGTAGACTGTAAGCCCCTCCTGGTTATCTGCAATTGATGAAGATCGGATCAGAAATGGCTGGGAAAAAGACTTAAAGTGGAGACATCGTTTTCCCCATTATAAGTCTATGGGAAAATTTTTCACGCTCAAGGGGATGTAACTGGAAAACCGCTAGTCAGATTCAAACATAATTCGAACTCATCCGAGATTTTATGCTTGTCCTCGTTTATGAAAAGTTACAAAAAGATCAGATCATAAACGGCTGAGAAATGCTGGAGACACCATTTTACACTTATATTTATGCTCAAAGGCAGGTAACTCCAAAGCTGTTTGTCCCGTGCAGCCCAAATTCGAACTTGACCTAGACTGTAAGCCCCTCCTGGTTATCTGCAAATTTGATGAAGATCGGATCAGAAATGGCCAAGAAAAGAGACGTTGTTTTCCCCATTGGAAATCTCTAGGGGAAATTTTTTATGCTCAAGGAGATGTAACTGGAAAACCGCTGGTCAGATTCAAACATAATTCGAACTCATCGGAGATGTTATGCTTGTCCTCGTTTATGAAAAGTTACAAAAAGATCAGATCATAAACTGCAAAGAAAAGCTGGAGACATCATTTTTCACTTATATTTTATGCTCAAGGGCAGGTAACTGTTTGTCCCGTGCAGCCCAAATTCGAACTCGACATAGACTGTAAGCCACTCCTGGTTATCTGCAAGTTTGATGAAGATCGGATCAGAAATGGCCGAGAAAAAGTGGAGACGTCGTTTTCCCCATTATAAGTCTATGGAACCTTTTTGTTTCCATGGCAACCAGAATTCCAATCTGATCAGTCCAAAAACCTTATGGAGCCTTTCCCCCTACCTGATGATGCTTCTCATGAAATTTGATCAAGATTGGCAATGGGGTATTTGATAAATACTTATTTGAAATTGTTTACGGACGCACACACATACGACGGACAAAATGTGATCACAATAGCTCACCTTGTCACAACGTGACAGGGGAGCTAACAAGAGGCTCAATGAGCCTAAACCGCTCACCTGAGGAACTTAAGTTTTAACAATTCACAGACTTGACTACTAAATCTGCTAATAGAATCCAGCCCATTGACCCTTACAGGATATAAGTCATGATTATTGCATTGCATTCCAAGTTTGAGACTTCTAGTTTCTATAGTTCCTGAGAAATCTTTGACGAAAATTTAACATTGGTCAAAATGGAGAGAAAAAGAATGAAAGAACAGATGAACAAATAAGCTGAGAAAGCCCAATGTCTCTTACACAAAATAAGTCATCATTATTCTATTGAATACCAAATTTGATGCTTCTAGCTTTTATAGTTCCTGAGAAATCTTTGATTAAAAATTTAACATTGGTCTATTATCTCTATATGGAGAGAAAGAAGAATGAAGGAACAAATGAACCAGACTAGCTCCAAAACCTAATGCAGCCTTTCCCCTTGCCCAATGGTGCTACACATAAAATTTAAACAAGATTGGTCGACTGCCTTCTGAGATATGCTTCATTGAAAGTGTGGACGACGGATGGACGGACGACAGACGACGGACTCCGGAGCCTTGGTATACTATCGGCTCACTGGAGCCTTTGGCTCAGGTGAGCTAAAAATTCAAGTCGCTATTTCTGTCACAACATTTTCCCTACGTTAAGTCTATGGGCAAATTTTTTTGTCTCTCAAGGTCACGTAACTCCGAGGTCAATATTCCGATTCGGCCCAAAATCGAACTTAATCGAGATTTTATGCCTGTCCTCGTTACCTGCAAGTTTGAAGCTGATATGAATAAAAATAAAGTTGCTATCGTGGTCACAACGTATTTTTTTTATGCTCAAGGGCAGGTAACTCCAAGGCAAATATTCCGATTCGGCCCAAAATCGAACTTATCCGAGATTTTATGTCTGTCCTCGTTACCTGCAAGTTTGAAGCTGATCTGAAAAAAATTCAAGTCGCTATCGTAGTCGCAACATTTTCCCTAATTAAGTCTATGGGCAAATTTTTTGTCGCTCAAGGTCACATAACTCCGAGGTCAATATTCGATTCGGCCCAAAATTGAACTTAACCGAGATTTTATGCCTGTCCTCGTTACCTGCAAGTTTGAAGCTGATATGAATAAAAATAAAGTTGCTATCGTGGTCACAACATATTTTTTTATGCTCAAGGACAGGTATCTCCAAGGCAAATAATCCGATTCGGCCCAAAATCGAACTTAACCGAGATTTTATGTCTGTCCTGGTTACCTGCAAGTTTGAAGCTGATCTGAAAAAAATTCAAGTCGCTATCTTAGTCACAACATTTTCCCTATGTAAAGTCTATGGGCAAATTTTTTGTCGCTCAAGGTCATGTAACTCCGAGGTCAATATTCCGATTCGAACTTAACTGAGATTTTATGCCTGTCCACGTTACATGCAAGTTTGAAGCTGATCTGAATAAAAATAAAGTTGCTATCGTGGTCACAACGTATTTTTTTATGCTCAAGGGCAGGTAACTCCAAGGCAAATAATCCGATTCGGCCCAAAATCTAACTTAACCGAGATTTTATGTCTGTCCTCGTTACCTGCAAGTTTGAAGCTGATCTGAAAAAAATTCAAGTCGCTATCGTAGTCACAACATTTTCCCTATGTTAAGTCTATGGGCAAATTTTTTGTCGCTCAAGATCAGGTAACTCCGAGGTCAATATTCCGATTCGGATCCAAAATCGAACTTAACCGGGATTTTATGCCTGTCCTCGTTACCTGCAAGTTTGAAGCTGATCTGAATAAAAATAAAGTTGCTATCGTGGTCACAACGTATTTTTTCATGCTCAAGGGCAGGTAACTACAAGGCAAATAATCCGATTCGGCCCAAAATCGAACTTAACCGTGATTTTATGTCTGTCCTCGTTACCTGCAAGTTTGAAGCTGATCTGAAAAAAATTCAAGTCGCTATCATAGTCACAACATTTTCCCTATGTTAAGTCTATGGGCAAATTTTTTGTCGCTCTCCGAGGTCAATATTCCGATTCTGCCCAAAATCGAACTTAACCGAGATTTTATGCCTGTCCTCTTTACTAGCTACAGTGATGACAACATTTTCCCCATGTTAAGTTGATAGGCAATTTTTCGGGCGCTCAAGGGGACGTAACTCTTGAGTGAATTATCTGATTCGGCCCAAAATCGAACTTGACCAAGATTTTATGCCTGTACTGGTTATCTGCAAGAATGAAGTCGATCAGAAAAAAATTGACGGAGCTAGAGTGATGACAAGCTTTTTCCTATGTGAAGTCTATGGGAGCTAGATGTTGCCATGGCAACCAGAGTTCCACTCAGATCTGCCTGAAAACCTAATGAAGCCTTTCCACTTGCCCAATAATGCGACACATGAAATTTGATCAAAGTTGGCCAAGTAGTCTTGAAGATATACATTTTTGAAATTACCATTAACCCTAATGCAAAAACACACAAGGGCAGGTAACTCCTAAGTGAATGATCCGATTCTGCCAGTTATCGAACTTGACCGAGATTTCATGGCTGTGCTGGTTATCTGCAAGAATAAAGCCAATCTGAAAATAATTGAAGCAGCTACGGTGATGACAACATTCTCCCCATGTTAAGTCAATAGGCAATTTTTTCAACGCTCAAGGGCACGTAACTCCTGAGTGAATAATCCGATTCAGCCCAAAATCGAACTTGATTGAGATTTCATGCCTGTCCTCGTTATCTGCAAGAATGAAGTCGATCAGAAAAAAAATGATGGAGCTAGAGTGATGACAAGCTTTTTCCTAACGCTCAAGGGCACGTAACTCCTGAGTGAATAATCCGATTCAGCCCAAAATCGAACTTGATCGAGATTTCATGCCTGTCCTCGTTATCTGCAAGAATGAAGACGATCAGAAAAAAATTGACGGAGCTAGAGTGATGACAAACTTTTTCCTATGTTAAGTCTATGGGAGCTATTTGTTGCCATGGCAACCAGAGTTCCAATCCGATCTGCCCGAAAACAGTATGCAGCCTTTCCCCCTACCTGATAATGCTTCACATGAAATTTGATCAAGATTGGCCCACTGGTTCCGGAGATATACTTCTTTGAAAGTGTGGACGACGGACGCCGGCTCGTGGTATACTAATACCTCACATGAGCCTTCGGCTCAGGTGAGCTAATAATTGAAGCAGCTACAGTGATGACAACACTCTCCCCATGTTAAGTCAATAGGCAATTTTTTGAACGCTCAAGGGCACGTAACTCCTGAGTGAATAATCCGATTCAGCCCAAAATCGAACTTGATCGAGATTTCATGCCTGTCCTCGTTATCTGCAAGAATGAAGTCGATCAGAAAAAAATTGACTGAGCTAGAGTGATGACAAGCTTTTTCCTAATGCTCAAGGGCACGTAACTCCTGAGTGAATAATCCGATTCAGCCCAAAATCGAACTTGATCGAGATTTCATGCCTGTCCTCGTTATCTGCAAGAATGAAGACAATCAGAAAAAAATTGACGTAGCTAGAGTGATGACAAACTTTTTCCTATGTTAAGTCTATGGGAGCTATTTGTTGCCATGGCAACCAGAGTTCCAATCCGATCTGCCCGAAAACAGTATGCAGCCTTTCCCCCTACCTGATAATGCTTCACATGAAATTTGATCAAGATTGGCCCACTGGTTCCAGAGATATACTTCTTTGAAAGTGTGGACGACGACGACGGACGACGACGACGGACGACGGCTCGTGGTATACTAATACCTCACATGAGCCTTTGGCTCAGGTGAGCTAAAAATGTGGGCAGTTTTGCATATGCAAAAAACTACTGACATTTTTCAGCGAAAAACTAGAGTGCTAGATACTGTACATGCTAAGCCCAAAAATTTAACAATTCGACCACTAATGCTATGTTCCCACTATCACGATTCGTGCCAAGATTGCAATCGTGTTCTTAATCCTGGTGATCCTATTAGATCCGATCAGATCTTGAGGTCAGTCATGGTAATCGTGTTAATCGCAGAAAATTTTTAACGGTTAAAAAATTTTCCATGATCAACACGATCATATCAAGTCGGGATCATCGTATCCCATCGTATTGCCTCGTAACAAAGCGCGACAGATCGCATCTAATCATGCTTCTAAATCGTGGTGATTGGGGTCAATCTTGGACAAGACAAACACCATGTTCTGTTGAGATGTGTTACGATCTCTCACGATCTATCACGATTTGTTACGCTATGTCGGGTCCAATTGCTCAAGACCTGTCACGACTGACTCGCGATCAGATACATGTTGATATGAGAAGAAACGGGTAAATGAGAGTAGATACGAGTAGTTACATTTTTACATGAATGTTCAAATCTGTTAAGAGTTCTCGTGCCCATATGTATACCGGACAAGATTTAATGTGACTCATCCAGCGATCTGCTCTTGAAGAGAGGTTATTTAGGAACAGGCCTTTGATAGTATTTTGGAGCCTTTGAGAGATGTCACCCAAGGGTACTAGAGGCAAGAAGGGAAAATGCAAGGCTGTCCCATCCCAGGAGCCTAAACCATTCCAGCCAGAGAAATGCCACATTGTCATCATCCGCAACTCCTGCCATCACCAATGGTTGAGGGTTAGTGTATACGTTGTAAAAGTTCAAGAAACATTGAAGTCCATGGTCAGTCCGGCTGTATAATTATGTACCCGTCGGGGTCCAGTCGTAGCTCAAATCATGATCGCCCGTAAATATGATTGTGAAAAACATTGAGACGACAGTCGTATGCAATCGTAACAAAGCGCATCGGTTCGTAATGAGTGTATAAGAATGTATCTGCATGTATCAGATCGTCCCGATTCGGTTAACCCGATCGTAATTATCTTTCAGATCGAGACCAAGTCATAGACACGATCGCAACAATCCTATTGGAACGGATTTAATCGTAACTGAACGGAAGAATAGACCATGGCTGATCGTGACACCTGAAATTGACAAATCCTGATTGCATTGCATCCAAGCGCAACAAATCGTACCTGAATGTATCGAATCTCATCACCTCGTATCCAAACCTGAAATTTCAGAGAAAATTCCACGACCAGCTACGAATGGCCAATCCTGGCATTCGTAATGGATCGCACGACAGTGGGAACCTAGCATAACTAGCTTAATGAAGTAACTATGCATTGAACACTTACTTTCTTTGCATCTGCACCTTGCAGCGGTAAAACAGGATCTACTGGACTGTCAGCTGCAACGAAAAAAAGAGAGATCAAAATACAATAAATCCTTCAACTGCTACATTAAATCAATCCAATTCTTTTAAACATTTTTCAATGTTATTAACCCTTATCTTGCTGTTCACGACAACCCCTATCTTTGCAAACAGTGTAGATCCAGATCAGATGGCTTCTGAAGAAGCCATCTGATCAGGATCTACACTGTTTTGCATGCAGTTGATGAATGTGTAGCAATAAATTACATCAAGTAATTTGATTGGTTGATAGACAGAAATGGGTGTGGCTTAAATGAATATTCAGCAAGATAAGGGTTAAGACCTGATATTACATGTGAATCATCTGCTGGGGAGGGGATTCACATGCGATGTCATGCTTTATTTTCTGAAAAAAAAAAAAAAAAAGGTTAAGTTTATACAATAAACCCTTCAACTGCTATTTTAAATCCTATGGCAGACAAGAAGCTGATTTTTTAAAAATATTTTTCATTGTTAAAAAGCCTTGACATTACAAGTGAATCATCTGCTAGTTAGACCATTTACAATGTAATGCCAAGCCTTATTTTCTCACAAACAACAACAAAAAAAAAAAACAGACAACCAATACAGTGATGAATGCCCCCGCAATATACCTCACTGGATGAGTAATTTGTTTGACATTGTTCAAGGGACATAATCCTGCAATAAGAGGCTGGATCAGAATCTTGTTTCCTTTATGCACATGTTCAATGCATGTCTGAACTGTAATGCAAGTTTCAATGCCCTGTATCAAATGCTGTTGGAGTTACAGAGACAAAAACAGTACTATTTAACCTCCTATGCTACACATATGACCAAACTGTTTAAGGCGTTGAAGGGGACATAATTCTGTTATAAGAGACTGGATTAGAATCATGTTTCCTTTATGCACATGTTCAATACATATCTGAACTATGTTGCAAGTTTCAATGCCCTGCATCAAATACTGAGAAGTTGCGGAGACAAGAATAGTACAGTTGAACCTGCGGGGACGACCACCTGTCTTAAGCGATTTCCTGTCTTGAACGACCGTCACGCTATCCTCTCGAACGATTTTCAATGTTAAATTACCTGTCCTGAGCGTCCACCTGCCCAACGACCAACAACCACTTAAAACTTGTCCAAATTGTAAAATTTCCATGATGTGTGCGACCAAATATTTGAAATCCTGCCTCATTCACAGTGTCCCCAATCTGCCCCGTATTCCCATTCCCCTTAATTATCCCTGTTTCTAGAGCTACGTAAATGAGTCAACCTACCAGTCACGGTGAGGACAAATGACTGGCCACCTTGAATTTTTACTCTCTTTGTGGCTGGTTCTTCTGCATCTTCTCCAGTCAGCTCTTCCAGGGTACCAATATTCAGGGGAACCTGAGCTGAAAAGATACTTAGAATGAAGTAATGTACACTAAATCCTTCATTAATCCTTGACCTGCTGAATATTTAAAATGCCACACCCACTACTGATCATCAACCAATCATATTACATTATGCAAATTATTGCAACAAATTCACAATCTGAATAACAAACAATGTAGATCCTGATCAGATGGCTTCTTCAGAAGCCATCTGATCTAGATCTACATTGTTTGAAAGGTAAGGCATATCCGGGCTCAGCAGGACATGGGTTAACACCTTCCTAAAAACTAGACAATCACTTAAGTTGATGAATGCCCCCACCATATGCGACTCACAAGATGAGTAATTTGTTTGACATATGCAGCAGACAGGCACACATTCTAACTAAACTAGAAACTACAACATTGCCCAAAATATTTGTCATTCAAGGGGACATAATTCTGCAATGAGGGCCTGGATCAGAATCTTGTTTCCTTTATGCAAATGTTCAATGCATGTCTGAACAGTGTTGAAAGTTCCAATCTCCTGCATCAAATACTGCAGGAGTTGAGGAGACACAAACAGTATTATTTAACATCCAATGCTACACATGTGGCCAAAGTAATTAAGTCATTCTATGGGACATAATTCTGCAATTAGGGACTAGATCAGAATCCTGTTTCCTTTAAACACATGTTCAATGCATGTCTAAACTGTGTTGCAAGTTTCAATGCCATGCATCAAATACTGTAGGAGGAAATGCGGAGACTAGAATAGTACTACAAAGTGTGACGTACCGACTTATGTACATATGGACAAAGGCAAAACTATATGCCCCTCCCCACTTCGTGGCGGGGCATCAAAAAATATACACCACAACCTCTTTCAAAAACTATTGTTTTGGTCCATAGCGGAAGCTGTGTTAATTAAGCAATCATGCCATGTGTGCTGCCTTTTACTATGCATTTCCCTTCAGCTGCAACCCCAGATTGTGATAGGAGATTAAGATGCTGAAATTTTGACAAGTCAATCAATATTTAGGGTGAAAACACAAACTTTTCAGAAATCAAAAGATGTCAGTTATTGGATGGATTATTTGATGTTACAAATCTGATAGGAGATCGAGTTGAAGGGTATTGGTGAGAGCTGTCCATTGCAGATGAAGGAAAATATTCAGATTCTAATCATCTACTTCTAAACAAAATGAATAGGCTGTGACAAAACTTTGTATATGCATTTGAAAGTCTTAAAGCAAACAAAACAGAAATATCATATGTATTTGTACAGATAGGTCGGAGCAAACAGTGTAAACTCAGATGAGACACTGCATTCTGTAGCGTCTCATCTGGGTCTACACTACTTGCCAGTCATCCTGCTATTTTTAGATACAGCATCGGGTAGTAAATTGTACTTGTTCAAATTTTAGCACAAGTACGGCAGGGAGCTGAGATGTCTAAGTACATGTATTTAGGGTAAGTTTAATAATCACCTGAATCTGGGCCAGCAACGATTAGGAACTGCTTCCCATCCTTAGACATGTTGATAATATTATCTTCAGAGTTCTGTGCTGCAACAATAAACACCTGCTTTCCTTCCAAACTATTGATGACATTCTCTTCCGTCCTTGCACTATCATATACCGATGCCAAACTCTCAACGCCCTTGTTCTCATTCTCTGCAATCACTTGGAGAGTTTCTTCAACAATGTTGGCGTCATCATCTGTAACTGCAGTACTGGCTGCAAAGACTTCCTGTACACCTTCGGTTTCTCCATTGTCCTTCTCCGCTACTAATATTTCCTGAATACCTATTCGTTCTATTGATTCAGAGGCCTCAGATTCCTCATTCATAATCTGAAAAAAAAAATAAAATAAAAAAAATACATAGCTCCAGATAAGACAAATGATGATAATGAGCATAATTTCTTTTCTTTTCTTCTTAAGGGGAACGGATACACCTTCAGGGGAGGCAATTCCTGCAAAAGTATTTTTGTCGCTCATGTCAATAGGGGTCAACTCTTAAAGGAAAGAATTTGCGCCTCAGGAGCAAATTCTTTCCTTTTAGAGTAGATCCTTTTTTTCCATGGGTTAGAGTTAATCAGTTTATAGAAAAGCAAACAGAAAGTCCCGAAAGTTGTCTCCCTTTGAAAAATGGCAGAAAAATCTGCCAGGTATTCGCTTTCCCCTTTAACCCTTATCTTGATGAATAAATCTCATTTAGCCACACACACGTCTTACTATCAACCAATCAAATTACATGTACTTGATATAATGTATTCACTCATTTCACAAATATGTTTAACAAATAGTGTAGATCCTGATCAGATGGCTGATCTGGACCTAGACTTTTCGCAAAGGGAGGGATGGTCCTGTTTCTGTTAAATATTTGTACTGATTGATATCTGTACAGGATAATTTGACGAGCCCGCCAGGCTCGAAATAGATGGGCTGCATGATGCTTCCATGCAGAGCTGAAACCGACCCGCACACAAGTACTGGGAAACCACTTAGAGGATCTAAGCCTGCCCAGGCAAAGCGGTGCGAGTCAGACAGTCCATGCTTATAAACCCTATTGGTTTCATTGGGCGGCAGGGCTTGAGATGTCATTTCATCTCAATGTTGAGTAAAAGTCCCACAAAATTGGAAGCAACGTCTCCAAAATGACATTTACAGTGTTGATGGGGACGTTAAACTTCAAATCAAAAAAACAAGAACATGTAGGCACTGGGTCTTTTAACTACATTTCCAAGCAAACAAATAAAACATACATTTCTTTGTCTGGGGCTATTAGTATATGTAACTTTTTTTTGCTTAACCCATAACATTCCAATCTGTTGAAGCTGCAGAGGATGACATAGCTTGGTTTATCTCCTTGACAATTTAACATGACATTGTGAGCAATCTGGATGGGGCCATAAACTGTGGTTACCTGAATCTGCTGGATACTCCAAACACCTCCTGTAGAGTATTATATGGAGTATGGTACATGCAAAAATGGCCAGAAACAAAACTTTTTGAGAAACAATTCAATATAAAATATTTATGTGTTTGGACTGTGAAATCAGCATAACAGTATGTAATTTCTGATGATCAGGATGAAAGATAAGGATGATTTTATTAGGTGCCACTTTTAGATTTTGAGGAGCCGGCTCAGAATGAACTGAGATCTTTTAACTATATTTCCAAACAGTCTGTTTGTGAAACAGACTTTATCATATGACGTCGCGTCTGAGAGTGTAATAACGCCATGTAATATTTTCGACAATCCACTTGTGGATTAAATATGCAAATTAGCTAGATACTTCCAGTAACGTTACATGTACGACATCCTTAATGATGCCGCGTTTACTAACGGCGAAATTTTGACATTTTTGTAAACAATCGTGAATAAAATACGCTTTAAATGTCATATGATAAATAGAATCTTGCATTCGTGCTCATACATTATTGAATTTATTAAACTTGTTGAGGAAAAGGAATAAAATGCTTGGCAAAGCCTCGCATTTTATCCCTTTTCCCCAACTCTAATAAATTCAATAATACATGATCACTCATGTGCGATCCTCTATGACTTGATTATCATGGACTTTGCAAAGGCCTTGATTAGGTACTTCATAAAAGGCTATTGTAAAATAAACTGGCTACTATGGGATAAGAGGTTCTACACATAGGTGGATTAGCTCATGGCTCTCTGGGTGTACTTGATGGCTAAGGGTACGATCCAGCCCCTGTTGTATCTGGTATTCTACCAGGCCTGGTTTGATTATTCACTGCACCAGCAAATTTTGGAGCAGGTACAATCCACCAAATATCTTGGTGTCACCATCACTGCGGCGATCTTGATTGGGATACCACCCAAAGCAACTAGGACTTTAAGGTTTCTTAGATGTAATTTGGTGGGTAACTGGTCCACTCATACCTATGTCAACTCGTACCTGCTCATTGGTCAACTTGTACCCCCAAGTCAATTCGTACCTATTTTGGTTAACTTCTACCCTGGTTGGTGGTGGGGGGGGGGGGGGGGGGGGGGGGGGGGGGTACTCTAAATTTTGCCCGCTACATAGGGTGGGACTATTTTTGGGGGTACAAAATTTTAAATTTCCTTCACCAGAGGTAAAACAAGAATTCCGCTGAAGGCTGTGTCGCGCCTGTGGGGGCGACAAGTCACCCAACCATAATATGTTGGTCAAGGTCAAACATAGATGCTTGCATAAAAGTTTCTTAAATGCAAGCTTGTACTAAGTATCATTAATGAAGCTGTAATAATTCTTGAGAGATGAACTTAACCATTAGGGTGAACCCTAGGGTGGTCGCAATATTTTATAAAGTCAGTGATTTGTTTGATTTGAGGTTTAACGTCCCCGTCAACACTGTAAAGGTCATTTTGGAGACGTTGCTTCCTATTTTGTGGGACTTTTACCCGGCATTGAGATGAAATGACATCTCAAGCCCTGTCGTCCAATGAAACCAATAGGGTTTATTAGCATGGACGGTCCGCCTCGCACCGCGGTTCTTGGACAGGCTTAGATCCTCCAAGCGGTTTACCAGTACTAGTGTGCGGGACGGATTCAGCTCTGCGTGGAAGCATCATGCAGCCCATATATTTCTTCAAGCCCCTATGGGCGGGGGCGGATAAAGTCAGTGAACCATGAAATTTTGGTCAAGGTCAAATATGGATGCTTGCATTTAAGTTGCCATCCCCAGATTCATGTTTGTACCAAATATCATTAATGAAGCTCTTAAAGTTCTTGAGAAATAAACTTGACCATTAGGGTAAACGCTAGGGTGGTCGCAATATTTTATTAAGTCAGTGAACCATGAAATATAGGTCAAGGCCAATATGGATGCTTGCATTTAAGTAACCATCCCCAGATACAAGTTTGTACCAAGTATCACTAATAAAGCTCTTATAGTTCTTGAGAAATAAACTTGACCATCAGGGTGAACACTAGGGTGGTCACAATATTTTACAAAGTCAGTGAACCATGAAATGTAGGTCAAGGCCAAATATGGATGCTTGCATTTAAGTTGCCATCCACAGATACAAGTTTGTACCAAGTATCATTAATGAAGCTCTTATAGTTCTTAAGAAATAAACTTGAACCTTTGGGTGAACCCTAGGGTGGTCGCAAATGTTGACGCCTTAACAAACGGGCGAACGAACGGAAAAACGGGGCGCCTATATCACGCCATGCTTATAGCAGACGCGACAAAAACCAGGTTTTGGGGTCCTTTTTCAATTGTCACACAACTTAAGGCTTTTTGAGCTAGAATCCTGAAATTGCCACTGTCAATAACCCTATGGATTTGGAAAGAAGGAACATATTCAGAATTTTGATTTGACCTGCCCCTAGGGCGAGGCCAGGGGTGGGACCCAGGGATCAAAAAGCTATTTTGTTCAAACATAGTCATGATGCATATCAAATCAAAGGTAATTAAGAGCAGAATACAGTGGTGCAAAATTTTGCCTGAAACATGTCTTTGAGGACACCGGCGGTCAAACAGAAGTATTTTGGGACCATTTATTGCGTCATGATTTTCACAGCACAGGGATATGCAGAAACCGCCGTCTCATTACTACAAACCTATGTATTCCCGGTCTTATACTACGGACTGGAGATCATACTTCCGACCCGAAAAGCAATGAATGTACTAGAACCACAACAGAAAAAGATTATGAAACAAGTACTGGCCTTATCAACGACAGTAGCAGATCCAGCAGTGTATATATTATCTGGAACTTTACCAGCGGAAGCTATGATACACAAACGAACTCTTTCATTATTTGGAAATATAACTAGATTATCAAAATCGTCAACTGAAAGGCAACTGGCTGAAAGACAACTGGAAATAAAAACTTTTAGAAGTAAAAGCTGGTTCATAGCAGTGAAAAAATACTTATTGAATATAATTTGCCAAACCCCGAGGAATTACTTAATAACCCAATGAAAAAGTTGATTTTGAAAAAAAGATATAATACTGCCATTAATAAATACTGGACTGACCAAATAGTATCCCAGTCAGAACTATACTCATCATTGAAACACCTGTCAAAAAGTTACATCATTGGAAGCTGCCATCCAGCTGTGAAACCATATGCTCGGAGTAACAGAGACATCAACAGAATTCCAGTGAAGAATAAAGTCATTACTGGCACATACCTACTACAAACGAACAGAGCCAAATTTAATCAGAATGAAGTGAACCCAATGTGTCCATTGTGTAACAACGGTGATGAAACACTACAGCATTTTCTTATCGATTGTAAAACCCTAGATGATACCAGAAAACCCATTTTAGACGACTTCCTATGTGTATTAAACAAACTTTTGGTAGAAAGTCTGAGTGCCTCAAAAGAGACATTATTGCAGTTACTGATAGACAGCAACTCAGTGTTCCATGACTGTAATGTAAAACGAACTGACAGCATGTCTGCACTTGTGGACACTCTACATTACCATAGCAGAAGACTTGTATACAGCCTGAACATAAGCAGACATAAGAGACTTGAACTTGTTCCTAAACGTAACAGAAAAAGAAAGGGCACAGCAACCCACACATAGTGGATATTTTATATTTTATTATTACTCAGTTACTCAGCTCGGGAAAACATACAATGGCTCCAGTGTATTGACTATTTTATGGTGATGGATTAACTTTGTATATAGTCGCTGCTGAAGAAACTTTTAATGTTATTCTTTTAATGGTAAGTGGCTTTTAACTGTGACATAAAATAGTTTATACTGTACAAAGAACTTTTACTCCTGAAGATTTTACTGGTATAAACCAGGTGTGCCTATAAAGGCAGAAAATAGACAGAAGAACAAGAACAAGATGGCGTGCTCTCAACCTGTTCTGGTTATTATTATTGTTATTATTATTCACCCTTAATTAACACATTAAATTGTGCACCGATTAATGTGGGTGTGAAAAAAAAGTCTAATTGTCCTTAATTAACAAGGTTGGCAAAATGCCGGCAAATATGAGTATTTACCATGCCGGTGGCATTTACCGGTAAATATCAGCAAATACTGGAAAATGCCGGCAAATACTGAAAAACTGAATTAACCATCCTGGAATTAAAAGAAAACCCTACACTCAACAGTTATATATGGATAATTTAATAATAGAGGTCAGTTGACTAAAATTTTATAATACTGATACAGTTTAACTCTGATATTAGTTGATTTGTTAATATCTAATTCAATAAAAAGGCCTATTTAGTATATGTTACTTTTACCTGGACTAATTGTTTAAAGTCACATAAAACATGGGGCAATTAATGACATCCTTTTGTCAAACCTTGCCCCTGGCTATCTTGTGCTCTCTTAAATAAACAATGTCCCCAGAGTTGTTGTTTTAGTAATCTTGCAATTCATTAATGGACAATGGTAAATTGCTGTAAATAGCCTAAAATTTGAACGATTCCAGGACATTTGCCCCCCAGGACATTTGCCCCCCAAATGAATTAATCTGAAAATGGACATTTGCCCCCCAGTTGAAAATGCTACCTGGACATTTCCCCCCCCCAGAGCTTATTTTTGGTATGGACATCTGCCCCCCAGTGCTTATTTTACAGGTAGACATTTGCCCCCCACTGCTTATTTCAGAATGGGACATTTGCCCCCCAGACAGACCAGAGCTAACACAAAGGAGGAAAAAAATGTATTTATTGGTTTATTATCATCAGAAATACAAAATGTTAAGCAATAAATTTCTCCATCTATATAAATATGAATCCCTGGTAACCCTACCTTAGAAAGCAGTATGGATCCAGATCAGATGCCACATCTGATGGGGATCTGTACTGTTTGTCATGCAATTTGTTAACAAAAATATACCAAGAATGTGATGGTTAATAGTCAACAATTGGAGATGCTTAATTTATTCAGCAGGATAAGGGTTAAGCAAGTCAGCTACAGAACCATATATTGAGTTTGTGCCTCATTGGGATCCAATGTCAGACGCCTCTCAAGTGGTTTTTACACTGGATACATTGATGCATGGCCTGATACAATACCCAGCTGTTATTTTCATTCCGCGCCAATTTCAAGAAGCTGTGGACTGCCG
The DNA here is from genome assembly GCA_963580285.1 of Lucinisca nassula. NCBI lineage: Eukaryota > Metazoa > Mollusca > Bivalvia > Lucinida > Lucinidae > Lucinisca > Lucinisca nassula. The sequence continues at coordinate 126,830,723 of OY757016.1, read as the reverse complement.
GGCAAGTATTTGAATCTTGGATTTGTCAGGCCCTGCACTGATGGTTATTATTCTTGAAGTAATTGAAATTTCATCAACTTGAATGGGCTGTAAAACCATAACCAAAACATTATCATGTAAATTATGTAGCTATATACAAGTCTGTATAATGAATATCCTTGTAAGTTCTCAGAAAAAAATTAAGGCATACAAGGGTATTGTAGGAACATGTTAGATCTATCTAGAGACGGTTCTAGCCAGGTTGGGGGGCAAATGTCCCTTTCTGAAATAAGCAGTGGGGGGCAAATGTCCACCTGTAAAATAAGCACTGGGGGGCAGATGTCCATACCAAAAATAAGCTCTGGGGGGCAAATGTCCGGGTTGCATTTTCAACTGGGGGGCAAATGTCCATTTTTAGATTAAGTCATTGGGGGGCAAACGTCCTGGGGGGCTAACGTCCGGAGACCAATTTGAACACATGGTTTTTAAAGTGTGTTCAAAAGATGCAGAAAGATTGGCTAACAGTGCTCAGTCTTATCTTAAGGCAAAAAAATCCAATTTGCCACTGGTAAATACGGGGGGTAGAATTTGCCGCCCAACCTTGTTAATTAATGGCTGTTTTTAATTCCTTTGATTTTGTCAATGACAGGCGGTTTTTGGTTTGGCAAAACATAAAGGCATGCAGGAATTTTAAGGTCAAATGCACCAGCATGCCGCAAGTTGTGATATCTGCGACAATTGGCAGCATCGACTTTGTGGGACATGTAATACAAATTTAATCTATTAGCTGTATATATTAAAAATTTCATCAACAAAAAATGAAAATTTTCAGATGTAAAAAAGAAAACAACAATAAAAAAATTACGTTTTTCATATATCTGCTCAAAACATAGATTGTGCATGCCCATTAGAAAAGCTTCCATGGGGCGGTTCTAATGAGTACCCACAATCTACGTTTTTAAGCAGAAATAAGAAAAATAATGTATACCCCTGGAAACCCCAGTTTTACTATAGGAGCTTTTTTCGTGACGCACTTCCGGTTCTAAAAATAGGACGGGAAAAGCCCTGGCCGTCATCTGTCGTATTGCTTCAAAGGCAGTGGGACAGATAAAGTGTTAATTACAGCGTAAAACAGTGGAATTATTTTAAACTTTTGGGGAATTCTAATGTAAGATAATAGGAGAAACACCGCTATGCTGCCAGATGTGAAATTTCGCATTACGAAAACAATGAAAATGATATTGTACATACGACCCAACAGGGTCCTCTCTCTCTCTCTCTCTCTCTCTCGCTCAGCGCACCAACAATTAGCGAGCACAGGCAAATGTTAATTACAGTTTGTCGTTAAATGACGCTACGTCAACCGACGTGTAGCGTGTAAACAAGGTCTTGTCTACATCAAACCAACTTCAAAGCGATGCATTGAATTTGACATTGCAACACCGATGAAACGTCAGAACGTTGGGTTGGCGATAATACGGCATTGCTTAATAAAATGTCATTTGCCCAGTGCTCGGACCCATCAAGACTCAGTGGGATTGGAACATTAAATTCAAAACAAACGTAGAACACCCGTTCAGAGCATCAGAATGAAACACTCCTTCGCAAGTGCAAGATTTTACAGTAAAATCTGGTAGATTTGTAGATTGGTTCAACCTGCCCAGCCCTTAGGTCTACATAAACCCATTTGATACCGGAAACCCCAAAAGGGGTAAGTGACAAACAGTGCAGGCCCAGACCAGACGCCGCAGAAGTTCTGCGGCGTCTGATCAAGGCCAACACTGTTTGCAAAAAGTTCGGCCATTTTCCAAATAAATTTTGAAGAAAACACAACCTGACACCCCTAAATTTTGAAAATGACTTCTGCTATATATAAGGAGGAAGATTCCATTTGGTACAAAGAGGGTTATGGACTTCTTGGATACAGGGATCATTCAAACCTCTCTCTCATCTGATCGGTCACGTGCCATTGAAGTGAGTTGGAGTGGTTGTCGACGGCATGACGTCGAGCCAACGTTGACTCGACGCCCGTCTGTAAGTCCACTCATTAGTTGTTTTTTTCGACTGTCAGTATGTTTATTTGTCTATCTAATAGTCCGTCCGTTCGTCTGTTAGTCAGTCATTCTGTCAGTCGGTCTGTGTGTCGACGTCTGTCTGTCTACTGTCAGTTTGTCAGTCAAACCTCTTCTCTCTGTCTCTCTCTCTCTCTCTCTCATGCCAATGGTCATGTGACAATGAAGTGAGTTGGAGTGGGTGTCGACGGCATGACGTCGAACCAACATTGACTCAACGCCCCTCCGTCAGTCCACTCATTAGTTTATTTCGACTGTCAGTATGGACATTTAAATTGCGCATGTAGACAGATCGTTGGACAGATTTCTCAAGATAGATAGATAGTAGATAGATAGATAGATAGATAGATAGATAGATAGATAGATAGATAGATAGATAGATAGATAGATAGACTTGGATAGCGAATAAAACAAAAGTTACGTAAAAACTTATTTCGTGAATAACGGTATCTCAAGCCATTGACATGGGTCATTCACGAAAAGATTTTCGTCAATTAAAAACGGATTTATGATTAATGAATTTCGGTAATGAAAGCAAAATATCATTCTTTCCTTCTCGAGCCATTATTTCAATGAAAACGGGTATATTTTCTCTCAAAATGTCTGAATATTGTTAGCATTTTAAATTCCGCCAATACATTTGAATAGCGATGGCCGTTTCAATTGACGGCCAGTACTTTGCGCATGCGCAAGAATGACGTCATAAACGGAATTCCTAAAACCTCCTATAAATGTGGGGTTTAGGGGGTGTAATATCTTTGTGTTATTAATAAAAAATAACCAAAGTCCAGACTCAAATTATGTTTATAAGTTTAATAACTACAACTAAGAGCATACAAAAACACAACCATACAGTGCTAAAAGCCTAGCGCGAATGATGCTATCAGAGACGCAAGTAAACCTATCATGTCACTGCTGCTGAGTCAGCTGATATGTATATTAGGTAAAATTCTTCACAGGGGGCACAGAATTATGAAGGTGCATTTTCGTGACGATTGTTTTTATTTCATAGTTTGTCAGTTCAGCGTTTATAGCAAGTGTTTATTTATAATGCATAGTATAAGTAGCGTCGGTGACATGCTTAATGAGCTAGAATGGCCTGCGGTCCGCTGTGAGCAGTCCTCTCTAGAGCGATGTCCTGAAGAATTCTTTCTTTCCTAGAACTATTCCTCAGTGGAATAGCCTTCCCTTTTCTGCAGTGGATGCCAAGCCCATACAGAATACGTTGGCACTCAAGAGGTATGCGTTTTAGGATACCTATGTTTTTCAGATTGTAATTATTTTTATGGATTCATCCTGTGATCTTTTTTTTTTTTCAGCTAAATTCTAAATTCCAATTGAGTTAATGGGCCCAGTCAACACTATTTAGGTCATTTTTGAGCAGGTCAGTTTACCTATCCAGTATCCACCCTTTTCCAGGGCAGGCTTATACGTAAGTGGTTAACCAATACAGTGCACATTCTTTCGCCAGAAAATGACAACTACCATTCTTGAACCAGCGGAAGGGAGAGAATGACTGTAGAAAAGATTTCATGACCAATCTCCACTAGGCTTTCATCCTGCAAAACCTGGAGTGTATGTAATATACACCTGCAGTAATGGTCAAATGTGACCGACGCAGTATCAGAAGATAGATAGATAGACCGACTATGCTGATAACAAAGAAAAGAGATCAGATTGAAAATATGAAAATTCTGATTCTGAAGGCCAATGGTCTGATAATGAAATGCCAGCTAACGTCAGAACCACAAGGCATATAGTATGACCAAAACACTCTGTCAGTCTGTCGCTTCAGACTTCATTTGACAGCAAACTGGAACCAAACTTTACCAATAAATTTTGTTGTCAAAACGCAAAACATAGTTGTCTTTGGATTCAAGACCAGACAAGATACATAGAAACTAACCACTAATTGACAGGCAGTGGAAAATTAAACAAAACAAGTGTCTATAAACACATTCAATTTTTCACAGATTTCATTCACGTAAAAACACGTGGGTCTGTCAAAAGTTTGTTTTCGTACGGGTGCTTTTCGAAGGACCAGGATGATGGTGGTTGTCCTGTTCGCGTATGAATGTATAAAACTATTCATTAAATATTGTGTTAAAACCATTCTGTTCTTTTTATAGTTAATAAATGGACATTTTTAAGCTTTTATAGCATTTGGGGTTAAAATGGATAAGCAGATCGATATAAACATTTTTTTGTGTGTGTTTTTAATCATAAGTTGTAGAACTACTTTTTTTTTTAACTCGCCGTGAAAGTAGTTCAAAAGTAGCCCCAATTACCCACACAATGCCGAAAAATGGATATTGACTTCCGGGTCAACCTACCTACAACTATCTATCATGGTGACACGTCAAATGGAACCACGGACAAAATCCCCTCGGACATAATCCCCACCCCCACACACATGGACACAAAATCTCCCCTTTTTGTAAAGGCATGGAGCATGATAGCTGCATGGAGCGTGATAGCTCAGTGGTTAGTGCACTTGCCTCTGATGCTAGAGGTCCCGGGTTCGATCCCCGACAGCGGTGTGAAAATTTCGGTGTCCGAACACGCTCCACTGGCATCATTTGCAGGGATGAATGTCATAAAGTGCACCGTCCTTCGGATTGGGACGTTAACTGGAGGCCCCCTGTGCAGGGAGAACCATCCCCTGTGCAGGTTAAAGAACCCTACCGTAATTACATGATTACTGTGTAGGCTTTCATCCTGCAAAACTGGAGTGTATGTAACATACACCGTCTGTGTCCCCTACTGGGGTTAAGGCGAAACCGGAAGAAAGAAAGAAAGAAAGGCAGATAAAATCCCCCCAAACATTTTTCCGGGTGGACAAAATCCCCCTGGACACCACCAGACATATAATTCCCCCCGGACAGAAAATCCCCTCTTTTTGTAAAGGCGGACAAAATCCCCCAAACATTTGTTCGGGTGGACGAAATCCCCCTGGACAAAATCCCCCCGGACATAATCCCCCCTGCTGTTTATAAAGGCGGACAATATCCCCACATGCACGCACAATTACTGAATTTTGAAAACAGTCTGTATATACATGTGTCGTTTTGAAAACGGCAGATTCCAAATCAGATTTGGTGCAATACTACCATAGCTACATATATTGGTGCTCATGAAGAAATTATTGCAACAGGCAGGTAGTACTGCACATGTACAACAGGTGACAGAATATAGAACAGTGAAATCATCAATGAAAAATTCTAACAATGATCTTCTCCCATTGTGGAAAATGTTCATAAAATGTTAAGTCCATATAGTTCAACACCAGTATAATGTTACGTATCATATACCTATGATAACTTAAATGATTAAATCATATTATGCATTTCTTGCACTCTTCGGAAAACTTTTTAAACTGTTGTCTTCACTGTATGATAGCTTATGTTAGGCTATAAACATTGTAAGTAATGTTTTATGCTGATTAAATTGTTCGTATTCGTATTCGAATAAGAACAAACACTGTTCTTTGGTCATGGCAAGAGATTAAATTCATTGAACTGATTTAACAATGTTATTTTTAATTACATCATAAAGATTATAAAGAATTATCACAATAATCAATCAGAATTTTCAAAAGTATTACAATATCACATCAACAAATTAATTCTGTAATTAGCAGCTAATCAAAGAAAATTGGTTCCAGGACAATAATTAAGAATTCTATTCCTTTTCTTTGGGATTAAAGAAAAAATATGTGCAAGATCAAAGTCAAAAGGGCATACTTGAATTAACTTTTTATAATTATAGAAGAAGAAGAAGAAGATTTAATTCAAATCCCAATAGGCACAGATGCCCATGAGGATACAAAACATATATACAAATATGGCAAAAGTGACATGTGTGCGTTGGGTTTTACGGACCTCTCAACCCATTAGTATTATATTTGGCATTATCAGTTAACCTACCCTAGTTCCAGGCACACTTAGATTCCTGATCTTAGATTCCTGCAGATAAATACATTACATATACATGGTCGCGATTTAAAAAAATAATTTGTTCAGTACGCAAGAAGGCCTCCTAACTCATCAGTGCAACATCTCCGTGAACACAAATAATAAAATAACCACAGAGATGAAGCAACGGTGAGGACTCGACAGCAAGAAACCACTGAAATGCTGGAGCAAAAGAAAACCAACAGATAGACTCCGATGGACCCGACCAGAGATAGAGCATCAGGTACCAACCAACATTACCTTGAATTAGATCTCTCTAATTCTCAATAAGCCTTTACGTCTTTCTTATGAATGTTTTCATTGCTCTTAAAGGAACTCAATTTTGATTTTTATTTGCCTTCACTGCAGCTGGTGTTGTGCCGTGTGGCGGCCGTAAAACGTCTCCCCGTACATCAACCATAGTGCAGTTTATATTTTACTTTTGGTCCTTTGAGATCAGCGTGAATATTCTGAGAAATCAGAAATAAATTATTGGTTTAGACTCACATTCTAGACAGGTTCAATATTGGACTTAGGTCTCTTCTGCAGCGGGGTCTATTGGAACCAGAATTTTATGGTGACTTAGTATATAAATTCAGAAAAATATATAACCGCAATGACTTCAGCACCCAATTTCGTAAAATCATTCTTCGACATTAGAAGATTGGGTACAACATGGATGTTATACGACAGACTGCATGCTTGGTGGTTGGCCCAATCGCGGTTGGCGGCTTTGCTTCCCTCTTTGGTTGCACGCCGGTGGGTCGGGCCTCGGGTTCTATGACGGCTCCAACGTGAAGGCTTGTTGAGATTTAGAGATATCTAATTCTTGGTTATGTTGGTTGGTGCCCGGTGCTCTGTCTCTGGTCGGGCCCATCTGGGTCTGACTGTTGGTTTTCTTTTGCTCCGGCGTTTCGGTGGTTTCTTGCTGTCGGGTCCTCGCCGTTGTCTCACCTCTGTGGTTCTTTGATTTTTTGTGTTCACGGAGATGTTACACTGATGAGTTGGGGGGCCTTCATGCGGACTGAACAAATTATTTGTCTAAATCGCGACGGAAGTAAGGGCGAGGATTGTGGCCACGTAAAATCGATTTAAGCCCCCAGTGGAAATCTTCCACTGACCGTCCCAAGGCGGCTCTTCTGTGGCGATTTATTTATGTTGTTGTTTGTTACTTACTGTCTGTATCACTTGTGTCTTTTAATTTTGGATGGCCATATGGCCATTTTGTGTGAAAGTAACTGTCCGTATGGCCTTCCTTTGTTTAGGTTTCCATTATGGACTGGTCGCTTAATGTTTGTATTTCTTTCCCTTTGGTGTCTTTTATGGATGGAGTAAGTTAATTGTATCAATTCCTGATCTTTGTTTTACTTCCACTTTTAAGCCCCCCCCCCAGGTTTTTAAGCCCCCCATGTAAGCCCCCCAGTGGAAATCTTCCACTGACCGTTCCAAGGCGGCTCTTCTGTGGCGATTTATTTATGTTGTTGTTTGTTACTTGCTGTGTGTATCACTTGTGCCTTTTGGTTTCGGATGGCCATATGGCCATTTTGTGGGAAAGTAACTGTCCTTATGGCCTTCCTTTGTTTAGTTTTCCATTATGGTCTGGTCGCTTAATGTTTGTATTTCTTTCCCTTTGGTGTCTTTTATGGGTGGAGTAAGTTAATTGTATCAATTCCTGATCTTTGTTTTACTTCTACTTTTAATTATTTGGACCCCATTTCGATTTATATCGGTATTTGAATCGACTGCCTATTCGAAATTCGTAAAATTGCAGTATGTTTCCTCTGGCTTTCTTTGCCGGATCATTACAGGGTCACTGATGAGGCTGACCGTTCCAAGGCGGCTCTTCTGTGGCGATTTATTTATGTTGTTGTTTGTTACTTACTGTGTGTATCACTTGTGTCTTTTGGTTTTGGATGGCCATATGGCCATTTCGTGGGAAAGTAACTGTCCTTATGGCCTTCCTTTGTTTAGGTTTCCATTATGGTCTGGTCGCTTAATGTTTGTATTTCTTTCCCTTTGGTGTCTTTTATGGGTGGAGTAAGTTAATTGTATCAATTCCTGATCTTTGTTTTACTTCTACTTTATTAGCCGAAACTACGTAGTATGACCCATCTTCTTTCTTATGAATGTTTTCATTGCTCTTAAAGGAACTCAATTTTGATTTTTATTTACGTTGGAACCGTCATAGAATCTGAGGCCTGACCCATTGGCGTGCAATTAAAGAGGGAAACAAAGTTGTCAACCGTGACTGGGTTAACTACCATGCATGCAGTCTGTTGTATAACATTTATGTTGTACCCAACCTTTCAATATCGAAGAATGATTCTATGAAATTGGGTCTGAAGTCAATGCGGTTATATATATTTCTGAATTGATATACTAAGTCACCATAAAATTCGGGTTCCGATAGACCTTGTTGCAGAAGAGATTTAAGTCTAATGTTGAATTTTGAAATCAAATCAGAATGACGTCTATAAAATTTTTATTTTGAAAATGCTTTGCGTAGTTTATGGTATCGATAACCCTGATTAAGAAGTTTAGCCGTTAACAATTTATTACGAGTGTTGAAGTCAGTTACATGACTACACACTCTGGCAAATCGAAATAACTGCGAAATATAAACGTCAAAAAAAGGCGCACGAGGAACACCACCATCCAAAAAAGGAAAATTTACAATCTCAAAATCAAAATCATTGCGTTTATCAAAAATTTTGCACCTCACCGAGTCCTCACCATTGTCTCACCTCTGTGGTTCTTTGATTATTTGTGTTCAAGGAGATTTTGCACTTATGAGTTTGGAGGCCTTCATGCGGACTGAACAAATTATTTGTCGAAATCGCGACGGAAGTAAGGGCGAGGATTGTGGCCACGTAAAATCGATTTAAGCCCCCCCCCCCCCCCCCAGTGGAAATCTTTCCACTGACCGTTCCAAGGCGGTTCTTCTGTGGCGACTTATTTATGTTGTTGTTTGTTACTTACTGTGTGTATCACTTGTGTCCTTTTATTTTGGATGGCCATATGGCTATTTTGTGGGAAAGTAACTGTCCTTATGGCCTTCCCTTGTTTAGGTTTCCATTATGGTCTGGTCGCCTAATGTTTGTGTTTCTTTCCTTTTGTATCGATTCTTGATCTTTGTTTTGATTCTACTTTGAAGCACGAAAACGCCTGGATTTCAATTTATTTAAAATTTCATTGGCATTTTTTATAGACCAAAACAGATTTCTACCTGATCTTTCGAAGACTTTATCGCAATATTTTATCACATGTATTTTGATGGCAGTCAAACATTAATAAGTTAATAATTTTGAGTGTTCAGTGGTGGTACAAGAGCTTGAATTTGCAATAAACCGTGCCTTGTATGGTCTTTTATGAAGTTTAGGTAACCAACATAACGTAGGAAGCTTGTCTTGGTCTTGGCCTTCTGTAATACAGACAGAAAACTTGATCAGTCAAATTTACCAGTTAAATGAAGCAAATTCTTCTGATACCGAGGCCCTGTTTTTGGATTTACATCTATCTATTGTAGATGGGTTCGTTTCGTGCAAAATTTATGATAAACGCGATGATTTTGATTTTGAGATTGTAAATTTTCCTTTTTTTGGATGGTGATGTTCCTCGTGCGCCATCCTATGGCGTTTATATTTCGCAATTAATTCGATTTTTCAGAGTGTGTAGTCATGTAACTGACTTCAACACTCGTAATAAATTGTTAACGTCTAAACTTCTTAATAAGGGTTATCGGTACCATAAACTACGCAAAGCATTTTCAAAATTTTATAGACGTCATTCTGATTTAATTTCAAAATTCAACATTGGACTTAAATCTCTTCTGCAACAAGGTCTATCAGTGACTTAGTATATAAATTCAGAAAAATTTATAACCGCAATGACTTCAGCACCTAATTTCGTAAAATCACTCTTCGATATAAAAAGATTGGATACAACATAAATGTTATACGACAGACTGCATGCATGGTGGTTAACCCAATCACGGTTGGCAACTTTGTTTCCCTCTTTAATTGCACGCCGGTGGGTCAGGCCTCAGATTCTATGACGGTTCCAGTGTGAAGGCTTATTAAGAGTGAGAGATCTAATTCACAGTAATGTTGGCTGATGCCTGATGCTCTATCTCTGGTCGGGCCAATCTGAGTCTAGCTGTTGGTTTTCTTTTGCTCCAGCATTTCAGTGGTTTCTTGCTGTCGAGTCCTTACCGTTGTTTCATCTCTGTGGTTGTTTGATTATTTGTGTTCACGGATATGTTGCACTGATGAGTTAGGAGGCCTTCATGCGGACTGAACAAATTATTTGTCTAAATCGCGATGGAAATAAGGAAGTGGCCACGTAAAGTAGAAGTAAAACAAAGATCAGGAATCGATACAATTAACTTACTCCACCCATCAAAGACACCAAAGGGAAAGAAACACAAACATTAAGAGACCAGACCATAATGGAAACCTAAACAAAGGATGGCCATAAGGACAGTTACTTTCCCACAAAATGGCCAAATGGCCATCCAAAATAAAAAGACACAAGTGATACACACAGTGAGTAGTCACAAACAACAACATAAATAAACCGCCACAGAAGAACCGCCTTGGAACGGTCAGTGGAAAGAATTCCACTGGGGGGGGGGGCTTAAATCGATTTTACATGGCCATAATCCTCGCCCTTACCTCTGTCGCGGTATACACTAATTCTGTTTAGTCCGCATGAAGGCTTCCTAACTCATCAGTGTAACATCTCCGAGAACATACAAATAAAAAAACTACAGAGATGAAACAAGGTTCAGGACTCGACAGCATACAACAACAGAATTGCTGGAGCAAAAGAAAACCAACAGTTAGACTCCGATCGATTTAACCCCCCCCCCCCACACACACACACCCAAGTGGAATTCGTTTCCGCTGACCGTTCCATGGCGGTTCTTCTGTCGCGATTTATTTTTGTTATGGTTTGTCTTTAGGTGTTTGTGTCGCTTGTATTATTTTATTTTGGATAACCTGTTTGCCATTTTGTGGGAAAGTAACTGTCCCTTTGGCTTTCCGCTGTTGATGTTTCCATTGGGTCTTTTGCTGCATGTTTGTGTTTCTTTCCCTTTGGTGTCGCTGATGGGAGCTATGGGTTGATTGTATCGATTCCTGATCATTGCCTCTACTTCTATTTTGGTGGCTGAATGACAAATGTGGTCATCAACTAAAGCCCTCTCTACATCTAAAGGCTGAAGTTCATAGGCCTCAGTACCACCCAGTTCTTGCTGAAAAGTGTTGAAATAGTGAAGCCGTCAAACAACGACCACATTGTTAGCGACCTTATCAGCTGGAGCCAAAACAAACTTCTTTTTGGATGGCCATATGGCCATTTTGTGGGAAAGTAACTGTCCCTATGGCCTTCCTTTGTTTAGGTTTCCATTATGGTCTGGTCGCTTAATGTTTGTGTTTCTTTCCCTTTGGTGTATTTGATGGGTGGAGTAAGTTAATTGTATCGATTCCTGATCTTTGTTTTACTTCTACTTTCCTATGAAATTCTTGAATACCTAGTTTAAGGTGACGTAAAGAAAATTAGAGAGATAATGTTGGTTGGTGCCTGATGCTCTGTCTCTGGTCGGGCTCATCGGAGTCTAACTGTTGGTTTTCTTTTGCTCCAGCATTTCTGTGGTTTCTTGCTGTCGAGTCCTCACCGTTGTCTCACCTCCGTGGTTCTTTGATTTTTGTGTTCACGGAGATGTTGCACTGATGAGTTAGGAGGCCTTCATGCGGACTGAACAAATTATTTGTCTAAATCGCGACGGAAGTAAGGGCGAGGATTGTGGCCACGTAAAATCGATTTAAGCCCCCCAGTGGAAATCTTCCACTGACCGTTCCAAGGCGGCTCTTCTGTGGCGATTTATTTATGTTGTTGTTTGTTACTTACTGTGTGTATCACTTGTGTCTTTTGGTTTTGGATGGCCATATGGCCATTTTGTGGGAAAGTAACTGTCCTTATGGCCTTCCTTTGTTTAGGTTTCCATTATGGTCTGGTCGCTTAATGTTTGTATTTCTTTCCCTTTGGTGTCTTTTATGGGTGGAGTAAGTTAATTGTATCAATTCCTGATCTTTGTTTTACTTCTACTTAGGAGGTAATAAGTGCGTATTTTGCGAATAAAAAGAAATGCATTTGTTCACTAATTTCAGAATGCTAAGTTTCCATTCCTTAAGAGCTTTATGCTTTACATACTCTCGTTTACACCATCGATTACCAAATTCATTCAAGGCAGCAGCGATTCCATCTCTACATTTATTGAAATCAATTTTAGAAGGAAATCGATATTTCAGTCCTTTAGATATTATATTGCGTATCCTAGAATCAGGAATAATTTTTAAATTGCCAGTAATAATATGACCAGCAGCAGGATAGCAATACACTGAATTTTTACAATCACATGTATCAGGAGTGTTAGTGTCAATATCAAGATCAGAATCAAGTTTATTTAAATTAAAAATGATAGATCTACAGGTTTCTTGCATTTATAGCAAATTATGGGTGTTTCAGTATTTTGAAAATAAGCAGGAATGGATCAAATAACCGAACTGTCCCGGAAGATACTAGGTAAATCTATAAAATCCAAACCCTTATTAATGAAGGATATTTTGATGTAATGACGTTTGTGATTAGTTTCAGAATCGATGACAGGACGAAGAGCATGCTAAGTATAACCTCTAGTTAAAAGAGCAGCGTCGTATACCTGATTAGAACTATCGTAGAATTTATTCGCCTCGGTATCCAGAATCCGTAATACAGAAATGGCTAAGAAACTTAGAAAAGCAAGCGTTGAGCGGCGTCCATGATTCAATAATATTATGGACAGTCTTCAGTCTGGTATTGTTTCTTTTAAAAGCACGTTATTTACGTTTATAATTACCATTTGTTTCTGGTGCCGTGCGATCTAGTTTTACGCTTTCGACAGTCCAGAAGCGAGAAAATATCAAAGCCGGGCATTTTAGACATATTACCCTCATGATAAATGTTGTCATTAAAGCCCAATGGAAAAGGTGACTGTAATAATTTAATCCATTTTAATTCAGTTTCATGCGGTTTAATAATTTAAACCAAGCTGTAGAATTTACATCATGTTATGCATAAGAATTTATTTTTCTGTTTCCCACTTTCACCCCAATGGGTGACGTAATAACTTCATGTTTATTCGTCTTAAAGAACTTTCTGGAAAGAAATGAGTCACAAATTAATTTTATTTGCTAAATAGCTTGTTTACAACGAAAAGTACTTTGGAATCTTCCAGAAAGTTCGGGGTGGCATTATTTTTAGAAAATTACCTAATCTTACTCCACAGCCCCCTGGAATGTTCTAGAGGAGTCTTAGGGTCTATAAAAGAGCTTGATTTTTCTCTTGGAGTCAAACTTTGGAGTTTGATATTTGGGTTTTTAAGAAAAAAGTTATTTCTAAATTCTGTGTTGGATTGTTAAAGAATATTATATTTCATTTCGGACTGTGAATTCTGTGGGATCAAGGAAAATAGATTCATTCAAGGATATTTCATAACAGAGCTAAGTACATTTAATTTTCTTACTTAAAAGATTGGGTACAACATGGATATTATACGACAGACTGCATGCATGGTAGTTAACCCAATCACGGTTGGCAACTTTGCTTCCCTCTTTAATTGCACGCCGGTGGGTCAGGCCTCAGATTCTATGACGGCTCCAACGTAAAGGCTTATTGAAAATTAAAAAGATAATGTTGGTTGGTGCCTGATGCTCTGTCTCTGGTCGGGCTCATCGGAGTCTAACTGTTGGTTTTCTTTTGCTCCAGCATTTCAGTGGTTTCTTGCTGTCGAGTCCTCACCGTTGTCTCACCTCTGTGGTTCTTTGATTTCTGTGTTCACGGAGAGGTTGCACTGATGAGTTAGGAGGCCTTCATGCGGACTGAACAAATTATTTGTCTAAATCGCGACGGAAGTAAGAGCGAGGATTGTGGCCACGTAAGGTCGATTTAAGCCCCCCAGTGGAAATCTTCCACTGACCGTTCCAAGGCGGCTCTTCTGTGGCGATTTATTTATGTTGTTGTTTGTTACTTACTGTGTGTATCACTTGTGTCTTTTAATTTCGGATGGCCGTATGGCCATTTTGTGGGAAAGTAACTGTCCATATGGCCTTCCTTTGTTTAGGTTTCCATTATGGTCTGGTCGCTTAATGTTTGTATTTCTTTCCCTTTGGTGTCTTTTATGGATGGAGTAACTTAATTGTATCAATTCCTGATCTTTGTTTTACTTCTACTTTCTACAGGTTAAAGATACTTTGTAAATAAACTTTGTTAAATTTTTCAAAAGGCTTGTTTGCTTTTTCTTTCTGCTACGCCTGGCTCGTAACAATCATAATATTTTTTTTCCCACTGGCTGTATAGAAACATCTCCATTAGCTCCACTTCTAGATATTTGGATGATTTATTAAATATTGATAATACCTATTTCGATGGTTTGATCAGTCAGATTTACCCCCCAGAACTTCAGTTAAATAAGGCAAATTCTTTTGATACCGAGGCCCCATTTTTGGATTTACATCTATCTATTGTAGATGGGTTTGTTTCATGCAAAATTTATGATAAACGCGATGACTTTGATTTTGAGTTTGTAAATTTTCCTTTTTTGGATGGTGATGTTCCTCGTGCGCCATCCTATGGCGTTTATATTTCGCAATTAATTCGATTTGCTAGAGTGTGTAGTCATGTAACTGACTTCAACACTCGTAATAAATTATTAACGGCTAAACTTCTTAATCAGGGTTATCGGTACTATAAACTACGCAAAGCCTTTTCAAAATTTTATAGACATCGTTCTGATTTAATTTCAAAATTCAATATCGGACTTAAATCTCTTCTGCAACAAGGTCTATCGGAACCCGAATTTTATGGTGACTTAGTATATAAATTCAGAACAATATATAACCGCAATGACTTTAGCACCCAATTTCGTAAAATCATTCTTCGATATAAAAAGATTGGGTACAACATGGATATTATACGTCAGACTGCATGCATGGTAGTTAACCCAATCAAGGTTGGCAACTTTGCTTCCTTCTTTAATTGCACGCCAATGGGTCAGACCTCAGATTCTATGACGGTACCAACGTAAAGGCTTATTGAGAATTAGAGAGATCTAATTCAAGGTAATGTTGGTTGGTGCCTGATGCTTTGTCTCTGGTCGGGCCCATCGGAGTCTAACTGTTGGTTTTCTTTTGCTCCAGCATTTCAGTGGTTTCTTGCTGTCGAGTCCTCACCGTTGTCTCACCTCTTTGGTTCTTTGATTATTTGTGTTCACGGAGATGTTGCACTGATGAGTTAGGAGGCCTTCATGCGGACTGAACAAATTATTTGTCTAAATCGCGGCAGAAGTATGGGCGAGGATTGTGGCCACGTAAAATCGATTCAAGCCCCCCAGTGGAAATCTTTCCACTGACCGTTCCAAGGCGGTTCTTCTGTGGCGACTTATTTATGTTGTTGTTTGTTACTTACTGTGTGTATCACTTGTGTCTTTTAATTCTGGATGGCCATATGGCCATTTTGTGGGAAAGTAACTGTCCTTATGGCCTTCCTTTGTTTAAGTTTCCATTATGGTCTGGTCGCTTAATGTTTGTATTTCTTTCCCTTTGGTGTCTTTGGTGGGTGGAGTAAGTTAATTGTATCGATTCCTGATCTTTGTTTTACTTCTACTTTAATAGAATGACCCGTACGTCTGAAATGATGGTACAAGAAAGTGTCAGCTTTTAGGCTTACTCATTCTACGATAGTGTTCGTTAAATCGTGTTTTTAACATGCGATTAGTTTGCCCGACATACTGCTTTTCACAATTTGCAGTATGTTAGGTTATCATACATATCAAATCCGTAGACTTACATGTCATATCGGACATGTTAACTACAGAAAAACGTCTGCCGTTTACAGACGAAGAAACGGTAGACGCAATGCATAAATGTGAACAGCACCTGCACCTCTTAGCATTGCACTTGGAAATACCAGGATACATTCCACTCTCTCATAACAAAACAAAAACAGATCAGCCACAAGTGGTGCGCAATTAGTACCCATCGGAATACCCACAACTTGTCTAAATAACTTAGTACCAAATCATATGTAAATATTGTCAAGTAGAAAAGTGAGAGCTTCACACACTTTCTGAAATGACCATAAAGTATATTTGTTATGCTCTTCAGAAGTGAAAAAAAGCATTTCTAACATTACATGCAATATAGAGGGAGTCTTCCATATGAAATGCCCATTCAGTAAAATCATTAAGTTTTTCTTTTATAAGATTATGAGGAGGTAGTGTAAAGGGTGGAAAAATCATAAGTAGACAGACTTGAAGCACGGAAACGCCTGGATTTCAATTTATTTAAAATTTCTGGTCATGTATTTACTGGCAATTTGAAAATTATTCCTGTTCTAGGATAAGGAATATAATTTCTTAAGGACCGAAATATCGGTTTCCTTCTAAAATTGATTTCAGTAAATGTAGAGATGAAATCGCTGCTTCATTGAATGAATTCGGTAATCGATGGTGTAAGCGAGAGTATGTTGAGCATACAGCCCTTTTGGACTGGAAACTTAGCATTTTAAAACTAGTGAATAAACGCATTTCTTTCTATTCTCAAAATACTAACTTATTACCTCCTAAGCCCAAGACGTCTTTACGTCATCTTAAACTAGGTATTCAAGAATTTCATAAGAAGTTTGTTTTGGCCCCTGCAGACAAGGCCGCTAACAACGTTGTCGTTGTGTGACGGCTCCACTATGTTAACACGCTTAAGCAGGAGCTTGGTGGTACTAACGCCTATGAACTTCAGCCTTTAGCTGAAGAGAGAGCTATAGTAGATAAACATGTTTGTCTTTCAGCCACCAAGTTTGCTGTGTGTGTTAACGAAGGCCAAGACAAGCTTCCTACGCTATACTGGTTACCAAAACTTCCTAAAAAACCTTACAAAGCACGGTTTATTGCAAATTCTAGCTCTTGCACTACCACTGAACTTTCTAAATTATTAACTTCCTGTCTTACTGCTATTAAAACGCATGTAATTAAATATTGTGATAAAGTAGAAGTAAAACAAAGATCAGGAATTGATACAATTAACTTACTCCACCCATAAAAGACACCAAAGGGAAAGAAATACAAACATTAAGCGACCAGACCATAATGGAAACCCAAACAAAGGAAGGCCATAAGGACAGTTACTTTCCCACAAAATGGCCATATGGCCATCCAAAACCAAAAGACACAAGTGATACACACAGTAAGTAACAAACAACAACATAAATAAATCGCCACAGAAGAGCCGCCTTGGAACGGTCAGTGGAAGATTTCCACTGGGGGGCTTAAATCGATTTTACGTGGCCACAGTCCTCGCCCTTACTTCCGTCGCGATTTAGACAAATAATTTGTTCAGTCCGCATGAAGGCCTCCTAACTCATCAGTGCAACATCTCCGTGAACACAAAAATCAAAGAACCACAGAGGTGAGACAACGGTGAGGACTCGACAGCAAGAAACCACTGAAATGCTGGAGCAAAAGAAAACCAACAGTTAGACTCCGATGAGCCCGACCAGAGACAGAGCATCAGGCACCAACCAACATTACCTTGAATTAGATCTCTCTAATTCTCAATAAGCCTTTACGTTGGAGCCGTCATAGAATCTGAGGCCTGACCCACCGGCGTGCAATTAAAGAGGGAAGCAAAGTTGCCAACCGTGATTGGGTTAACTACCATGCATGCAGTCTGTCGTATAATATCCATGTTGTACCCAATCTTTTTATATCGAAGAATGATTTTACGAAATTGGGTGCTGAAGTCATTGCGGTTATATATTTTTCTGAATTTATATGCTAAGTCACCATAAAATTCGGGTTCCGATAGACCTTGTTGCAGAAGAGATTTAAGTCCAATATTGAATTTTGAAATTAAATCAGAATGGCGTCTATAAAATTTTGAAAAGGCTTTGCGTAGTTTATGGTACCGATAACCCTGATTAAGGAGTTTAGCCGTTAATAATTTATTACGAGTGTTGAAGTCAGTTACATGACTACACACTCTAGCAAATCGAATTAATTGCGAAATATAAACGCCATAGGATGGCGCACGAGGAACATCACCATCCAAAAAAGGAAAATTTACAATCTCAAAATCAAAGTCATCGCGTTTATCATAAATTTTGCACGAAACAAATCCATCTACAATAGACAGATGTAAATCCAAAAACGGGGCCTCGGTATCAGAAGAATTTGCTTTATTTAACTGAAGTTCAAGGGGGTAAATCTGACTGATCAAACCATCAAAATAGGTATTATCAATATTTAATAAATCATCTAAATATCTAGAAGTAGAGCTAAAAGCTTCAATAATTTCAGATTGGTTATCAATGGAAAGCGACAAAATGAAGTCTCTTTCATAACAATACAAGAACAGATCAGCCACAAGAGGTGCGCAATTAGTACCCATCGGAATACCCACAATTTGTCTAAATAACTTAGTACCGAATCTAATATAAATATTGTCAAGTAGAAAGGTGAGGGCATCACACACTTTCTGACATGACCAAAGTGTATAATTCTTATGCTCTTTAGAAGTGAAAAATGCATTTCTGACATTACATGCAAGATAGAGAGAATCTTCTCTGTGAAAAGTCCATTCAATTAAATCATTAAGCTTTTCTTTTATAAGATTATGAGGAAGTGTAGTGTAAAGAGTGGAAAAATCGTAGGTAGACAGACTAGAAGCACGAAAATGTCTAGATTTCAATTTATTTAAAACCTCATTCGAATTTTTTATAGACCAAAACAGATTTCTTCCTGATCTTTCAAAGACTTTATCACAATATTTAATTACATGCGTTTTAATAGCAGTAAGACAGGAAGTTAATAATTTAGAAAGTTCAGTGGTAGTGCAAGAGCTAGAATTTGCAATAAACCGTGCTTTGTAAGGTTTTTTATGAAGTTTTGGTAACCAGTATAGCGTAGGAAGCTTGTCTTGGCCTTCGTTAACACACACAGCAAACTTGGTGGCTGAAAGACAAACATGTTTATCTACTATAACTCTCTCTTCAGCTAAAGGCTGAAGTTCATAGGCCATAGTACCACCAAGCTCCTGCTTAAGCGTGTTAACATAGTGGAGCCGTCACACAACGACGACGTTGTTAGCGGCCTTGTCTGCAGGGGCCAAAACAAACTTCTTATGAAATTCTTGAATACCTAGTTTAAGATGACGTAAAGACGTCTTGGGCTTAGGAGGTAATAAGTTAGTATTTTGAGAATAGAAAGAAATGCGTTTATTTACTAGTTTTAAAATGCTAAGTTTCCAGTCCTTAAGGGCTTTATGCTCAACATACTCTCGCTTACACCATCGATTACCGAATTCATTCAAGGAAGCAGCGATTTCATCTCTACATTTACTGAAATCAATTTTAGAAGGAAACCGATATTTCGGTCCTTTAGAAATTATATTCCTTATCCTAGAATCAGGAATAATTTTCAAATTGCCAGTAATTACATGACCAGCAGCAGGATAGCAATACTTTGAGTTTTTACAATCACATGAATCAGGAGTATTAGTATCAATATCAAGATCTGAAACAAGTTTATTGAAATTAAAAATGATAGATCTAACAGGTTTGTTATATTTATAGCAAATTATAGGTGTTTCAGTATTTTGAAAATAAGCAGGAATGGAAGAAAGCACCGATCTCTCACGGAAGATACTGGGCAAATCTATAAAATCCATACCCTTATTAATGAAGGATATTTTGAAGAAATGGCGTTTATGATTAATTTCAGAATCAATGTAAGGACGGAGAGTATGCTGAGTATAGCCTCTAGTTAAGAGAGCCGCATCATATAACTGATGAGAACTATCGTAGAATTTATTCGCCTCGGTGTCCAGAAGACGTAAAACAGAAAACATACTATCAACATATGTACAGTGAGTCTTTGAAAGATCAGGAAGAAATCTGTTTTGGTCTATAAAAAATTCGAATGAGGTTTTAAATAAATTGAAATCTAGACATTTTCGTGCTGCTAGTCTGTCTACCTACGATTTTTCCACTCTTTACACTACACTTCCTCATAATCTTATAAAAGAAAAGCTTAATGATTTAATTGAATGGGCTTTTCACAGAGAAGATTCTCTCTATCTTGCATGTAATGTCAGAAATGCATTTTTCACTTCTAAAGAGCATAAGAATTATACACTCATGTCAGAAAGTGTGTGATGCCCTCACCTTTCTACTTGACAATATTTATATTAGATTCGGTACTAAGTTATTTAGACAAATTGTGGGTATTCCGATGGGTACTAATTGCGCACCTCACGTGGCTGATCTGTTCTTGTATTGCTATGAAAGAGACTTCATTTTGTCGCTTTCCATTGATAACCAATCTGAAATTATTGAAGCTTTTAGCTCTACTTCTAGATATTTAGATGATTTATTAAATATTGATAATACCTATTTTGATGGTTTGATCAGTCAGATTTACCCCGTTGAACTTCAGTTAAATAAAGCAAATTCTTCTGATACCGAGGCCCCGTTTTTGAATTTACATCTGTCTATTGTAGATGGATTTGTTTCGTGCAAAATTTATGATAAACGCGATGACTTTGATTTTGAGTTTGTAAATTTTCCTTTTTTGGATGGTGATGTTCCTCGTGCGCCATCCTATGGCGTTTATATTTCGCAATGACTTTAGCACCCAATTTCGTAAAATCATTCTTCGATATAAAAAGATTGGGTACAACATGGATATTATACGTCAGACTGCATGCATGGTAGTTAACCCAATCAAGGTTGGCAACTTTGCTTCCTTCTTTAATTGCACGCCCGTGGGCCAGGCATCAGATTCTATGACGGTACCAACGTAAAGGCTTATTGAGAATTAGAGCGATCTAATTCAAGGTAATGTTGGTTGGTGCCAGATGCTCTGTTTCTGGTCGGGCCCATCGGAGTCTCACTGTTGGTTTTCTTTTGCTCCAGCATTTCAGTGGTTTCTTGCTGTCGAGTCCTCACCGTTGTCTCACCTTTGTGGTTTTTTGATTATTTGTGTTCACGGAGATGTTGCACTGATGAGTTAGGAGGCCTTCATGCGGACTGAACAAATTATTTGTCTAAATCGCGACAGAAGTAGGGGCGAGGATTGTGGCCACGTAAAATCGATTTAAGCCCCCTAGTGGAAATCTTTCCACTGACCGTTCCAAGGCGGTTCTTCTGTGGCGGTTTATTTATGTTGTTGTTTGTTTCTTACTGTGTGTAACACTTGTGTCTTTTTATTTTGGATGGCCATATGACCATTTTGTGGGAAAGTGACTGTCCTTATGGCCTTCCTTTGTTTAAGTTTCCATTATGGTCTGGTCGCTTAGTGTTTGTGTTTCTTTCCGTTTGGTGTCTTTGATGGGTGGAGTAAGTTAATTGTATCGATTCCTGATCTTTGTTTTACTTCTACTTTACTCTGGAACCGTCATAGAATCTGAGACCTGATTCACCGGCTTGCAATCAAAAAGAGGGAAAGAAAGTTGTCAACATATGTACAGTGAGTGAGTTAACTACCATACATGCAGTCTGTTGTATAACATTTATGTTGTACCCAATCTTTTTATATCGAAGAATGATTTTACGAAACTGGGTGCTGAAGTCATTGCGGTTATATATTGTTCTGAATTTATATACTAAGTCACCATAAAATTCGGGTTCATATAGACCTTGTTGCAGAAGAGATTTACGGCCAAGATAGAATTTTAAAATTTAACCAGAATGGCGTCTATAAAATTTTGAAAAGGCTTTGCGTAGTTTATGGTACCGATAACCCTGATTAAGAAGTTTAGCCATTAATAATTTATTACGAGTGTTGAAGCCAGTTACATGACTACACACTCTGGCAAATCGAATTATTTGCGAAATATAAACGCCATAGGATGGCGCACGAGGAACATCACCATCCAAAAGAGGAAAATTTACAATCTCAAAATCGAAATCATCGCTGACCGTGCCAAGGCGGTTCTTCTGTCGCTGTTTATTTTTGTTATGGTTTGTCTTTGGGTGTTTGTGTCGCAAAGAAAACCAAAAGTTAGATGGGCCCGACCAGAGGCAGAGCATCAGGATCCAGCCAACATTACATAAAATTCAATTCTCTCTAAATAGAAGTGAAGGCAGTGACCAGGAATTGATACAATAATTCTCAGTAAGCCTTTACTCTTGAACCGTCATAGAATCTGAGACCTGATCCACCGGCGTGCAATTAAAGAGGGAAACAAAGTTGTCAACATATGTACATTGAGTGAATTAACTACCATGCATGCAGTCTGTCGTATAACTTTTATGTTGTACCCATTCTTTTAATATTGAAAAATGATTTTACGAAATTGGGTGCTTAAGTCATTCCACTTATATATTTTTCTGAGTTTTTCGGAATCCCTATGAAATGTCAGTTAATTCAATTAAACCATTATGTTTTTTCTTTTATAAGATTGTGAGGAAGTGTAGTGTTAATGTTGGAAAAATCACAAGTGGACAGACTTGAAGCACGAAAACGTCTGGATTTCAATTAATTTAAAACTTGATCAGAATATTTTATAGACCAACCTAGTAAGAAAATGTCACTCAGGAAAGGTCACAATCAAAGAACGCAGCCGTCTAGAGTCACCTATTGAAAAGAACAAAGACTAGAAAAGAACGACCGCCTTGGGACGGCCACTAGTAAAACTTATGGGGGGAGGGGTGCTTCAAATCCGGAGTGTATGAAATTTCAACCCTCGCCCTCAGTTCCAGTACAGTATCGAACAAAATAGCAATGATAAATTGATCCGCATGGAGGCTTTCTAGCTCAACAGTGAGTCATGATAAAATACATGGTAAAATGGTTATGTATAGATTAATGTTAGGACTCAACAACAATCCGACGTCAGAGCAGAAGAAAACCACCAGTTAGATCACGGAGGGTCGGATTCTCCCACAGTAAAATAGAAGCGAAGGTAATAATCAGGAATCGATACAATTAACCCACAGCTCCCATCAGAGACATCAACGGGAAAGAAACTCAAACATGAAATAAATATACCCTAATGGAAACATCAATAGCGGAAAGCCAAAAGGACAGTTACTTTCCCACAAAATGACCAATAGGCTATCGCAAATAAAATAACAAACACCCAAAGAAAAAACCATAACAAAAATAAACCGTGACAGAAGGACAGCCTTGGAACGGGCAGCGGAAACGAATTCCACCGGGGTGGGGGGGGGGGGGGGGGGGCTTAAATCAATTTTACGATTTTCTCATACCTCTGTAAAAGACTTGGACTTTGATATTTTCTCACTCCTGGAATGTCGAAAACGCAGAACTAGATCTCACGGCACCAGGAAAAATGGTAACTTTAAACGTAAAACACGTGCGTTTAAACGAAACAATACTAGACTGAAGTGACTGTCAATTATATTATTAAATCATGGACGCCACTCTATGCTTTCATTTTTAAGTTCATTACCCGTTTCTGTTTTACGTCTTCTGGACACCGAGGCGAATAAATTCTACGATAGTTCTCATCAGTTATATGATGCGGCTCTCTTAACTAGAGGCTATACTCAGCATACTCTCCGTCCTTACATTGATTCTGAAATTAATCATAAACGCCATTTCTTCAAAATATCCTTCATTAATAAGGGTATGGATTTTATAGATTTGCCCAGTATCTTCCGTGAGAGATCGGTGCTTTCTTCCATTCCTGCTTATTTTCAAAATACTGAAACACCTATAATTTGCTATAAATATAACAAACCTGTTAGATCTATCATTTTTAATTTCAATAAACTTGTTTCAGATCTTGATATTGATACTAATACTCCTGATTCATGTGATTGTAAAAACTCAAAGTATTGCTATCCTGCTGCTGGTCATGTAATTACTGGCAATTTGAAAATTATTCCTGATTCTAGGATAAGGAATATAATTTCTAAAGGACCGAAATATCGGTTTCCTTCTAAAATTGATTTCAGTAAATGTAGAGATGAAATCGCTGCTTCCTTGAATGAATTCGGTAATCGATGGTGTAAGCGAGAGTATGTTGAGCATAAAGCCCTTAAGGACTGGAAACTTAGCATTTTAAAACTAGTAAATAAACGCATTTCTTTCTATTCTCAAAATACTAACTTATTACCTCCTAAGCCCAAGACGTCTTTACGTCATCTTAAACTAGGTATTCAAGAATTTCATAAGAAGTTTGTTTTGGCCCCTGCAGACAAGGCCGCTAACAACGTCGTCGTTGTGTGACGGCTCCACTATGTTAACACGCTTAAGCAGGAGCTTGGTGGTACTATGGCCTATGAACTTCAGCCTTTAGCTGAAGAGAGAGTTATAGTAGATAAACATGTTTGTCTTTCAGCCACCAAGTTTGCTGTGTGTGTTAACGAAGGCCAAGACAAGCTTCCTACGCTATACTGGTTACCAAAACTTCATAAAAAACCTTACAAAGCACGGTTTATTGCAAATTCTAGCTCTTGCACTACCACTGAACTTTCTAAATTATTAACTTCCTGTCTTACTGCTATTAAAACGCATGTAATTAAATATTGTGATAAAGTCTTTGAAAGATCAGGAAGAAATCTATTTTGGTCTATAAAAAATTCGAATGAGGTTTTAAATAAATTGAAATCTAGACATTTTCGTGCTTCTAGTCTGTCTACCTACGATTTTTCCACTCTTTACACTACACTTCCTCATAATCTTATAAAAGAAAAGCTTAATGATTTAATTGAATGGACTTTTCACAGAGAAGATTCTCTCTATCTTGCATGTAATGTCAGAAATGCATTTTTCACTTCTAAAGAGCATAAGAATTATACACTTTGGTCATGTCAGAAAGTGTGTGATGCCCTCACCTTTCTACTTGACAATATTTATATTAGATTCGGTACTAAGTTATTTAGACAAATTGTGGGTATTCCGATGGGTACTAATTGCGCACCTCTTGTGGCTGATCTGTTCTTGTATTGTTATGAAAGAGACTTCATTTTGTCGCTTTCCATTGATAACCAATCTGAAATTATTGAAGCTTTTAGCTCTACTTCTAGATATTTAGATGATTTATTAAATATTGATAATACCTATTTTGATGGTTTGATCAGTCAGATTTACCCCCTTGAACTTCAGTTAAATAAAGCAAATTCTTCTGATACCGAGGCCCCGTTTTTGGATTTACATCTGTCTATTGTAGATGGATTTGTTTCGTGCAAAATTTATGATAAACGCGATGACTTTGATTTTGAGATTGTAAATTTTCCTTTTTTGGATGGTGATGTTCCTCGTGCGCCATCCTATGGCGTTTATATTTCGCAATTAATTCGATTTGCTAGAGTGTGTAGTCATGTAACTGACTTCAACACTCGTAATAAATTATTAACGGCTAAACTCCTTAATCAGGGTTATCGGTACCATAAACTACGCAAAGCCTTTTCAAAATTTTATAGACGCCATTCTGATTTAATTTCAAAATTCAATATTGGACTTAAATCTCTTCTGCAACAAGGTCTATCGGAACCCGAATTTTATGGTGACTTAGCATATAAATTCAGAAAAATATATAACCGCAATGACTTCAGCACCCAATTTCGTAAAATCATTCTTCGATATAAAAAGATTGGGTACAACATGGATATTATACGACAGACTGCATGCATGGTAGTTAACCCAATCACGGTTGGCAACTTTGCTTCCCTCTTTAATTGCACGCCGGTGGGTCAGGCCTCAGATTCTATGACGGCTCCAACGTAAAGGCTTATTGAGAATTAGAGAGATCTAATTCAAGGTAATGTTGGTTGGTGCCTGATGCTCTGTCTCTGGTCGGGCTCATCGGAGTCTAACTGTTGGTTTTCTTTTGCTCCAGCATTTCAGTGGTTTCTTGCTGTCGAGTCCTCACCGTTGTCTCACCTCTGTGGTTCTTTGATTTTTGTGTTCACGGAGATGTTGCACTGATGAGTTAGGAGGCCTTCATGCGGACTGAACAAATTATTTGTCTAAATCGCGACGGAAGTAAGGGCGAGGATTGTGGCCACGTAAAATCGATTTAAGCCCCCCAGTGGAAATCTTCCACTGACCGTTCCAAGGCGGCTCTTCTGTGGCGATTTATTTATGTTGTTGTTTGTTACTTACTGTGTGTGTCGCTTGTGTCTTTTGGTTTTGGATGGCCATATGGCCATTTTGTGGGAAAGTAACTGTCCTTATGGCCTTCCTTTGTTTGGGTTTCCATTATGGTCTGGTCGCTTAATGTTTGTATTTCTTTCCCTTTGGTGTCTTTTATGGGTGGAGTAAGTTAATTGTATCAATTCCTGATCTTTGTTTTACTTCTACTTTACTCTATATTATTGTTCCGTATATTTCCTTTTATTTCTGATGATTTTCGATAAAATAATCAGACAAATTTTGCTTTAAAAACTGTTTAAAAAATGATCAAATTTTAGCGATAAAACCGAAGCTTTCACCTCAACCGAATGAGAAAAATGGCGGGAAAGATAGCCGTTCTTTGTTTCTTTTTACTGAAGAGTTGCCTGCCGACTGTCCTTTGCTATAGAGGATTTCGTTTTTAAATAAGCTGCGCAACGTATATACGCAAACAAAAAAACGGCCAATTGGCTGGGATAAATTTACTAGGAGCCTCCTAACTTCTATCTTCTTATACTAAGTCGGTCATATTTGGCCATTACCTCAGTTGAGTTCAAAGCTCGCTTAACACAGCGAGCGAGGGGAGGTAACTACCAGACTATGTTCTGTTGCCGACCGGCATTTCGAGGTTGCACGATAAATAAATCAATAGATGTCTTATTAAACCAATAGACAGACATACTAAGATGGCCGCGCCCATACGCCAGCTGAGCGCTTCTCTGAAAAAGAAAATTGCCAAAGTTAGAATAGGAAGGACTGTAAGGGGTTTTCATTTGTTTTAAAAATATTCCCGGTGTATATACATCCTAATACATCCTTTGAATAATGCTGTCATAAAATTATCGAACAAAATAAAGGCACTGACTGTGACTGAGTGTGTTTATACAAGTATAGCTTTTACAAAAGGCAGTGGCTAGAGATACGGGTCCGTATCTCTAGTCTCAGAGGCTAAAGATACGGATCCGTATCTCTAGTCGAGGAGGCTAGGGATAGGGGTCTGTATCCCTAGCATTTTCCAACAGACCTGGGAAGAGGTACAGTTTGATATGACTGATAATTGTTTCAAACAGAGATACCATTGCTGTTTTGGCGCCTCTGAGACTAGGGATATGCTCTAGCCTCTGAGAATAGAGATACAGTGAAATGATAGTATCATTTTTGTACAAGGTTGTTTCCATAATGCATGCAACAGTAGACTACTAGTTTGTTGTTATATATTTTGGGTTTGTTTTTATATATTTCGGATATACTATCAGAATCAGAATTGTTACTGGTGACACGTCAAATGACATTCATACACCAGGATCTTGGCAGTGAGTGAAAACTAAAAACTAAGGCGCTGTTCAGCCTGCGCCGATGCGTATCTGATCTGTGCGTTTGCTTTTTCGCATACAAAGAAACAAGCCACATCATGACAAAACCTGTCTTCAGGGTTTTCGACCGACCTAGCCTGACACAAACCAGGCTATACAGCCACAGAAGACGGTGGGTCTAATCACCCCATGACACCCACCGACACCCCCGCGACACCCCACGAAACTTGAATTATGATATATACAGACCAAAACAGGGGTTAAAAATCTTTTTATGTATTAATTAGTAGGGCTGACTATCGATGCCAATTTTGACTATCGTGATAGTATTGCTATCGTGGAAACTACTATCACGATACTATCACTATCGTGGCATACTATCACGATACTATCGTGATACTATCGGGTACACTTATAAATGATTCATAGATGTTATATCACTCACATAAAATGGCTAAGAGTGACAGAACGAGTTAGAAAAATTCCAATGGCCTAAAATTGTATGTTTATTGTGTGTTTCAATATCAGCATTCATTCCCTCGGGGCTATTCCAGAAAAAACATCATGGGGAGACGGCTCTTCATATATATCCCCACCACCGCCTAAAAATAGTTTGCTGCTTCCAGTATATATGCCTGTAAGTGATGGTTATCATAGCTTTAATACCTTTGCAGTGTTTGAGATTTTGTGCTTGTGGAAACTGACACATGCTCACCGTACTTCGATGTTTGCCGCCTGTGTTAAATTAATCTGTGGATTCAGTTAATTAGGTAACCCGATTATTACATAGTATTACGTAATCACAGCACGCTATTTTAGCATCTCTTTAAGGGCGACACGAATCTAACAAACTGCATTAAAACTTGAACTTACATATTTTTTATTTGAAGTTAGCATCAAAAGCTAGACTATCAAAATAGAAGTAAAGCAATTATCAAGTCGGTTTTTTCATTTAGCAATATGTACAGGGCTCGACCTAGGCTCTCTGACTCTGTGGACATTTAGTCCTTGCTAGCTAGTCCTTGCACACAAGACAGCTAAGACAAGCAGCAATAATAAAACAAAGTTTTCATGTAATGAAATTTGGCCGTTTTGAAATGTTATTTTTTCTGGAATATCCCTCTATTATAATACAAAGACAACCATAAGTAGAATCAGAAAGACCCGCGAAAAATAAAAACGCCAATTTGTCCCAGGTTGTCCAGTGTCCACCATCAAAACGTCAAGAATCACCTTAATAAAGTTCTTGATAGACGGAGACCTAAGGCCTCGCGCTGCACGTTTTTTTTTTCCTACAGGATGACGACAGGAAAATAAAACTTTGTCTGCTTAAATATTCCCACAAGAATTCAATCCCAATCGGTCAGGCCAGCCGACTGATGATATCATCATTGATGCATTTGTGCATACTTGCCGACTTATCTGAGTCTATCATGTACTCGCATGCACACTCTGTGCATTTTTCGAGAAATGCATTTCTAATGAGACCACAAAAGTGTGGTTTTAGAGTCTTGTCCTTATGCGCAAAAAGAGTCACATTTACAACAAGTTAAACTGCATTATACCGTCATTTATTACGCATTTATTTACCTATATGAATAAGTCAGCACACAGCAAAAACAAACATTTCTTCATACAAAAGATCAGCTTGTGCATCTTGCAAATGTCGTCGAAAATGAACAGAGAAATGGCGTTTGTCCCAGAAGTTATACTACGCAAGGATAGTACAAACAGCAAACATTTATATATGACTGCGCAGGCTGATCTGAGCCTTCACATGTCGCACAGGTTTCACTGTCATGTTTTCAAAAAGTTGCATGCAACAAACGCGTGATCAAACTATCATTGACGTTTTGTTATTGAAAAACGTGGGAAAATTTCTGACTGCCTCAACTACACGTGCAAAAATGACGGCGGGAAATTCATCGCCGCGAGAAATTCACCACACGGCAAAAAACTATGATACACATGTGCGACCAGCGAAGACTCAGATCATCATGCACATATGTGAAGGCTTATCAGTCTGTCCTGATTACAGCTGAATGGATATCCTAAGCAAAATACTTGCGTAATTACACAACAGTACAGGTATATTTTCAAAGTATATTCAAGAAAAAAAAAACAATCGAAACTATCGATAGTTGAGTGAACTATCGGCGATAGCTATCGATAGTCCAAAGTACTATCGATGCATTGCTATCGAGGCAGTCCCTATCGCGATGCATCGAACTATCGATGCATCGTTACACCCCTATTAATTAGTGACAATTAACCCTTTTACAAATGTAGACACCAACAACTGTCTTTGAGTGTTTGTGTCGCTTATATTATTAGCTCACCTGAGCCGAAGGCTCATGTGAGGTATTAGTATACCACGAGCCGGCGTCCGTCGTCGTCCACACTTTCAAAGAAGTATATCTCCGGAACCAGTGGGCCAATCTTGATCAAATTTCATGTGAAGCATTATCAGGTAGGGGGAAAGGCTGCATACTGTTTTCAGGCAGATCGGATTGGAACTCTGGTTGCCATGGCAACAAATAGCTCCCATAGACTTAACATAGGAAAAAGTTTGTCATCACTCTAGCTCCGTCAATTTTTTTCTGATTGTCTTCATTCTTGCAGATAACGAGGACAGGCATGAAATCTCGTTCAAGTTCGATTTTGGGCTGAATCGGATTATTCACTCAGGAGTTACGTGCCCTTGAGCGTTGAAAAAATTGCCTATTGACTTAACATGGGGAGAATGTTGTCATCACAGTAGCTGCTTCAATTATTTTCAGATTGGCTTTATTCTTGCAGATAACCAGCACAGCCATGAAATCTCGGTCAAGTTCGATGACTGGCAGAATCGGATCATTCACTTAGGAGTTACCTGCCCTTGTGTGTTTTTGCATTAGGGTAAATGGGAATTAGGAAAAAGCTTGTCATCACTCTAGCTCCGTCAATTTTTTTCTGATCGACTTCATTCTTGCAGATAACGAGGACAGGCATGAAATCTCGATCAAGTTCGATTTTGGGCTGAATCGGATTATTCACTCAGGAGTTACGTGCCCTTGAGCCTTGAAAAAATTGCCTATTGACTTAACATGGGGAGAATGTTGTCATCACCGTAGCTGCTTCAATTATTTTCAGATTGGCTTTATTCTTGCAGATAACCAGCACAGCCATGAAATCTCGGTCAAGTTCGATAACTGGCAGAATCGGATCATTCACTTAGGAGTTACCTGCCCTTGTGTGTTTTTGCATTAGGGTTAATGGGAATTTCAAAAATGTATATCTTAAAGACTACTTGGCCAACTTTGATCAAATTTCATGTGTCGCATTATTGGGCAAGTGGAAAGGCTTCATTAGGTTTTCAGGCAGATCTGAGTGGAACTCTGGTTGCCATGGCAACATCTAGCTCCCATAGACTTCACATAGGAAAAAGCTTGTCATCACTCTAGCTCCGTCAATTTTTTTCTGATCGACTTCATTCTTGCAGATAACCAGTACAGGCATAAAATCTCGGTCAAGTTCAATTTTGGGCCGAATCAGATAATTCACTCAAGAGTTACGTCCCCTTGAGCGCCCGAAAAATTGCCTATCGACTTAACATGGGGAAAATGTTGTCATCACTGTAGCTGCTTCAATTTTGTTCGGATTGGCTTCATTCTTACAGATAACCAGCACAGCCATGAAATCTCAGTCAGGTTCGATAATTGGCAGAATCGGATCATACACTTAGGAGTTACCTGCCCTTGTGCATTTTTGCATAAGGGTTGATGTGAATTTCAAAAATGTATATCTTGAAGACTACTTGGCCGACTTTGATCAAATTTCATGTGTAACATTATTGGGCAAGTGGAAAGACTGCATAAGGTTTTCATGCAGATCTGAGTGGAACTCTGTTTACCATGGCAACATATAGCTCCCATAGACTTAACATAGGAAAAAGCTTGTCATCACTCTAGCTCCGTCAATTTTTTTCTGATCGACTTCATTCTTGCAGATAATAAGGACAGGCATAAAATCTCGGTTAAGTTCGATTTTGGGCAGAATCGGAATATTGACCTCGGAGTTACATGACCTTGAGCGACAAAAAATTTGCCCATAGACTTAACATAGGGAAACTGTTGTGACTACGATAGCGACTTGAATTTTTTTCAGATCAGCTTCAAACTTGCAGGTAACGAGGACAGACATAAAATCACGGTTAAGTTCGATTTTGGGCCGAATCGGATTATTTGCCTTGGAGTTACCTGCCCTTGAGCATGAAAAAATACGTTGTGACCACGATAGCAACTTTATTTTTATTCAGATCAGCTTCAAACTTGCAGGTAACGAGGACAAGCATAAAATCCTGGTTAAGTTCGATTTTGGGCCGAATCGGAATATTGACCTCGGAGTTACGTGACCTTGAGCGACAAAAAATTTGCCCATAGACTTAACATAGGGAAAATGTTTTGACTACGATAGCGACTTGAATTTTTTTTCAGATCAGCTTCAAACTTGCAGGTAACGAGGACAGACATAAAATCTCGGTTAAGTTAGATTTTGGGCCGAATCGGATTATTTGCCTTGGAGTTACCTGCCCTTGAGCATAAAAAAATACGTTGTGACCACGATAGCAACTTTATTTTTATTCAGATCAGCTTCAAACTTGCAGGTAACGTGGACAGGCATAAAATCTCAGTTAAGTTCGAATCGGAATATTGACCTCGGAGTTACATGACCTTGAGCGACAAAAAATTTGCCCATAGACTTATATAGGGAAAATGTTGTGACTACGATAGCGACTTGAATTTTTTTCAGGTCAGCTTCAAACTTGCAGGTAACGAGGACATACATACAATCTCAGTTAAGTACGATTTTGGGCCGAATCGGATTATTTGCCTTGGAGTTACCTGCCCTTGAGCATAAAAAAATATGTTGTGACCACGATAGCAACTTTATTTTTATTCATATCAGCTTCAAACTTGCAGGTAACGAGGACAGGCATAAAATCTCGGTTAAGTTCAATTTTGGGCCCAATCGGAATATTGACCTCGGAGTTACGTGACCTTGAGCGACAAAAAATTTGCCCATAGACTTAATTAGGGAAAATGTTGCGACTACGATAGCGACTTGAATTTTTTTCAGATCAGCTTCAAACTTGCAGGTAATGAGGACAGACATAAAATCTCGGTTAAGTTCGATTTTGGGCTGAATCGGAATATTTGCCTTGGAGTTACCTGCCCTTGAGCATAAAAAAATACGTTGTGACCATGATAGCAACTTTATTTTTATTCATATCAGCTTCAAACTTGCAGGTAACGAGGACAGGCATAAAATCTCGGTTAAGTTCGATTTTGGGCCGAATCGGAATATTGACCTGGGAGTTACGTGACCTTGAGAGACAAAAAAATTTGCCCATAGACTTAACGTAGGGAAAATGTTGTGACAGAAATAGCGACTTGAATTTTTAGCTCACCTGAGCCAAAGGCTCCAGTGAGCTGATAGTATACCAAGGCTCCGGAGTCCGTCGTCTGTCGTCCGTCGTCCACACTTTCAATGAAGCATATCTCAGAAGGCAGTCGACCAATCTTGTTTAAATTTTATGTGTAGCACCATTGGGCAAGGGGAAAGGCTGCATTAGGTTTTGGAGCTAGTCTGGTTCATTTGTTCCTTCATTCTTCTTTCTCTCCATATAGAGATAATAGACCAATGTTAAATTTTTAATCAAAGATTTCTCAGGAACTATAAAAGCTAGAAGCATCAAATTTGGTATTCAATAGAATAATGATGACTTATTTTGTGTAAGAGACATTGGGCTTTCTCAGCTTATTTGTTCATCTGTTCTTTCATTCTTCTTTCTCTCCATTTTGACCAATGTTAAATTTTCGTCAAAGATTTCTCAGGAACTATAGAAGCTAGAAGTCTCAAACTTGGAATGCAATGCAATAATGATGACTTATATCCTGTAAGGGTCAATGGGCTGGATTCTATTAGCAGATTTAGTAGTCAAGTCTGTGAATTGTTAAAACTTAAGTTCCTCAGGTGAGCGGTTTAGGCTCATTGAGCCTCTTGTTTTATTTTGGATAGCCTACTGGCCATTTTGTGGGAAAATAACTGTCCTTTTGGCTTTCCGCTATTGATGTTTCCATTAGGTCTGTTGTTTCATGTTTGTATTTCTTTCCCTTTGGTGTCTCTGATGGGAGCTGTGGGTTGATTGTATCGATTCCTGATTATTGCCTCCACTTCTATTTTAACCATCACCCCACGACAACGATATCCTTGGATTCGTACTTGGTATTATCACCCCACAACGCAGCCTTATGAAAACAAATTCCGCACCAATAATCTGAAGTGTCACAAGAGAAGCATCTCATGTACAAAAGTATACACCAACAGCTTTTTAGACATCACCCCACGACATTGATATATTTGGATTCGTACTTGATATTGTCACCCCACGACACAGCCTTATGAAAACCAATTCCGCACCAATAATCTGAAGCGTCCCACGATGAGCATCATATTCATTCATTCTAACCCTTTTACAAACGTGTACAAAAGTTTTCAACAAAGTTGTACAAAGGCGAGGGCTGTTATCATTTTTAAGTTCTTTGACATATTTTCATCCTCTACATACGCCTGTCGCAGTCCCAGATCACAGATTTTGTGCCGGTGTGCCTGGGCAAGGTGAAAAAAGCAACACTATGGATACGTCAGGGAATATATCAAAGAAACCTGTGATGGCCACGTCCTCAAAGTAACAGCTGAAACTTTCAACTGCAATATCAATTTGGGCTGCTTCTAATTTCAACATGAGCAAACAGTATAATAATGGTAACATTTGCCCCATTACGACTCCAGGCAGGGTATTCAATTGATAAAAATGCTGGGGTGCCACATAAAAATTCCATCACCATACCATGTTTTACTTCGCCCAAAGTTTCTAAATGTAGATTCAGTGGCAAAAATAAGGATTCTTTCAACATTCTCAGAGTTAGGTGTATCCGACAAGAGGAACTGTTCTCCTTTTTCAGTTGTCTGCCAATTTTCAGGAATTTCCAATTCTGACGATGACCTTGGTAACGCTGGAAAATGCTTTCGGCGCTCACGCTGAATTCAACGTTTAACTGTAGCCTCCTTAGGCCAGTAACGCCCGGTTTCAAAAGGAAAAGCTTCCTGCAACTCTTTATTCACAAGCTTACTGGGTGCTTCTTGTGAAGAAGCAGCAGCATCTTTTAGTCGAGCCATGGCTTTCTGCACCTCAATCTCTTGTTTGCTAGGCATGTGCATATCCTGTGCATGTTCATTACCTTGGAGATAAACTTCATTCAGTGTTTGTTCCCTGTCTTTACACTCGTGATTCTCACAACGCCAATATATCTTAATGCCAGCCACAGTATCATTCGCCTATCCTTAGTGTATATGTATCCATTTAAAAACATTTTCTGAGCTCTCCTACTGCTTAAGAAAAATGTAGGTACATCCATTTTGAAAGCAGAAACATGAATAAAATAGTTCAACAATGGACAATTAGGTGAAATGTACTTACCTTTACTTACTGTTTGGTTTATTACTCAAAAACAAGATACTGAACTCTCTCTGAATAAAATTACCGTTATAATGCATTTGTTTACGTGAAATCTTGCCCAGGATTCTAATCTATCAATGTCTTAATGAAGTTTCATTGCAGCCTCTGAATCTCTTATTTCAAGATAACAATCATAATAAACAGCAAAAAGTCTTTTTTGGCAATTTATCCCGAAACTTGGTTTATAATGTCTGAGACTCTGGACCATGAAGTTCATTCAAATAATAGACAATATTTTACATGGAGGTCCATTAGGCTTTTGTGTGGGAAAATGCTGTACTAGATGCAGTTTAAACCTGAAAAGACCTAAGAAAAACTGCATCTAAAATGTTGTCTGTTTATGCTATCTGCTGCATCTTCTTGCAAACACTTTAAACATAATTTTGCATACAGGCTATTAATTTAGACCAAGATAAGATCAGACTGCTCCAGATCTGGGTCCACACTGTTTTGCAACTGTAACCACAGACAACACTGCAAATGACAATTGTTGTGATTGGCATTTTAAGAATTTAGAACTGAAAACTGATGCATATGCACATATATTTGAATTAGTAAGTTTTAACAAATATGCTAATACGTGTACTAAAGGGGACACAGGTTTTCACTTTTAACTCTTATCCTGCTGTTCATGACAACCCCTATCTTTGGAAACAGTGTAGATCCAGATCAGATGGCTTCTGAAGAAGCCATCTGATCAGGATCTACACTGTTTGGCATTCAATTTATGAATTTGTAGGAATAAATTACATGAAGTGATCTGATTGGTTGACAGACAGAAATGGGTGTGGCTTAAATGAATATTCAGCAAGATAAGGGTTAACTTTTAAACTTGTACACTTCCGGGTTTTTGGTTCTGTATTGTAGTCCTTGCTTCAAAAGGATTATTTTTTTTATAGAACATTGCAGAAAGTTCAACCATTTCCTAAATAAATTTCTAGAGTAACTCTGTCTGACATTAGGGCTGGCTAATCGGAGGTGAAAAGATAATCGATTATCAGTCATGTCATTGCGATCGATAATCGATTAGTAATCGCTAAGGTTTTGTCATTGTTTTACCTGTCTGACTTCTGTCTGAGCATGACTCTTACCATATGTTGCACTTTACAATATGTATATTTGAACAGACAGGCTTGAGCAAACAGTGTAGACCCAGATGAGACGCCGCATAATGCGGCGTCTCATCAGGGTCTGCACTGTTTGCCACTCATCCAGCTATTTTAGGCATAGCTTTGGGTAGTAAAAAGTACCTATCAAGTAATCGATTAAAAGCAAATGGGAAATGATAATCATTTTTGTGGAATTTATCGATCGATGAATCGATTATACGATTAATCATGGCAGCCTTGTCTGACATCCTTAAATTTCTAAGTGGACTATGACACCACTAAGTTTCTAAGTGGACTGTGACACCACTAAATTTCTAAGTGGACTGTGTCACCACTGAATTGCTAAGTGGACTTTGACACCACTTAATTTCTAAGTGAACTGTGACACCACTAAATTTCTAAGTGGACTGTGGCACCACTGAATTGCTAAGTCAACTTTGAGACCACTTAATTTCTAAGTGGACTGTGACACCACCAAATTTCTAAGTGGACTGTGACACCACTGAATTGCCAAGTGGACTTTGACACCACTTAATTTCTAAGTGGACTATGACACCACTAAATTTATAAGCAGACTGCTGTAGGTATTCATTAGAACTGCAGTTTCCAATAACTGACAACATTATCTTGAAGGGACAGAATGACGGCACATAGATTTTATGATCGATACCGAGGATTTTTTGTTTGACTTGGTTTAAACATATTTTGAGATAGGTTTACAACACAAAAATCATACACATATACAAACAGTGACTTATTAAAAGGATTAGAACGAAAGCAGCAGCTTATAGAGTTCTTTTCCTTAAATTCATGTAATTGTATCTTTAGTGGCAACTGTTACTAGTTTAACATGCTGAATAAATACAGAGATAATGCGAAAAAAGTGAGATATGAAAAGAAGAAAAGAATAAACAACAACAAAAAAAAAAAATGAACGGGGTATGTTGGGGGAGAGGGTGAGGATACAGGCACACAGTATTTTCGGAGTCATTGAATGTTGACGAATGCAGTATTCATTCAAAAACGTTAAGTTTGTTGTATAAACTTTTGAACATGATCAAATAACAAACTATTCATCTTGTGTGATAAACCTGAGTCACAATACACCAAAAGATTTAGTAAGGGTGTTTGGAGCATTTCTACTGTGTTTAGGAGAATGGCACAAGGTGCTTGAGAAAGTCGGCTGTGAAAGAAGTAGTGTTGTGAATTTTCTACACTATCGCATCGACAAAATGGTGAATCTATAATATTTTTCACGAACAGTTCTAGATTGAGTGAGCTACACCCAGTGTGTAAGCATGTGTGTGTGTAGTTTTGTTTGTTTGATTTGAGGTTTAATGTCCCCGTCAACACTGTAAAGGTCATTTTGGAGACGTTGCTTCCAATTTTGTGGGACTTTTACCCGACATTGAGATGAAATGACATCTCAAGCCCTGTCACCCAATGAAACCAATAGGGTTTATAAGCATGGACGGTCGGCCTCGCTTAGATCCTCTAAGCGGTTTACCAGTACTAGTGTGCAGGCCGGATTCAGCTCTGCGTGGAAGCATCATGCAGTTCATATATTTCTTCAAGCCCCTATGGGCGGGGGCCTGAGCATGTGTGTAGTACCTGGGCCTTCCTATTTCCAAGGTAGTAGTATTTGGGTACTTTACGCCTATCTTTGCTTAGATAGTATTTGAAGGAGTTGAGAGTTGGCAGTTGTCTGACTTCTACTGGTAGATTATTCCATTCTCTAAGTGTTGATGGCAAGAAAGAATTGTGATAAAGTCTTGTGTTAGTTCTGATGGTTTGAAGCTCATTTGAGTTTCTCAAGTTATAACAGGATATAGTGATAACTTGTCATGGAACAAGGGAAGAAAGATCGGTAGGTGCTAAGTTGTTGAACGTTTTGTAAAAGAAAGTAAGTTTATGATTATGTTGCCTTTGTTGAAGTGTGTCCCAACTGACTTCTTGGTAATATTTATTTATGGAGACTAGTATAGTTGAGCCTGTTACTATCCTTGCTGCTTCTATCTGAATCTTTTCAAGTTCATTTTTTAGCTCACCTGACCGAAGGTCATGGTGAGCTTTTGTGACAGTAAGATGTCCGGCGTCGTCGTGCGTCGTCCGTCGTCCGTCGTCCGTCGTGCGTAAACTTTTTCTTGTGAACACACTAGAGGCCACAGTTTTGGTCCAATTATCATCAAACTTGCTCAGAATGATAATCATGACAATATCTCGGTCAAGTTCGAATTTGGGTCATGTCGGGTAAAAAAGTAGGTCAGTAGGTCAAATCATAGAAAAACCTTGTGAACACTCGAGAGGCCACAATTTTGGTCCAATCATCATCAAACTTGCTCAGAATGATCATTGTGACAATATTTTAGTGAAGTTTGAATATGGATCATGTCGGCTTAAAAAGTAGGTCAGCGGGTCAAATCATAGAAAAACCTTGTGAACACCCTAGAGGCCACAATTTTGGTCCAATCATAAACAAACTTGCTCAGAATGATCATCATGACAATATCTTGGTCAAGTTCGAATATGGGTCATGTCCGGTCAAAAAGTAGGTCAGTAGGTCAAATCATAGAAAAACCTTGTGAACACTCTGAAGGCCACTGTTTTGGTCCAATTATCATGAAACTTGCTCAGAATGACCATTGTGACAATATTTCAGTCCAGTTCGAATATGGGTCATATCGGGTTAAAAAGTAGGTCAGCGGGTCAAATCATATAAAAACCTTGTGAACACCCTAGGGGCCACAATTTTGGTCCAATCTTAATCAAACTTGCTCAGAATCATCATGACAATATCTCGGTCAAGTTTGAATATGGGTCAAATGGTTCCGGTCCGTTGCACATCTAGGTCACAGGAGCCAAAAACAGATTTTTTTCACCAAAAACTTAAAAAATCTTCTTCTCTGAAACCACAAGGCCCAGGTCTTTGTTATTTGGTATGAAGCTTCATCTAGTGGACCCCTACCAAGATTGTTCAAATTATAGTGCTGGGGCCAAAAATGCCCCCGCACGGGGGCCCTTTGGTTTTACATAGGCTTATATAGGGAAAATCTTTAAAAATCTTCTTCTCTGAAACCACAAGGCCCAGGACTTTGATATTTGGTATGAAGCTTCATCTAGTGGACCCCTACCAAGATTGTTCAAATTTGAGTGCTGGGACGAAAAATGCCCCCGCCACGGGGCCCTTTGGTTTTACATTGGCTTATATAGGGAAAATCTTTAAAAATCTTCTTCTCTGAAACCACAAGGCCCAGGTCTTTGATATTTGGTATGAAGCTTCATCTAGTGGACCCCTACCAAGATTGTTCAAATTATAGTGCTGGGGCCAAAAATGCCCCCGCCCCAGGGCCCTTTGGTTTTACATAGGCTTATATAGGGAAAATCTTCAAAAATCTTCTACTCTGAAACCACAAGGCCCAGGACTTTGATATTTGGTATGAAGCTTCATCTAGTGGACCCCTACCAAGATTGTTCAAATTATAGTGCTGGGACAAAAAATGCCCCCGCCACGGGGCCCTTTGGTTTTACATTGGCTTATATAGGGAAAATCTTTAAAAATCTTCTTCTCTGAAACCACAAGGCCCAGGTCTTTGATATTTGGTATGAAGCTTCATCTAGTTGACCCCTACCAAGATTGTTCAAATTACAGTGCTGGGGCCAAAAATGCCCCCGCCCCGGGGCCCTTTGGTTTTACATAGGCTTATATAGGGAAAATCTTAAAAAATCTTCTTCTCTGAAACCACAAGGCCCAGGTCTTTGATATTTGGTATGAAGCTTCATCTAGTGGACCCCTACCAAGATTGTTCAAATTTTAGTGCTGGGACAAAAAATGCCCCCGCCACGGGGCCCTTTGGTTTTACATGGGCTTATATAGGGAAAATCTTTAAAAATTTTCTTTTCTGAAACCACAAGGCCCAGGACTTTGATATTTGGTATGAAGCTTCATCTAGTGGACCCCTACCAAGATTGTTCAAATTTTAGTGCTGGGACAAAAATGCCCCCGCCACGGGGCCCTTTGCTTTTACATTGGCTTATATAGGGAAAATTTTTAAAAATCTTCTTCTCTGAAACCACAAGGCCCAGGTCTTATATATTTGGTATGAAGCTTCATCTAGTGGACCCCTACCAAGATTGTTCAAATTATAGTGCTGGGGCCAAAAATGCCCCCGCAACGGGGCCCTTTGGTTTTACATAGGCTTATATAGGGAAAATCTTTAAAAATTTTCTTCTCTAAAACCACAAGGCCCAGGACTTTGATATTTGGTATGAAGCTTCATCTAGTGGACCCCTACCAAGATTGTTCCAATTTTAGTGCTGGGGCCAAAAATGCCCCTGCCCCGGGGCCCTTTGGTTTTACATAGGCTTATATAGGGAAAATCTTTAAAAATCTTCTTCTCTGAAACCACAAGGCCCAGGACTTTGATATTTGGTATGAAGCTTCGTCTAGTGGACCCCTACCAAGATTGTTCAAATTATAGTGCTGGGACAAAAAATCCCCCCCTGCCACGGGGCCCTTTGGTTTTACATAGGCTTATATAGGGAAAATCTTTAAAAATCTTCTTCTCTGAAACCACAAGGCCCAGAACTTTGATATTTGGTATGAAGCTTCATCTAGTGGACCCCTACCAAGATTGTTCAAACTATAGTGCTGGGGCAAAAAATGCCCCTGTCCCGGGGCCCTTTGATTTTACATAGGCTTATATAGGCAAAATCTTTAAAAATCTTCTTCTCTGAAACCGCTAGGCCCAGGTCTTTGATATTTGATGTGTAGCTTCATCTAGTGGACCTTTGACAAGATTGTTCAAATTTTAGCCTTTGTTGATGTTTGGTATGAAGCTTCACCTTTAAGACCTCCCTCAACATTATGTACATTAAAGCCCTGGGGCCAATAATGGCCCTCTCTGGGGCCCACTTGTTACACTATGGATCAGGTGAGCGATCCAGGGCCATCATGGCCCTCTTGTTTCGTATTGAGAACAGTTATCCCAGATAACATCTGCATACTCCAAAATAGGTCTTATAAAAGCTATATAAATAGTTTCGAATGATTTTCTGTTGAGTTTGAACTTAAGTTTCCGCATTACATTTATTCTAAACCAGGCTTTCTCTTTTATGTAATCAATCTGTTTGTGCCAGGAACAATCCTTAGAAAAGTATAAGCCAAGTGTTTGTGGAAGTCTACTTCATCAATCTGAATGTTTTGCATAATAAAGGTTGGTGATTTGATTAACCTTTAGCATGCCGAGATTTATTCAATACTGGTTCTTTAGAGGGGTACCCTTATTTGGCAGCCATAATTTCCTTAAACCTGAACTCATTCTGCTCATACTTTGATATTTCTACCGGAAGTATTATTGGTCACATGACTTCACGTGATCTGACGGGGAACTGTTTAAGACACTTAAAAAAAAAAAAGAACTACAAGACAATAGCGCTCAGTGTGTACTTTGTAGGATAAAAAGGATAGCTTGTGTAGCTACCTATATTTTGGCTGCATATTTATCACCAGTAGTTGTTTAGATGTACTGGGTCTAGTATCACAAAATTGTGTTAAAACAGGTAAGGGTGACCAATTGAAAGCTGGTATCTGAAAGATCATCAATTTTTAGTGTCATTTCCAAGTGTAAAATCAAACATCCGGTAATGTGGGTAAAACCTGAGTCGTTGTAAGAAAGATCCAACCCTCCTGTGTAGAAGAATCTCATCCTGTGGAGAGTTCTTGCTTTCTTATGAGCATGATAAGTTGCTCAAGTTGGACTACCCCCTAGGGCGAATAAATGCACCTACAGCACGCTGAAGATTAACTTACGTGACATAAGGAAAGCTGCACTCTTTGATGGGTTAAAAGCTACAAGCCAGGTAGCAACCCATCTGGAAATTTTGTGAGATCAGAATTGAGACAGGTAGCAGCTGAAACAGGATCGTTAACAACTATGAAAAGGCCAGTGTCATCAGTAAATAAATGGATATTTGAACCAATGTCGGTGACAATATTTATTTACAATAAGAGGAGTAGAATTATTGATCCCTGAGGTACACCAGCCCTAATAAATGTCCAGTCCGAAGAACTGTCTGGTAAAACAACACATTGTCTTCTATATGTACGATTTTGTTTGCTTGTATTGGAGTTTAATGGCCCAGTCAACACAATTTTAGGTCATTTTTGAGCCAGTCAGTTTACCTATCCGAACTTTTCCTGGGCAGGCTTCTACATAAGCGGTTAACCAGTACAGTGCACCTTCTCTCCCCAGAAACTGACAACTGCCATTCTTGAATCAGCGGACGAGAGAGAATGACCATAGAAAAGATTTCATGATCAATCTCCACGAAAGAATGTTGCCGACCCCCGCAGTAACGAACCCGCGTCCTCCTGATCACCAGTCAGACCCGCATCCGACTGAGCTACCAAGGCTGGCTTCTATCTGAAAGATAGTTTTAACTGATCCTGTGATACCAGCAGCTTTAAGTTTGTACACACGACATGAATGCCAGACAGGATCAAATGCTTTGCTGATGTCACAGAAAACATTACAAGGTTTGTTTGATTGGAGGTTAAACATCCCTTACATCAACACTATATGGGTCATTTTGGAGAAGTAGTTTCCAATTTTGTTGGACTTTACCCGACATTGAGATGAAATGGCATCTCAAGTCCTGCTGTCCAATGAAACCAATAGGATTTATATGCATGGACAGTCCAACTCACACCACTTTGCCTTGGCATACTTAGACCTTTTAAGCGGTTTACCAGTACTAACGTGTGGTTGGTTTCAGCTCTGCGTGGAAGCACCATGCAGTCCATTCCATTTCTCCAAGCTCAGAATTTCAGAGGGGTGGTTGGGTGGGGGGCCAGCAATACCGAGGAAAAGAACACAATCCTTACAGGGAAAATGTTTGCTCTTGTATTCCTCAACTTTTGGTATATAAAGAGGGGATTACAAAGGTATTCATTACCAGGTTTGTTAACCTTATTTTGTACTGAATTGTATTTTTCCCCTTACTATCAGGTTATTCTAGAAATTTATTATCCCTTTTTGTACTAAATGGAATCTTCCACCTTATATATAGCATGAGTCCATTTCAAAATTTAGGGGTGTCAGATTGTGTTTTCATCAAAATTTATTTGGAAAATGAACTTTTCGCAAACAGTGGAGGCCCTGATCAGACGCCACATTCTGTGGCGTCAGATTTGGGCCTGCACTGTTTGCCAGGCTACCCGTTTTGGGCTTTCCAGTACAAAATGGGTTAATGTGATGGGCTTTGCTTCAAGCTTCAATATACCAGAACAGTGTTATACAGAATTGTAGACATGTATTTCATTTAAGATTCATTTATGAAAATGGATAAGATAAAGGCAGAAATATAATATGCTCAGTCTAACCTATTTTTCTTCATTGCAGATGGTATCAGTATAGTCAACCTACCTATCTGACTGACTGACTTTTATTTCAAATGACTAAGTGCACCATTTAATGTTAACCCTTACTGAACCAATCACAAAACCAGAAGATGACATTTTCATA
The DNA here is from genome assembly GCA_963580285.1 of Lucinisca nassula. Lineage (NCBI taxonomy): Eukaryota > Metazoa > Mollusca > Bivalvia > Lucinida > Lucinidae > Lucinisca > Lucinisca nassula. Next base: position 126,787,040 of record OY757016.1, on the reverse strand, counting down.
TATCCTTCATTATTTGTTAAAAAAAATAAGGCTTGTCATTGCATGTGAATCTGCTAAGCAGGATTCATATGAAATGTCCAGCTTTATCTTTGAAAAAATAATGATAACAATAAAAATAGAATATTGTTGGTTATGTCTGCTCCATTTTGCTCAGCTCTTTTAAGTTTAACCCATTCGGTACCGGAAACCCCAAAACGGGTATCGGGGCAAACAGTGCAGGCCCAGATCAGACGTCACAGAACGCGGCGTCTGATCAGGGCCTACACTGTTTGCAAACAGTTCAGCCATTTTCCAAATAAATTTTGAAGAAAACACAGTCTGACTCCCCTAAATTTTGAAATGGACTCCTGATATATATAAGGAGGAAGATTCCATTTGGTACAAAAAGGGTTAAAAGTATTCAGGGACAGATTATTATGTCATGGATCAAAAAGCTGACTTAGCTTTTTGACTATTACAAAACAATTTTTGCTCAATACTGTGTATTAACCCATAAAATGCCGATCACAACAATTGTCGTCTGCTTTCTCGTCTGCTGGTAACCTTAAAAGTCAGTTTTTGCAAATAGTGTGGACCCAGATCAGACTGCTCCTGCAGTCTGATCTGGGCCCATACTGTTTGCCTGTATTCAAAAATATTTTTAAAAAGTTTGCAAAAAGATTCAGCAGACAACATTTTTAGATGTTGTTTTTATCGGCGTCTTAAGGGATTAAACACACAATACCTCGTTTGATGAAGAAAGATTTTTTTCATGTTTTGTTTTTAGTATTCTTTGCAGTTATACGACATGCTAATAAACACTAGAATCTGACAACTGACCTTCTTGAATCAGTGGGAGAGAATAGCCATAGAAAATATATGTATGGGCCTCCATGGCCTAGTGTTTACCCTTAAGATGCCGAAGTAACCACATCTGAAAATGACATTATGTCGTCTGCTTATGTCATCTGCTTTTTTTTTGCAAACTTTTTAAAAATATTTTTGCATACAGGCAAACAGTGTGGACCCAGACCAGACTGCTCTACTCCTACAGGAGCAGTCTGATCTGGGTCCACACTGTTTGCAAAAATTTACTATTAAGGTAACCGGCGGACGGCAAAGCAGACGACAATAGTCGTGATTGGAATGTTATGGGTTAAGAGCTCTGACTCTTTAACATTAGGCCTCTCTTCACTGTTGTTTTGGACAGTAGGTCAGGGTACTCAAGTTGTTGACAAGCTCTGATGAACAATCAGCTTTATATAAATGAAATAGACTTGAAAGGGCTGTAAAACTGAATTAAACAAAACAATAACAGAAAAACAACATAGAAAATATTTTGTGATCAGTCACCATGAAGCCTGATGGAGATTGAACCCATGACATCCAAATCACCAGTCAGAAATGCCTCAGTGGGGTGAGTCTAACAGACAAACAAAATACTGTTACAATTCTCGTCAGTTTCTGTTCTTTTGTTTGTTCCTTGCTCCAAAGAATAAACCTTTATAGAACATATACAGCTGGCATAAAGGGGCTGTTTGGTCACCGTAAAAATTATCCCTGCCTTTCATCATAGTGTAGAATTTATTTTCAGGTCCTTATTGATTCCATTGTGGATCTTTGAAAATATTTCAGGGTCACTGATGTCAGAGGTTAATTGGTCGAAAGTAGGTACTGTATTTATCATTTGTATTTGGACAGACAGGCCTGAGCAAACAGTGTAGACCCTGATGCAAAATGCAGTGTTGCATCAGGGTCTACACTGTTTGCCACTCATCCAGCGGATCTTAGACACAACATCTGGTAGTATATTGTGATTGTTAAAATTTTAGTATGGTAAGGATTTGAGGATTCCGAATAATTAGGGTAAATACGGTAATCTGATAGTGAACCATTCCATCTTCGAGTGTGAACAGATCAGTTATTGCTTGTACGGTTGTTAGTCTACGTCATCAATAACAGAATAGCACTGACTGGTGATCAAGAGGTCTCGGGTTCAAAACCTCATCATACCTGCAAGGTCTGCAACATTCTTTTAAAGAGATTGGTTATGATATCTTTTCTATGGACATTCTATCCCTTCTGCTGATTCCAGAAGGACAGTTGTCATTTTCTGGAGAATGAATGTGCAATGAACTGGTTAAATGCTTGTGTATAGGCCTGCCCAGGAAATGTGTGGTTAGCTTGATATTACCTAAGTAGTGTTGACTAGGCCATTAAACTCCAAACACACAGAGTGGCAAATAGTGTAGAGCCAGATGAGATGGCTCATCATGAGCCATCTCATCTGGATCTACACTGTTTGCTTAGTTATATGTGCATGTCTACAAGATGCCAAAAAACCCGGCGCTACAAAATGTCATCTGTTTATGTCATTGCAAGCATTTTTATGTCCCCGGTAGCAATAGCGGGGACATATTGTTTTTGCCCTGTCTGTTTGTTTGTTGGTTTCTACGTGGACAACTTTAACGTTGGTCATAACTTTTGAACTGTTGGAGGTAGAGTATTCATATTTGGCACGAAGTGTCCCTTGTGACAAGAGCTTCAAATTCATGCAAAAAAAAATTTGACCTGTGACCTTGACCTTTGACCTACTTAAAAGAAAAAAAAACAACATTGGTCATAACTTTTGAAGCGCTTGAGATACAGCCTTCATATTTGGCATGTATGTTTCCTTGTGACAAAAGCTTTACATTCATGCAAAAAATTTTGACCTGTGACCTTGACCTTTGACCTACTTAAAATAAAAAAATTAAATTTTGGTCATAGCTTTTGAATTGTTTGAGATACAGCCTTCATATTTGCCATGTAGGTTCCTTGTGACAAGAGCTTTACATTCATGCAAAAAATTTTGACCTGTGACCTTGACCTTTGACCTACTTAAAAGAAAAAATTAACATTTTGGTCATAACTTTCGAACCGTTTGAGATAGGGCCTTCATATTTGGCATGTAGGTTCCTTGTGATAAGAGTTTCACATTCATGCAATTTTTTTTTTACCATGACCTTGACCTTTGACCAACTTAAAAGAACAAATTAAATTGTTCATAACTTTTGAATCGTTAAAGATAGAGCTTTCATAGTTGGCATGTAGGTTCCTTGTGACAAGAGCTTTACATTCATACAATTTTTTTTGACCTGTGACCTTGAACTAAGACCTACTTTAAAGAAAAAAATATTATTGTTCATAACTTTCGAACCCTTTAAGATAGAGCCTTCATATTTGGCATTTAAGTTCTTTGTGCCAAGGGCTTCCCACTCAAACCAAAACTCTTGACCTGTGACCTTGACTTTGAACTGTGACCAACTTTGAAAAAAAATGACCATGCCCAGGGACATGTTTGTGTTTCACAAACACATCTTGTAAAAAATATTTTTGCATACAAGCAAACAGTGAGGGCCCTGTCTAATCTGGGTCCACACTGCAACAATGACCTTTAAAGTAACAGGCAGACAAGAATGTAGACAGCAATTGTTGATAATGGGGTTTAAAGGGTTAAGGTTAGAAAATGAACCAATATTTATTTCAGTCTCCAGTGCTGAGTGTTTTGTCAAGATGCCTTCATTTACAAGAATACCAGAGCAAGACACTCATGAAAGAACATGAAATTGAGGTGCAGCATTTTGAGGTTGTCGACAGCGTTGAAGATGCCAGATATGTGCCTCCTAGATTACGTAAGCTAATTTTAACTCATTTTGTACTGAATGGAATCGTCTGCCTAATATATAGCAGGAATCCATTTAAAAATTTAGAGGTGTCTGGATGTTGTTTTTTCAAATTTATTTAGAAAATGACTGATCCTCTTGAAAGCTGAAGGCCCTGATCAATGGCATCTCATCTGGGCCTGCACTGTTTTGGGGTTTCCATGTTTAATCCATAAAATGCCAGTCATGACACTTGTCATCCACTTTGTCATCTGCCGGTAACTTTAAAAGTCATTGTTGGAAAAAGTATGGACCCAGATCAGACTGTTCCTCTAGGGGTCCACACTGTTTGCCTTTGTGGATCCAGATCAGACTCTTCTCTAGGAGCAGTCTGATCTGGTTCCACACTATTTGCCAGAATGCAAAAATATTTTTAAAAAAGTTTGAAGGAAAATTCAGCAGATGACATAAGCAGACGACATTTTCAGATGCAGTTTTTCTCTTTTCTCGGCATCTTTAGGGGAGGAAAGAATATAAGGGGAAGAAACTCTGTAATAGAAATATATTTTTTTTGTTTATCCCTCTTTGTTTGCGTCTGCTTTTAACCTTTAGTAATCCTGTAGACAGTTTACAGATACCTACTCCAGATGAGATGGCTTTTGTGATTATATCCAAACAATGTTTAACCCTTAACCTGCTGTGTACGACAACCCCTAACTTTGCAAACAGTGTAGATCCAGATCAGATGGCTTCTGAAGAAGCCATCTGATCAGGATCTACACTGTTTGGCATTCAGTTTATGAATTTGTAGCAATAAATTACATCAAGTAATTTGATTGGTTGATAGACAGAAATGGGTGTGGCTTAAATGAATATTCAGCAAGAGAAGGGTTAAAAATATTTCTATGTTACAGATAGTAAAGAATATGTTGTGAAGGCTCAGATCCTGGCTGGGGGCAGGGGCAAGGGTGTGTTCTCTAATGGATTCCAAGGTGGTGTCAAGCTCACAACAGAGTAGGTATTTTTGTGCCATAGCTTGGTAATGGTAGGTGGGCCATGTCAAAAGATAATATGCTTTTAATTTTCTGTAAAGCAGTCAATGTAATAAACAACCCTCTAAACTGGGGGATACAGGGGTATGCATTATTTTCCTTATTTCTGCTCAAACACATAAGTTGTGAGTACTCATTAGAACCGTGTCAAGGGGAAGGTTCTGTTGGGCACCGGCAGCCTATCTATGGAGTATAAGTAAGAAATATAGTAGAAATTTTCATTAGAAAAGTAACCACATTGGAGATATGAAAGATTGCACTATGTCACTCTGGTGTGTTATTGTAATGGAAAATAAAACTCAGTGTTTATTTCTGAGACCACAATTTGAAACAGCTTTAGGGTTTACCTCTAAACTGTGTTATATCCAGCATCGTGTTACAATGAACACTGTTAAATTAGTTTTATTATCCCCACACTTTTTTGAAAAAAGCGTCGGGGATATTGTTATCGCCTCTGTCCATCTGTTTGTTTGTCCGTCTGTCCGTTATGCTATCTCCTCCTTAATCGTTACTCGGAATCCAACCAAATTTGGTGTATGTGTGTTCCTTACAGGAGTATGGTGTGCAAGAGCATGTTTATTGTTTGCCCCGCCCCCAGGGGCCCTGGGGAGGAATGAAAAGGTCAAATATCTAGAAAATTCAACTACAAAGTAAATTTTAAAGATTTTGATGCCAAAATTTGCATATATACTAAGTAATGAAAGTTGTAAAACATATTGAGCGGGATTTCGGCTGTGACCCCTGGGTCATGCCCAAGGGGTCAGACTTAGGGGGTCCGGGGGTCAAAATTTAAGTTTTTCCCAACATAGTCATGTGGCATATCAGTGCGAAGGGAATTATGAGTAGAATATAGTACAAACAAAATTTTGACCCTAGGGTCAGATTGGGCCCTGGGGAGGAGTCAAAAGGCTATCGCCTCTGTCCGTCCATCTGTCTGTCCGAGCAAACCAGAGGACACTAGTTGGGTAGGCCTATCCTGGGTACTTACCGTTTATTCCGTTGTTAACGGACTTAAAGTAGCCAGTAGCCTGTTGGGTATTTTGGCGATTGTTGGGTACTTTGAATGGGAAAATTAACATTGAGGTACCCAACTAATGTCCTCTCGTAAACACCTCTGTCTGTCTGTCCATTATGCTATCTCCTCCTAAACCGTTGCTCGGAATCCAACCAAATTTCCAAATTGTGGGGATTTACGATGGCGTGCCATCAACTCTGCTATCTAGTTTTTCAATTTTAATCAGAGCCATCTCCGTCTCTGTTGGCATAACACTTCTATGAACTCTTGACTTCCAGAGAGAAAACACTGGGTAGAAATAAGAAAAATATCAGTACTTTTTGGATAAAAAGTGCCTTATCTGGAGCTATGGGAAGCAGTTGTAAGATATGTCTTTGTCTTTTTTCTATTTTTAGCCCAGACAAAGTGATAGAGTATGTTGACAACATGATTGGTCACAAGCTTACTACAAAACAAACACCCGCTGATGGTGTTCTGGTGAAAAAAGTGATGATTGCAGAAGCACTGAATATTATCAGTGAGAAATATTTTGCCATCCTTCTGGATTGGGAAACTAATGGACCATTAATTGTGGGAAGTCATAAAGGTGGGATGGATATTGAGGAGGTTGCTAGAAGTGATCCAGATGCTATATTCAAGGTAATTCATTACGATAACACACCTGTGTGACATAGTGCATTCTTTCACATCACCAGAATGTTTTTTTTTCTGATGAAAATTGTGTTATACTTTTCTTATTTAAACACCAAACATAGGTTGTGGATGCTGGTTCGAACCCCTCTCATTGAGGTGGTTGTAATGAGTCCCACAACCTATGTCTTGAAGCAGGAATAAGAAAAATATTGGTACACGCATTTAAACTCCAATTTTCTCTATATAAAATGGGGTTTAGAGGGGCATACATTACATAGACTTGTTTTCATAATGGTAAGTTCAAATACACCACAATTTCTCATGGGCTGAATTACTGATAGGGTAAACCTATTGAGGTCTACAAGATTTTTATCTTACTGTACTGGCCTTTTTGGATTGATAGACTGGCAAACAACCCAAAGCCACAAAGCTCAGTAGTTTTACATAGCTGATGTCCATGTGACCACTGATTTGTATGGTACACAGTCTGTTATTTATAGCTGCGCTACTCTTAACATTGTGTGGTCAGAGTGTTGTGTGGAATTGTTCTGGACTGGACTTGTGTGTTGGGTTTGGAAACTAGAGCAGTACAGGAATTTAAGTGTAGAATAAAACAGTCCAAGTTGCAGTTCAGGACTATTTTCCCAGCCTTCACTCAGAGACAGTCAACCCACCAGAGCTCTCAGTACTTTTATAAACTTGTGTTGAAAAGTAAAGGGATTGACACTTACCATGGCTGCCTGTGACATATAGGTAGGTGGAAAGAAGAGGCCTGGAAGGCCCAAGATGACCTGGAAGCAGCTAACAGAAAGAGATTGCAGAGAATGGAAGCTCTCTGCTATCGATCCTCATGATAGACGAGCCTGGAGATCTGGTGTAAGATCTGCCATGCGTGCAGCAAGCCAGCTACCTGGAAGGGGGCCCACTTATGTGGACATTGCCCCTGTACCTGCACGTTAATCAAAAATCCGTTGATGATGTTGATGCTGGTTAGTTGGTCAATAGAGAGGGTGAAAAATATTGCCCATATCATTTTTTGCCATTCTGTGTTTCCTTCATTTTATTTTGACTAAATACAATACATGTATTTGTATCTTTTTAAACCAAAATTAGCCATTTTTAACCCACCCAAATTAGCCATTTTCAACCCAAATTAGCCTTATTAACCTAAATTAGCCAGCCTTTCTACCACCAGAGGTAAGCAAAACATCAGCGCCCAGGTGTTGGGGTCTTGGTTACATATTTTGATTAGAATTTAAAGGATTCCTCAGGTTTGGTAGAAAGAAGGCAAACAAAGCACAATTTTATTTTGGCACATTAGCAGTTTAGTTTAATAGCAAGCAGAATTAAAGAACACAGACTAATGATCAGTAGCATCTTGCCACTGTGCCTAGCTTCTGTCACAAGCACTGCTATGGAAGCTATTTTTCTGTTTTTGTCCACCATTTACTAACTGTATGTAAAATTTACATCACAACCTCTATAACACTGGGTGTAAAAACACGATTTTGAAACATGGGATTAAAGATGGACCCCAGAAATGTATAGATTGTTGAGAAAAATGACCATGATTTTTCTATATAATCTATAGACCCCAAAAATGATCAGATTATAAAGAAAAATGACCATAAATGGTCAATCTCCACATATTTGTTTGGATATAGCACGGTTTCTGTTCTGGACCCCAACAATTGTGTTATGTAGATGCTTGGGTGTATTTAAAAGTGTCATGAAATGAGCCCCGCCAAGCGAATTTGTGCTTTCGAGCATTCCATCATGACAAATTTTAACTGTGCATGCCCAGCCATTCAGAGGGGCCAGGGATATGGCTTTCTGTTTGAAGGTTCCTCTTGATTCACTGCTTGTATGAGCGAGCAGGGAAGGTTCTGGCGAGACTGCGCGGATGCGCAGGCTTGCCTGAACCTTCGCTGCTCGCATAGGCAATAAGTACCAAAATCGCTTGACGGGGCCCAAATGATAATAAGAACACTTATAGAACTAATTATTTTTATGCTGATTAGGGGCGTTTGAAACAGCCCATGATGAGACTTTCTTCATTATAACCTACTTTTTCCTCCTTTTTTTTTTCTAGGAACCTATTGACATAATGGAAGGTATGACTGAAGAACAGGTTTATAGAGTTGCTGAGAAACTACGCTTTACAGGAGACCATGTGGAACTGGTATTTTATTGGCTTTCTTTGTGAAGTTGTTTGTTTTTTGGAGTTTAATGGGTCTGTTAACACTACAGTATAACTTCGATGGCTCGAACACCGATGGTTTGTTTACCATGGCTGAGTCGAACCCGTTCTTGAGTCCCTAGAGAATTTCTGTACATAAGAAATAGGGAGGGTAAAAATTAGGATATTTTTGTCATTTATCTTGCAGCATACATTTTTCATTATATAACACAAAAAAGATGTCCTAAAGTATGTCGTTATGCCTCCTGGCATTAGCCCTCAGTGGCTCGAACTACCCCTGTCTCGAACAGATTTTCATGGTCCCAAAGGTGTTCGAGCCATTGAAGTTAGACTGTAATTAGGTCATATCTGGTGTGTCACCTTTCCTAACCACACTTCTTGGGCAGGCTTATACATAAACAGTTAAGCAGTGCAATGCACAGTCTTTCGCCAGAAACTGACAACTGCTCTTCTTGAATCAGCAGAAGGGAGAGAATAACCTTAGAAAAGATTTCATGATCAGTCTGCATGAAAGAACCTTGCTGACCATGGCATGTATCAAACGCATGACCTATCACCAATGAAACAAGCATCTGACTGAGCTACTGAGACCAGCATTCTTCCTGAGTAAAGATGCTATGAAGCCACTTTATGACACCATTGCTGGAATAAAACAGATGTCTGGTTTAACACAGCTATTTCAACTTGTACTTAAACTAAAAACATCCCCTGTGGGCAGGCAAAAATGTCCAAATATTGTCCGGATGAGTTACTGAGAGGATGAGTTCTCAGTAATTTCTGAAATTTGGGGGATATGATAGATATCAATAAGAAGTTTTGCAGGAGAGTTTCTATAGGGTCTCTTGGGGTGCCCCACCCACTTCACTTCATGAAAGGCTTAAAAACTCAGAAACCTTTCAGATCCCCACCCCTAAACTATATATATTCTGGTTCCTTATGATTAGACGCATTCAGATACGCCAACCTCCAACCCTCCACTTCATAAAAGGGCTAATATCTCGGTAACCATTCTGATCCCCATCCATAACCATATACACTCTTGTTCATTATGATAAGATGCATTCAGTGACACCAACATGCGAGTCCCCAGGGTGCATCAGGGTCATGCCCCACCCCATCCACTTCATAAAAGGCCATACCCGGTATATCTCAGAAGCCTTTCAAATCCCCACCCCTTATCCATATATATTCTTGCTCCTTATGATAAGACACATTCAGTGACACCAATCTGTGGGTCCCTGATGTTGTGCAGGGTCCATGTCCCACCCCACCCCCTCTACTTCATAAAAGGCCATATATCTCAGAAACCTTTCAGATTTCCACCCCTCAACCATATATATTCTTGTTCCTTATGATAAGACACATTCAGTGACACCAATCTGTGGGTCTCCAGTGTTGCATCAGGGCCATGCCCCACCCCTCCACTTCATTAAAGGCCATATATCTCAGAAACCGTTCAGATCCCCACCCCTAGCCATATATATTCTTGTTCCATATGATAAGACACATTCAATGTAGACAACCTGCCTATACCTATTCTAATGCACTTATCCACTTGTTTTGCTAAAAAATTGCTCTGTTTGACTGAAACAGCAAGCGAGGTCAGCTTCATAAAACCAAGTACCAGCCAATGAAAAACATCTTATCATGAAGATATCGGGTTTCCAACAATGTATTGCAGAATATAACTTCACAAATTTTCAACTATACCCAATCAGATGCCATGTTACGTTTACAAGTACTTCAGATTTTTGATATACTACTATGGGCTCATTGATCACAAAGATAATAAACCCATTTGTATCAAAAACCCCAAAATGGGATACTGGCACACAGTGCAGGCCCAGATCAGATGCTGCAGAATGCAGTGTCTGATCAGGACCTACACTGTTTGCAAAAAGTTCTGCCATTTTCCGAATAAAAAAGATAAATCAACTTGTCACCCCTAAATTTAAAATGGACTCCAGCTATATATTAGGAGAAAGATTCTATTTGGTACAAAATGGATTAAAAATGATGACGTATGCGCAGACACCTACCTCCATAACACAGATTTCTGTAGGTGCGCATAATTTTTCATCAATGAAATTTTAAAACAGTCAAGCAGTTGATCATCACAATAGTTGTCAAGATTCAAGTCCTGCTGTGACATACTTGCCTGTAGGCATATACGAAAATGTGTTTATAATTCCAGGCAGCCAATCAGATCAGAAAGTTATATAAGATGTTCATTGACGTAGATGCTACACAGATAGAAGTTAATCCTCTGGGAGAGACTGATGATGGAAGAGGTAATGTAAACTTGAATATGCATTTACCCAAGATATCCTCTATCCATGATAACCCCTACCCATGATAACTTCTAATTTTTCAGTGTAGATCTAGATCAGCTGGCTTCTTCAAGAAGCCATCTGATCAGGATCTACACTGTCAATTAGTTTTGCAAATGCAAATGAATATATTGCATCAATTAATGTGGCGTCCGATCAGGGTCTATACTTTTTTCTTAAAAAGAAAAATACCGGTAAATCAACTGGAATTTAAGGGTTAAACGAAACAGTCTAAGTCCTCATTAACACCAGTTTTCCAGCTTACACTCTGAGACAATAGACCCACCATTACTATAAGTGCTTTGATTTTGTACTGTTTTTTATCATGGTTTACCCATATATGACAATGGAATTTTCCACCTATTGAGTTTGGAGTGGTCCCTTTCCGATAACAGGGGTGTCAGGTTTGTTTTTTGTGTTGTAAGTTTTGCCAAAATGTGTGACTTCAAGCAAACGGTGTAACCTCAGATCAGATGTTGCGTTCTGTGGTGTCTGATCTGGGTCTACATTGTTTGCCAATGTTCCAAAAAAGGGCCGCAAGGCATATTTGGGTTAATGCATGTTTTATCTGGCAAATACATATAATAATTCATTATACCGTACATGTGGTGATGTCAACCTTAACCCTTATCTTGCTGTTCACGACAACCCCTATCTTTGCAAACAGTGTAGATCCAGATCAGATGGCTTCTGAAGAAGCCATCTGATCAGGATCTACACTGTTTGCCATTCAATTTAGGAATTTGTAGGAAGAAATTACATCACGTAATCTGATCGGTTCAAAGTCAGAAATAGGTGTGGCTAAGTTGAATATTCAGCAAGAGAGTGCACATCAGATGTGAGAATTCTTGGTTTTTATCCAGTCCCTGGGCAGGATAACCTGGGTAGGTTAACCCTTATCTTGCTGAATATTCATATAAGCCAAACCCATTTCTGTCTATCAACCAATCAAATTACTTGATGTAATTTATTGCTACAAATTCATAAACTGAATGCCAAACAGTGTAGATCCTGATCAGGTGGCTTCTAAAGAAGCCACCTGATCAGGATCTACACTGTTTGCAAATATAGGGGTTGTTGTGAACAGCAAGATATGGGTTAAGAATTAACCCTTATTTAGCAGTTATCAGTTCTGGCAAAAGAATGTCCACATTCTTGTGAACCGCTTACATATAAACCTGCACAGGAAAAATATGGTTAGGCGAAGCGACCGGCTGGATATGAGCTGAATAGTGTTGATTGATCATTAAAGTATAAAACAAAAACAAAAGAAACCAATCCCATAAGTATTTGTTACTCCACTCCGCCTTAACCTGAGGTGTGCCTTTTATGATTTTTCAGTGGTTTGTTTTGATGCCAAGATGAACTTTGATGATAATGCAGAGTATCGTCAGGGTGACATTTTCAAGATGGATGATCTGTCAGAAACTGACCCACGTGAAGTTGAAGCAGCTCTTCATCATCTGAATTATATTGGTATGGAAGGGAGCATAGGTTGTCTAGGTAATTAAATATTGATGTACACTAAACATTTTCATAACATCATTGCTAGGTTCAAGTTAACTTAAACATATGTTGGTAAATCTGATCTGTGGCCTAAGTACAGTGGGCTTTAAGAACCATCCATGTCTAGGACACATTACATGAAAGGTTGAGTCCAGCTCTCTGCTTTGATTGTGTTTCATGATTTTATGCAAGAAACTAAACAACAGGACCCTGATTACAGGTGTACACGGTGCCAAGGAACTGCACGCCCCTTAGATGGCAGACCACAGAGGGCAGTCCAAGTCGGATCCGACAAGCTGGAGGTTGCAGCTTCCTTTTGCTACCTAGGTGATATGCTCTCTGCAGTGGGTGGTTGCGACCTTTCAACTACATCACGTGTGAAAACAGCCTGGAAGAAATTCAAGGAGTTGCTACCAGTTCTCTCTTCCCGCCACCTCTCGTTCAAGACACATGGCTGTGTGTATAGCTCTTGTGTGCGGAGCGCAATGCTCCATGCCAGTGAGACATGGCCATTGACAAAGCCAAACCTCCAACGTCTACAGCGAAATGACAGGGCAATGATCAGACAGATCTGCAATGTCAAGCCACAGGACACTGTCACCATCAGGTCCAGTGAGTTACTTGAGCGTCTTAGCATTGAAGACCTGGACCTCATCCTGAAAGAGAGAAGGCTTCGCTGGTATGGACATGTGGAATGCTCCAACGGTGCAGTCAAGACTGCCTGTGACATACAGGTAGGTGGAAAGCGGAGGCCAGGAAGGCCCAAGATGACCTGGAAGCAGCTAACAGAAAGAGATTGCAGAGAATGGAAGCTCTCTGCTATCGATCTTCATGATAACCTGGAGATCTGGTGTAAGATCTGCCATGCGTGCAGCAAGCCAGCTACCTGGCAGGGGGCCCACTTATGTGGACGTTGCCCCTGTACCTGCACGTTAATCAAAAATCCATTGATGATGATGACACTGACAAAAAGTGTGGGCCTAGATATGAATCCAGCGTTGTCTTAATAAACAAGTTTGACCACTTTCTAAATAAATTTCTATCCAAGCAGCAAACATTTAAAATGCTGATCAGACTGCATAGAACTAATTTGCAGGTTGATCTGCTTCTTTGTTGTTTACCATGTCATGATGACATTAACCCTTATCATGCTGAATATTCATTGAAGCCACACCCATTTCAGTCTGTCAACCAATCAAATTACTTGATGTAATTTATTGCTACAAATTCGTAAACTGAATGCCAAACAGTGTAGATCCTGATCAGATGGCTTCTTCAGAAGCCATCTGATCTGGATCTACACTGTTTCCAAAGGTATGGGTTGTCGTGGACCGCAAGATAAGGGTTAACCCATTGTATACTAGTGGATTCTTCCACTGCTATATGTTGGAGATGTCCATTTGTCATATACGAGGGATCAGGCCTATATTTTCATTTTTATTCTATTTTTGACTGAAAATTCTGTAAGCTAACAGTGCAGGCCCTGATCAGACACTGCATTCTGCAACGTCTGATCTGGGCCTGCACTGTTTGCCAAGGTACCCCTTTAGGGGTTTCCCGCATACAATGGATTAACAAGTCTGTGCAATGAATACTCTTGAAAAACCCACTTTATATAGTAAGAAAAAGTGGGTTTTGCAAAACTGTACTATATTTTCCTCACTTTTGCACAAAAACAGTGTTTGTGGGTACTTGTCATTACGAAAACACGGCTATACAAACGCATTGTAAACTTTACCGCCCAAAAAAAACCCTGAACATTCATAGATGAAAAATTGAAATATTTTTCTTATTTCTACTCAAAATATAGATTGTGGGTACTCGTTAGAACCACCTCAAAATATAGATTGTGGTTACATGAGGCGGTTCTAACGAGTACCCACAGTCTATAATTTAGAGCAGAAATAAGAAAAAAAAAGGTGGACCCCGTAAACCCCTGTTTTACTATATAAATGTGGGGTTCAAGGGGGTCAGAATTATATAGGCGTGTTTTTGTGATGTTAAGAGCCACTGCTGTATTAAGAACCAACCCAGAAATAAAGAAAAAATAAAAAAAAAAAAATATTCATGTATAAAATGCTAACTCATCAGGGGCAGTTGTTCAAAACAAATGATGTCTTTAGTTAACATATAGTTAAACCTTGATCATTTAATTTGGCAAATATGCTAATATTTTTGCAAATGCAAAAGCTGCTCTCATTTTTTCAGCAAAGATAACACTATATTATACTTGCTAGAGCAGTTAACAATTTGACCTCTAACGAGCTCGTTAAGCTAACGATGCTTTGAACAACTGGACCCAGGTTAACAAGTCCCATGTAATGAGCACCCCTCTAAACCCCATTTTATATTGAAAAAGTGGGGTTAACAGGCTATTCATTATTCCCTTACTTTTGCTTGAAACATAGATTATTGATACTCATTAGAACAGCCTCTGTGACCACCCCGCCCGTCGGGGCTTGGTGGAGAAATAGATAGGGCTGCATGGTGCTTACATGCAGAGCTGAAACTGACTGCATATACAAGTACTGGTAAACCGCTTAGAAGGTCCTAAGCCTGCCAAGGCAAACTGGTATGAGTTGGACCGTCCATGCATATAAACTCTTTGGGTTTCACTGGGTGGCAGGGCTTGAGATGTCATTTCATCTCATTGTCGGGTAAACGTCCCACAAAACTGGAAGCAACATCTCCAAAATGACCTCAATACTGTTGATGGGGTAAGTTTTGTTTGTTTGATTGGAGGTTTAATGTCCCCGTCAACACTGTAAAGGTCATTTTGGAGATGTTGCTTCCAATTTTGTGGGACTTTTACCCGACATTGAGATGAAATTACATCTCAAGTCCTGTCGCCCAATGAAACCAATAGGGTTTATTAGCATGGACGGTCCGCCTCACACCGCGGCTCCTGGACAGGCTTAGATTCTCTAAGTGGTTTATCAGTACTAGTGTGCGGGCCGGATTCAGCTCTGCGTGGAAGCATCATGCAGCCCATATATTTCTTCAAGCCCCTAAGGGCGGGGCCGTGATGGGGAAGTTAAACCCAAAATCAAACAAACAGCATCTTTGAGGCATCCACAATCTATGTTTGATGGAGAAAAAGGAAAATTATCAGAATTTTCAATTAGGAAAATGTCTTTTTTTGAGCCACAAAAGAATTCATTGTCTCACGGCTGTGTTTTCTTAATGTCTACAAGTATTAAAGATGTATGTATTTGTAATGAAATGACATGACTAAGCTCAACCAAGGCAACTTCATGTTGTCTTTATTTTTTTTTCCCGCTAGTTCATTGTTAACAGGATGTACATTTCTTCATTTACAGTCAATGGTGCTGGTCTTGCCATGGCAACAATGGATATTGTAAAACTTTATGGTGGGGAACCAGCCAACTTTCTAGATGTCGGAGGGGGTGTAACAGAACAGCAAGTCTATAATGCCTTCCATCTTCTTACATCAGATGCACATGTAAGAACAGACTTAAACTTCTAAATGTTTTGCTCTGTCAAGATTGAAACACATTTCCTCATACCATGTTAAAATGGGTGAAAAGTAAGATATGGGTGTTGGGAAGATTTTACGGGGTTTGTAGTAAAGGGGAATGGAACACCGTCAGGGGAGGCAACTCCTGTAAAAGTATTTTGTCTCCCATGTCAATAGGGGTCAACTGTTAAAGGAAAGAATTTGCTCCTGAGGAGCAAATTCTTTCCTTTAAGAGTAGACAACCTTTTTCAATGGGACAGGGCTGATAGAAAAGCAAGCAGGAAGTCCAGAAAGTTATCTCCCTTTTAAAAATGGTGGAAATATCTGCCAGGTGTTCCCATTCCCCTTAACTGCCTGGTTAGCACTGGGGAATGGAACACCTTCAGGGGAGGCAACTCCTGTAAAAGTATTTTGTCTCCCATGTCAATAGGAGTCAACTGTTAAAGGAAAGAATTTGCTCCTGAGGAGCAAATTCTTTCCTTTAAAAGTAGGAAAGAATTTGCTCCTGAGGAGCAAATTCTTTCCTTTAAGAGTAGACCTTTTTCAATGGGACAGGGCTGACAGAAAAGCAAGCAGGAAGTCCAGAAAGTTATCTCCCTTTAAAAATGGCGGAAATATCTGCCAGGTGTTCCCATTCCCCTTAACTGCCTGGTTAGCACTGTTTTATGTCATGTCAAGTCAGTCAGATTGCCTAACTGACAAACTTATACCTTTGCAGATAACCACTTTAGTGCACATTCTTTCACCAGAAACTGATAACTGCATTTCTTCAGGGAGAGAATGACCATAAAAATATTTCATGATCAGTGTCCATGAAAGCATGTAGCCAGACCAGATGGGGATTGAACCCACAACTTCTGATCAACAGTCAGACCTGCACCCGACTAAGCTGCTGAGAGCATATAATTTCAAGGTAACAGTCGAGTTAGTTATTATTACATTAAACTGCACTAAAGAGGACCCTGGTTATAATGAAAGTACTTGTTCCCCACCATTTTGCCATAATAACAAATTTACTGCTATAAAAATTCCTAATAATGAGCAGTGTGCATGTAATAAAGGCATTTTTACCCTTAATTACTCAAAGAAACAAATGTTGTGGACATGCGTTAGAAAAGCCTCACCGTGATTGAAACAAATATCCACAAAATTTGTTTCTTGGAGTATTAAAATATTCTTGCATATCCCCAATAATCTTTCTCATCTTGAGCTAAGGTTTCCTTTAAGGAGAATGGGAACAGCTAGCAGATTTTTACACCATTTTTCAAAGGGAGACAACTTTCAGAACTTCCTGTTCGCTTTTCTACAGGCTCAGTCCCGCTGAAAAAAGGGTCTACTCTGGAAGGAAAGAATTTTCTCCTCAGAAGCAAATTCTTTCCCTTAAGAGTTGACCCCCTTGCAGGAGTTCTCTCCCCTGTGGGTGTGTCCATCTCCCTTAATTTAAATTGTCATTAAAACAAGTTTTGTTGTTATGTCGAATATTGGTTTAAATAGGGTTGATTGTATTTTCTTAACTTCTGCATGATTCCAGCTGCAGGCACACAGTTTGGTAGGTCATTTTTCTAGTCGATGTCATCAGTTATCAGTCTCCTGTTGTCTGGGTATATTTAAACCGCAGGGCAAATTTTGAGCTCACCAAAGCCGAAGGCTACGGGGGAGCTTATAGGATAGGCAGTTGTCCGTCGTCGTCCGTGGTAGGTCGTATGACGTATGTCGTCTGCGTCAACACTTTCAAACGACATCTCCGAAGCCACTGGGCCAATAGTGCCCAAATTTCATCTGTAGCATCCATGGGTTAAGGGAATTAAGGACTGTTTTTTTTTATGAAAATCGGCTCATAAGTTTGGTTGCTATGGCAACTTAGAGTTTCTAAGACTTATAATGGGGAAAGTTGAAAAATGGCATTTACTGCCAAGCCTCTGCAGATATTTTGACAAAACTTTCATAGAAATGTTCCTTAGGTAATCCACTATCTGCCATATGATTTTAGGCCTACTGCTCATTTGTATTGGTTGCCATGGAAACCAAAATGAAAAAAATAGAAAAAAAAAAATACTTAAAAAATCATCTCCTCAGAAACCGTAGGCAATATGAGGCTGAGTGTTTACGGAAATATTCACCATATTTGCCTTTACAGGTTTTGTGTTTTTTATGATATTCGGCTCTTTAGTTTGGTTGCTATGGCAACTTAGATTTTCCATAGACTTATAATGGGGAAAATTGAAAAATGGCATTAACTGCCAAGCCTTTGCAGATATTTTGACAAAACTTCCATAGAAATGTTCCTTGAGTAAACTTCTCTCAGTCATATGCTTTTATGTCAACCTGGGGGTCCCCTAGGTTGTGCCGGGGCCATGCCCCGCCCCCTCCACTTCATAAAATGCCTTGTATCTCAGAAACCTTACAGATCCCCACCCCTAAACCATATATATTCTTGTTCCTTATGATAAAACTCTACTTCATAATAGGCCATATATCTCAGAAACCATTCAAATCCCCACCCCATAATCACATATATTCTTGTTCATTGTTATTAGACACATTCAGTCACCCGGCTTGGGGGTCCGCAGGGGCCATTTCTTTCTCTGCCACTACATAAAATGGCCTCATATCTCAGAAACCATTCAGATCACCACCGTTTAACCATATATTCTCTTGGTCCTTATGATAAGACATACTCAGTGACAACAATCTTGGGCTTTTCTGGGATCTGCCATGCCTGAATCCCTCCATTTCTTAAAAGGCCTTACATCTCAGAACCATAAATATCCCCACTGCTAAACCATACATATATATGTCTTTGTTCCTTTTGATAAGATGCATTTAGTGATACCAACCAGGGCTCCATTGGGTCCATGCTCCACCCTCTCTACTTTATAAAACACCTAATATATCAGATACAGTCCACATGGGTGCTCATTTGGGTATGGGGTTTGTTTGGGAGACTTTATAATTGGTAGATTAAAATCATATCATGTTATGATACATGGCTGCCAGTGGGCAGTGTCCACCTGGTTTATGAAATTTGGCACTTTGGTTTGTTTAGAAGCCTCCGTGGTGTAATGGGTAACCCTACTTGCCTTGTAAACCAGGGATCACAGGGTAGATCCCGGGCTTCTCCAGACTTTCGGATGAGTCTTTAAATCGAGGTCCATACGACCTTAGCTGTTGGTAGGACCTAAAACTCAAACACTCACTGTTTGGTTTGTTTGCTATGGCAAGTTAAGAGTTTCCATTGACTTATAATAGGAAAAATTGAAAAGTGACATCAATGCTTTTCAAGATAGTTTGTCACACTTTCATAGAAATGTTCCTTTAATAATGTTCTTTTTGGCCTATTTGTTGCCACAGGTGGGAAATTGTTAATTGTCATCTGTTGTCCTGCAACAATACATTCAAGCGACATCAGAATCTGATTGGGTCCAAATTTTATCTGTAGCATCCTTGGGCACAGGGCTTCCATGGTTAATTAAAATACATTGCTGCCAGTGGGTAGTGGCCCCCTGAGATCTGGTGAGCATTGTGGCCCATGGGCCTCTTGTTATCGGTACACTGACAAATCACCATGAAATGAAATTTGCTACAGTAAAGCCAATGAAATACCTCCCTAAATGACAGTTTTTTATGACAATTATTCCTTAACTTTTAATTTCAGGTAAAAGCTATTCTTGTGAATGTATTTGCTGGGATTGTGAACTGTAACAACATGGCCAATGGTATAATAAAAGCTTATAAAGAAGCTAATATAACTTGCCCAATGGTAATAAGGTTAGAAGGTAAGTTACTCCTAAGTATCTAAACACCTCAAATCCTTACCACAAAAAATCTAAAAATAGCCATCGGAAGAGATGGCAAATCCCCCGACCAAAAGCCAGTATGGCCTTCAGAAGATTGTTTACCAATAAAAAGTGCACCAGAATTAAACCAACAATATATCAAAAAAGTATTGCAGATATGGCCATCACAAGATTATACTATCAGGGGAGATAACTAAAAAACCAGGGCACTCGCAATTATGGCTCTTGGGCATGACATGCCTGCTTAAGGTCATGTATTTCTGTACAAAGTACCATCAATATGTCTCAAAGGGTATTGGAGATATGGTGATCACAAGCTGGTCATACTGTTATATTGGAAGGGTAGATAACTCAAATACCACAGCACCAACAGTTGTGGTTCTTGCACATGACACCACTTTTGTACCTTGTATGCAATTGCGCCAAG
Organism: Lucinisca nassula; assembly: GCA_963580285.1. NCBI lineage: Eukaryota > Metazoa > Mollusca > Bivalvia > Lucinida > Lucinidae > Lucinisca > Lucinisca nassula. Next base: position 126,766,979 of record OY757016.1, on the reverse strand, counting down.
TTCCTTCAATATATCTCAAATCAAACAAACAAATATCTCAAACGGTGTTGGAGTTATGGCCATCACAAGGTTATATTGTCAGGGGAGATAACTAAAAAACCCAGAGCACCCAGAGTTGTAATTCTTGAGCATGACGCACCTGCTTATCCTCATGTACATCTGCATCAAGTACCACTTATATGTCACAAAGGGTATTGGAGGTACGGTGATCACAAGGTGGTCATACTGTTATATTGGAAGGGGGGATAACTCAAATATCAAAGCACCCAGAGTTGTCGTTCTTAGGCATGAAGCACTGACTCAACCATGTATACAATTGTACTAAGTACCATCAATATATCTCAAAGGGTATTGGAGTTATGGCCATCACAAGGTTATATTGTCAGGGGAGATAATTAAAAAACTAGGGCACACAGAGTTGTGGTTATGGCCATCACAAGGTTGCGTCTACAGACGGACGGATAGACGGACGGACGGACAGACGGACGGACCCCAGGCTGATCACTACATCCCCCGAACCTATTCGGTCGGGGGATAAAAATTGAACAAGTACAGTTTACCTGCTGATATTGTGTCTAAAAATAGCTTGGGATGAAAACAGTGTAGACACTGATGAGATGCAACATTCTGTGGCATCTCATCTGAGTTTACACTGTGTGTGGAGACCTGCCTGTCCAAATACGTATGATAGATATGCTATTCAAGTCTGACTCTTCACATTTCCTCTCTGAAATCTCTTGTCTGTTTCAGACTAAAAGAGTTGTATGAAATTAATTGTCCTCCATCTTGTCAAAGAAAAGCAGGGGACATAGTTTTCAGTGTTCCTGAAATTTTGTAATTATGTAATGAAGTAATCCTGCATTTGATAATATTCTTGTGTGCACAACTCCTGTAACAGTTTTGGACCAATCATTTTGAAACATTGCAGGCATTTTCAGCAAGGTCTGAAAATGAACTCTCTATACTAGTGGTTTGAAATTTGATATATGAATTTTATGCCCTCATGAAAAAATAGCTGAAACATATCTTTTTTTCTCATCAGGACTATGCCCTAGTCATAGTAACAGGTGAGGAGGAGTAACAAGAATTGTTAAAGAACTATTTTTCCCTTATTTTTCAAAAAAAAAAACATCAACAAACAAACAAAAACAACAACAAAAAACAAAAAATGAACTTAAAATGCCATCTGCTATCAATGCTTAATGCTGTAAGGATTAACAAAGGCCAGCTTTTTTAGACTGATTTTGCTTGTCCGATTTCATCATATCATGCCAAATGTTTATTTCAGGAAATCATGCCGATACAGCCATGGAAATCCTTAAAAAGAGTGGCCTTCCTATTATAGTAGCCGATGGTATGATTGATGCTGCCAAGAAAGTTGTGGCATCCTTGCCAACATCTTGATAACTTCTTACAACTAAGATATAAATAACAAAATATAAAAGGGCGGGGCCAAAGCTGCTGATTAAGGGTATTAAGAAGGATAATTAATTAACCCTTTTTGTACCAAATGGAATCTTCCTCCTTATATATGGCAGGAGTCCATTTCAAAATTTAGGGGTGTCAGGTTGTGTTTTCTTCAAAATCTATTTGGAAACAAGCTGAACATTTTGCAAACAGCATAGGCCCTGATCAGATGCCGCATTCTGCGGTGTCTGATCTGGGCCTGAACTGTTTGCCAACTACCCGTTTTGGGGTTTCCGGTACAAAATGGGTTAAGGGCTGATTTTCTTTAGACCTCTTCAGAAACCTATAGTGTGGGTACTTGTTAGAATCATCTCGATGGGGCGATTATAACAAGTACCCACAATACAGGTTTTCGTGAAGAAATAAGAAAAATTATCCCCACCTCAATGAGGCAGTTCTAACAAGTACCCAGACTACAGGGTTTGTTTTTGAAGAAATAAGTAAACTTATCCTTGCTTCAATGAGGCGATTCTAACAAGTACCCACAGTACAGGTTTTCATGAAGATATAAGAAGAATTATCCTTGCCTCGATGAGGCGATTCTAACAAGTACCCAGAATACAGGGTTTGTTTTTGAAGAAATAAGAAGAATTATCCTTGCCTCGATGAGGCGATTCTAACAAGTACCCAGAATACAGGGTTTGTTTTTGAAGAAATAAGAAAAGTTATCATTGCCTCGATGAGGCAATTCTAACACGCACCCAGAGTACAGGGTTTGTTTTTGAAGAAATAAGAAAAATTATCCTTGCCTCGATGAGGCAATTCTAACAAGTACCCACAATACAGGGTTTGTTTTTGAAGAAATAAGAAAAATTATCCTTGCCTCAATGAGGCAATTCTAACACGCACCCAGAGTACAGGGTTTGTTTTTGAAGAAATAAGAAAAAATATCTTTGCCCCGATGAGGCAATTCTAACACGCACCCAGAGTACAGGGTTTGTTTTTGAAGAAATAAGAAAAAATATCCTTGCCTCAATGAGGCAGTTCTAACAAGTACCCAGAGTACAGGGTTTGTTTTTGAAGAAATAAGAAAAAGTATCCTTGCCTCGATGAGGCAATTCTAACAAGTACCCACAATTCAGGGTTTGTTTTTGAAGAAATAAGAAAAATTATCCTTGCCTCGATGAGGCAGTTCTAACAAGTATCCACAATTCAGGGTTTGTTTTTGAAGAAATAAGAAAAATTATCCTTGCCTCGATGAGGCAGTTGTAACAAGTACCCACAATTCAGGGTTTGTTTTTGAAGAAATAAGAAAAATTATCCTTGCCTCGATGAGGCAGTTCTAACAAGTACCCACAATACAGGGTTTGTTTTTGAAGAAATAAGAAAAAGTATCCTTGCCTCAATGAGGCAGTTCTAACAAGTACCCACAATTCAGGGTTTGTTTTTGAAGAAATAAGAAAAATTATCCTTGCCTCAATGAGGCAATTCTAACAAGTACCCACAATTCAGGGTTTGTTTTTGAAGAAATAAGAAAAAGTATCCTTGCCTCAATGAGGCAATTCTAACACGCACCCAGAGTACAGGGTTTGTTTTTGAAGAAATAAGAAAAATTATCCTTGCCTCAATGAGGCAATTCTAACAAGTACCCACAATTCAGGGTTTGTTTTTGAAGAAATAAGAAAAATTATCCTTGCCTCGATGAGGCAGTTCTAACAAGTACCCAGAGTACAGGGTTTGTTTTTGAAGAAATATGAAAAATTATCCTTGCCTCAACGAGGTGATTCTAACAAGTACCCAGAATACAGGGTTAGTTTTTGAAGAAATAAGAAAAAATATCCTTGCCTCAATGAGGCAATTCTAACAAGTACACAGAATACAGGGTTAGTTTTTGAAGAAATAAGAAAAAATATCCTTGCCTCAATGAGGCAATTCTAACAAGTACACAGAATACAGGGTTCGTTTTTGAAGAAATAAGAAAAATTATCCTTGCATTGATGAGGCAATTCTAACAAGTACCCACAATTCCGGGTTTGTTTTTGAAGAATTAAGAAAGAATTATCTTTTCATTTTCCTATATGGTAAACTTATATTCTTACATACAGTCAAACTTCAGTGACTCAAACAGTTTTGGAACTAAGGAAGTTTGTTTTAGACAGGGACAGTGCTAGTCACTGAGGGTTGATCATAGTGCCAGGTAGGAAGGCATTCTGGGGATATTTTAGGGATCTGCTATAAATTAATATATGTTGTGTGACTCATCAGAATGAGAGCACAAGCATATATTTTCAGGCTAAAAAACACTAAATTACATTGTATCACTTACTGTAATGATCCTAAGTATTGGGACAGATGAGTCGAAGCAAACATTGTAGACCCAGATCAGACTGCTCCTGAAGGAGCAGTCTGATCAGGGTCTACACTGTTTGCCATTCCGGCGGCACCTTTTGGACTCATTACTGGATCATGAAACAAATTTGTTAAAATCTTAAGAGAATTACAGGAAGTCCTCAAGGTGTCTGAACTTCTAGGAATTTTACGGTAATTCTTGTTATCTGAAGCTAAAGAATATACTACCAAGGGTTTGAAACAGCCCGGGCAATTAAGCAATCAATGTTTGAGTCATAAAAGCTTCTCTGTACATAGGCCTGGATCACCTTAATCCTGCTGAATACTACAAGCCCCTAACTTTGCAAAGAATGTAGATCCAGATTAAATGGCTTCTAAAGAAGCCATCTGTTCTGCATCTGCACTGTTTGTCATTCAGTTTTTGAACTTGAATGAATACGTTATATCAAGTAAGTTGATTGGTTGATAGACAGAAATGGGTGTGGCGAAATGAATTTATTCAGCAGGATAAGGGTTAACTGTTTCTTTACAAAACAATCTATATTGGTATGAACAAATGTCGAATAATGAAGATTGCTAAAAAAAAGAAACATTACGACTAAACATGCAACATAGTGCATGTTTCACATCTCCAAAATGGCTACTTTTCTGATAAAAATCATTTGTATTATTCTTATTTATACTGCAAACATAGGTTGTGGGTGCTCGTTAGAACTGCCTCAACTAAGGAGTACCCACAACCTATGTCTTGGAGCAGAAATAAGAAAATGTGTAACCCATAAACCCCAGTTTTCTCCATATAAAGTGGGGTTTAGGGGGTGTTTATTTCACGGACTTGTTCATGTGATGACATGAAGGGAAATTCCGCTATTAAGACCAGATAAAAATTAGACAATCTTTTTCAGACAATCTTTTTAAAGAAATAAGTTTAAAAGGTTTCAGTTAGTCCTTCTTTTTTCTATATCAAGTGTTGACTAGTAAGAGATTACCATTGGGTGTGCCTAAAAGTGGTCCTAAAGACTACTTTTGGACAGTTGCAAAGGTGGTCTGAATATAGACATTTTACAGTATTATGGTTTATAGCCAGGATGCTAAGTAGTTGGCATGGGTTGGATTTCATTGAACCTCTCAAGCCCTACGGAAAATTCTGGAGCAGTGGGCAGTCTTAAGTTTTTTTTCCTTATTTTTTTTTTATTTTTTTTTTTTTTGAGAAAAAAGGGTTAACATTCCCTGTGAAGGGTCTGCCTCATTCACATGTAATGTCAAGCCTCATTTTCTCTGTAAAATAGGTAAAATACTTTGAAAACTTTTCTGCTCGTAGTGATAAGTGCTTGAAGAGTTAATCTTATAAGTTATATGTTGAAAGTGTGTGTGATATAAATAGGGCTATGGGACTAATCAATACTGTAGGCTAGCGCACAATAATTTTGACTGTGATCTCATTGTTTTCATGTAGAGAGGAATACATACAACACATAATTTTGTTCACTATTTTTAACCACTTAGATACCAATAACAACACCTGTCACCTGCTTTGTTCTGCTGGTTACATAAAAAGTCATTATTACAAAAAGTGTTGACCCAGATCTGACTGCATCTGACTGCTCCTTCAGGAGCAGTCTGGTCAAGGTCAACACGTTTTGCCTGTGTGCAAGAACATGTTTGAAAAGTTTGCAAGAAGGTGCAGCAGAAGACATAAACAGACAACATTTTCAGATGCATTTTTTGCATCCTAAGTGTTCAGCAAGGGAGACAACTTCCATGATTTTATGTTTGCCTTCCTGTCAACTTAGCCTGACTAAAATAAGTCTACTCTTATAGGAATAAAGCAAATTCATTCCTTTCAGAGCAGAGCCTTTGAGAGTAGAACCTGCCGCCCCGACAGTTCAGTCAAATATGTGTCTGTTTGGTGATCAGGAGATCGCTGGTTTGATACCTGCTGGGTCTGGAACATTCTTTGTGGATCTTAATCATGAAATCTTTTCTTTGGTCATTTTCTGCCTTGATATTCCCTAAATAAACTCCAAACAAACAATTAAACAAGGGAGACAACTTCCATGTTTATATGTTTTCCTGCCTTAAAACTGAGCCCCTCTAAAAAGTATTCTTATAGAAATGAATTTGCTCTTCAAGAACAAAGTCATAGCTTTGTGAGTAGAATCTATAATTAAAGCAGAAAGTGTTGGCTCCCCTATCAGTGTATCCATGTCTCCCGATTCTGATGCTGCTGAATGAATTAATTTAGCCACACCCATTTCTGACTATCAAAAAATCATATTATTAGAGTGTATTCATTCAAATTCGCACACTGAATAACAGTGTAGATCCTGATCAGATGGCTTCTTCAGAAGCCATCTGATCGGGATCTACACTGTTTGCAAAGGTTTGGGTTGCTATGTTCAGTGGGATAAAGGTTAAACCAGCTGCACTGTATACACATTAGTGTCAGAGTGGTTGGGTGAGGCAAAGGTGACATGTAGCTTGCTTCAGTGGGGTGTCCAATTGATATTGACTTACAGTTGGACAGGGCCTGCTGTCCTTGCAGCAAGTAAGGGCAGAGGGAGGATGTTGTTATTTCTTCTGTTTCTACTCTTCCATTCATTTTCCTCTTACTCCTCAGTCCCTCACTTTCATCTCCTCCTCTGTCTATTCTATCTTTTTTCCCTCCTATCTCTTTCCCCCCTTTCTCTGGGAGACAACACAAATGATCCACAAGGGTTTACGTGTCGTTAAACCCAAAACAATCAATCAATAAATAGCCTCATGAGCAAAGGCACCAAATTGTTCTTATTCTGTTGGTTTGAGTTTTAACAGCCCAGTGAATACTATTTAGGTCATATTGAGCCAGCCCCTTAGTTTACCAAACCACACTTTTCCTGGGTATGCTTGTACATAAGCTGTCAAACAGTGCAGTATACACTCTTTCTCAAAACTGACAACTGCCCTTCTTGAATGAATGACTGTAGACAAGATTTCATTATCAATATCCATCATAGAATATTGCCAACCCTACAGGTATAAAACTCATCCTGGGGCCAGTTGTTCAAAGCATACGTAGCTTAACTAGCTGATAAGTGGTCACATTGTCAACTGTTCTAGTGAGTACAGATACAGTGGTATTTTTGCTGAAAAAAATGGTAGCCGCTTTTGCATCTGCATCTGCAAAAGCTGCACATTTTTTCAACAAAAATATTAACACATTTGCCATATTAAATGATCAAAGTTTAAACAATATGTTGACTAACGACATAGTTTTGAACAACTGGCCCCAGGTGGTTTAACCCTTTCAGTTTGTTTGATTCGTGGTTTAACGTCCCCGTCAACACTGTAAAGGTCATTTTGGAGACCTCGCTTCCAGTTTTGTGGGACTTTTACCCGACCTTGAGATGAAATGACATCTTAAGCACTGCCGCCCAGTGCAACCAATATGGCTTATTAGCATGGAAGGTCCGACTCGCACCGCTTTGCCTGTGCAGGCTTTGATCCTCTAAGCGGTTTACCAGTACTTGTGTGCGGTAGGTTTCAGCTCTGCGTGGAAGCATCGTGCAGCCCATATATTTCGTCAAGTCTCGATGGGCGGGGGCCATTAACCCTTTCAGATCTGAGTTTCTAAAATGGACTTATCCATCTTTCAATTTAATTTGGACATGTCCATGCTTGTCTTCATGTGTGATACTTCACTAGACTTGAGATTCTTTTTTTGCACCTGCTTTAATTAAGCGTGGCGCGATATAGGTGTCCATTTTTTTGTAAGTTCATCCGTTAAGCCGTCAACATTTGCGACCACCATTACTTTCACCCTAATGTAAGAGTCCATTTCGCGAGAACTGTAAGAGCTTCATTAATGATACTTGGTACAAGCTTACATATAGGTGTGACAACGTTTATGCAGGCATCAATGTTTGACCTTGACATAAATTTCATGTTTCAGTGACTTCGAGCCTCGCTCGGGTCACATGTGAGCCGCCAAGTTCTGAAACGGAAGGTCAGGTGGTTTTTCTCCGGGTACTCCGGTTTTCGCCCACCTCTGATTAATGATCGGCTCGATATGAGTGAAATAATCTTGAAAGGGCCGTAAAACCCCTGGTGTTCTATAATAAAATGAATGCTGTGTGTACACATTAGAATCGCCTCATCGAGGCGATTCTAATGAGTACACACAGCATTCGTTTGCAAGTTAAAATTCGAAAATCTCCTTAATTTTAACACTACTTCTTATGCAGTAGAATTCTCTTGGGACTCAAAAACGGGTTCGACTCAGCCATGGTAAACGAGCCATCGGTGTTCGAGCCATCGAAGTTCTACTGTATATTAAGGTTTTTCTCAGGTGATCATTTTATAAATAAGCTGACTCTCGTTATCTTGAATGCTGATAACTAAACTTATTGCTCAAGTCTTACTAACTTTTAGAAAATGTTGTTTTGGTTTGGTTATTTTTTCCTTAGATTTCAACTCCTTTTATATAAAACTGTTATTTCAAGCCAAAAATTGTGTCTGTGGAGTTGGAGATAATGAGAGTCGATTATATCTGACATTAACATTACTTTAACCCTTAAGATGTCAATCAAAACAATTGTTGTCTGCCTTGTCTGCTGGTCACTTTACAAGTCATTGTTGTAAACAGTGTGGACCCTGATCAGACTGCTCCTCTAGGAGCAGTCTGATCAGGTTTCATACTGTTTGCCATTTATGGTTTATATATGCTATAATATTTTTAAAAAGTTTGCTAGATGTGCACCAGATGACATCAGCAATCAACATTTTCCCACATCTTAAGGGTTAACCCACCAGATTTTGCATTTGACTCTGGTCATCTTATTTACACTTGAAGGGGCATTCAGTATAGGGATTTTACCTTGCATCATGTTAGCAAGTTTTGTGTAATGAACACACCCTGAAAACGTCACTTTTGTATGGAGAAAACTGGGTTTCACAGGAGTATACACTATTCTCCTTGTTTTTGCTTAAGGGGAACGGGTACACCTTCAGCAGAGGCAACTCCTGCAAAATTATTTTTGTCTCCCATGTCAGTAGGGGTCAACTCTTAAAGGAAAGAATTTGCTCCTGAGGAGCAAATTCTTTCCTTTAAGAGTAGACCCCTTTTTCCTTAGGACAGGGCTTACAAAAAAGTGAACAGGGAGTCCCGAAAGATTGTCTCCCTTTGAAAAATCACGAAAATCTTCCAGGTGTTCTCATTCCCCTTAAAAACATTGCTTTTGGTTAGAACTGCCTCCATGAAGCAGTTCTTACAAGTACCTGCAATACTAGTTTGAATTAGAAATAAGAAAAATTGCAAACACTTTCAACTGAAAAATGGTAGTTCTAGAGATATGAAATACACCATTTTATTGACTATCCTGTATTTGGAGGTCATCTGTATTAAATCAGGTCAAAAATCAATAATCAAGTTTTTAATTGTGTCAATAAAATTGTCATTAACTTCGGTCGAGGCCAATACAGCTGACCGAGGACCTGTAACTGGGACAATAGGAAATTACTTGATTACTCACATTATAGTAACAAGTGTGTACATGTATATAGTATACATACAGAGAAATGGGTCGTCATGTCAGGTCTCATTTCTTTCTTCATACAGTATATTATTAATTGACTATCCTGTATTGATCCGAGTCATCCATATTAACACCAGGTCAACCAATATTAACTGAGGTCAAGTGAGGTCAAAAAATCAATAATCATGTTTTTTAATTGTGCCAATTAATAAAATTGTCATTAATCAAGTAATTTTGCACTGACCCATTTACAGGTCCTCGGTCGGCTGTATTGGCCCTCGCCCTCGGCCTTTGGCCTCGGGCCAATGCATCAGACCTTGGACCTGTACCTTGGCCGATATGGAATAACTTGATTAATAACATTATACTATTAATTCACTATCCTGTATTGATCAGAGGTTATCCATATTAACACCAGGTCAACCAATATTAACAGAGGTCAAGTGAGTTAAAAAAATCAATAATCATGATTTTAACCTCGTACTAATATCTGCAATCAGTATTGAAATTCTTGAACTTTATTGCTAATAAGCCATATTAACCTGAGGTGAAATCCAAATTAATCAGAGGTGAAATCCATATTAACCTGAGGTGAAATCCTATAAATCTGATATGAAATCATCAGAAAGAATGATGTTAATTAATAAAATTGTCATTAATCAAGTAACAAAATTACTTTATTAATAACATTATTTTATTAATTGACTATCCTGTATTGATCGGAGGTCATCCGTATTAACACCAATATTAACTGAGGTCAAATGAGGTAAAAAAATCAATACTCATGTTTTTTTTTAATTGTGTCAATTAATAAAATTGTCATTAATCAAGTAATTTCGCATTGACCCAGTTACAGGTCCTCTGTCAGCTGCATCGGCCCTCAGCCTTCGGCCTTGGGCCAATGCCTGTACCTGGGCCAATACGAAATTACTTGATTAATAACATTATATTATTTTTGCAGTTTGTCAAAATATGTTGAAGATGCCTAGAAAATTATCACAGTTGTCATTTAAGTGCACTTCGTATCATAACACACACCCAAGCGGCCCGGGTTCGAATCCCACCATAGTCAGGGATTTTTTTCAGGCTATGCTTCTTTCCTTTGTTAGGCTTTCATGTGGTAAGAAAAGCATGTAAGAAATACTCCTGTAAACCCAAGTTTTCTCTACATGGGTGTACATGATCATCTGAACAAACAGCAGCACCTTTTTAAATGGTCTGATCTGGTTTGCACTGTTTGCCACTGTACCAGTATTATTTGTATGTAGACCCCAACATGCTTAGATTTTGAAATTATGGCTTTATAGCACTATTGTTTGAGTTCAAAGTGAAAACCATGTTTTCTAAACAACCATGTTATATGCAAATAAAAATGTATATATTATATAGAAGAATGACCATTTATGATCCTTTATGCATTGTTGTTAATAAATATTAGTATTACAACAACACGCCCATGTGCTAAAATGATGGCATCTAACTTGCATTTTTCAGATGTTTTTTTTTCTTATTTACAGTCAAAACATAGATTGTGAGTACTTGTTAGAACTGCCTCGTATAGCCCCTGCCCATCAGGGCTTGAAGAAATAGATTGGGTTGTATGGTGCTTCCATGCAGAGCTGAAACCGACTGCACATGAGTATTGGTAAATTGCTTAGAGGTTCTAAGCACGCCCAGGAAAAGTGGTGTGAGTCAGACCGTCCGTGCATATAAACCCTAGTGGTTTCATTGGGGGACAGGGCTTGAGATGTCATTTCATCTAAATGTCGGGTCAAAGTCCCACAAAATTGGAAGCGATGTCTCCAAAATGACCTATACAGTGTTGATGGGGACGTTAAACCTCAAATCAAACAAAGAACTGGTTCATGAGTACCAAGAATCAGTCAATGTTGGTAGGGGAAGGGCCATAACTGAGCCCCGCCAAGCTAATTTGTGTTTTCGAGCATTCTGTTATGACAAATTTTAACTGCGCATGCCCAGCCATACAGAGGGGCCAGGGATATGTCTTTCTGTCTGAAGGTTCCTCTTGATTCACCGCTTGTATGAGCGAGCAGCGAAGGTTCTGGCGAGACTGCACGGATGCGCAGGCTCGCCTGAACCTTCGCTGCTCGCATAGGCGATAAGTACCAAAATCGCTTGACGGGGCCCAACTAATGTTGGTAGAACTCATGGCCCAGCCCCCTCTGCTGTTCTGAAAGGCAATAAAATATGTTTAACCTGCAATCTCTGTTTTTGAGCAAAAATAGGAAAATAATGTATACCCCGTAAATCCCACTTCTCTATATACATGTTAAATGGGGTTTATACGGGTGTTCATTTCACAGGCTTGTTAACCTGATGTATAATAATACCTTTTCCTTTAAACAGCATTTGTGAGGTGTGTGAGTGATTTTTAAGTGTGTATAATATAATACCAGATGATTTTATAATGAATTGTTTATGATTACTTAGGGGGAGGGGTGTTCTAAGTCAGATTGTATTTACAATGTTAATACCATGCTATAAAAATTAATCATGATGTGAAATAAGAAATACAATTTAGTTTCTTAAGAGAATCTTTCTTATTTTTGTGTTTCCCTTATGAATATTTAAGGTTTAGTCAGTCAGTGTCTGCTAGTCATAAATAAAGTGGATGGTATTTTCAGTTTTTCCTTCCCATTTTCCGACATTTATCTGAATCACCTGCTAAGCAGCGATTCTTATGAAATGTTAAAAGTCTGATTTTTTTCCTGGAAAAATAATGTGGTAGTCCAGTCCACTTCTTGGATACACTTAAGGGGAATGAGAACAGCTGGCAGATTTTCTGCCATTTTTTAAAGGGAGACAACTTTCGGGGCTTCCTGTTCGCTTTTCTATAAACCCTGTCCCAATGAAAAAGGGGTCTACTCTTAAAGGAAAGAATTTGCTCCTGAGGAGCAAATTCTTTCCTTTAAGAGTTGACCCCTATTGACCTGGGAGACAAAAAATACTTTTGCAGGAGTTTTCTCCCCTGAAGGCGTATCCATTCCCCTTAAATACCTCTATTTTTTAGCTCACCAGAGCCGAAGGCTCCGGGGGAGCTTATAGGATAGGCAGTTGTCCGGCGTCGTCGTCGTTGTCGTCGTCGTCGTCTGACGTCAACACTTTCAAACATCTTCTTCTCTGAAGCCACTGGACCGATTCAGCCCATATTTTATCTGTAGCATCCTTGGGCTGGGGGATTGAAAGTTTGTGTTTTTTATCAAAATCGGCTCATTAGTTTGGTTGCTATGGCAACTTGTAGTTTCCATAGACTTATAATGGGGAAAATTGAAAAATGGCATTTACTGCCAAGCCTCTGCAGATATTTTGAGAAAACTTTCATAGAAATGTTCCATAGGCCATCTACTATCTGCTGTATGATTTTAAGCCTTCTGCTCATTTTTATTGGTTGCCATGGAAACCAAAATGCAAAAAATAGACAAAAAATACTTAAAAAATCATCTCCTCAGAAACCATATGCTCTAGGAGGCTGAGACTTTATGAAAATATTCACCATATTTGCCTTTACAGGTTTTGTGTTTTTTATGAAATTTGGCCTTTTAGTTTTGTTGCTATGGCAACTTAGAGTTTCCATTGACTTATAATGGGGAAAACTGTAAAATGGCATATACTGCCAAGTTATTGCAGATATTTTTACAAAACTTACATAAACATGTTCCTTGAGTAAACTTCTCTCAGCCATATGCTTTTATGTCAGCCTCGGGGTCCCCTAGGTTGTGCTGGGGCCATGCCCCGCCCCCTCCACTTCATAAAATGCCTTATATCTCAGAAACCTTACAGATCCCAACCCCTAAACCATATATATTCTTGTTCCTTATGATAAGATGCATTAAGTGACACCAACCTGGGGGTCCCCCGGGATGTGCCGGGGACATGCCCTGCCCCCTCTATTTCATAAAATGCCATTTATTTCAGAAACCATTCAGATCCCCACCCCTAAACTATATATATTCTTGTTCCTTATGCTAAGATGCATTAAGTGACACCAACCTTGGGGTCCCCCCGGGATGTGCCGGGGACATGCCCCACCCCCTCCACTTCATAAAATGCCATTTATCTCAGAAACCATTGAGATCCCCACCCCTAAACCATATATATTCTTGTTCCTTATGATAAGACACATTCAGTGATACCAACATTGGGGTCTCTCTGGGGTGGGCTGGGGCCATGCCCCACCCTTCCACTTCATAAATGCCATATATCTCAGAAACCATTCAGATCCCCACCCCTAAACTATATATATTCTTGTTTCTTATGATAAGACGCATTCAGTGACACCAATCTGAGGGTCCCCTAGGATGTGGCGGGGCTTATGCCCCACCCCCTCCACTTCGTAAAAGGCTGAATATCTCAGAAACCGTTCATATCCCCACCCCTAAACCATTTAAGTTCTTGTTCCTTATGATAAGACGCATTCAGTGATACCAACCTTAGGGTCTCCCTTGCCGCACGGGGGCTATGCCCGACCCCTCCACTTCATAAAAGGCCCAATATCTCAGAAACCATTCAGATCCCCACCCCTAAACGATATAAATTCTTGTTCCTTATGTTAAGATGCATTCAGTGATATCAACCTAAAGATCTCCCAGGCTGCACCAGGGCTATGCCCCAACCTTCCACTTCATAAAAGGTGATATATCTCGGAAACCCTTCAGATCCCCACCCCAAAACCATGTATATTCTTGTGTCTTATGAAAAGACGCATTCAGTGACACCAATCTGGGGGTCCCCTAGGATGTGCCAGGGCTATGCCCCACCCCCTGCACTTAGTAAAAGCCCAATATCTCAGAAACCGTTCAGATCCCCACCCCTAAAGCATATAAATTCTTGTTCCTTATGATAAGACGCATTCATTGATACCAATCTAAGGGTCTCCCGGGCCGCACGGGGGCTGTGCCCCACCCTTCCACTTCATAAAAGGTGATACGTCTCGGAAACCATTCAGATCCCCATCCCAAAACCATATATATTCTTGTTCCATATGATAAGACACATTCATTGAAACCAACCTGGGGGTCCTCTGGGATGTGCCCGGGCCATGCCCAACCCCCTCCACTTCGTAAAAGGCTCAATATCTCGGAAACCATTCAGAACCCCCAACCCTAAACCATATATATTTTTGTTCCTTATGATGAGACACATTCAGTGATACCAACCTAGGGGTCTCTGGGGGTGTGCTGGGGCTATGCCCCACCCTTCCACTTCATAAAATGCAATATATCTCAGAAACTGTTCAGATCCCCACCCCTAAAATATGTATATTTGTGTTCCCTATAATAAGACTCATCCACTCACATCAATGCGTGTATGTGCTAGGGCAACATGCTGATGCCATGGCCCACGCCTCTACTTCATAAAAGGCCATATATCTCAGACACCATTAAGATCCCCACCTCATAATCATATATATTCTTGTTTCTTATGATGAGACACATTCAGTCACACAAACTTGGTGGTCCACAGGGGCCATTCCTCTCCTCATCATTTCATAAGAGGGCCTCATATCTTGGAAACTGTTCATATCCCCACCCCTAAACAATATATTTTCTTGGTCCTTATTATAAGACACATTCAGCGGCAACAATCTTGGCTTTCCTGGGGTCTGCCAGGGCTATGCTCCAACCCCTTCTCAGCTTAAAAGGCCTTATATCTCAGGAACAGTACACATCCCAACCCCTAAACCATATATATTCATGTGCCTTATGATAAGATGGATTCAGTGATACCATTCAGGGCTCTGTCGGGTCCATGTCTCATCCTTCCTCCTCATAAAAGGCCTAATATTTCAGATACAGAGTCCACATGGGTGCTCATTTTGAAATGGGGGTTTGTTTGGGAGACTTTATAATCAATAAATTAAAACCTGAAACCATACATGGCTGCCAGTGGGCAGTGTCCGCCTGAGTTCTGGTGAGCATTGTGGCCCATGGGCCTCTTGTTTTATCTAAAATTTCAAGACTCTTGCTAGTTTGTATAGCTGAGCAGGCCTTACCTGGTCTCAATCCCCAAATGACAGGGGCTCTTATATTACAGGGATCAACCATGGTTTTTCATGCATTAACATTTGCAAGGTCCAGAGGAAGCTGTTTATACCCCCGGCATACGAAGTATGCAATGGGGGTATATAGTTTTTGTCTTTTCCGTCTGTCTGTCTGTGTGTCCGTAAACAATTATTTTGTGTCAAAGATATCTCAGGAACTGCTTCACATAGAAACTTGAAATTTTGCAAACATGATCAGTATGACTAGTTGTATTGTGGGAAAGAAAATAAGGGCCAAGGGGTCAGGCCTTTTAAAGTTATTTCCCTTTGTAGTTCTTGTTGTTTAATTGTGTATATTTTTATTATTTTGTGTCAAAGATTTCTCAATAACCACTGTACATAGAGACTTAAAATTTGGTAGCAACAACCAGTATGACTACTTGTTTCAGCTTCAACATGAAGCTGCTTGGCTGAATGTTCAAATATCTTCTGAGGGATCCGGCAAATGTTAATGCAATGAAGTAACCATGGATGATCGTTATTCTTGCATCACTTACGATTAGCTGCTAGGCTGAATGTTCAAATATCTTCCGAGGGATCCAGCAAATGTAAATGCAATGTGGTAACCATGGATGATCATTATTCTTGCATAACTTATGATACAGACAGCAAATTTTGACGAAAAGGCCCAAAGCTCCATATAAACTCTTCAAATGCAAACCAACATGGCATATTATTTCATAGTATCAGATAAGCACGGATGAAAATCACAGAAACTACCTCTAAATTGTGGTAATGCGAATTTGTTCCCACACCACATCCTGGACCTCTTGAGATAGTGACAACATAATTTTAGTTAAGTAAATTCTAGGTGCATCATTTTAGTATGTTTTAAAAAGAATGAGCGAATCACCCAAAATTCCGGCAATACTATTCCATGTAAATATGATTTAGTTATACAATGTCATACAGGCTCAACAAAACAATTTACAGTCGAACTTTGATGGCTCGAACCCCTTCAGGACCATAGAAATTTGTTCGAAACAGCGGTAGTTCGAGCCACTGTTGCATACTTCCAGAAAACATAACCGTGGTATTTTTATGCCCCCAGAATCTATTAAAGAGATTCGGGGGCATATAGTTGTTGGTCTGTCTGTCTGTTTGTCTGGTTGTCTGTCTACAAAAACCTTAACATTGGGCATAACTTTTGAATGGTAATAGATAGAGCTTTCATATTTCACATGTGTATACCTTATCACAAGACATTTCCAGTGGTACCATAATTTTTGATCTCGTGACCTTGAACTTGACCTTTGACCTATTTTTTACACAATTTTTCCGTTTGTCTGTCTACAAAAACCTTAACATTGGGCATAACTTTTGAATGGTAATAGATAGAGCTTTCATATTTCACATGTGTATACCTTATCACAAGACCTTTCCAGTGGTACCATAATTTATGATCTCGTGACCTTGAACTTGACCTTTGACCTATTTTTTACAATTTTTTTAAAAACATTAACATTGGCCATAACTTTCGATTGGTAAGTGATAGGGCTTTCATATTTCACATGTGCATTCCTCATCACAAGACCTTTCTAGTGGTACCATAATTTTTGACCTTGTGACCTTGACCGTGATGTTTGACCTACTTTTTAAAAACTTTAACATTGGCCATAACTTTCGATTGGTAAGTGGTAGGGCTTTCATATTTCACATGTGCACTCCTTGTCACAAGACCTTTCTAGTCGTACCATAATTTTTGACCTCGTGCCGGGACCTTGACATTTGACCTACTTTTATAAACTTTAACATTGGCCAGACCTTTCTACTGGTACCATAATTTTTGTCCATCCAGACACCCCCCTCAAGGTCAAGGTCACTGTGGCTATTTTTAGAAAAACTTTGTCATCGCTCTAGCGCTAACATTTCTTTACTGATTTCAATATAACATCACACAAATGTTCCTTATGACAATATCTCGAGCGAGTTCGACTTTCAAGGTCATGACCTCAAGGTTAAGGTCAATGTTTCTATTTTTAGAAAAACTTTGTCATCGCACTAGCGCCTACATTTTTTCACCAATTTCAATATAACTTCTCACAAATGTTCCTTATAAAAATATCTTGAGTTAATATGACTTTCAAGGTCATGGCCTCAAGGTCAAGGTCACTGTGGCTATTTTTAGAAAAATTTTGTCATCGCTCTAGCGACTACATTTCTTCACTGATTTCAATATAACTTCACACAAATGTTCCTTATGACAATACCTCGAACGAGTTCCACTTTCAAGGTCAAGGTCACTGTGGCTATTTTTAGAAAAACTTTGTCATTGCTCTAGCGCTTACATTTTTTCACCAATTTCAATATAACTTCACACAAATGTTCCTTATGACAATATCTCTAGCGAGTCCCACTTTCAAGGTCAAGGTCACTGTGGCTATTTTTAGAAAAACTTTGTCATCGCTCTAGCGCCTACATTTCTTCACCGATTTCAATATAACTTCACACAAATGTTCATTATGACAATATCTCAAGCAATTTCGACTTTCAAGGTCAAGGTCACTGTGGCTATTTTTACAAAAACTTTGTCATCGCTCTAGCGACTACATTTCTTCACCTATTTCAATAGAACTTCACACAAATGTTCCTTATGACAATATCTCTAGTGAGTTCGACTTTCAAGGTCAAGGTCCCTGTGGCTATTTATAGAAAAACTTTGTCATCGCTCTAGCGCTTACATTTCTTCACCGATTTCAATATAACTTCACACAAATGTTCCTTATGACAATATCTCCAGCGATTTCGACTTTCAAGGTCAAGGTCACTGTGGATATTTTTAGAAAAAACTTTGTCATCGCTCTAGCGACTACATTTCTTCACTGATTTCAATATAACTTCACACAAATGTTCCTTATGACAATACCTCGAGCGAGTTCGACTTTCAAGGTCGTCACTGTGGCTATTTTTAGAAAAACTTTGTCATTGCTCTAGCGCTTACATTTTTTCACCAATTTCAATATAATTTCACATAAATGTGCCTTATGACAATATCTCGAGCGATTTTGACTTTCAAGATCAAGGTCACTGTTGCTATTTTTAGAAAAACTTTGCCATCGCTCTAGCACCTACATTTATTGATGGATTTTAATAGAACTTCACACAAATGTTTCTTTTGATGACATTTCGAGTTGCTTTGACTTTCAAGGTCATGACCTCAAGGTCAAGGTCACTGTGGCTATTTTTAGAATAACTTTGTCATCGCTCTACCGCTTTCATTTATTAACAGATTTTAATATAACTTCACACAAAAGATGCTTATGATAATATCTTGAGCAAGATCTACTTTCGCGGTCAAGGTCACTATGGCTATTTTTAGAGAAACATTGTCACCACTCTAGTTTTACCTCGTTACCTTGATGTTTGACCTTTTTTTTTAAATTTAACATTGGCCATAACTTTCAATTGGTAAGTGATAGGGCTTTCATATTTCACATGCGCATACTATGTCACAAGACCTTTTCAACAATCCCATAATTTTTTACCTTGTAACCTTGACCCACTTTTTTAAGACTTGAACATTGGCCATACCTTTTGATTGCTTAGTGATACTGCTTTCATATTTAACATGCGCTGTCCGGGGGCATCAGTGTTTCACAAACACATCTTGTTGGACTTCTTTTCGGTGTTCTGTAACATAAATGTATGCTGTGTGTACTCATTAGAATCGCCTCATTGAGGCGATTCTAATGCGTACACACAGCATACATTTGCAAGATAAAAGTAGAAAATCTCCTTAATTATCCCACACTTTTTCTTATGCAGAGGAATTCCCTAGGGACTCAAAAACGGGTTCGACTCAGCCATGGTAAACGAGCCATCGGTGTTCGAGCCATCGAAGTTAGACTGTAGTGTATAATTTGGATATAACTCACTGAGAAAATGCAGATCCACGCTTTTGACTTTTTGCGGGTTGACCTATCCAAATTATACCCTATTTAATGGTTTGTTCTGCCTGTATGTATAGTTCAATCATATTTACATGGAATAGCATTGCCTGTATTCTGGGTGACTCGCTAATTCTTTTTAAAACATACAGAAAACGGTGGAGCGCATACCTTTGTTTACTAAAAATTTGGCATCCCTACCTCGAGAGGTCTAGGATGTTGCATCGGAACAAATTCACGTTAACACAATTTTGAGGTACAGTTCGCCTGAATTCCCCCTGTGATAAGGTAAGTATTTGGTGATAACTGAAGGCTAATTTTCCTTATTTCTACATCAAAACCTGTTGTGGGTTTTCATTAGAACCACATCGGTGAATTCCCACATCATAAGTTTTCATGGCGAATTGACAAAACTTAACCTTTAGTTATCACAAAGTACCCACCTTATTTGTTTGTATGAATTATACGAGCTCACCCCAATGGTGCAACCCTTCAAACTGGTGATCAGGTCACAGACTGATACCTTTACGGTCCAGCACTATTCTTTTTGTGGAGACTGAAAATAAAATCCATTGTATGGTCATTATCGTCCGCTGATTCAAGACGCTATATGCCTGTTAGGGGTTGAGTGGCTTTGAATAAAATATCCATCCATCCATCAAGAAGGGCAGTTGTCAGTTTCTGGTGAAAGAATATGCACTTTGATGGTTAACCACTTATCCCTTATCTTGCTGTTCACGACAACCCCTATCTATAGAAACCGTGTAGATCCAGATCAGATGGCTTCTGAAGAAGCCATCTGATCAGGATCTACACTGTTTGGCATTCAGATTATGAATTTGTAGCAATAAATTACATCAAGTAATTTGATTGGTGGATAGACAAATGGGTGTGGCTTAAATGAATATTCAGCAAGAGAAGGGTTAAGTCTAAGCCTCCTTCGGAAGAGTAGGGTTAGGTAAACTCACTGGCTCAGTATGACCCAAAAGTATTAACCCATTTTGTACCAGAAACCCCAAAACGGGTACCCTGGCAAACAGTGCAGGCCCAGATCAGATGCCACAGATGGTGGCATCTGATCAGGGCCTACACTGTTTGCCAAAAATTCAGCCATTTTCCAAATCAATTTTGAAGAAAACACAACCTGACATCCCTAAATTTTGAAATGGACTCCTGCTATATATAAGGAGGAAGATTCCGTTTGGTACAAAAAGAGTTAAAGCTAGAAGGCTGATTCTTATTTTAGAACTTGGGGGAGCTCCTCTTCTACAACTTAGGCACTGAATGTGTTGCTCAAAAACAAAAAAGTTATCATCAAAAAATGCGACCATAACGATTAAAAATTGACTTGTTTTCTTTTTCATTTTTGTTTGGTTTTATGGCCTCACTTATTTCGAGCCAATGGTAAATCAGAGGTGGGCGAAAACAGGAGTTCCCGGAGAAAAACCACCAGACCTTCCATTGCAGACTTGGCCTCTCGAACGTGACCAGAGAGAGGCTGCGGTGAGAGACCAACAGCAGTGAGAGACCTGAAGATTAAAGAGTCAGTGCTCTTACACACTAGGCGACGGAGGCCAATTAAACATAAAGTTTAACATACACTATTAACCCATTTGTACCGGAAACCCCAAAACGGGCAGCCTAGCAAACAGTGCCGGCCCAGATCAGACGCCGCAGAACGCGGCATCTGATCAGGGCCTACACTGTTTGCAAAAAGTTAAGCCATTTCCCCAAAACACAATTTGTCCCCCCTAAATTTCGAAATGGACTCCAGTCATATATAAGGAGGAAGATTCCATTTGGTATAAAAAGGGTTAAGCAAGTGAAAAAAAATATCAATAGGAAAGTTAACAGATACAGGGTAAATTGCGGATAAACCAAATAGAATTTAATCCTATGAACATTTTATTCATCAAATGACCCAGCTAATCATACAAAAAAGAACACTTATATTAACCCTTCTCTTGCTGAATATTCATTTATGCCACACCCATTTCTGTCTATCAACCAATCAAATTACTTGATGTAATTTATTGCTACAAATTCATAAAATGAATGCCAAACATTGTAGATCCTGATCAGATGGCTTCTTCAGAAGCCATCTGATCTTGATCTACACTGTTTGCAAAGATAGGGGTTGTTGAGAACAGCAGGATAAGGGTTAAGTGACCAGAAAAGGTTCATCCCTGCCTGTGCAGGCAACTATGGTAATACGAGGGGCATTTGGAATGTATTAGTAGTGGGTGCGGCATGTAAATATATGGCTTACATGTACCTGGTCAAAACTTACCAGTGGAGTCCCTCAAATCTGGCTCCAGGGCCCAGTTGTTGAAAGCTTGTTAGCTTAACGAGCTCATTAGTGACAAATATGTTAACTGTTCTACTGAGTAAAATACATGTGTATACCGTGGTATTTTTGCTGAAAAATGTAGCTTACATTTTTTCAGCAAAAATATTAACATATTAACCATGTTAGTTAAACAACCGTGTTATATATCCAAACAAAATGTATAGATTATATAGAAAAATGGCCATTTATGGTCATTTTTCTATATAATCTATACATTTTTGGTTATATAGAAAAATGACCATTTATAGTCATTTTTCTATATAATCTATACATTTTTGGGATCCATCTTGAAACCGTGTTATATCCAAAACTGTGTTATAATGAACTGTGTTATAACGAGGTTGTGAATTTTCGCTGTAAATATGTAACTGCAATGCAATACAAAAGCTACACACACTTTTTCAGCGAAAAAAGTATACAATACAGTTTAACTTAATGGCTCAAATGCATTTTGGACCATGAATTTTGTTCAAGATAGGCATAGTTTGAGCCACTGAGGGTTAATCATAGTGCTAGGTCAGGCATCATGATGGAGATGATTTGGGAATGACCAAATAAACCATAGCTCTGTGTAACCCTCAGTATTTCAAATTACCCCAAACTCGAACAGATTTTCATTGTTCCAAAGGTATTTGAGTTATTGAAGCTTATCTGCCTCTTCTATACTAAAAGAAAGAATTCTGTGATGTGTTAATTAATGCCTTTATTAGCTTTTAACTTGGGCCCTCATAATGGCTCTTACACTAACAACTACAGTATTGTATTACTATAGCATCCCCGTCGATCGGGGCTTAGAGAAATGGATTGGGCTGCATGGTGCTTCCCCGCAGAGCTGAAACCAAACAAAATTGAGTACTGATAAACAGCTTAGGTCTAAGGCTGCCCAGGAAAAGTGATGCCCAGGAAAAGTGATGCGAGTCAGACGTCCGCTCCTTAAACTCTAGCGGTTTCTATGGGCAATAGGTCTTGAGATGTCATTTCATCACAGGCTAAAAGTGTTGACCCAGATCAGACTGCTCCTTCTTATTGTGTGTGACGCTTTGGTGTTTGAACATTCAGGGTAAATTCAGCATATTGTGTTGATTGAGTTAATATTGCTATAATCATCACCAAGTCACAATGATGGGACTACATGTATTTGAAAGCTGGCCTCAGTACCTCAGTTTCTTATGAGGTTGTGGGTTCAATACTCCAATCAGGGCTTGGAGGAACAGATTATGCTATATGGTGCTTCCACGAAGAGCTGAAACAGACAGAACCTGACCGCCCATGAGTACCGGTAAACTGTTTAGAGGGTCTAAGCCTGCCCAGGCATAGTGTAGCGAGTCAGACCATCCATGTTTATAAACCCTATTGGTTTCATTGGGCGCAGGGATCGAGATGTCATTTTATCTCTCAATATCGCGTAAAAAGTCCCACAAAAGTGAAAGCAACGTCTCCAGAATGACCTAAACAGTATATATTGACGGGGATGTTAAATCTCAAATCGAACAAACTCCCAGTTTGGCCACATTCTTCCGTGGAGATTGATCATGAAACCTTTTCTACAGTCATTCTCTCCTTTCCACTGATTCATTCATAAGGAGGGCAGTTTTCAGTTTCTGTTGAAAGAATGTGCACTGTACTGGTTGATCGCTTGTGTGTGAGCCTGCCCAGGAAAGTGTGGTTAGGTAAAATAACTGGCTGGATAAGACCTAAACAGTGTAGACGGGGCCTTTAAGTGCCAAACAAACAGACAAACAAAACAAAACAAACACAACAAACAAATAAATGTATGAATTGCCCACCACCAGGAACAATGTACACCTTGACCCTCACATACAGCTCCAAAAGTATGGTTGACCTATCCCTGGGTGTTACACCAGTCTAGCTAATACCATAAAATTCCTATATCAAGACCACCTTTAGGACTGTTCAAAAGTGGTCTTGAAGACCACTTTTGAACAGTCCCAAAGGTGGTTTCATACTAGGAGACACTAGGTGTCGAAAACACAAAGAAAGAATAAACGAAACCTTCTCAATGAACTTTTAAAGCAGATTTAGTCTTAACCCTTCTCTGGCTGAATATTGAGTTTAGCCACACCCATTTCTGAATTTGAACCAATCAAATTTCTTGATGTAATTTATTCCTACAAATTCATTAATTGAATGTCAAACAGTGTAGATCCTGATCAGATGGCTTCTTCAGAAGCCATCTGATCTGGATCTACACTGTTTCCAAATATATAGGGGTTGTCGTGAACAGCAAGATAAGGGTTAATTTTAGGTGGTCTTATAGCAGAATTTTATTGTACTTTCATTGATTGTCTTGGGGGTTTACTGACATGTCAACCCTTGTTGATCATTTTGTTTCATCCCATTTTGAGAAAAGAGAGATAGCAGAAAGATGTGAGGACAGGGGAGAAAGAGTGATAGCAGAGAGATGTGAGGACAGGGGAGAAAGAGAGATAGCAGAGAGATGTGAGGACAGGGGAGAAAGAGAGATAGCAGAGAGATGTGAGGACAGGGGAGAAAGAGAGATAGCAGAGAGATGTGAGGACAGGGGAGAAAGAGAGATAGCAGAGAGATGTGAGGACAGGGGAGAAAGAGAGATAGCAGAGAGATGTGAGGACAGGGGAGAAAGAGAGATAGCAGAGAGATGTGAGGACAGGGGAGAGAGATAGCAGAGAGATGTGAGGACAAGGGAGAAAGAGAGATAGCAGAGATGTGAGGACAGGGGAGAAAGAGAGATAGCAGAGAGATGTGAGGACAGGGGAGAAAGAGAGATAGCAGAGAGATGTGAGGACAGGGGAGAAAGAGAGATAGCAGAGAGATGTGAGGACAGGGGAGAAAGAGAGATAGCAGAGAGATGTGAGGACAGGGGAGAAAGAGAGATAGCGGAGAGATGTGAGGACAGGGGAGAAAGAGAGATAGCAGAGAGATGTGAGGACAGGGGAGAAAGAGAGATAGCAGAGAGATGTGAGGACAGGGGAGAAAGAGAGATAGCGGAGAGATGTGAGGAAAGGGGAGAAAGAGAGATAGCAGAGAGATGTGAGGACAGGGGAGAAAGAGAGATAGCAGAGAGATGTGAGGACAGGGGAGGAAAAGAGATAGCAGAGAGATGTGAGGACAGGGGAGAAAGAGGAAAATGAATGGAAGAGAAGAAACAGAAGAAATACTCGTAAATACACGTAATATATGAATCTTATATGGGTGTGAGGGGTGGATTCTGTTTCTTGCATACCTTCCATTTCTATTGCGAATTTTTAATGCTGCTGTCACTTCGGTTACTGACGTCCGCCATTTTGTGATGACACAACAGGAATGTTTAGTGACGTCATGCATGACGCCGCCGCGCATGAGGTTGTAATCAACCAGAGCAATCATCAAACACGCGATTATATTCGATTTGGGGTCGGAACACCAGGGTCAGAACATAAATTTCTATCCCAGGGTAAAATCACGGATTTCCTTGTCTGGTGTGCAAAAAAAGAATTTCCCTGAAACAAAAAAAACAGGCCTTGCCCAAATGCAAGCAAATATCAGTTGGACATCTGCTCTTGTATTTCCATTGTGCATGGGGGTGAACACTTGTCAATTCTCAATAAAATGGCCTCCCTAAGGTGTGTCAACAGGGTAAACATTGTGCATAGAGTCTGAAACTGCATAGGAATCATGCTCTTTTTCACAATGAAAGGAAGACCAAAGCTGATAGAATGGTAACCTGATTCTTCCGTATTTTGCCACTATCAATCCAAGATGGAAAACCATCTATATCTTCCATTTAACCCATAAAATGCCAATCACGACAATTGTCGTCTGCTTTGTTGTCTGCTGGTTACTTTAAAAAACATTTTTTTTTGCAAATAGTGTGGACCCAGATCAGACTGCTCCTCTAGGGGCAGTCTGATATGGGTCCACACTGTTTGCTTGTATGCAAAAATATTTTTAAAAAGTTTGCAAGAAGATTCAGCAGACAACATAAGCAGACGATTTTTTTAAGAAGTAGTTTTTCTCGGCATCTTAAAAGTTATCCTTTGTTCTGCTGAACACAACAAACTTACCTTTTGCAGTGTAGAGCCAGATCAGATGGTTTCTAAAAAAGCCATCTGAATGCGATCTACACTTGTCATATTGAAGGAATAATATAATATACAAAGTTATTCAAGGGGACATAATTCTGCAATAAGGGGCTGGTTCAGAATCACGTTTCCTTTATGCACATGTTCAATGCATGTCTGACTGTGCGGAGGAGTTGCATAGACACAAACAGCCTATGCTACACATAAGTCCAAACTGTTTTAGTTGCTCAAGGGGACATTATTCTACAATAAGGGGCTGGATCAGAATCCTGTTGCATATATTCAATGCATGCCTGAACTGTGTTGCAAGTTTCAATTACCTGCATCAAATACTGTAGGAGGAGTTCCTGAGACACGAACGGTACTATTTAACCTGTGCAACACTATGGCGCAAATTTTTGTCGTTCAAGCGGACATAATTCTGTAATACGGGGCTGGATCAGAATCTTATTTCCTTTGTGCGCATGTTCAATGCATGTCTGAACTGTTGCCCTGCGTCAAATACTGTAAGAGGAGTTGTGGAGACATGAACAGTAGTTGCAGTACTATTTAACCTCCTATGCTACAAATATAGCCAAAATGTTTAAGTCGTTCAAGGAGACATAATTCTGCAATAAGGGGTGGATCAGAATCCTGTTTCGTTTTTGCACATGTTCAATGCATGTCTGAAGTGCGTTGCAAGTATCAAAGTCCTGCATCGAATACTGTAGGAGTTGCGGAGACAAGAATAGTATTACCAAGTGTGACATACAGATGTACAAATGCACGGCTGAACTGACAAGGACAAAACCATATGCCCCTTCCCACTTCATGGTGGAGGCATAAAAAAGCGCTAGAAAAAACAAGAGGGCCTCGATGGCCCTGGATTGCTTACCTGATCCACACTATAGAAATGAAATGGTAGGTAATATAGTAAGGTGCCTTGTCAGAAGGAAAATACCTGCCAGATACGAAGGCTCTATCTCAAATGGTTCAAAAGTTATGATAAAGTAGGTCAAAGGTCAAGGCCACAGATCAAACTTTTTGTATGAGTGAGTGAGTAATGGAGTTTTATGTCCCACCAACAGCTAAGGTCATGCAGAGAAGGAACCTCAGTTTAAAGAGTCA
The DNA here is from genome assembly GCA_963580285.1 of Lucinisca nassula. NCBI lineage: Eukaryota > Metazoa > Mollusca > Bivalvia > Lucinida > Lucinidae > Lucinisca > Lucinisca nassula. Next base: position 126,740,244 of record OY757016.1, on the reverse strand, counting down.
TCTGAATGTCTGGAGAAGCCCGGGATCGATCCTGCGAACCCTGGTTTACAAGGCAAGTAGCGTAACCACTACCCACGGAGGCTTCTACTTTTTGTATGAGGGTGAAGCCATTTTCACAAGGAATATACATGCCAAATATAAAGGCTCTATCTCAAATGATTCCAAAGTGATGATTAAGTAGGTCACAGATCAAGGTCACAGGTAAAAAATGTTTGCATGAGTGGGAAGACTTTCTCACAAGAAACATACATGCCAAATATGAAGGCTCTACCTTAAATGGTTCAAAAGTTATGACAAAAAACGGTCAAAGGTCACTGACCGGTCACAGGTCAAAAATTTTGCATGGGTGGGAAGCCCTTGTCACAAGGTACCTACATGCCAAATATGGAGGCTCTATCTTAAATGGTTCAAAAGTTATGAGAAAGAAGGTCAAAGGTCAAGGTCATAGGTCCAAATTTTGTATGGATGGAAAGTCCTTGCCACGAAGAACATACATGCCAAACATGAAGGCTCTACCTCAAATGGTTCAAAAGTTATGTAAAGTAGGTCACATGTCAAGGTAAAAGTCACAAATCATTTTTGTATGAATAGGAACTACAAGGAAACTACATGCCAAATATGAAGGCCCTATCTCAAATGCTTCAAAATTATGACAAAGTAGGTCGAAGGTCAAGGTCATTAGACAAATTTTTTGTATGGGTGGGAAGACCTTTTCACAAGGAACATACATGCCAAATATGAAGGCACTATCTCAAATGGTTCAAAATTATAATAAAGTAGGTCAAATGTCAAGGTAAAGGTCACAGATCATTTTATGTATGAATAGGAAGCCCTTGTCACAAGGAACCTACATGCCAAATATGATAGCTGTATCTCAAATGCTTCAAAAGTTATGACAAAGTAGGTCAAGGTCAAGGTGATGGGTCAAAAGTTTTGAATGGTTGAGAAAACCTTGTCACAAGAAACATACATGCCAAATATGAAGGCTCTATCTCATATGGTTCAAAAGTTATGATAAAGTAGATCACAGGTCAAATCTTTATATCAGTGGGAAGCCCTTGTCACAAGGAACCTACATGTTAAATATGAAGGCTCTATCTCAAGCAGTTCAAAAGTTATGAAAAAAATAACCTACTGATCTCCATTTTTATTTGACATGACCCATATTCGAACTTAACTGAGATATTGTCCAGATGATCGTTCTGAGCAAGTTTTATGATAATTTGACTAAAACTGGCCTCTTAGTGTTCAAAACGTTTTTCTATGATTTGACCTGCAAACCTACTTTTTGACCCAACATGACCCATATTCAAATTTACCTGTTGAAGACAGAGGACTTCTCTTCAGTCAGCACTGAGGGCTACTTAATATTATGTAATGAAATAATAGTCCTCAATAATCAAGAATAAATGTCTTTAAGTATCGTCCTATATCAGACCGGAAATCGAGCGGTAATCGGCCGGTGTATTTAGCCTCAGAGGAGAAACTGGGGATCTATTTATGTTGTTGTTTGTTACTTACTGTGTGTATCACTTGTGTCTTTTTATTTTGGATGGCCATATGGCCATTTTGTGGGAAAGTAACTGTCCTTATGGCCTTACTTTGTTTAGGTTTCCATTATGGTCAGGTCGCTTAATGTTTGTGTTTCTTTCCCTTTGGTGTCTTTGATGGGTGGAGTAAGTTAATTGTATCGATTCCTGATCTTTGTTTTACTTCTACTTGACCCAGATATTGTCAAGATGATAATTCTGAGCAAGTTCGATGATGATCAGACCAAAACTGGGGCCTCTGGTGTGTTCACAAGGTTTTTAAATGATCCGACCTACTGACCTACGTCTCCAAAATGACCTTTACAGTGTTGAAGGGGATGTTAAACCTTAAATCAAATAGAAAATAAAAAAAAACTTGTTGACCAGACATGACCCACAATCGAAATTAACTGAGATATTGTCAAATGATCATTTTGAGCAAGTTTGATGATGACCTGACCAAAACTGTGGCCCCTAGTGTGTTCAGAAGGTTTTTCTATGGTTTGACCTACTGACTTTCTTTTTGACGCGGCATGACCCATATTCGAACTTGACTGAAATATTGTCAGGCTGATCATTCTGAGCAAGTTTGATGATGATCGGACCAAAACTGTGGCCTCTAGTGTGGTCACGTGGTTTTTCTATGATTTGACCTACTTTTTGACCAGACATGACACATATTCAAACTTGATGTGATATTGTCAAGATGATCATTCTGGGCAAGTTTGATGATGATCGGACCTAAACTGTGGCCTCTAGTGTGTTCAGAAGGTTTTTCTATGATTTGACCTACTGACCTACTTTTTGACCCGACAAGACCAATATTCGAACTTGACCTAGATATATTCTGAGCAAGTTTGATGATGACCGGACCAAAACTGTGGCCTCTAGTGTGTTCACAAGGTTTCTCTTTGATTTAATCTACTGACCTACTTTGTTACCCGCCATGACCCATATTCGAAAGTGACCGAGATATTGTCAAGGTGATCATTCTGGGCAAGTTTGATGATGATCGGACCAAAACTGTGGCCTCTAGTGTGTTCACAAGTTTTTTCTCTGATTTGACCTACTATGTGACCTGACATGATGCATATTCGAACTTGACCAAGATATTGTCAAGATGATTATTCTGAGCAAGTTTGATGATAATCGGACCAAACCTGTGGCCTCTAGACTGTTCACAAGATTTTTCTATGATTTGACCTTTTGACCTACTTTTTGGCCTGATATGACCCATATTGAAACTTGACCTAGATATTGTCAAGATGATCATTCTGGGCAAGTTTGAAGATTGGACCAAAACTGTGGCCTCTAGGGTATTCACAAGGTTTTTCTTAAATATGACCTACTTTGTGACCCGACATGACACACATTCGAACTTGACCAAGATATTGTCAAGATGATCATTCTGAGCAAGTTTGATGCTAATCGGACCAAACCTGTGGCCTCTAGACTGTTCACAAGATTTTTCTGATTTATTCTTTTGGCCTATTTTTTGAACCAACATGACCCATATTCAAACTTGACCCAGATTTTGTCAAGATGATCATTCTGGGCAAGTTTGATGATGATTGGACCAAAACTGGTCTGTTCACAAGGTTTTTCTATGATTTTACCTACTGACTAACTTTTTCAACCGGCATGACTTATATTCGAACTTGACAAAGATATTGCCAAGATGATAATTCTGAGTAAGTTTAATGATGGACCAAAACCGTGGCCTCTAGTGTGTTCACAAGGTTTTTCTATGATTTGACCTACTGACCTACTTTTTGACCCGACATGACCCATATTTGAACCTGACCGAGATATTGTCAAGATGATCATTCTGAGCAAGCTTGATGAAGATCAGACCAAAACTAAGGCCTCTAGAATGTTCACAAGGTTTTGCTATGATTTGACCTGCTGACCTAGTTTTTGACCCCCCATGACCCATATTCGAGTGAGTGAGTGAGTTTTAGTTTTACGTCCCACCAACAGCTAAGGTCATACGGAGACGGGACATCGGTTTAAAGACTCATCCGAAAGTCTCAAGAAGCCCGGGATCGATCCTGCGATCCCTGGTTTACAAGGCGAGTAGCGAAACCACTGCACCACGGAGGCTTCTAACCCATATTCGAACTTGACCAAGATTTTGTCAAGATGATTATGTGTGGCAAGTTTGATGATGATTGGACAAAAACTGTGGCCTCTGTTCTGTTCACAAAGTTTTTCAATGATTTGACCTTCTGACCTACTTTTTCAACTGTTATGACCCATATTCGAACTTAAAGATATTCTCAAGATAATCATTCTGAGCAAGTTTGATGATGGTCGGACCAAAACTGTGGCCTCTGGTCTGTTCACAAGGTTTTTCTTTGATTTGACCTACTCTTTGACCCTAGATGACCCATATTTGCACTTGACCGAGATATTGTCAAGAAGATCATTCTGAGCTAGTTTGATGACGAGCAGACCAAAACTAAGGCCTCTAGAGTGTTCACAAGGTTTTTCTATGATTTGACCTACTGACCTACTTTTTCACCCGACATGACCCATATTCAAACTTGACTGAGATATTGTCAAGATGATCATTCTGGGCAAGTTTGATGATGATTGGACCAAAACTGTGGCCTCTGGTCTGTTCACAAGGTTTTTCTATGATTTGACCTATTGACCTACTTTTTCAACTGACATGACCCATATTCTAACTTGACCGAGATATTGTCAAGATGATCATTCTGAGCAAGTTTGATGATGATCGGACCACAACTGTGGCCTCTAGTGTGTTCACAAGGTTTTTCTATGATTTGACCTGCTGACCTACTTTTTGACCCGACATGACCCATATTCAAACTTGACCGAGATATTGTCATGATGATCATTCTGACCAAGTCTGATGATGATTGGCCCAATACTTTGACTTCTAGTGTGTTCACAAGAAAAGTTTACGGATGCACGCACACACGGACGCACAGCAGACAAAAAGTTAGCTAAAAAGGACACCGAAGTACACAATAATGTGCTTTTCAATATTAAACTATGTAAATAAAAAAGTCTATCATTAAGAAAATACGCCGATACAAGTACATTGAAAATTTTACTGCCGAAAAAACGACAATTTTCAGATGAGAAATTGTGATACATACTCAAAATATGGATTATGGGTACTTGTTAGAACTGCCTCATTGAGGCGGTTCTAATGAGTACCCAAAATCTATATTTTAGAACAGAAATAAGAAAAATAAGGTGTACCCCCTGTAAACCCCAGTTTTACTATATAAATGTGGGGTTTAAGGGGGTCAAATTATTCAGGCATGTTTTTGTGATGGTACACATACGGCACCATATTTGAGCCACCAGTATACAATCAGGGAAAATCAGCCCAACAGTGCTTGGGTTTTATACTAAACCCATTCTCTTCTTAAACAGATAAGCCCACCTAGATGATGCCCTGAAATCTTTTATCCCAAGTTGTTCAGACATTTTTACTGCTATTGCTTGAATACTTTTATTCAACAATGTTATACCCTGTGCTTTCTGTTCTAAAATTAAGGCCTTCAGTTTTTCTTCTAACAATGGATGCTGACCAACACTAAATCTGTATATTGTCTTCAGTCGGTTGTCTTTGGTTTCCTCTAATGCTTCTAGCTTTTCTTTCTTCTTTCTCCATTCTCTGACGGTAGATTCTGGCAATTTGAATACTTTAACTGCATTATGGTTACCCTTCTCTTCAGCAAATCTAGCAACTTCAAGTTTGAATGACGCCAAGTAACGGGAGCGTTTTAGAGACTGCTTTGTTTCTATATCTGCATCTGAAATTTCTGTAAAAAAATTTTTGTTTTCATGAATTCAAGTGTGTTTTATGAAACCAGGTCTTATGGTTAAAAATTCTTTTCATGTTCAAATGTTCAGCTGAGCAAGAAATTTGTCCTGAATGTAAATTATGCGATACCAACAATATTGATATGTAACCCTTCAACTGTGGATCACCATCACGAAACACGCCTCTATAATTTTGACCCCCTTAACCCACACTTTTATATATTAATGTTTACAGGGGTGTGCATTATTTTTCTTATTTCAGCTCAAAAACGAAGATTGTGAGTACTCGTTAGAACTGCCTCGCCGAGGGAGTTCTAAGGAGTTCCTACAATTTATGTTTTAAGCAGAAATATGGAAAATATCAGAATTCTTTATCTGAAAACTTCCATTTTTTGGTTGAAAAATTGTCAATATATCTGCATAGGCATGTCGTAATGCAACATTTGCATACCTTATTTTCAAATATTTGTTTCTTGTTTTTCCGATACAGTGAGGCGTTACATTATCTAATGTCAAGCAAAATTATTCAAAATTAAGGTCTGCTCTAAAAAAATTCCATGCAGCTAAACAAATAAAATTCTGTGCTGATCTCAGCAGGAAAGTTCTCTCATGTTCAGGTTTGCCCAATTCAACTTGCAATGCTCTGTTATCCCTTAAGATGCCAATCACAACCATTGCAGTCTGCTTTGCCTACCGCTGGTTACTTTAAAGACATTACTGCGGACAGTGTAGACCCAGATCAGACTGGGAGCAGTCTGATGAGGATCCACACTGTTTGTCTGTATACAAAAACATGTATAAAAAGTTTGCAAGAAATTGCAGCAGACAGCAGAAAAGGACAACATTTTTAGGTGCCATTTTACTTGGCATCTTAACCCTTGACATGCTGAATATTTAATAATGCCACACCAATCACTGATTTATTATCAACCAATCAGATTACTTGATGCAAATTTTTGCAACAAATTAACAAATTGAATGTCAAACAATGAAGATCCTGATCAGATGGCTTCTTCAGAAGCCATCTGATCTGGATCGACATTGTTTGAAAGCCAAGACATATCCAGGCTCAGCAGGACAAGGGCTAAGTTGAGCACTAAAAGGACTCTTGAGAAAAGTATTTCTTTTGTTGCGAACAGAATCACTTTCATGTGGACCAACTTTTTTAAACCCTTCAAGCTGAATAATTAATTAAGCCACACCCATTTCTGACTTTGAACCAATCAGATTACTTGAGGTAATGCACCCATTCTCAAATGAATTGGGATTTTAGCCGTTTAAAAAGTCAAATTATAAAGTTTCTTAGATTAAGTCAACAATATATTCACAATAAAGTATCAACATGTACCTATACTCAGTTAAAATTCCTAGATCAAGAAACGAGAAGTAATTTCACACCAACAGCTAGAAATATGTCGGTATTTTGAGTTAGAAATGAACGCTACAATCTACTTGTTCGTTATACCCTTCCACAACATCACAAAAATCAGGAGACCCCATCTTGCAATGACAGAATACTTATGACGGGTGATTAAGTGGGGGGAAATGAGCATTATGGTAATATATATTAGTAAGAAATGAATAGTTATTTTGAATAAAATTCAGGATTGGTTAGAGACGACAGAGAAAAAAATAGTTTTCTGAAAATATACAAACTTTCATTTTGTTTTAAGAGAAGGACATAATAGCTAGATCACTTACGACTATTGCATTTGAACAGGTATTGAGTGGTAAATAAGGGGCACAAGTAATAGTACCTTGGATACACGATCAACATAAGCAATATGTTAATTTGAATTATATGTGAAAAGTCGCGGACATTACAGTGATTTTGCTTCTATAAGTCAAGTAGTTTACTGAAAGTGGTTTAATTGAAAATACAGCTGTTAGTGTCAATTTCTTACATTTTTGGATCTAACTAATGTAACATTGCATGTTCAGTCATATGCTTATAAAACTGGGTGTTGCTATAAAGCAAACAAGCATCGGTATATACTTGTATGCATAAAAATGCTCTCCTGACAGATAAACTGCTTTCTTAAGGCAGGTGAAACATTAAAAGACATATCTATCACATATAAACACCCAACAACCGCATGATCTTAAGTACTCAACTATCAAGCATCTAAAAATATTGATGCAACTGCGGGAATAGTATCGAACATTACACTGCATTCAGTGCAATACTTTTCTACATAAGTCTGCAAAATGTAACCAATTTTGTCTACCAGCTGGAAGAAAGTAACACGTCTTGAGAAGTTTGTAAATAAGTTCTAAGACATGTAAACAAATGCATGTCTGTAAATGGCAGCTCTGATGGTCTCGGACATTACCATACACGGTAAAGGGACATGCTATGCCACTTTACAATTTCTAACTGTCAAATTGAAAAGGAATCTGATATTATATTTGTTGTATCTAGTTTAAATAATCAAGAGCAGGCCTCCTAGTGGCCCAATTTGAAAATATAGGTTTTTATATAGGTTCTTCTTACTCAAAATATAGGTTATTTACAGGTTTTTCAATAAAAATACAGGTTAAAAAAAGAGTCTTCCAAACTTTTATAAAGATTTAAAGCTGAAGAAAAAATATTTCATGAATTTTTGTGCCACAGTTACTCAGATAAAGTTGATCTGAATTTTACAAAGTCCGAGCGAGAGAAGCGAGCGAGAAGAAAAATTACAATTCCTTGACAGTTTTCATCACTTTTTATGGGAATAAAAAGTAAACAAGAGGGCTCACCTGATCCATAGAGTAACAAGTGGGCCATTATTGACCCCAGGGCTATAATGTGCATAATGTTGAGGGAGGTCTAAAAAGGTGAAGCTTCATCCCAAATATCAACAAAGGCTATAATTTGAACAATCTTGGCAAAGGTCCACTAGATGAGCTACACACCAAATATCAATGACTTGGGCCTTGCAGTTTCAGAGAAGAAGATTTTTTTAAAGATATTCCCTACATAAGCCTATGTAAAAACAAATGGCCCCAAGGCGGGGGCATATTTTGCCTCAGGGCTATAATTTAAACAATCTTGATAGAGGTCCACTAGATGAAGCTTCACACCAAATATCAAAGACCTGGGCCTTGCTGTTTCAGAGAAGAAGATTTACAAAGATTATCTCTATATAAGTCTATGTAAAACCAAAGGGCCCTGGGGCGGAGGCATTTGTGGCCCGAGGGCTATATTTTGAACAATCTTGGTAGAGGTCCACTAGATGAAGCTCCATACCTAATATCAAAGACATGGGCCTTGCAGTTTCAGAGAAAAAGATTTTTAAAGATTTCCTTTTATAAGTCTATGTAAAACCAAAGGGTCTGGGGCTATAATTTGAACAATCTTGATAGAGGTCCACTTGATGAAATTTCACACCAAATATCAAAGACCTAGACCATGTGGTTTCATAATACAAGATTTTTAAATATTTCCCTATATAAGTCTATGTAAAACCAAGGGCCACGAGGCGGGGGCATTTTCGGTCTCAGGGCTATAATTTGAACAATCTTGGTAGAGGTCCACTAGCTGAAGCTTCATACCAAATATCAAAGACCTAGGCCTTGTGATTTCAGAGAAGAAGATTTTTCAAGATTTTCCCAATATAAGCCTATGTAAATTAAAGGGCCCCGGGGCGGGGGCATTTTTGGCCCCGGCACTATAATTTGAACAATCTTGGTAGGGGTCCACTAGATAAAGCTTCATACCAAATAGCAAAGACCTGGGCCTTGCGGTTTCAGAGAAGAAGATTTTTAAAGATTTTCCGTATATAAGCCAACGTAAAACCAAAGGGACCTGGGGCGGGGGCATTTTTGGCCCCAGCACTATAATTTGAATTAGCTTGGTAGGGGTCCAGCAGTTGAAGCTTCATACCAAATATCAAAGATCTGGGCATTGCAGTTTCAGAGAAGAAGATTTTAAAAGATTTTCCATATATAAGCTCATGTAAAACCAAAGGGCCCCGAGTGGGGGCATTTTTGGCCCCAGCACTATAATTTGAACAATCTTGGTAGGGGTCCACTAGATGAAGCTTCATACCAAATATCAAAGATCTGGGCCTTGCAGTTTCAGAGAAGAAGATTTTTAAAGATTTTCCCCATATAAGCCCATGTGAAACTAAAGGGCCCTGGAGCGGGGGCATTTTTCACCCCAGCACTATAATTTGAACAATCTTGGTAGAAGTCCACTAGATGAAGCTTCATACGAAATATCAAAGACCTTGGCATTGTGGTTTCAGAGTAGAAGATTTTTTAGTTTTTGGTGAAAAAAATCAATTTTTGGCTCCTGTGACCTAGATGTGCAACCGGAACCATTTGCACAACTTTGAAAGGGGACTACCTAAGGATCATTCCTGTGAAGTTTGGTTAAAATTCGATCAGTGGTTTAGGAGGAGATGTCGTTTGAAGGAAAAGTTTACAGACGGACGAACGGACGGACGAACGGACACACGCACGATGGACGACGGACAAAAAGTGATCCCAAAAGCTCACCTCGTCACTACGTGACAGGTGAGCTAAAAACACCAAAGGGTCTTGGAGTGGGGGCATTTTTGGCCCCAGGGCTATAATTTGAACAATCTTGGTAGATGTCCACCAGATGTAGCTTCATACTAAATATCAAAGACCCAGGCCGTGTGCTTTCAGAGAAGAAGATTTTTCAAGATTTTCCCTATATAATCCTATGTAAAACCAAATGGCCCCGGAGCGGGGCCATTTTTTTTAGCCCCAGAACCATAATTTGAACAATCTTGGTAGGGGTCCACTAGATGAAGCTTCATACCAAATATCAAAGACCTGGGCCTTCTGGTTTCAGAGAAGAAGATTTTTAAAGATTTTCCGTATATAAGCCCATGCAAAACCAAAGGGCCCCTGGGCGGGCGCATTTTTGGCCCCAGCACTTTAATTTGAACAATCTTGGTAGGGGTCCACTAGATGAAGCTTCATACCAAATATCAAAGACCTGGGCCTTGCAGTTTCAGAGAAGAAGATTTTTAAAGATTTTCCCTATACCCATGTAAAACTAAAGGGCCCCGGTGCGGGGGCATTTTTGTCCCCCAGCACTATAATTTGAACAATCTTGGTAGGGGTCAACTAGATGAAGCTTCATACCAAATATCAAAGACCTGGGCCTTGCGGTTTCAGAGAAGAAGATTTTTAAAGATTTTCCCTAAATAATCCTATGTAAAACCAAAGGGCCCGGGGCGGGAGCATTTATGGCCCCAGCACTATAATTTGAACAATCTTGGTAGGGGTCCACTAGATGAAGCTTCATACTAAATATCAAAGACCTGGGCCTTGTGGTTTCAGAGAAGAAGATTTTTAAAGATTTTCCCCATATAAGCCTATGTAAAACCAAAGGGACCCGGGGCAGGGGCATTTTTGGCCCCAGCACTATAATTTGAACAATCTTGGTAGGGGTCAACTAGATGAAGCTTCATACCAAATATCAAAGACCTGGGCCTTGCGGTTTCAGAGAAGAAGATTTTTAAAGATTTTCCCTAAATAATCCTATGTAAAACCAAAGGGCCCGGGGCGGGAGCATTTATGGCCCCAGCACTATAATTTGAACAATCTTGGTAGGGGTCCACTAGATGAAGCTTCATACTAAATATCAAAGACCTGGGCCTTGTGGTTTCAGAGAAGAAGATTTTTAAAGATTTTCCCCATATAAGCCTATGTAAAACCAAAGGGACCCGGGGCAGGGGCATTTTTGGCCCCAGCACTATAATTTGAACAATCTTGGTAGGGGTCCACTAGATGAAGCTTCATACCAAATATCAAAGACCTGGGCCTTGTGGTTTCAGAGAAGAAGATCTTTTAAGTTTTCAGTGAAAAAAATCTATTTTTGGCTCCTGTGACCTCGATGTGCAACGGACCGAAACCATTTGAACAACTTTGAAAGGGGACCACCTAAGGATCATTCCTGTGAAGTTTGGACAAAATCCGATCAGTGGTTTAAGAGATGTCGTTTGAAGAAAAAGTTTATGCACGTCTGCACAGATGCACGCATGGACGCATGCACGACGGACAAAAAGTGATCCCAAAAGCTCATCTCGTCACTACGTGACAGGTGAGCTAAAAATAGTAGTGCATTTTGAAGAAAAGTTGGGGTTGAGTTGCAAGAAGGTTCAAAAAGTGAAAAATATAGGTTTTTTCATGAAAATACAGGCTTTTTATAGGTTTTATGAACAAAATAAAGGTTTCATAGGTTTGGCACAAAATTATAGGTTATTATAGGTTTTATAGGTTTTGCTAGGAGGCCTTTCAAGAGTAAACCAGCATACCATAAAATATAATATTTACTTTAGGTGGGGATGTTCAATACAATTTGTAATGTTCTATACCATAATTTCAGTAGCATAAACTGCACTTGCAATGTTTTTTTAACATTAAAATATGCATTTTAAATACAGATTGGAGAGTTGAAGTGCCTTCTTAACATGGCACATTTCATATTGAACTAGAAATGTGTCCAGACGACACAGATGCCCCCGCCAAGGGCCCCGCCTCACCCCGAAAATCCATGTTGCAACAAAATTTTCTAAGTGTGTGACCTTGACCTCGAGGTCATGGGCAGGGTCGTTGGTATGGGTGAATGAGACTTTGGACCTGTATCTATCATCATTCCAAATATGAAGCCAATATATAAATATGAGCCCTAAAACTTTAAAAGCATAATAAGACAAAGTCTGTGACCTTGACCTTGGGGTCAGGGGTGGGGGCATATACAACTTTGGACCTGTAACTATCATCATACCAAATATGAAGCAAATCTATATGGTTTGGTGAGTGTGAGCTCTTAATAAACTTATAATAAAAAATTTCTTTGTCTGTGACCTTGACCTTTAGGGTACGTGCATGGGTGGGGGTATTGGACCAGTATCAATCATCATACCAAATATAAACTTAATTCATCATACGATTTGGAAAATATAAACTCTTAAAATATCTAATTAAAAATTTCTAAGTCTGTGACCTTGACCTTGAGCTCATGGGCATGGGTGGGGGTATCACTAAATAAAATGGACAGGTATCTAACATCATACCAAATATAAACTCAGTCCATCACAAGATTTGGAAAATATCAACTCTTAAAATATCTATTTTAAAAATTTCTAAGTCTGTGACCTTGACCTTGAAGCCATAGGCATGAGTAGGGGTATTGCCAAATAAACATTTGGACCTGAATCTATCATCATAGCAAACATAAGCCAAATCCAAAATATGGTTTGGAAAATTTGAACTCTTTAAAATCTTTAACATTAAAATTGTCTAAGTCTGTGACCTTGACCTTGAGGTCATAGGCATGTGTGGGGGTATTGCTGAATAAAACATTGTACCTATATCTATCATCATATGAACCAAAGCCATCATAAAAGTTCAGGTTCTACCAGGAACAAATACCTTAACTGGAGTCTTTAACATGGAAAATATCTAAGTCCATGACCTTGACCCTGAGGGCATGGGCATGGGTGGGGGTATCGCTGAATAAAACTTTGGACCTATATCTATCATCATACCAAATATGAACCAATTCCATCAAATGGTTTGGAAAATATGAGTTCTAAAATGTTAAGGTCTACCTCTGTTACAAAAACCTTAACCCGAGTCTTTAACATTGAAAATTTCTAAGTCTGTGACCTTGACCTTGAGGTCACAGGCATAGGTGGGGGTATTGCTTAATACAACTTTGGACCTATATCTATCATCATACCAAAGATGAACCAGTTCCATCAAATGGTTAGGAAAATATGAGTTCTAAAAGTTCAGGCTCTACCTGTTACAAAAACCTTAACCTGAGGTACAGGATCACTTACGTACGTACGTACACACACATACAGATGGATGTACACATGTACGCACGCACATACGGACAACCAAAAAACTATATGCCCCCGGCATCATGCCTATGCGGGGGCATAAAAATATTCATTCTTGCGAATAATATTTGGGAAAAGATGGTAAGCTATGGGACTCAAATCCAAATTCGAAAATAATTAATATTAAATTAGCATTGTTACCTATTGCAGCTATTGGTAGAAATATAGCAAAGCTGTATATCACTAAACCTGTTCATCTTACTCAACTAAGGTTGCACAATTCAAAATATTTGATTTATTTGCAGTCATTATCCCTGGACAGTCATCATACCAAACCTGTCATGTTCGATACCAAATGTAGTGGACAATTCATCACATGCAATCGCTGCTTATTGCAATAGAATAATGATCTTGCAAGCATGCAAATGTTTTTCATTAATATTGATTTTGGTGGCATATTTTTTTATTGAACAATATTAGTTTTGGCAAATAATATTGGAAAAAGGTAAAAGATTTCTGTGTAGATATTTAAAAACAATGACTTGTTTTTCCTTTGCTGTGGTGTTGTCTGCCGGCTCCCTTACCCATCAAACACCGGAAAAGGCAACCATAATGTATGCAGACACTTTCTACTACATATTCTGGTTATGAAAAAGTGTGCCACGTGCGAGCATTGTGATCAAGCTGTTAGTCTAGCACTTTTTGGTATTGAACATTACCAGTCTCGAACATTACAAAACATTGGAAATGAGGAAATTTCAACATCAAAATATCATGTTCGTTCCAGATAATGTGTTTGTGTAAGTCACACATTGCAGGAGTTTCTGTCAATCTAGAATCTTTTGTTGATACATATGCAATAAGCCTGGTATAATGATCGCGAACATTACATGCGTATTTGCAACAAATTCATGCACATTTTTGTATGACATGTACAGTCCAACCTGCGTTAAGCAAGCACCCAAGGGATGATCAAAATGTGCTTGCTTAAGACAGGTGCTTGCTTAATACAGGTGAATATTAATACATTTGCCCTTTGACAGGAAAGAATGCACTATGTCACACAAATGTGTTATTGTAATGTTATGGGTAAACATGCTTCTCAATCATAATAATGGGCAGAAATGAACCAAGATCAATTTCTGGGTGGGAAAAATTTGCCCGTCTGGCCACTTTGTTGCAGGCTATAAAGTGAAAATTTTCGCAGACTTTCAAAACCCATCAAAATCACCATAATAATGAAATCAACAACTAAAAATAAATAAATAAATAAATAAAATAATGTGCCAAGTGCAGTAATTGTGCTAGTAGGCAAACAGTGCAGGCCCAGATCAGATGCCGCAGAACACGGCATCTGATCAGGGCCTCCACTGTTTGCAAAACATTGGGTCATTTTCCTAATTAATTTTGAAGAAAACACAACCTGACACCCCTAAATTTCGAAATGGACTCCTGTTATATATAAAGAGGAAGATTCCATTTGGTACAAAAAGGGTTAAGGTAAACTTGATGACATTAACAGAACTGGAAAAGGAAGGATCAATGATATAGGGATATGAAATGAAAATAAATACTGGACAATGAATGTTTATTTCACAGAGAGAATAAGTAGAACAACAGCCACTTCAACTACTGAAACCATACAACTGCATGAGTAGATTAACAAACCAACTCAATGCCAATCTCAACCATAGCATACTTTTCTTAACCTTTAAGTTGCCCTGAAAAACTACATGTACATCTGAAAATGTTCTCTGTTTATGTCGTCTGCTGGATCTTCTTGCAAACTTTTTAAAGGTAATTCTGCATACAGGCAAACAGTGTGGACCCAGATCAGACTGCTCCTAGAGGAGCAGTCTGATCAGGGTCCAAACTGTTGGCAACACTGACTTTTATAGTAACCAGCAGATGGCAGAGCAGACGACAATTGTTGTGACTGGCAGGTTACATTACTTAATTTTCAAAGATAATAAGGCTTGACATATGGTGTAGTCCGGGTAGTTTTGGGAACGTTTTTCTATATTAACCCTTATCCCGTTGCATAATAAATTAAGCTACACCCTTTTCTGACTTTGAACCAATCAAACTACTTGATGAAATTTATTCCTGCAAATTCACAAACTGAATGTCAAACAGTGTAGTTCCTGATCAGATGGCTTCTTCAGAAGCCATCTGATCTGGATCTACACTGTTTGCAAAGGGAGGAGTTGTCGTGAACAGCAGGATAAGGGTTACCGCAATACATAAGTTTTGGTAACTTGTTAGAATTGCCTCACTGACAAGCAATTCTAACAAATACCGTATTGATCCTAAGTAATGGGACAGACAGGCCTAAGCAAACAGTGCAGACCCAGATCAGACTGCTCCCATTCTGTCTGCACTTTTTGGACTCATCACAAAACAAACTTACCAAACTTTTAGGAGAATTACAGCAAATCCTCATAGTGTCTGATTTTTTTTTATGATTTTTATGGTACTAATAAGGAATGTTTCTAATAAGAAATGATGAAAATCACAGCTAAGCCCCTTTATTTGGATCTATGTCTGACAATGTTGAAGGCTGTAAAAGTAAAAAAAATTGGACTTGCTGTAATTCTTCTAAAATTTTAAAAAATTTGATTCACTGCCCTGAAAGGAGTCCATAAAGTGTAGTCAGAATGGCAAACAGTGTATACCCTGATCAGAATGCTCTTTCAGGAGCATTCTGATCTGGGTCTGCACTGTTTGTTTAGGCCTACCTGTCCTTTACTGTACAACATGTAATAAAGTCGAAAGTCATCTGCTACAAACAAATACAAATTACAACAATAAAAATTTAAAATAATTATCAGTTCATTTATCTGAAAAAACAAACAAACAAACAAAACAACAATAATATGACGGTCATTTGTTAGGACCAGAATTTTTTTTCACAAGATTATTTTCCAAGGCAGCTTCTCTTCAATGTATCCTCAAATTGTTAAAGCAATTTTGTCATCCATATGTGTTAAAACAATAATTTTGCCAAAAGCTATGTCATGTCTGTGGGGGCTGAATCTGCATATGACTACATATCCTTAGATACATATATAAAGTACATGTATCAAGGCTATGCTGTGTCTGTGGGGGTTCAATGTCAGTGAACCATAAAATGTAGGTCAAGATAAAACATACATGCTTGCATTAAAATTACCAGCCCCAGATGTAAGATTATACAAAGTATCATTAACTTAATCAATCTCATACAGTTCTTGAGAAATGGACTCTTACATTAGGGTGAATGCTTGGGTTGATTTATGGACATCTCGGCCCCTAACAAACTCGGCCCCTGACGATCTCGGCCCCTGACAAACTCGGCCCCTAGCAAACTCGGCCCCCATTCAACTCCGTAACTAAAAACTCAGTCCCTTGCAGCATTTTGGTCCTAAAATACTATGTTTTTGTTTCTGAGAAGCAATTTGGAAGGTGGATAGGGTTCACAGAAAGTTTGAGCATATTTATCGTTTTTAATACGAAACCTTATCCATGATAAAAGATCCTGGAAACCGATGCTGAAACTGGGACGTGTTGGAATTGAGTTTGACATCATTGTATCAGAGTGTATCTTATTGAAGAAGGTTAAAGATGACTGCTCATGAAGGGCCTCTATGGATGGCCACTCTAGCTCATTAAGCATGTCACCGACCCTTCTTCTATTTCGCCATCGCCTGCAGATCCATCGAGTAGCTGTCCTCTGCACCTTCTCCGCCTGCTAAATCTGTTTTAACAAAGGGATGCCGAATGGATGATGCATTAGTTGAGGGCCAACCAATGTTTTATATGCAACATCCGTTGCCTGCCTACGTGCATAGGCCAAATTACGTCTAAGGAATCCTAAAGTCCTAGTTGCTTTAGATGTAATCTCAGAGATATGTTGACCCCAATCAAGATCGTCAGTGATGGTGATACCAAATATTTGGCGGATTGAACATGCTCCAAAATTTGTTGGAGAAGAGTATAGTCAAACTTAATTCGCTTGTCCGGAGGGTGTCGTGACACTCTCATTGAATGGCATTTGGCCACACTGAACTTCATCTGCCAATCGGCCTCCCACTGTTCAAGTTGTTCAAGCCAGTCAGAAGGAGAATGAATGTTCCTATACAGGACACAATCATCAGCAAACAAACGGACCGGGAGATCATTGATGAAAACAAGGAAGAGGAGCGGTCCAAGGACCTAACCTTGGGGACCCAAGATAAAACAGGGACTGGATCAGATGCTTGGTCATCAAGTACAACTTGTTGTGAGCGCCCAGAGAGCCATGAGCTAAACCACCTAGGTGTGGATCCACTTATCCCATTCTAACTACGCCACTTTATATAATAGCCTTCGGTGAGGTACCTTGTCAAAGGCCTTTGCGAAGTCCATGATGATCAAGTCAGTCTGTTTGTGGCCACGGTTTATGATCCCATCCAGATTGCTCACAATGGCATGGTAAAATTGAACTAGTTGCGTTTCGCAAGACCTTTTACTCCGGAAACCATGTTGACAGTCAGTAAGAATGCTCTGAAAGGCTAAGTGCTTGTGGATATTGCTGACTAATATATGCTCCAGGGTTTTGTAACATATGCATGTTAGCGACACTGGTCTATTATTTGCTGCATCACATTTTTCCCCTTTCTTATAGACCGGGGTAACATTTGCTTGTCGCCAGTCATCTGGTACAGTGCCCTGGGCAAGTGATTCATTGAAGATAAAGGCCAATACAGGAGAGATTTAAGCACTACATTCCTTAAGTACCCTGGCATTCAGGTCGTCTGGCCCAGATGCCTTATGCATCTTGAGCTTACCCAACAGTTTAGCGACCCTCTTGGGTCAGAGATGTAATTACAACAGAGATGTAATTACACGCCATTTAATCAAATAGTTTATTAATTACATCGGAGATTGAGTGATAGTGGACCCAGAACAGTGTGTCATACACTTGTTCAATCAACGGCATTAGGTTCCTTTAACTCATGGCTAATTTTGTGATATGGGTTACTCATAATTTCATCAAAATTAATTCAAAAAGTAATTAGGCGTAGGTACGTTAAAGTTATGTGTAAAAGTTTGATAATAATTGAATTCCAACATTTAAATATACATATTCTAGTTTTGGGGGCCGAGTTTGTCAGGGGCCGAGTTTGTAGGGGCCGAGTTTGCTAGGGGCCGAGTTTGTCAGGGGCCGAGTTTGTTAGGGGCCGAGATGTCCTGTCACCCTTGGGTTGACTAATAGTGCATAAAGTCAGTGATCAAGAAATGTCAGTCAAGGTCAAATATGGATGCTTGCATTAAAGTTGCTATCCCTAGATGGAAGTTTGTACAAAGTAATGCTCTAATACATGTAGTTCTTGGGGAAATTGACTTGGAACATTCGTGTGAATACTAGGATTGTTGCAAATATTGACGGCTTGACGGACAAACCTTGTAACTGTGAAAACCATACTCCTTTATTCCACGAGTAAAAAACAAAACAAAAACCTCTGTGTGTGTGGTGTGGGGGGGGGGGATATGTTCTTGAGAGTCCACATGCAAAAGTTGACCAGAAGATCTACTTCTCAGCCCCAAAAAACATATTTTTTCTTACTTATAGGCACACTAAAATTAATGGTAGGCTCATTTTTCAAGAGGTAATGATATATGCAAGTTGAAGTCACTAGAACCTATGGTCTAAAATTATGGAACATATCACAATCTATATTTGGACTGGAAATAAGAAAAATATCAAACATTTTCATCTGAAAAATGTTATTTCTAGAGATAAGATGGATGACATTTTAGCACATGGGTGTGCTATCGTAAAGAACATAGACTTGACCAATAACTAGATGATTCTTCAAAAACGATAAAAATTCAGCTTGATTATGGAGCAATAACCAAAACCAGCCTTATCGCCAAACATTCTAATGCACTCGCGTATGTAATGCGATGCCTGATTGGATAACGTAAAAAATTTGTGACAGTATATTCTCCTATATACTGTCGGAAATCTGACATCATCATGTAACTTCGCTTTTCGTTGGGTGTCATTTGGTTTTACACAGCTCACTTCGCTTGCAGTTTTGGGCAAAATGAGCATTTAAAAAAAAAAAAAAACAAGTGAAAAAGTGCATTAGAATGGGGATAACTGTATCAAAAATTGTCATTTGTTGCAGAAAATAATCGGTTTTATGGTTGCAAATTACGTTTTACGTCAAAATTTCCAACAATAAAACAACCGATTTACCTCCCCAAATGACAATTTTCAAACCAATTATCCCCTAATTGACGGGCTATATAATAATGTTTGGCCTGCATAAATTTTACATTGCTGATCCCAGGCTCAACTAGTAACACAGACAAACATTTAATTGGAATGACCGTCATTCGCCTAGCTCCAGATAAGGAGGAGTATTGAGGATTAAGTAGGGAGAATTTTAACCCTTATCTTGCTGAATATTCATTTAAACCACACCCATTTCTGTCTATCAACCAATCAAATTACTTGATGTAATTTTTTGCTACAAATTCATAAACTGAATGCCAAACAGTGTAGATCCTGATCAGATGGCTTCTTCAGAAGCCATCTGATCTGGATCTACACTGTTTGCAAAGATAGGGGTTGTCGTGAACAGCAAGATAAGGGTTAAGTACTTTTTCTTTCATTAAAATCTATGACATGTCATGGGCCATGTTAGAAACACCTCAATGAGGAGTGAGTGTTTGAGTTTTACATCCCACCAACAGCTAAGGTAATACAGAGATGGGGCCTCAGTTTAAAGACTCATCCGAAAGTCTGGAGAAGCCCAGGATCGATCCTGCAACCCCTGGTTTACAAGGGGAGTAGCGTAACCACTACACCACTGAGGCTTCTACCTCAATGAGGAAAGTATCCATTAATTATCCTCACCTCAATGAGGAAAGAATCCATTAATTATCCTCGCCACTCCTCTTTACATTACGATATTACACCCGTGTGACATAGTGCATTCTTTCATATCCCGAAAACAGTTATTTTTCTGACGAGATTTTGTCATATTTTACTTATTTATATACCAAACATAGGTTTTGGGTTCTCGTTAGAACTGCCTCAATGCGGCGGTTCTAACGAGTACCCACAACCTATGTCTTGAAGCAGAAATAAGCAAAATAATATTTACTCCTGTAAACCCCAGTTTTCTCTATATAAGGTGGGGTTTAGAGAGGTGTTCATTTCACAGACTTGTTAACGTGATGATATAGAGCTATTATTTGGAATAGATGAGGGCTGCTGTTTCAAAACAGTTTATATTACTCTCCTACAAAATACATACATGTACACATGGAACAATAAAAACTACACTAGTGAAACTATATCTTTAAAATGCTGTTAATTAAAACATGGTTTCAGATAAAATACAGTTTAAAACTGGATCGAAAAATGTATAGATTATGCAGAAAAATGTCCATAAGTGGTCATTTCTCTATAAAACTTGTACTTTTTCAATTGGATACATAATTTATATAACGTTTGTTTTTAATATAACACAATAAAATGCATACATTATAGAGGAAAATGACCATAAATGGAAATTTTTCTGTATAATCTATACATTTTGTTTGGATATAACATGGGTATTTAACTAACAAAGTTTCTGCTTAACCCTTATCTTGCTGAATATTCATTTAAGCCACACCCATTTCTGTCTATCAACCAATCAAATTACTTGGATGTAATTTATTGCTACAAATTCAGAAACTGAATGCCAAACAGTGTAGATCCTGATCAGATGCCCTTAGGGAAGCCATCTGATCTGGATCTACACTGTTTGCAAAGATAGGGGTTGTCGTGAATAGCAAGATAAGGGTTAAGACCCCAACAAGAGCATTTTAAGGAGGTTTTGGTATAAATAAAAAGTGATAAAAAAGGAATAAAAACATTTAAAATATTTTCACAATTAGACAAAGACAAAAAGCACATAAAAAGTGATAAAAGGGACAGAAATGCATGGCCCAGCCACATTGGTAGAATATCTGTAATAAATGCTTTAACCCTTTTTGTACCAAATGGAATCTTCCTCCTTATATATAGCAGGAGTTCATTTCAAAATTTAGGGGTGTCAGGTTATGTTTTCATCAAAAATTATTTGGAAAATGACTGAACCTTTAGCAAACAGTGGAGGCCCTGATCAGACATCGCATTCTGCGGCTTCTGATCTGGGCCGGCACTGTTTGCCAAGGTACCCCTTTAGGGGTTTCTGGTACTAAATGAGTTAATTGTGGAAAGTGTTTATTTTTTAGGAGTGTATGGTTTAGTCGATTGTCCACAGTTTGTTAAAATCATCACATATGCCCTAACAGGTGCACACTACCATTTTTTCAAGAACTAGAGCTGTCAGTGAAACTGACTAGGGCCCCGGCAGCGCTATCAGAGGAGTAGGAAAATGTTGATGTTAAAAAAGACGTTTTTTTTTTCCTTTCACCTCTAAGTATGACCTTGACCTTTGAGGTACGGACCTGGGTCTTGCGCGTGACACACTGTCACATTATGGTTAATATTTCTGCTAAGTAATATTTAAATCCATCCAGGTATAAGAAAATTATAGATTGGACACAATGAAAAAGACGCTTTTTTGACCTTTTATCTCTAAGTATGACCTTGACCTTTGAGGTACGGCTGTGGGTCTTGCGTGTGACACTTCGTCACATTATGGTTAACATTTCTGCCAAGTAATATTTAAATCCATCCAGGAATAATAACAAAGTTATTAATTGGACACAGGAAAGACCCTTTTTTGACCTTTAACCTCTAAGTATGACCTTGACCTTTGAGGTACGGACCTGAGTCTTGCGTGCAACACTCCATCACATTATGGTTAACATTTCTGCCAAGTAATATTTAAATCCATCCAGGAATAAGAAAGTTATGGAGGATAAAAAAATTTGTGGACGGACAGACGGACAGACAGACAGACAGACAGACAGACGGACGGACAGAATGATGCCAAGTAATATTTAAATCCATCCAGGAATAATAAAAAGTTATGGAGGATAAAAAAATTTGTGGACGGACAGACGGACAGACGGACGGACAGACAGACAGACGGACGGACAGAGTGATTACTATAGGGCACCCACACTTTCAGTGCGGGGCCGATTTTGCAATCTGCTTACGCAGGAAAAAAGTGCTAAAAGATTTCACTAGCATACCAGCTATATGTATTACTTTTTGGGGGTTGATAGTTTGTCAAATGACCCAAAGTTACTAAATACAGTAGCTTTTCACTGTTGCTGTCCATGTGACTATCATGGATTTGTTGGAAATCCAGGTAACAGCTATCTGTAGAAAATAGCTTAGCTGTTCTTATCTCTGTGAGGTCAGAGTGTTTAGTAAGAGAATGATCTATAGAATCTGGACTGGAAGCATGAGTTCATTTTAGCAAACAGTGTAGACCCAGATCAGATGCTGTAGACAATAGCCTCTGATCAGGGTCTACACTGTTTGCTGGCAGTACAGGAATTTTAGAGTTAAATGAAACAGACAGGAATTTTGAAGTTAAATGAAACAGACAGGAATTTTAGAGTTAAATGAAACAGACAGGAATTTTAGAGTTAAATGAAACAGACAGGAATTTTAGAGTTAACTGAAACAGACAGGAATTTTAGAGTTAAATGAAACAGACAGGAAGGGGAGTTAAATGAAACAGACAGGAATTTTAGAGTTAAATAAAACAGACAGGAATTTTAGAGTTAAATGAAACAGAAAGGAATTTTAGAGTTAAATGAAACAGACAGGAATTTTAGAGTTAAATGAAACAGACAGGAATTTTAGAGTTAAATGAAACAGAAAGGAATTTTAGAGTTAAATGAAACAGACAGGAATTTTGAAGTTAAATGAAACAGACAGGAATTTTAGAGTTAAATGAAACAGACAGGAATTTTAGAGTTAAATGAAACAGACAGGAATTTTGGAGTTAAATAAAACAGACAGGAATTTTAGAGTTAAATGAAACAGACAGGAATTTTAGAGTTAACTCTTATCTTGCTGTTCACGACAACCCCTATCTTTGGAAACAGTGTAGATCCAGATCAGATGGCTTCTAAGAAGCCATCTGATCAGGATCTACACTGTTTGACATTCAATTTATGAATTTGTAGGAATAAATTACATCAAGTAATCTGATTGGTTCAAAATCAGCAATGGGTGTGGCTAAACTGAATATTCAGCAAGAGAAGGGTTAAATGAAACAGTCTAAGTACCCATTTCCAGCCTACACTCAGAGACAATCAAGCCACCAGTACTCTCAGTGCTTTGCTTTGAGAAAGAGAGGTGCATTACTCATACTGCTTTGTTTATGTTAAGGAATTCCCATATCTTATATGCTTCTTATGCCTTTGGCCATGGAATGTGTTTGATTGGACCAAACATGTTCCAAGTCAGCATTAGGAGCAAGTGGTTGTAAATTTCTTCTTTGTTGGCATTCAGGAACTCTTGTTTTGTTATACAGTGAAATTCTGCTATTAACACCAGCAGAAATTAAGACTAATTCTGTTTTTAACCCTTGTCTTGCTGAATATTCATTTAAGCTACACCCATTTCTGTGTGTGTGTGTGTGTGTGAATTCGGGTTTAACGTCACTTTCAACAATTTTTCAGTCATATCACGATGGCAGCCTACACTCAGAGAAAATCAACCTACCAGTACTCTCAGTGCTTTGCTTTGAGAAAGAGAGGTCCATTACTGCTTTGTTTATGTTAAGGAATTCGCATATCTTATATGCTTCTTATGCCTTTGGTCATGGAATGTGTTTGATTGGACCAAAAATGTCCCAAGTCAGCATTAGGAGCAAGTGGTTGTAAATTTCTTCTTTGTTGGCATTCAGGAACTCTTGTTTTGTTATACAGTGAAATTCTGCTATTAACACCAGCAGAAATTAAGACTAATTCTGTTATTAACCCTTGTCTTGCTGAATATTCATTTAAGCCACACCCATTTCTGTGTGTGTGTGAATTCGGGTTTAACGTCGCTTTCAACTATTTTTCAGACATATCACGACGGTGTCTGGTTGCGACAGGGAGCTCAATGCTCACTTTTAAAGTGCTGCCTCACTGAAGTATCATGTCCCAGACACCTTACATGATACCACACCCAGTCACATTATCCTGACACTGGGTCGACCAGTCCTAGCTCTACCCCGTAAATCTGAGTGCCAAGAGAGGAGCAGCTAGTACCATTTTTAACGATTTTGGTATGTCGCGGCCGGGATCAGCCCGTGACCTCCCATTCCCCGGAGCGGACACTCTACCAACTGAGCTATCGGGGCCAGTCCAAACCCATTTCTGTCTATCAACCAATCAAATTACTTGATGTAATTTATTGCTACAAATTCATAAATAGAATGCCAAACAGTGTAGATCCTGATCAGATGGCTTCTGAAGAAGCCATCTGATCAGGATCTACACTGTTTGCAAAGATAGGGGTTGTCGTGAACAGCAAGATAAGGGTTAAAAGCGTATTTGAAAGGTTTCAGTTATTGTTTCTTTGTGTTTTCTACACCAAGTGTTTGGAGAAATAGATTGGGCTGCATGATGCTTCCATGCAGAGCTGAAACCATTGACAAACCGCTTCGGTCTAAGCCTGCCCAGGCAAAGTGGTGCGAGTCGGACTGTCCATGCATTTAACTTGGCAGCAGGGCTTGAGATGTCATTTCATCTCATTGTCTGATAAAAGTCCCACAAAATAGGAACATCTCCAAAATTACCTTAATAGTGTTGGCGGGGGTGTTAAACCTCAATTCCAACAAACAAAAACATTCAGTTTTCTTTATGAACAGACCATCTTTGGGACTGTTTAAAAGTGTTTTAAAGCGGTTTTTTTAAACAGTCAAAAAGGTGGTCTTAATATAGGAATTCTGTTGTACATGGATACTCTTTATGCAAACTTGGACAGATTCAATTCCACCAAAGCACGAACAACAAGAGCAGTCTGATCAGGGTGTAAACAATTTGTTATTCCATCTGCACTTTTTGGACTCCTTGCTGGATCGTGAAACAAATTTGTTATGATTTAGGCAAATTTCAGTAACTTCTCAAGGGCTGCACTGTTTGCGTAGGTCTGTCTGTCCAAATACTTAGGATCATTATAGTACTATAGCCTTGGTTTCATGACTAAAATGAGATTCTAAGAGCAATGTGCTCTTACTACGACTGGTACGGAATAATATTATTTGTACAGACAGTTTACAAAATATTGCTTGGACTATAGTAACCGCATTTTGCATATTCTATCATTTCATCAGTTTTCTCCTTTAACCTTTACCCTGCTGTAGGCGACAAGCCCTATCTTTGCAAACAGTGTAGATCCAGATCAGATGGCTTCTGAAGAAGCCATCTGATCAGGATCTACACAGTTTGACATTCAGTTTATGAATACAGTACAGCTCAGGTAATTGAACCGTTTTTCTTTTTCATTCCGCGGACAACATTTTAAATCCGCGTTTTTCCGCCGAATGGTTTGGAGTAAACCACTCCGAGTGAAAATATTTTACTCCAAGTTATGCGCACGATATTCCGAGGAAATTCCGCGGACCTCAGAGCTTACCTGTGATATTTGGAGTGTTTGCGAGTATTTGCGAGTGGTGATTAATTTAATTAAACATGTGTCGCCGGTGCGACGTATCAGAGGCCAATAATGGCGGCCGAAACCCGTCAAAATTTCGCTGACAGTTATCACCTTTGGTTATTTGTTTCTCACTTGTCCGATAATACTTCACATTAAAATTATTAAAGAATGAAAGACAAATGATTATATTATATCAAAATAATTTTCTTTTTTTGAAAATATAAAAATTACATGGAGAAAATTTTAGTTCAAAATGACCGATTTTGCAGTTTTAAAGAAGCCAATAATGGCGGCCGAAACCCGTCAAAATTTCGCTGACAGTTATCACCTTTGATTATTTGTTTCTCAATTGTCCGATAATACTTCACATTAAAATTATTAAAGAATGAAAGACAAATGATTATATTATATCAAAATAATTTTCTTTTTTTGAAAATATAAAAATTACATGGAGAAAATTTTAGTTCAAAATGACCGATTTTGCAGTTTTAAAGAAGCCAATAATGGCGGCCGAAACCCGTCAAAATTTCGCTGACAGTTATCACCTTTGATTATTTGTTTCTCAATTGTCCGATAATACTTCACATTAAAATTATTAAAGAATGAAAGACAAATGATTATATTATATCAAAATAATTTTCTTTTTTTGAAAATATCAAAATTACATGGAGAAATTTTGAGTTCAAAATGACCGATTTTGCAGTTTTTAAGAAGCCAATAATGGCGGCCGAAAGCGGTCAAAATTTCGATGACAGTTATCACCTTTGATTATTTGTTTCTAAATTGTCCGACAATACTTCACATTAAAATTATTAAAGAATGAAAGACAAATGATAATATTATATCAAAATAATTTTCTTTTTTTTTAAATATAAAAATTACATGGGGAAATTTTGAGTTCAAATTGACCGATTTTGCAGTTTTAAAGAAGCTAATAATGGCGGCCGAAACCCGTCAAAATTTCGCTGACAGTTATCACCTTTGATTATTTGTTTCTCAATTGTCCGATAATACTTCACATTAAAATTATTAAAGAATGAAAGACAAATGATTATATTATATCAAAATAATTTTCTTTTTTTGAAAATATCAAAATTACATGGAGAAATTTTGAGTTCAAAATGACCGATTTTGCAGTTTAAAAGAAGCCAATAATGGCGGCCGAAATCCGTTAAAATTTCGCTGATAGTTATCACCTTTGATTATTTGTTTCTCATTTGTCCGATTATACTTCACATTAAAATTATTAAAGAATGAAAGACAAATGCTTATATTATATCAAAATAATTTTCTTTTTTTGAAAATCTTAAAATTACATGGAGAAATTTTGAGTTGAAAATGACCGATTTTGCAGTTTAAAAGAAGCCAATAATGGCGGCCGAAATCCGTCAAATTTCGCTGACAGTTATCACCTTTGATTATTTGTTTCTCAATTGTCCGATAATACTTCACATTAAAATTATTTAAGAATGAAAGACAAATGATTATATTATATCAAAATAATTTTCTTTTTTTTGAGAATATCAAAATTACATGAAGAAATTTTGAGTTCAAAATGACCGATTTTCCTGTAATTTTATGATGTTCAACATGCTTTCAATTACGGACTTGAAAGAGTTGTATGTACTCGTCATGCCTAACTGATTCCTTTGTTTGAAATCACTGTGCAGTTTCACACCCTGGGTAATTAATGATTACTTCTTTGTTGACTTTTGACATTGTTTACATTATAATAACTATCAGTGATAATTATTATCTTATAATTATATAATATGGTAAAAGAACATTAAATAAACAAAAAAAAAATGCCCAGGTATTTCGTCAAATTCCTCCGAGTATTTCCGCATAACTTCGCGAGAAAAGATTGCCTCCAGGTACGATATTACGACTCGGAATAATTTCGCGAAACTTCGCGTACCGCGGACCTTGCGAGTATTTTCGAGGAGTGTCCGCCGAATATATACATATACTCGGAACAATTCCGAGTGTTTTTGAAAGTACTCGAAACGCCGAGATTCGGAATAAAGAGTTTTTTGGTTCTTATACCTGAGCCGTACTGTATGTAGAAATAAGCTGCATCAAGTAATCTGATTGGTTCAAAGTCAGAAATGAGTGTGGCTTAATTGAATATTCAGCAGGTTAAAGGTTAATTATGTGCTTAAATGTGTCTTAATAGATTTCCTTTTCTTAAACCTTGCTACCCATCCATTAGAAGCTCTAAACCCCTCTAAACCAAGATCCTTGGCAATACTCTTAGCAGCTGCTAAAAGCACCCTGTTTGTTAAAGCTTTTCCACTAAGCATCTGTTGTAGAACAAAGCTTTCTAGATTGTTTT
Organism: Lucinisca nassula; assembly: GCA_963580285.1. Lineage (NCBI taxonomy): Eukaryota > Metazoa > Mollusca > Bivalvia > Lucinida > Lucinidae > Lucinisca > Lucinisca nassula. The sequence continues at coordinate 126,712,182 of OY757016.1, read as the reverse complement.
CCAATTCAGGCCACTGACACTCGCGTATTTTGCAACTACTGAGCATATTCATGTTATTTTCGCTAACACTCTGCAATTTTTCTTTCTTTCTCATCCATGTTCTGACAGTAGCATCTGGTAAATTGTAAACCTTCACTGCATTAGGGATACCATAGTCTTCAGCAAACTGGATAACCTCAAGTTTGTATGCACCTAAATAGGATTTGCGCCGTAATGGTCCCGTGACTTCTTTCTCCCATTCTAAACTTCCTGTAAGAAATAGAGAATAACAAGAATAATGATGAAAGTAATGTGTCATATATCATCATCATCATCAAGTAAGTGGGCCCCCTTCCAGGTAGCTGGCTTACTGCACACATGGCAGATCTCCAGGTATGTCTATCATTAGGGCCAATTGCTTCCATTCTCTGCAATCTCCCTCTGTCAACTGCTTCCAAATTTTTAAATGGGCATAACTTTGTTAATATTTGTTGGACTGCAATAACTCCATAAATTGACTTGAACATTAGAAACAATGCTAGGGTTGGTACAAATGTTATTGAATCAATGAATGAAAAACCAAGAGCTCTGCAAGCGGGGCATTAAACGCCCTTGCCAAGTAATCTGTTGTAATGCATACTGACAAATAAGAGAAGGGTTTAGCCCCAATAGAAAAGTTCATGGATGGACAGATGGACATGATTCTGCTAATAATTGTAGGACTGTAACATCTAAACAAAATGCACTGCTTCATATCATGGTCTAACAAGAAATCACCTTTCAGCTTGATGGGATGCAAACTATAGGAGGAATTAGTTGGAAATAAAATGTGACAGGGAAGAACTCTGTTAATATTTGGCATATTGTATCCCTAAACATGCTGCTCCACATCATGGTGTAACTTTTTACAATGTTTCAGCATGATCTAATGTAAACTATAGGAAGAGTTAGCTTACAAAATTATCAAAGGCCCATTACTGCAGCTTCAAAAACAATATATGTAATAGGAAGAGTTTGCTGGAAATGAAAGGTTTACAGAAGTTTTCAAAGGAGCATAACTCTGTTAATATTTGGTGAGCTGCATACTATACATGAAACAATATGCAATGCTTCACAACATGGTCTACCTATAAATCAAGTTACAGCTGGATGGGATGTAAACTGTTGGAGAGGTTAGCCTGAAATGAAATGTTTATATAAATTTTCAATTGTGCAAAGTTAATATTTGGTAGACTGTAACCTAAAAATAACATGCACTGCTCACTATTTATAAAGTCTCATTTTAGTCTGAAGTATACTATAGGAGGAGTTAGCCAGAAACAAAACAATTACAGAAATGTTCAAAGGGACACCATCCTGCTAATTTTTGGAGGACCAAAATCTCGAAACAATATGCGCTGCTCCTCATCATGGTCTAACTATGTATGAAATTTCAGCTTGATTAAAAGTCAATTGTAGGAGGTAGCAGGAAACCAAACATTTACAGAATTTTTAAAGGGGCATTTCTCTGTTAATATTTGGTGGACTGCAATCTAGAAAAAATATGCGCTGCTCCACAACATGGTTTAACTATATATCAATGTTCAGCTTGATCGAATCTAAAGTGTATGAGGAATTAGCCTGAAGCTAAATGTTTGCAGAAATTTTCAAAGCGGCATAACTCCATGAATATTTGGTGGACCATAGCTTCGAAAAGTATGTGCCACCCATCATAGTCTAACTATTCACCACAACCTCTTTATAACACTATTAATGGGGTCCAAAGCAGAAACCGTGTTAGTTAAACAACCATGTTATATCCAAACAAAAATGTATAGATTATATAGAAAAATGACCATTTATGGTCATTTTTCTATATAATCTATACATTTTTTTTATCCATCTTGAAACCGTGTCATATCCAAAACCGTGTTATAATGAACCGTGTGATAACGAGGTTGTGGTGTATATATAAAGTTTCAGTTTGATTGAATGTCAATTGTACAAATGTAGGAGGAGCTAGCCAGAAACCAAATGGTTAAAGAAATTTTTAAAGGGGCATCTGTTAATACTTGGTGGAGTGCAATCTTCAAACAATATGCACTGCTCCAGATCATGGTATACCTACATATCAAGTTTCAGCTTGATCAGATCTAAATTGTTAGAGGACTCAGCTGGAAACTAAATGTTTGCAGAAATTTTCAAAGAGGTATAAATCTATGAATATTTGGGGGACTGCAACCTCAAAACAATATTTGCTGCTCCAAAATCATGGTCTAACTATACATCAAGTTTCAGCTTGATCAGATCTCAATTGTAGGAGGAATTAGCCAGAAACAAAATGTTTACATAAATTTTCAAAGGGGCATAACATTATTAATATTTGGTGGACATTAACCTCAAATAATAAGCGCTGCTCCAGATTATGGTGGGCCAGCCTCGGTAGCTCAGTCGGTGATCAGGAGGACGCCGGTTCAATACCTGCCGGGGTCGGCAACATTCTTTCGTGGAGATTGATAATGAAATCTTTTCTATGGTCATTCTCTTCCTTCCCCTGATTCAAGAAGGGCAGTTGTCAGTTTCTGGCATTGTACTGCTAAACCTCTTACGTATAAGCCTTTCCAGGAAAAGTGTGGCTAGGTAAACTGACCGGCTCAATAATGACCTAAATAGTGTTGACTGGGCGGTTAAACTCCAATACAAACAAACATCCACATCATGATCTAACTATATATCAAGTTTCAGCTTGATCAAATGTTAATTGTTGGTGAGTAACCTGAAAAGAAATGTCCACATCATGGTCTAATTACATATAAAGTTTCAGCTTGATCAAATTTAAAATGTAGAAGGAGTTATCTGGAAATGAAATGTTTACATTAATTTTCTAAGGGGCATAACTCTATTAATATTTGGTGGGCTGTAACATTGAAACAATATGCACTGAACCACATCATGGTGTAACCTTACATGAAGTTTCAGCTTGATCAAATATTAATTGTAGGAGGAGTTACATGTAGAAATTTTCAAAGGGGCATAACTCTGTAAAAATTTGGTGGATCGTAACCTCGCAACAATATGCACTGCTCCCACATCATGGTCAAACTATAAATCAAGTTTTAGAAATGTAGGAGGATTTATCCGGAAACGAAAAGTTTACTGATGGACGGATGGACAGAAGTACAAAGAGGGCCATAATATAATACAACCTTTTTTCCTTTTGGGTCTATAAAAAGACAGAAAATGGATCCCATGCTAAAAGTAGACATGACAACAGAGGCTGTCATTAGACAGCAAGGTTCCCTTAAGGTCATGGGCATACATGTAGGTGCAGGTATTGCTGAATAGCCTGTTGGACCAGGGCGTGTTGGACCTTTATCTATTGTCATACCAAATACGAGCAAAATCCATCGTATAGTTTTGAAAATATTACCAATTAAAAAATTTCAACATAAAATTTCTTAGTCAGTGAATTAGACCTTCAGGTCAAGAGCATGGGTGGAGGTCAATTTTTATCAACATACTAAATAATGAACAAAATCTATCATATGGTTTGGAAAATATAAGCTATATTAAAACACTTGAACATAAAATTTCTAAGTCTGTCACCTTGAATAAAATTGACGAATAAAACTTTGGATGGACCTATATCTATCATCATACCAAATATGAACCAAATGCATCATGGTTTGGAAAATATCAGCTCTGAAAAAACTCTTTTATTCCCTGAAAAACAACTGGTTACTGTCTGCTCTAAGGTTTTCCAGAATGCCCAAGGGACCAGAATGTTTTAGTCTGTGCAATTTTAGATATGTAAGCATGCCCCACTCTCACATATATCCCGAATCAAACTTTAAAGCTAACTTAACTAGAGCTGTCAGAGGATATGACTATAGCCTTGATGCAGCACTTTTAGAGGAGAAAGAACCTTAGTTTTGAAACCTCGTTATAACACGGAACTCCGGGTCCAACCAACGGACCGTGTTAGTTAACCGAATCGTGTTATAAACGCCGACCGTATTTGCCACAGATCAACCATTGACACAATGGTGATCAATAGTTTCCCAAACAAGATTATGTGCGGTCCGGTTAATGACCGTATTTCCCGACTAAAATGTGTTTAGAACTAATCAATGGCAGTAAATACCATGGCCCATCAAGTCAAACAAGTCACTTTAATCGAAACCAGCTGATAAACCAAGTTTTATATCCAGAAATCGTCCGATCTGACAGCGAGTATGACGCCATTTTGATAGCTGGTTCCCGGCTAACTTTGTTGTATCTGAGCGTCCGGAACCGTACCGAACTATAGTACTGTTTATGCATTTCAATGGTGATATTACCGGGTTAGGGTTCGGAACCGGCAATGATCAACGCTTACAAGAAATTTGAATTACTTCCCTTGAAATGTCTTACCCTTAATATTTTAGACTTTTGAAACGATTTTTAATGGCGCAAAAAATCTTTGAATGATTTTTTTACCGCGAAAATCGATCTTGAATATGTTTTATCATTTGCTTTTAAGCTGGAATAAATTTGACTTTCTTTTACATGCGGTTCTAGAAAATGAGTTTTATTGCAGTGACCGATCACATTGTCTGCATCGATGTTTAAAATTTCTGCTGAGCAGTGATCCTTAACAGAGCGTGATAAATATTTTTTTTCCGGTTGCGTAACTGAATTCTTTAATCTCTTTATCTCACTAAGCCAACACTTTTGATTGTGCCGATGGCAGTTCATGTTTATCATGCGTGTCAAGCTAAACAAGTTAATATACTGTATATTCAACTCTGATGGAGGCCTGCAATAAATATCAAAAAGTACCGTTATAAACCGTGTTAGCTACCGTGTTAGCTACCGTATTACCGCAGTCAAAAGTGAGAGGAAAATAATGTTGTTGTGCTTGAAACCTGATACAATCCTTGGATAATATACATAAATGTTGGTTGGGGAAAATTTGGGGTCCAAACCAAAACCGTGTTATATCCGAATTCGTGCTGTAACGAATCGTGCTATAACGAGGTCCGGGTGTATTTTGAACTCATGCTTACCAGATAACATTACTGCAGGACATGGACAACATAAAAGTTATTCTACAAAATGCATTTTAAAATTTGAAAACCCATCAAGGGACATAACTCAAACAGTTATGGAACCTTGAACCCTATTCCAGTATACACAATACATCAAGTCATTTTCCATGTCTATACGAAGTTTCAGTTTCCAGCTTTCTGAGTTCCTGAGAAATTTGTTAAGGAAATTTTCAAGAATGGCAAAAATTTGAAAATCTACCAAAGGACATAACTCCAAGAGTTATGGGCCCTTGGTCACTATTCTGCTACTACAGTTTCCTTACCTTAGAGACCAAGGGCCAGGGGCCAGTTGTTCAAAGCATCGTTAGCTTAACGAGCTTGTTAGTGGTCATATTGTTAACTGTTCTAGCAAGTTTAATATTTAGAATTCCGGTATTTTTGCTGAAAAAATGTGAGCAGCTTTTGCAAAATGCAAAAGCTGCTAACATTTTTTCCGCAAAAATAATAGCATATTTGACATAATAAATGATCAAAGTTTTAACGATACGTTAACTAACGACATCTTTAGTTTTGAACAACTGGCCCCTGGTGTTCAAAACTAACGACGTCGTTAGTTAACGTATCGTTAATACTTTGATCAGTTAATATGGCAAATATGCTAATATTTTTGCTGAAAAAATGTGAGCAGCTTTTGCGGATGCAAAAGCTGCTCACATTTTGTCAGCAAAAATAACAAAATTTTCAATATTGTACTTGCTAGAACAGTTAACAATTTGACCACTAACAAGCTCGTTAAGCTAACAATGCTTTGAACAAGTAGCCCCAAATGTATTGTAAGTTTCATTGAAGTAGGACAAACATAAAAGTTATAAAGCAAAATGTTTTTTCAAATTTGAAAACCTATCAGCGGACATAACTCAAAGATGGACCCTTGACCCTTCTTCGGTATACACGATACATCCAGTCATTGTCCATGTTTATTCAAAGTTTCAGTTTTCTGGGATTTATAGTGTAAGTTTCATTGAAGTAGGACCACAAACATTAAAGTTGTTATTGTAGAACACAAATTTAGTGGCAGCAAAATTTTGGTGGTTTTTATGGGTGGACCTTTTGCCGGATTTTTATTTTGGCAGATTTTTATTTTGGCAGATTTTCAATTTCCGAAATAAAAACAAAATCCGTGATTTCTGATGTAGCCCACTGTGCATGGGGTATGGGAGTTCTACATAGTGATTTGCAAGTCATGCACCGTGATTTTAACTGTTTTTCAAATTGCATTGTTCTTGTTGTTTGATTGAATACAAATCAGTTCTACTGTTATTTAATTACTAAAAAAAAAAAAAGATTTCGAGTTATAATTAGTTGCAGTTTTCTTTCTTGCATTCACACTTTCGCTACTCAAAATGTCGGACTTGGCTTACTCATAGGGAAAACCGTCAATCAATTGCCAATTAAACATGCGATTTTCGACAATTACTGTCAAGATGTATTTGCCTTTTTTAAGCCCTGTTGAGCATGCTAAATGGATTCATAATTGACAAGTTAAGCAAAGAGAAACAATTGACAAAATATATTTTACTCTGGCTGGATGAAATAAACTTTGAGCTATGCTCCCTTACACTATGTTTGACTTCAATAAAAACACCTTTTCTTTTGTCACTGAGAGATGATGACCTTGACTGACTGACATTGTATTTCCCTATATCATACTTTTGAAGTGTGTTGGAAATGAAATTTCTGCCAGTCTGTTATTATTCCCTTACAGTCTTTGACCTAAATTGGCGTTTAGCATTTTTTCCCTTGACTGCTAATAGTGCCACCAAATATGCGTGTTTTGCAGCAAGCGAAATGCATTTTTCATATCTGAAAACCTATCAAGGACATAACTTAAAGAGTTATGGACCCTCGACCCTTCTTCTGGTATACAAGATACACCCAGTAATTGTCCATATACAAAATTTCAGCTTTCTAGCTTTCATAGTTCCTGAGAAATCTGTTACGAAAATTTTTCAAGAATGGCAAAATTTGAAGACCTACCAAGGGCATCAACTCCAAGAGTTATGGGCCCTTGGTCACTTTTTTGCTACTACAGCTCCCTTACCTTAGAGACCAAGTGTAGTATAAGTTTCAAGATACATCCAGTCATTGTCCATATACAAAATTTCAGCTTTCTAGCTTTCATAGTTCCAGAGAAATCTGTTACGAAAATTTTCAAAGATGGCAAAATTTGAAGACCAACCAGGGACATTAACTCCAAGAGTTTTGGGCCCTTGGTCACTTATTTGCTACTACAGCTCCCTTATCTTAGAGACAAGGGTTAGTGTAAGTTTCATTGAAGTAGGACCACAAACATGTTATTAACCCTTATCTTGCTGTTCACGACAACCCCTATCTTTGCAAACAGTGTAGATCCAGATCAGATGGCTTCTGAAGCCATCTGATCAGGATCTACACTGTTTGTCATTCAGTTTATGAACTTGTAGAAATAAATTACATCAAGTAATTTGATTGGTTGATAGAAAGAAATGGGTGTGGGTTAAATCAATATTCAGCAAGATAAGGTTTAAATTTTGTAGTCACAGTCTCACAGAATGATGGAAAGATGTAATCAAGGAATGAAGGCAGGACGTGGCAACTCACCTATAAACCCACTTTATCCCCAATCAAACTTCAATATTTTCAAAACTAGAGGAAATGCACAGAGCTCTAATATATCCCCAATTCAACTTCAAAATTAACAAAACTAGAGCAAATATTGCGTGGTCACATAATGCTCCCAATCAAAATCAATCAACCTTTAATGAGAACTTTTTGACATGCAAAAATGACTGTCCTAACTAAAGCTGCACAGGATCTGACTATAGCCCACTGCAGCACTATTAGAGGAGAAAGACCCATTGTCTAAGAAGTAGATGTAACTCCTTGTGTCATAGGCTCTTGGCCCTGATTCTGGTACACACAAATCACGATACATCAGCCAGCCTGCTGTCTGTGCGTTCACTGAGTTTGTCAACTTTTCAACCATTATTCATGAAAACTCTGTAATGAACATTTTTCATTAAAGGCAAATAATTACAGTCCAACCTGTATTAAGCAAGCTCCTAAGGGATATTAATAACATGCTTGCTTAAGACAGGTGCTTGATTAATAAAGGTGAATTTTAATGCAGTTTCATTTTTCGGGAGCCAAATACTTGCTTGCTTAAGACAGGTTGCCTGCTTATTAGAGGATGCCACTGAGACAGGTTTTACTGTAAACCTATCAAGGGATGTAATGTAAAGAGTTCGGCCCCCGCCCATAGGGGCTTGAAGAAATATATGGGCTGCATGATGCTTCCACGCAGAGCTGAATCCGGCCCGCACACTAGTACTGGTAAACCGCTTAGAGGATCTAAGCCTGTCCAGGAACCGCGGTGCGAGGTGGACCGTCCATGCTAATTAACCCTATTGGTTTCATTGGGCGACAGGGCTTGAGATGTCATTTCATCTCAATGTCGGGTAAAAGTCCCACAAAATTGGAAGCAACGTCTCCAAAATGACCTTTACAGTGTTGACGGGGACGTTAAACCTCAAATCAAACAAACAAAATGTAAAGAGTTATGGGCCTTTGGCCCTGATTCCAGTGTGCACAATACATCAGCCCACTGTCTGTGTGTTTAACAAATCCTAAAAGGTCTTGAGAAATGTGTGACGAAAATGGCAAATTGTAAAACCTATTAAAGTATGTAATACCAGGAGTTATAGGCCTTTGGCCTTGATTCTGATAGACACAAAACATCAGCCCACTGTCCATGTGTGAACCTAGTTTCAACTTGAGAAATCTGTAAAACCTATCTAAGGATATGGGCCTAGGCCCTGAATCCAGTATACATGTTGCCGGCCTTGGTAGCCTCGGATGCACATAATGAGTACGCGGATTCGATACCTGTCAGGGTCGGCAACATTCTTACGTGGAGTTTGATCATGAAATGGTTAACCGCTTAAGTATAAGCCTGCCCAGGAAAAGTGTGGATAGGTAAACTGACCGGCTAAAAAATGACCTAAAATAGTGTTGAATAGGCTGTTAAACTCGAATATAAACAAACAAAACAAACAGATAAACAAGTATCCTTGATATATCAACCCACTGCCCATGTGTGTACCAAATTTAAACTTTGTAAACCATAAAGTTCTTGAGAAAAGTCTGACGAAAACTTTTCATTAATGGCAAATTGTAAAACTATTAAGGGATGTAACTCCAAGTGTTGTAGGCCCTTGGCCTTGATTCTGTTATACACGATACATGTATATCAGCACTGGGTGCACTGTCATTGAGTGTACCAAGTTTCAACTTTTCAGCTTTCATAGTTCTTTAGAAATCCGTAACAAAAATTTATCATAAATGGTAAACTGTAAAACCTATCATGGGATGCAACTCCCTTGGCCCTGGATTGGCTACAAATGACACATCAATCCACTGCCAAAGTGTGTACCAAATGAGCCAGCGCATGACAAAACCTACAATAAGACATGTGTGCCCAACAAAAAAAAGTGCATCCGCACAGTCTGTCAGAGTCTTCATTGTGCACTCTAAGGATAGCTAAGGGCCCAATGCTCCGCCATTCAGATAAGAGAAGTCTCTGGTTAGACTATATGGATGCACAGGCTGATCCGAGTCTTCACTGGGTGCACATGTCTTATTGTAGGTTTTGTCATGCGCTGGCTCAAATTTCAACTATAACCCTTAAAGGTCTTGAGAAAGGCGTAATGGAAATTTTTCATTAATGGTAACTTGTAAAACCTATCAAGGAATGTTAACTCTGAGAGTTATAGGCCCTTGGCCCTGATTATGATATACACACTACATCAGCCCACCGGCCCTGATAGCTCAGTTGGTAGAGTGTCCGCTCCGGGGAACGGGAGGTCTCGGGTTCGATCCCGGGCCGCGACATACCAAAGTCATTAAAAATGGTACTAGCTGCTCCTCGCTTGGCACTCAGATTTACGGGGTAGAGCTAGGACTGGTCGATCCAGTGTCAGGATAATGTGACTGGGTGTGGTATCATGTAATGTGTCTGGGACATGATACTTCAGTGAGGCAGCACTATAAACGTGAGCATTGAGCTCCCTGTCGCAACCAGACACCGTCGTGATATGACTGAAAAATACAGCTTTCATAGTTCCCTAGAAATCTGTAATGGAACTTTTAATGGTAAATTGTAAAACCTATCAAGGGATTAATTCAGAGATATGGGCCCTTGCCCCTGATTCCGGCAAACAGAATACACCAACCAACCCACTTCCCATATCTTTACCAAATTTCAACTTTGATACTTTAACGCTTGTTGAGAAAAATGAGACAGAATGAGGGACTGAATAATTGACAGGACAAGGCAAATCCAGTATAGTCCCACTTTTTCAAAGCGGGGTTATAGTTATTGACACCTGGCACCACCCAGGAGTCTGACCCAAGTATTTATATAGCACCATGTAAAAAGATACTGCTATACAAATAGCAGACATCACAAATGAAAAGACGGCCCCCGCCCATCGGGACTTGAACAAATAGATGGGCTGTATGATGCTTCCACGCAGAGCTGAAACCGACCCGCACACTAGTACTGGTAAACCGCTTAGAGGATCTAAGCCTGCCCAGGCAAAGCAGTGTGAGTCGGTCCGTGCATGTTTATAAACCCTATAGGTTTCATTGGGCGACAGATCTTGAGATGTCATTTCATCTCAATGTCGGGTAAAAGTCCCACAAAATTGGAAGCAACGTCTCCAAAATGACCTATACTGTGTTGACGGGGACATAAAACCTCAAATCAAACACAAATGAAAAGAATCTGCCATAGGATTGCTGCAAGATGAGACTATAATATGCAAAACATTGCAGAAATGTTAATGAAATAACAAACAAAACCACTAACAAACTGACAGTTAAGCTGGAAGACTAAACCTATATTTCCCTCATCAAACTTCATATGCTTGAGATATAAATACAAATGTATTTTTGAAAATAATGGACATACCTTTTGTTTATTTCCTGTCCAAAATGGCTTCAAGTTCATCAGTAGCAGTCTGCATTCAATTAATGCTCATGTATACTGGGACGTTTCATTAATTTCTATCAATGAAACTCCAAGGGCTAGGAAACTGATGTCTCATTCACCATAGCTGAATCAAACTCACTTTCAAACCCTAAAACTCCTCCAATAGCTACAGTTTACAAATATTTAGGAATAATTCAGGGAGTTTTTCTTATTTTATCATGAAAATGTCATTGTTCAATATAACAGTGAGTAAACAAGGACCCCTAAGGTATAAGTTTCCTTAATCCTCTTCAAAGGTGATTGTAACGATTACCAGAATGCCTCATCAAGTCAATTGAAACATGTACCCACAACACGGGTTTTTAGGAAGATATATGATCCTTTAATTATCCTTCTTCCACCCCCACAACCCCCACCACCCAATGACTCACACATACCATATCTGGAGCTACATGTATGACACTCATTAGAATTGCCTCATCAGGCGTTTCTAATACATAGCAACAGATAAGGTGGGTATTTTGTGATAACTGAAGGATAGTTTTCCTTATTTCTCCATATAAACCTATGTTGTGGGTATTCATTAGAACCGCCTCGCCGAGGCGGTTCTAATGAATACCCACAACATACGTTTTAATGGAGAATTGACAAAAGCTATCCTTCAATTGTCACAAGATATCAACCTTATCTGTTGCTATATGCCCACAACATATGCATATCTTTTGTATAAGGTGGGAAAGATATCCAAAAATTACTCACATTTGCCTTCTGTCTCAAGCAAATTTTCATTGAAGTTCAACAGTGCTTGTAGCCTGTAAACTTCCCTGAAAATGTCTTAAAGGGGAATGAATACACTTTCGGAACAGACAACTCTTTCAAACCTATTTTTGTCTCCCTTATATAGCAAAAGATAAGGTAAGTATTTTGTGATAATTGAAGGATAGTTTTCCTTATTTCTCCGTATAAACCTATGTTGTGGGTATTCATTAGAACCGCCTCGCCGAGGCGGTTCTAATGAATACCCACAACATAGGTTTTTATGGAGAATTGACAATAGCTATCCTTCAATTATCACAAAATACCCACATGTAAACAAGTTGTCCCTGACAATTTCTTGAAGGGGAATGTATACACTTTCAGAACAGACAACTCTTTCAAACCTATTTTGTCTCCCTTATATAGCAATAAATAAGGTAAGTTTTGTTTGATTTAAGGTTTAACGTCTCCGTCAACACTGTATTTTGGAGATGTTTTTCCAATTTTGTGGGACTGTTACCCGACATTGAGATGAAAAGACATCTCAAGCCCTGTCGCCCAGTGAAACCAACAGGGAAATATGGTAAGTATTTCATGATAACTGAAGGATAGTTCTTGTCAATTCTCCATATAAACCTAAGTTGTGGTATTCATTAGAACAACCTTGCCGAGGTGGTTCTAATGAATACCCACAACATAGGTTTATATGGAGAAATAAGGAAAACTATCCATCAATTATCATTAAATAATACCTCATCTGTTGCTATGATTTTAAGTTTTATTAACACAGTAAATTCTTTTCCTCTGAGAGTAAGAATCATTTATGGGAGGGTTCAGTTTACATGATAGCAAACAGAATGACCTGCAAGTAGTTTCCCTTTTGAATCATCTATTTTCAAAGCATGGTTAACTTAACGAGCTTCTCAGAGGTTAAATTGTTAAGTGATCCAGTAAGTACAATATCATATACGCCTGTATTTTTGCAATTGCAAAAGCTGCTCACATTTTTCTACTTGCATTTTTTCGAGATTGATCAAGCAATGTTTTCTACTGTCCTTCTCTCCCTTCCCCTGATTCAAATGGGACAGTCATCAGTTTCATGCAAAAGAATGTCCACTGTACTAGTTAAGAAATTATGTGTAAGCTTGCCTATGAAAAATGTGGTTTGGTTAACTGACCAGCCTGATATGACCTAAATAGTGCTGACTGAGCCATAAAACTCAATTCTAAGAAAGTACGCCTATATGGGCAATTGTAAGTTTGTGATTTATGCTGCAACAAATCTCTAGGGAGAGAAGCCTGACATGACAGCCACTGTTTATGTCATCACTTGCAGATTCGTCGACATTAGATTGTGCAATTCCATTTTTTCGCATTAAAAACACAAATGCATGTGTTATAACCTTTTTACAGAACATATTTAACGTTACTACAGCTGATGTTAAGGGTATGTGTAGTGGCCGTAAAAAGTCTCCCTGCCCTTCATCATAGTGTAGTTCATATTTTCTAGTCAATGGGTTCATTGATTCCATTGTGGAATATTGAAAATATCTGAGGGTCACTGATGCGGCCTAATTGGCTAAAACTAGCTATTCTGGTCCAGAAAACATGAATACTCCTACTTTTCAGTTCTGTGATGCATTCTTTGCTTCCAAAGGATAACCCTTTTATAGAACATATTTATAGTAAATAATTTGGGTGGGATTTATTCTATTAATGGTGAAGAGTTGGGAGAATTTGAAAAGAAACAACAAAATTGTTGTTGATTTTTATTGTGTTAGAATCGAAAAAGATCAACTCTTCCGTGTAAATTGTTGAGTAATAAGCCACAGTTTGTCAGTAAGTTGTATGTAGACAAATTTCTTGTGCTACAAACTTATGATTTGGTCTACTTTACAATTGATGCCAAACAGTGACTTATTACTCAACAATGCGTTGCTAGAACTGATCTATTTCCGAAAAACAGGAGGGCCAAGATGCATCACGAAAACACGCCTATATAATTTTGACCCCCTTAAACCCCACTTTTATATAGTAAAACTGGGGTTTGCAGGGGTAAACCTTATTTTTTTATTTCTGCTATAAATTATAGATTGTCGGTACTCGTTAGAACCTCCTCGATGAGGCGGTTCTAACGAGTGCCCACAATCTTTATTTTGAGCAAAAATAAGAAAAATATCGCCAAATTTTAATCTTAAAATTTTCATTTTTTTGGGGGCAGTTAAGTTAACAATGTATTAATTTAGGTGTGTTTTCGTAATGGCCATGAATATCTAGGCCCTGAATAGCTCAAATGATTTCTAGATGTTGCATAGATTCTGAATTGACAGCTATTTTTTCCTTTCTGTTGTATTTTGATAGATAGTCACCTAGGCAACATTCTTGTAAAATTTGAATCAAACTGGCCCAATGGTCTAGGAGGGCCCAATAGGCCTAGCTTGCATTAAAAGCAAGTTGTTGATATTTTTCTATTTTTAGCTCTGGTGGCCATTTTTCTCATTGGAGCATAACACTTTTAGGTATTTTGGTGGAAGGTCACCTATGCAAAATCCCTATGAAATTTGAATGAAATTGGCTGAAGTGTATAGGAGGAGTCATCAATTAAAGATTTTGCTATTTTAAGCTCTGGCAGAAATCTTGTTCATCCAAACAGAAAGATTTTAGCTATTTTGGTTGAGGGTCACCTAAGCAACATTCCTATGACTTTTGAATTAAATTAGCCCAGGAGTATGGGAGTAGTCATTTAAAGTTTTTTTCTATTCTATGGTGGCCATTTTGTTCATGGAAGCCGAACAATATTAGCTGTTTTGGTAAAGAGCCAGCTAGGCAATATTTCTATGAAGTTTAAAAAATAAATTGGCCCAATGGTTAAGGAGAAATCTTTTAAAGCAAATTTTGGACATTTTTTTTCTATTTTTAGCTCCTGGTGGCCATTGGAGTGGACTGTATTGGTGATTTTGGTACAACATTCCCATGAAGTCTGAATGAAATTAACCCAGTGGTATAGGACAAGTAGTCGCTTAGAGATTTTTTTTCTATTTTTAGCTCTTGTGGTCTTCTTGTTCATCCGAGCGGAAAAATTTTAGCACCTTTGGTAGAGGATCTCCTAAGCAACATTCCTATAAAGTTTGAATAAAATTGGCCCAAGAGTATGGGAGGAGTAGTCTTTTAAAGCCAATTTTTGACATTTTTATTTTTAGCGCTGGTGGCCATCATGCTCACTGGTGTGAAATGGTTTTAGCTATTTTGGAAGAGGGTCACCTTTGAAGTTTAAATGAAATTGACCCAGGGGTATGGGAGGAGTAGTCGTTTAAAGATTTTTCTATTTTTAGCTCTGGCAGCCATCTTGTTCATCAGAATGGAACCATTTTAGCTATTTTGGTACAGTGCCAACTGGGCAACATTCCTTTGAAGTTTAAAGGAAATTGGCCCAGTGGTTTAGGAGTAGTCTTTTAAAGCAAATTGTTGATGCCGCGCAACGGACAATGCATATTGACCGATCACAATAGATCACATTCATACTCAGGTGAGCTAAAAACAAAACAAACCTTAACTGTACTTACCCAAGGAACTTGTTGACTGCTTTGCAGAATCAGCTGACCTGTCATTTACTGAGTGTTCTGATGTGTCGGGGTTTGAATCAGGCTGTGTTGGACCCAGTTGTCCTCTAACAAAACTATCAATCAATGTATCATTATCAACATCAAATGGTTCACCTTTAACCATTCCATTGTCTTCACTGGAACACTTATCTGTTTCATTGGTTTTCTGAGAGCTATGTTCTTCTGCATGGATGCTACTTTCACTTTGTTCAATAGAGCTTTCAGCTGTTGTGATAGTGGCTGATGCCTTGTTCAAAATCACTGGTACAGGTTTACGTTTCACAGACATGTCTGCAGTAACTGTTTCATGAGGTCTTTTAGTACCAGCTGGTTGTATTCCTGAGAAACCTGATGGATTGTGATTGAAATATGTTTTCTGATGTGCATTCACCTTTGACTCGTTCTGTGGCAAACTGTACTTCATTTTGGTTTTATGCCACAAGACAGGCTCTTTTCTGGGTTCAGTTTGTATTTGTGAACCAGTTAACACTCCTGAGGGAGGCTGAGTTACCATATTAAAGTCTGGTACACTTCCAGCAGAACAAGCCATTTCATCTGAGGTAGACTGCTCTGTACTTTTAACAATCTCTGGACTGCCTTTAATACACATATCCTTTTCCCTTATTTTGGCCTGTGCTGCATGGTCTGAAATATAGAATGATTTTCTTTATACATGTATTCTGAATCATTTTAGTCATAAATCCACTACGCCACAACCTCTTTATAACTCTGTTCATTAAAACATGGTTTTGGATATATAACACAGTTTAAACGTGGATCACAAAAAAAAAAAATGTACAGATTATATTGAAAAATGACCATTTATGGTCATTTTTTAATGTATGATTTGTACATTTTGGTTTGGATATAACGCAGTAGTTTAATTAGCACGGTTTTAGCTTCGGATCTCAACAATAGTGCCATATAGAGGTTGTGGTTTACCAGTACCTATAATCGGTCCCCGCCGATTGGGGCTTGAAGAAATAAATGGGCTGCATGATGCTTCCACACAGAGCTGAATCCGACCGCACATGAGTACTGGTAAACCGCTTAGAGCATCTAAGCCTGCCCAGACAAAGCGTTGCGAGTCGGACCTTCCATGCTTATAAACCCTATTGGTTTTATTGGGTTACAGGCCTTGAGATATCATTTCATGTCAATGTCGGGTAAAAGTCCCACAAAATTGGAAGCAACATCTCAAAAATGACCTTTATAGTGTTGACGTGGAAGTTAAACATCACATCAAACCAGTATCTATAATGATGGCAATCTTTTCACTCAGGTGTTTCTAAAGTGATCTCTACTGTCTTTGAATATGGACATAACCACTGCTGATTACTACACTTCAGTCATAACTAACTGAACATGGCACATAAGGAAGTGAAATCTTCAATGGCTTGAGCTTTGATGTCTCATTTATCAGGTTAATCTGCAACAGTCTTATGTCATCATTTTAAATGAAAACCACTCTAAACACCACTTTATAAAGAGAAAATTGGGGGTCTTCAGGGGTTTATATTATTTTACTTATTTCTGCTCCAAGACATAGGTTGCGGGTACTCGTTAGAACTGCCTCAATGAGGCGGTTCTGACGAGCACCTACAACATATGTTCGGAGTAAAAATGAGAAAAAATATCATAAATTTTCATCAGAAGAGTAGCCATTTGGAGAAAGGCACGAATGCACTTTGTCACATGGGTGTGTTGTCGTAATGTGGAGACTGATCATGAAATATTTTCTGCAGTCATTATGGTATTCCCCTTCTTCTGAGTGAGTGAATGTTTGAGTTTTACTTCTCACCAACAACTAAGGTCATACGGAGACAGGACCTCGGTTAAAAGACTCATTCGAAAGTCGGGAGAAGCCTGGGATCGATCCTGTGACCCCTGGTTTACAAGGCGAGTAGCATAACCACTACACCACGGAGGCTTCTTTCCCTTCTATTGATTCAAGAACGGCAGTTGTCATTTTCTGGTGAAAGTATGTACACTGTATTGGTTAACCCACTGCGTGCAGGAAACCCCTAAAGGGGTTCATTGGCAAACAGTGCAGGCCCAGAGCAGACGCCGCAGAATGCGGCGTCTGATTTCTGCGGTATTTGATGAGGGCCCACACTATTTGCTGACAGAATTTCAATCAAAAATAAAATAAAAAATAAGCCCAACACCCCTTATATGACAAATGGACTTGTCCAACATATAGCAATGGAAGAGTCCACTAGTATACAATGGGTTAACCACGAATGTATAAGCCAGCCTTCCAACAACTCGAGGTATTAATATATTCAGGACAATTGCCAGAGATTATTCTTATTTCATAGTGGAAAGGTATATTGTGTGTACCAGTTACAATCGCCTCAAAGAGGTGAATCGCCCGACTGAGGTGATTCTTATAAATAGATACAAGATAGAAAAAATTTTCCTATATGCCTACTAATCTTGCCATAATTTACCCCAAGTCGCTTGAATTACCCCTGTCTTGAACAAATTTGCATTATCATTTAAGGGCAATGGGAACACCTTCAGGGGAGACAACTCCTGCAAAAGTATTTTTGTCTCCCGTGTCAACAGGGGTCAACTCTTAAAGAAAAGAATTTGCTCCTGAGGAGAAAATTCTTTCCTTTAGGAGTTGACCCCTTTTGCAGTGGGACAGTTTTGTTTGTTTGATTTGAGGTTTAACGTCCCCGTCAACACTGTAAAGGTCATTTTGGAGACCTTGCTTCCAATTTTGTGGGGCTTTTACCCGAAATTGAGATGAGATGACATCTCAAGCCCTGCCGCCCAATGAAACAAATAGGGTTTATAAGCATGGACGGGCCGACTCGCACCGCTTTGCCTGGGCAGGCTTATATCCTTTAAGCGGTTTACCAGTACTCATGTGCGGGTCAGTTTCAGCTCTGCGTGGAAGCATCATGCAGTCCATATATATCTTCAAGCCCCGATTGGCGGGGGGTGACAGTGGAACAGGGCTTATAGAAAAGCGAACAGGAAGTCCCAAAAGTTATCTCCCTTTAAAAAATGGCAGACAAATCTGCCAGGTGTTCCTATTCCCCTTAAGTGTCACACTGCATATTTCTATTTCCAGTATCTTTGTTGAAGCCTATACTCAAAAATCCATGTTCATTTCAGGCTTTGTCATTTCTCTACTTTGAAGGGAGAAAAAGTGACAGCTGTTTAACCCTTTTTGTACCAAATGGAATCTTCCACCTTATATATAACATGAGTCCATTTCAAAATTTAGGGGTGTCAGGTTGTGTTTTCTTCAAAATTTGTTAGGAAAATGGCTGAACTTTTTGCAAACAGTGTAGACCCTGATCAGAGGCTGCGTTCTGCGGCGTCTGATCTGGGCCTGCACTGTTTGCCAAGGTACCCCTTTGGGGTTTCCGGTACTGAATGGGTTAACCTTAATATTCAGACAAATCAACTCCTTACCACACTTGTTGTAAAATTTGGAAAAGTACAATTTACTAATCATTGTGGTGTCTAAAAATAGGTGGATGAGTGGCAAACACTGTAGAGCTTGATGAGACACTGCATTCTGC
The DNA here is from genome assembly GCA_963580285.1 of Lucinisca nassula. Taxonomy (NCBI): domain Eukaryota; kingdom Metazoa; phylum Mollusca; class Bivalvia; order Lucinida; family Lucinidae; genus Lucinisca; species Lucinisca nassula. The sequence goes on along the minus strand of OY757016.1, from coordinate 126,693,263 downwards.
AGCATGTCATTTGGGTTAACATTGTTTGCTCAGGCCTGTCATAAGGGGTGGCATGTATCTTGCATCACTGGGATGTCCAACTTTTATTTGGATGTCCTTGCAGCAGGTAGGGGTAGAGAAGGAGCATTGTTATGAGACCTCTCTCTACACTTCCATTTCATTTTCATCTTTCTCACTTGTTCCTCATTTTCTTTCCTACACAATCTTTTTACTCCCTTTCTCTGGGAGTCAACACAAAATGACCCACAAGGGTTAATGTGTCGTTAAACCAAAAATGATCAATCAATCAGGCCTGTGTCTGAATACATATGATAAAAAAATACAGTACTCAAAATAGACAACTCACTTTTGAAACAATGGCCTAAAAACTGGGACTTGATTTCAATCCTGTTGTCTAGAAAACCATCTGTACCAGCAGATCCTAGATGAGTGAAGGTCCCATCCGACAGACTGGTTGCTAGCACCATCACTTCTTCATCTCCGTAAACTGACAGCTGGTGTACCTGTAAAATTCAAGCTGATAATAGTAATAAAGGTCAGGCTGACTACCGTACACACCACAACCTCATTATAACATTGTAAGTTACAACATGATTTGGATATAACAAGATTTCAAAATGGATCCCCAAAATGTATAGATTATACAGAAAAATGACCATTTAATGGTCATTTTTCTATTTAATCTTTACATTTTTGTCCGGATATACACAGTTGTTTCTGATTTGGACCCCATTAATAGTGTTATAAAGAGGTTGTGGTGTAATTCTAACATTGCACACCTATATGTATACACGTAGGTAATGGAATGGTAAAGTGATTTATTCTGCAATAAATCAGTTATTTATTCTGTAATAAATCACTGGGCAGATGAGTGTGACATGTAAAACTGTTGTTTTATAACATCACTCAAAGATTTTATGACACGTTATTTTCTCACATCAAAAACATTACAAAAGGACACAAATGTGTGTGATACAGTCAATAATATTGACAGGATTACTTCTAACAATGGTGAAAGGTAGAATTTGAAGGAAATAAGAAAGTATAGTCGATTTTTAACATGCTAGAATTGAAACAGATCTGCTCTAGTGTGTGATTTGTTGAGTAATAAATTAGGCTGTCAGTCATTTGTAAGTAGACAAATCTTTCATGCTATGCACTCGTGATTTGATCTACTTTACAACTGGCCCCCAGGGTGGATCTAAATACCACAAACCACCACAAACTACCACAAACCACCACAGACCACCACAAAACACAATGCAGCTTTTAATTTTCAACATTCAGATAAAATCATGAAACTTTTCAAACCCTTAATTGGTACAACAATTTACAACATGCACCACATACTTATTATTACAGAATTCAGCTTTATATATTTAAGATGAATAATTCGCAAGGTGAAAAAAATATATTAAAAGAATAGTTTAAGAAATTTCACAACTTTTAATGAATTAATCTTATGGCGATTGCAACAGAATATCACAAATTATCATACACTTAGTAGCAGTCAAAAGTTTAATAAGTAAAAAAAAAGCAGAACATAGAAACAATAGAGACTTGATAAACCATTTAATAATCAAAGATATTCTAATTTTTTTTATCACTCAATATTTTTTTATTTTTTGAAAACAAGAATTGACTGTACAGACAGGAATAAAATGTGAAAGTAGGCATGTACAATGCAGAAAATGACAATCCATACAAAACAGTAAAAGTTCAAATAAATGCCAATAACCTAATGCCAATCCCCAAAATTGGCATTTTTCTGCACCTTATAATTGGGAGGATAACAGCATCAAATAAATGTACTTCAGGTTATATATAAAAGTGTGGGAATATTTGTGAAATAATGGCCCTTTATAATACCATTTCATCTGGATCATGGATGCTGTAAATCATTTTACAGAAATTGAGACTGTAGCTAGTTAAATTTATGACTTCTTTTACTGGTAGTCTATAATAATGGCACTTATTTGAAAAGATGGCTGTGATATCATCATTAAGTGTACAGTATGCTTATGGGTACTGATTTTGTATACATTCATGAAAATTACATTGAAACTATGTTTCCACAGAAAATAAAAAAAAAAATTATTTTCCCCTTTACAAAGATATGTTTTCTACTTTGTCCCATCAAAGACCTTAGAGGAGACTGATTTTAAATTCAAAAGTTTTTAAGATAAATTGCAGTTTTATTGTCTAAGATCCCATCCTGGATAACAATACTCTTTATTACATGTATATATTACTTGTATAATAGTGCTGACTTCAGTATTAATAAGTATGTGCTGCATGTTGTTAATTGTTGTACCAAGGATTTGGGAAGCCTCCGTGGTGTAGTGGTTATGCCACTCGCCTTGTAAACCAGGGGTTGCAGGATCGATCCCGGGCTTCTCCAGACTTTCGGATGAGTCTTTAAACCGAGGTCCCGTCTCCATATGACCTTAGCTGTTGGTGAGATGTGAAACTCAAACACTCACTCACTAAGGGTTTGTAAAGTTTCATGATGTTTTCTGCATTTATCTAAACAAATGTTGAAAATTAAAAGCTGCATTGTGGTTTGTGGTGGTCTGTGGTGGTTTGTGGTACATGTAGTTTGTGGTGGTTTGTGGTGTTTAAATCCACCTGGCCTCCAACCTCTGATTTATTACTCAACAAATCACTGCTAAAGCTGATTTATTTCTTAAACAAAGGTCATGCTCACTCCTGTAAATATTAAATATACTGAATGTCATTAAAAATGCAACTCGACAAAATTCTATTTACTTTGTTTAATACAAATAGAACAGACCCTCAGGCAAAGGATAACAAAAGGAAAATATAATAGGCTATGCAGGTTGCAAAATGCTTTCAGTTTATGAAAAATTGTTATCAAGAGACAATTATAAGTAAACCACATTGTTGACCAGGGAATTTCTTGCAAATCCCCCAAAATTCTTAAGGGGAATGGGAACACCTGGCAGATGTTTCCACCAATTTTTTCAAAGAGAGACAACTTTCTGGACTTCCTGTTCGCTTTTCTCTAAGCCCTGTCCCACTGAAAAAAGGGATCTACTCCTAAAGGAAAGAATTTGTTCCTCAGGAGCAAATTCTTTCCTTTAAGAGTTGACCCCTATTCACATGAAAGACAGAAATACTTTTGCAGGAGTAACCTCCCCTGAAGGTGTTCCCATTCCCCTTAAACAGACTTGTGGGTTGGCAGCAAATAATAAGGACAGTCAGACAATTTTTCCTCTCAGCATATGTTTTACAAAGGATTGCTAAACTAAGTGGGTCAAATAATTAATTCTTTGACAGTACCAAATTGTCATCAGCTGTAGAATTTGTGGCTTTAACCCTTATCTTGCTGTTCACGACAACCCCTATCTTTGGAAACAGTGTAGATCCAGAAGAAGCCATCTGATCAGGTTCTACAATGTTTGACATTCAGTTTATGAATTTGTAGGAATAAATTACATGAAGAAATATGATTGGCTCAAAGTCAGAAATGGGTGTGGCTTAACTGAATAGGGTTAATTACATGAGGAATCAATACACCATAACCTCTTCAAACACTCTTGCTGGGATCCAAAGCAGAAACCTTGTTAGTTTAACCCATTTGGTTTTGAATGGAACCTTCCACCACATATATGTATATAACAGGAGTCCATTTACAAATTTAAGGGTGTCAGGTTGTGCTATCTTTGAGATCTATTTGAAGAATAGCTTCACTTGCTGGAAACAGTTTAAGCCCTGATCAGATGCCTGGTTTTTTGGACGCCCCATTTTAACAAACCAGGGCTGGAAAATTCCTCTAAATTTTATGCCTGCATGGCCAAGGACATGTATTTCTAGTAAATTTCATAAGGATTACACAAAATTTTGACCTTTGCCTTGCTGAACATGACAACCCCAACCTTTGCCAACTGAGTAGATCCAGAGCAGATGACTTCAGAAGAAGCCATTGGATCAGGACCTACACTGTTTATCATTCAGTCTGTGTACTGAACAAATAAATTATATCAAGTCATCTGATTGGTCAGAAATGGGGTGGCAAACATAATGTATTCAGCAGGACAAGATATAAGATTTAACCCTTTCAACCGTGTAGATTGGAACAGATACATGTACATTATGTGCAATCTCATCTGGATCTACACTGTCTGAATAAGTAAATACCAAACCTAAACCAAACCCTGCATGCATGCAAACAATGTGGTCCAGATGACTTATAATGAGCCATCTTACCTGGATCTACACTGTTTGCCACAATTTTAATTTAACTCCCCACCCACAATATCTACAATAATGGATGTGTATAATTTCAAAGCTGGAAGAATGTACTTCAGAAACTCAAACCACAGAGGAGTGTATCCACATATTAATTTCACTTGTTTCTGCAAGAAAACGTATGTTATGGGTACACATTAGAAGTGCCTTACTGAGGCTATAAACACAGGGTAGAAAGGTTTAACACTACAGCTTAACCCTTAAGACGCCGAGAAAAACTATAGCTGAAAATGTTGTCTGCTTATATCGTCTGCTAAATATTTTTGCAAACTTTTTAAAAATATTTTTGCATACAGGCAAACAGTGTGGGCCCAGATCAGACTGCTCCTATAGGAGCAGTCTGATCTGGGTCCACACTGTTTGCAAAATATGAATTTAAAGGTAACTGGCAGATGGCAAAGCAGACGACAATTATCATGATTGGCATCTTGCAGGTTAAAGTTTCTAACAGTGTTACCAAATACTTCATCTGGTGTTTGAGAACAGCTCTCAGGATTTCCTTGAAGTCTGGTTTGTTCTTGACTAACTCAAGTTCGTCTGCCATTGCTGATCACCGGTCGGTATTCACTGGACTGGATTATCAATTTCTAAAATGACAAAGAAGCAAAAACAGAATACCGTAATGATCCTAAGTTTTGGGACTGATAGGTCTAAGCAGACAGTGCTGACCCAAATCAGACTGCTCCTGAAGGAGCAGTCTGATCAGGATCTACACTGCTTGCCATTCCGTCTGCTCCTTTTGGACTCCTTGCTGGTTTGTGAAACAAATTTTTTAAAATGTTTGGAGAATAACAGCAACTTCTCAAGGTGTCCAAATTTTTAGGATTTTTACGGTACACTACAACCTCTTTATAACACTATTTTGTGGTCAAAAGCAGAAATTATGTGAGATAAACCGTGTTGTGTGTGTTATGGTTTTACAGCTCAGTCATAAGCTATGGTCATGTTGGGCCGATCAGTCAGCTTCACTGTTCCTGGATAGGCTTACACCGTCTAAGGGGTTAGTACTAGGGATGGCTAATCGGAGCTAGCTGAAAAGATAATCGATTATCAGTCTTACCATTGCAGTCGATAGTCGATTAGTAATCGCTAAGGTTTCTGTCATAATTTTACCTGTCTGGCTTTCTGTCTGAGCATGACTCTTACCATATGTTGCACTTTACCATATGTATATTTGAACAGACAGGCCTGAGCAAACAGTGGAGACCCAGATGAGACGCCGCATAATGCGGCGTCTCATCAGGGTTTCCACTGTTTGCCACTCATTCAGCTATTTTAGGCATAATTTTGGGTAGTAAATTGTACCTTTCAAGTAATCGATTAAAAGCTTATCAGAATGATAATCATTCTTGTGGAATTTATCGATTGATTAACCGATTATACGATTAATCGTGTCAGCCTTAGTTAGTACTCAGTGAGATTGCCACCAATCTGTAACTGACAACGGCTGGAGGGTCAACAGCCAAGTCTTCAAGCAACTGGCCATCTCAAGTTGTCTCCCAAGAGATGGGGTATTAGAGATAAAGTAGAATAAACAAATGTGTCATATTCAAAACTGGAGGGCCATGATGGCCCTGGATCGCTCACCTATCCCATATTGTACAAATGAAATTGTAGGTAATATAATCAGGGTGGAGTAGAGGGCTTCAGCAATTTTGGTCGATGATGACCCAAGGAGTGAGTGTTTGAGTTTTACGTCCCACCAACAGCTAAGGTCATACGGAGACGGGACCTCGGTTTAAAGACTCATCCGAAAGTCTAATGACCCACGGAACATTTCTATTTCCAAATGGGCCATGATGCTTTAGCAGACTATGTGTTCAAGCAATTTACATAGAACACAGGTCAGTGACACCGGGCGATATATACGAGCAAGAGCCCTGTCTCCTTTTTTTGAAAAGTGGGTAGATGTTCGCTATGAGCCATTCTCCGGGGATTTCACCCGTATCGAGAGATTGTTGGAAAAGATGAGCAAAAACTGGACCTAACTTATTTGCTAGTTCCTTCAGGACTCTACATGACCCCCGCCCATTGGGACTTGAAGAAATAGATGGGCTGCATGATGCTTCCACGCAGAGCTGAAACCGACCCACACACGAGTACCGGTAAACTGCTTAGGGAATCTAAGCCTGCCCAGGCAAAGCGGTGCGAGTCGGCCCGCCCCTATTTATAAATAAACCCTGTTGGTTTCATTGGGCGGCAGGGCTTGAGATGTCATTTCATCTCAATGTCGGGTAAAAGTCCCACATAATTGGAAGCAATGTCTCCAAAATGATCTTAACAGTGTTGACGGGGATGTTAAATCTCAAATCAAACAAATCAAGACTCTACGATGAAGCTCATCAGGGTCCTAAAGCTTTAGACCAGTTCAAGCCTTTAAGTAACTTGATCACTCCCACCGAGGACACAACAATATTTTCCATGAAAGGGACCGATCTTCCAGTCAATGAGTCAATGGAACCTCGTTGAACGTTTTATTAAACGCATCATTAAATTGACCAACTAATTCCTCTGCCCTTTCAGAGTTTGACTCAGCAATCCCGTTCCCTCCTCTTTTCTTAAGGGGTGGGATATCTTGTCTGTCTTTCTTCTGGCTATTGATATACCTGTAGATGTTTCTGGGATTTGCCTTTACATCACCTACCAAATTATTCAAATACAGATCATGCTGATTTTTGATGTCATTTTTAATTTCTGGTCTCTTAGAAGCCTCCGTGGTGCAGTGGTTACGCTACTCGCCTTGTAAACCAGGGATCGCAGGATCGATCCCAGGCTTCTCCAGACTTTTGGATGAGTCTTTACACCGAGGTCCCATCTCAGTATGACCTTAGCTGTTGGTGGGACGTAAAACTCAAACACTCACTTACTCAATTTCTGGTCTCAAGTTTTCAAATTTTGCCCGGAGTTTACCACTTCCCTACTTTGTTGCCTTAGCATGAATCTTAGTTCTCCTCCGAAGCTTTCTTCTTATTTCTGGTGTGATCCAAGGAATTGAAGATACATACCTGCTAGTTTTGGAGGGGATATGATTTTAGGACGAAGCTTGAATGAAAGATTTTATCAAATCAAAGTTCTCCTGGACAGACTGAGCATCTGAATAACCATTAAAGTATTTCTCTTTTGCAAATTTTAGGGCATCCTTCCACATAGTTTCCGTAAAACTGAAACACTCACTCACTCCACATAGTTTCATAGTCACCCTTTTGATATAAATACACCTTTCTATGGGGTTTCTTTATTGGTTGTATGAAGATTTTTAAAAATCCAAAACAATATCATGATCACGTAGTTTGTCTGGAGACTGAATATCTTCAAATTGTCCTGGTAAAGTTGCAAGAATCAAATCCAAAGTGTTCTTATCTCGAATAGCGAAGGTAACAATTTGTTCTAAGCCATGATGGCCCAGGATCATTCATAATGTCAACCAATATTTGTCCTTCTGATGGACTCAGCATTGTGCCTTGTTTGCTAAGCCTATCGGGCTAAACAATCTCTAAAGTTGAAGTCACCTAAGACATGTACTGCGGGAAGTTTTTTTACCCTTATTCTGAGACTTATCTTTAAATAACTGGAAGTTTTCGACTGTGTCCTTAGGTGGTCGATACCAACTTGCTATAAAGTGAGTTTTGTTTGCAAAAACGTCGTTTTACGGTTCACTAAATGGCATGTGAGAGATGTCTCAGTGAACAAGCAACATCACCCCGCCGCCATGAGTGTTTCTGTCTTTTCTGTAGACACTGTATTCACAAGTTTCAGGGAAAAGCTCCCAAGTCATTATTGATCCATCCACTGGTAAAAGAGGAGGTTGTTTAAAGGTTTTCCTATTTCTAGCTCTGGAGGCCATCTTGTTCATCCTAGCAGAACAGTTTGAGCAATTTTGGTAGAGGAATGGAGGGTCACCCAAGGTACATTCCTGTGAAATTATTTCAAAATTCATTGACTGCTTAAGCAGGAGTTGTTTAAGGGTTTTCTACTTTTAGCTCTGGTGGCCATCTTGTGCATCCGAGCAGAACAGTTTGAGCAATTTCGGAAGAGGGTCAACCATGGAACATCCGTGTTAAATTATTTCAAAATCCATCTGCTGGTTTAGGAGGAGAAGTCCTTCAAAGGTTTTTTTTATATTTTTAGCTCTGGCAGCCATTTTGTTCATTGAAGCAGAATGGTTTGAGCAATTTTGGTAGAGGGTCACCCAAAGTACATTCCTGTACAATTATTCAAAAATAGCCATCAGAAGAGGTGGTAAATCCCCCGACCAAAAAGCCAATATGGCCTCTAGAAGATGGTTCACAAATATTAAGTGCACCACAATTAAAATACACTAGTAAGCCCACAGTATATTTTGTATATGTAATGTTTATAGGGACTATCTTCACCTGATGATACTAAGATAGCTTCTCAACATGATGAAGATCTAAGAATTCCAATGCACAAAGTACAGGTATACTGAGTTTAGGTTCTTGCACATGAAATGCCTTTTCAACCTTGTATATACAATTGTCTTAAATTATCTCAAAGGTATTGGAGTTATGGCCATCACAAGATTATACTGTCACGGGAGATAACTCAAATACCAGGGCACTCAGAATAGTGGGTCTTGTGCATGACACGCCTGCTTAACCTTTTGTACATCTGTACTGAGTACCATCAATGTGTCTCAAAGGGTATTGGAGATACATGTATGGTGATCACAAGCTGGTCATACTGTTATATTGGAAGGGAAGATAAACTCAAATACCACAGCACCAAGAGTTGTGGTTCTTGTGCGTGACATGCCTTCTATACCTTGTATACAACCGTGCCAAGTTCCTTGTATATATCTCAAAGGGTACTGGAGTTGAGTGAGTGAGTTGAGTTTTACGTCCCACCAACAGCTAAGGTCATACGGAGACGGAACCTCGGTTTTAGGCTTTAATAAGAGCAGAAATTTTTCAAGAACAACAGTAATGATACTTAACTTGTGTGCATAGTATTAATACAAATAAACAGAGAATCATTACGCGTTTTCTAGGTGTTTATGGCCGCGAAAAATGTGACATTGGCAATAATATTGTCTTTGCAGTTTATCTGGATGCGATCTTTACTGATTGCTATTAATCTGTCCATGGCCTATCACTAATCTTATGCCAATAAATTAATCCTTTTAACAAATAAGACACATGTTTTTTTTTTCCCCAAATTGCTATGTGATAATGAGCCTAAAGAAGCCAAGATTGCAAGTCAACCTTTTCATGTGCCACTTAATATCGATACCTGCTGGTTCAGGACATGACCACGCCTGATGTTCAACACGCTGATATAGCGGTTCTTTTGATATTGCGTGAATGGCTTTAGTTGGCTAAGAATTGAGCATATTTTATAATTATTGACCACAATAACAGGATTAAAGACGTCGGGTTTTTCAGACATCGCCACATGCTATCTCCCTGCATTATCCATTTTAACTGTCCCTGGGCAATTCGTGATAAAATTATTTATTCGCAGTTCGACACAGCGCTGCACAGACCAATCAACGCACATTTGTTTTTTTTGTTTGTTTGTATTGGAGTTTAACGGCCCAGTCAACACTATTTAGGTCATTTTTGAGCCGGTCAGTTTACCTATCAACACTTTCCTGGGCAGGCTTATACGTAAGTGGTTAACCAGTACAGTGCACATTCTTTCACAAGAAACTGACAACTGCCCTTCTTGAATCAGCGGAAGGGAGAGAATGACCGTAGAAAAGATTTCATGATCAACCTCCACGAAAGAATGTTGCCGACCCCGGCGGGAGTCGAACCCGCGTCCTCCTGATCACCAGTCAGACGCGCATCCGACTGAGCCACTGAGGCCCGATCAACGCACATGCTGTCTTGCAATGTCATCTTTGTCAGTCGTGTTCCGACAAGCAGTGCATATATATGTTACAAAGTTTTGGTTAGAATTTTATTACCTATTTATTTATGTTAATCAGAAGTGGCCGGCATGCGGAGCATGCTCTATTAGTTATTACCGCTATTCATCTCAAGTATCCGATAATGTTCGAGCCCTATCGGTCGTGTCGGCGTCTTTGAACTTAACAGTGCTCGGCATGACTAGCGGCGCATTATAAAAGATACTTTGCGTCCCTGCGAGATATTTTTTCGTGGCCGACGCTAGTGAAATCTTTTCGCAAACATATTTTTGTAAACGGAACGTTTCTTCCTCTCCATTTTTGCACAGACGGATCAACGTGTCATCTTTGTCAGTCGTGTTCCGACAAGCAGTGCATATACATGTTACAAAGTTTTCACGCAAGATTACTTTGAGCCCCAATTAGCAGGATTAAACTGTAATGCTTCGGTTATAAATTTATTACCTATTTATCTATGCTAATACTAAGTGGTCTGCATGCGGAGAATGCTTTAATAGTTATTACCGCTATTCATCTCAAGCATCCGATAGTATTAGCACCCTATCAGTCGCGTCGGTCTCTTTGAACTTAACAGTGCTCAGCATGACTAGCGGCGCATTATAAAAGATACTTTGTGTCCCTGCAAGGTATTTTTCGCGGCCGACGCTAGTCAAATCGTTTCGCAAACATATTTTTATTCTTATGCAAACATTGAATTAAATTATATAAAATTTCTGCAGGAAGAAAATACCTGGGTTTACCGTGCACCGGCCCTACGTGCTACCCCTCCCGACCGTTGGAAAGTTTATAATCTAAATTAAGAACGTCGGAATTCGCGGAAATGGCGAGTAATTATTGTCGTCTGTACTATCTTTTTGTTTTTTTACCGACGATCGGACATTCGCTAAAATTTTCTTGTACAAATATTTTGGCCTCGCATTTTTAAAATTCTCACAGCGTAAATGGGAGCTTAATTTCGGACCCTGTGAGGCATTATGTCAGCAATTAACTTGAAAGGTACCGTTATTGGCTGTGACAACAACAATATTTTCTACGTTTTGCCGCACAGAGGGAAATAAATAGAAGTGAATGCAATGATCAGGAATCAATACAATTAACCCTGAGCTCCCATCAGAGCCACCAAAGGGAAATAAACACTAACATGAAATAACTAGATCCTAATGGAAAGTGGTTGTGCTTGGAACTTGACAGAAACCTTGGATTATATTTATAAATGTTAGTCGTCATCATCGTCACCATTATCCCCCCCCAAGACATCCAACCCCACTTTAAGTTCCAAAATCCTGGGCAAGTAGGATTTTGAGCTGGGCAAGTGCAAAAATATTTTACTTGCCCGGTGGGCAAGTGGAAAATTTTTTGATCTGTCAGGCCCTGCAGTGGATTCATAATGATGTGATTTGTACATCCAATCGAACATCAACTGTTAGGCATCTTGTTTTAAAAATGTTTTCTTTGTGAAACCAACAAAACAACCATGTTAACACAGTGCAATTTGTGTGCAACAAAGCGTACAAAGGTCAGTGGACTGCTTTTGTTGTCACCAGGATGATTGGTTGCTAAAGCCTATACGCGAGGAAATCCGGATGAACATCTGAAATAATCCGAATGAGCAAAAGCACCTGGATAACGAAAATCATGAATTCATCCCTGCAAATGATGCCAATGGAGCATATTCGGACACCAAAATTTTACTGTCGCTGCCCTGGATGGAACATCCCAGGCTCTAACATCAGAGGCTAGTGCACTAACCACTGAGCTATCACGCTCCAGTGATTCAGATCAGGGCCCAGATCAGATCTAAGAAGGCCGAATTAAGTGGTTTCGAATCGCGAGGTGAAAATAATGAAATTGAATGGACACCATTCACCCCAGCATATTGATTTCGATTCCAGATTGTAATCTGAAGAGATCATACGGATACAGTCACCCTTATGGCTAGACTGTAAGCAATGAATTTGCAGAAACTAATAATTAATCCCTGGTTAATTTGTTTACCTTTCGCAGGTTCGTACATTTTAAAGGGAGGTAACAAGACGGTTCACAGACAAGACAGTTCACATATTGTCACATTTGTAGTCTGGCAGTTACCTCCCCTCGATCGCATGGGAACAAGACAATTCATCGACAAGACAATTCATCGACACGGTTTTTGGAGACAATTCATCGACACAAATGAAGACAACTCATCGACACTTTTTGAAGACAATTCATCGACACATTATTATGTTGAAATTATACACAAGTTGATAAAATGAAGACACTGTTTTGAAAATAAAATGATCTTTTATCACGTTTATGATCAAAATAACGAATTTAGAAACATTTAATTCAATATTTTGGCTTATTGATCCTTTTAACCGCATAAAAGAAAATGTATACGGAACTTGGTCAAATATTAATAAAAACCTTCATAATCAAAATGAAAAAGATGGCAAGTGAAGCTTGATTGTGAGTTACATATATGTTTGCATTTTCCCCCTAAATTTCATAAGATTCTGCTCAAATCAAAACGATTCTAACGATAACGTCTAGCGTTTATAGGCAGAAATATGAAACGTAAACATAATCCCATTTAACCCATTTAGTACCATATACCACAAAACGGGTACCCTGGCAAACAGTGTAGGCTCAGCTCAGACGCCACAGAACGCGGCGTCTGATCAGGGCCTACACTGTTTGCAAAATGTTCAGCAATTTTCCAAAACAAATTTAGTTGAAAACACAACCTGACAACCCTACATTTTTAAATGGACTCATGCTATATATAAGGAGGAGGATTCGCACACTTGTTCCAACAGTCTCTTGATACGGGTGAAATCCCCAAAGAATGGCTCTTAGCAAACTTTTGTCCACTCTTCAAAAAAGGAGATAGGGCTCTTGCCCGTAATTATCGCCCTGTGTCTCTGACTTGTGTTCTGTGTAAATTGCTGGAACATATAGTCTGCTCAAACATCATGACCCACTTGGACGAACATAAACTTTTGTCAGACAGACAACATGCATTTAGGAAAAGGCACAGTTGTGAAACTCAGCTAAGCACAGTAATTAATGACTGGGCAAAAATCTTGGACAAAGGGGGACAGGTGGACACATTTATTCTGGACTTCGAGAAGGCTTTTTACACCCCTCTTCTTGAACTACTTAAATCTAAGTTATTTGGTTATGGAATTGGGGGAAAGACCCTCAAATAAATAGATTCCTTTCTTTGCTATAGAAAACAGCGAGTTGTTGTTAATGGTGAATCTTCGGAGTGGGCTCCAGTTTTGTCTGGAGTCCCGCAAGGGACCGTTCTTGGTCCACTGTTGTTCTCCCTGTACATCAATGATATTTCCACTGACATTGACTCAGATATAAGACTGTTCGCAGATGACTGTGTTTGTTACCGGGAAATTAGAGATACAGATGACTCATTGAAACTTCAGGCTGACATAGATAGATTAGGATGTTGGGCACGCAAATGGGGCATGAGATTTCAGCCAGTTAAATGCAATATTATGCAGATAACTAGGAAGAGATCTAATAAAGTTGAGGCTTCTTACACCTTAGAGGGAACGGTCCTCGAGAATGTGGACTCCATTAAATACCTTGGAGTGACAATCTCACACAACTTGAGATGGAATACTCATATTAGCAACATGTGTACTAAGGCAAATAGAACGCTTGGTTTCCTGAGGCGAAATCTTCATCAGTGCCCTCAGGATGTAAAAGAGGCAGCATATAAAGGTCTTGTTCGCCCAATCTTGGAATATGGTAGTTGTATCTGGGACCCCAGTGGAGTGGTCCTTAACGATGAAATTGAGAAAGTTCAGAATAGAGCTGCTAGATTTGTAACAAGCAATTACTGCTTTGAAACTGGGAGCATGACTGGAATACTTGGAAAATTAAAATGGGAGTCTCTCAAGAAAAGGAGAAAAGGCAGTAGGCTAATCCTTTTATACAAAGGTCTAAAGGGTGCTGCCAGCATTCCAACAGATGACCTTGTTCCCCCAGCTAGACACTGTAGAAATCACCATTCGTTGGCGTTTCAGACCCTTAGCGCAAGAACTGACATTTATAAAGAGTCGTTCTTCCCCAGAACCATTAGAGATTGGAATGCACTTCCCGATTCGATTATTTCGACAGCTGAAGGTGCTGATGATTGTGTAGCTAAATTTATCCCTTTGGTTAGAGCTAGGGACTAACTTTCCACATCACAGGTCCTGGTGTATGAATGTCATTTGACGTGTCACCAGTAACAATTCTGATTCTGATTCTGATTCCATTTGGTACAAAAATGGTTAAACTGAACTTTTACCCCTAAAGTGGGATTAATCAAGGTCCATCGCATGGGCTTATTATCTAGATGATAATTCACCGACACGGTTTATATCTCATGATCAGAATTAGGTATCTAAATGCGAATTGTACAAACCTCGAGGCTAAATTATCCTTCAACTCCAGTGGTCGCGCTATCAATACTGCCACTACATAGCAATCAGCATCCTAAAAGCTACATGCTATCCATAGTTACTTTGAGACAGCTCCCCGACAGTCACTGTTTTGCGACATCAAATCAGACGAGGCAAACTATTGCGGTTAAAATGGTCAATAAGCCAAAATATTGAATTAATTTTTTTTTAAATTCGTAATTTTGATCATAAACGTGATAATAGATAATTTTATTTTCAAAACATTGTCTTCATTTTATCAGCTTGTGTATAATTTCAACATATTAATGTGTCGATGAATTGTCTTCAAAAAGTGTCGATGAGTTGTCTTCAATTGTGTCGATGAATTGTCTCCAAAAACCGTGTCGATGAATTGTCTTGTCGATGAATTGTCTCGATTCCGCTAGCATGCAGTGCAGGACTAACACATTTCAAGACAGCTCACCGTTAAATGATTACTGTGTAGGCTTTCATCCTGCAAACCTTGAGTGTATGTAATGTACACCTGTGGTAATGGTCAAATATGACCGACGCAGTATCAGTAGATAGATAGATAGATAGATAGACAAATTTGAAGACAATTTACCGAGTATGCGAGTATAGTGGTAAACCTCGGGCAATTTTTGAAACTCTGAAACGTGATATTTATGCGGACATTAAAAATCAACGCGATTTGTGTGTGAATAACTTGGTATATGATGTAAAAGCAAATCCCAGGAACTACATGTAGTAGTCAGGAAAACAGGCAGGGCATTCCGTTCGTAATTAAAAGAAGAATTTGTTGACCTGCTAAATGATTTTAGTTTTACTCAGATGGAGACTCTCCCAACAAGATATGACAATATCATGGATCTATTTCTTGTAGACAATCCAACTCTGGCGAAATCTGTGGAACTCAAACCTGGTATAGCAGACCGTGATGCTTTCTTGTCAGAGGTTTTCATCATACCTCAGGCAAATAAGCAGAAACCCAGACTGAGTCCTTTGTATAACAAAGCTGACTGAGAAGGGCTTGAGAACCACATACTGTCATCGGAGAAGTTTTTCTTGGCCTCGTGTGAGGGTAAGTCTTTATAGTTACTTTGGGAGCAATTTAGTGGCGCCATACAGGCAGGTATCGAGAAGTTTGTCACCCAGCGCACTGTCAGTACAAAGCCCTCATTGCCATGGGTGACGCAGGAAATCAAACGTGTTTTGCGAAAAAGAGACAAACTTTGCGATAAGTACAAAAGCAAAGACGGTCCGTTGATAGGCATGCATTTGTTGAAGACAGACACTGAATCTGAATCGTTACCTGACCTGTGTTTTATGTAAATTGCTTGAACACATAGTCTGCTCAAACATCATGGTCCACTTGGATGGACAAAAACTTTTGTCAGACAGACAGCATGCATTTAGGAAAAGGCATAGGTGCGAAATCCTCGTTGACATCCCATCAACGCCTTACTGCTAAGCTCCATCATTATGGAATCAGAGACCAGACCCTATCATTGATCAAGAGCCTCCTTGCAGATAGAAGCCAGCAAAGTAGAAGTAAAACAAAGATCAGGAATCGATACAATTAACTTACTCCACCCATCAAAGACACCAAAGGGAAAGAAACACAAACATTAAGCGACCAGACCACAATGGAAACCTAAACAAAGAAAGGCCATAAGGACAGTTTTTTCCCCACAAAATGGCCATATGGCCATCCAAAATAAAAAGACACAAGTGATACACACAGTAAGTAACAAACAACACCATAAATAAACCGCCACAGAAGAACCGCCTTGGAACGGTCAGTGAAATGATTTTCACTGGGGGGCTTAAATCGATTTTACGTGGCCACAATCCTCGCCCTTACTTCCGTCGCGATTTAGACAAATAATTTGTTCAGCAAGTTGTTCTTGATGGCAAATCATCCTCAGCCGCTCCAGTCACGTCCGGTGTTCCGCAGGGCACAGTCCTCGGCCCTCTCCTGTTCCTGGTTTACATCAACGACCTGCCTTCAAGAGTCTCCTCATCAGTACGACTGTTTGCCGACGACTGTCTACTGTACAGAGTGATCAAAGACCATCAAGACGCAGAGTTGTTGCAGACCGACCTTGACCAACTACAAGAGTGGGAACGGGATTGGCAGATGCTGTTTAACCAAGACAAATGCGAACATATCCGGATCACCAACAAGCGCAAGATCGTACAGACCTCTTATATCATCCACGACCAAAAGTTGAAGGAAACCTCACAAGCAAAGTACCTTGGCGTCACCACAGACAGTAAGCTTTCTTGGAATAGCCATGTGGACTTGGTGACTAAAAGGGCCAACCAGACTACAGCCTTCCTGCGCAGAGATCTCTCCTGCTGCTCAAAAGATGTCAAAGCGAAGTGCTACAAGTCCCTTGTCCGCCCGCAATTGGACTACGCCTCTACGACGTGGGATCCGTACACCAAGACCAACGCCGCCAAAGTAGAAGCTCTCCAGAGACGAGCTGTCAGGTTCTGTTTCAATGACTATAGCCGAACCAGCAGTGTCACTTCAATGATGCAAGAACTTGGATGGGAAGATCTACATACAAGGCGACAGCAGAACAAGACTATCATGTTGTACAAGATCGTCAATAACCTCGTTGACATCCCAACAGACCAGTACCTAACAACTGCAGGAGCATCAACTAGAGGCCACCAACAGCGATACTTGGTTCCTTTCTGCTCGGTCAAGGCCGTAACTGGGGATAGCTTGTTTTTAACCTGCTTTTAACCTGCTCTGTCTCTGGTCGGCCCCATCGGAGTCTAACTGTTGGTTTTCTTTTTGCTCCAGCATTTCAGTGTTTTTTTGCTGTCGAGTCCTCACCGTTGTATCACCTCTGTGGTTCTTTGATTATTTGTGTTCACGGAGATGTTGCACTGATGAGTTAGGAGGCCTTCATGCGGACTGAAGAAATTATTTGTCTAAATCGCGACGGAAGTAAGGGCGAGGATTGTGGTCACGTAAAATCGATCGATTTAAGCCCCCCCCCCCCCCCCCAGTGGAAATCTTTCCACTGACCGTTCCAAGGCGTTCTTCTGTGGCAATTATTTATGTTGTTGTTTGTTACTTACTGTATGTGTCGCTTGTGTCTTTTTATTTTGGATGGTCATATGGCCATTTTGTGGGAAAGTAACTGTCCTTGTGGCCTTCCTTTGTTTGGGTTTCCATTATGGTCTGGTCGCTTAATGTTTGTGTTTCTTTCCCTTTGGTGTCTTTGATGGGTGGAGTAAGTTAATTGTATCGATTCCTGATCTTTGTTTTGCTTCTGCTTTTAAACTGTAAATTTGGAGCCTTCCTTCACGGATGTTTTAAAGTTTTCACAATGCGACTATGCCCTCGGGATAATGCACTTAATTGGAAGAAAGAAAGAAAGAAACTCAGTTGAGCCCGGTTATTAATGATTGGGCAAAAATCCTGGACAAAGGGGGCAGGTGGACACATTTATTCTGGACTTCGAGAAGGCTTTTGAAACCCCTCCTCATGAACTACTTAAATCCAAACTTTTTGGTTATGGAATTGGAGGGAAGACTCTCAAATGGATAGATTCCTTTCTTTGCTACAGAAAACAGCGTGTTGTTGTAAATGGTGACTCTTCAGTATGGGTGCCAGTTTTATCTTGGGTCCCCCAGGTGACTGCTCTTGGTCCACTGCTATTCTCCCTGTACATCAATGAATTTCCACTGACACTGACTCGGAAATAAGACTGTTCGCAGACGACTGTGTTTGCTATCGGGAAATTAGAGATACTGAGGACTCAATGAAACTTCAGAAGGGTATAGATAGATTAGGATGTTGGGCACGAAAATGGGGCATGAGATTTCAACCCGTTAAATGTAATATTATGCAGATAACTAGGAAAAGAATAAATAAAATTAAGGCTTCTTACACCTTAGAAGGAACGGTCCTCGAAAATGTGAATTCCATTAAATACCTTGGTGTGACAATCACTCACGATTTGAGATGGAATACCCACATTGGCAACATGTGTACAAAAGCGAATAGAACACTTGGTTTCCTGGGGCGAATCTTCATCACTGTCCTCAGGATGTGAAAGAGACAGCATATAGGGGACTTGTTCGCCCAATCTTGGAATATGGTAGTTGCACCTGGGACCCAAGCGGAGTGGTCCTCAATGAAGAAATTGAAAAAAAGTTCAGAATAGAGCTGCTAGATTTGTAACGGGAAATTACTGGTTTGAAACTGGGAGCATGACTGGAATTCTAGGAAAATTAAGATGGGAGTCTCTCAAGAAAAGGTGGAGAGATAGTAGGTTCATACTCTTATACAAAGGTCTAAAAGGTGCTGCCAGCATCCAACAGATGACCTTGTTCCCCCCAGCTAGGCATTGTAGAAAGCACCATTCAATGACGTTTCAGACCCTTTCTGCAAGAACGGACATTTATAAAGGATCATTCTTCCCCCGAACCATTAGAGATTTGAATGCCCTTCCCGATTCGATTATTTCGACGGCTGAAGGTGCTGAGGATTGTGTAGCTAAGTTTACCTCTTTGGCTGGAGCTAGGGACTAACTTCCCATATCACAGGTCCTGGTGTATGAATGTAATTTGACGTGTCACCAGTAACAATTCTGATTCTGATTCTGTTACTGGTGACACGTCAAATGACATTCATTCACCAGACAAGCAGAAGTTAAAGCAAGCCCATAATAAATACATTGAGGAAATTTTTGGCCTTGCAGATCCGGGTGGTAAGACTGGCTCAAGTGATCAATCTAATCCTGATCTACGCAATAACACCTATGTTACAAAAAAAAATGTACTCTCACCTAAAAACTCCAAGAAAGATTCAAACGTCACTGCATGCAACCCTTAAAAAGGATAAAAAGTTCTACACTGAGACTGTGGATAAGGCAAATATTCCAATTGAGCAATTTCAGTCGGTTTTTACGCCGAAATCGCCTATGGAGCTGAGTCACATGTCCAACATGGCAATGTAAAACTTTGTTGATATCGTCGCAGGTACCCAGAGAAGATCTCAGCGCAACATCTCAAATGTCCAATATCTCGGTCTCTTTGAACGGAATACTGAAACGTCTATGCTCGTAAAAGACATTGACTTACACAAAGCTGCTGGGCCTAATAAGTCGAAGGCCCTTGCTCTCCAAAAGCCCAGAGATGTGATAGCACCGGTCCTCTAGGTTACATGTATATTCCAGACGTCCCTGGACACTTGAAAGTTGACGAAGGATTGGAGTACTGCCTTTGTCTGCCCACTCTTCAAGAAAGAAGACACACGTCTGGCTTCTAACTACAGTCCCATCTCGCTGACCAGCATTCTATGCAAAGTTCTGGAATATATAGTCTCTTCAAATGTCTTTTTCCAAATTGATAATTACAACCTGCTGTATGATCTTCAGCATGGGTTCTTGCGAAACACAAACTTGTCATTCTCCTTGAAGAACTCTACAGCTGGTAGTCAGGCTGACCTTGTCCTGTCTGATTTCTCCAAAGCATTTGAGAAGGGTCAGTCACCAGAAACTACTGCTGAAACTCAATAAATATGGAATAAGTGGACCAATCCTAACTTGGATTCAGGCATTTCTTTCAAACTGGACACAGACAGTTGTCTTAGAGAATGAACACTCAAACACCGTTCCAGTAACATCAGGTGTCTTTTTTCCAAATTGATAATTACAATTTGCTGTATGATCTTCAGCATGGGTTCTTGCGAAACACAAACTTGTCACTCTCCTTGAAGAACAAGTCTGATTCTATTCATGATATACATTAATTACTTACCGGACGTGACAAAAATCTAAGGTACGGTTGTTTGCTGACGACACAGCCGTATAATGAGCAGTATCCAGCCTGCAAGATGCAGAGCTCTTACAGCAGGATCTTGATCAACTCCATATATGGGAACTCCAGTGGGATACGAAGTTCAACCAAAGCAAATGTGTGTTATGCACATAACAAGAGCTAGAACTCCAGTCCCAGGACAGAACGTCTTACACAACCAGCTTTTGGAATCAGTTACAAGTTCCAAGTATTTGGGTGAGGGGATCAGTAGCAACCTGTCCTTCAACAAACATATACAGAACATAACCACTTCGGCAAGTCGGTCATTGTGCTTCTTAAAGAGAAATATTAGATAAAAAACAGCCTTACGGGAAATGGCATCTAAGCCGCTGGTCCGTCCTTTAGTGGAATAATCCTCATAAGTTTGGAACCTTTACACCAAAACTAGAATTGATAAAATTGAGTGGTGCAGCGTCGAGCTGCCAGGTGGGCATTTCATAATTATTCACCCTATGCAAGTATCACAGAGATGCTCCAATCCCTTAGCTGGAGATCTTCTGAGCAGAGAAGATTCGACTCCCGACTATGTCTGTAATAAGATCGACTATGGTATTGTAGCTATTGATCTACCACTGTGCGCCATATGAAACCCCTAAAACGTTCACACCCAATGTCTTTCAGTCAAATGCATACTACAATTGACTATTACAAATACACTTTCTGCCCTCTCGCAATCGTGCAATGGAACCTTCTGCCGTCAAGTATTGTTCTATTGCCCACGTTTAATTCCTTCAGGAGGGTAGTGTGCACAGCCAGCCATTCAATGCCTTAAATGCCGTCGCGCATCACGAAAACACGCCTATATAATTTTGACCCCCTTGAACCCCACTTTTATATAGTAAAACTGGGGTTTCCGGGGGTATACCTTTTTTTCTTATTTCTGCTCTAAAATATAGATTGTGGGTACTCGTTAGAACCGCCTCGATGAGGCGGTTCTAACGAGTGCCCACAATCTATATTTTGAGCAGAAATAAGAAAAATATCACAATTTTTCATAATAAATTTTTTATTTTTTTCGGCGATAATGGTGGCAATGTATTTGTATAGGCGTGTTTGCGTAATGGTTAACGTTATTTTTAACATTTTAGCCCACACTGTCAGTCTATTTCTGACTTTTAACATTTTAACTCTGTCATCTTTATTTCACCTGTACAAATATGTCTTATTTTAACAAATCCTCTACTAACACCACACAGACGCGCCCCTTGATGTAATCCCTGCAAGGGGGAATGGATAGAGATAGGTGGAATATAGTTGGTCAATTCAATGATGCGTTCAAATGAACTGAGATAAAAGAGATTCCATTAACTGGACTGGAATGTTGGTCACTTTCACTGATACATGTATTGTTGTGTCAGACAGGCAGCATGCATTTAGGAAAAGGCGCAGTTGTAAAAATCTTGCACAAAGGCGACAGTTGTAAAAATCTTGCACAAAGGAGGATAGGTGGACATACGAGTATTTATTCTTGACTTCGAGACAGCCCCCTCTCAAGAAGTACTTAAAAGCAATTTTTTGGGGTAAGACTCTCAGATGGATTGAATCCCTTCCTTATTATTGAAAACAAACGCGTTGTTGTTGATTATGATACTTCGGAGTGGGCTCCAGTTTTGTCTGGTGTCCCACTGTTCTTGGTCCAGTTTAATTTTTTTGTCAACGACTTCTCAGGAACTGTAAAAGCTAGAAGCCTCAAACTTGGTGTAATGTGCAATGATGATAACTTGTATTGTGTAAGAGATAATGTGTTTTCTCTGCTTATTTGTTTGTCTGTTCTTTCATTCTTCTTTCTCTCCATAGTGGCCAATGTTTAATTTATCATCCAAAATTTCTCAGGAACTATAAAAGGTAGAAGCCTCAAACTTGGTATGCAACCAAATGATCATGCCATACAATGAAATTTCGCTATTAAGACCACCTAAAAGTAAGACTTATTTTGCTTTATAAAGCATATTAAGAAGGGTGCAGTTACTACTCTGTCTTCGTGTTTTCTGCACACAATGTCCTCTGGTCAGGGACCACCTTTGGGACTGTTCAAAAGTCGTCTTTTAGACCACTTTTGAACAGTCCCAAAGGTGGTCTTAACATAGGAATTTCACTGTATATGGCGTAAGAGACAATAAGCTTCCTTGGCTAATGTATTCATCTGTCCTTTCATACTCTCTGTCCTTTCATACTGTCTCTTTCATACTAATGCTAAATATTTTGCTAAAGATTTCTCAGGAACAGTAAATGCTAGAAGTCTCAAACTTCGTATTCAATGCAATAATGATAATTTATATCGTATAAGAGACAATGGGCTTTCTGGGCTTATTGGTTCATTTGTTCTTTCATTCTTCTTTCTCTCCATATTGGCCAATGTTAA
Organism: Lucinisca nassula; assembly: GCA_963580285.1. NCBI lineage: Eukaryota > Metazoa > Mollusca > Bivalvia > Lucinida > Lucinidae > Lucinisca > Lucinisca nassula. The sequence continues at coordinate 126,670,483 of OY757016.1, read as the reverse complement.
ATTGTTCATCAAAGATTTCTCAGGAACTATAGAAGCTAGAAGCTTCAAACTTGGTACTTTGATAGTTCTAGTTTCATTCTTCTTTCTCTCCTTATCTAGACCAAAGATAATGTCTGAGGTTCTGTAAAATCTAGAAGCCTTTAGCATAGTATGCCGTGCGACGGTGATGACTTATTTCGTGTTAGAGACAATTGGCTTTCACGACTTATTTGTTCGTCTGTTCTTTGATTCTTCCTTCTCTCTATGTAAACCAATATTTAATTGTTCGACAGAGATTACTCAGAATTGTTAAAGCTTGAAGTCTCAAACTCAAGGAATGTGGTGCAATAATGATGACTCATATTGTGTCACAGACAATGGGCTTTCCCAGCTTATTTGTTCATTAATGTTAAAGTTTTCGCCAAAGATTTCCTAGGAACTATATATATGCACGATATGCCCGTTAATTGGCTGCGTATTCGACATGTTTTCTATCTTTTGTTTCAGATTTTGCAGGTAATTGACGATTGTTCTCAAGCCTATAAGTATACAGTACGACAAAGGTCGGAATTATTTGTAGCTGAAGTTTCCAAAGAGACGATTTTCACCAGGTATCTTAACAGGGAATACCAAATCATTGCCTGCTTAAAACATGAACATATTTTCACAGTATATAATTCAATTTCGCATGGATACATGCTGGAACTCTTACCAGAAACCCAGACCAGTATACATATACACTGAAATATTTCGACCATTCATCTCTTTGTTTACCGCTTAGAGACTACTTCACGACAGGACTACTCAAAGCTGTTAGTCCATATAGCTCAGCTGCATATAAAACCCAATATACTTCTAAAAGCAGCAAAACTGGCAGACTTCAGGCTTGCTCTCTTCTTCAGGGAAGAGAATGGCCGCCATAATTAATGTATCTGCGGAGACTTCGGGGCAGCGTGCCGTTTCTCAGCCCTGAAGTTTTGTCAAGAAAGAAGAACAAAAGCATGCCTGCAGTTGATGCCTGGGCCGTAGGAGCTGTAATGTACACCATCCTTACAGGAGAGAGACCGCCGTTCGGCAGTGATCCATTGAATGACATCTACCAGCGTCAGCTGGACGGTCCAGCTCCAATACCGAAGGCCATAACGGCGTTGAGGAAACGCAACACCACCACTTTCAATTATTTTTGTGTTATGTTCACTCTACTGACCTGGCTATCGGCGTTACGACCGTCAGTGCAAGAAGCTTTAACGTTGATGGTTTCTGTATGATTTACTGGTGGAGAAAAAGAAATAAACTATGCCAAGAGGAAACGTGACTTCGGGGTCCCAGGAGTTGTGTTGTCGCAGATCTCCAACATGCACTCAATATTGAATCAACGTCGAAACAACGTTGTTTTAACCCTTTTAGTACCAAATGGAATCTTCCTCGTTATATATAGCAGGAGTCTATTTCGAAATTTAGGGATGTCAGGTTATGATTTCATCAAAATTTATTTGGCAACGGCTGAACGTTTAGCAAACAGCGGAGGCCTTGATCAGACGCCGCGTTTTGCACTGGGCCTGCACTGTTTGCCCGGGTATCCGTTTTGGGGTTTCTGGTACTAAATGTGTTAACGTTGATTATACGTTGTGTGTCTGCATGGACTGCTGAGTCAGATAGAAGCCGTAGTTGCTTATATTAAGGAAAAATAGAAGTGGAAGCAATGATCAGGAATCAATACAATTAACCCACAGCTCCCATCAAAGACACCAAAGGGAAAGAAACACAAACATGAAACAACAGACCCTAATGGAAACATCAATAGCGAAAAGTTAAAAGGACAGTTACTTTCCCACAAAATTGCCAATAGGCTATCCAAAAGACTGGGTCGTATTGCAGTTTCAAGGTTCGGATCAGGCAATGCAGGTGCGCAGCTTGATCTGTGTATTTACTGGCTGCTATCGTTATAAAGAACAGTTTTGTTTGTTTGTTTGTTTGATTTTAGGTTTAACGTCACCGTCAAGACTGTAAAGGTCATTTTGGAGACGTTGCTTCCAACTTTGTGGGACTTTTACCCGACATTGAGATGAAATGACATCTCAGGCTCTGTCGCCCAATGAAACCAATAGGGTTTATAAGCATGGACGGTTTATAAGCATGTCCGCTTTGCCTGGGCAGGCTTATATCCTCTTAGCTGTTTACCAGTACTCGTGTGCGGGTCGGTTTCAGCTCTGATTGGAAGCACCATGCAGCCCATATATTTCTTCAAGTCCCGATGGGCGGGGCCGAAAGAACAGTTTCTCATGATGCAACTCAAATAGATGAATAAATAAATAAATAAATAAATAAATAAATAAATAAATTAATAAATAAATAAATAAATAAATAAAAGGAAACAACATTTAAATATTACGACATTGATGAGTTAGCTTTCCCTTTCAACAATGAATTAAGATAAAAACGAGAAATGCGTCCACAGGAGACGAATGCCCCCGTCTGAAAATATGTTGCTGTAAGTATTTGACCTTAGACTGCTAAGTTGGACCTTGACTACACAGGACCCTGGGTCTTGCGTGCAAAAATGTCTCATGATGCTTAATATTTCTGCCAAGTAATTTCCAAATCCATCCAGGAACAACAAAGGTATTGAGCGGACACAAGAAAAAGAGGCCTTTCTTTAACTTTGACCACTAAGTATGACATTGACCTTGGGTTCTAGCGCATGAAACGTCGAATCCTGATGGTTAACGTTTCTACCAAGTAATTTCGAAAACCATTCAGAATAACCGGGCACACGAAGAAGACATTTTTCTTGACCTTCCACCTATAATTATGGGTACTAACCTGGCTCTTTGGCAGTAATTTCAAAATCCATCCAGAAATAAGAAATATATGCACTGTGTTCAGGTTTCGGAACCTTTTTAAAATCTTGAACCTCTAAGTACGGCCTTGACCTTGGCGGTATGTACCCGGGCATTGCGCGCTACACATCGTCTTACGATGGTTAACATTTTTTGCCAAGTCACAGTAATTTCAAAATTTGTCCAGAAATAAGAAAGTTATTGACCGTGTTTAAGTTTCGGATCCTTTTTTTTTACCTTTGACCTCTAAGTACGACCTTGATCTTGGAGGTATGGACCTGGGTTTCGCGCGCGACACATCGTCTCATGGTGGTTAATATTTCTGCAAAGCAATTACAAAATCAGTCCAGAAATAAGGAAGTTATTGACCGTGTTTAAGTTTCGGATCCTTTTTTTTTACCTTTGACCTCTAAGTACGACCTTGATCTTGGAGGTATGGACCTGGGTTTTGCGCGCGACACATCGTCTCATGATGGTTAACATTTCTGCAAAGTAATTTCAAAATCCATCCAGAAATAAGAAAGTTATTGACTGCGTTTAAGTTTCTGACAGACGAACCAACGGACGAACGAACGAACGGACGGACGAACGGACAGGGACAAAGCTTTGTGCCCTTCCACCATTCTTCGAATGGCGTGGGCGGGGGAATAAACTGGACATTAATTCAGTAGAAAATTATACGATAAAAATGGGGTCAAGATCACCAAAGTAGATATGCATATATATTGTTCCAAAAACTATAGAAATGTATGCTCAGGAATGGCCACAATCAAAGGTTACAGCCTACCAATGGCACCAAGAGAAAGATTCACTAACAAAGAAAACAAAAAAAAAAGGAAGTAACGAACCACACATTACGCAAACACACCTATGCAAATACATTGCCACCTTTATCGCCGAAAAAATGAAAATTTTATGATGAAAAATTGTGATATTTTTCTTATTTCTACTTAAAATATAGATTGTGGGTACTCGTTAGAACCGCCTCATCGAGGCGGTTCTAACGAGTACCCACAATCTATACTTTAGAGCAAAAGTAAGAAAAATAAGGTATACCCCCAGAAACCCCAGTTTTACTATATAAAAGTGGGGTTCAAGGGGGGCAAAATTATATAGGCATGTTTTCGTGATGAACAGCATAGCAACAAGCTTACTCTTCCCCACAAGAGGTGATAACGGTGCAACAGGCACAGATAATGAAAATTAAATAAATAATACACACAACATGAAAAGCCCCGTCGAAAAATCCGACAAAGCTACATAAAAATAAACAATAGAAACATCACGTCAGGACGGTCAGTAGCGAGAACAAAGCGATTCTATGCGCCAATACCTCTCTCTAGGTCTAATGTCATTTACGACAATATGTTTCAGCAAAGCAAACGCTGAAAAATCGTTGGGCTTACGTGATCTTGAAAAGTAGGTCACTGTCACCAAACTGTTATCAAGTCTTTTGTGTGCTGAATTGACATATTGCACCAACTTAAGCTGGAATTCGTCTACTAAAGTGTAAACAAGTCTTTTCTATGTTAAACTGGCACAACACACACAACGATTTGGCTGGAATTCGTCAACTTATTCTGGAGATATAAGCAGATAATATGACAATCTTTCTTCTCGTTTGACCTTGAAATTTAAGTCAGTGTTATGAAAACCGTCAGGGTCACCAAAACCTAATCAAGTCTTTTGTAGGTTACAATGATACATTCTGCCACTATGTTCTATAAAAATGGTTATTTGGGTTCGAGCCTCGCTCGGGTCACGTGAGACGCCAAGTTCTGCAACGAAAGGTCAGGTGTTTTTTTCTCCGGGTTCTCCGGTTTTCGTTCACCTCCGATTAATGATCGGCTCGATATGAGTGAATTAATCTTGAAAGGGCCGTAACCCACCCCCGCCCCCCAACAACAAAAAAAAAACAAAAACGTTATCCTTCGGAAGCAGGGAATACATCGTAGAACTTAACAGTATGGAGTGTACAGGTTTTTCTGGTCCAGACTAATTATTTTTCGGCCAATTAGGCCTCATCAGTGACCCCCAAATATTTAAAAAACCAATGATGCCAAAGGACAAGAAAATATAAACTACACTATGATGAAGGGCAAGAAGACTTTTTGTGGCCGCCATACATTCCCTAAACACCAGCTGACGCGATGTTCTATGAAAGGGTTATCCTTTCGGAGCAAGGAATACATCGGCGAACTGAACTGTTTGGAAGGTACAGTTTTTTTTTTTGGGCTGGGCCAGACTAGCTAGTTTCGGCCAATGGGCCTCATCAGTGACCCTCAAATATTTTCAAAACTCCTTAGTGGAATCGGTAATACCAAAGGACAAGAATACAGTAGAACTTCGATGGCTCGAACACCGATGGCTCGTTTACTATGGATGAGTCGAACCCATTCTTGAGCCCCTAGGGAATTCCTCTTCATAAGAACTAGTTGGGAATAATTAAGGAGATTTTAGTCTTTTATCATACAAATGTATTGTGTGTGTACTCATTAGAATCGCCTCGATGAGGCGATTCTAATGAGTACACACAGCATACATATTCATTATGGAACACCGAAAAGATGTCTCAAAGTATCTCGTTATGCCTCCTATCAGTAACCCTCAGTGGCTCGACCCCCCCCCCCCCTCCCCCCCCCATGTCTCGAACAGATTTTCGAGGTCCCAAAGGTGTTCGAGCCATTGAAGTTCGACTGTATATAAACTACACTATGTGGTGCAGTATATAATTGCAACCGACAAAAGCCTTGTTTCAAGTATGCAATGTCAAGGTCTTCCCAAATGTGTCGAATTTCGTCAAACATCCTGTCTCCTAAACGAATTCACAAATAATAGTCAAACTTGGCTCATTAATTCCATTTAGAGTTTTGAAAATATCTGAGGACCACTGATGAGGCCTAATTGACCGAAACTAGCTAGTCTGGTCCAGAAAAAATGTTGCCTCCATACTTTTCAGTTCTACGATGCATTGCTTGCTTCCAAAGGATAACCCTTTTATAGGACATATTTGACGTCACTACAGCGAGTGTTAAGAGACTATGTGGTTGTAAAAATTCTCCCTGTGGCATCAGATTATATTCAGGTCACGGAAACAATAACTACAAAGTTTTAACAAAATCTCTAGAAAAATGTAGGAGGAGTTGTGAAGAAAAAACATCTTTTGATAAAATGGCTAAAACTGATAAAGGGCCATAACTCTGGTAAGAAAACAGACAAACTTGACCTCGGTATAATATGATTCACTTCCGGTCATGGGAACAATAACTGGAAGGTTTCACCAAAATCCACTGAAGCTGCAAGAGGAGTTGCAGAGACCAGAGTTACATTTGAGAAATTGCCACAGGGCCGTAACTCTCGTAAAAATCAGTCGAGTATGACCTCGGTAAAATATCACACCATCTTCAGGACTGAAATACTTTGAAAACTGTAGGAGGATTTGTTTGTTTGTTTGATTTGAGGTTTAACGTCCCCGTCAACACTGTAAAGGTCATTTTGGAGACGTTGCTTCCAATTTTGTGGGACTTTTACCCGACATTGCGATGAAATGACATCTCAAGCCCTGTCACCAATGAAACCAATAGGGTTTATTAGCATGGACTCATGCCGCGGTTCCTGGACAGGCTTAGATCCTCTTAGCGGTTTACCAATACTAGTGTGCGGGTCGGATTCAGCTCTGCGTGGAAGCATCATGCAGCCCATATATTTTTTCAAGCCCCTATCGGCGGGGGCCGAATGGACGAACGGTAACCTCGTAAAATATGATCACAATCAGGCCATTGAAACTATAACATGAAAGTTTCACCATAATCCCTTGAGAAATATAGGAGTTGCGGGGAAAAGAACTTGATAAAATTGTTAAAACTGACACAAAGGGGCATAACTCTGGTAAAAAGAAGTCAAGCGGGACCTCGGTATAATATGATCATCTTCAGGTCATTGAAACAATAACTGGAGCCGTGCACCAAAATCCACTAAACTGCAAGAGGAGTTGCAGAGACAAGGCTTATTGTAGAGAAATTGCCAAATAACCATAACTCTGGTAACAATTTGTCGAGCATGACCTCCACGAAATATGATCATTATAATTGAAATTCAGATATCTGTCTCTATTTAATAACCAAATAAAGATCTCAACATGTTGAATACAGATATCTGAATTTTAAATAGAGATATCTGCATTTTAACATAGATATCTGTATTTAAATGCAGATATCTCTAAATGCAGAAGTGTGCATTTTAGATGCAGAGAACTGTATTAAATGGGTACAAACCCAAACGAGTTGCCATAATTTTGGAGGCGTTGCTTTTAATTTTGCGAAACTTTTTCCTGACAATGCTATGAAATACATCTCAAGCCCCACCGACCGATGAAACCAACAGGTTTATGTGCATGGACGGGTCGATCCACTCCGGCTTAGCGGTTTACTAGTACTCATGGGCGTTTATTATTGTTATAGGTCGTATTTGTATAAAAAAAAAAGCTAATCTTTTTATTGGTCATTTTGTCTGTAATTTTGGCTCTCCGGTTGTGCCGTTTTCATTATGATAAAGTTGTTTTTTTTTGTTTGTGTATCTATCCCTTTGGTGTATTGGATGGGAGGTATCAGGTAATTGTATCGATTCTTGATCATTGCGTTCACTTATATTGCACGACCCGCAGAAAAAGCATCCGGCGGGTCGTGCACTTCAGCTGAAGCACTGGTTTTACATGAAAATCCAGTTTAAGACACATAAGAGGGCTCATTATCTCACACAGGTGCGTAATCATAGTGTTGATTGCACCATTTCTATCAGTCACATTTGTCAAAACGAAAGACAAAACAAAATCGTTGTCTTAGTGACTATATTTAAATACATGCCCTGCAATATTCTGTGTATGTTAAAATACAAGTAATCTCAAACGCGCCATTCCTGTTCAACAAAAGCTGTCTAAATTCAGGGACCTCTGGCTACTCAAACACATGAAGAAGTAAATAACACATACAAAGGTATCCTGCCACGGACTTGTTCATTTTACGTTTCGAAAAGAAAACAGTCTTGGTTTCCTTGATATATTCATTTCGCCTATTATATCATCAAAGACATATTACTCATTACAAGTTCTTTGAAATTTCAGAAATTAGGCATAACATATCATTTTGAAATGTCTTCAACAGCTTACTAACTCCTGAAATAAAAGGTTTAAGCAGCAAAGTCAAATCCAGTGGACACGAAGGCAAAGGTGTACAACACATAAGCAGTCACTATTACCCATATGCACAGAAGCAAGGTTTAAAATGTCACAGCGCCAACAAGTCCGTGCAAAGAATAAACCTATAACCAAATCGGGGGTTTCAAGAGGTAAATAGGGAATACTCGTTTGCATGGGCCGGTTGTAACACAATATGTTCTAGACAGGGTCCTTTGGAAGCAAGGAACTGGAAAATATGGAGTGTACATGTTTTCTGGTGATTATATCATCAAAGACGTATTACTCATTTCAAGCTTACCCACAATGTAAGATTGAAACACAAATTAATCAACAGTTACATTTTCAACTGGCTCTTTACGGAGTCGAGAAACAGCTTTATCTCTGCAGGCAAACAGAACGTTTCTGAAATACTTCACATCAGAGTCTGTTATTTACACCAGAGATATGCGTTGTTTCGTCGTCATTTACATTGCTTTGTACACCGGTGATATGGTTTGTTTCGTCGTCATTTACTTTATTTTGTACACCAGTGATATGGTTTGTTTCGCCGTCATTTACATCCCCATCCATATCGTCATGTGAATCAGAATCAGATTCCTCACTTTCAAATGTTATCATTGCTTCTAACTCGTTTTTCCTGTCTAAACTTTTGAGATATTTGAATACTTGGAAATACAAACGCTTCCTTCTTAAGTTCTCTCTCGGACCAGTTACACTCCGAACAATACCAGGGATCATCACTAATAAAATTACGGAGAAAAAGTCACTGAGTTTCAAAGTTTCTATTCCCGTCCCCGATTCTTCTAAAGCATTGAAAGATATTACGATACACATCGCAGTAAAAGTCAACTTTATAAACAGAAATGCACATTTACGAGAAAAGGGGATATACTTTTTCGATAATTGATCAAACACCTTTGCGTCAATTTGTTTAACTTTACTGGCGGTTTTAAGATCAAATCTATTACTTTCTGACAGGTCTAACTCAGTGTTCTGTTTTATTAAATGGTCATCTAAAATTTCAAATATGATATCAAGTAAGTGTTTGTAGTCAGATTGGAAATCCTCATAAAACATTAACAGATATGACACCAAAGACAATACAATCACCATCAAAGGCACGCCATAAGAGGGATTAAATGGCAAAGCGATAAAAGTTAGATACAGAAAAAATGAACTAAGTAACATCACGGTATTAAAAATATAAAGATTTGCGCCAAACCAAATAATAATGTATCTAAGACACCAGCAAAATGACCGTCTATATCGTAAATAACAGCTATTTTCATTTTTCTGGCTATTCAAGCGTTGTGCATAACCAGCGAAAAAATATTTCAATACCGGACAGAAAGTCCGAAGAAACATAAACATGATATTCATAAAAATATTGAGAATAGCACAAATTACATACAAACAAGCTTCAAACAGACCAATAATGCTAAGACAGCAAATACATATGAGCTGTCTACATAGCTGTTTTTTCTTTAGATTTATGTCGTCATCATGGCCTATATATTTTTCTAATTGCTTCCATGAAGCAATGTATGGAATCTTTGTCGAAACATATATTATTCTGCTCCAAAACTCACAACTGAATAATTGTTTATATGATTTGACAAAATGTGACGAGACAGTCGTATGTTTATTTATGTTATTGTATGTTTGCTCTTCCAAAGCATATGTAAACACGCGTTTTGGCTTGAAGAAGGTAAAAATGACTTCGTCTGGACCTAAGGTAGTAAGGAACGAGACACCCAAATAAAGGTATACAACAAGAAATATACAGTAGAATACTCTGATAAAAATGCCTATAAACCAATCATTTTTGTACATAGGCGCATAATACCTATTAATGATATAGTCCAGTGTAAAGCTATCATTAAGGAATATAACATTTCTGAACCAGGTCCGTTGATATACAATGGAATAGTACAGAAGGGCTATTGGTATAGAAACTACAAGATATACATAGAACTGGAAGTGGTGGATGTCCATTCTCTTATTTTCCGATCCATGTTCTGGTAACCTTACGTCGCCCTTCTTGCACATTCTTTTGATTACCCTTATTAAGCTAAACGGTGTTTCGTCTTTATGGTATATCTTCCAGCCATTTTTTCTTTCTTTTAGTTCGTCTGCAACTAAATCGTATAAAACATTTAAATGCATGGCTATAAGAAAACACAATGCATAGATGCCATATACTAATCCCGATGTATGAAGAACTCCTTGTCGACTGCCATTCTTGTGACAGGTTATCCCATTTTCGTTAAAAATAGCCCCCTTTGGTATGAAAAAAAGAAAGGTCGCTATGTTCCAAGTATTCACATCCTTGAAACTTATGCACACATCCGAAAAACCTGAGTTTTTAAGTATGCGTTTTGATACAAAGGTTAAATTTGACAAAGTATAAATGTTATGCACATTGGTCGAATCGTTAGTAATTCCAGGCATGAGATTCACATTCTGAATTGCGCTCTTAAGACCGAAGATTTTAAGAGGAAAATATTCAGCTTCAACAGCGTATCTAAGAATAGTTTTGCCTTTACTGGACACAATAAAATGCCTTACTTTCTTCATGTCTGTGTCAAACAGACAGTCCAAATTTACTGTATAGTTAAGAACAACTAGATCATACTTCTTTCCTTTCAAACCTTTGAGCTCAGAATTTATTCGTTCAATTTCACTTTGATTCACAGAGAACAGCTCCGAACAATTGTACTCTGGGAGCTTTCTGTAGCGAGATGGTTTCACAAAATCTTCAGTTGGTCCTGGTAGACATTCTACTTGTACCAAGCTGGATACCAGCCAGACAGGAATCAGCCGCAGACATACGAAGCTAAACATTTTAGCCGAAATTCCAAACGATTGACCGTGATCTGAAAAATAAAGAAACGAGACATTGACCTATTAAAACAGCATCACAATACAACCTGTTTAATGAATTACCATTCTAATACCACTCTATATAGAGTGGTATATAGGGTATACACTCATTATTTTTATGCCGCCAACTACAGTAGAACTTAGATGGCTCGAACACCGATGGCTCGTTTACCATGGATGAGTCGAACCCATTCTTGAGCCCCTAGCGAAATCCTCTACATAAGAAATAGTGGGGATAATTAAGGAGATTTTAGTCTTTTATCTTGCAAATGTATGCTGTGTGTACGCATTAGAATCGCCTCGATGAGGCGATTCTAATGAGTACACACAGCATACATATTCATCATAGACCACCGAAAAGATGTCTAAAAGTATCTCGTTATGCCTCCTGACAGTAACCTCAGTGGCTCGAACTACCCCTGTCTCGAACAGATTTTCGAGCTCCCATGGGTGTTCGAGCCATTGAAGTTCGACTGTATTGCTTCTGGACGTTCGTACGCCCGAGCAAGCGTGTGTCCGTCCGAGTGTCCGTTACGCTTTTTGGTGCATAGCAGAACTTCTGGACCGTGCATGCTAGGGTTTTGAAATGTCATATATGGATTCCTCATGAGAAAAAATAGCTGATATGCATTCTTTCCCAAGAGGATTATATAGAGGATCTTACATGAGTGTTCATGTATTATTGAATTTATTAAACGAGTTGAGGAAAACGGGATAAAATGCGAGGCTTTGCCGAGCATTTTATCCCTTTTCCTCAACGAGTTTAATGAATTCAATAATACATGAGCACGAATGCAAAATTCTATTTATCATATGACATTTAAAACGCATTTTATTCACGATTGTTTACAAAAATGTCAATTTTCCGCCGTTAGTAAACGCGACGTCGTTAAGAACGTCGTACATGTAACGTTACGGGACGTATCTAGCTAATTTGCATATTTAATCCACTAGTGGATTATCGAGAATATTACATGGCGTTATTTGTATTACACTCTCAGACGCGACGTCATATGATAAACCCTTTTCCTGAATTATGATTCCGACTAAATAACTCAAGCTCCATTGAAGCTGAGGCCTTAAAACTGGTGAATCAAGCTTGTATTGATGTGTAGATGACCTGATAAACTTTTAAATAAATCTGAAAAACGTTTTGAGAGTTATGACCCCTTGTTACTATGGGCATTTTTACACTGCATGCTTTTTATGCATAGCTTAACTTTTTAACCGTGCATGCTAGGTTTTGGAAATTCCATGTGGATTCCTCATGAAAAAATAATTGACGTGTATTTTTCGCATCATGATTACGCCCCTTTGAAGAAAAATGATGAAATCTTGTCAGCAAAATAAATAAACAAGAGGATTAAGATATATCGCTCACCTGAACTAAACAGATTCAAAGTTTCAGGACGTGCCAACATTACTGAAGGATTTATGCGAGGACAAGATGATTACACCGTGAGCATTTTCTGCAATCAAGTAGAATGTAACTCGAGCTGACCTGACCGGTTTTCAAACTCATTCAAGCTTTTATCCCTGACTTGCTTATATGTAACTTTCAAGAAGATCCGATATCAATCGAAGGGGCTATGGTGATGACAAGGTAAAAATAAGCAATTAATTGCTGCAATCAAAGGGATGTAACTTTATGATAAAAAGGCAAACCTCACAAGTTTTCAAACTCCTCCAAGCTTTTCTGCCTGACTTACTTCATGAAGATCCGATCAAAACTGAAGGGGCAGCATTGAAGACAAGGTCGAAAATAAGCATTTTCAGCCAAGCACGGGACATAACTCCATGATCGATTGACTGGCATTGCTAGTTTTTTTTGTCTGAGCTTTTATCCCTAACATATAAATTTCAAGAAGATCCGATGAAAACTGAAGAAGTTACGGTTAAAAAAAGGCATTTTCTGCAGTACAAAGGATGTAACTCTATGATAAATTGGCTGATCTCATCAGTTCACGAACTCATCCATTTTATCCCTGACTTACTAACATTTAAGTTTCAAGAAGATCCAATAAAATCGAAGGAGCTACGGTGATGATAAGGTAAAAATTGGCATTTTCTGTAATCGAGGGGGACATAACTCTCTGAAATATAGGCTGACCTCACCAATGTTTGTATTCAGTCGAGGTTTTACCCCTTACTTACTTACATGTAAGTTTCAACACGATCCGATGAAAACTGAAGCTATGGTGATGACAAGGTAAAAATAGGCATTTTCGGCAGTAAAGGGGACGCAATTCTACGATAGATAAGCCAACCTCGTGAGTTTTCTAGCTCATTTGAGCTTTTATCCCTGACTTACTTGTTTGTAAGTTTCAAGAAGATCCTATCAAAACTAAAGGGACTACGGTGAAGACAAGGACAAGGTAAAAACTTAACATTTTCTGCAAAGTAGGGGACATAACTCCATCAGTAATCGACCTACATCGCTAATTTTCGAACTTATCCAAGCTCTTAACCCCAACTTATTTGTATGTAAGTTTCAGGAAGATTCGATCAAAACTGAAGGGGCTACGGTGATGACAAGATCAAAAATAATCAAGGGGGTACATAACTCTCCGAAATATATGCCGACATCACCATTTTTACGCCCCCCCCCCCCCCCCCGAGAATCTTTGACTCGGGGGGGGGGAGGGGGGCATATAGTTTTTGACCTGTCTCTCTGTTTGTTTGTCTGTCTGTCTGTCCGTCACAAAAAAATTAAACTTGGCTATAACTCCCACGGGGGGCATCGGTTGCTTACAGTGACCGCTCATGTTGAACTCCAATGTTTTATCCCTTACTTACTTACATGTAAAAAAGAAATAGAGGCAATGATCAGGAATCGATACAATTAACTTACAGCTCCCACCAGAGACACCAAAGGGAAAGAAAGACAAACACGAAGCAACAGACCCCAACGGAAACACCAAAAGCGGAAAGCCAAAAGGACAGTTACTTTCCCACAAAATGGCGTAAAGGCTATCCAAACTAAAATAACATGAGCGACACAAACACCTAAAGACAAACCATTACAAAAATAAACCGCGACAGAAGAACCGCCTTGGAACGGCCAGCGGAAACGAACTCCACTGGGGGCCCAAATCGATTTTACGCGGCCACAATCCCCGCCCCCACTTCCGTCGCGATTAAGACAAATAATTTGTTCAGACCGCTTTAAGGCCTCCTAAGTTACAAAAAGATCCGATGAAAACTGTAGGGGCTATGGTGATGACAAGACAAAAAATAGGCATTTTCAGCAGTAAAGGGGACGTAACTCTACCATAGATGAGCAACCTCGTTAGTTTTTAACTCATCCTAGCTTTTATACCTGACTTACTTGTTCGTAAGTTTCACGAAGATCCGATCAAAACTGAAGGGGCTAAGGTGATGACAAGGTCAAAACTAAGCATATTCTGCAAAGAAGGGGACATAACTCCATGAGTAATCGACCTACATCGCTAATTTTCGAACTTATCCATGTTCTTAACCCCAACTTATTTGTATGTAAGTTTCAGGAAGATCCGATCAAAACTGAAGGGGCTACGGTGATGACAATAGGCATTTTCTATAATCAAGGGGGTACATAACTCTCCGAAATATAGGCCGATCTCACCAATTTTTGAACTCTGCCAATGTTTTATCCCTTTCTTACTTACTTGTAAGTTACAAACAGATCCGAAGAAAACTGAAGGGGCTATGGTAATGACAATGTCAAAAATATGCATTTTCAGCAGCAAAGGGGACGTGACTCTACCATAGATGAGCCAACCTCGTCAGTTTTTAACTTTTAACTCATCCTAGCTTTTATCCCTGACTGTCTTGTTTGTAAGTTTCAAGAAGATCTGATCAAAACTTAAGGAGCTACGGTGATGACAAGGTCAAAAATAAGCATTTTCAGCAAAGGAGGGGACATTACTTCAATAGTAATCGACCCACATCGCTAGTTTTCGAACTCATCTAAGCTTTTAACCCTGACTTACTTAAATTTCAGGAATATCCAATCAGAACTCACGGGGCTACGGTGATGACAAGGTCAAAAATCGGCATTTTCAGCAATCAAAGGGACGTAACTCTATGGTAAATGGGCCTGCTTGGTCGGTTTTCGAACTCATCCGAGTTTTTATCCCCAGCCACCTTACATATATGTTTCAGAAAGATCCGATCAAAGCTGAAGGGGTTACGGTGGTGACAAGTTCAAACATTGGCATTTTCAGCAATCAAATGGACGTAACTCTATGATAAATGGGCCGACTTGGCCGGTTTTCGAAATCATCCGAGGTTTTATCCCCAGCCACCTTACATATAAGTTTCAGAAAGATCCGATCAAAACAAAAAGTGCTACGGTGATGACAATGTCAAAAAATCGGCATTTTCAGCAATCAAAGGGACGTTACTCAATGATAAATGGGCCGACTTGGCCGGTTTTTGAAGTCATCCGAGGTTTTATCCCCAGCCACCCTACATATAAGTTTTAGAAAGATCTGATCAAAACTGAAGGGGCTACGGTGATGACAAGGTAAAAAATCGGCATTTTCAGCAATCAAAAGGGACGTAACTCAATGACAAATGGGCCGACTTTGCCAGTTTTCAAACTCATCCCTGATTTTGTCCCAAGCCACCTTACATATAAGTTTCAGAAAGCTCCGATCAAAACTGAAGGGGCTATGTTGATGACAAGGTAGAGAATCAGCATTTTCAGCAATCAAAGGGACGTAACTCTTTGATAAATAGGCCGACTTGGCCGTTATTCGAACTCATCCGAGGTTTTATCCCCAGCCACCTTACATATAAGTTTCAGAAAGATCCAATCGAAACCAAAAGTGCTATGGTGATGACTAGGTCAAAATCGGCATTTTCAGCAATCAAAGGGACGTAACTCTATGATAGATTGACCGACTTGGCCGGTTTTCGAACTCATCCGAGGTTTTATCCCCAGCCACCTTACATATCAGTTTTAGAAAGATCCTATCAAAACTGAAGGGGCTACGGTGATGACAAGGTCAAAAATCGACATTTTAAGCGATCAAAGGGACGTAACTCTATGATAAATGGACCGACTTGGCTGGTTTTCGAACTTGTCCGAGGTTTTATCCCCAGCCACCTTACATATAAGTTTCAGAAAGATCCGCCCAAAACTGAAGGCGCTGCGGTGATGACAAGCATTTTCCCATTGTAAGTCTATGGGACCTTGTGGTTGCCATAGCAGCCAAAGTTTTCGTGCGATTTCAAAAAAAAAAAAAAAAAAAGCTTATGTCATCAATGCCCCACCAGAGGCATGCTACAGATGAGAAATGATTGAGATCAGCCTGCAGGCTGCAGAGATATAGCTGCTCAAAAGTGTGGACGGACGGACGGACGACGGACGGAGGGACTACCATCCTATAAGCTCCCCTGGAGCCTTCGGCCCAGGTGAGATAAAAATCGGCAATTTCAACAAACAAAGGGAGGTTACTCTATGATATAGCGGCCGATGAGGCCGATTTTTAAACTCATCCTAGTTTTTATCCCCAGCCACCTTATATATTAGTTTCAGAAAGATCCAATCAAAACTGAAGGAGCTACGGTGATGACAAGGTAAAACAAGAGGGCCATGATGGCCCTGGATCGCTCACCTGATCCATATTGTACAAACGGAATTGTGGGTAATATATGGTGGTGTGGAGGGTTTGAGCAATTTTGGTTGGACCCAAAGACCATTTCTGTGAAATTAATTCAAAATCAGTCTGCCTGTTTAGGAGCAGAAGACATTTTGAGAAGTACATGTAGAAGTCATTTTTGATAAAATGACATCTCAATCCCTGCCGCCCAATGAAACCAATGGGGTTTAAATGCACAGATGATTCCACTCGCACCACTTTGCCTGGACAGGCTAAGACCTTCAAAGTGGTTTACCAATACTCCTGTAGAAGCACCTTGCAGCCAAGGTGGGTGGGGGCCAAAACTTTCAAAAGCCATCTGTCTCTAAAAGGAAGCAATTTTATAGGAATGTTCCATGAGTGACCCTCTAACACAATTGCTCAAAATATTTTGCTTAACTGAGCATGATGGCAACCAGAGCTAAAAACCTCAAACCTCATTCCTGTCAAATAATTTCATAATCCATCCACTGGTTAAGGAGAAGAAGTCGTTGAAAGGTTTTTCTATTTTTAGCTCTGGCAGCCTATCTTGTTCACCAGAGGGGAACGGTTTGAGCAATTTTGGTAGAGGGTCACCCAAGGAACATTCCTGTGAAGTAATTGTTGCCCCCGCCCATAGGGGCTTGAAGAAATATATGGGCTGCATGATGCTTCCACGCAGAGCTGAATCCAGCCCGCACACTGGTAAACCGCTTAGAGGATCTAAGCCTGTCCAGGAACCGCGGTGCGATGCGGACCGTCCATGCTAATAAACCCTATTGGTTTCACTGGGCGACAGAGCTTGAGATGTCATTTCATCTCAATGTCGGGTAAAAGTCCCACAAAATTGGAAGCAATGTCTCCAAAATGACCTTTACAGTGTTGACGGGGACGTTAAACTTCAAATCAAACAAACTGTGAAGTCGTTTTTCTATTTTTAGCTCCGGCAGCCATCTTGTTCACCAGAGCGGAACGGGTTGAGCAATTTTGGTAAAGGGTCACCCAAGGAACATTCAAGTGAAATAATTTCAAAATGCATCCACTGGTTAAGGAGAAAAAGTCGTTTAAAGGTTATTCTATTTTTAGCTCTGGCGGCCATCTTGTTCACCCGAGCGGAACGGTTTGAGCAATTTTAGTAGAGGGTCACCCAAGGAACATTCCTGTGAAGTAATTTCAAAATCCATCCACTAGTTAAGGAGAAGAAGTCGTTTAAAAGTTTTTCTGTTTTTTAGCTCTGGCAGCCATCTTGTTCACAAGAGCGGAACAGTTTGAGCAATTTTGGTAAAGGGTCACCCAAGGAACATTCCAGTGAAATAATTTCAAAATCCATCCACTGGTTAAGGAGAAAAAGTCGTTTAAAGGTTATTCTATTTTTAGCTCTGGTTGCCATCTTGTTCACCCGAGCGGAACGGTTTGAGCAATTTTGGTAGAGGGTACCCAAGGAACATTTCCTGTGAAGTAATTTAAAAATCCATCCACTAGTTAAGGAGAAGAAGTCGTTTAAAGGTTTTTCAATTTTTAGCTCTGGCGGCCATCTTGTTCACCCGATCAGAACATTTTGATCAATTTTGGTAGAGGGTCCCCCAAGGAACTTTCCTGTGAAGTAATTTCGAAATCCATCCACTGGTTAAGGAGAAGAAGTCGTTTAAAGGTTTTTTCTATTTTTAGCTCTGGCGGCCATTTTGTTCACCAGAGAGGAACGGTTTGAGCAATTTTAGTAGAGGGGTACCCAAGAAACATTCCTGTGCAATAATTTCAAAATCCATCCACTGGTTAAGGAGAAGAAGTCGTTTAAAGGTTTTTCTATTTTTAGCTCTGGCGGCCATCTTGTTCACCTGAGCGTAACGATTTGAGCAATTTTGGTAGAGGGTCACCCAAGGAACCTTCCTGTGAAATTATATCAAAATCCTTGCACTGGTTAAGGAGGAGAAGTCGTTTAAAGGTTATTCTATTTTTAGCTCTGTTGGCCATCTTGTTCAAACGAGCGGAACGATTTGAGCAATTTTGGTAGAGGGTCACCCAAGGAATATTCCTGTGAAATTATTTCAAAATCTGTCCAGCAGTTTAGGAGAAGAAGTTGTTTAAAGCAAAAGTTGACGACGGACGGACGCACGCACGCACGCACGGACGACGGACAAAGACCGATCACAAAAGCTCACCTTGAGCACTTCGTGCTCAGGTGAGCTAAAAAATCGGCATTTTCAGCAATCAAAGGGATGTAATTCTATGATAAATGGGCCGACATGACCGGTTTTCGAACTCATCCAAAGTTTTATCCCAAGCCAATATACATATAAGTTTCAGAAAGTTCTGATCAATACTAAAGAGGCTACGGTGATGACGAGGTAAAAAATCGGCATTTTCAGCAATTAAAGGGGCGTAACTCTATGACAAATGGGCCAACTTGGCCGGTTTTCGAACTTATCCGAATTTTCATCCTCAGCCACCTTACATATAAGTTTCAGAAAGATCCGACCAAACCTGAAGGCGCTACGGTGATGGCAAGCATTTTCCCATTGTAAGTCAATGGGACCTTGTGTTTGCCATAGGAACCAAAGTTTTCGTTCGATTTCGAAAAAAGGCTTATGTCATCAATGCCCCACCAGAGGCATGATACAGATGAGAAATGATTGAGACAAGCCTGCAGGCTGCAGAGATATTGCTGCTCAAAATTGTGGACGGACGACGGAGGGACTACCATCCCATAAGCTCCCCTGGTGCCTTCAGCCCAGGTAAGCTAAAAAAATCCTCTTTTGAGTTATGGCCCGCTTAAATTTTTAGCATTTAAACCATGTAAAATTTAAGCATTTCAATCATGTAAAAGTTGCAGGGCAAGTAAACCAGCTCTAGTTCTTATCTCTTTCATAAACATTAATTGTGGTCAGTACTCATAAACACCTAGGCCTTATATTTTCTAGTGATTGCACGTGGCATGAACACCTAGCCGAAATCAAATCAAAAGCATGGAATCGGATTAATATCATGCGTAAACTAAAATTTCTACTTGATAGAAAATCACTTCAGACTATTTATTGTTCGTTCATTAGACCTCTTCTAGAATATGCCGACGTGGTATGGGACAATTGCACCCAGTATGAAGCATATGAACTTGAAAAAATACAGATTGAGGCAGCACGTATAGTTACTGGGGCAACCAGACTGGTTTCTCTAAATCTTCTTTACTCTGAAACTGGATGGGACACGTTGGCCTCACGAAGAAATAAACATAAAATTGCTATGCTTTACAAAATGTATCATGGCATTTCTCCAGCATATCTATCTTCACTCTTACCAGCTACAGTGGGAGAAAATGTTTCGTATAGCCTTCGTAATTCTACCAACATTCAAACTATTCACAGTCACTCACAGCTCTACTTTAATTCTTTTCTTCCAAGTGCGATAAGAACTTGGAACTCTCTGTCTGTGGAGATCAGAAACAGCTCCAGTTTAGCATCACTTAAACGTCAACTCAATACTAACTTAATCCCTACGCCTCGTCATTTCAACGCAGGGAAACGTCTCGGACAAATTTATCACAGCCGGCTTAGAACCAAATGCAGCTCCTTAAACGAACACCTCTTCTCAAGAAACATTGTCCCAAGTGCTTTATGTGTATGTGGTCTCGTCGAAGACACCGAACATTTTCTTCTTCACTGTCCACGATATGCGAACTTTAGAGAAGAAATGTTAAGATCAGTTTATCAGTTTTGTCAACCAACTCTCGATACTCTACTTTATGGTGACCAAACACTAAACTACAACGAGAACAAACAAATCGTCCTCCTTGTCCATAACTTTATTTTAAAAACTAAAAGATTCCAAACCAACCATAATTAGGCGATGAATGCACGTATCATTTCCTACCGTATTAGACACACTTTCACTTCTTTTTTTTTTCCTTTTTTGATGTTAGTCCGAGAACAGAGTGTGGGGCTAGAATATGTCTTTTTTAAATCTACGGAAAGTTTACTTGTCTAACCAGGCTCTTTTCTGTGATAATCTCCCGAACCGGTAATTCTCCAACAAATACACCTAAATATTTTGGTTTGTTACTCTTATTTTGTTTTTAGAGAACTACCTCGCAAAGTTAACCATACGACCTTAACCTAAGCTATATCCAACCTTCAGAACGACAAACCTATACGTTCCGCCTTTGAAGAAATAGTTTTATTGGTACTTGATAAAACACCTTTGATTTGAATGTCTCAGATCTTTTACATGAGAGCGGCAGAAGCTGTATTGTTTTTTCTTTGTTATTTTTTACCCTGATGGATTCCCCGTGGAGCCCCCCCCCCTCCCTCCAACGCTACCTTCACCTTAACCATTTTTAGTATGTAAAAATGCTACAAAATAGCTTTGAACATAGTCGCTAATTCTGTACTTACAATAGTTACTGTTTTGCATCGACAATTATATAGATTTAATTCAATGGTATTATCGCAAATGTTTAGGGAAACAGATTCAAATAAGTCTCTGACTTTCTTCTGAATCCCTTTTTGTATGATTTCAGTCATATTTGCTTTGTATTGTACTTGTAGAATACGAATAAAATATGTTTAAACCAATTGTGGGTACATTTTAGAACCGCCTCATGAGGCGGTTCTAATGAGCATCCACAATTTATGTTTGGAGTATTAATAAGAAAAAATATTACAACATTTCAGCAGAAAATTTCTTTTTTGAGTTCTGGTAGACCGACCCTCTGCGTGTACCAAGCTTTATGCGAGCAAGACAGCAACCAGGGGCTGACTAAGGAAGTAGAAGCATCACGTGAACACGTCCGTAAAGTGAGCACCCCCTAAACCCCACTATAGTCGAACTTCAATGGCTCGAACACCTTTGGGACCTCGAAAATCTGTTCGAGACAGGGGTAGTTCGAGCCACTGAGGTTACTGTCAGGAGGCATAACGAGATACTTTTAGACATCTTCTCGGACTAAAATATCCTGAATTATACCCCACTATTTCTTCTGAAGAGGATTTCGCTAGGGGCTCAAGAACGGGTTCGACACATCCATGGTAAACGAGCCATCGGTGTTCGAGCCATCGAAGTTCTACTGTATATATAGAGATTACTAGGGTTTACGGTGGTATACATTATTTTTCTTATTTCTTGTCCAAGACATAGGTTGTGGGTGCTCGTTAGAACCGCCTCAATGAGGTGGTTCTAACTAGCACCCACAGCCTATGTTCGCAGTATAAACAAAAAAATATCACGGATTTTCATCAGAAAAGTAGCCATGTTGGAGATGTTAAAAAATGCAATTTGTTGCACGGGTGTGTTATAGTAATGAAATCACAAATGTTTACCTGCATGATACCTGAAAATAATGACACGTCTAGTAATGAACTCCCTTGTAAATCCAACTTTATATTGCAAAAGGAGAGCTTCTAATGATATACATTCATTAATTATCATATTTCTTTTCAATAAACATACATATTGCGGACACTCGTTAGAACCGTCTCAATTTGGCGGTCCTAATGATCACCCAATGATCGCCCAAATATGAATAAGAAAAAAGTATATTACAAAATTTCAACAGAAAAATGCCATTCTGGAGGCATAACGGGTACACATTCATTTTTTTCTTTTCGTACAAAAAAATATAGTGAGAGTACTCTTTAGAACCGCCTCAGTGGTGTTTCGAACGAGCATCAACAAATTTCAGCAAAAACAAACAAAAAAAAAAAAAACCAAACATTTAAACGTACTAGTAGACCCTTTACTAAGATACAGTCCGGGGAAGTGGAATTCCAAAAAAAGTGGAAGAGACATTGACAATATTGAGCCAGCGCATGACAAAACCTACAATAAGACATGTGCGCCCAACGAAGACTCAGATCAGCCTGCGCATCCGCGCAGTCTGATCAGAGTCTTCGTTGTGCGCTCTATGGATTGCTAAGGGCCCAATGCTACTTCATGCAGCAAGAGAAGTCTCTGGTTAGACTATATGGATGTGCAGGCTGATCTGAGTCTATGATGGGCGCACATGTCTTATTGTAGGTTTTGTCGTGTGCTGGCTCAGTTATTACAATAACAAGTCAGTGTGACTTAAAACACCTACATATGAAAAAAAAGTGGAACATCCATGCCTATACACTCATTAAATTCATTATTTCTCTTCTAAAACATCATTTGCAGGTAATCGTTAGAACCGCCCGGACGAGCACCCACACTCTCTGTTTTTCAACAGAAATTAGAAACAATACTACAAAATTTCAGCAGAAAAAGTGTCATAGGGTATACATTATTTGTATTCAAAAACGTAAAATTGTGGGAACTCGTTAGAAAAGCCTCAATGATGTTTATTTGACCTTGCCCAAACGTTGTGTGTTATTCCCTTTAGGGATAGACTCCTTTTAACAAGAGAAAGAATCTATATTCTAACATGACGTTAACGTTTTTCCCATTGAACCCAGTGGAAACGTCAGCGTTTGCAAATATGCGATAATTCACGTCGTCAACGTGGTGCGTGCAATTTGGCGTCATCGTGACGTTGCATGTAAACATTTCCTTCTGTCGACATCCGCTGCAAAATAGTCCCCAAGATAACGCTTTGTTACTACTGTATGTTACAAAACCGAGAAATGTGCAGTGGTTGTTTATTAGAAAGTTTACATTATTTCTGTAGCTCAGACTTTTGAGGTCAGACAAACTTGTGTATAGTACAATAGAAATATGGGTGTGTTGAACTAGCTTTCGACCAGGCTGAATCATACTTCTCAAAAGGAAAGGCATTTCTTGAATTTTTACAGCTCGAATGTCGAGTTGTATGAAAAAATAGAACTAGGACGCTCATAGGTTAACCTCTGATCTTTCTTGATCCACAAAAGGCAACACCATCATTGAGAAGATAATTTCATTTTCATATTAATGTTTTCGCGCAGCGCTTGCTTCAGTCGGGCTCTGAATTACGGTTGAGTAAGATCTTTGTATATTTCAGAGAACAACACTTTCGAAAAATAAAATAAGGAAAAGCCTTATGATGTCTTGTTATTACCCCGACTCATCAATGCAGTAACCTGCAGACCAGTGCACTCTGTGTTATGATGTCAGGCAGTTTTGTGTTCAACTGATGTCCGTCCCGTGCCTCTCGTTTTAACATCTGGGACTGTAGAGCAGATAAAACTGGCTCAAACTATCAAAACCAGTTTTGTCTCACATGGTGGAGAATATCCGGAGTTCAGTCATTATATCATGTAAATGATGTCAACACATGATTATAATTTACGGAGTAAAACAGACTCTTCCTCTACCACGCCACTAGATCGTACCAGGGACAGAGTTAGAAATATAAGTGACATTTTGGAAAACTCAAGACGAAAAACAGAAGAATTGCGCAAACGTTTCTATCGTTCTCAGGATACCGATTACCTCGATACACCACCACCATCAGCCACTGTACAAGATTTGGTCACACCAACGGCTCCATTCTTATCAGGCGATTTATCGAAAAAACTACATTTTCCCAGCCCACCACATTATAGTGCTATAATTTCGACAACTTTGGACAGTGTATTACAATATCAAACTACAGGGACATATTCGCAGTCAAATCTGTCTACAAGCACAGTTTATTCCTCAGGTTTATCGTTTCCTGGGACAAAAACAACTCCGTACACGACAACAACGAGTGCACAATCCACAACTAGTGCAAAATCAATAACATCGAGGGACGAACAAGCCAAGACGACAAAAGCGACGGTCGATCGGTCGATTGGTGCTTCTTCTTCGACAGCGACAGGGACGATTGGTGTATCAACAGCGTTCTCAGGACTTTCACCAGCTGTTACGAGTGTAACCTTGCCGAAACAAACAATTTCGGGGATTAATGTGACAATTAATAACCCAAGTGTGACAGTAACTGGTGTTAGTTTGCAGAGTGCCTCTAGTGTGAGTGATACAATGTCATCAAATCAGGATAATATAAGAGGTAAGCCTTACCACCAAATTGTAAAATTAGAAGATTACACTGGCGAAACTAGCATAAATTCATGGCTAAATAAATTTGATAATTATTGTTTATTAAACAGAATAGACAAACAAGAGCAAGCAACAGTCCTACCATTTTTTCTCAGTTTAAATGCGTCCGTTTTCTATAGTGAACTGCCATCTAACGTTAAAAATAATATTGATGAGTTAAAATTGGCCTTGAGACAACGCTATCAAGAAGACTCTAAATACATAGATTTCACTATTCTCACGGCAAAGCAGGGCAAACATGAATCCATTAACGAATTCCTGTCTAGGTTATTTAAGCTGTGTCAAGACAAAAACATACCTGAGTCCATCATCATAAGCGTAGCAATATCTGGATTTAAGCCAGGCATCAGGAAATCCGTTGTTATGTCTGAGCCAAAAACGCTAAGTGAACTGGTTAGAGTCGCAAAATTAGCTGAATCCACAGAAGAAAAATCTTCCTCTGATCTTGAAATACTTATAAATGAAATACAGGGTTTAAAATCACAAATTTCCAAACAAGCAGAACAGGAGGTATCACAAATTGCTCAAAATTATAAATTCCAGAACAATGATATGCAAAGCGCACAAACATCAGAATTTCCAATACGCAATATTCCTGTACAGTCACGTTTTACAGGTAACACAGCAGAGCAACAATTTGATTCTTACTTACCTCCGAAAATATACAAAACATCAGCCGCTTTTCAACAACACAGACCGCCTACCACTAATTTTAACAGGCAGCGTAGGTGTACTAGGTGTGGTAACTTTAATTGTAATTTCAGGACATGTAAAGCTAAAAACCACAGGTGTAACTTTTGTGGATCCTTAGGTCATCATGCGTCGTGTTGCACACGTGCGCGCCGCTGACAAGATTTTAACATATCACCGGAATCTAGAACACAAGGCGCTCCTTTTACAAATAAATGCAATAAAAGGTATAAACATGATATTTTAATGGTTGCGCCAATGAAACATAATCAAGTTTTAATAAGAATGGGGGGGAAATGCATCCCAGCTTTAATTGATACGGGTAGTGGATTGTGCGCTATAAAAGAAGAATTCTTTAACAAAATAAAAACTCCACAGACTGTTGTTAAGCCCTCTTACGTTAATCAAATACGTACGGCAGGGGGAGTTGCACATCCAGTCACGGCACAGACTAATTTAGAAATATGTATTGGGGGTATGTGCATTAAACACACGTTTCATATAATACCGGGTTTAATGAAAAATGTTATTTTAGGCATAGATATGTTGCGCAAAAACAAAGCATACATAGATTTTGTTGAAAATACAATCACCTTTCCAGAACAGGATGTTGTTTGTCCACTGTTAAAAGGCAAGCGTAAATATTTGAAAACCGCACGAACCATTACTATACCCCCGAAGCAAGTAAAGAAATTTACTATAGAATTAAAAGGTATTAATTCTGGTGATATGTTAATGATTGACAGCGTTCCGTTAACTGATAAACGGTTGAATGTAACTAGGCTTTTATTCAATAGTAGCGATAACAAAATAATACAGCTACCTATCACAAATCTAACTCATGAAACAGTGCATATATACCGAAATTCTTGCATTGCAAAGGTTGAAAATGTCAAAAGGAATAATATAATGCATGTTGATCCAATTAATAATACTTACAATAAAGAAAACACCCAAAAACAAAATGAGGACATTTCCTTTAATATTTCAGAGGAGGAACTGAATGTTAGAGAAAGGGAAAAACTATTACAGTTTCTTAAATCTAATAGGGATATTTTTGCAACTTCCTTAAATGAAATAGGTCATACGCACTTAATTGAACACTTTATTGATATTCGCCCAGACGCAGTACCTTTTCAAAGTAGGCCCTATAAAACATCTCCGAAAATGAAACAAATTATCGAGCAAGAGATAGAAAAACTACTTGAGGCAGGGATTATTGAGCCCAGCACTTCCCCATTTTGCTCTCCCATTGTCATGGTTTCAAAACCAGACAAAACTTACAGGATGTGTGTTGACTATAGAATGTTAAATTCCCTAACTAAAAACATGTATTTTCATATACCAGAAATGACTGAAATAATTGATGCTATGGGGACAATTCAACCTAAAATCTTTAGTACGTTAGATCTTATGAATGGATTTCTACAGGTCGGCGTCAAAGAGAGCGACAGGGATAAGACAAGTTTTATCACGCATTTGGGGCAGTACCGCTATTTAAGAATGCCCTTTGGCCTGAAAGGTAGCCCTTTTTCGTTCCAAAGGCTCATGAGTCACGTTTTAAGGGGTTTAACATACAGATTTTGCAATGTATTTGTAGACGACATAGTGGTCTTCAGTAGAAACATTGAAGAACATATAGATCATTTGCAGCAAGTGTTTGATAGACTAAGAGCCGCAAATCTGCGAGTCAAACCTTCAAAATGTGTGTTTGCAAAATCACAAGTTAAATATTTAGGACATTTAATCTCCAAACGTGGTGTAGAGGTTGATCCTGACAAGGTAAAACCGGTAAAAACATACCCCATACCTCGCAATGTACATGACATTCGTGTATGGTTGGGATTTACAAATTTCTACCGAAAATTTATAAAGAACTACAGTAAAATTGCTGCACCTTTGACAAATCTTTTAAAGAAAGATGTTCCATTTAAATTCACCATCGACTGTGAAGAAAGTTTTGAAAAATTAAAAGAAGCGTTAACGACAAGTCCAGTTTTACATTTCCCAATTTTCAGTGAAGATGTACCATTTTATCTCACCACTGATGCAAGTACAATTGCCCTTGGCTATGTATTGAGTCAGAAAATCGATAATCAAGATAGAGTTATTGCATATGGGGGTCGCAGTTTGAAACCTTGTGAAACCCGATACTCAATAAGTGAACTAGAATTATTGGCCTTAATTTCTGGAGTAAAGCATTTCCATCAATATTTATCACATCAGAAATTCTATATTATTACAGATCATAAAAGTATCATATATATGAACCAAAACAAGTTTCGTAATCCAAAGCTATACAGATACAGTTTAGAATTAGAAGGCTATGACTTTGAAATTTTGTTCAAACCAGGCATAGCTAATACGGCCGACGCTCTTTCACGACGTCGATATGACGTTGATACCAACGTCAGAAATGATTCAACCTTAGAGTCAAATTATGTAGAAATAGACGATATATTACCATGTTTAAAATCTTTATTTTCTGATGTAAAACCTAGTGCACAAACGCGCACAGGAGGTGCAGAAAAAATATACGCACAAATCTCACTTCTGTGCGGGGACGAAATAAATGCAGTCTTAACACGTCAACAAAAATGTAAACAAAACGAATTAGTAGTACGCGATTTCGATTCTGCTACTCAAGCTGATTGTTCAATATCCAGAACACCTTTGAAAAATCTACAGGTAAATGCAGACACTGAGAAAATAAGTAGTCTAAAATCTGCGCAGGAAAACTCGTCTGATTTTCATGATATTATAAGCTACCTGGTTAGAGGCGAATTGCCAGTAGATGAAAATAGGGCGAGGGTCGTTCCATATGAATCTAGCCAATATGAAATTGTTAATGGCATTTTATATCATATTTTTCAACGCAGAAAGAAAGGCAAAATAATGGATGATTCGATAATTAAACAATTAGCATTGCCTGAAGATTATAGGGAACAAATTTTGCAGGAATATCATGACAGGTTAAATCATTTTGGTGTCCAGAAAACGTATGAAACTATTAGGCAAAAATATTATTTCCCCAAATTATATGAAACTGTATTTAATTACATAAAATCTTGCGAAAAATGTCAAATAAACAAAAGAGATTTTCATCATAGAAATGCACCCCTGCACCCATTGCAAGTTGATGGCGTATTTGAAAGATGGCAGATGGATATTTTATCGTTACCTACTTGCAAGCATAAGAAATATTTGTTTGTAGTCATAGATTCATTATCAAAATGGGTTGAAGCATTTCCATTAGAAAATCAGACAGCTGAAGCATGTGCAGAAAAGTTATATAAACATGTCATAACAAAATTTGGGGTTCCTAAGTATTTATATTCAGATCGAGGGGCACAGTTTTTAAGTAAGATTATAGAGTGTCTGTGTAAATATTTGAACATTAAGCAGTTATCAACAAGTTCCTACAATCCTAAGTCCAATGGTCTAACAGAAAAAATGAATAGTACAATAATTCAGAGTTTAAGGATGTATTGTAATGATAATGACTGGGTGACAGTTTTACCTGCAGTACTTATGGGAATAAGATCCTCAATATGTGTAGAAAATTCAAATTTTAGTCCTTTTTACATGTTATTTGGTAGAGAAATGCGAATGCCCATTGATATCGAATTAAATCCAGAAAATGAAACTGTACCACGTGAGCAATATTATGCAAAACAATTAGTTAAACGCATTAAAATTACACAAGAAATTGCAAAACAAAATGCATTGTTGACACAAAATAAGATGAAACAAAAATATGATCACAGAGCGAAAGAACAAACTTTTAGAAAAGGTGACTCAGTTTTCGTGCGACAAGAGAAGAAACCAGTTGGCCCAGCAAGAAAACTTTTCCGCAGATGGTCAGAAAAGCCATATTATATTCATAAGGTCCTCCCTAAAAACACATATAAGGTGCGTTCCTTACAGACCGATAAGTTAATGAAGAGCCCTGTCCATTTTGATAGGCTAAAATTCTATAACGACCCTCGAAATTATCGCAAGGTAACTCGCAATGAAATTACTCCAAAATCCACAGAAAATGAAACCTGGTATTCTGTTAGGAAACTTCTAGCGTGTAAACGCAGAGGTAGAAAGAGGTATTTTCTAGTACAATGGGCTGGCAAGTATCCAAATTCTTATGAACCAGAAGAAAACATATCTAAATATCTAATTAAGCAATATTATGTAAATAGAAAGAAACGAGTGAAGAAAAGAAGGCGTCGTTATTAGGTTTTATAGTAAAAAAGCAGAATTAATTAAGATGCATAATGAAGTAAATTCGTAAATAAAATTTTATCAGTTGCAAAGAGTACAGCATTAAACTATTTTTTTTTCTATTTCTAGGTATGGCAACCTTAAAAGGGATTCTAGTGGTGGTCGTGTTAATGTTAATGACAATTAATTCAGGGGAAGCGCAAGATATCAAGAGAATACATTATGGAATAATTTTTAAAGATGAGGGACAAGTTAATTTTAGCCCTGATTTTTGGGCTCACACCATTAAAATTGCCCTCCCAACAATGATGACGTGGCAGAAGATACAATACTGCAAATATACAAAGGATTTGAATTGTTCTCCAGATGAACATTTAGCTCGAGAAATCAATTTACTCAGAAAGGTAGTACTTGAAGAACTTCAGTTGACAATGTCGACAATATTTGAGCTTATTCCTCCCATAGAAGATGAGAGGGAAAAAAGGGCTCCCCTAGGTTTTGTTTCTGGTTTAGGAAAAGCTATTTTTGGTTTTGCTAAAGACGAAGATGTACAATTGTTAGCCCGTCACATTAATATGCTTACTGGTGAATTTAATAAAATGAATGTTCAGTATGCACGTGATCAAGGTAGTTTTGCATCAGTATTAAATCAGGTGGATACTCGATTAAATGAGGTTACGCAATTTATGTCCGAAACTCGCAATATGACGGACCTAGTCATTCAAACAATGTCAGATACAGAAAAAAAGTGGTTAGTCATAGAAGAATTAATATTAAATCAAACAGAGCTTGCAGCAGAGATTCGCAGTAGGCTCAATAAATTGTCTGTAGCAATAACGACGTTGGTGCACGGTTCCATTCCTCCATTTTTGGTTAAACCTAGTCAAATGAAACATATGATTAAATTAATTAATGAGGAATTGCAACGCGAGCACCCCCTTTATAAACTTGCGGTTAAAGATTCGAGATTTTATTATGATTATAAAAACTTTATCTTTGCAAGAAAAGAGTCTAATTTATTTTTGACAATAAAGTTTCCTATAACTGCACATGGAAATTTCAAATTATTTAGGACAAAAATGTTTTATGTCCCTATAAACCAAACTTCAGAGGATGCAACCTTGTTAATGAATCAGCCCGATTATTTCATTATTTCGGAGGAAGAAGGTCTAATGACCACGGCCTCCCAAACATTTATAAATAATTGTGGGAATGATAGAACATTGTTAAAATTGTGCTTAGAACCGATAACATTTACAGCAGTAAATCAAAGCAGTTGTTTATCGGAAATCTATTTTGAGAAAAATCTCACGCTGATTCATAATTCATGTGATTACAGGTATTTTGCCAACGTAATCACCCCTCACATTTTAGAAATTTCGCCTACAGAGGTTTTGTTGTATAAAGTCAAAAAGCTTAAACTGAACTGTCAGGGAAGACAGATAAACGCAACAGGCTGCAATTTTTGTCAGAAGGTTATTGGATGTCAGTGTTCTTTAAGCAGTTATGTTTTATCGTACACTGGCCACATTTCGTTTTGCGATAACAATAATACTGATATAGATACTTATTACCCCGTGAATATTGGTGTACTTGTAAATTTTTTCCGACATGATCACCTGATGGCAATGATGCAAAATGATTCTTTTCAGGATCCGATCAAGGTTATCATACCTAAATTTAAGGTATACCAGCATGACGTATCCAAGTTTATTGCTGATGATAAAAAGCGTCATTTGAGTATGAAAAAGCTTGCAAAACAAGCCAAAAAGAATGAAATTGTTTACTCCAACCTTGCACAAATGATGGCAGAGGGGGAGGTTGACATTAACGAGGGATTGTCAACATTGAATATTTTGACATTAATTTCATTTGGAACCTGTATTTTACATACAATAATTATAGCTTACATGTGGTATAAAATGCGTTTGATTACTTCTGCTATTTTGCTAATGGGAAAAGCGAGCGCCTCAAAAATATCATTGGTGTATACTACGCCCATGTCACCAGCAACATTTGATTTAATTAAAGAATTAAAGGAAAATTGGCAACTAGAACACTGGATACTTACATTACAAATAATCATTGTAATCTTGGCCGTAAGCATCCTAATTAAATTTTTTATGCTGCGAGATCAAAATCAAACGGTATTAATGTTGCATATAACTGACGGATTAAAATGTCTAGATTTACCATTAATTCGTATAAAAACTTGCACATCTGAGTGGGCTTTTGAGTTACCAAATGCAATTACAAATTTACAGGTTATATGGTCACTTAAACCAAAATTAAATATGAATTGGGCTAATTTTAAAGTGTTCAACAGAATAACGGATCAATACTTGGCAGTTCCGAAAACCATAAATTTAACCTTGATTGATGCAATGGTCCTCTATAGAATTTTAAAAGGACATTATTCAGCACACATATATTTAAATGATAAGGGAATAAAAGTGCCAGTTGGTGGTAATGCTTTACCTGAAACGAATACACAGAATATGGGCCTGTACCCAGATTTGTCACGTAATTATTAAATTTGTTATTTATTAAAAATATTTTGTGGAGTGTAGTGGACTGAAACATAGTTCTGCTGGGGTGAAACGGGAAGGCCGTCCATTGAGACAGACATGTTTTAGTTCACTGCAAACAAATGAGATGTTATATAGATTGATGTAGGAAACTGGCACGCCGTACTGAAGTTGATCTATGTAACGCATGTGTGACGATGAATGAGTGAGAGTATGCCATTTTTATTTTCGTTAGGTATTGAAACCTGAAAGTGGTTGACATGAGACACAGAGTGTATATTACATGTTATATTATGGAGGAACTATTGTCAAAAGAATGTATAATTATTGAAAATATGAACATCCGGAAACTGAGAAAACATTGTGCATATTTCCGGTTGTTTGATTATAAGATTCCTCCAATATGCAATCGTCATCCAAATATTATATGGGATGGGGACACGCCTATCTATATTGAAGTAGCTTTTCCAGGCACAGATTCAATTACAGATTATGAAACATTTTTCAAGATTGTGTCAGAAGACCCACCTTTTCTTCCAAGACTGTTGAGCTGTTTAAACGTCTACTCAATCTTCATTTTAGCAGATTTCTTTTGTGTCGAGGAAATTTTCAATGAAATATTTATTTATTATGCATATAACTTAACTTTAAGTCCTGTCTTTATGAAATGTTTCTTCAAATATTGGGGACCAAACCATGACTCCACACTAAGCTATTATAATGTTTTCACGGAGAACTTTAGCATTCCAAAGTATGAATTAAACTTTGACAGATTAAAGTATATAAAAACTAACGATCTAAAGAAGCTAGCACGGGAAAAAGATAGAAAAGAACAATTTCATCGAAATTTGAAAAAGGATAATTGTTATAGTTGCCACCAAACTATTTATTTTACATACAAGGTGAATCAAAATTTGCTAACATATGATACTAAGAAAGTTTTATTTTTACCGTGCTGCGCTACTTTAGTACATCCTTACTGTGTGAGATATATGCTCATCTCTGACCCACCGTCAAAACAATGTATAAGATGCAAATCAATACTTTGTGGGGGAATTCATGGGGCAATAATAGATACTGCTAGAATGAGAAGAAAGTGGGTTAGGCAATCGAATGGTTTTAGTATGGATTGGCGTTTCCCTCCCTTGACTGAAGAAATATTTAATGAATCGGTAGATATTCAGCCTACCGATAACTGAGCGCTTCGGTTATAGCGAATATTTCTAACAAGTATATTTTAATTATAAATGTTCATGATGAAAATATACAGACTTTATACCAAGGTGTAGAGTATCTGTATATATCTGAGAGTAAAATTTTAAGCTCAGTTGTTTGGCTGAACCAGGGAAAACCGTCGACCCTGCCGTATCCAGACGGGTTGTATATAGATGTAAAAAGATGTACATAGATTATGGTTACACTTTATCTGTTGTTATTACGGTATTGATATGTCTGGCATTACATTATTTAACGATGTACTGGAGGCGTAAGACAAATGTTGAAACTAGTGACTCAAAACCCGAAATTAATGACAGAAAGAGACAATATTCCAAGCCAGTCGCTCGAGTGGCTCCTTTTCGAGTCATCCCGAGTGGTGTGGGAAGGGGAGCGCTTTCCTATTATGTTCAGCAAATGGGAGTTTCTCGTCCTCCAATGGGACGAGGAAGCACGTTCCCTTTCCTGCAAGATCAAAGGACTGGTTTGATGCCAAGAAGCCCGGTGTCGATGACCATCCACCATCTACGGTCTCTTGGTCGTGGTTTAAGTCCTTATGCAAATACTAGTTCAGCCCTGAATAATACTGTCAACATTCATGCAAATACTAGGGATAATAGTAATAGTAATTCGACAGTATAGGGCTATAGATATCCTTTTGGGTGGTTGGGTGTCGATTAACTTTCGACCCATGGGCGAATATGATTGTGAATCTTTCATCATAGGGGTGTCTTATCAGCATTGGCTTTGGATATGACAACGCATGGTTGTACTTGCAACACATGCTGGGCGAGGGTGGATTATAATATCTTTCCTTGTGTACTACTTAATCTTTCTTATCTTTCTCTAGAAGGCAGCTTTTGATGATTGGGTATCGCTTTCTATAGTGCAAATCCAATTAAGGATTTGTTGAAATTTCTTTTAAGTTTAAAAAAAAAAATGAGAGTGAAGGAACTAAAAATAAATAAATAAATAATAAATAAATAAATAAATGAAGAAATAAATAAATATTATAAATTTACTTAGAATTAGTGTTTCCTTAAAGTCTGTAAAGAAGAATAAAAATAAAACACAGCTATATTTAATGTCTTTATGTTAGAGATCTCTTTCAATCCAACGTCTTCGTTCCTTTCTTATCTTTTCTTTTCTTTTCACTCATAAAGCTGTTATAAGAAACGTCTCTACCTCTCATCATTGTTAGCCTCCTCTGTTCTGGAGTTCTATCCTGACAGAATCTTGTAGCTTCCACGAGGTTTCTCAAACGAAGTCTAATTGTTTTTCGTGTTTCGTTTTTCTTAATGACCAGTGTACCTTTAACATTAGGTTGTTTACTTTTTCTTTCATTCTTCTCTTATGCTTTTGTCCTGTCGTCTTGTGTTTTAGCAAGACGCTAATGGTCTTTTTGGTAACATTCCATTTTGAAATAACATTTAGGACAAAATTCCAATGCCAGGCATGTCAAACTATATTTTTGTTGTAATATTGTCTGTCTTATGTATATGATTATTGTGTAATTATTGAATTCTTACTTTTAGAAGAAAAAAAAAAAAAAAAAAAAAGTAGTTATATGGATCACAAAAAAAAAAAAAAAAAAAAAAAAAAATCTTCTGAATAAAATCTATAACCAAAACAACATTTATCATTGTATTACTTTGGGGATTACTGAAATCAATCAACTGAATATATATATATATAATTAGGTAAATGAAAAAAAAAAAAAAAAAAAAAAATTGTCTTTGGGTATGACTGTTTGGGCTTTGATCCATCCTTGTAAATACTTGTCGATAACTCTGTGCATAGTTAAGCATTTTGATGACAAGGTGCAAGATCAAATTATTGAGAAATGAAATCCACAAGAACTTCTTTTTGACACGAGGGCGTGTCATTTTCGAAAGGGAGGCATATGTTACAAAACCGAGAAATGTGCAGTGGTTGTTTATTAGAAAGTTTACATTATTTCTGTAGCTCAGACTTTTGAGGTCAGACAAACTTGTGTATAGTACAATAGAAATATGGGTGTGTTGAACTAGCTTTCGACCAGGCTGAATCATACTTCTCAAAAGGAAAGGCATTTCTTGAATTTTTACAGCTCGAATGTCGAGTTGTATGAAAAAATAGAACTAGGACGCTCATAGGTTAACCTCTGATCTTTCTTGATCCACAAAAGGCAACACCATCATTGAGAAGATAATTTCATTTTCATATTAATGTTTTCGCGCAGCGCTTGCTTCAGTCGGGCTCTGAATTACGGTTGAGTAAGATCTTTGTATATTTCAGAGAACAACACTTTCGAAAAATAAAATAAGGAAAAGCCTTATGATGTCTTGTTATTACCCCGACTCATCAATGCAGTAACCTGCAGACCAGTGCACTCTGTGTTATGATGTCAGGCAGTTTTGTGTTCAACTGATGTCCGTCCCGTGCCTCTCGTTTTAACATCTGGGACTGTAGAGCAGATAAAACTGGCTCAAACTATCAAAACCAGTTTTGTCTCACTGTATTTCAGTTTAGCATCATGTTAGAATCGAAATAATTTCCACGCACCCGATGTGTTATCGTGATTAACACACGGTGTTGTCGGGCAGATGCGAATATTAATTCACTCCGGCTTCGCCGTCGTGAATTAATATTTCGCAATCTGCCCTCCAACACCGTGTGTTAATCACGATAACACACGGTACGTGGAGATTATTTCTTAAATAGCGGGGGTGGTTGTGTGACGCAAAGGTGACTTGTATCTTGCGTACTGATATTGGCTTACAGTTTGGCAAGGCCTGCTGTCCTTGCAGCAGGTAAGGGTAGAGGGGGAGGGGGGGGGGGGTTATTTCCTCTGTTTCCAAGCTTCCATTAATTTTCCTCTTTCTCCTCTGTCCCTCGCTTTCATCTCCTCGACTATCTCTTCATCTCTTCTATCTCTTTCTCTGGGAGACGACACAAAATGACCCACAAGGGTTGGCGTGTCGTTAAACCCAAACAATCAATCTATAATGTTTTACCCCAACTTGTTGGGCGGGCCACTGGGGTCAAATGGTTATGCGCGCTAGGTCTTCCACCACTGAGCTCGCATAACCAAATGCCACACTCTTCTCTTGGTACTCCGATATTTTTATAATCAGCTCTTTCTAGAAAAACACACTCACACTTAGAAAAAAAAATTGGTATCTATAAGAGCGTTTTATTTAACAAGGTCATGTTGGTCACAATTTTTTGGGACTGTTACCCGACATCGAGATGAAATGAGATCTCAAGCCCTGTCGCCCAAACAAACCAAAAGGATTTATGTGAAGGGGTGGTCCGACTCACACCACATTGCCTGGGCTGGCGGTTTACCAGTGCTTACGTCCATCGATTTCAGCTCTGCTAAGCGCGATGGGCGAGGGCTCCGTGGAATAACATTAAACACGTTTTAATTTGGGAGAAAATGTAAAAGTTTTAACAAATTTCAGTAGAGTCCCTACTCCGATATTACTTTGCCGGCCTCGGTAGCTCAGTCGGATGCGCGTCTGACTGGTGATCAGGAGGACGCGGGTTCGATACCTGCCGGGGTCGGCAACATTCTTTCGTGGAGATTTTCTAGTCATTCTCTCCTTTCCGCTGATTCAAGAAGGGCAGTTGTCAGTTTCTGGCGAAAGAGGTTAACCGCTTACGTATAAGCTTGCCCAGGAAAGTGCGGATAGGTAAACTGACCGGCTCATACAAACAAACAAACACCCCGATTTTTGAGAATACGAAAGGGTCAACTGTTTTATAGACAACCTTAACTGAAAGGAGAAATATGAAAGAATGCAATGCTAGAGAGAGAGAGAGAGAGAGAGAGAGAGAGAGAGAGAGAGAGAGAGAGAGAGAGAGAGAGAGAGAGAGAGAGAGAGAGAGAGAGAGAGAGAGAGAGAGAGAGAGAGAGAGAGAGAGAGAGAGAGAGAGAGAGAGAGAGAGAGAGAGAGAGAGAGAGAGAGAGAGAGAGAGAGAATCTTTACCGTATGTCGTCGTTAGTATCACCGTAAAAATGATAATTTCTGTAGTTTCCAGAGTTAAAAATAGAAACGCCTCATCATAATGAATTGGCGGTCGATAGATACTAGACTAGTATTGATCAAAGCGGCATGTGTTAAGTTAATAAATATTAGATTTTATTTATTTTTTTGGTTAGTTTGTTTCAAAGTGTTACATGCACCTAGCTATACAAATGAATAAATTTTATTAATTAACCCCCAAATGTACATATAATACGAAAACACGCCTACACAAATACATTGTAAATTTTAATGCCGAAAAAACGAAACTTTTAAGATGAAACTTGGGAAATAGATCTTATTTCTGCCCAAGATACAAATTGTGGGTGCACGAGATGAGGCGATTCTAGTGAGTGCCCACAATCTAGATTTTAAACCATAAATAATATAAAGGTATACCCATGTACAACCAGTTTTATAATATATAAAAGTGGGGTTCAGGAGGGTCTGAATTATATATTGGTAGACCATGGCAACGAATGCGCTGCCTTAATTTCATACAGTGGAAAACTGTTGTTTTGCAGGCAGGTTCATCGAAACGCCATGTCGCCAGATTAATGAACTGTTCAGTGCAGACTGTTCAGTCTCTGGCGATGTTTCCAGCAGGGGCAAGGCTTCCGGAAGCCTCTAACGACGCCAACCAAGCACCGTTGCCTCCGGTTGCAGCTTACGGGACGTCGGTTTACGCTAGAATCGGAAACAGGAACACTATGGGCACAGACGGACTTTTACACTATGCATGCTGGGATTTTTTCCGCCGGCGGACGCTATGAACCTTTTTTTTTATTATAAGTTTTCCTGTATGGAGACAATTCGCATGAGATGGCAAATCCTGTTTTCTGGGGAAAATAAGAACATACCAACCATTTGCCGTCTGCTGAACAAGCCTTGAGATTCATATAGACGACCGGCCATGGTCGGGCATTGACGAGCAGCTGGCGTAGATATTGGCGAGTCTGACCACGTGTGGCCTCGCTTTGTCTTGCTGAAACAGCCGTAAACCACCATACTGTTCTGAGAACGGAACTCACGGTATCGCGGTATGCCGTTGCACTCAGATGGTCGTGTACAATACGTCCCATAATGGCGTTTTATGGAAGCGCTGACGCCGGTCCATACCATAATTCCTCCACCACCCCAGAATGCAGCACTGAGCGGAACGGGTAGCAAATGACAGGTTAATTCGTCAGTTAAACGCATTCTATCTCATCCTCTATAATTATCGGTCACGACGATGACGCACTCAGAATGGGCTCTTTGTGGAGCCTGACAAAACATATATTGACAGAAAGCATGGCTCCTTCACCTCACCCAATTGTTACTTTGGACCAATGTCTTCATATAGAGCACAGCGACGACTGACCGATTATACACTTGCTACAAAACCTTCCAGGGGTAGGATGTAGCTAGCGCTTAAAATTTATTCAAAGATTTAATTTAACCCTTGAGCTGCTGATACAGGATATGTCTTATCTTTCAAACAATGAAGATCCAGATCAGATGGCTTCTGAAGATGCCATCTGATCAGGATCTTCATTGTTTGTCATTCAGCTCATGAATTTGTTGCAATAATTTGCATGAAGTAATCTGATCGGTTGATAATCAATAGTGGGTGTGGCATATATAAAAATTCAGTAGGTCAAGGGTTAATACTCCAAATA
The DNA here is from genome assembly GCA_963580285.1 of Lucinisca nassula. Taxonomy (NCBI): domain Eukaryota; kingdom Metazoa; phylum Mollusca; class Bivalvia; order Lucinida; family Lucinidae; genus Lucinisca; species Lucinisca nassula. The sequence goes on along the minus strand of OY757016.1, from coordinate 126,631,676 downwards.
CATTTTCCCAATTATCTCTTGATTCAATATTTCGCCCAGAAGCGTTTATCAAGAAAAGAAAAATACTTTGGTATGCTCTGTCTCTGGTTGGGCCCATTGGTTGAGTCTAACTGTTGGTTTTCATTTGCTCCAGCATTTCAGTTATTCCTCAACATTGTTTCATGGTTTTTTGTGTTCTCGGAGAGGAAGCCTTCATGCAAACTTAACAAATCATTTGTCTAAATCGCGACGGAAGGAAGGGCGAGGATTGCGGCCGCGTAAAATCGATTTAAGCCCAGTGAAATACTTTTCACTGATCGTTCCAAGGCGGTTCTTCTGTCGCGGTTATTTTTGTTGAATGTGTGTATCGCTTTCATCTTTTGTGTTGGATAGCCGATAGGAAAGTAACTGTCCTTTTGATGTTTCCATTAGGGTCTAGTTATTTCATGTTTGTGCTTCTTTTCCTTTGGTGTCTCCGATGGGATGTGTGGGTTAATTGTATCGATTTCTATGGTGGCATATTTCTGCCACAAGATAGCTAGGTAGCTATCGCGAAAATATAGAAAAGTATCGCGATAATTTTGAGTTTCCTGTCAGATAGCTTAAATTTTTATTGCGATAGTATGGTGGCATATTTCTGCCACGAGATAGCTAGATAGCTATCACGATAATTTAGGAAAGTATCGCGATATTTTTTAGTTTTCTGCCAGGTAGAACATTTTATCGCGATAAATTTGACATCATTATCTCGCTTTTTTCGCGATAGTGCCCAGAACTGCCACGAGGTAGTCAGATAACCTGTATGATAAGTCGTTTCGACCCAAGACGTTTACCCCTGGCCGATGTCACTCCCTTCTGTTCATTTCCCCTCTATTTCTCACCCATATCGTTTAGTCCCCAAACCCTAGTCGTTTCGATCCAAACCATCCCCTTCCGGGAAGTGTAGAGACTACAAGACGGCCCGTCCCATTTTTTGGTAATCTCGATCACATCTCTCTCTCTCTCTCTCTCTCTTTCTGGTGTAGTTTAACATGTGTACACTATCAAAAATATATTCCAAAAGTTAGATTTCTATTTATAGATAACAGGCTATTATAATGGCGGAAAATATCAAGAAAATAGTGTAAATTATCGCGATAGTATTTTCTGGAAAATCCAAATTATGTACATAATCTTTTCAGTTTCGCGATATTTTTTTTAATTATCGCGATAGTTATCTAGCTATCTCGTGGCAGCTCTGGGCACTGTTACCACAAAAAAGCGAGATAGTAATTTTAAATTTTCGCGATAAAATTAAACTCAAAATTATCGCGATACTTTTTTATATTATCGCGATAGCTATTTAGCTACCTCGTGGCAGAAAATATGCCACCATTCGATAGTTTAAAATTATTATCTCGCTTGTTTTTGTGATAGCGCCCAGAGCTGCCACGAGGTAGCTAGATAACTATCGTGATAATTAAACAAGAGGGCCATGATGGCCCTGGATCGCTCACCTGATCCACAGAGTCACAAGTGGGCCCCGGGGAGGGCCATAATTGTCCCCAGGGTTATAATGTGCATAATGTTGAGGGAGGTCTAAAAAGGTGAAGCTTCAAACCAAATATCAACAAAGGCTATAATTTGAACAATCTGGGCAAAGGTCCACTAGATGCACCAAATATCGAAGACCTGGGCCTTACGGTTTCAAAGAAGAAGATTTTTTTTTTTAAGATATTCCCTTCATAAGCCTATGTAAAACCAAATGGCCCCAGGGTGGGGGCATTTTTGGACTCAGGGCTATAATTTAAACAATCTTGACGGAGGTCCACTAGACACCAAATATCAAAGACCTGGGCCTTGCTATTTCAGAGAATAAGATTTTCAAAGAGTATCTCTATATAAGTCTATGTAAAACCAAAGGGCCCCGGAACGGGGGCATTTGTGGCCCGAGGTCTATAATTTGAACAATCTTGGTAGAGGTCCACTAGATGAAGCGCCATACCAAATATCAAAGACAAGGGCCTTGCAGTTTCAGAGAAGAAGATTTTTAAAGATTTCCCTATATAAGTCTATGTAAATCCAAAGGGTCTCGGGGCGGGGGCATTCTTGGCCCCAGGGTTATAATGTGAATAATCTTGATAGAGGCCCACTAGATGAAATTTCACACCAAATATCAAAAACCTAGGCCTTGTGGTTTCATACAGAAGATTTTTAAAGATTTTCCCTATATAAGTCTATGTAAATGCAAAGGGCCACAAGGTGGGGGCATTTTTGGTCTCAGGGCAATAATTTGAACAATCTTTGTAGAGGTCCACTAGCTGAAGCTTCATACCTAATATCAAAGACCTAGGCCTTGTGGTTTCAGAGAAGAAGAATTTTTCAAGATTTTCCCTATATAAGTCTATGTAAAACCAAATGGCCCCGGGGCAGGGGCATTTTTGGCCCAAGCACTATAATTTGAACAATCTTGGTAGGGGTCCACTAGATGAAGCTTCATACCAAATAGCAAAGACCTGGGCCTTGCGGTTTCAGAAAAGAAGATTTTTAAAGATTTTCCCTATATAAGCCCATGTAACACCAAAGGGCCTTGGGGTGGGGGCATTTTTGGCCCCAGCACTATAATTTGAACAATCTTGGTAGGGGTCCACTAGATAAAGCTTCATAACGGGCCTCCGTGGCCTAGTGGATAAGAGCGCTGACTCTTAGTCATTAGGTCTCTCACCGCCGTAGGTTCGAGCCTCGCTCGGGCCACGTGTGAGACGCCAAGTTCTGCAACGGAAGGTCAGGTGGTTTTTCTCCGGGTACTCCGGTTTTCGCCCACCTCTGATTAACGATCGGCTCGATATGAGTGAAATAATCTTGAAAGGGCCGTAAAACCCAAACCAAAAAAAAAAAAAAAAAAAAAAAAAAAAAAGATAAAGCTTCATACCAAATATTAAAGACCTGGGCCTTGCGGTTTCAGAGAAGAAGATTTTTAAAGATTTTCCTTATAAAAGCCCATGTAAAACCAAAGGGCCCCGGGGCGGGGGCATTTTTGGCCCCAGCACTATAATATGAGCAATCTTGGTAGAGGTCCACTAGATGAAGCTTCACACCAAATATCAAAGACCTGGGCCTAGCGGTTTCAGAGAAGAAGATTTTTAAAGATTTTCCCTATATAAGCCCATGTAAAACCAAAGGGCCTTGGGGTGGGGGCATTTTTGGCCCCAGCACTATAATTTGAACAATCTTGGTAGGGGTCCACTAGATAAAGCTTCATACCAAATATCAAAGACCTGGGCCTAGCGGTTTCAGAGAAGAAGATTTTTAAAGATTTTCCTTATATAAGCCCATGTAAAACCGAAGGGCCCCGGGGCGGGGGCATTTATGGCCCCAGCACTATAATTTGAACAATCTTGGTAGGGGTTCACTAGATAAAGCTTCATACCAAATATCAAAGACCTGGGCCTTGCGGTTTCAGAGAAGAAGATTTTTAAAGATTTTCCTTATATAAGCCCATGTAAAACCGAAGGGCCCCGGGGCGGGGGCATTTATGGCCCCAGCACTATAATTTGAACAATCTTGGTAGGGGTCCACTAGATAAAGCTTCATACCAAATATCAAAGACCTGGGCCTTGCTGTTTCAGAGAAGAAGATTTTTTAAGTTTTCGGTGAAAAAAATCTATTTTTGGCTCCTGTGACCTATATGTGCAATGGACCGTAACCATTTGAACAACTTTGAAAGGGGACCACCTAAGGATCATTCCTGTGAAGTTTGGTCAAAATCCGATCAGTGGTTTAGGAGGAGATGTTGTTTAAAGAAAAAGTTTACGCACACACGCACGCACACACGCACACACGCACGACGGACAAAAAGTGATCACAAAAGCTCACCTTGTCACTTCGTGACAGGTGAGCTAAAAAATATCGCGAAAATTGAAAAGACTATCTAGATAGCTTCGATTTTCCAAGAAATATTATCGTGATAATTTAAACTATTTTCTTGATATTTCCGCCATTTTATATATAATTAGAAGTCTAAATTTGTAGTTTTTATTATTATTAGTAGTAGTAGTAGTATTTGTTTGTTTTGGAAGGTAAAGATAGAGAGAAGTAGCGATAACAAAAGTATTTTGAATAACTTGAGAATTTCTATCTTTGAAATAAGGCCGAAAATTATAATTCAAGAGAAAGAAATTGGTGTTTTGATAAAGCAATCGCAAAATAAAAAAAAAGTTACAGTCCAAATATTTTTTCTGTCAAATCTTCTATCTGGGAGGCATATTGGTCAATACACATCCTGCCGTGTTGGTCATTTTTAATGACAGATTCAATCTGTCATCTCTAGCTATCCTGCAGGTTTTAAAGTAGTTCCGGCTTTCTTCTGGCTTCCTTCCGGCTTTGACCGCCATAGAAATAGGAGTCCGCGCAAAATTTAGTCCGGTTTGGCGCAGTAATCAAAATTGTACAAGCGTATTAGTTATCCTATAAGAGCGAAACAAACGTTTGAAGCAGACGACTTGACGATTTTATCTTACCTTTCAGAGAATCGATTCAGCATTTCATATGAATCAGCTGCATCATGTGATGGGTTTGGCAAATATACCAAGATCAATGCGGCGTCTGCTCAGCCGTCTGCTAAGGTTTTACACTGTTTTCTAACAGTGCTGTCAATATTTAATCCATAAAGACCAGCCTGCTTAATGGGTTTTCTGACTTCCGAGGTCAACTCTAGGTCAGTTACAACTTAGGTGTATATTAGAGTTTGCGTGGAGAAATTAGAAAGAAAGGCTGTCCCTTTCAACCCTGAATATGGTACAGATACTCATGCAAACAGTGTAGGTCCTGTGATATAATTCTAGGTGACATATTTAGCAGAATGGACGAGCCCAACTTCAGTGATGGAAGAGCACTCCAGAAACTCAAGGCAGTGAATAAATCAAAGAACTGACAACATTTATGCCGATTGTCTCTGAATGCAGGCTGATCATGAACGGGGACTTGGACTGATTCGTTTAAACTTAAGATGTTAGTATAAATTAATGCAAAAAAGTGTAGAACAAGATCAGCATCGTGTTCTGTGGCGTTTGATCTGAGTCTACATTGTTTGCCAGATCCAACATTTGATTTAAGTGCTAATTTTACAGATAACACTTACATGTACCCAATACTGACAAACGACGCGGATATGTTTGGGTTGATTGTTTGGCATTCGACCCGAAGTGTCTAATAAGAAAAGCGCTTCAGTGCTAACGTCTACGTGATTATCACTGACTTGTCAGAATAACATTTTTTCTTGTAGAAAATAGCCGCAATAAGGGTATACCAAAAGACTGAATATTTTGTTTGTTTGATTTGAGGTTTAACGTCCCCGTCAACACTATGAAGGCCATTTTGGAGACGTTGCTTCCAATTTTGTGGGACTTTTACCCAACATTGAGATGAAATGACATCTCAAGCCCTGTCACCCACTGGAACCAGAGTTTATTAGCATGGACGGTTGGGCTCGCACCGCTCGGCCTGGGCAGGCATAGATCCTCAAAGCGGTTTACCAGTACTCGTGTGCGGTCGGGTTCAGCTCTGCGTGGAAGCATCATGCAGCCCATCTATTTCTTCAAGCCCCGATGGGCGGGGGCCGAATAAGACTGAAGATGGTTATCCTGGAATCAAAGGGTGAGCGTGGCAAACAGTGTAGAACAAGATCGGACGCTGCAGAACGCGGCTTCTTATCAAAATCTTCACGATTTTTAGATTTCACAGTTAAATGAAACAGTTTCAATCTCAGCCCAGGGCTATTCCCCCAACCTACACCCCACCAGCACTCTCAGTGCTTTGATTCTGAAACCAAACAATTGCATGGTTACAACACGCTTAGGCACCATAAAGGTTAAATCAATCAACCGACACGTCTGGTTACCAGTCCGGCGACGTCGATCCTGTACACCACTACGGATAGGAACAACATGTTCAGGATCAAACTTTTGATATTTAATGTTAGGTCGTGCCTAGAAAAGAATAAACTGAAATTTGTTCTCAAAAAGCATTGAGAGCATATTGCAACATTTTTCATTAAAGGATCGTAAGCACGCCCCTTGGTCGGAAAGCGGATGACGATGACTCTGATTTTGGGTACCACATGTGTGCGATCTATCGTCTATTGGAGCGACATCTTACTATATACAGAAGACGCCAGGGGAGGTCGACGTAGCGGAAGACCGACGTCAGTACGTCAAGATCGATTCATCCGTCAGACGCATATGCGAAACAGATTTCCGCCGGCAGCTGCTAGACTGTACCTGTAGATAAACAAGGGGTCTCAACTACCGACTAATAAGCATTGACACTGTTCGTCGCCCTTATGCGATGCATGTTTGAGAGCTAGACGTCCCTGTCGTGACCAAAGTTAACATGTCGACACAGTACGGAACACTTATACTGGTGCATGAAATACGTAAATTGGCGTCTAAGCGACTGGCGTGATATGCGTTTTAGTGACAAATCGCACTTCAGCGTGAATCACGCCGATTGTCGTTCCGGGTGTTTCGACGTATAGATGTAAGGTATGCCGAGGCGACGCGTGCGTAATAGAGCGTGACATGTCGGGTGGAACAAGCGTAATTGTGTGGCGTAGTATTGTATGCAGTTAGCGAACGCAGCTTAGTGTCTTTAATAACGTCATGGCTGAGACATGAACTGAACAGCGAGACGTTACATCAATCAAGTGCTTCGGCCTTACATGGTTCCATTTATTTGTTTACGCTCATAATCCGGAATATCTTATCCAGCAGGATTACACGCGGGCTCATAGTGCTGTTCTTACTCAAACTTTTCTTCAAGCCAATGGAATTCATGTACAGGACTAGCCAGCCTTTCTCCTCCGATCTCTTTCCCATAGAATATCTTTCTGGAGAGGTATCCACAACCGACCAGATAAAAACTGTTACTTATGGACAGTAGCATTGTTAAAACTTGAATTTAAATGTTTGGTTTTGAATACGTAAATAGTTTCTTTCCAAAATTTGAAACATCGAATGGCATTTCATAATACCACCGGTGTATAGACATCTGCAAACATATCTTATAATGGAATTTGAAGAACTACTTTTCTAAATTTAAAGATATTTATAGAAAGCATCTTTGTAAGTTTTCACAGTGTTATGATTTTCTCTTAGAATCTGTCATTTCGGTGCCTTTGGCGCTTTGATCCTACACACGGCACACTCGCAAACAAAAATCGTTGATTTCAAATCGCTTTTTAAAATTTCATACTTGAACATCCGGTAAAGTTAACATCAAATATAAACAGATAGCTTATCCTTTTTTATGTTTAATAGCCAAAACTTGATTTTATTTGTCAATTTAACGCAATTTAGTATGGTTTGCATGGTGACAAATTACTAAGGAAATGCAACTTTTGCGCTAAGAGATGCTTACAATATTATGAATGTTGTGGAAGGAATTCTTTTTTTTCGTAAAAATTGTGACCAAAGGCACTTACCGTATTCGCCCTAATTACCGCACATGCTCCTATAAGCGCACACCAAAGCTATCTTTGAAAAGAAAATGCATAACCGCACACTTTACAGAAACCTCCCCATGGAAGCTTTCACAGTAAATCTATAAAAAACTTACTGTTAATTCTTCAACAGTAGAGGCAATGCTTTAGTATCCTTTTCCGTCCCATTAAATATCAGTATGCATCATCTCTGAAGCTATTGTTTTCGCATTGAGTGTGCGCTAATTAGGTAGATTTTTCACTGTGATTTTTTGACACGATTTTGAAAAAACTAAGCGCACGGTGCGATAACTAGGGCGAATACGGTATTTATATTCTCTTCATTTAGTTCTTGGAAAAGAACAGACTGGTAAAATAATAAAATGCGGCCCTTTAACCCATTTAGTACCGGAAACCCCAAATTGGGTAATTCGGGCAAACAGTGCAGGCCCAGATCAGACGCCGCAGAACGCGGCATCTGATCAGAGCCTACACTGTTTGCAAAAAGTTCAGCCATTTTCAAAAAAAAAATTGAAGAAAATACAACCTGGCACCATTGGACCCATGCTATACATAAGAAGGAAGATTCCATTTGGTACAAAAAGGTTAAATAATTACATGTATATGTTACGATGCCGTTTATCCGGACGAAATGTTGTTCGATGGAACAAAAACGCAGTTCAAACCCTGTCCACCATTACTATTGCGGTACCAGCCCATCGGGGCTTCAAGAAATAGATGGGCTGCATGATGCTTCCACACAGAGCTGATAACGACCGCACGCGAGTACTGGTAGACAGCTTAGAGGGTCTTAGCTTGCCCAGGCAAGCGGTGCGAGTCACACCGTCCATGCTCATAAACCCTATTGGTTTCATTGGGCGACAGGGCTTGAGATGTCATTTCATCTCAATGTCGGGTAAAAGTCCCACAAAACTGGAAGCAACGTCTCAAAAATGACCTCTACAGTGTTGACGGGGATGTTAAACCTCAAATCAAACAAACAAACAAAGTCAACCATTATTATGTATGTCGGAAGTCGATTTTGGCTTTTTTGTTTGGCAAACGGTGAAGATCCTTATCAGTTTGCTTCTTTTGCTACTTTTTGCAAGTCTTCTACATTCCAGTCATCAGTTGGAATGTTCTTTTACAGATTCATACACAAATTTCGACCTAGTTACATCATTTTCATTCGCCCCCGCCTGTCCGGGCTTGAAGAAATAGATGGGCTGCATGATGCTTCCACGCAGAGCTGAAATCGACCCGCACACGAGTACTGGTAAACCGCTTAGAGGATCTAAGCCTGCCAAGGCAAAGCGGTGCGTGTCGGCTCGTCCATGCTTATAAACCCTATTGGTTTAATTGGGCGGCAGGGCTTGAGATGTCATTTCATCTCAATGTCGGGTAAAAGTCCCACAACATTGGAAGCAACGTCTCCAAAATGACCTTTACAGTGTTGACAGGGACCTTAATTCTCAAATCAAACAAACAAAATATCATTTTCATGAATGAAGTACATTACGCTTCACCATTTTTATAGAATGTTTGTCTGAAAACGTGGGTTGGAGCTATTTTTAGCATATGACCACATCAAGTTGTGACGTAGTGTAAATTGCATGTTCTACAAACCCTCTGCTCCTGGGTGGGGGCAAGATATTCAAGCTGGGCTACTTTGTCCCACATCCATCCAGAATTTGGATAAGTTGACAATTTTCAACCCAGTCAATAGGCATAGCAATCACACTGCACATAAATATTACACAGTCAACATAGCATAAAAACAGTTGTCTGTCCCAAAATCAAGGTACCTACACCAGTTTGATCACCACAAGTGCCAAGTGTTGTTTCCTTGAGCAAGAGACTTTATCCACTTTGCATAGTATTGGTTTCTCCCAAGGAAAAGAGGGTCACTTGGAAGATTTGTACCAGTTTGCTAAATGTGTTACCCTCTATAAATAAGGTCAATTATTATTAATACTGCGCCGGTCAGTTTACCTATCCACATTTTTCCTGGGCAGAATCATGTAAAAGCAGTTAACCAGTACAGTGCACATTCATGCTCAAGAAACTGACAACTGTCCTTCTTAAATCAGCAGAAGAGAGTGAATGACCATAGAAAAGATTTCATGATCAATCTCCACAAAAGAATGTTGCCGACTCCAGGAGGTATTGAATCTGTTTCCTCCTGATCACCAGTCAGACACGCATCCGACAGAGCTACCAAGGCCGACTTATGACAAATGCCACATCATAATCTATTTATCATATATTTCCTTATAGATATGTTGTTATGTTTTTTTTATGTTTAAAGCTCTGCTAAATGTACAGCAAATTATAAGTGAATGCAAAAGTGGGCATTGTTTATACTTTTCTTAATGTAAACACAGTTATATTAAGAGCCAACTATGAAATAGGTATTTACAAATTCCAAATAGAGAAAAATAGAGGTTCTTACATGAGTGCTCATGTATTATTCAATTTATTAAACGAGTTGAGGAAAAAGGATAAAATGCGAGGCTTTGCCGAGCATTTTATCCCTTTTCCTCAATGAGTTTAATAAATTCAATACTACATGAGCACGAATGCAAGATTCTATTTATCATATTTTATTCACGATTTGTTAACAAAAATGTCAATATTCCGCCATCAGTAAACGCGACGTCGTTAAGGACGCCGTACATGTAACGTTATGGGGCGTGTCTAGCTAATTTGCATATTTAATCCACTAGTGGATTATCAAATTTATAACATGGCTTTATTACACTCTCAGACACGACGTCATATGATAAATACATTTAGCAGTGTATCCAACTGATTATACTTTTCCATTTTCATCATCATCATCATCACCGGATTTTTTATTAACATGCAGGTAAAGGGGCAACATCCACATAAGTGGGCCCAGTGCCCAAAACATGATGTGTGTGTGTGTGTGTGTGTGTGTGTGTGTGTGAATTCGGGTTTAACGTTGCTTTCAAGAATTTTTCAGTCATAACACGACGGTGTCTGGTTGCGACAGGGAGCTCAATGCTCCCTTTTATAGTGCTGCCTTACTGAAATATCATGTCCCAGACACATTACATGATACCACACCCAGTCACATTATCCTGACACTGGGTCGACCAATCCTAGCTCTTCCCCGTAAATCTGAGTGCCAAGCGAGGAGCAGCTAGTACCATTCTTAAGGACTTTGGTATGTCGCGGCCCGGGATCGAACACGTGACCTCCCGTTCCCCGGAGCAGACACTCTACCAACTGAGCTATCGGGGCCAGTAAACATGATGAGTTCCAACACTAACTGTCCCCGTGGCACCAGGGTTGCCACCATCAGATCAAATTGAATTTCTTTTACTTTACGCTGAATATTCCCTGACTAATCCTCACTGTCTCTGATCAGAATGTCCAACTCTAATGGCCTTTACAATCAAGAACTGATAACTTCCTTGATGGCTGATAAAGAACAGTTTTATGCACTTTTAACATAAAACTGCAACCCTATGACAATTCCTTTTAATTTTTAGAAAAGCAATAATAAATGATATATTCTTTTATTTTGATAGCAAGTTAACTTTCTGACCAAATTGATTATAACCTCCAAAGTATATGTTAACAGAGCCCTTTGTCCTAAGATCACAAAAATTCCCTGATATTTCTCAGACTTTTTTTTTAAAGTTAACATTTCACTGACCTTTTTCAAAAATTCTTTGACTTTTCATTGACAATGTTTTTTTTTTTTCAAATTTCCCTGACTTTTCCCTAATGATGGCAACCCTGGTTACAATATGGGACATCTTTACCATATCATTCTGCAAGCCCAGCCATACTGGACTATCTGTACCAGAAAATGTTGCTTTTAGTTTTGCATTATGCAAACACACCTATACAAATACATTGCGACCTTTATCGCCGAAAAAATGAAAATTTTAGGACGAAAAATTGTGATATTTTTCTTATTTCTTCTCAAAATATAGATTGTGGGCACTCGTTAGAACCCCCTCATCGAGGCGGTTCTAACAAGTACCCACAATCTATATTTTCGAGCAGAAATAAGAAAATTAAGGTTTACCCCTGTAAAACCCAGTTTTACTATATAAAAGTGGGGTTCAAGGGGGTCAAAATTATATAGGTGTGTTTTCGTGATGTTTTGGGTTTTGGTTTTACAGGTTGTTTCACTTATTTCCAACCCATTGTTTATCACAGGTAGATAAAAACTGAGGAAACCCAGAGAAAAACCAGTGACCTTCATTGCAGAACTTTCCCCACAGCAGTGAGTGACCAAATTATTTCAGAAAATTGGTTACACAAAAGGAAAGAAAAAAAAACCCAAAACATCACGACCTGTACCTCTTTTTTAAAATCAGTAGCTTACGGAAATTAGCTATATACACAGATTACTGTAAGATTATTAGTATATTCATGTATCTAAATGAACAATAATATAATTATAGACAAGAAAATGCTCAAGACAAGGATTAAGGAGAAGAAATTCGGGATAATAATTTTTTATTTCTCCATTAAACTATATGATGCGAGGACTTGTGAGTGTCGCCTCAACAAGCCAATTCTAACAAGTACCCACAACTTGTTTTTCCAGCAAGAATCAAAGAAAATTATCCCTTGCATCACGAAAACATACCTATATAATTTTGACCCCCTTGGACCCCACTTTTATATTGCAAAACTGAGGTTTACAGGGGTATACCTTTTTTTCTTATTTATTTTGAGCAGAAATAAGAAAAATATCACAATTTTTCATCTGAAAATTTTCGGTTTTTCAGTGGTTAAGTTTACAATGTATTTGTGTAGGCGTGTTTTCAAAATAAACATCATTGTTATCCGTCCTTATATGGAGCTATAATGAAGTTATCACAAAATAATACATGATACACCAGGCTTATTTTCCTCCATTCTTGAAGGGGGGGGGGCAACTTTTGGGGAATTCCTATTCAGTTTCCCGTAACCTCATACCCGTTGATAAAGCAGGCAATCTTAAAGGAAAGAATTTGCTCCCGAGGAGCAAATTCTTTCCTTTATTATTGCCTATTTTTATGTGTGACAAAATATTGTTGGAAGAGTTACTGCCCCTGAAAATGTATTCACACACCTTAAATTTAATGCATACACCTTCAGTGGACTACCTGAGAAAACTTAATTAAGAATTCTTATCCCCTTATCAATAGAGATTTACTGTAAAAGGAAAGAATTTGCTCCTTTTTTTCTTGCTTTTTTTGTTATATGACATTGTGTGTGAGAATGTAATAATGCCATATATTAAATGCAGTAATCCACTAGTGGATTAAATATGCAAACTAGAACAGTGTTTTCAGAGGAAAACATATGTCCCCCCACCAGTTTGAAGTCCAGAGCATCTTGACATTTCTTTTGTATATGTCTAAGTCCCTTGGTGACCTTGAAAATTAGGTCAAGGTCACCAAAATCTAATCAGTTCTAGAGACTACCCCACTTATCTTATGTACCAAGTTTAAACCAAATCCATCCATTGGTTCAGGAGAACGAGCACAGGCAAGCTTATTTTTAACAGCCTAAGACCCGTGGTGACCTTGAAAATTGGATCAAGGTCACCAAAATCTAATCAGTCCTTGAGACCATCCCATTTATCTTATGTACCAAGTCTGAACCAAATCCATCCATTGGTTCAGGAGATAGAGTGCAGACAAGCTTATTTTTAACAATCTAAGTCCCGTGGTGACCTTGAAAATTAGGTCAAGGTCACCAAAATCTCATCAATTCTATAGACTGTCCCACTTACCTTATGTACCAAGTTTGAACCAAATCCATCCATCGGGTCAGGAGATAGAGCGCAGGCAAGTTTATTTTTAACAGTCTAAGTCCCATGGTGACCTTGAAAATTAGGTCAAGGTCACCAAAATCTAATCAGTTCTAGAGACTATCCCACTTACTTTATGTACCAAGTTTGAACCAAATCCATCCATTGGTTCAGGAGATAGAGTGCAGACAAGCTTATTTTTAACAGTCTTAGTCCCGTGGTGACCTTGAAAATTAGGTCAATGTCACCAAAATCTAATCAGTTCTTGAGACCATCCCAATTATACTATGTACCAAGTTTGAACAAAATCCATCCATTGGTTCAGGAGATAGAGTGCAGACAAGCTTTTTTGGCCTAAAATTCGACAATGTTTTGAGCACTGTGACCTTGAAAATTAGACCAAGGTCACCAAAATCTAATCAGTACTTTTCCCCCTCCCAATGGTGTATCTGTGTAAGTTTAATCAAAATCCATCCATCCATTCAGGAGATAGAGTGCAGACAAGAGGCAACACCAACGCCGACACCGACAGGATCCGCACCAAAACCAATATGTCCCCCTCCCTTTCGGGTTGGGGGACATAATTAGTTAGAAACACCCCATAATGTTACATGTACAACATATTTAATGACGTTGCATTTACTAATGGTAAAATATTGACATTTTTGTTAAAAAAATCATGAATGAATGCATGTTAAATAACATATGATAAATAGAATCTTTCAGTCGTGCTCATGTATTATCGAATTTATTAAACACACTGAGGAAAACATATCAAATGCTTGGCAAAGCCTCACATTTTATCCCTTTTCCTCAACTCATTTAATAAATTAAATAATACATAAACACTTTTGTAAGATCCCTTATTTCCAAGCACGGAACCCCATATCAGGGGCTTCAGATTATATGACAAGCCAGCCTTGGTAGCTTAGTCGGATGCCCGCCTGACTGAAGGTTCTGACTAGATTTGATACCCGCCGGGTCAGCAACATTCTTTTCTTGAGATTGATTATTATGAAATCATTTCTTTGGTCATTCTCTCCCTTCACCGATTCATGAATGACTATTGTCAGCTTTTAGCCAAAAAATGTGCACTGTACTCGTTAATTGCACACAAGTATGAAAAAGCCTGATGAGAAAAAAGTGAGGCAGGGTAAACTTGACAGCTCAATATGACCTAAATAGTCATGACTGGGCTGTTAGATGCCAAACAAATAAAAAAAGAAAAGCAACAATAAGCAAGTCAAAATAGTGGCCTCACTCAATAAACCAAACTCTGTTATTTCTAAATACATATACTTAACCGGTTTTGAACTGGAAATCCCAAAATGGGTAGTTGGTAAACAGTGCAGGCCCAGATCAGATGCTGCAGAATGCGGTGTCTGATCAGGGCCTACACTGTTTGCAAAATGCTCAGCCAGTTTCCAAATAGATTTTGAAGAAAACACAACCTGACAACCCTAAATTTTGAAATGGACTCCTGCTATATATAAGGAGGAAGATTCCATTTGGTACAAAAAGGGTTAATAACTTAAAGGATATGCTGTACATGCAGAACTCTTGATGAAGTCTTGATCATTCAAAGAGAAAAGCCAATCTCTTGAACTTAGAATTTCAATGGTTGTACTATAGTAGAAAATATGCCTGGCGTATTCATTCGCACTAATAATATGGACGGGAATGTTCTCTTGATTGAAAGCCCATGGATACCAGAATATTGGTTTGTTTGTTTGTTTGTATTGGAGTTTTACGGCCCAGTCAACACTATTTAGGTCATTTTTGAGCCGGTCAGTTTACCTATCAACACTTTCCTGGGCAGGCTTATACGTAAGCGGTTAACCAGTACAGTGCACATTCTTTCGCCAACTGCCCTTCTTGAATCAGCGGAAGGGAGAGAATGACCGTAGAAAAGATTTCATGATCAATCTCCACGAAAGAATGTTGCCGACCCTGGCGGGAGTCGAACCCGCGTCCTCCTGATCACCAGTCAGACGCGCATCCGACTGAGCCAGCGAGGCCGGCCCAGAATATTGGAGATTGCCTTGGTGAAATAGGTATGAATCATAATTTTGCACCTAAATCTACATATAATAGTATGTACAGTGAAATTTCGCTATTAAGACCACCTAAATTTAAGACTAATTCTGCTTAAAAAAGTTTATTTAGTGAATTGCAGATATTCTTTCTTGTGTTTTCTGCATACAGTGTCCTCTGGTCAGAGACCACTTTTGTGACTGTTCAAAAGTGGTCTTAAAGACCACTTTTGAACAGTCCCAAAGGTGGTCTTAATATAGGAATTTTACTGTATATTACAGGAGTGTAGGGAAAATTATATGAAATAACAACAGATTACGTAATATAAAATACTTCTGTTTGATTTAATGTTCTAGAGAGGTCTCTTTAAGGGAAGAATTTGATTCTCGTGGGAGCCAATTCTTTCCTTTGAAGTGCTTCTGAGCATTTTTCAGGCATGTTCCTTGGAGAATGTAATATTCTTTTTCTATTTCGGGTTTTACAGCCCTTTTATATATATTATTTTACTTACATTGAACCAGTCAATAATCAAAGGCGGGCAAAAACAAAAGTACCTTGAGAAATGAAGTAGACCGTATTGTGTTCTGACAGTATTTTTGCAACTTACAATGACGAACACAAAAGATTTTGGCAAGACTCCTAATACACTACAACTTTGATGGCTCGAACCACAGCCCTTATGTACTCATTCTTGAGTCCAAAGGAAACATATCCAATAACTGTAGATACTAATATTTATAGAGGCTCTTACATGAGTGCTCATGTATTATTGAATTTATTAAACGAGTTGAGGAAAAGGGATAAAATGCGAGGCTGTGCCGAGCATTTTATCCCTTTTTCTCAAAGAGTTTAATAAATTCAATAATACATGAGCACGAATGCAAGGTTCTATTTATCATATGACATTTAAAATGCATTTTATTCATGATTTGTTTACAAAAATGTCAATATTCCGCCTTTAGTAAACGGGACATCGTTAAGGAGGTGGTACATGTAACGTTACGGGACGTATCTAGCTAATTTGCATATTTAATCCACTAGTTGATTATCGAAAATAATACATGACGTTATTACACTCTCAGACGCGACGTCATATGATAAATTGGATTATTTAAGGGGAATTGTTTATCTTGTGTGTACTCATTAGATTGGGTGATCCCAATGAGTACCAGAATGATCCTAAGTATTGGGACAGAGAGGCCTAAGCAAACAAAGCAGACCCAGATCAGACAGCTCTTGACGGAGCAGTCTGATCAGTGTCTACACTGTTGCACTTTTTGGAGTCCCTCTAGGATCATGAAATATTTTTTTAAAATTTTAGGAGAATTATACCAAGTCCTCAAGGTGTCCGAATTTTTGGGATTTTTAGGGTACACATAAAATACATTTATTTTACAGATTCCAATTATGCCTTTATGCCTTTTGATCAGCGGCTGTGATTTACCCTCAGAGCCTTGAACAAGTTTTTATGGTCCCTAAGGTGTTTGAGCCAGTGCATTAAGCAAACACACCTATACAAATACATTGCCACCTTTAACGCCGAAAAAATGAAAATTTTAAGATGTAAAATTGTGATATTTTTCTTATTTTTGCTCAAAATATAGATTGTGGGCACTCGTTAGAACTGCCTCATCGAGGCGGCTCTAACAGGTACCCACAATCTATATTTTAGATCAGAAATAAGAAAAATAATGTATACCCCCGGAAACCTCAGTTTTACTATATAAAAGTGGGGTTCAAGGGGGTCAAAATTATATAGACGCGTTTTCGTGATGGAAGTTTGGCTGTATGATATTCTACTAAACTTGTTTGTTTGTTTGTTTGAATTGAGGTTTAACATCCCCGTCAACACTAATTAGGTCGTTTTGGAGATGTTGCTTCCAGTTTTGTGGGACTTTTACCAGACACCAAGATGAAATAGCATCTCAAGC
Organism: Lucinisca nassula; assembly: GCA_963580285.1. Lineage (NCBI taxonomy): Eukaryota > Metazoa > Mollusca > Bivalvia > Lucinida > Lucinidae > Lucinisca > Lucinisca nassula. The sequence continues at coordinate 126,614,491 of OY757016.1, read as the reverse complement.
CCTGCCACCCAATGAAACCAAAAGATTTATATGCACTGGACGGTCTTACTCACACCACTTTGCCTGGGCAGGCTTAGTCCTTCTAAGAGGTTTACCAGTACTCATTGTGATGACTGGTGAGTCAGTTCTGGGATGATGAGTGAGCGCCGGTTTATAGTTTATCTTTTTCGGTGTTTTGTCACACCGTGCACGGCAAATTCGCCATTCTTCTCAGTCAAATTTACTGTCATGTTTTTTGACAATTTCCTAGTCATTTTCCCTTGAACAGTCACCTGGGTGTAAGTATTTGATACATAAAATGTCCATTCTTGTGTGTATATTCACAATATGACCTATTTTCAGGTTTTATGCATTTTTGAGCCATTTTTCTGGTTTCGTACCAAATGTAATTTTTGTCAAAATACTGTTTGTACCTTAAAATTCCTGAAGTTTTCAATAACCTTCAATACTTGGGTCTGATTATTGCTAATGCCTCAGCATTAGCTCTGGAGCCTCCCTGGTGTAGTAGTTTCTTACTCAACTCATTATCCAGGGTTTGTGGGTTTTATACCAGGCTTTTCTAGTCTCGGATGAGTCATTACTCATTGGCCCGTCTCCGTAAGACCATAGCTGTTGGTGGGACGTAAGACTCAAACCATTCACAAACATCATAAGCATTGCTGTTAAGGTTACGGTCAGTTATGTAGAACAGCCAGTCTGTAGAGATTGTCATTTTGACCTTTGTACTGCTGAATAGTTTAATTAGCCACGCCCATTTCTGAGTATCAGCCTTTCCAATTGGATGATAAAGTGTTTTCATTTGTGTTCATAAACTGAAATACCGACAGTGTGGATACTGACTTGGTGGCTTCTTCAGAGGCCATCTGATCTGGATCTACACTGTTTGCTTGGGTAGTGGTTATGGTGTACAGCAGGATAAGGGTCAAACTGATTTTTTGTGTGTATTTCCAGCTTTTACCGGTACAGCGGTACATTACTACAAGTCACCTCTAATGTACTTATTGTTCGTCGTGCAGCATTAAAGATGTTAACCCACCTCTCTTATGTTTGTCACCACCAACAATCCGGTTAAACTTCTGCAAGCGGCCCCGTCGTGAGGCAGTATAGTAAAAGACCCAGAACTGTTGAAGGATTCTGTTCATTTCACGTCAACCTTTTGCTGATCACAGCTTTGAGAAAGGTGAATCTACACAGAGATGTCAAGGTTCAACAGATATTGCCACACGGCAAGCTACAGTGATGTACAGTGCATTCAGCTGATTTCCCCAATTGTCCATGATTTTCATATGAGATAACATTGACTCCTTACCCCCCCCCAATAAAATTTACTGCTAATTGTCAACATGAGTCAGACAGGTGAACCTGATGAACGTGAAAAGCGTGTGAGGACCCTCACACAAAAGGGGGCAGCGATTTATGAAGAGACAAGAAATAAATATGATAATAAATTTACCTCAGCATGGGACAAATTAGACAAGTTTATGGAAGAAAGTAAATCACAGATTACCCCAGAAACATTGAAAGATTTACAATTAGAATTCAAAAATTTGTATTCAGAGTACAGATTGGCTTATTCCGAATTTGCTGGTTATTTGTTTCAAACAAGCACAACAGAAAGTAAACAGGAGTATGAAAGAGTTCATGCAATATCAGAAAAGAATAGCGAATTGACAGAGAAATTCTCTGAATACTTAAGTAAGAGTGAAACAGTCAAAGCTCCTGAGCCTTTAGAAACTCAAGATAATGTATCAGTGTCCACAAATAAATCAAAACTCAGTAATATATTGACACTTAAACAAGCACAGCTTGAGGCCGCAAGAGTGAGATTTAAATATGCAGAAAGAGAAGCAGAACTTATAAAACGGCAAGCATTATTGCTTGAACAGGAGAAAGTTGCTGAAGCAGCAATGATACGCCAGAAAGCTAATCTTGATGTTGACTTAGAGTTTTTGATGCAACAAAAAGAATTTGAAGCACGCGAAGTAGAAACGAATGTCCTTCAAATGAAGAGTGAACATGGAGGAGTTGAATCTATCGAATCACATCTAGATCTTCCTAAAGTCGATCCAATGGAACGGGTAGAAGAATTTGTTAAGAAACAACATGAAATCAAGGTGGAAACCCCAGGCAATGAGCCTTCTGTTAAGGACCCTGGTATTAAACATGAAATTAATGAATCCCCTTCATATGCAGATAACTTAGTGAAATTCCTGCTTAGAAAAGATCTTACCCTCTCAAGGTTGTATACCTTCAATGATAGGCCAGAGAATTATCAAACATGGAAATCTAGTTTTTCGGAGGTGATGAAAGAAATTTCTGTCAGTCCTTCTGAAGAGATGGACTTACTCGTGAAATGGTTAGGTGTTATCTCCAAGAAGTATGCCTTGAGTATAAGATCATCAACTGTACATGATCCAACGAAGGGTCTACAAAGGATCTGGGAACGATTAGATGAGTGATTCGGATCTCCCGAAATGATTCATTCAGTGCTGTTGAAAAACTTGCATGATTTTCCAAAATTAAGTGCTAAAGATAGTGCAAAGTTGTACGACTTGTCCGACATTCTTGCAGAGATAGCATCATTAAAGGAAGATCCAAAGTATGCAACGTTGCTTGCTTACTTTCATTCTTCAGTTGGAGTTTCTCCAATCGTTAGAAAATTACCCTTTAATCTGCAAGAAAAGTGGACAACTCGTGCAGCTCATTTTAAAAAAGTGCATACTGTAACATATCCAAGTTTTTGGGTGTTTACTGAGTTCATAAGTGAACAAGCGAGAATTCGAAACGACGCTGGTTTTATTTTTTCCCCGCCCCCTGGAGAGAGACCAATGACCCCATGGAGACCTGTTGTTGCTAGTAAGAAGACAGCAGTTGATAAAGAATTATATGCACTAGTTCAGCAGCCAGTTCGGGGAAAAGTAGGCAGAGAGACAGACACTGAGCAACGTTGTCCAATTCATAAAACTAGACATACATTGAATGAATGTAGAGCATTCATGTCTAAGACATTGGAAGAAAGAAAGAAATTCTTGAAAGACAATAATCTATGCTTCAAATGCTGTATGTCTGTAGAACACAAGGCACGTAACTGTAATAGTAACATCAAATGTAACACTTGTGGTAAAACGAACCATGTAACAGCAATGCATGCACAACCGCACGCATATAGTAAGCCACATGTTCAGTCTGAGTATGGTGGGGAGGAAACCTCACAGAAAGAAGAAGCTTCAAAATGTACTGAAGTGTGTGGTAGCTTATCAAATCAAAATGGTGGTAAATCTTGTGCAAAGTTAGTACTTGTCAAGGTTTATCATCATAGTAATCCAGATTGTTTTGTTCATACGTACGCAATTTTGAATGAGCAAAGCAACCGTTCCTTAGCTAAACCTGAATTATTCTCAAAATTAAATGTTCATGGTGATAAATTTGAATATATACTTAAGACTTGTTCAGATACGGTAGTCAAAAGTGGTAGAAGGGCTGTTGGTTGTTCTGTTGTTGCTAGTAAGAAGACAGCAGTTGATAAAGAATTATATGCACTAGTTCAGCAGCCAGTTCGGGGAAAAGTAGGCAGAGAGACAGACACTGAGCAACGTTGTCAAATTCATAAAACTAGACATACATGGAATGAATGTAGAGCATTCATGTCTAAGACATTGGAAGAAAGAAAGAAATTCTTGAAAGACAATAATCTATGCTTCAAATGCTGTATGTCTGTAGAACACAAGGCACGTAACTGTAATAGTAACATCAAATGTAACACTTGTGGTAAAACGAACCATGTAACAGCAATGCATGCACAACCGCACGCATATAGTAAGCCACATGTTCAGTCTGAGTATGGTGGGGAGGAAACCTCACAGAAAGAAGAAGCTTCAAAATGTACTGAAGTGTGTGGTAGCTTATCAAATCAAAATGGTGGTAAATCTTGTGCAAAGTTAGTACTTGTAAGTCTTGATGGCAGCAAAAGTTATCAGCTTCCTACAGTAATTGAATGCTCCCAAATTCCGAACATACGTGAAGAGATCCCAACCTCTCAGGTTGCTTTACAGTTCAAACACTTAAAAGACATAGCATCACAAATCCCCCCACTCAGTGAGGAAGCTGATATACTCTTGCTGATAGGGAGAGACTTGATTGATGTTCATCATGTCATAGAACAGCGTATTGGTCCATCGGGTTCCCCCTATGCCCAACGTCTTGGTCTGGGATGGGTTATTGTTGGTAATGTTTGTTTAGGGAGGGTACATCAGCCTGAAACAGTCACAGCAAACAAAACCTATTTGATTGGTAAGGATCGTGCATCCATTTGTCAGCCTTGTCCCAATAAAATCCAAATTAAACAGACCAGTGTTTCCAACAGTGAGTGTGATTTGTTTGTGAAAACATTTGAAGATGAAAAGGTAGGGCTTTCTTCTGATGACTGTGCATTTCTCACTGTTATGGACAGGGAGTTTCATTGTGATGTAAGTGGAAATTGGATGGCTCCCCTTCCATTTCGTTCTCCCAGACAGAGGCTACCTAACAACAAAATGCAGGCGTTACACAGAGCTAAAATTCTGGATTGTAGTTTAAAGAAGGATCCCCGCAAAAGAAGTCATTTTGTTACCTTCATGAAGGAAATAATTGACAGCCGACACGCAGAGAGAGCCCCTCCCCTGGATGAAAATAAGGAATGTTGGTATCTTCCATTGTTTGGAGTCTACCATCCGAAGAAACCAGACCAAATCCGAGGTGTATTTGATGCATCAGCTAAACACCAGGGTATTTCACTTAATGATGTCCTTTTATCGGGTCCTGACCTGACGAACAGTCTGCTGGGAGTTTTTTTGCGCTTTAGAAGAGAGCCAGTAGCAATCACAGCTGACATTCAGAAAATGTTCTATTGTTTCCTTGTTGATGAGAAGGATAGAGATTTTCTGAGGTTTTTCTGGTATTCTGATAATAATCCGGACAGAGAGTTGGTAGAGTACCGCATGCGAGTTCATGTTTTTGGAAACAGTCCCTCTCCAGCAGTGGCATCTTATGGATTACAGAAAGTAGCAGAAGTGAGTAAAGAAGAGTTTGGTTCTGATGTACAAGAATTTGTTGCCAACAATTTCTATGTGGATGATGGGTTGACTTCCACTCCAACAGTTGAGAATGCAGTTGATTTGATGAGACGCACCCAACAAGCTCTGAAACAGAATGGAAATTTGAAGCTCCACAAGATAGCGTCAAATAGCACAGAGGCTATGGAAGCCTTTGCAGCTGAAGATTTAGCTAAGGATTTGGCATTTCTGGATTTTACCAAGGATAACTTGCCATTACAACGTTCACTTGGTTTATGTTGGAATCTACAGGCTGACACATTTACCTTTCGTGTTTCTGATACTGTGAAACCATATACTCGCCGAGGCGTGTTATCGACTGTGAACAGTATATATGACCCAATAGGATTTGTGGCCCCTGTAGTGGTGACAGGAAAACTGTTTCTCCGAGAATTAGTCACAGGAACTTGTGACTGGGATCAGCCTTTGCCTGAGGACAGAAGATTAGAGTGGGAATCTTGGAGAGATTCACTTGTTAACTTGGAGAAGCTGAATATTCCAAGATCTTACTTTGGTATTGCTCTTAGAGAATTGTCAAGGTGTGAACTACACATTTATTCAGATGCCTCTGAAAAAGCCATTGCAGCCATGGCTTACAGTGTTGGGTATAAAGACAGTAACATTTTTAGTAAAAGTCTTATTCTGGGTAAGGCTAAGGTTGCTCCAAAGAGTGGACACACTATACCGAGATTGGAGTTGTGCGCAGCAGTTCTTGCAACAGAAGTTTTCAAAGTTGTGCGGGAGGAGTGTGGTATATTGTTTGACAGGGTGTATTTCTATACTGACAGTAAAGTTGTACTTGGGTACATAAAGAATAAAAGTCGCAGATTTTACACTTATGTCAGCAACAGAGTGGAAAAAATTCTGTGTTCAAGTAAACCTGAACAGTGGTTTTATGTAAATAGTGTAGACAACCCTGCAGACTGTGCTACAAGACCAAGTGAGGTCTCTAATCTGCTGGAGAGTATATGGATTCGTGGGCCAACTCAAATTCAAACAGGATATTGTATTGATTCTGAGACTTCTTTTCCGCTAGTTGTACCGGATGAGGATAAAGAAGTACGTCCTGAAGTAAAAACATTTGACATTAATGTTAGTACCAAAGTTAGTCTTGGTATGGATCGGTTTGAGAGATTTTCATCTTGGACACGCCTTATAGAAGCTTTAGAAGTTTTGCTACATATATGTCAGTCATTTAATGGTAGAAGTCAGTGCAAAGGTTGGCATGTGTGTTCAGATTCTAAAAGTGTATCTAACAAGATTGAGGCTGAACAATTAGTTATTCGTACAGTGCAGGAAGTGTCATTTCAGGAGGAAATATCTTCCATACAACATTCAGGTCATGTTCATACTCAGAGTAGTGTTCTAAGCCTCAACCCAGTTCTTGACGGGAATGGTATTCTGAGAGTTGGTGGCCGTCTGAAGCAATCCTCTCTTTCTTTGGAGGAAAAGTTTCCTATCATAGTACCTAAAAACAGTCATTTAGGTTTGCTACTCATACGTTATTTCCATGAAAGGGTCAGGCATCAAGGTCGCCACCTTACAGAAGGGGCTGTGAGGTCAGCTGGGTACTGGGTAATTGGTGGCAAAAGCCAAATCTCTTCAGTTATTCATCAGTGTGTAAAGTGTCGAAAGTTACGTAGAGGCCTTTCAGTGCAGAAAATGGGTGATTTACCTGCCGACAGAGTTCAGCCTACACCACCATTCACATATATCGGTGTTGATACTTTTGGGCCATGGGATATTGTGACACGCAAGACAAGAGGAGGTCAAGCTAACAGCAAACGATGGTCTATCCTGTTTACTTGTCTTACTTGTAGAGCCATTCATATTGAAGTGATAGACTCAATGAGCTCATCAGCATTTATCAATGCGTTTCGTCGGTTTACAGCAATTCGAGGTGAAGTAAAGGAAATTCGGTCAGATATGGGAACAAATTTTGTCGGTGCAACTGATGATCTGGGGATCAATGTAATAAAAGTAGGTGTGGATCCCTTACAGAGTTTCTTACATGACAAAGGAATCACTTGGATTTTCAATCCTCCTCACTCTTCCCATATGGGAGGAGTGTGGGAGAGGATGATTGGTGTGACTAGGAGGATCCTGGATTCTATGTTAGCAGATGTAAGAACAACACATTTGACACATGAAGTGTTGACAACACTAATGGCAGAAATTAGTGCAATTGTAAATGCAAGACCTCTAGTACCTGTTTCAAATGACAAGGACTGTCCTGAAATTTTGAGCCCTTCCATTCTGTTAACTCAGAAAAGTGTTGTGCCTGTTCATTATGAATATGAGCCTGTTAGTCCAAAAATTCAATGGAAATATGTTCAGGCATTGTCAGACTCATTTTGGAAACGCTGGCGTTCTGAATACTTGCAAACATTGCAACGTAGGCAAAAATGGCAGGTTGATGAACCTAACCTTAAACGGGGTGATGTTGTACTGCTCAAAGACATCTCTGTCCATCGCAATAATTGGCCCTTGGGTGTAATTGTTAATGTATTTCCGGGCAAAGATGGAAAAGTAAGAAAGGCTGAGGTCAGAGTTGTGCGTGACAGTAGAGTTACGACATTTGTATGGCCTATAACCGAGCTTGTTCTACTGGTTTCTGAAACTACTTAAATATATGTTCTATAAAAGGGTTATCCTTTGGAAGCAAGGAATACACCACAGAATTGAAAAATATGGAGTGTAAATGTTTTCTGGGCCAGACTAGCTAGTTTCGGCCAATTAGGCCTCATCAGTGACCCTCAGATATTTTCAAAATTCCACAATGGAATCAATGATCCCAAAGGACAAGAAAATATAATCTACACTATGATGTAGGGCGGGGGGCGGGGGGGGGAGGGTTTACCGCCGCCAAACATTCCCACACACCAGCTGTAACTACTTAAGAATGAATTAAGTTGAGCATTCAGTTTACATGAAAGTACATGTATGTGTATCTTAAGTGATGCATTTTGTCAGTTCAAAGTCATTTTTGACCAATTTTTCTTCAAACTGATAAATTCCCTTTACAGGTTTAACTTTCATGTGAGAGTTATTGAGTGAAAGTATTTAAAGGCTGAAAAATTTAAATATTTCATATCTAATTTTTTGATATGGAAGAATTCTAAGTGTAAAGAATTCAAAATTGTGTTTAAATGAGGTAGTGACATCAAAAGTGTCAGGTGGGGAGTGTGATGACTGGTGAGTCAGTTCTGGGATGATGAGTGAGCGCCGGTTTATAGTTTATCTTTTTCGGTGTTTTGTCACACCGCGCACGGCAAATTCGCCATTCTTCTCAGTCAAATTTACTGTCATGTTTTTTGACAATTTCCTAGTCATTTTCCCTTGATCAGTCACCTGGGTGTAAGTATTTGATACATAAAATGTCCATTCTTGTGTGTATATTCACAATATGACCTATTTTCAGGTTTTACATTTTTGAGCCATTTTTCTGGTTTCGTACCAAATGTAATTTTTGTCAAAATACTGTTCGTACCTTAAAATTCCTGAAGTCTTCAATAACCTTCAATACTTGGGTCTGATTATTGCTAATGCCTCAGCATTAGCTCTGGAGCCTCCCTGGTGTAGTAGTTTCTTACTCAACTCATTATCCAGGGTTTGTGGGTTTTATACCAGGCTTTTCTAGTCTCGGATGAGTCATTACTCATTGGTCCGTCTCCGTAAGACCATAGCTGTTGGTGGGACGTAAGACTCAAACCACTCACAAACATCATAAGCATTGCTGTTAAGGTTACGGTCAGTTATGTAGAACAGCCAGTCTGTAGAGATTGTCATTTTGACCTTTGTACTGCTGAATAGTTTAATTAGCCACGCCCATTTCTGAGTATCAGCCTTTCCAATTGGATGATAAAGTGTTTTCATTTGTGTTCATAAACTGAAATACCGACAGTGTGGATACTGACTTGGTGGCTTCTTCAGAGGCCATCTGATCTGGATCTACACTGTTTGCTTGGGTAGTGGTTATGGTGTACAGCAGGATAAGGGTCAAACTGATTTTTTGTGTGTATTTCCAGCTTTTACCGGTACAGCGGTACATTACTACAAGTCACCTCTAATGTACTTATTGTTCGTCGTGCAGCATTAAAGATGTTAACCCACCTCTCTTATGTTTGTCACCACCAACAATCCGGTTAAACTTCTGCAAGCGGCCCCGTCGTGAGGCAGTATACTCATGTGTAGTCAATTCAGCTCTGCACGGAAGCACCATGCAGCCCAATCTATTTCTCCAAGCCCCGATACTACACTTGTACTTAATGATTCATCCTCTAGCCATTTTCTACGTCGAACAACCTGAAACTACTAATTTTTGAACAAACCACTTGAATGGCAAAGTTCAAGTACAAAATCTGTTCAATCGGACCTTTTTATGTCAAAAGGAAGAGGTACTTTGGATATCTGAATCCCTTTCCTGATGCGGGGTTTACTCAATCTTTTCAATCAAAATTCTTGTATCTCTAGCAAACAGTCGTAAGGTTAGACCCTTACTGATATGGGAGACAAAAATAATTTTGCATGAGATGAGATCCCTGAAGGTGTCTGTATTCTCCTTAAGGCTCTGCATGCTGGGTATTGTTTTCAGCAGACGGCATTTGGAAATATTTTTTTCTAATTTTTCCTAGAAAACAGGATTTGATATCCCATGCAAATTGTCTCCATGGAAAACAGGATTTGACATTTCATGCAAATTGTCTCCCATGGAGACAATTTGCATGAGATATCAAATCCTGTTTTCTGGGAAAAACAAGAAAAAATACCAAGAATTTGTTGTCTGCTGAACTAGTCTAGAGAGCGGCTAAGGTTAATCATCACTTTCCTTATTGTTATTATCCAAGTAGCAGATACACATCATATCTTTTCCAAGAAGTAACAGTGAGCTTCCATCTGGCTGCCACTTGAGCCCATGCACCTGAAATGTCCCCTCCACTGGCACTTCGACACACAGTCCTCCAGCCGGGGACCACATGTACAACTTGTTCAACCCTGTACAGAGTGCCAGTTGTGTCTTTGTTGGATCCCATTCCACAGTTTTAATTGGAGCACTCTGAATCAAGACAGCACAGACTGTCAGGTTCTGAACGTCCCAGATCCACAATGCATGTGGCATGTTATCATTTCTAGTACACATGTACTTGCAGTCACTGCTGAAAGCAAGAATTCCGACACCACGCTTTGGATTGGCTTTGTTAATATCTGGTTTGACGATGGGAATTTTCACAGGATATGACTGTACTTCGTATCTACTCTGGGGAGTAAACAAAGCTGTGGTTGGAATGTCGGTGATCTTACTCTTCTCTGGCTGAGGGGTTCGAGTTTCTATTTCCTTGTACACAACAATGTTTTTATTATCTATAATATCTGGGTGAGAACCATTTAGCACAGTTTTCCAAGTCACATGATTCAGAATGCGAACATGTTCATCGTAACTCCCTATTGCTAAGAACTGACTGGTCGGTGACCAGGTGAGGGTTTTTATTCCCAGAGCAAACTCATACGCTGAATAGCGTGATAGACACCTTCCATCTACTGAGTAGAGCAGTACAAGATAATTAAGTGGATTATCCCATACACACAATACACTGCCATCTGGGGACCACTGCAGACCTGCAAGGTCTTCTGTACTGGACTCAAAATGCTTTACAAGTTCCCATGTACTGCAGGAAAATATGCTGATGAAATCTTGACAGTCACGACGCTCAGCCAAGGCCACATACCTGGAATACACAGAAATCCATTAAGAAAACCTATCTTCAGAGTTTGTGAACATGTTATTTTTCTTATTTCTGTGCACAAATACCTATGTTGTGGGTACTCATTAGAAGTGCCTCATCAAGGCGCTTCTAATGAGTACCAACAATGTATTTTTTCATGCAGAAATATGTTTTTGTGCAGAAATAAGAAACGTATCAATACTTTTCGGATGAAAAAAAAAACACCTTATCTGGAGCTATGGGTGGTGATCAGACTGCATGGCTGTACAGGATGATCTGCAGCTTTGTTGATCACAAATGAAATCAAAGCACTGAGAGTACTGGTGGGTCGATTGTCTCTGGGTGTAGTTATGAAAAATGGGCCTGAACGTGGACTGTTTCGTTTAACCCTTAAACTCCTTTACTGAATGTAAACCGTGTAAACCCTGATTAGACGCTGCGGTTTGGGCGTCCGACCCTTAAATTCCTACACTGTAAGCAAGCAGTGAAGACCCTGATCAGACGCCGCATTCTGCGGCGTCTGATCTGGGTCTACACTGTTTGCCTAGCCCAAACCATGGTTCCAGCTCAGATTTTACGGTTAACCTTTTTACGTAAACAAGCTGACCTCATTGCAATCAAATTCTATAAATAATCTCCGTGTATTCCTACAAATGATAGTCACGTGGACTCTAGCACTAATAGAGGTTTTGTCCTTTATACCTTTGGGTCGATTGATAAACAATCAACCCAAAAAGCAGGTTGTATCATGACATGAATCAAATGATGGAAACAACAAGTACTGAAGAGCAAAAGAAACATAACATTCTTAATTTGAGCCAAAACATGAGGAAAAGACTTTTAGCATTCTCAAAGTTGCTTTTATAAATACACATGCACTGCCCAAAACGGCTATATGCATAAAACATACCTATATAATACTGAACCCCTTGAACCCCACTTTTATATAGTAAAACTGGGGTTTACAGGGGTGAACCTTATTTTTCTCATTTCTGCTCTTATATATAGATTGTGGGTACTCGTTAGAACTGCCTCGATGAGGCGGTTCTAACGAGTACCTACAACCTATATTTTGAGTAGAAAAAGAAAAATATCACAATTTTTCAACTTAAAAAGTTCGAATTTTCGGCGGTAAAATTTACAATGTATTTGAATAGGTATGTTTTTGTAATGGCATATAGCTTCCTCAGTCTCCTCTACATGTCTCATTATGAAAACATGCCTATATAAATATATTGTAAAGTTTATCGTCGGAAATAGATAAATTTTAAGATGAAAGATTGTGATAATTTTCTTATTCTGTTCTAACGAGTACCACAATCTATATTTTAGAGCAGAAATAAGAAAAATAAGGTTTACCCCTGCAAACCCCAGTTTTACTACCGGTATATAAAAGTGGGGTTCAAGGGGGTCAGAATTATATTGGCATGTTTTCACGATGTAAAAGTAACAAGCACCAGCAAAACTGTGTTTATGTGCAATGCTGGTCTCATTCATCTGAGCCTTGGCTGGTCACCAATGCATAGCTGGCTACCTCTTAACATACCTTTCAATAATCAGGCTGGTATTTGTCTGACAGTAATTTGAAGTCATTTTCTTCACGTTTAAAGAAACAATATATTACCTAGAAATGTTTTCAGAGAGAAACAATGTCCTCCCACCATAAATGTATCTTAAAACACCCATTTGACTTTAATAACTAGGTTAAAGTCATTTCAAAATGTAAGCTGCAAACAAGCCATTTTTGGCCAAAAACTGACAGTTTTCACGGGAGCCTGTGACCTTAAAAAACAAACAGTCATTAAAAAGCTCAGATCACCAGACAAATTTGTAAAGTAGAAGTAAAACAAAAATCAGGAATTGATACAATTAACTTACTCCACCCATAAAAGACACCAAAGGGAAAGACTGTAAGACTGTAATTAAATATTGTGCCGATTTTGACCAACATTCATAAATACTTAAATGATATAGCTTACAGACTAGAAAAAGTGTCCATAGGACACGGATGCCCCCCCCCCCCCCCAATGCCATTCATAAAAAATATTACAAATGTACTTCACATCAATCATAAAATATATGTATCAAGGGCAGATAATCCAAAAACCAAAAATGCAAGAGTTGTCTTCCTTGTTAATGACACATCGTCTCAGTGTGATGAATGCACCTGTGAAGTTTCATGTATATATTCCATACGATTTAGGAGTTATGGCCCGGACACGGTTTACTATATGGTACTAAGTCAAGGGCAGATAATTCAAAAACCAACAAGAGGCTCAATGAGCCTAAACCGCTCACCTGAGGAACTTAAGTTTTAACAATTCACAGACTTGACTACTAAATCTGCTAATAGAATCCAGCCCATTGACCCTTACAGGATATAAGTCATCATTATTGCATTGCATTCCAAGTTTAAGACTTCTAGCTTCTATAGTTCCTGAGAAATCTTTGACGAAAATTTAACATTGGTCAAAATGGAGAGAAAGAAGAATGAAAGAACAGATGAACAAATAAGCTGAGAAAGCCCAATGTCTCTTACACAAAATAAGTCATCATTATTCTATTGAATACCAAATTCGATGCTTCTAGCTTTTATAGTTCCTGGAAATCTTTGATTAAAAATTTAACATTGGTCTATTATCTCTATATGGAGAGAAAGAAGAATGAAGGAACAAATGAACCAGACTAGCTCCAAAACCTAATGCAGCCTTTCCCCTTGCCTAATGGTGCTACACATAAAATTTAAACAAGATTGGTCGACTGCCTTCTGAGATATGCTTCATTGAAAGTGTGGACGACGGATGGACGGACGACAGACGACGGACTCCGGAGCCTTGGTATACTATCAGCTCACTGGAGCCTTTGGCTCAGGTGAGCTAAAAATTCAAGTCACTATTTCTGTCACAACATTTTCCCTACATTAAGTCTAGGGGCAAATTTTTTTGGTCACGTAACTCCGAGGTCAATATTCCGATTCGGCCCAAAATTGAACTTAACCGAGATTTTATGCCTGTCCTCGTTACCTGCAAGTTTGAAGCTGATACGAATAAAAATAAAGTTGCTATCATGGTCACAACGTATTTTTTTATGCTCAAGGGCAGGTAACTCCAAGGCAAATAATCCGATTCGGCCCAAAATCGAACTTAACCGAGATTTTATGTCTGTCCTCGTTACCTGCAAGTTTGAAGCTGATCTGAAAAAAATTCAAGTCGCTATCGTAGTCACAACATTTTCCCTATGTAAAGTCTATGGGCAAATTTTTTGTCGCTCAAGGTCATGTAACTCCGAGGTCAATATTCCGATTCGAACTTAACTGAGATTTTATGCCTGTCCACGTTTCCTGCAAGTTTGAAGCTGATCTGAATAAAAATAAAGTTGCTATCGTGGTCACAACGTATTTTTTTATGCTCAATGGCAGGTAACTCCAAGGCAAATAATCCGATTCGGCCCATAATCTAACTTAACCGAGATTTTATGTCTGTCCTCGTTACCTGCAAGTTTGAACTGATCTGAAAAAAATTCAAGTCGCTATCGTAGTCACAACATTTTCCCTATGTTAAGTCTATGGGCAAATTTTTTGTCGCTCAAGGTCACGGAACTCCGAGGTCAATATTCCGATTCAGCCCAAAATCGAACTTAACCGGGATTTTATGCCTGTTCTCGTTACCTGCAAGTTTGAAGCTGATCTGAATAAAAATAAAGTTGCTATCGTGGTCACAACGTATTTTTTCATGCTCAAGGGCAGGTAACTCCAATGCAAAATCGAACTTAACCGTGATTTTATGTCTGTCCTCATTACCTGCAAGTTTGAAGCTGATCTGAAAAAAATTCAAGTCGCTATCGTAGTCACAACATTTTCCCTATGTAAAGTCTATGGGCAAATTTTTTGTCGCTCAAGGTCACGTAACTCCGAGGTCAATATTCCGATTCTGCCCAAAATCGAACTTAACCGAGATTTTATGCCTGTCCTTATTATCTGCAAGAATGAAGTCGATCAGAAAAAAATTGACGGAGCTAGAGTGATGACAAGCTTTTTCGTATGTTAAGTCCATGGGAGCTATATGTTGCCATGGTAACCAGAGTTCCACTCAGATCTGCATGAAAACCTTATGCAGTCTTTCCACTTGCCCAATAATGTTACACATGAAATTTGATCAAAGTCAGCCAAGTAGTTTTCAAGATATACATTTTTGAAATTCACATTAACCCTTATGCAAAAATGCACAAGGGCAGGTAACTCCTAAGTGTATGATCCGAATCTGCCAATTATCGAACTTGACCGAGATTTCATGGCTGTGCTGGTTATCTGTATGAATGAAGCCAATCCGAACAAAATTGAAGCAGCTACAGTGATGACAACATTTTACCCATGTTAAGTCGATAGGCAATTTTTCGGGCGCTCAAGGGGACGTAACTCTTGAGTGAATTATCTAATTCGGCCCAAAATCGAACTTGACCGAGATTTTATGCCTGTACTGGTTATCTGCAAGAATGAAGTCGATCAGAAAAAAATTGACGGAGCTAGAGTGATGACAAGCTTTTTCCTATGTGAAGTCTATGGGAGCTAGATGTTGCCATGGCAACCAGAGTTCCACTCAGATCTGCCTGAAAACCTAATGAAGCCTTTCCACTTGCCCAATAATGCGACACATGAAATTTGATCAAAGTTGGCCAAGTAGTCTTTAAGATATACATTTTTGAAATTCCCATTAACCCTAATGCAAAAACACACAAGGGCAGGTAACTCCTAAGTGAATGATCCGATTCTGCCAGTTATCGAACTTGACCGAGATTTCATGGCTGTGCTGGTTATCTGCAAGAATAAAGCCAATCTGAAAATAATTGAAGCAGCTACGGTGATGACAACATTCTCCCCATGTTAAGTCAATAGGCAATTTTTTCAACGCTCAAGGGCACGTAACTCCTGAGTGAATAATCCGATTCAGCCCAAAATCGATCTTGATCGAGATTTCATGCCTGTACTCGTTATCTGCAAGAATGAAGTCAATCAGAAAAAAATTGACGGAGCTAGAGTGATGACAAGCTTTTTCCTATGTTAAGCCTATGGGAGCTCTTTGTTGCTGTGGCAACCAGAGTTCTCATCCGATCTGCACGAAAACCTAATACAGCCTTTCCCCCTACCTGATGATGGTTCATATGAAATTTGATCAAGGCCGGCCCTCTGGTTCCAGAGATATACTTCGTTGAAAGTGTGGACGACGGACGACGGATGCCGGCTCGTGGTATACTAATACCTCACATGAGCCTTCGGCTCAGGTGAGCTAAAAATGCAAGAGTTGTCTTCCTTGTCCATGACACATCGTCTAAGTGTGATGAATGCAGCTGTGAAGTTTAATGAATATATTCCATACAGTTTAGGAGTTATGGCCCGGACACGAGATACCATTTGACCATATATGGATGTAAGTCAAGGGCAGATAATTCAAACACTAAACAAGTATGAGTTGTCTTCCTTGTTCACGACACATCGTCCAAGTATGATGGATGCACCTGTGAAGTTTCATGAATATATTCCATACGGTTTAGGTGTTATGGCCCGGACACGGTTTACTATATGGTACTAAGTGAAGGGCAGATAATTCAAAAACCAAAAATGCAAGAGTTGTCTTCCTTGTTCATGATACATTATCTCAGTGTGATTAATGCACCTGTGAAGTTTCATGAATATATTCCATACGGTTTAGGAGTTATGGCCTGGATACAGTTTACTATATGGTACTATATCAAGGGCAGATAATTCAAAAACCAAAAATGCAAGAGTTGTCTTCTTTGTTCATGACACATAGTCTCAGTGTGATGAATGCACCTGTGACGTTTCATGAATATATTCCATACGATTTAGGAGTTATGGCCCGGACATGGTTTACTATATGGTACTAAGTGAAGGGCAGATAATTCAAAAACCAAAAATGCAAGAGTTGTCTTCCTTGTTCATGACACATCGTCTCAGTGTGATAAATGCACCTGTGAAGTTTCATGAATATATTCCATACGGTTTAGGAGTTATGGCCCGGACCGGTTTACTATATGGTACTGTCAAGGGCAGATAATTAAAAAACCAAAAATGCAAGAGTTGTCTTCCTTGTTCATGACACATCGTCTCAGTGTGATGAATGCACCTGTGAAGTTTCATGAATATACTCCATACAGTTTAGGAGTTATGGCCCGGACACGGTTTACTATATGGTACTAAGTCAAGGGCAGATAATTCAAAAACCAAAAATGCAAGAGTTGTCTTCCTTGTTCATGACACATCGTTCAAGTGTGATGTATGCACCTGTGAAGTTTCATGAATATATTCCATACGGTTTAGGAGTTATGGCCCTGACACAACATACCATTTGACTATATATGGATGTTAGTCAAGGGCAGATAATTCAAAAACTAAACAAGCAGGAGTTGTCTTCCTTGTTCATGACACATCGTCCAAGTATGATGGATGCACCTGTGAAGTTTCATGATTATATTCCATACGGGTTAGGAGTTATGGCCCGGACATGGTTTCTTATATGGTACTAAGTCAAGGGCAGATAATTCAAAAACCAAAAATGCAAGAGTTGTCTTCTTTGTTCATGACACATCGTCTCAGTGTGATGAATGCACCTGTGAAGTTTCATGAATATATTCCATACGGTTTAGGAGTTATGGCCCGGACACAGTTTACTATATGGTACTAAGTCAAGGGCAGATAATTCAAAAACCAAAAATGCACGAGTTGTCTTCTTTGTTCATGACACATCGTCTCAGTGTGATGAATGCACCTGTGAAGTTTCATGAATATATTCCATACGGTTAAAGGAGTTATGGCCCAGACACGGTTTACTATATGGTACTAAGTGAAGGGCAGATAATTCAAAAACCAAAAATGCAAGAGTTGTCTTCCTTGTTCATGACACATCGTTTAAGTGTGATGAATGCACCTGTGAATTTTCATGAATATAAGCCATACGGTTTAGGAGTTATGGCCCGGACACGGTTTACTATATGGTACTAGGGCAGATAATTCAAAAACCAAAAATGCAAGAGTTGTCTACCTTGTTCATGACACATCGTCTCAGTGTGATGAATGCACCTGTGAAGTGTCATGAATATACTCCATACAGTTTAGGAGTTATGGCCCGGACACGGTTTACTATATGGTACTAAGTCAAGGGCAGATAATTCAAAAACCAAAAATGCAAGAGTTGTCTTCCTTGTTCATGACACATCGTCTCAGTGTGATGTATGCACCTGTGAAGTTTCATGAATATATTCCATACAGTTTAGGAGTTATGGCCCTGACACGACATACCATTTGACTATATATGGATGTAAGTCAAGGGCAGATAATTCAAAAACTAAACAAGCAGGAGTTGTCTTCCTTGTTCATGACACATCGTCCAAGTATGATGGATGCACCTGTGAAGTTTCATGATTATATTCCATACGGGTTAGGAGTTATGGCCCGGACATGGTTTACTATATGGTACTAAGTCAAGGGCAGATAATTCAAAAACCAAAAATGCAAGAGTTGTTTTCTTTGTTCATGATACATCGTCTCAGTGTGATGAATGCACCTGTGAAGTTTCATGAATATATTCCATACGGTTTAGGAGTTATGGCCCGGACACGGTTTACTATATGGTACTAAGTCAAGGGCAGATAATTCAAAAACCAAAAATGCATGAGTTGTCTTCTTTGTTCATGACACATCGTCTCAGTGTGATGAATGCACCTGTGAAGTTTCATGAATATATTCCATACGGTTAAAGGAGTTATGGCCCGGACACGGTTTACTATATGGACTAAGTCAAGGGCAGATAATTCAAAAACCAAAAATATATTCCATACGGTTTAGGAGTTATGGCCCGGACATGACATGATGTCGGGACGGATGAACGAACGAACAAATGAACGGACGGACAGGGGTAAAACTTAATGCCCTTCCGCTATTCTTCGAATAGGCGGGGGCATAATAAGCCATTTTTTAGCCCAAAAGAACAGGTTTCGAGAGACCTTGGCCTTAGAGTGCAGACAAGCCAATTTTGGTCCAAAATTGACTGTTTTGGGGGACCTGTGACCTTGAAAAAGGTCAAGGTCACCAAAATCTGATCAAGTCTGTGGTATGTTGTATTGATATATTGTAGCAAGTTTGACTATAATTAATCAATTTGTTAATGAGGTAGAGTGCAGACAAGACCTTTTTTGCCCAAAATTGACTGTCTTTGGGATGCTGTGACTTTGTTAAAAGGTCATGGTCACCAAAATATAACCAACTCTGTGGTTTGTTGTAATGATATATTATACCAAGTTTGACGAAAATCAATCAATTTGTTAATGAGATAGAGTGCAGACAAACCATTTTTGGCCAAAAAATGACTGTTTTTGGGTCGCTGTGACCTTGAAAATGGAGTCAAGGTCACCCAACTCTAATTAAATCTGCGGTTTGTTGTAATGATATATTGTACAGAACCATTTTTGGCCAAAAACTGACAGTTTTCTCGGGAGCCTGTGACCTTAAAAATAAGCTCAGGCCACCAGACAAATTTGACCAAGTTTGACAAAAATTGGTCAATTCTTTAATGAGATAGAGTGCAGACAAGCCATTTTTGGCCCAAAAATGACTGTTTATGGGTCGCTGTGGCCTTCAAAATGGGGTCAAGGTCACCATAATCAAATCTGTGGTATGTTGTAATGATATATTGTACCAAGTTTGACTAAAATCAATCAATCTGTTAATAAGATAGAGTGCAGACAAGCCATTTTTGACTCAAAAATGACTGTATTTGGGTTGCTGTGACCTTGAAAATGAGGTCAAGGTCACAAAAATCTAATCAAATCTGCAGTATGTTGTAATGATATATTGTACAAGTTTGACTAAAATCACTCAATTTGTAATTGAGATAAGAGTGCAGGCAAGCCATTTTTGGCCCAAAAATGACTGTTTTTAGGTCACTGTGACCCTGAAAATGAGGTCGAAGTCACTTAAACCTAATCAAATCTGTGGTATGTTGTAATGATATATTGAACCAAGTCTGACTAAAATTATTCAATTCGTAAATGAGATAGAGTGCAGACAAGCCATTTTTGGCCCAAAGATGACTGTGTTTGGGTTGCTGTGAGCTTGAAAATGAGTTCAAGGTCACAAAAATCTAATCAAATCTGCAATATGTTGTTATGATATATTGTACTAAGTTTGACTAAAATCACTCAATTTGTTAATGAGACAGAGTGCAGACAAGCCATTTTGGGCCCAAAAATAACAGTTTATGGGTCGCTGTGACCTTGAAAATGAGGTCAAGGTCATCATGACCTAATGACTGTTTTCCCCCATCATAGTTATGTGTCTATGCAAGTTGGTCAAAATCCATCAATAGATTCAGGAGATATAGTGCTTCAAACAGGCTACGCCGACGCCAATGCAAATGGGATCCGCACCAAAAACAATATGTCCCCGACATAACACTTATCCTGCTTAAGACAATCATCTCTATCTTTGCAAACAGTGTAGATCCAGATCAGATGTCTGCAGTGTTTGTCCTTCGGTTTGCAAATTTGAATGAATTATTATTGGTACTCAGAAATGGACGCAGCTAAGTTAATTAATTCTTCAGAATAAGGGTTATTCATCTCTTCCAACATGGGCAACACTGATATCTAAATTGCATATGTTGCAATGTGCCTTACTGTTATTGCTCTTGCATCACGACAAAACCAGTCACAGCTTTGACTTTTTACCCCTTTATTTCTGTTACACTTTATTTTCTCTAGGTTCAATGACCTGCTGCTTTTCTGATACAGTAGTAAACCTTTTCTTTGAAGACTGGTTTGCTACTTTATTATCTAGATATTGTAATTAACCCTTGTCCTGCTTAGCCCTAATATGTCTTATCTTTCAAATAATGCAGATCCAGATCAATGATCTGATCAGGATCTTCATTGTTTGTCATTTAGTTTATGATTTTGTTGCAATAATTTGCATTAAGTAATCTGATTGGTTGAAAATCAGTAGTGAGTGTGGCTTATTAGCTCACCTGAGCCGAAGGCTCATGTGAGGTATTAGTATACCACGAGCCGGCGTCCGTCGTCCGACGTCCACACTTTCAACGAAGTATATCTCTGGAACCAGTGGGCCAGCCTTGATCAAATTTCATATGAACCATCATCAGGTAGGGGGAAAGGCTGTATTAGGTTTTCGTGCAGATCGGATGAGAACTCTGGTTGCCACAGCAACAAAGAGCTCCCAAAGGCTTAACATAGGAAAAAGCTTGTCATCACTCTAGCTCCGTCAATTTTTTTCTGATCGACTTCATTCTTGCAGATAACGAGGACAGGCATGAAATCTCGATCAAGTTCGATTTTGGGCTGAATTGGATTATTCACTCAGGAGTTACGTGCCCTTGAGCGTTGATAAAATTGCTTATTGACTTAACATGGGGAGAATGTTGTCATCACCGTAGCTGCTTCAATTATTTTCAGATTGGCTTTATTCTTGCAGATAACCAGCACAGCCACGAAATCTCGGTCAAATTCGATAACTGGCAGAATCGGATCATTCACTTAGGAGTTACCTGCCCTTGTGTGTTTTTGCATTAGGGTTAATGGGAATTTCAAAAATGTATATCTTAAAGACTACTTGGCCAACTTTGATCAAATTTCATGTGTCGCATTATTGGGCAAGTGGAAAGGCTTCATTAGGTTTTCAGGCAGATCTGAGTGGAACTCTGGTTGCCATGGCAACATCTAGCTCCCATAGACTTCAAATAGGAAAAAGCTTGTCATCACTCTAGCTCCGTCAATTTTTTTCTGATCGACTTCATTCTTGCAGATAACCAGTACAGGCATAAAATCTCGGTCCAGTTCGATTTTGGGCTGAATCAGATAATTCACTCAAGAGTTACGTCCCCTTGAGCGCCCGAAAAATTGCCTATCGACTTAACATGGGGAAAATGTTGTCATCACTGTAGCTGCTTCAATTTTGTTCGGGTGGCTTCATTCTTACAGATAACCACCACAGCCATGAAATCTCGGTCAAGTTCGATAATTGGCAGAATCGGATCATACACTTAGGAGTTACCTGCCCTTGTGCATTTTTGCATAAGGGTTAATGTGAATTTCAAAAATGTATATCTTGAAGACTACTTGGCCGACTTTGATCAAATTTCATGTGTAACATTATTGGGCAAGTGGAAAGACTGCATAAGGTTTTCATGCAGATCTGAGTGGAACTCTGGTTACCATGGCAACATATAGCTCCCATAGACTTAACATAGGAAAAAGCTTGTCATCACTCTAGCTCCGTCAATTTTTTTCTGATCGACTTCATTCTTGCAGATAATAAGGACAGGCATAAAATCTCGGTTTAGTTCGATTTTGGGCAGAATCGGAATATGGACCTCGGAGTTACGTGACCTTGAGCGACAAAAATTTGCCCATAGACTTAACATAGGGAAAATGTTGTGACTACGATAGCGACTTGAATTTTTTTCAGATCAGCTTCAAACTTGCAGGTAACGAGGACAGACATAAAATCACGGTTAAGTTCGATTTTGGGCCCAATCGGATTATTTGCCTTGGAGTTACCTGCCCTTGAGCATGAAAAAATACGTTGTGACCACGATAGCAACTTTATTTTTATTCAGATCAGCTTCAAACTTGCAGGTAACGAGGACAGGCATAAAATCTCAGTTAAGTTCGAATCGGAATATTGACCTCGGAGTTACATGACCTTGAGGGACAAAAAATTTGCCCATAGACTTTACATAGGGAAAATGTTGTGACTACGATAGCGACTTGAATTTTTTTCAGATCAGCTTCAAACTTGCAGGTAACGAGGACAGACATAAAATCTCGGTTAAGTTCGATTTTGGACCGAATCGGATTATTTGCCTTGGAGTTACCTGCCCTTGAGCATAAAAAAATACGTTGTGACCACGATAGCAACTTTATTTTTATTCATATCAGCTTCAAACTTGCAGGTAACGAGGACAGGCATAAAATCTCGGTTAAGTTCAATTTTGGGCCGAATCGGAATATTGACCTCGGAGTTACGTGACCTTGAGCGACAAAAAATTTGCCCATAGACTTAATTAGGGAAAATGTTGCGACTACGATAGCGACTTGAATTTTTTTCAGATCAGCTTCAAACTTGCAGGTAACGAGGACAGACATAAAATCTCGGTTAAGTTCGATTTTGGGCCGAATCGGAATATTTGCCTTGGAGTTACCTGCCCTTGAGCATAAAAAATACGTTGTGACCACGATAGCAACTTTATTTTTATTCATATCAGCTTCAAACTTGCAGGTTACGAGGACAGGCATAAAATCTCGGTTAAGTTCGATTTTGGGCCGAATCGGAATATTGACCTCAGAGTTACGTGACCTTGAGAGACAAAAAAATTTGCCCATAGACTTAACGTAGGGAAAATGTTGTGACAGAAATAGCGACTTGAATTTTTAGCTCACCTGAGCCAAAGGCTCCAGTGAGCTGATAGTATACCAAGGCTCCGGAGTCCGTCGTCTGTCGTCCGTCCATCCGTCGTCCACACTTTCAATGAAGCATATCTCAGAAGGCAGTTGACCAATCTTGTTTAAATTTTATGTGTAGCACCATTGGGCAAGGGGAAAGGCTGCATTAGGTTTTGGAGCTAGTCTGGTTCATTTGTTCCTTCATTCTTCTTTCTCTCCATATAGAGATAATAGACCAATGTTAAATTTTTAATCAAAGATTTCTCAGGAACTATAAAAGCTAGAAGCATCGAATTTGGTATTCAATAGAATAATGATGACTTATTTTGTGTAAGAGACATTGGGCTTTCTCAGCTTATTTGTTCATCTGTTCTTTCATTCTTCTTTCTCTCCATTTTGACCAATGTTAAATTTTCGTCAAAGATTTCTCAGGAACTATAGAAGCTAGAAATCTCAAACTTGGAATGCAATGCAATAATGATGACTTATATCCTGTAAGGGTCAATGGGCTGGATTCTATTAGCAGATTTAGTAGTCAAGTCTGTGAATTGTTAAAACTTAAGTTCCTCAGGTGAGCGGTTTAGGCTCATTGAGCCTCTTGTTTAAATATTCCACCAGACAATAACTCCCCAAATTTTGAAAACCAGTCAGGAGTTGAGGCTATTCTTTATAGGTACACAACAAAGTTGCATACAGAAGATGGAACATTACCTAAAATGGACAACCAGTCTGCATTTGGCAGTTTATTAGTCAAATGCCTCCATCCAACAAAATGGTGACAGTAAAACGTGTCCCTGCCCTACATCATAGTGTAGATTATATTTTCTTGTCCTTTGGGATCATTGATTCCATTGTGGAATTTTGAAAATATCTGAGGGTCACTGATGAGGCATAATTGGCAGAAACTAGCTAGTCTGGCCCAGAAAACATGTACGCTCCATATTTTTCACTTCTGTGGTGTATTCCTTGCTTCCAAAGGATAACCCTTTTATAGAACATATTTAACTTCGGTACAGCTGGTGTTTGGGAATGTGTGGCGGCGGTAAAACGTCTCCCTGCCCTACATCATAGTGTAGATTATATTTTCTTGTCCTTTGGGATCATTGATTCCATTGTGGAATTTTGAAAATATCTGAGGGTCACTGATGAGGCCTAATTGGCCAAAACTAGCTAGTCTGGCCCAGAAAACATGTACGCTCCATATTTTTCACTTCTGTGGTGTATTCCTTGCTTCCAAAGGATAACCCTTTTATAGAACTATGACAAAATATTTCGCTGTAAAAAAACACACATCCTAATAGCATACAGCAAAGACTATGATTAGACTGTGCAAAAGCGGAGTCTAATCAGTCTTTACTGTGCACACACCTCCAAAGGCACCATTCACTCTGACTATATGAAATCTTGGATTTCGACACATACGCATAGTTTTTAAGTAATGTATTTGATACTTTTTTGTTTTTGTTTTGGAGTTTTACAATGCAGTCAACACTATTTAGGTTTGTTTGTCTGTTGGCTTTGTTTTCACAGCCCAGTCAACACTATTTAGGCTATATTGAGCCGGTCAGTTTAAGAATGATCCTAGAATAGATTTCATTATCAATCTCTGTGAAAGAATGTTGCCGACCTGGCAGGTATCGAAACCCCGAACCTTATAACCAGTCAGACATGCATCCAACTGAGCTACCGGGGCAGGCACTTTTCAGGACATATTCAGCTTAACAGTTTACCAAATCAGACTTCCTTGGCAGGTTTATACATAAGTGGTTTACAAGTACAGTGCAGATTCATTCCCAATAATTGACAACTGCCCTTCTTGAATTCTTGAATCAGCGGAAGGGAGAGAATCAACACAGATTTCATGATCTCTTCGAAAAAAATGTTGCTAATCCCAGCAGGTATGGAACTCGTGATCAACTGATCACAAGTCAGACGTGCATCTGAATGAGCAACTGAGGTCTGCTATTAAACCCTTTTTGTACCAAATGGAATCTTCCTCCTTAGGTATAGCAGGAGTTCATTTCAAAATTTAGGGGTGTTTTCAACCAAATTTACTTGGAAAATGGCTTAACTTTTTTGCAAACAGTGTAGGCCCTGATCAGACGCCGCGTTCTGCGGCGTCTGATCTGGGCCTGCACTGTTTGCCAGGGTACCCGTTTTGGGGTTTCTGGTACTAAATGGGTTAATATTTATAGCTAGGTATATAATAAAAATTATCATCATACCTGCCATCTGTGCTGAAGTCAATATTCTTCTGACATTGTTTAGGGTATCTGATGTAAGAGACAGATTTTGTCAGCAGAGACCATACTGTGATTCTCAGGTGGAAGTCTGCCGTGGTGAGAATATGACGGCTGTCCGGACTCCATCTGTAATAAAATCACATAATAGCTCCAGACAAGAAGAGAAATAGAATTGTTTTTTTTTTTCAAAGCAACATTTTTTTTCATTTGTGTTTATGCTCCTTTCAAGATTATTTCACTTATATCTAGCCAATTATTAATTAACCCTTGTCCTGCTGAGCCCGGATAGGTCTTGCCTTTCAAACAATGCAGATCCAGATCAGATGGCTTCTGAAGAAGCCATCTGATCAGGATCTTCATTGTTTGCCATCCAGTTTATGAATTTGCTGCAGTAATTTGCATCAAGTAATCTGATTGGCTGATAATCAGTAGTGGGTGTGACATATTTAAATATTCAGCAGGATAAGGGTTAATCAGAGGTGGGCGAAACTCGGAGCATCAGGAGAAAAATTGACTTTCAATTCCAGAATTTGGCCTCCCACTTGGCCTCCTACTGGCTCAAATCCAATGGTGACAGTCTTAAAGTTTAACAGTCAGCCTTCATAACCATGGAGGACTGTTAACACAGCATCATTACTGAAAACTTAAAACAGCTTTTATGTTCTCTTTCCAATCAAAATACCTGTATTTTAACACCCATATCTATGCATTTCATTTCTATAAGCAAACCGTTCTTTACGGGGAATCAGGGCCTGACAAATCCAAGATTCAGCCACTTGCCCAACAGTCCACAGCATCTTGAAAATGGCTCAGAATTTCAACACTGCCTACATATTCTATACATTTTTCTCGGCAAATGAAATAAAACAAGAATTCCGCCGAAGGCTATGTCGCGCCTGTGGGGGCGCAAAGTCACCCAACCATGATATGTAGATCAAGGTCAAACATAGATGCTTGCATTAAAGTTTCCATTCTTAAATGCAAGCTTGTACTAAGTATCATTAATGAAGCTGTAATAATTCTTGGGAAATGAACTTAACCATTTGGGTGAACGCTAGGGTGGTCGCAATATTTTACAAAGTCAGTGAACCATGAAATTTTGGTCAAGGTCAAATATGGATGCTTGCATTTAAGTTGGCATCCCATGATACAAGTTTGTACGAAGTATCATAAATGAAGCTATTATAGTTCCTGAGAAATAAAGTTGAACCTTAGAGTGAACGCTAGTGGACGGCCGATTAATCGAGTTCGTCGAGCATTGCTCGTTTTCAGGCTTCCGAGTTGATGATCGGTACTTTTTTCCGTACTCGATTACTCGGCTCCGGCTTTTAACGGGATTTGGACGTTGCGGTTTGTTTCGGTCGTTTCGGTTTTATTACTGCAATTGCTTCCGGAAAATGGCTGCCAAAACGATGCTTTTCGATTTGCCGGGTGGAAAAAGTAGATCTATAGCGTGGAAACACTTCGGCTTCCACAAAAAGAGCGACGGTCCAGTGTCCAAAGCAACACTGGACATGAGCAGAGCCATTTGCCGTCACTGCTCAAAATCATATGCCTTCAATGGTAGGTAAATCGTCAAAAATATCATGAAAATCATCAGCGACTTGCTTTTGAAAATACAATCACATGCCTCTATTAGGCAGACAAAGGTTCATCTGGAAATCAGTATCCTTGGTAGGCCAGTGGTTAGTGCACTTGCCTCTGATGCATGATAGGTCAGCAGTTAGTGCTAGAGGTCCTGGGTTCGATCCCCGGCAGCAGTAATAAAATTTTGGTGTCTTAAGGTATATACAAATGTCTACCTGACACGTGAGCTAAAATTTACGATTGTTCAGAATGTCGACAAGTTTCTAGAAAAGCAAGCCATAATGTTCCAAATTATATGAAAAATCATAAAATATGCTTATTCAACAGTGTCATATTTGTTGTTAGAAGAAAAAATGATAAATTACTTTATTAAAAAATTACCTTTCAAAATGGTCAATTTTTGAACATCGCTTTCTCTATTGTGCTTCCTCGGAAACATTCAGTTTTTACATTAAACTTAAGTATATTCCATGTCCTAGCAAGGACGAGAAGCAGTTTTTCCAAAAACTGCCATAATAACATTATATCCATTCTTTTAAACTCCCACCGAACAGTCATTTTGACAGCCATTACTGTATACATGGTTGGTAAATTATCCAGGTAAAACAGGGGTATAAACATGCTAATCGTGGGTAAAAATATCCTGCACAACGGATTTTATTCTAAATATTTTTATGCCCAGATCATGCTTTCCTTTATTCTTCCGTTAATTTTGTGAATAATATTATGCATTAAATGGATACAAGAGGGGAAAATTGTTTGATTTGTCCAAAAGCCATAATAACGATTTGACAGAATTTTTATTATCGCTACGCTTATTTACCCCAGTGCTAAATTTAATCCGTGCGTCCTACTGTGTACATGGATGACAATGTATAGTGACCTCTACATGTTGATAGGGGTTCTATCGGCATGGATATAGTTTTATAACGCCAGTTTTTGGAAAAATCACGTCTCGTCGTTGCTAGTACACACACTAAAGTATATTTTAGTGTGAACATGGTATGTTTCTAATGAAGGACAATGGAGAAACAGACGTTCAAAAATGGACCATTTTGAAATGCAATTTTCTTACAAAGTGAATTATTAATTTTTTCTTCCAACAACAAAAATACGTTTTTTAATGTGCATGTTTTATATTTATTCATTTAATTTGGGACATTATGGGTTTGTTTTTCTAGAAATATGTCAACATGTTAAACACCCATGAATTTTAGCCCACGTGCCAGGAAGACATTTTCATAGTCCTTAACAATTTAACATGCTCAACTGGCATCATTTGCAGGGATGAATATCACAAAGTGCATCGTCTTTCGGATCGGTATATTAACTTGAGGCCCCTTGTGCAGGGAGAACCATCCAATGTGGTATCTATTTATCTATTTGATCGATTAATGATCGATCATTGGTCACTTACATCTTCCGATGATCGATCATGGAAATTCTTCCGATTCCGACCACTAGTGAACGCTAGGGTGGTCGCAATATCTTACGAAGTCAGTGATCCATGAAATGTAAGTGAAGGTCAAATATGGTTGCTTGCATGTAAGTTGTCATACCGTGATACAAGTTTGTACCAAGTATCATAAATGAAGCTCTTATAGTTCTTGAGAAATAAACTTGAACCTCAGGATGAATGCTAGGGTGGTCACAAATGTTGACGCCTTGACAAACGGACGGACCGACGGAAAACCAGGCGCCTATATCGCACCATGCTAATAGCAGGCGCGACAAAAATCACTTGCCCAGCCAGAATTTGAACTTGTTCTGGGCAGCTGGGCAACACATTTGTCAGACCCTGGGGAATGGATACACCATCAAGAACAATTTTGCTTAACTTATCAACAGAGGTCTACCCTCAAAGGAAAGAATAGAGTAGACCCCTTTTCCAGAGTAAATCAGCCTATGGTAAAGCAAACAGGAAGTCCCAAATGTTGTCACCCTTGTAAAAAAATAAGAGGGTCATGATGGCCCTGGATTGCTCACCTGATCCATACTGTACAAATGAAATGGTAGGTAATATAGTAAGGTGGAGTTGAGGGTGTTTGTTCGTTTGATTTGAGGTTAAAGTCCCAATCAACACTATATAGGTCATTTTGGAGATGTTGCTTCCAACCTTGTGGGACTGTTACCTGACACTGAGATTAAATGACAACTCAAGTCCTGCCACTCAATGAAACCAATAGTGTTTATATGCATGGACAGTCTAACTCGCACCACTTATATCCTCTATGCGGATTATCAGTACTCATGTGTGGTCAGTTACAGCTCTGTATGGAAGCATCATGCAGCTCATCTATTTCTTCACGATTGGCAGAGGCCATAGACTGACAGTGACCAAAGGAACATTTCTGTAAAATTCTACCAAAATCAATCTAGCTGTTTATGAGTAGGTCATTTTAAGGTTTGAGTATTTTTAGCTCTGGTGGCTATCATGTTCATTTGAGCAAAATCCATCCACAAGTGTGGGCACTACAGCCATAACAAGGTTTTTCTAAAAATAGCCACAGTGACCTTGACATTCAGCCCATAACCTCGAATGTTCACCCAGCTTGAACATTATCATAAATAACATTTGTGTAAAGTTACAAAATCCATTGATAAACCTAGGAGCTACATGTAGCTACAGCCATGAGTTATTTTCCTCTAAAAACAGCAAAAGTGACCTTGTCTTAAGCTCAGGACCCTGAAAGTCAAACCTGTTTCATATATTATCAGACCCAACATTTGTGTGAAGCTACATTTAAATCCATCAATAAATGTAAGTAACAGACCAATGACAAAGTTTTTTCTAAAAATAGCCAAAGTGATCTTGACCTTGAGCCCTTGACCCTGAAAGTCAAACTTGCTTGAGATAGTATCATACCCAACATCTGTGTAAAGTCACATAAAAATCCTTTGATAAATGTAGGTGATAGAGTGATGACAAAGTTTTTCTACAAATTTGCTGGAGATGTTTTCATATCCAACATTTGTGTGATGTTACATTAAAATCCATCAATAAATGTAGGGGCTACAGTGAAACAAAAGCTATTCTAAAAATAGCCACAAGAACCTTGACTTTGATTCCAACACCCTAATAGTCTGATTTGCTTGAGATATCATCATAATGAATATTTGTATTGAGTTTATTAAAATCCATCAATAAATGAAGGCACTAGAGCCATAACGAAAATTTTCTTAAAATAGCTACAGTGACCTTTACCTTGAGCCTAGCAACCTAAAAGTCAGTCATGCTCGTACACAACATTTGTGTAATACATCAATAAATGTACGAGTATGTGCTAGAGTGATGACCAAGTTTTTCTAAAAATAGCCTCAGTGATCTTGACCTTGAGTCCTGGACCCTGAAGTCAAACTTGCTTAATAAAATTATTAAATTATCACACCAGACATTTATGTGAAGTTACATTAAAATCCATTAATAAATGAAGGCACTTAGCCACAACGAAGTTTTTCTGAAAACAGCTGCAGTGACCTTGACCTTGAACCAAGCATGCTATAAGTCGATCATGCTCAAGATATTATTATACACAACATTTGTGTAATCCATTTATAAATGTATGCATTAAAGTGCAGACAAAGTTTTTTTCTCAGCCACAGTGACCTTGGCCCAAAATCATAAAAGTCGAACTCTCTTGAGATATTATATAACACAACATTTGTGTGAAGTTATATTAAAATCCATCAATAAATGTAGGCGCTAGAGGGACAACAAAGTTTTTTCTAAAAATAGCTACAATGACCTTGACCATGAGCCAAGGACCCTGAAAGTTGAATTCATTCGAGATACATGTATAATAAACTACAGTATTATCATACCAAATATTTGTGTGAATTCATATTAAAATCCATCAATAAATGTAAGTGCTTGAGCCATAACAAAGTATGTATATATGCACATATGTACGCACACATACATTCTTACATACAGGAAAAAATGCTTTACCCCTTCAAAATTTCCTTGAGTGAGGGATATTAAGTTTGATGATGATTTGACCAAATCTGTGGCCTCTTAAGAGTGTTCACAAGGATTTTTCTTTGATTTAACCTACTGACCTACTTTTTAACCCGACATGATCCACATTCAAACCTAACCCAGATATTGTCAAGATGATCATTCTAAGCATGTTTGATGATTATTGGGCCAATACTGTGGCCTCAAGAGTGTTCCCAAGGTTTTTTATCGTTTGACCTACTGACCTACTTTTTGACCTGACCAACCCATATTCGAACTTGACCGAGATATTGTCATGATGATCATTCTGAGCAAGTTTGATGGTGATTGGACCAAAGCCGACCTGTAGAGTGTCCACAAGGTTTTTTCTATGATTTGACCTACTGACCTACTTTTTGACCTGACATGACCAAACTGTGGCATCTAGACTGTCCACAAGGTTTTTTATGACCTGACCCACTGACCTACTTTTTGACCCGACATGACCCATATTCAAACCTGACACAGATAGTGTGAATATGATCATTCAGAGCAAGTTTAATGATCATTCTGAGCAAGTCTGATGGCGATTGGACCAAAACTGGTCTGTAGAATGTTCACAAGGTTTTTCTATGATTTGACCTACTGACCTACTTTTTGAATTGACACGACCCATATTCCAACTTGACCCAGATATATTGTCAAGATGATCATTCTGAGCAAGTTTGGTGGTGATTGGACCAAAGCGGATCTGTAGAATGTTCACAAGGTTTTTCTTAGTATTTTCTATGATTTGACCTACTGATCTACTTTTTGACCTGGCATGACCCATATTCCTGTCTGACCCAGATATTGTCAAGATGTCCATTCTGAGCAAGTAATATGAAGATTGGACCAAAACTGTGGTCTCTAGAGTGTTCACAAGGTTTTTCTAAGAATTGACCTACTGACTCATTTTTTGATCTGACATGACCCATACTGAAACTCAACTGATATATTGTCATGATGATTATTCTGGTCAACTTTGATGATGACTGGATCAAAACAGTGGCCTCTGTTCACAAGGAACAACACCGCTGGACATCTCAGGGTCACTAAAGCTCACCATGACCGGTCAGGTGAGCTATAAAAAAGACAGAAAATGTTCTACATTTATATGTACCCATTCACCTCAATCAAGGTAGCATAGTTTTACCTGACACTGCATAGGCCAGCTGACCCTTCATCTATTTTACATTTCCATTCTGGTTGCTCTAGTGACCATACTTGTACCAGGCCCCTCTTGTACAAACCACACAAAATAAACTGAGAGTCTGCAGACCACTCTATATGTTGAATAGTGTCCTGGCAACTAAATAAATTTTGAATCTGAAAAAATATTAAGCATCTGTCAGAAAAGAAATTTGGCAACAATATAATTTTGTGAATAACGTTAACAAGATGTTAAGATTTCCTACAAATGCTATATGTTTGTCTCATTAGAGGAGTCCACAAGAAGATTTGGAAGCATGTTTTATGAAAACGGACCAAATGGACATAAAACACAATAATCCGTATGTGTTACAATTGATTTCACATAATCAGCTGGCTCAATATCTCATAAGCAGGTGCAAACCATAGATATGCTCTGTGAAACTTATCTGCAAATACAATAACATAATGATAGTGACTACCTATCATGACTCTTATAAAATGACCTTTTTACTGTCAGATGATAAGCTGTGATATTTTTCTTAATCATGGGTACTTATTAGAACCCCCTCCATTAAGTGGTTTACTCAAGTATCCACATTATATGTTTTTAGCACAAATAAGGAAATATAAGAGAAATAATAGTAATACATATCCTTATGACGTAAACACCACTTTTCTCTACATAAAGTGTGATGCATGTGCGTGGTGGTTATGGTGTGGGTGAGCACGTTTGTTAAACTTTGTTTGTTTGATTGGAGGTTTAACATCCCAGTCAACACTGTAATAGTGTATATGTCCTTTTGGAGACGTTGCTTCCAATTTTGTGTGACTTTTACCCAACACCGAGATAAAATGACATCTCAAGCCATGTCGCCTAATGAAACCAATAGGGTTTATAAGCATGAATGGTCCGACTCGCACCGCTTTGCCTGGGCAGGCTTAGATTCTCTAAGCGGTTTACCTGAGTACTACATGTAACTTTTTAACCTGATATGAGGTATATTAATTTTTTTTTCTTTTAATACCTGGAAAGTAGCTACATCTCTGATCACCAATCTGAACTCCACAACAGAGGCAAGATATTTGCCATCTGGTGAAAACTTGCAGATCTGATTGGACTGCCGGAACAGCTCCGAAAAATTCATCTTCTGAAATGACAAGCAACATTCCTATACCACTAAATGTGGAATTGTGTCTTCAGACATGTGGAAATAGCAAAGAATCTGACAGCCAGCACAAATGCATAGCAGTGGTTGAATTAAATAGAGGATACCAGGTTCGTGTCTTTTGATATCAAGTTTATCAGACATAGCTTTGAGACTGATTGTAGAATCAAGAGGCTTGCCGAGCTATTCTACATGCATTCTCGGAGCAGAGCCTAATAAACCTGATATCAAATGACACGAATCTGGTTTTCTATTTATCAGTTTATCCCCTTTACACTCTTGAAATATAGTGAAATTTAGGTTAAGTTATCGATTATTGGTTATTTATCCTCAGCGGATCCTAACATTCCGACGCGCAATAATTGGTCCATATTAAGATATATTTCGGATGATCTGATTGTATTTTTTCCTATATCTTTTTTCATGTAATTTCTTCAGTAATAACATTTTTGGCCATTTCTTTTTTCAAGTAGTCTGATTCAGTAATAGAAGTGCAATGTCACGCTCACCTAATAAAGCTCACACATGCTGAGTAGCAAATCTTTATCAGATCAAGGTGTTACAATGCAATTAATATAAGGGGTTACTGATAAAAGCATATCCTATGCTCCAAGAATAGCTGTTCATTATCACATGGCAATTTTAAACACATCAGGTTAATTGTTAACAATTATGAATTAACTAAATTACCGACTGGTGTAATTGAAGTTAGGATAGTGATATGCCATCAACAGATTAACAGTAATCAGTAAAGATCTTGACTTGATAGATTTTGTAAGGTAACCGGGCGCTAAAAGCACATAGGGGCTACCCCCATCTCGCTAAATGGGATTAGTTTATGAACTGCTCTTCCCAGGGCCTCCAATGTGCTGGCACTTGTCAATTTGACAGGTGTCAGCTGACCAATGGGAATATACTGAACTCTTGCTCGGAGGAAGGCACAAATCGCACCCAAGGAACAGCGTTTGTCCTAAGAAACGCAGTTCTGTAGCGATTTTAGAATTTTGAGTGCAGGAATCAGACCAAAGATGGGCTCTAGTATGTGATGACATGTTGCCAATTTCGGCTGCCAAATGTGTCAGAACACGGCAGCCCTGTTTTCGAATGTCTGGCCGAGGAAAAAAGCTAACATACATTATCAGTTCTGGCTTCCATTATTCTCTGCCTCCACCCCTGACATGGCAAAGAAAACTCCTTCAGTCACGATGCTTGTTTAAGGGTGATAATACATGAAAGTTTTGAATTTTGAACAGGCATCTACAGTGAGCCAGGATGGGCGACTAATAGACCAGCCAATTTTCGGCTATTGCAAAAAGTCCTAGTACCCGTGCTCTCATCACAGAGACCAGCCTATACAAGTGGGGTTCAAAATTGCATAGGCGTGTCTTCCTGGTGCGTTTGGAGGTATGAAAGATCACAAACTGCGAAGACAATATTAACCCTTGACCTGCTGAATATTTAAATATGCCACACCCACCACTGATTATCAACCACTCAGATTTCTTGATGCAAATCATTGCAACAAATTCATAAACTGAATGACAAACAATGAAGATCCTGAGAAGCCATCTGATCAAGTCCTGCATTGTTTGAAAGGTCAGACATATCCGGGCTCAGCAGGACAAGGGTTAATGACGAATGACCAATGCTACTTTTTTGCGACTGTAAAACCATATTCTTTTTTCAATCGGTCGATGCATGTTTTGAGGTTACTGGTTACTTCTATCTTACTATTTAACATTGTTGCAATTCCACCAATTTCCCAGCAAACAATTATTATAACAAAATGAACTAGAGCTGTCAGTGAAACTGACTAGGGCCCCAGCAGCGCTATCAGAAATTTGTGGACGGACAGACGGACAGACAGAGTGATTACTATAGGGCACCCACACTTTCAGTGCGGGGCCCTTAACTAGAGCAGCAGTCGATGGTATACCATCGCAAATACCTGCTTTTCCTATGAACAAGCCTTTTCTTAGAAATTTGACCTTTGACCTCACCCCATGACCCCAGGGGGTCAGATGAAAATTTTGACACCTTCATGCACATCTGCAGTCCCCAAGCAATCATTTCATCTCTGTTTCGGGTAAAAGTCCCACAAAATTGGAAGCAAAGTCCCCAAAATGACCTAAATAGTGTTGACAGGGACGTTAAACCCACAAAAAAAATTTCCTGGAACATGGGTTTGTATCCCAGTATAGTTTCCAAAGGCGGTACCCTGCCCTAGCTATTTATCTTCATATACTGTCGGTCATACTTGACCATTACCTCACCAGCTGTGATGATCAAAATAGAAGTGAATGCACTGATAAGGAATCGATACAATTAACCCACAGCTGCCATCAGAGACACCAAAGGGAAAGAAACACAAACATGAATTAACTAGACTGTAATGGAAACACCCAAGTCGGTAAAATAGCTTTGATAGCTAATGTTAAAATGTTGGATATCAGAAAACTGACGTTAAATAAATATTCTTGTATCTTGTATCTAATAGAGGAAAGCCAAAAGAACAGTCACTTTCCCACAAAATGGTCAATTGGCTATCCAAAACAAAAATGTATAAGCGATAACACAAGGACAAACCAAAACAAAAATAAACCATGACAGAAGAACCTGTCAAGTCAGCCTCTTATATAGAGAACTTATGATCAAGATATGCCACTCTTAAGATCTGCAGTTTCTTCATACTTTATTCCAAGACCTAAAAAGGAAATATTTAAACAAAGTATCATATACGCTGCACCAATCATATGGAACACTCTACCATCTGAATTTAAAGATCTTAATTCAGTGAGCACTTTTCATAATCATTTCATTAAATGGCTGAAACAGTAATATTGTTTCCTTGGACATGTTGTATGTTTGTTTATTGCCTAAGTTGCATTACATGACCTAATATTTCTATCATGTTTTTTGTGTCTTTTTTTCTTCTTTGTGTAGTTAAACATATACATTTTGGATTCTGTACATGTATCATAACTACTTGTGCGTCTGTGAGACAGTATAATTGTACTTAATTATGTAACTTTAAGAACTCATAACTGTGTTTTGACAAGGATTCTAAGTGACACCAATTAAACAAATTGAGTGTGAAAATGTGCCTGACCAGTGTCTTGTCAGTGTTTGTGGGTATTAGAGAATGGGAGCTGTGGCAAAAACCTGTTCCAAACTTAGCTTGTTTACAAGTATCAGTGATCAGCTAGCTTACAAAACTTAAACTTCCTGTCACCAATGGTGAATATGACATATCTCCTCACTTAGCAAAAAAAAGAAAAAGGCAGTAGCCCGGTGTTCGGGAACATCGGGGTACTTACGGAAAAAATAAAAATAAACTAGAGCTGCCGCCTAACGGGCGCCAATTATACCCCCGCTACTGACAAATTTTTACAAGTATTTGACCTTGAGGAAGGTCAACGTAAAGGTCAAGGTCAGGTTTGTGTATATCAATCTTAAGTACTAGTGGCAAGGTGTGTGGTGTGTGAATATTATAGAAATCGGTCAAAGAATAATGAAGTTATGAGCAATGTTAAAGTTTTTTGTAACGGACCGACGACAGACGATTTGTAACGGACCGACGACAAACGACAAGCTGACTCCTATATACCCCCTTCAAACTTTGTTTGCGGAAACTTCGTTTGCGGGGGTATAATAAATTTGCAGCAGTCATCTTTAAACAATAATTTGATAGTTTTGAAGTTCATTTATTCTTCCTCAATCTTATGTATCATGAAGTCCTTTGAAATTCAATACTTAGTGTAAGTTCTGGTTCAACCAGTAGCCATATTGGAAAATGTCTGTCAAGGGAGAGTATCCTAACATTGCGGTAAACAGTTGAGGCTCCATAAGGGGAAAATAATTTTTTTTTTTTTACACATATGGCTGTCAATGTTTGAACACTTAATATTGGCTTAGGTCAGTTTAAGTTTGACCAAGGTAGATCAGCTTTAAAAGAAACCATGAACATATAAACAGAAACTTAACATATCTACAGGATATTTGTTTCAGTGCTTTGACATTTATGGTTTAGAGAAGCCTTATGCGCACCTGAAAATGCAACCAAGACTCACAACCCTGACTTCAGAACAATACATGAGGTTTGTACAAGGAGAGCAAAATCACATTTGGCCCATTTAGCAATAAGGATACTAGAACACCCCCGAAAAGCCTTTGCCTCCCACAACCCACATTTACAACACTTCTCTCTAGCATCAACTGAAAAACCAGTCATAATTGTCCTCATAGGTCAAATGAAGTTAGCCATTGTTAGTTTTTAATCTAGATGTCCTGTACATGGTTTTTAAGTTCACTTTAGCTGAAACTGAAGCAACTCTGGGTGACCTTGTGGGCATGCTATGTCCCAACAGGCTGTTAATGGGGTCCCTTTTAATACAATCTTCATGGTGGTGGGGCTTAGCATCAACAGGCTTAAAAAGTACATACAGTCAACCAATCTTTTCATTACAGGATCCAAAAATAAAATATAATAACATGCAGTTTTCATCATGTTCATATACACAAAAATACCAGAAACTGTTACAAACAGGCAGAAAGTAACCTCGCATAAAAGTTAATTAATTTCCAATTAGCAATTTTCCCCTTTGGAGCCTTATTTTGTTTGCAAAGTTTGACGGTGGTGCGTGCTCACCCTGGTGTCACCATGTGATCGCAAAAGCTGCCATTTTTAAAGGGCTAAGCAGACGAACACCAGTCAAAGTCTGGGTCAGCATCGGATAGTTTTCTCAGCTGCTAGGGAATAAAAAGTAACATGAGGGGTATGCAGACATTCTAAAATGTGAGTTTCATATAAGAAAAGTAAAAATATTAATAAAACTTATCAGGAAATGATTCATTATCCAATTTTTGTTTTGTAAAGAATCACGTGACTTCTGGGTTGTGGATTTTTTCACTTGAACGGGATCTAGGGGTGGCTGTGCAATTACGTCAGTGGAAAATACTGATAACGCGATATTTCGGAATCTGCAATGTTACCGGAAGCGACTATATAATTTAGCATTGAAGACATAGGGTAATAGAAGGGGTTTTTATTTCAAGTTGAGAGATGTGCCCTTTTAGCAAGGTGGTGCATGAGAATGTGCCCTTTGTACACCGTAAGGGTTTGTATTTTAAGTGCCCTTTTTTGAAATTTTTGTGTGCTGAAAGTGCCCTTTTTTCCTGACCAGCACCATGCCCTTTTCAGGAGCTGGGGGAAACACTACCTCTTCTCAACTCTGTGCTGTTAATGACCTATAACTCAGATAATGGCCAAGTATGACCGACTAAGTATATGAAGATAGATAGATAGAATAAAAGTTCTACAGTGGAATTTAGTTTTACCTTGGACTAGGGGACGAAACGACCATGGGGATAAAATGGATTCGTAGAAATACCGGAACACACCAAAACACCGGAACACACTGGTAATTACCGGAACACACTTGAATTTTTTATTTTTATTTTATTAGAAACGTTATTTTTGACTTATTTGCATTGTTTTATTGCGTATGGTGTTGTTGAAAAAATTCTGATATAAAAATCTTAATTAATCTTAGTTCAGTGTTTTATCAAATGTGTTCCGGTCCTGTGGGTCTGAATATATACAAGTAGTTTATGTTTAGATTTGCTCTCTCTGATATAACTAATTTGATGACCAAAAGAATACAGTTTGACTGTAGAAAAAAAAGAAGATTGACATTTCCAGCATTGTGTCGCCATAGGGAAGAAAAACATGAAATGTCAAAAACCTTAGCTCGGAAAGATTTCAGTTTTTTTTTTGTTTCAAAATTTTACCAAGTTTGCTAAGTGGCAACTCTATCTGTGTCATTTTATTAGCTCGCCTTACAAAAGTACGGGGGAGCTATTGCCATACCCCCAGGCGTCTGGCGTCAGCATTTGGTTAAAGTTTACCTGCAAGCTCTTATATGTGATGTTTTACAACTTTATTTTGAATATATAATTAATAATTGCTAAAAAAACAATATTTAACATTATCATTGTACTTCATTTTACAGGCTTTTTGGCTTAAATTGGACTTTTTGAGAAGTTAATATTTTCCTCTGTATTACCTCCCTTACTTCTCTGTGTTAAAGTTTACCTGCAAGCTGCGTGAGTTCAAATCCCGGGGGAGGAACGTTTTTTTTTCTTTCTTTTCTTTTCTTTCTTTTTTTCTTTTTAAAAACATAGCGGGCTCTGGGGCTCAAGGTCAAGGTGGCTTTTTTTTTAAAAACATTGTCATCGCTCTAGAGCCTTCATTTATTGATGGATTTTAATATAACTTCACCCAAATGTTGGGTATAATGATATCTCGAGTGACATTGACTTTCAGGGTCCGGGGACTAAGGTCAAGGTCACTACTTTAAGGGTCACGGGGTCAAGGTCACTGTGGCTATTTTTAAAAAAAAAAACATTGTCACCTTAATTTATTGATGGATTTTAATATAACTTCACACAAATGTTGGGTATCATGATATCTCTAGCAAGTTCAACTTTCAGGTTCTGGGGCTGAAGGTCAAGGTCACTGTGGCTATTTTCAGAAAAAACTTTTTGATCGCTCTAGTGCCTACATTTAGGGATGGATTTTAATATAACTTCACAAAAATATTGGCAATGAGGATATCTTGAGCGAGTTCAACTTTCAGGGTCTGGGGCTAAAGGTCAAGGTCACTGTGGCTATTTTTAGAAAAATTTTGTCATCGCTCTTGTGCCTTCATTTATTGATTGATTTTAATATACCTTGACACAAATGTTTGGTATGATGATATCTTGACAGACTTTGACTTTCCGGGTCAGGGGCTGAAGGTCAAGGTCACTGGGGCTATTTTTTAGAAAAACTTGATCATTGCTCTAGTGTCAAGATTTATTGATGGATTTTAAGATAACTTCATACAAATGTAGGGTATGAAGTTCAACTTTCAGGGTCTGGGGCTCAAAGTCAAGGTCACTGTGGCTATTTTTAGAAAAACTTTGTCATCACTCTTAAGTACCTACATTTATTGATGGATATAATGTAATTTTACACAAATGCTAGGCTAGGCTTTTTTTAATTTGTCTTGCTCGAGGGATTTGTATCGTCAGTGATGCCTTGTTATTGCTTGGTAGTTTGTAGAATTTTTTTTTATCAAATATAGATTTCTTTTTCATTTTTTTTTTTTTTTTGCAGTGGAAAGGCTTGAAAACAGGATGATTAGGGGTACATTTTGGTTCTCTTTCATTTGCTGCAGTCTATTGGGCTGTTTTACAGAAGAATTTTTTTTTTGATAACTTGCCCTCATCCATCTTAGGCCCCCAAAGGCGAGCTATATTGTCTTCTGACAACTCTTGTTGTTTTTTATTATAATTTCTGGCCCAGTCAACAGCTTAGATCATTCGGTCCATCCTGCATTGGTTTCTTGGTTTCATTCTTAGCAAAGAATGAAATATGATCAATGGTAATGAAATACATAACAAACCATGTTTTAATATTGCACAGTTTTATTTCAAAATTCATCAATTTATTGTAATTATGTTATATAACTCTCTCTCTAAAAACAACAAAAGTATATAAAAACACAATGGATATTCAAAAATCAAATAGCAGTCTGATACGTGTCATGCCACTGGAAAACATGTCTTCAAACGTATGTTGTTGCCAGCAAAGGTATAAATCCGATTGCGGGGTCTGATCGTGGTCTTCTCTGTCTGCTGACAAAACTCACGTTATGGTAACACATGTTCAAACACATGTTCGATAAGGCACCTTTCATTACTCTTGCCGCAACATTGTTCTTTTTTCTAGTCCATGTATATGTTGCAGGTGATCGTTAGAGACCCCCAACCTATGTATTGGTGCAGAAATATGAAAAAATATCCCATGAAGTATGAAAGACTGAAGTTTTAATGACATGTGTTACCGTAACTTGTGTCTGTTAGCAGATAGTGAAGACCCCAATCAGACTGCACAGTCCGATTTGGCTATTGTGTGCATGTTCAAAGACGCATTTTCCTTTGACAACCATTTCATTTAAGGTATGTGTAATACAAAATGAAAGGAAATGAGCCGGGGCACAGCATTTCCTACAACTTACATGTGCGCCCAGCGAAGAATCAGATCAGAATGCACATCCATATAGTCTAACCAGAGACTTCTCTTGTTGCGACCCTTAGCTTTGCCAACGCATCATGGCAAAATATACCGGATCACATTGCCATAAATTATTTGATGCATAACTGGGCTAGTGTTTATAAAGTATGTTTTTGTGTCACATTTGGTCAATATATGGCATAACAAATGTATATTATAGTATATTCCCCCAAAAAAACATTTATTAAGCCAAGTAAGAAGCTTTTTTTAGTGTGTTCCGGTAATTACCAGTGTGTTCTGGTGTTTTCCGGTATTTCTACGAACCGGGATAAAACTACATGTACTTGGGGGAAAATGATCGGGGAGGAAACGTCTTGGGAGCAAAATGACTGGGGGAGGAAATGGTTAGCGGGAGAGACGACTCGAATTCATCTGAGGTTATGGCCAAATATGACCAACTCAGTATAAAAAGGTAAATAGATATGAATGTCATTTGATGTGTCACCAGTAACAATTCCGATTCCGAGATTGTCCTAGAGATGAAGCTAAATTTGAAGATGTCAGACCTGGTGCAAGACCATTTTTGTACTAGATTTTACACTAGTTTTACAATGTCAGTAATATGTTACATGGAAAATACCGGCTGTAGAAAATAAATGCAAAACAAAAAGAATCCCGGGCAAAATTTTCGTGACCGAACATGTTTTATGTGACTGCGGATTGGGACGAACGGGATGTTAGCAGGAGTACAGCGACTTATTCTAACTTAACACATCTTGTTCATGATATATACTATTCACCAAGTAATCTTATGTGATGCTAACAATTAGAAAACCTTTGAAAAACGTCTATGTTCATTACTACGCTTCAAGTTGTCTTTACCTGTTTACTATGACACCGGTCAAGCGACGGTGCGTAAATTTACCGGAACGTTCCGGAACGGACCCTTTTTCGGTGCACACTAATGTCCGGGAATTGTCCGGGAAATGTCCGGGAATTCGCCGGGAAATGTCCGGGAAATTGGAGGTAGTGGTGTGTTGTCGCTAACATCTCCACTTCGGGTTGTCAGAAATTAATAAAATTAAAATAAATAAAATTTTAAGCTCCATTGTAAAAGATTATTAAAAAATAATTTGCTTTTTAAACGTTTTAGGGGTCAATTTATTTAGTTAATTTGTCCGGGAAATTCTCGGATTTTGTCCTGGATTTTGGACTAGTGGTGCGTTAACCCTAATATCTCGACTTTAGGTGGTCAGAAATTTATAAAATTAGTATCAAATAAAAATTTTAGCTCAATTTCAAAAGCTAGTTAAAAACTATTTTTCATTTTGAATATTTTAGGGGTCCATTTCTGAAGTTAATTTGTCCGGGAAATTCCCGAATGTGTCCGGGATCTTGCGGTAGTTGTGCGTTTTCATAAGATCTCGGTTTGTGGTGATCACTTATTGATAACAATTGATATATGTTAAAATTTTAAGTTCAATTCTAAAAAAATATAAAAAAAAACTCTTTATACACCTCAATGAGGCAGTTCTAATGAGTACCCACAACCCGGATTGTATCTAGGATGCCGGGGTATTGGTTCGTTTTCCTTAATATATCGACTTGTGAGAACGAAAGAAAGACTGCACACCCCTTGTAAATCCTACTTTTCTCTAAATATAGTTGGATTTACATGGGTTTCCATTA
The DNA here is from genome assembly GCA_963580285.1 of Lucinisca nassula. Lineage (NCBI taxonomy): Eukaryota > Metazoa > Mollusca > Bivalvia > Lucinida > Lucinidae > Lucinisca > Lucinisca nassula. Next base: position 126,571,335 of record OY757016.1, on the reverse strand, counting down.
CACAGCTTTCTATGATGTCACACATGTTGCTGCTCACAAGACGGACACTGCCATTGATTTTTTGATGAGTTCAGACCTAAACATATTCTATAAAACCATATTTTGCACTTACGATTTTCACAGCAAATCATGTTATCAATATACTCAGGCATTTTGCAGAACCACCAGACTGGAATTTTTACGATTTTACAAGGTAAATGAATGAAGTCTTTCTACTTAAACAATCCAGGTAAGCAGCACACGCCAACTTATTATGAGTTAAAGCAATTAACACATTTTTAATCTCGTTAGAAAATTAATGGCCCGTAAAATCGCTCAAAGTCCGTACACCTAATTCATCGTCAGGAAGAAATGGATGCGCTTAAATTTCGTTGTTTAAGCAAACAGTATAGAACCAGATCAGATGTCGCATTTTGCGGCCGAGATCAGACGCCAAGTTTTGCAGCGTCTGAGCATCATGGTCCGTCAAATCAGTCAAAGTCCGTACATCTAATTCATTGCCAGCAAGAAATGGATGCGGTTAAATTTCGTCGTTGATTAAGCAAACAGTGTAGACCGAGATCAGACGTCGCACTTAGCGGCCCAGATCAGACGCGAAGGTTTGCGTAGCTACTGACCATAATGGTCCGTCAAAGTCCGTACCCCTAATTCATTGCTAGCAAGAAATGGATGCGGTTAAATTTCCTCGTTGTTTAAGCAAATAGTGTAGACCCAGATCAGATGTAGCAGTTTGCGGCCCAGATCAGACGACACGCTTTGCAGCGTCTGATCATTTGAGTCTACACTGTTTGACTATGTCCCACAAATGGGACGCTAGGCATATATGGATTAAATATCTGGGTTAAATATCTGATCTGCCAGTGGATCTACACTATCTGCCAATGTCCCACAAGTGGGACACAAGGCATATATGGGTTAAACCTTTGATCAAGATCTACACTGTTTGCCAATGGCCCAACAATGGGGTGCTAGGCATATATGTGTTAAACCGTTGACCAAGTTCTACACTGTTTGCCGTAATTAAAGATTCTTTGAGATCTTCTATAAATTAGTCATGTTGTGTGCACTCATTAGAACTGCCTCAATGAGGTGTATGAAAAGATTTTTTTATATTCTTTTAGAACTGAACTTAAAATTTTAATATATATCAATCGTTATCAATTAGTGATCACCACAAACAGAGATACTATGAAAATGCACAACTACCCCAACATCCAGGACACAACCGGGAATTTCCCGGACAAATTAACTTCAGAAATGGACCCCTAAACTATTCAAAATGAAAAATATCTTTTAATCATCTTTTAGAATGGAGCTAAAATTTTATTTGATACTAATTTTATTAATTTCTGACCACCCAAAGTTGAGATATTAGGGTTAACGCACCACTAGTCCAAAACCCAGGACAAAATCCGAGAATTTCCCGGACAAATTAACTAAATAATTGGACCCCTAAAACGTTTAAAAAGTAAATTATTTTTTAATAATCTTTTAGAATGGAGCTTAAAATTTTATTTGATACTAATGTTATTAATTTCTGACCACCCGAAGTGAAGATATTAGGGATAATGCATCACTACCCCCCATTTCCCGGACATTTCCCGGACATTTCCCGGCGATTTCCCGGACATTAGTGTTCGCCCCCTTCTTCCCCGATTTTAAAATTCCCTCCAAGAAAGGGAGGCTCTAGACATTTGATGTGCCGTTAGGCTGTAGCTATATGCACATTCGACAACAACAAGATCCCCAACAATATCTACGGACAATCACGGAAAGAACCGGGATTTAGTCAGGTGACCATCTTCAGCACGAGGAACACGGAGAGCTGACCACGCTACTATAGGGTTCGCCGGCGTGACGTCACTGCCCGTAGCAACCGATAGGCCGCCATTTTTGAGGTGAAAACAATAACAGAGCGACCGGCAATTACCCTTTAGATCGCTGTCAATTACATTGAATAAAATCGTTTTTTTTTAACCTGAAAATGCATGTTACTGTAAGTAAAAATGATTAAAAGTAAAGAATAACGAGGCGGGAAATTTCCATTTAGTGAAATAACAGCTGCCTGATAACCGATGTCTACGGACTAGTGTCAAGTGTTGTGTATTCGGAGGTGTCATGGACTCGGGAAATATACTCTATCCAAGTGTCAAGGTAGGTTTGACATTCTGTTTATTGTCAAAATAACACAGATCAGATTGCTAAGAGGAGCTGTCTGATCGGAGTCCACACTGTTTGTCTGTAAAAAATCGTTGACTGCCGGTAGCTTTAAGTCATTTCTGCAAACAGTGTGGACCCAGATCAGACCGCTCATCTGATCTGGGTCCATACTGTTTGCATGTCATATGTCATTTCTGCAAATAGTGTGAACCCAGATCCGAGGTTATGCCAAGGCTAGGGGGACAGGCTAGTTTGTTAGTTCATTTACAAGGTACACATTCTAAAGACCTTGTTGTTGTTTTGACCTTTAGATCAGAGGCATTCATTTTAGGACCCCTGTTTATCTTCTTTAGCACACCCAGTAAGGAGGTTTTTTTTTTCTACACTTTAAAGTTATTTACAATCAATTTCTAAATTTAGTCACCCATCCAACACCTGTGGTGATGTTCCAAGGGATCGCCTCGGTGCAGAAATGTTGTTGAAAGGGAGAAATACGAGCACTAGAGAGAAATCAACAGACAATTTTACCAATAGAAAGGACAATTTCAGTTCATTATCAACAAAGCATGGCCCAAAGAATAATGTATTGTGAATCAATTACCTGTTATAAAATGTTCACTGCACATGTAAACATATTTTGATGTAGGAATCCAGTCTGAACCATCAGCGTTCTGGCGACTGCAGGCCCTTATCCACCGAGACCGTCTCTCTGGATGTTTTTCTCCATTTGGGAACTGATAGAACGATAGCTTTTTATCCAGTTGTAAATGATGATTTGTACAACCACCTGCACTACAGATTTTTGGCATGTTTTATCACAATTGTAAGAAATATGCTAGTGACTTGGGTTTTATTTACACTATTTGCTTATTCAAAATGGCGTTTGTATTCACCCGCGTGCTCGTTGCTATCACGTGACAAACGAAAGTACCCGGATGACCGGCGAACCCTATCGCCACTTACCGTTCTGCAGCCTACCAGTGTGCTTCGAGTCTACTCAAGCCGGGGCTTTGGGATTGGTAAGTACCATTTCATATCAATGGCGCTGCGAGAAAAGAATTGGCGCGGGTGAGTGATGTACTTTCAATTTACATAAGGTAAGAATTTATTTTTAGCTGCATGCTTGTATTTCCTTCGACGGAATCGGCCTATTCCGTCGAGGAAAATACGACCATGTCAATCCCATGCCATCTGTTTCTAAAATTGATTTAATCTTCCGAAATATGTTCTAAAATGTTAAAATAATTATTTAAATGTCCATTTCAAACCTAATTTTTTAATATATTTAGGGAAATATTTCTTTATTTTCTACTTTCGTCCATGCACCATTTCGGCTATCTTTCGCACACACACCCTTTCGGCTATTTTAGTTTCTCATATTTTGTTTACTGTTGAAAACGAAAGTAGTGTCAGAAATAATTTTTTATACGTGAAAGGAAGTTTTTACAGAAAATTTCAAGGTAATTTAGTGATTTATGGCCCTTGCTTTCACGTTTTGAACGTGTAATTTTGTCGTTACCTGTAACGATAGAATTATACGTTCCGGATGGCTTTTTCAGACTAAAACCTGCATTTAGACATTTTTTTTTTTGTTTATTTGGCGTCGAATACTATCACCGATGTTGTCGTCTAATTATATCGACGATTTATTTTTTCACTCGTCGACAACGTTTTTTCTCAACAGAGCGCCAATTTTTGATCTTGGTTATAAGAGCGCCAACGTTTGATCTTGGTTTTATAAAAGCGCCAATTTTTGATCTTGGTTATAAAAGCGCCAATTTTCATCTTGGTTATTCAAGCGCCAAATTTAATCTTGGTTATTCAGCGCCAGTTTTCATCTTGGTTTTTCAAGCGCCAATTTTCATCTTGGTTTAATATTCAATCGCCAATTTTCATCTTGGTTTTTCAAGCGCCAATTTTCATCTTGGTTTTTCAAGCGCCAGTTTTCATCTTGGTTTTTCAAGCGCCAATTTTCATCTTGGTTTAATATTCAAGCGCCAATTTTCATCTTGGTATACACAAGCGCCAATTTTCATCTTGGTATACACAAGCGCCAATTTAGATCATGGTTATTCAACTGTTTTATATTTTTCTCTATATCTGTTCTCTTACATGTCTTAGCCATTTTCCTACCTTGCATTTTTCTTCAGCTCATTTTTGCCTTGAATATAGCTTTTCATTATAAAAGGGGGAGAGATTATATGTGTATTGTGTTACGAGATGGAATAGGAAACCTCTCTGGTGCTTATGCACATCTAAATTATTTTAGTAGATATATGGTAGGGCGGTGTGAGTGAAATATTTTGGGTGAAATATGGTACGCAAACTATGCGGCTCCATGAACAAGTCATGCACATATCATACGATGTATGCATGAGTGGTTTATAGAGAGCTGTTTTTACAATACAGGGGGCCGCTAAAAGGCTGAGTTCTATAGAATTTGCCTAAAAATCGCCTACCGCCAAATTGTGCCATATATGATTTTTATTCCCGTCACGTGTTGTGTGGGTGTTCGTTTTGACAGGAGTCATGTCATTGATTATAGGGTCGTTTCATCAATTTTTCCTATGGGAAATATACTATTTGAAGGCAAATCCATTATCTACTCGATTTTGCTATCTGGCTTTGTTTGTGGCCGGTATCTCCACTTCCCCACGAACAAAGCGAGGTAATACGAGTGGGCATGATTTTCCGGTAGTATTCATAGATATATAAACCCTGAAAAAAAGCGGATACTTTAGCAGCAGGTCAAGTTGTAAAGAGTAAACACAACATTGTGACGGGGAAATAGAAAGTATATTGAAAGGTATGTTAAATCTATGTTTAGTATTATTTTTGTATGAACATGCTTGTAGGTTTTGGAGGGGTTTACTTCTAGTATACCCCAACTTTCTGAAGCCTATTCTGAGTTCACTGTTGAGGCCTGTAGTGATTAGGCTACTAGCTTTACCAGCTAGACGTCGCAGGATCGATCCCAGGCTTCTCCAGTAGTAGAATGAGTCTTTCTAAGTGAGGTCCTGTCTCATGCTGACCCTAGATGTTGGTGAGACGTAAAGTTTGGACACCCGCTCATTCTGGATTCATTTAGGCTTTTAGACCCCTTTTGTAGAATGTAATTAATAAACGCCGGGTCACTTGTTTGATCCATGACTTGTGACTAGCTGTGGTTAGAAAACCGTGGTTCCGTCCCAATATGATATTAGGTGTAGAGGGGACGTAAACTTAAGACGGGTTTAACCACATCTTCATCATCAGGGCAAACTCATACAAGAGCCTGTTGGGTTATCCGTGATGATGAACCGTAATGAATTTTATTTATAAGCATGTTCACGTTGATTAGAAATAATTTTGTTCAAGAAGAATTAAGAGTTCATTTTGTAATGATGCCGTTTTTGTCTGATAACTCAGTTTGTGCATGTATGTACATATAAAGAACGTGATGATGATAAGTGGGAGTATTTGGTCGCCACACGTCATAACGGCCTGAACGGCGGGGATGACGTCAGCTGCGTCATCGGCGTCGCGAGGACGGTTGTGACGGGGTGCCTACCAAATAGAGAGAATTTACGGCAAACAGTGTTGGCCCATATGAGACACTAACAAATGTGTGGATTATAGATGAAAATCTTCTGTTGTAGTTTCTATCTGTTATTAATGTATTGAATTTGTGAATAGCTATATTTGTGAGCCGTGTCGCGGAGAAGGATATGAAATAGAGATTGTTATGTTTCCTGTAATTGGCAGCTGACCAGGTAGCGCAAAGGCGTGGTCTGTTCAATTGCCTCTTACTTGTGATAATGTAGTGAGCACAAATTTGATGAGTATTATGCTCAGTAGTAGTGAGCATTAATTGATTTCTGTAGTGCTCAGTAGGGAAACATGAACGTTGAGTATTATTGTGTCAAGCGCTGGGTGCTGATAATTTGATGCACAGTCAAGTTGAGTTCTGCTGTACGGTTATTTGTCGCATGCACTAATCAGCCTGTATGTCTGGTCGGCGCATGCGCAATAACGGTATATGCATGAACATATTCTTACTTCTCCGGGAGGGGGATCATGATATAGCATGTATGTTTTGTGACTCGTTTCTAGTCCCGTTATCGTAATTTGCAGGCATAACAATGTGTGACCTGCTGCTCCCTGCTTCATAGCAGCAGGTACTGGTACGACGCTAGGCGTTAGGGTCCAGCAAGGGCGGACAGACCGCCGTAATCAGCGCCTACCAGGATAGAAGCAGATTCTTCTAAATCATTGTTCGTTGTAAACAAATGTGATCATGGAAGAGGTCAACTTACCTTATTTGGACGATCACTAAACGTCTGATCAGCAAACGTGATCGCTAATCCTAGGATAATCAACTATGTTGATAGACTAGTTTTACTAGTTCGCGAGAGGAAGTGTCACGCGAGTGGGGGATTCACCCCAAGTTATAAACTGGCCAGTCGCGTTTTGTGTTGATTCTTTTTTTTGTTTTTGTTGTTGTTTTTGTTGTTTGCTTCTGTAGGTATTCACGTCACCCGTTCCGAGCACAGAACAGTGTTTTGCCTTCGGAGCGGACGTCGTGAGTTGGCTACAGAAGCAACAAATTGTGATGTTTTGTGTTAGTGAGTGTTGTATGTAGATACTGTAAATAATTCATGTCATTCATTTAACATCTTTCTTGTGCCTTACCCCACAGCTGCCCGTACACCTGTCAGAGATCACCCTCGGTTGTCTTGTCAGCATGGGGGTTTGCGGGACGCCGTAAACCCACATGTAACATTTGGTGTCAGTGAAGTGAGGATTTGATCTCTGGCTGGTGTTCCCGGCTGTGGAACAGCACATTGATACTCTGAATCATCAATTTAAAAAAAAAAAAAATGTATTGACAGCCACATTTAGAAATTAACTTGAATCTTCCTTCCTGCGTTGATGAAGTGCGAAACCCATGTATTCAACTGAATGGATACTGACAAGTCGATAATTTCTGAGCAGGAAGGCTAGGCAAACCCCACTTTTTCTTGGTAACGAAAAATTTAAGTAGACCCCACTTAATTGTTACCTGACATTCTACTAAGTTAAATTGGAGCTACTAATTGATCTTACCCACACATGGTTCTGACGTAGTGACGTTAACAATTTATTGACGTTGACATAACGGTAGCGTTAATATTTACGCAGTGGCTTGAGGTTAGGTATGACGTAATAGAAACATTAATGGTGACTTGTTATGATCGGAGTTTTGTAATGTGATAAAACTTCGGATTGTAGCATTTTACTGTAAACGTCGTCAGTTTATGACGTCATATTAGACTACCAGTACGCAACGTCATACTGTGCTGAAAGCATTTGACATTTCAAATCGCGTGTGCTTTAATAACTAACGTTTTAGTTAGATTAACGCGTATAACACATATCTTAACGTTTTAGTTAAGCCCATTCAATCATCACTGATCATAACTGATCAGTTTATAGTGGTTTTGATAGTAACGTGAGATTTACGTTATCAATAATGGAGCGTTTAATGCAAATGGGAAAGGACTTAGGTTATGAGGGGAAGGAGTTACAAGGTTTTGTTAAAGAGCAGCAGGATATTGAGCGGGCAGAAAGGCAAGAGCAAAGGGATTTAGAAAGGTTAAGGTCTGAAGAAAAGGAAAAGGAAAGGGCAGAAAAAGAAAAGGAAAGGGCAGAAAAAGAAAAGGAAAGGGCACATGAACTAGCTATGTTGAATGTTAATAAGGAACTTGAAATGGCACGCATTAAGACTGAAAGGGAGGCAAAAGAGATTAGTGAGGCCCATTTAGAAAAAATAAAACATGGGTTTGAGCTACAGCACCAAGAATTAAGGAATCAGTTAGAAATGCAGAGAGCGAAGCTCGAGCTAGAATTTGAAAAGCAAAAAGCTGAGAAGGTGGCGCATGCCCGGGATCCTAAGTTACCTTATTTTGAAGAGGGTAAAGATAAAATGGATAGTTATTTATCTAGGTTTGAGAAATATGCTACGGCTAATAAATGGGATAAGAGTGTTTGGGCCGCGTATTTAAGTGCATTGCTCAAAGGGCGCGCACTTGATGTATATGACCGGTTGTCAAATGAGGATGCGGCGGATTATGAAAAGTTAAAGGACGCTTTATTAAAGAATTTTGACATGACAGAGCGCGGATTTAGGAAGCAGTTTCGTTATAGTAGGCCCGAGAAGTCAGAAACGTTCATACAGTTCAGTAGTAGACTGAGAAGTTATTTAGAAAAATGGCTTAATATGGCAAAGATAGAAAAATCTTTTCCGGCTGTCTGTGATTTCATGGCAAGGGATCAGTTCCTGGAGTCATGTAATAGAGAACTGTATGTGCATCTGAAGCCAAAACAGTTTGGTAATTTAGATGAAATGGCTAGGGAGGCAGATTTGTTTGCAGAAGCGCGCGGGGGCGTATATAGTTGCATTAATAAGGGGCAACGCGATAATAGAGGCGCAGCGCAGGGTAAACAGGACAAAGTTGACTCGAACAAACCGAGTGGTAGACCGGATATCAAGTGTAGCATATGCGGTAAGGGGCATTTAACAATTAAATGTTTTAAGAACCCCGACAGGAAACAATTGTATAGCGCAGAGGTAGGAGCAACTGGAGTGGGGGATAGCGGTGTTAAAGAAAATTTTAACACGCGCGTAGAGACTCAAGGTTCTCAGGTTAAGAATGAGAATACGCAGAATGTAGGTCGTGGTTATACACGTGGTCGTGGTAATTTCAGAGGGTCTTTTCGCGGACGCGGTAAAAATAATAGCACACCACGTGGCGCAGCACACCAAGTTAGTTTTTGTCAGACAGAAGTAACTAGGAAAGGTGATGAGATTGGAAGTATTTTTGAAAATAAGGTTGGTGATCCTTTGATTTCGGATAGGGAGGAGTGTAGTAAGGAAACTAGGGAAGGTGTCTGTTACTTCTTAAAGGCAAGGTTACCGACGGCACAAGGATTGGTTAATAATAAAAAGGTGGTTGTATTAAGAGATACTGGGTGTACAGGCTGTGTCGTTCGGAGAAGTTTGGTTTCGGATAGTCAGTTAATAGGGAAGGAATCAAATGTTACGTTGATTGATGAATCCACACAAAGGTATCCTTTAGCAATGATTGACATTGATTGTCCTTTTTTCACTGGGAAAACTGAAGCTTTGTGTATGGATGATACGTTGTACGATTTGGTTATCGGTAACATTGATGGATCAAAACTTCCTGATATGTCTCATTTCTCAGCTGCGGCTGTAACTAGGTCTCAAACTAGGCAGGATGAGAAGCCTTACAGAAAACTTAAGGTTCCCGATCAGATCATTAACGATGACAAGGAGGCTTTCAAGCAAGCTCAGGTTGATGATCCAACTTTGGAAAACATCAGGAAAAGGGTTGTATCTGGGAACAAGACTGTGAGTCGTGGTTTAAACCGAGGTGAAACTAGGTTTATTGAGAAAAAAGGGTTGGCATATAGGGAGTTCACCAAGGGTAACAAAGTCTCTTTCCAACTTGTGGTCCCTCAAAGTTTCCGAGGAAAGGTGTTGAAACTGGCTCATGAAACGCTTATGTCTGGACATATGGGTATTAGGAAGACATTGGATAGAGTTGTAACTGAGTTTTACTGGCCCGGTATTTGCGGTGATGTCGCTAGATTTTGTAAATCTTGTGATATTTGTCAGAGAACTATTCAGAAAGGTCGGGTCACTAAAGTACCTCTAGGAAAAATGCCATTGATTGATACGCCATTTAAGAGGGTGGCAGTGGACATAGTTGGTCCAATTGAGCCTCGATCTGATAGGAAATCTCGGTATATTTTAACCATGATAGATTATGCGACAAGGTATCCAGAGGCGATAGCTTTACCGAGTATTGAGACGGAACGTGTCGCGGAAGCGCTTATTGAAATGTTTAGTAGGGTTGGCATTCCTGATGAAATGTTGACTGATTGTGGATCACAGTTTACTGCTGAGGTAATGAAGGAAGTCAGCAGACTTCTTTCTCTTCAACAGTTAACGTGTAGTCCGAGACACCCAATTTGCAACGGACTGATAGAGCGTTTCCACGCTACGTTAAAGCAGATGTTACGTCGCATGTGTGCTGAACGTCCAAAAGATTGGGATAAATATCTTCCAGCTTTATTATTTGCGGTAAGGGAAGTCCCACAAGAGTCTTTAGGATACTCCCCTTTTGAGTTGTTATATGGACGTAACGTCAGAGGTCCAATGGCAATATTAAGAGAATTATGGGCTGAAGAGGTACGCGATGAGCAAGTTCTTTCGACGTATCAATACGTTATTGAGCTTAGGGAACGGTTAGAGCAGACATGCAAATTAGCGCGTGATAATTTAAAGAAGGTTCAGATTAAGCAGAAAGCTTATTATGATAAAGGCGCGAGGTCGCGTAAATTTGACGTCGGCGACAAAGTACTGTTGTTACTACCGACAGACAGTAATAAATTATTGCTTCAATGGAAAGGTCCTTATGAAGTGGTTGAGGTAGTGAACAGAATGGATTATAAGATTGACGTCAATGGAAATGTTAACACATATCACGCTAATATACTGAAACAGTATGTTGAGCGTCAGACTGTGACGTCTCATTGTCTGATCTCTAAACCTATGATGTCGACAGACAGTCATGACGGAAATGACGTCGACGAGTCTTCATACGAAGACAGCAGTTTTCAAACTGCAGAGCAACCAGAAAGTGACGGAGACGTTAGCGTCTCACATACACTAACGTCAGAAGAGAGTGAGGAAACAGAGGAGAGTGAGGAGACAGAAGGGCTGAGAGAACAGCGCCTTGCAGGACTGACATGTCAGACAGACCAAATTATATGTACCACATTTATGTCAGAACCTGTGAAATCAATCAAATCCGTTAAGCCAGAAAGGCCACCTCCAGTGAGATTAAAACGATATCCGTTTTCTAACAAACAGCAGAGTGTCAGGGGAACAGGAAAATTCTGGGGCAAACCACCTTGGCTTACTAGCTAAATTTTACTTAAGAAAATTTGGGGGCAGACTACCTTAGTAGGTAATTCTTCGCACGGTTGTTGTGTAAATAGCTGTCTTGTTTAGATAGGTTCATCCTATTCCATCTCTGTACACAAAGAAAAAACATTTCTGATTGTTTTTTCTCCAAAAGGGGAAACCTTTGTTACGAGATGGAATAGGAAACCTCTCTGGTGCTTATGCACATCTAAATTATTTTAGTAGATATATGGTAGGGCGGTGTGAGTGAAATATTTTGGGTGAAATATGGTACGCAAACTATGCGGCTCCATGAACAAGTCATGCACATATCATACGATGTATGCATGAGTGGTTTATAGAGAGCTGTTTTTACAATACAGGGGGCCGCTAAAAGGCTGAGTTCTATAGAATTTGCCTAAAAATCGCCTACCGCCAAATTGTGCCATATATGATTTTTATTCCCGTCACGTGTTGTGTGGGTGTTCGTTTTGACAGGAGTCATGTCATTGATTATAGGGTCGTTTCATCAATTTTTCCTATGGGAAATATACTATTTGAAGGCAAATCCATTATCTACTCGATTTTGCTATCTGGCTTTGTTTGTGGCCGGTATCTCCACTTCCCCACGAACAAAGCGAGGTAATACGAGTGGGCATGATTTTCCGGTAGTATTCATAGATATATAAACCCTGAAAAAAAGCGGATACTTTAGCAGCAGGTCAAGTTGTAAAGAGTAAACACAACATTGTGACGGGGAAATAGAAAGTATATTGAAAGGTATGTTAAATCTATGTTTAGTATTATTTTTGTATGAACATGCTTGTAGGTTTTGGAGGGGTTTACTTCTAGTATACCCCAACTTTCTGAAGCCTATTCTGAGTTCACTGTTGAGGCCTGTAGTGATTAGGCTACTAGCTTTACCAGCTAGACGTCGCAGGATCGATCCCAGGCTTCTCCAGTAGTAGAATGAGTCTTTCTAAGTGAGGTCCTGTCTCATGCTGACCCTAGATGTTGGTGAGACGTAAAGTTTGGACACCCGCTCATTCTGGATTCATTTAGGCTTTTAGACCCCTTTTGTAGAATGTAATTAATAAACGCCGGGTCACTTGTTTGATCCATGACTTGTGACTAGCTGTGGTTAGAAAACCGTGGTTCCGTCCCAATATGATATTAGGTGTAGAGGGGACGTAAACTTAAGACGGGTTTAACCACATCTTCATCATCAGGGCAAACTCATACAAGAGCCTGTTGGGTTATCCGTGATGATGAACCGTAATGAATTTTATTTATAAGCATGTTCACGTTGATTAGAAATAATTTTGTTCAAGAAGAATTAAGAGTTCATTTTGTAATGATGCCGTTTTTGTCTGATAACTCAGTTTGTGCATGTATGTACATATAAAGAACGTGATGATGATAAGTGGGAGTATTTGGTCGCCACACGTCATAACGGCCTGAACGGCGGGGATGACGTCAGCTGCGTCATCGGCGTCGCGAGGACGGTTGTGACGGGGTGCCTACCAAATAGAGAGAATTTACGGCAAACAGTGTTGGCCCATATGAGACACTAACAAATGTGTGGATTATAGATGAAAATCTTCTGTTGTAGTTTCTATCTGTTATTAATGTATTGAATTTGTGAATAGCTATATTTGTGAGCCGTGTCGCGGAGAAGGATATGAAATAGAGATTGTTATGTTTCCTGTAATTGGCAGCTGACCAGGTAGCGCAAAGGCGTGGTCTGTTCAATTGCCTCTTACTTGTGATAATGTAGTGAGCACAAATTTGATGAGTATTATGCTCAGTAGTAGTGAGCATTAATTGATTTCTGTAGTGCTCAGTAGGGAAACATGAACGTTGAGTATTATTGTGTCAAGCGCTGGGTGCTGATAATTTGATGCACAGTCAAGTTGAGTTCTGCTGTACGGTTATTTGTCGCATGCACTAATCAGCCTGTATGTCTGGTCGGCGCATGCGCAATAACGGTATATGCATGAACATATTCTTACTTCTCCGGGAGGGGGATCATGATATAGCATGTATGTTTTGTGACTCGTTTCTAGTCCCGTTATCGTAATTTGCAGGCATAACAATGTGTGACCTGCTGCTCCCTGCTTCATAGCAGCAGGTACTGGTACGACGCTAGGCGTTAGGGTCCAGCAAGGGCGGACAGACCGCCGTAATCAGCGCCTACCAGGATAGAAGCAGATTCTTCTAAATCATTGTTCGTTGTAAACAAATGTGATCATGGAAGAGGTCAACTTACCTTATTTGGACGATCACTAAACGTCTGATCAGCAAACGTGATCGCTAATCCTAGGATAATCAACTATGTTGATAGACTAGTTTTACTAGTTCGCGAGAGGAAGTGTCACGCGAGTGGGGGATTCACCCCAAGTTATAAACTGGCCAGTCGCGTTTTGTGTTGATTCTTTTTTTTGTTTTTGTTGTTGTTTTTGTTGTTTGCTTCTGTAGGTATTCACGTCACCCGTTCCGAGCACAGAACAGTGTTTTGCCTTCGGAGCGGACGTCGTGAGTTGGCTACAGAAGCAACAAATTGTGATGTTTTGTGTTAGTGAGTGTTGTATGTAGATACTGTAAATAATTCATGTCATTCATTTAACATCTTTCTTGTGCCTTACCCCACAGCTGCCCGTACACCTGTCAGAGATCACGCTCGGTTGTCTTGTCAGCATGGGGGTTTGCGGGACGCCGTAAACCCACATGTAACATTTGAGCTAGAACTGAGGGTTTATGAAATATTTGCAGTTCTGTAACTTTGAATGGATATCTATATATAGCTGCATGACATTGCTAAACTTGGTGTATTTCTTGTTATATAGTTTGGCTACCTTTATATACATGTAACTGGTAGCTTTTAGCTTGTGCTATCTTTTCAGTTTACCCCGCGATTTGCGTCGGTCACGCAACACTGTCCTTAGTATTTTATCAAAATGAGCTTTTGGCAAAATTAATGGCTATGTGCTTTACCTTTATTTTGCTGTAGAATGATTCATCTTTTCCATGACTTGTAGAAAATGAATATTGGTTTCTTTTTCCAAACTAAGATTCAAGATCTTGCTTGGCTTTATTCGAACCTTTCTTGCTGAACTTAGTACAGTTAATTTTGCATGATAAACAAATTTGTGTGTGCCCTTGCATTTGTAGCTTTAATGCTGAACTTTCGAGGCTTATCATTTTTTCGTGTGGAACTGTTTCGTGGCTCTGTTAGGACTTAGGGTACAGTAACTTAGTAGTCATTGTATGGCACACCTATGTATTTTGGGCATTGGCTTTGTTTGTTTATTTGGAAGCAGTGTTCTGTGTATGTGTATATGGAGGCTGGTAGAGCTTGTATGTTGACCAGCTGATATGTCCGCATATGCAGAATAGTGCAGGTATTAAAATATGCACTGTACTGGTTAACGGCTCAAGGCTGAGCTTGCCCAGGAAAAGTGCTGTTAGGTTGACTGGCTGGCTCGACATTACCTTAATATTGCCTAGACCTTAAAATATTAAATTATGTCTGTTTTATTGCTTTGTGTCTTTGGATGGGGTACCTATGAAGCATTTGACTAGTCCCCAGGACTGTCTGGTTTTCTGTAGGTGCTCCTTCCAACACTACACAATGTGCTGGCTATCTCTTCATTCTGATACATTTCTGTATGTTACATGCTACCTTGTAGAAATCTGAATATATCTGTTTATGCACTGTGATATGTTCAGGGCATGTACTAAAAGACACTGTAGATTTATACATTCTATCATTGTCTGTATGTCAAGGTTCAGTTTTTGAACCCCTCCACTGCGTACTTGTTTTGTCAACATTTCTGAGGAGCTCCTTCTCAGAATTTGATATGAGAGCGGGAATGGAGTATGACACCTGGATTATTTGTTTAAACGATGCTCTAATATCCAGGCTTGTCCTCATTGGCTACTCCATTCTGTCACCCCTTTTTGACTTCATATAAAACAATGTTCAGTATTAAACAAAAACAGCTGCTCTCTATCTTATTATTTGTACATAAACTGTCAGATCTGGAGAGCTCGGTGATTAGTATTAACTCTAAATTTGAACTTGATCTGGAAAAAAGATTTGGGTATGTTTTGTCGCAAGGGTCCTGTTTCCATTTAAAAATATATTCATAATGTAACAATTTATTTCCAGCAGAATCTAAAGGTCGTAAGTATAATTAGTATATTTGTTATTAGTTCTAAATTATTCCAGGCTTTACTTTAAATGTGTATGCTAAAATTATCTTGTATGTCCACTTTTGTCATGTGCCTCCTGTAAACAAAGCATGAACTACAGATCATATTTCATTGCAACAGTTTCTACCACATATTAATCTTTGTCTTGTCTTTTGAGTATTTGTTTTATCATGCTGGTGTGTGCATAATACCAGAGTGATATTTTATCATGCATGTGCAGCAGTACATGTTCATGTGTGA
The DNA here is from genome assembly GCA_963580285.1 of Lucinisca nassula. Lineage (NCBI taxonomy): Eukaryota > Metazoa > Mollusca > Bivalvia > Lucinida > Lucinidae > Lucinisca > Lucinisca nassula. The sequence continues at coordinate 126,555,767 of OY757016.1, read as the reverse complement.
TATGTTTTAATATTTTTGTCAGGCTGGTGTATATGGTACACCAGAGTGATATTTTGTCATGCATGTGCTGGAAGGGTACATGTGTGATATTTATTTTATTACTTGCCATCTTAGTCTGACAGAACGTCTCGACGCTTTGCTCGTCGAGTCAGACTGCGAGATGGCGAGTGCTTTGTCATGCTGGCGTATATATTGCGCCAGAGTGATATTCTGTCATGCATGTGCACGAAGTACATGCGTGATGTTTATAGTGCCAGTGTGATATTTTGTCATGCATGTGCATAAGGTGCATGTGTGATATTTGTAATGCCAGTTTGATATTTATTCATGCATGTGCATGGGTAGTACATGTGTGATTTTTGCCATATATGAAATAGTTGTTAATTGTGGTAGATTCTGTTCTGTTTGTTTTATATTAATATTTGAACATACTATACACTTGGGAGCAATATTTGTTATATGGAACAAGCAAGCTAAAAATTCAGTATTTCCAAATTACACATATAGATAAAAATTCAGAAGCTTGTTCTCTCTGTTTATGTAAAGCATACACATTACAGTGATTCTTGGATATTGTTCTTTTATTAGTTTTAATTATATTTTTGTGTTATTTCTACTTAACAGTGATATTTGGTCATTACACTGTTAAAATTCTTTATTTGTAATTGCTAGTCGTATATTTAAAATCAACCGAGACTCCAGTGCTTACATTGCTTATGTTGTCCCTTAAGGTGCAGCACTTTGTAGTCCCTTGTTACTGACAACTTGTGTGCAGTGGATATGTATAGTTCTGTAAATTACTATCAGCTCAAAATTGGTTTCTCTATGCATTTATATAACAAGATTGTCTCACACTGCTTATTCAGTAAATCATTCACCATTCTTAAGTTATTCAGGCCATTTACAGAAATCCATTCCATAAATGCTTATTACCTTTAATCAAGCTATTCATAGTGGTCAGCTCCTCTAAAACCTTTGATAAGTTCATTAACCATTTATATTAAAAGTTAAGAAATCTCTAGCTTATTAGAAATTTTATTAATAGAGCTTGTTTGTTACACTTGCTAATTTCTAAATTCTATGTCCTCTATTGAGCCTCCTTTTTCATAAAAGGAGGCGTAGTAAAGTAGAAGTAAAACAAAGATCAGGAATTGATACAATTAACTTACTCCATCCATAAAAGACACCAAAGGGAAAGAAATACAAACATTAAGCGACCAGACCATAATGGAAACCTAAACAAAGGAAACCATTTCGATTCCTGTAAAATTTTAACAATAATTTCATGTGCATATAGCTTTCTTTAGCCACCTCTAGGTTCTTCATAAAAGGAGGCGAGTGATGTGCCGTTAGGCTGTAGCTATATGCACATTCGACAACAACAAGATCCCCAACAATATCTACGGACAATCACGGAAAGAACCGGGATTTAGTCAGGTGACCATCTTCAGCACGAGGAACACGGAGAGCTGACCACGCTACTATCGCCACTTACCGTTCTGCAGCCTACCAGTGTGCTTCGAGTCTACACAAGCCGGGGCTGTGGGATTGGTAAGTACCATTTCATATCACATTATATGATATCACAAAAAGACAAAAAAGTGTAAATAACTCCTTTTTACAATTCAATGTTATTAAAACATGTTTTTGTCATCCAATGATTGTTTATTATCGGTAAAGAAAACTTACTTTCGCAGAAAAAATTTCCTTTCGCGAAAGCGGTCTCCCTATTTGGTGACAAGAAGTGACAAGAGGTGACAAGAGGTGACAAAAAGTGACAAGAGCTATTTTATGGTGACAAGAAGTGTTAAAACACATTTGCGACCCTTTTTATGTCCCCGGTAGCGATAGCGGGGATATATTGTTTTTGCCATGTCTGTTTATTTGTTTGTTTGTACGTGGACAACTTTGACGTTGGCCATAACTTTTGAACCGTTTGAGATAGAGCATTCATATTTGGCCTGAAGGTTCCTTGTGACAAGACCTTCACATTCATGCAAAAAAATTTGACCTGTGACCTTGACCTTCGACCTACTTAAAAGAAAAAAATAACATTGGTCATAACTTTTGAACCACTTGAGATACAGCCTTCATATTTTGCATGTATGTTCCTTGCGGCAAAAGCTTTACATTCATGCAAAAATTTTGACCTGTGGCCTTGACCTTGACCTTTGACCTACTTAAAACAAAAAAATAACATTTTGGTCATAACTTTTGAACCGTTTGAGATAGAGCCTTCATATTTTACATGTAGCTTCCTTGTGACCAGAGCTTTACATTCACACAAAAATTTTGACCTGTGAATTTGACCTTGACCTACATAAAAGAAAAAGTTAACATTGGTCATAACTTTTGAACTGTTTGAGATACAGCCTTCATATTTAGCATGTATGTTCCTTGTGACAAAAGCTTTTCATTCATGTCAAAAATTTTGACCTGTGACCTTGACCTTGACCTTTGACCTACTTGAAATAAAAAATAACATTTTGGTCATAACTTTTTAATGGTTTGAGATTTTTGAACCGTTTGAGATACAGCCTTCATATTTAGCATGTAGGTTCCTTGCGGCAAACGCTTTACATTCATGCAAAATTTTGACCTGTGACCTTGACCTTTGACCTACTTAAAAAAAAACATTTTTGGTCATAACTTTCCAACCGTTTGGGATAGAGCTTTCATATTTGGCATGTAAGTTACCTGTGATTAGAGCTTTTCATACATGCAAAATGTTTGGACAATGACCTTGACTTTTGACCTACTTAAAAGAAATTGTTCATAACTTTTGAACCGTTTAAGATAGAGCCTTAATATTTTGCATGTAGGTTCCTTGTGACAATAGCTTTACATTCATGCAATTTTTTTGACCTGTGACCTTGACCTACTTTAAAGAAAAAATATTATTGTTCATAACTTTTGAACCATTTAAGATAAAGCTTTCATATTTGGCATGTAAGTTTCTTGTGTCAAAGGCTTCCCACACAAACAAAAATCTTGAACTGTGAGCAACTTTGAATATGCCCGGGGACATGTTCGTGTTTCACAAACACATCTTGTTAAAAGTAAAATATGATTTATTAAACATTTTTTGCAAGCGTTTGAACTCCTTGTAAGACTCCTAGATTTATGGACATCTCGGTCCCTAACAAACTCGGCCCCTGACAAACCCGGCCCCTGGCAAACTCGGCCCCTAGCAAACTCGGCCCCCATTTAACTCCGTCCCTAGAAACCCAGTCCCTAGCAGCATTTAGGTCCTAAAATACAATGTTTTTGTTTCTGAGAATCAATTTGGAAGGTGGATAGGTAGTTTCACAGAAAGTTTGAGCATATTTATCGTTTTTAATACGAAACCTTATCCACGATAAAAGATCGCGGAAACCCATGCTGTAATTGGGACGGTGTTGGAATTGAGTGTGGCATCACGAAAACATGCCTATATATTTTTGACCACCTGCAACCACACCTTTATACAGTAAAACTGTGGTTTACAAGGGTTTATATCAACATATGTAATAAGCAGTTTCAATCGGCGTTTACACGTGAAGCTGACGGTGAGCTACCATCAAAAGGTACAAGTCCGTTCCCCTCTATGGGGGACATAACAGTTGACCCCTAAGGGGTCGCAAAACTGTTGGACAAGCTCAACATACATAAGGCATCTGGGCCTGACGGTCTGCATGCCAGGGTGCTTAAGGAATGTAGTGCTGAAATATCTCCCCTGCTGGCCTTTATTTTCAATGAATCACTTGCTCGGGGCACTGTACCAGATGACTGGCGACAAGCAAACGTAAACCCGGTCTTTAAGAAAGGAGAAAAATATGATGCTGCGAATTACAGACCGGTGTCGCTCACATGCATCTGTTGCAAAACCCTGGAGCATATATTAGTTAGCAACATTAACAAGCACCTAGCCTCTGAAAGCATTCTTGCTGACTGCCAGCATGGTTTCCGAAGTCGAAGGTCTTGTGAAACTCAATTAGTTCAGTTCTACCATGACATAGTGAGCAATCTGGATGGGGCCATTAATCGTGGCCACAAACAGACTGACCTGATCATCATGGATTTTGCCAAGGCCTTCGACAAGGTACCTCACAGGAGGCTATTGTACAAACTAGATCATTATGGGATTAGAGGATCCACACTTAAATGGGTTAGCTCATGGCTCTCTGGACGCACTCAACAAGTTGTACTTGACGGCCAAGCGTCGGATCCAGTCCCTGTTTGTCCGGTGTCCCACAAGGTTCGGTACTTGGACCGGTCCTTTTCTTGATATTTATTAACGATCTTCCTGATAATATCAGGTCATCTGTTCGCTTGTTTGCTGATGATTGTGTTTTGTATAGGAACATATATACTACTTCTGACTGTCTTATCTTACAAGATGACCTGGATAGCCTAGCACGTTGGGAGGCCGATTGGCAAATGAAGTTCAATGTGGCCAAATGTCATTCAATGAGGGTGTCACGGCACCCTCCAGACAAGCAGACTAAATTCAACTACTCATTACATCAGCATACATTGGAACATGTCCAATTCGCAAAATATCTTGGTATCACCATTACTGATAATCTTGATTGGGGTCAACATATTTCTGAGATTACCTCTAAAGCAACTAGGACATTAGGGTTTCTTAGACGTAATTTGGCTTTTGCACCTAGGCAGACAAAGGGTGTTGCATACAAAACCTTGGTTAGACCTCAATTAGAGTATGCATCACCTGTTTGGCATCCCCATGTTAAAACTCAGGTTCAACAGGTTGAGAAGGTTCAGAGGACGGCTGCCCGATGGACCTGCAGGCGATGGCGGAACAGAAGCAGTGTTGGTGAAATGCTCGATGAGCTGGAGTGGCCATCCTTGGAGGCCCGTCGCGAGCAGTCCTCTTTAACCTTCTTTTATAAGATACACTCTGACACAGTGTCTCTTAATAAAGATAAATACTTGACCCCTGTGACTACTTCAACTCAAACAAGGGCATCAAAACTAAACAACAGTCAATATCGTAGGTACCAGGCCTATAGTGATGCCCTGAAGAATTCTTTCTTCCCTAGAACTATTCCTCAGTGGAATAGTCTTCCCACCTCTGTGGTAAATGCCAAAACTGCAGAGGAGTTCAAAGCCCGCATGGTGTAGATTGGGATCCAGAGGTGTGCGTTTTAGTACACCTCTGAAAGCAGATTGTAAATAGTTTTAAGAACCCATCCAGTGGTTGTGTTTTTTTTTTTTGCTAAATTCTAAATTTAGCGCACCACCCAACTGAGGTAATGGCCAAGTTTGACCGACTCAGTATATGAAGATAGATAGATAGATAAATTGTTGGTTCTTGTAAGAACCGCCTCGTCGATGCCGTTTTTACAAGTACCCAAATCTGTTTGCTCAAAAACATAGGTTGTTGGTACTTGTTAGAATCGCCCTGTCAATGTGGTTCTAACAAGTACCCAAAATCTATGTTTATAGCAGAAATAAGAAAAATATGTTTGTTTCATCTGAAAAATTTCATATTTGGGTGGTGAAAAATTCAATATTTTAGAATAGGCGGTTTTTTTGTGATATTAACATTTCCAGTGTAAAACCAAAATTGTAAACCTATAGAAAACAACATTCGCCTCCGCCCATCGAGGCTTGGAGAAATAGTTTGGGCTGCATGATGATTCTACGCAGAGCTGAATCTGACCACACAGGAGTATGCATAGAAAGACAAGCCCTGTCCAGGCAAAGCGGTGTGAGTCAGATCGTCCAATGCATATATGCCTTCTGGTTTCATCGGGCGGCAGGGCTTGAGAAGTCATTTCATACCAATGTCGGGTAAAAGCCCCACAAAATTGGAAGCAACGTCTCCAAAATGACCTAAATAGTGTTGGCTGTGTCGTCAAACCCCAATTCAAACAAACAAAAACATATAGAAAACAATTTAGTTCATGATATACATGGTTCTCCACGATCTTATTGTGCCTTGGCGACGTTCATTACGAAAATACTCCTACACAAATACATTGTCATTTTTTTGGCCAAAAATGGAAATTTTAAGATGAAAAATTGTGATATTTTTCTTATTTTGCTTGAAACATAGATTACGGGGGCTCGATAGAACCGTCGAGCCACCTCGACAGTTCTTTCGAGGACTCACAATCTGTTTTTAGCAGATATAAGAAAAATAATGTTTTGAGAAAGGAACTTAATTTTCTGCCGTTCATGAAAGTATGAATGACAGCGTAGCGCTAGCAAAGTTTATATGAAGCCCTTCGGTGTTAAGGTAGACTTTGCAGGCGATCCGTTGCTTTCATACTTTATGATTTGGTTTTGTTTGATTTGAGGTTTAAAGTCCCCGTCAACACTGTAAATGCCATTTTGGAGACGTTGCTTCCAATTTTGTGGGACTTTTACCCTATATTGAGATGAAATGACATCTCAAGCCCTGCCACTCAATGAAACCAATAGGGTTTATAAACATGGACGGACCGACTCGCACCGCTTTGCCTGGGCATGCTTTGATCCTCTAAGCGATTTACCAGTACTGGTGTGCGGGTCGGTTTCAGCTCTGCGTGGAAGCATCATGCAGCCCATATATTTCTTCAAGCCCCGGCGGGCGGGGGCCGTCATACTTTCATGAACAGCAGAAAAATAAAAAAAAAATATTTTTTAAGTGAACACACAAGTACCTTCTGGGTTTAGGTCGGGTAAAAGCCCCACAAAATTGGAAGCAACTTCTCCAAAATGACCTATACAATGTTGACGGGGATGTCAAACAATCAAAATCATTGGTATTAATAGAAAAAAAAATGCTAATGGCTGTGGAATGGTCAAACCCTGCAAATGATAATGAAAACAAAATGGTTCAATTTTTGTAAGTGCGCAACAGAACATACTACTAGTGTCTTTTTAGTGGCAGAGATGTAATTACACGCCAATCAATCAATTAGTTTATTAATTAGATCGGAAGGTGAGTGGCAGTGGACCCACAGCAGTGTGTCATACACTGGTTCAATCAACGGCATGTTTCATTGGGTTACTCATAATTTCATCAAAATGAGTTCAAAAGGTAATTAGGCATATGTACATTATACATGACTGACGGTTGTTTTTAAGGTAACCGGGCGCCATGGGCACATAGGGGCTACCCCCAGTTCGCCATCTTGGATTAGTTGTAGGTACTGCTCTTTTCCCTAGGCTGCCAATATGCTGACTCATGTCTGCTTGACAGTTATCAGCTAGCCGATTGGGAGTTAGGTGACTTCTTTCGCGGAGGATGTGAGAAGTAGGTCAATCCCACCTCCCACATCCCCCGCTCAAGATGTCATGTAGGCACAGAACGCACCCAATGTTAAGCGTTTGTCCTGTAAAATGGGCAGTCCTCTGGCGGGGTTCGAATTTTGAATGCAGATGCAGACCAATGGTCGGGCTCTAGAATGCGGTGACACGTTGCCAAGTCCGGCTGCAAAATGTGTCAGTACACAGCCCTTGTCTCATTATCGGTTTTGGCTTCCATTAGACTCTACCCCCACCCCTGCCGTGGTAGAGAAAACGCCTATGGACACGGTGCTTGTTAAAGGGTGATAATGCATGTAATTTTGAATTTTGAACGGCGGCCAAAAGTGAGCCAGGAAGGGTTACTATTAGACCAGCCAATTTCGGCTATTGCAAAATGTCCTAGTTCCCGTGCTCTACCACCTTGAGAACACGCCTATGCTGTGTCGCCACCCCCCAGGTCTCTACAAGGATAATCTTGGTAGTACCATGTACTACTGGCCCCTAATTTCGTCGCGTTGGGATGTCATATGTTGGTATTTTGGTTGTTGCTTTTCTCTTAGTTTGTAGTTAATCCAGCCAGTCAGTGTGCAGTTGGTGACTTCTATCGCGGAGGATGCGAAAGGAGGTCAATCCTATTTTGCTTCTTAGCTTTTCAGTTTCTGAAAAGGTGATGCTTTCATCGACGTAGGATGTCGAGTTCTTATAAATTCGTAAGTGGGTCAATTTGGACCGCTTACCTGCAAGAAAAATTATGATTAGTGTGTATTGGAGTTAGGGTTAGGGCTAGGGTTAGGGTTAGGGTTAGGGTTACATAAGCCTAAGTTTAGACTTGTCTATCACCGATGTGTTGCGTCGGCGGAGCACTCATAAGTGCAAAGTAAATGAGCCGCAACCACAGTCATACACTGGTTCAATCAACGGCATGTTTCATTGGGTTACTCATTATTTCATCAAAATGAGTTCAAAAGGTAATTAGGCATATGTACATTATACATATGTCTAACTGTTGTTTTTAAGGTAACCGGGCGCCAAGGGCACATGTCATGTTTTAGTGTTTTGGTTGTTGCTTTTCTCTTTGTTTGTAGTTCATCCAGCCAATCAGTGTGCAGCGAGTGACTTCTACCGCGGAGGATGCGAAAGGAGGTCAATCCTATTTTGCTTCTTAGCTTTTTTAGTTTATGAAAAGGTGATGCTTTCATCGACGTAGGATGTCGAGTTCTTATAAAATCTTAAGTGGGTCAGTTGGGACCGGACCGCCATGTTTGCATATCATTATCTCATCCAAAGTGAAGGAAGATATCATAGTAGGGATATATGGGTTGTAACACAGTATGGATTAGTTCTAATTGTGTGTGGTAATGTTGTAGCCCTCTTTTGTTCAGGCTCAATGTGGTTAGGCTTATAATGTTTACGCATAGGCGTGTCTTTTTAGTGGTGAAAAGTTTTATGGTTTGGCAAAGGCGAGTATGCAGCTAACCAGCCATTGTGCAATTTCGCTTTTATTTCATTTTTAACTGTCGGTCTAAAAGGCTTTTTTAAGGGTCTTCCTGTGTCCAAATCCCTATCAAAATTGGTCTTTACCGTTGCCCCGCCTATTAAATTGTTTTGTACTTGACCTATTCCAGAAATGTATGCTCCGTTCTGACAGCTATGCTGTCTTTGCTTCCCATATTTCCGGATTCTATCAGGAGGGTTTCCCCAAGGGGGCCGCAACGAGGCAGCCTTCTGGGCACCCAGCTGATGACTTCTCGGTAGCTGTCCTACACGAGGTATGGTGGGCTTCCCCATCAAGGATCCCCGTGTACCTGCAAGAGAAATTATGATTAGTGTATATTGGAGTTAGGGTTAGGGTTACATAAGCCTAGGTTTAGACTTGTCTATCGTCGATGTGTTACGTCGGCGGGAGCACTCATAAGTGCAAAGCAAATGAGCCGAAACCACGGCGCCCCGCTTCGGCTCAACCGGCTCTAGTCCAAGTCATGTAAGGTAGGGTCTGTAAGGGGTAGAAGCAGTGCTCATGTAACCACTATATAAGTATGTGTGGGTTTTGTGCCCCCCCCCCCCCCCCCACTCATGCAACCGAGGACTCCGGGCCACAAATATGTGAAATGGTTTGATAATAAGTCAATTCCAACACTAATATATACATATTCTCATTTTAGGGGCCGAGTTTGTCAGGGGCCGAGTTTGTAGGGGCCGAGTTTGCTAGGGCCGAGTTTGCTAGGGCCGAGTTTGTCAGGGGCCGAGTTTGTTAGGGGCCGAGATGTCTGTCACCCGACTCCTATGATGCGCTGCAGCTAAGTAATCGAACCAGAGAAATGTAAACGCTCGCATGCGTATTAAAGCCTGTAAATGACTACATCCCTATCATAAACCAAATTATTTATTGCAACATGACTAGGCAAAGGATTTTTCATGCCTGAAAATGAATGTCATACAATATAAGACACTAGAACATCAATTAACCACTAGAATCATATCAGGGCCGTCTTCAGGTTTTCTTCAAGCTGGTGACAAGAGAATGTACACCATTTGTCTCACTGTCACACAAAATTCCAATAAAATGTGTATAGAGCTTAGCAGAGATTCATATATCAGGCTGCGCATATGCGCAGGCTGATTCAAGTCTTTTCTAGGCTCACATGCTCGACGACGCTTCAGTGCCTCTTCAGATTTTTTTTTGGTCGGGAATAAATTCAAGTTAATTTGGTGACAAGAAAATTTTACACGTATTAAATGCTATACTATATTTCTCCATCACATATAATTATACCCTCAGCAGAGGAAACATAACGGACTGTGCATATGCGCAGGCTGATCCAAGTCTTTTCTTGCCTCTTCAGATTTTTTGGGGGTCGGGAATAAAGTCAAGTTAATTTGGTGACAAGAGTTTTGCATGTATGAAACGATCTATATTTCTCCATCACATAAAATTATACACTCAGTGGAGAAAACATACCAGACTGCGCATATGCGCAGGCTGATTTAAGTATTTTCTAGGCACACTTGCTCGATGACGCTTCAGTGCCTCTTGTCGGGAATAAAGTCAAAATACCTGTATGTGATAATCTACTCTATTTCTCTGTCACATAAAAGTTCTAGAAATGTATAAAGCCACCCCAACACACACACACACACACACACACACACACACACACACACACACACACACACACACACACACACACACAGCAGAGATCAGCGATTCGGATATAGCAGACTGCACAGGCTGGTCTGAGTCTTCTCTGGGAACACATGCAGAGAGAGAGAGAGAGAGAGAGAGAGAGAGAGAGAGAGAGAGAGAGAGAGAGAGAGAGATGAAGAGAGAGAGAGAGAGAGAGAGAGAGAGAAAGAGCGTGCGTTTTAAATAGACAGAATTTAATCATTAGAATAAGATTTAATTTGAAACATATAAAAAATTACTGCTTTATTTATTTATTTATTCCGTTATTTTCATGTCAAAGCAATGAATATTTTAAATAGACAGAATATAATCCTGACAATAAGATTTAACTTTAAAAAATACTATTTTATTTATTTATTTATTTATGCTCTTGTCAAATCTATGATTAGCAAGCGGGGTCAAAATAATATGTCCACCTAATGCTAATAACACAAGCATGTGATTAATCAACCGAGATAACTCAATACTGAGTGACGGCAATTATCTTAATGAGTGGCGCACGCACGATTAAGGAAGGATGGAAGACTTCTATCCCAACTGCTTGGTTGTTTTTATTGCGGTTTAACGGCCCAGTCAACACTATTTTTGAGCCGGTCAGTTCATTTATCCATACTTCGCTCAGAAGGACTAATATGTTCTATAAAAGAGTTATCCTTTGGAAGCAAGGAATACAACACAGAAGAGAAAAATATGGAGTGTACATGTTTTCTGGGCCAGACTAGCTAGTTTCGGTCAATTAGGCCTCATCAGTGACCCTCAGATATTTTCAAAATTCCACAAAGGAATCAATGGTCCCAAAGCACAAGAAAATATAATCTACACTTTGCTGTAGGGCAGGGAGACGTTTTACCGCCGCCACACATTTCCACACACCAGCTGTAGTGAAGTTAAATATGTTCTATAAAAGGGTTATCCTTTGGAAGCAAGGAATACACCACAGAAGTGAAAAATATGGAGTGAACATGTTTTCTGGGCCAGACTAGCTAGTTTTGGCCAATTAGGCCTCATCAGTGACCCTCATCAGTGACACCTGCACAGGCAAAGCGGTGAGAGTCAGATCGACCGTAAGCCTTCTGGTTTCATTGGCTGGCAGGGCTTGAAATGTCAGTTCATTTCAATGTCAGGTAAAAGTCCCAATAAATTGGAAGCAACGTCTCAAAAATGACCTAAATAATGTTGACAGGGACGTTAAACACCAATTCAAAGTAACAAAAATCATAATGGGTAAGCCCATTTTTCTCTTTATAAAATAGTCACCAAATAGGGAGACCCCTCGAAAGGAACCTTTCTTTCGCGAAAGGAAGGTTCCTATTTGGACCAACCGCCCATTTTATACATTTTTTTATTATTACTTTTTATAGACACATCCAAACACTACGTCATCGCTCAATAATACTATTTGCCGGGACGTACCGGTGGTGGGCAAAACACGTATTTGGCCGTTTATCGCCATTTGTAAATGCGATGTTATTTTCTGTAAACTTGTATTTTGTTTGGACTCGAAACAACAAATTTGAGCTTTAAACTTTTATAATAGTCATTTCTTAGCTAGTAATTATTGGTTTCTAGAAGATTTGAGGATGTTTTTGATGATAATTACCTGTTAAACTTATGCAGATAACGAGGCGGAACGAATGACTAAATGCGGAAGATGCATGAATGAACTCTAAAATATTTATATCTACCCATTTAAAGTGCAATTCGATCGATTTTCTGTGACAGTCAACTAAAATATGCCCGTTATGGAACCAGGGGCTTTTTGCCAACCACGAAAGATCATTATCGGAAGGAAAAGTAATTTTGCGCATGCGCAATGACAGGTAAACAAGGTCACGTGTCAAAACATTGGATCTGTCTATATTTTCACCTGCATATCGAGTTTGTCATCGAATAAAAACCATTTTGAAAGTCCTTTGATTACCTTGTGGAATAATATGAAACTTAAACATTGTTACATTTTCTATCTATCTATCTATCTATCTATCTATCTACTGATACTGCGTCGGTCACATTTGACCATTACCGCAGGTGTACATTACATACACTCCAGGTTTGCAGGATGAAAGCCTACACAGTAATCATGTAATTACGGTAGGGATCTTTAACCTGCACAGGGGATGGTTCTCCCTGCACAGGGGACCTCCAGTTAACGTCCCGATCCGAAGGACGGTGCACTTTATGACATTCATCCCTGCAAATGATGCCAATGGAGCGTGTTCGGACACCGAAATTTTATCGCCGCTGCCGGGGATCGAACCCGGGGCCTCTAGCATCAGAGGAAAGTGCACTAACCACTGAGCTATCACGCTCCACATTTTAGTACCGTCTGTGAAATAGTTTGGTGTAAGTTGAACATTATTGGATGTAAGACTCTGTACCTTGGATATTTTTACCGTCCACCAGATCAGATTGACCCATATTAACTTGAGGCTTTTAATACATCTTTGGTTAGGATATGGATAGGAGGGGACTTCAATTGTGGTGATATCGAATGGAGCAACCAGCAGGTACCCCATGGGTTATGAATCACTTGCGTAGGGCACTGTACCAGATGACTGGCGACAAGCAAACGTAACCCCGGTCTTTAAGAAAGGAGAAAAATATGATGCTACAAATTACAGACCGGTGTCGCTCACATGTATCTGTTGCAAAACCCTGGAGCATATATTAGTTAGCAACATTAACAATCACCTAGCCTCTGCATTTTTGCTGACTGTCAACATGGTTTCCGAAGTCGAAGAACTTGTGAAACTCAATTAGTTCCATTCTACCATGACATAGTGAGCAATCTGGATGGGGCCACAAACAGACTGACCTGAATATCATGGAATTTGCCAAGGCCTTCGACAAGGTACCTCACAGGATGCTATTGTACAAGTTAGATGGATAAGAGGATCCACACTTAAGTGGGTTAGCTCATGGCTCTCTGGACGCACACAACAAGATGTACTTGATGGTCAAGCGTCGGATCCAGTCCCTGTTTTGTCTGGTGTCCCACAAGGTTCGGTACTTGGACCGGTCATTTTCTTCATATTTATTAATGATCTTCCTGATAAAATCAGGTCATCTGTTCGCTTGTTTGATGATGATTGTGTTTTGTATAGGAATATATATATACTTCTTCTGCGGACTGCCTAATCTTACAAGATGACCTGGGTAGCCTAGCACGTTGGGAGGCTGATGAAGTTCAATGTGGACAAATGTCATTCAATGAGGGTGTCACGGCACCCTCCAGACAAGCAGATTAAATTCAACTATTCACTACATCAGCATACATTGGAACATGTCCAATCCGCAAAATATCTTGGTATCACCATCACTGATAATCTTGATTGGGGTCAAAATATAATGCCACTGAGTACACAAAGCTATATACTAAGGTTCAGGAGAAGGAGGTTTTTGAAGTGTTTTTACCATTAATGGGATGATGATGATGATTTCGTGTTTAACGACGCGTCATTCCGCTTTGTGGGTCATAAGCTCAAGCGGTTAATGGTTAAACGGCATGAATTACCATTAATGGGCATGGCAGCCTTATTGTTCATGTGAACTAGTTTGTGTTAATTGATTTTCATTTTCTTGTTCTTTCAAGCTTTCATATGAAAGTTGGTTACAAATGGCCCAATTGTTTTTGAGGAAAACAAGTTTAAATTTTCATAGCTAAATGACCTTGGGCCAAGACCTTTGGCCAAGGTCAAGGAACGACATCGACCTTGGATATAAATGCAGTTTTATTCAATAATCTAGTTTGCTGCATTTACTAATTTTAAGATCAGAGGCTGCAGTAGTTTCCGAAAAATACTCGGATTTTGCTTTTTTCTTTACAGAAAAATGTTCTATGAAAGGGTTATCATTTTGAAGCGAGGAATACATATCGCAGATGTGAAAATAATGGAGTGTACAAGTTTTTCTGGGCCAGACTAGCTAGTTTTGGCCAATAAGACCGCATCAGTAACCCTCAAATATATATATATTTTTTAATTCCGCAATGGAATCAATGATCTCAAATGAACAGAAATATAAACTACACTCTGGTGAATCCTTTAATTGTTACCGAATTCGGGTTACGGACCTTGACGTGAATATGTCACGGTGGTCCAGGGGTTATCACTTGAACAAATTATGACTGGTTTGAGTCCCCAGTGTTACATACCAAGTTTCATGACTATTGAAAACTGGTTCCGCAGTCTGCAGGAGGAGAGCTTTGAAGTTTTTTTATTACTTTATAATGGCATGGCGGCCAGCTTGATCATGTGAACAATCTTTCTTTCTCCTGTCGCATTGAGCCCCGCGCCTGCCCGGGGGGTAGAAATATGGCGGCTGCCTTCGGGAGTGTGGCAGAGTGGTAAGACCCCACCGAAAACAGTCCCATTGCCGAGACCACCCGGTGCCTCGAAATAGGTGGCTGCCTTCAGCTTCTGTGGCAGTTGGGTAAAAGCCTCCAACATACAGAACAATCGTCCGTTCGACCGGTATTATTTTGTAATTCAATTTATTCAAATGCATCTTACCAAATTTTTATACAATTCACTACGCGAGATCTATCCTTTTAAACCTTTCCTATCTCATGTTACTACCACGCTTCATTTGTACGTGTATCATCATTGCTGGTGGGTCGCGCACCACAAAGAAGAAACCTCATCTGTATATGTTTGTACTGTGTATGTGTCACTTTTTCATGCTCCTTCACTCTGCACATCAAACAATGAAAGATGCATTTTTGTATACGTTATTAGATAAGTAACTTGTCATTTCATGTTACCCCAAAATTATTTTGTTACACCAAAGTTAACAGAATCAGATACTTATCACTAAGTTCTTAAATGTACGTCATCATCTAACACAGCTTATTTCTTTATTAGCTTATAAAATCCTTTGTTCTTTCGGAAACTTATCACCTCAATAATTTCTTATCATAATCGTGGATCTCATATTTAGCAAAAGATCTCCTATTTTCAGAGCCAAGCTTTTATTTAAGCAAACGTTTTCGGCCTCCCTTGTCTGTAGGGAATAAAATATACAGGTCACTTTCCTTCTGTAGTGAATGGGGATGAAATTCCTTGTTGAAACAGGAGCCACTTGTTTGCCGTGAGTGGCGTCTCGTATGCTGGAAGAAGGTATCCTGATGATTGAGAAAAGCCCAGAGATCTCCAGCTTTTCAACACATCATTTTGGCCCATATTTCAGATAGAAGAGGGGTTTGGGCTAGATCCGGCCTGAATCAATCGGCTCAGTCGTGCCAAGCTCTAGAATCGCACAGCTTGTCCTTATCTTCTTTCTTTCTTTTTTACGTATCTTTATGGTACAAACCGGGTGTAATTTGTCTTTTTCCTCTATCTTTGAGTGTTATTTGATGGGCGGCGGCTGATGGATCAATCGGTGGGCTTGTACTGGGGAAATTCAGCAGAAACTTCTGTGAGGGAGAGAATATGGGTGGGGATGGGTCCCAACTGTTCCTCATTTTTCTTTGAAATCTGGGTGCATAGTTGGGAATCATAAAACAGAAGTGGAGCGGAAGGACTCTGGTCCTGTCATCGAGTATAATAGCAATGTAGCCTTGGCGTTGGAAATAGGAGATCCATTTCCATTAAACGTCCCCTTGTAGGGCTCCAAGGAGGGTGGGGCGCATAGCTATCGAATCATAAATTTTCACCATGGGATCCAACACAAGGAAAAGAGCTTTTTTAGATTTATCAGATGACGACCCGGAACCGACTACTTTCAATTTCAAAGCAAATGACAATTTCGCTCGATTTTTAGTGATTTCGAGCAAGGAAGATAAGGCCGTTACAACTCTTTCTCCGTTCGTTATTGAAAAGCAAATAGAATCATTGATTGGCACACCAAAAAACGTCAAAAAACTAAAAAATGGCACACTTTTAATAGAAACAAACAGAAAATCCCAAACCGAAAACCTCCTGAAAGTAAACAAATTCTTTAATATGAACGTCTCTGTCACGGAACATAAAACACTCAACTCTTGTAAAGGAATTATCCGTGACAGAATGCTAAAGCACGAATCGGAAGTCAGCATAATTGAATATCTAAAAGAACAAGGTGTAACGGCATGTAAAAGATTTAAAGTAAAAAAAGACGGAAATCTGATTGATACAAATACACTTCTACTCACTTTCAACTCTACTTCCTTGCCGAAATCGCTGAAGATCTTCTACAGGATAATACCGGTCGAAATCTAAGTGCCCAATCCTCTGCGTTGTTTCAATTGTCAGAGGTTTGGGCACCATGAAAATGATTGTACTGTCCCTGACGGATCTGTTTGTGAGAAGTGTGGTGGTACCGACCATCATACTACCAACTGCAAGAACTCTCCAAAATGTGTGAACTGCGGAAAAGATCATTTGTCTAAATCCAATGTCTGTGAAGTTTGGAAAACGGAAAAAGAAATCATGAAAATTAAAGTTACACAAAACGTCACCTATTTGGAAGCAAAGAAAATACAACAAAACAAACCAGAAAACACATTCGCAAAAGTTGTCCAATCCCTTGCCAGCAAACCTGAAACAAAAGAAACCTCCACTCAATTTAACGAAAAAGATTTTGAAATAAAACCCCATTCTAAAGTAATTACCTCTACTGTTAAACCAAAACCCACATCATCACAATCTACATCGTCACAACCTACATTGTCACAACCTACATCTACTCATCATTCTAGATCAGAATCTAGACAAACTTCACAGACCAGTTCACAACCCAAACATTCTAGCAGATCTCACTCCCGATCCACGTCGGGGACAGCAGATCAAAAAGAAAAAAACGGCAAAGAAAAGCATAAAGGATCAAACCCAAACAGTAAAGGGGCGTCTGCTGATCCAGTAAAACTGGCTAATCAGTACGGCGCCCTTGAGGACATGGAGTTGGACCATGATCCCTCCACGTTCTTAAAGGCTAATAATAAAAGATAAAGGATTAAATTCCTTGTTTTAATCTTCTCTCCATTCAAACATGGATAAGAAGTCAATAATTCAATGGAATTGTCGAGGACTGAAAGCCAATTTTAACGAACTTTTAATTTTAACTACACTTTTTTCTCCTAATGTCATTTGTCTCCAAGAAACTTTTTTGAAAACTTCAGATAATATTAATTTCAAAGGTTACAGTATGTACAATCATATCACAACGGATAATCAGAAGGCATCAGGAGGTACATCAATCCTGGTAAAATCTGATGTTCCTCATAGGAAAATAGATGTAAACACTAATTTACAAGCTGTTGCTGTAAACGTCACTTTATCCAAATCCATTACGATTTGTTCTGTCTACCTTCCACCACACTATAATTTTTCTAAACAAGAATTAGAAAATTTAACAAATCAATTACCTAGTCCTTATATATTATTAGGAGATTTTAATAGTCACAGCAAATTATGGGGTTGCTCGGATACAAATGACAAAGGAGAAATCATAGAAAATTTTATTGCTGAAAATGATTTATGTTTATTTAACGATAAACAACCAACATATCTTCATTCTCCCACAAGAAATTATTTTGCTTTAGATCTTTCAATTTGCTCTCGAAATATTTATCTAGATTTTGATTGGTCTGTTGTGGACGATCTCCATGGGAGCGATCATTTTCCGATAGTAATTGAAGAAATTGCATCGACCCATGAGGATCGTCACCCCAGATGGAATTTGAGTAAAGCAAATTGGGAAAATTTTAATAAATTATGTAATGAAAAACTCGACCCTGAACTTTTTAAAACTGCAAATGATATACAAGATTTTACTGATGAATTGATTGATATTGCTGAAAAATGTATTCCTAAATCCTCGACTTTTTCAAAAAGAAACAAACCTTGGTTTAATGATGAAGTTAAAACTTCAATCAATAAAAGAAAATCTGCATTACGAAAATTCAATAAACAACCAACAAAAGAAAATCTTATCCATGCCAATCACATGCGAGCTAAAGCTCGCAAAACAATAAAATCGGCCAAAAAAGCATCTTGGCAGCAATACGTCTCCAA
This sequence comes from Lucinisca nassula, assembly GCA_963580285.1. Taxonomy (NCBI): domain Eukaryota; kingdom Metazoa; phylum Mollusca; class Bivalvia; order Lucinida; family Lucinidae; genus Lucinisca; species Lucinisca nassula. The sequence goes on along the minus strand of OY757016.1, from coordinate 126,537,350 downwards.
ACTGAATACCAGAACACCAACTAAGAAAATATGGGACATGATTAGAAAAATTAGTGGCAAAAACAAATCAAATAAACATGTCCATATCAAATCGAACGGAAATATATGTTCAACGGCTAAAGACATTTCCAATGCCTTGGGGGAAAATTTTCAGAAAAACTCCTCTAGCTTAAATTATTCAAAATATTTCCAAAATATTAAACAAGAACAAGAGAAAAAGAATTTAAATTTTTCCTCATTAAATCACGAAAAATATAATTTACCTTTCACTACTAAAGAATTATTAGATGCTCTCCATAAATCTCATGATACTGCTGTTGGTCCTGGTGACATACACTATCAAATTTTAAAACATTTACCCAACAAGGCATTGGAAACATTATTAAATATTTTGAATGATATTTGGATCACTGGAAAGTTCCCCGAAAACTGGAGAAAAGCTACCATTATTCCTATTCCGAAACCTAATAAAGATCATACTGAAGCCACTAATTACAGACCTATTGCTTTGACAAGTTGCTTATGTAAAACAATGGAGAGAATGATTAATGATAGGCTGGTTTGGTTCTTAGAATCAAACCAGCTTATCACTAAATTTCAAGCTGGTTTTAGAAAAAACAGCTCTACTAACGATCATTTGATTCGCTTAGAATCATTTATACGTGATGCCTTTATTAAAAAAGAACATGTCGTAGCTGTATTCTTTGACCTAGAAAAGGCCTACGATACCACTTGGAAGTATGGCATCATGAAAGATTTACACACATTGGGCCTTAAAGGCCGATTACCACTTTTTGTTCAAAATTTCTTATCCGATCGAACATTTAATGTTCGCTTAGGAAATACATTATCGGACACATTTGATCAAGAACAAGGTGTACCACAAGGTAGTATTTTATCACCAACCTTGTTCAGCATAAAAATTAATAATATAGTTAAATGTGTAAAAGACCCAGATTGTTCGCTTTTTGTTGACGATTTTGGAATCTTTTATCGATCCAAAAATATGGAAACCATTGAATTTAAACTGCAAAGGTGTTTAAATAATATAGAAACTTGGGCAACAGAAAATGGTTTTAAATTTTCTAAAACAAAAACTCAGTGTGTTCATTTCTGCCAAATACGAAAGTTGCATTTAGATCCTGTACTGACTATATACGGCAGTCCAATTCCAGTCGTCACTGAGGCGAAGTTTTTGGGTCTTTTATTCGATAACAAATTGTCTTTTATTCCTCATATCAAAGCTTTGAAAGCTAAATGTTTAAAAGCTCTTGATATTTTAAAAGTCCTGTCCAGTTCCGACTGGGGAGGAGATCGCACTGTTCTTTTAAATCTGTATAGATCGTTAATTCGTTCCAAATTGGACTATGGTTCCATAGTCTATGGTTCTGCTAGGAAATCTTATTTAAAATCTTTGGATACTATACATCATCAAGGTTTACGTTTAGCACTAGGCGCCTTTCGCACTTCACCCGTTGATAGTCTCTATGCTGAATCTAATGAACCATCACTTTATATTAGAAGAGAGAAATTGTCTCTTCAATATGCTACTAAATTAGCTGCAAATCCACGAAATTCAGCATATGAATGTGTTTTTAACCCTAAGTATGAACGATTTTATAACAACAAACCATCGGCGATTAAACCTCTTGGCCTAAGAATTCAATCATTACTCGAAGAGGCAAATATTAATATTAAAAATATTCAATCTTTTTCATTATCATCGAAAGAGCCATGGACGTTAAACCCTCCAAAGATTATTTTAACCTTACATAAAAATAAGAAATCCGAAGTGGAATCGCATATTTTTAAGAACGAATTTTTAGAAATCAAGTCCAATTTTAAACATCATATATCCATTTACACTGACGGTTCGAAACAAGATGAGAAAGTTGCTTGTTCTGTCATTAGTCCGAATTTCACCGACAGCATTAGATTACCCGATAATAGCTCTATTTTTACCGCTGAAGCGAAAGCAATTGATATTGCACTCTATCACATTCGAGATCAATCTGAAAGACATTTTATCATTTATTCCGATTCTCTTTCTGTATTAAAAGCTCTCAAAGACCAACAGCACAGAAACCCCTTGATCCAACAAATTCTTAGAAAATATCACTATCTTTCCGTCTCGAAGGAGATCATATTCTGCTGGCTTCCGAGTCACGTGAATATCCGCGGAAATGAGCTAGCTGATTTGGAAGCCAAATCAGCATTATCGTTAACAGTTACCCATTTAAAAATCCCTTACTCTGATTTAAAATCGAACATTAACAAATATATAAAAAATAAATGTCAATCAATTTGGGAAAAAGAAACTAATAATAAATTAAACCAAATACAACCGAATTTTCATACCAAATGCACTTTTTCGAATTATAATAGGAAAGATCAGACTAAAATCACAAGATGCCGTATTGGACACACACGACTCACTCATTCATACATTTTAAAAAACGAACAAGCACCTTTCTGTATATCTTGTAACGAACCGTTCACAGTTAAACACTTTCTCATCTCATGTATTGAATTTGACCATATACGTTCTAAATATTTTAACATTACTACGATGAAAGATCTTTTTAATAATGTTCCTTTTTACCAATTAATCAATTTTCTTAAAGAAATCGGTCTTTTTAACAAACTGTAGTTATTAAAATTTTAATTGTTTAATCTTGTAAAATTTTATATATAATATATAACTGTTTTAGACGCTATATGCCCTGTTAGGGTTGAGCGTCTTAAAATAAAACATCCATCCATCCATCCATCCATCTGTCGCATTGATGCTTAACATGAAATTTGTCTTCAATCTCCCCAGTGGTTTCGGACGAGAAGTTGTTAGAAAATGTTGGCAGACAACTGTCGTCAGAGCAACAATGGAGCCTTGCCATACTACACTGCTTAAACAAAGCAAAGGAAGAGAAAAGTAAAAATAATTTGACACCAGAAATGTTTCGTGCTTGTAGATCATTTCTCATTGCGATCTTACCAACAAAAGGATAAACTCTATTCTTTGTCGCTCTACAGGATGCAGTTAGGAAAAGGTAATGTTTTCGAAACCCGGTTAGCCAAATTTCAGAACTTCACCTGTATGACCCATCTAATATGGGTTCATTTGTAATCCCGTAGGATTTTTGTGCTAAAATTGAGTTTTTGCTTTAATGGATTTATTTTGGCCCATTTTATGTGAAAATGATTGGTTCTATTTTTGTAACCCCTGGAGCTCATTTTTGGGCTATCATTTCAATAAATGGGCCCAGAATCCAGTTTTGCAGCTGTAATCCCATAGACATTTCAAGATGAAATGGATATTTTTTGTTTTATTCGAATTTATTTGGTGCCATCTAATAAGAAAATGATGTGATCCAATTTTGTCTACCCTTTGAATCCACGCTCCAGTTTCAATAAATCGGATACTGTAATCTTTAAGGATTTTCGTGCTATAACTGATTTTTTTTTTGTTTTTGTTTTTTGCTTTATTTGATTGATTTGGGACCATACTGTATGAAACTGACAGGGCTCAATTGTATACCCCTGGAGCCGAAATAAATGGGCGCCTATTTCATTCAAATTGGCTCAAAGTTTATTTCGGTAGCTGTAATCCCTTTAAATTTTCGAGTTTAAATTGTGGACTGTTTCATTTTTCTTTATTTGATTGATTTCGGGTCATTCTATATCAAATTGACTGGGTATAAGTTTTTTTACCATTGGAACCCTTTTTTTCGGAAATGGGAGTCCATTTTTTGAAATAGACTCAAAATTCAATACAATGGGCCCAGAGGCATATGCGGTAATAGTATTCCGTAGGATTTTCGTGCTAAAACTGGGTTTCTTGATTGATTTTGGACTATACTGTATGAAACTGAATTGTTTTCCCCCCTGCAGCCCAAAATAAATGGGTTCCCATTTCAATCAAACGGGCCCAGAGTTCATTTCGGTAGTTGTAATCCATTCAGTTTTTCGAGTTTAAATTGATTTTTTTCTTTATTTGATTGCTTTTGGGTCATTCTATTTGAGATTTACTGTGTTTAAGTTTTTTACCACTGGGGTCCATTTAAGGAAATGGGAGCGGGCCCCAATTTCAATAAATTGGGCCCAGAGGCGTTTATTTGTTTGTTTGTATTGGGGTTTAACGGCCCAGTAAACACTATTTAGGACATTTTTGAGCCAGTAATTTTACCTATCCACACTTTTCCTGGGAAGGTTTATACGTAAGTGGTTAACCAGTACAGTGCACATTCTTTCGCCAGAAAATGACAACTGCCCTTCTTGAATCAGCGGATGGGAGAGGATGATCGTACAAAAGATTTCACGATCTACCTCCACGAAAGAATGTTGCCGACCACGGCAAGTATGGAACCCGCGTCCTCCTGATCATCAGTCAGACGCGCATCAGACTGCGCTACCGAGGCCGGCCGGGCCCAGATGCTTGTGCAGTATTTAATATTCCGCAGGATTTTCGTGCTACAATTGTGTTTCTTGCTTTATTTAGTTGATTTGTGACCATTCAATATGAAACTGAGTGGGCTTAAATTTTCTGATCCCTGAATCCATTTCAGGTTCCCATTTCAATATAGTGTGCCTAGAGCACATTTCGCCAGTTGCAAGTCTATATGATTTTCGTGCTGAAATACAACTTAGTATGGTGCAAACCGGAGACTCCTTGCACATTTCAAACTTTTTTTGATACCCTCATTCCTCATCAAGTATACTAGCTACTGTAACCTAAGACACTACTGGTTAGGTGTGCGTGTCTTTCCTGGACATGGATGTTTTCATTCTGCTCCGAGATCTCGAATCTAATGGCCTACTTAACATCCCGAATAGTCTGAAGCTTTTAACTGGGAGGGGTAGGAAATGCAGAGAAATCGATGTAGTCAATGCGATTGGGTATCGGAAATGCTGGCTGGCATGGCTTCACAACTTCAGGTGCTGACTGGGATGTAACATTTATCAGGATAAAACTTTAATAATAAGTATTAAATGTTGTTTGGTGCCTGATGCTCTGTCAGAGTCCAAATGTTTGTTTTCTTTTGCTCCAGCATTTCAGTTATTTCATGTTGTACAGTCCTCATCGTTGTTTCGTCTCTGTATTCGTTTGATTTTATATGTTCTCGGAGATGTTAACAACAGAAACAGAGACGAGGATTGTGGCACCTAATTAATCCCCCGCCGCGAAGCGGAGTGGGGATTATAGGAATGGCCTTCGTCTGTCCGTCCGTCCGTCCGTCTGTCCCTTTGTCCGCACCAACGAAACGACATTTAGGAGGCAAAAAATATGGACAGTTTTACACTTAGGTTATATTCGTGAGTCCAAATGGACTTTATTCCCTAATTTTGGTACTTAAGTGGCAAAAATTCGCTCTTAGGTGGCTTACCGCTTAAGAGAATTTGCCGCTTAAGTAGTCAATATGCCGACGTCTAGCCACTTAAGTATCCATTCGTAGAGACTTCCGTCTGTCAGTCCGTCTGTCTGTCCGTAACACTTTCTTGTCCGCCCCATATCTCCTGAACCCTTGAATAGATTTTCATTAAATTTTGGACAATTATTCGTCTCAGTGAGCTGGTGTCCAGAACCCATAAATGAACTATGCCGACTCAAGGTCAAGGTCACGGTTGAAGGTCACGAGTTTGAAAATTGGAATTTTGTGTCCGTTCCATATCTCCTTTATCCTTGGAAGGATTTTCATTAAACTTTGATCAAATATTCTTCTCAGTGAGCTGAAGTGCAGAACCCATGTCCGTCCGTCTATCTGTCAATCCGCACCAACGAAACGACATTTAGGGGGCAAAAAATTTGGGCAGTTTGACACGTAAGTATATATTCGTGAGTCCAAATGGACTTTATTCCGTTATTTTGGTACTTAAGTGGCAAAAATTGTCTCTTAGGTGGCTTGCCGCTTAAGAGAATTTGCCGCTTAAGTAGTCAATATGCCGACGCCTAGCCACTTAAGTATCCATTCGTGAGAACGTCCGTCCGTCCGCCCGTCTGTCTGTCCGTAACACTTTCTTGTCCGCTCCATATCTCCTGAACCCTTTGATAGATTTTCATTAAACTTTGGTCAATTATTTCTTTCAGTGAGCTGGTGTCCAGAACCCATAAATGAACCATGCCGACTCAAGGTCAAGGTCACGGTTGAAGGTCACAAGTTTGAAACTTCGAATTTTGTGTCCGTTCCATATCTCCTTTACCCTTGGAAGGATTTTCATTAAACTTTGGTCAAATATTCTTCTCAGTGAGCTGATGTGTAGAACCCATGTCCGTCCGTCTGTCTGTCTGTATGTCTGTCTATCCGTAACACTGTCTTGTCCGCTCCATATCTCCTGAACCCTTTGATAGATTTTCATTAAACTTTGGTCAATTATTCGTCTCAGTGAGCTGGTGTGCAGAACCCATAAATGATCCATGCCGACTTAAGGTCAAGGTCACGGTAGAAGGTCACGAGTTTAAAACTTTGAATTTTGTGTCCGTTCCATATTTCCTTTACCCCTGGAATGATTTTCATTAAACTTTTGTGAAATATACATCACAGTGTGCTGATGTGCAGAACCATAAATAAACCATGCCAACATAAGGTCAAGGTCACAGGTGAAGGTCACAAGGTTGAGCCTTGATACAAAGTGCGGCGGGGGATTTGGCTGTCCTTCAGACTGCTTTCTTGTTATTATTGTTATAGTTCGTCTTTGCATTATGACTGCTAATATCTTTATGCCCCCAACTTCGATGAAGTTGGAGGGGCATATGGCTTCTGGGGCGTTCGTCTGTCCGTTCGTCCGTTACACTTTTTGATTCATAGCATAACTTTAGAACCATGTATGCTAGGGTTTTGCAATTTCATATATTGATTTCTCATGAAAAAATAGCTGATGTGTATTTTTTTCTCGTCGGGAATATGCCTCTTTCAAGAGTTATGGCACTTTGTTTTTTTTTATGAAATCTTGTCAGCAAAATATCTAAAAACAAGAGGACCATGATGGTCCCATTTTGCTCACCTGAGCTAACAGATTCAAAGTTTCAGGAAGTTCCAATCTTTACCTGAGGATTTATGCTGATGACAAGGTCAAAAACAGGCATTTTCAGCATTCAAGGGGATGTAACTCTATGAAAGATAGGCAGACATCACCAGTTTTCAAACTAATCCGAACGTCCATTCCCAACCTACTTACATGCTAGTTTCAGGAATTCAATCAAAACTAAAGGACTTATGGTGATAAGAAGGTATAAAATAGGCATTTTCAGCAAAGAAGGGGGCTTAACTCTATGAGTAATGTGCCAACAGTGTTAGTTTGCAAACACATTCAAGCTTTTATCCCTAACTTACTTATATGCAAGTTTCAGGAAGATCCAAGCAAAACTTAAGGACTTATGATGATGGCAATGTCAACTTAAGTGATGACAGTTTTTTTTTTCAAACAAAAAAAAAAATAATAAAAAAATAGCCACAGTGACCCTGACCTTAACCTCAGGATCCTGAAAGTCGAACTTGCTTGAGATATTATCATACCCAACATTTGTGTGAAGTTATATAAAATCTATCAATAAATGTAGACACTAGAGCGATGTAAAAGGATTTACTAGAAATAGCCATAGTGACCATGACCTTGAGCCGAGGACCCTGAAAGTCAGACTCGCTCGAGATATTGCTATCAGGAACACTTGTGTGAAGTTATATGGAAATCAACAGGAAATGTAGGCGCTAGCGCGATGACAAAGTTTTTCTAAAAATAGCCAAAGTGACCTTAACCTTTAGGCCACGACCTTTAAAGTCGAACTTGCTCCAGATATCGTCATAAGGAACATTTGTGTGAAGTTATATTGAAATCGGTCAAGAAATGTAGGCCCTAAAGTGATGACAAAGTTTTTCTAAAATAGCCACAATACCTTAAACTTGAGGCCATGACCTTGAAAGTCGAATTCGCTCGAGATATTGTCAAAAGGAACATTTGTGTGAAGTAATATTGAAATCGGTCAAGAAATGTAGGCGCTAGAGCAATGACAGTTTTTCTAAAAATAGCTACAGTGACCATGACCATCAGGCCAAGACCTTGAAAGTCGAACTCGCTCGAGATATTGTCATAAAGAACATTTGTGTGAAGTAACATTGAAATCGGTCGGGAAGTGTAGGCGCTAGAGCAATGACAATGTTTTTCTAAAAACAGCCACAGTGACCTTGACATTGAGACCACGACATTGAAAGTCGAACTTGCTCTAGATATTGTCATAAGAAACATTTGTGTGAAGTTATATTGAATTGGTCTAGAAATGCAGGTGCTAGAACGATGACAAAAAAAAATTCTAAAAATAGCCATAGTGCTATTGACCTTGAGGCCACGACCTTGAAAGGTTAACTTGATCGAGAAATTGTCATAAGAAACATTTGTGTGAAGTTATATTGAAATTGGTCAAGGAATGTAGGCGCTAGAGCGATGACAAATTTTTGTTAAAAATAACCACCTTGACCTTGACCTTGAAGCCACAACCTTTTAAGTCGAGCTCGCTTGAGATATTGTCATAAGGAACGTTTGTGTGAAGTAATATTGAAATCAGTGGAGAAATGTAGGCACTAGAGCGATGACAATGTTTTTTCTAAAAATAGCCACAGTGACCTTGACCTTGAGATGACATCTAGCTCGAGATATTGTCATAGGGAACATTTGTGTGAAGTAATATTGAAATCAGTCAAGAAATGTAGACGCTAGAGTGATGACAAACGTACATACGGTGATGACAAGGTCAAAGATAGGCATTTTCTTTATACAAGGGGTGCATAACTCTCTAAAAAATAGGCAGACCTCACCAGGTTTTATCCCTTACTCACACGAAAGTTTCAAAGGGTTCCTCTGAAAACTGAAGGGGCTACGGTGATGACAAGGTCAAAAATAGGCATTTTCAGTAATCAAGGGGACGTAACTCTATAACAGATACGCCGACCTCGCCAGTTGTCGAACGCATCCGAGCTTTTATCTCTGATTTACTTGTTAGTAAGTTTCAAGAAGATCCGATCAAAACTGAAGCGGCTACACTGATGCAAGGTCAAAAATAAGCATTTTCAGCAAAGTAGTGGGTAATTGACCGACATCGCTAGTTTTCGAACTGATTCTAGCATTTAACCCTGACTTACTTGTATATAAGTTTCAGGAAGATCCGATCAAAACTGAAGGGGCTAAGGTGATGACAAGGTCAACAAGAGTGCCCAGAGGGCCCTGAGTCGCTCACCTGAGAATCAGTGTCTCTAGTACATTCTTGGCCCAAGGGCTATAATTTGAACAAACTTGGTAGCGGTCCACTAGATGAAGCTTCATACCAAATATCAAAGACCTGGGCCCTCTGGTTTCAGACAAGAAGATTTTTAAAGGTTTTCCCTATATACGCCCATGTAAAACTAGTGGGCTCAGGCGTGGGGGCTTTTTTAGCGCCAGGGCTATTATTTGAAAAATCTCAGTAGAGGGCCACTAGATGAAGCTTCACGCCAAGCATCAAAGACCTGGGCCTTCAGGTTTCAGACAAGAAGAGTTTTAAAGCTCTAAGGGCTGTAACTGCAAAACCGAAAGTCAGATTCAAGCCGAATTCAAACTCATTTGACGTTTTATGCTTGTTCTCGTTTACTGAAAGTTTCAAAAAGATCAGATTAGAAACGGCTGAGAAAAGGCGGAGACACTATTTTTCACTAATATTTATGCTCAAGGGCAGGTAATTCGAAAGCCTTTTGTCTCATGCGGCCCAAATTCGAACTAAACATAGACTGTAATCTCCTTCTGGTTATCTGGAAGTTTGATGACGGTCAGGTTAGAAATAGCCAAGCAAAGTTGGAGACATCGTTTTCCCAAGTCTATGGGAAATTTTTCACCATCAAGGGGATGTAACTGGAAATCCGGTGGTCAGATTCAAGCCAAAATCGAACTCAATAGAGATTTTATGCTTATCCTCGTTTACCAAAAGTAGCAAAAAGATCAGATCAAAAACGGTTGCCCTTAAGGGCAGGTAACTCAGAAGTCATTTGACCTGCGTGGCCCGAATTCAAACTCAACATAGACTGTATGCCCCTCCTGGTTATCTGCAAGTTTGATGAAGATCTGATTTGAAATGGTCGAGAAAAGCTGGAGACGAGATGTCGTTTTCCCATTGTAAGTCAATGGGAAAATCTTTCACACTCAAGGAGATGTAACTGGAAACCACTGGTCACATTCAAGTCAATTTCGCACTCGCTAGAGATTTTATGCTTGTCCTCTTTACCAAAAGTTACAAAATGAGCCAATTAAAAACGGCTGAGAAAAGCTGGAGACACCATTTTTCACTTACATTTATGCTCAAGGGCAGGTAACTCAGAAGCTGTTCGCCCCATGCAGCCCAAATTTGAACTCGACGTAGACTGTAAGCCCCTCCAGGTTATCTGCAAGTTTAAGGAAGATCGGATCAGAAATGGCGGAGAAAAAGTGGAGACGTCTTTTTCCCCCATTATGAAAAGTAGAAGTAAAACAAAGATCAGGAATCGATACAATTAACTTACTCCACCCATCAAAGACACCAAAGGGAAAGAAATACAAACATTAAGCGACCAGACCATAATGGAAACCTAAACAAAGGAAGGCCATAAGGACAGTTACTTTCCCACAAAATGGCAATATGGCCATCCAAAATTAAAAGACACAAGTGATACACACAGTAAGTAACAAACAACAACATAAATAAATCGCCACAGAAGAACCGCCTTGGAACGGTCAGTGGAAAGATTTCCACTGGGGGGCTTAAATCGATTTTACGTGGCCACAATCCTCGCCCTTACTTCCGCTGCGATTTAGACAAATAATTTGTTCAGTCCGCATGAAGGCCTCCTAACTCATCAGTGCAACATCTCCGTGAACACAAAAAATCAAAGAACCACAGAGGTGAGACAACGATAAGGACTCGACAGCAAGAAACCATTGAAATGCTGGAGCAAAAGAAAACCAACAGTTAGACTCCGATGGGCCCGACCAGAGACAGAGCATCAGGCACCAACCAACATTACCTTGAATTAGATCTCTCTAATTCTCAATAAGCCTTTACGTTGGAGCCGTCATAGAATCTGAGGCCTGACCCACCGGCGTGCAATTAAAGAGGGAAGCAAAGTTGCCAACCGTGATTGGGTTAACTACCATGCATGCAGTCTGTCGTATAACATCCATGTTGTACCCAATCTTTTTATATCGAAGAATGATTTTACGAAATTGGGTGCTGAAGTCATTGCGGTTATATATTTTTCTGAATTTATATACTAAGTCACCATAAAATTCGGGTTCCGATAGACCTTGTTGAAGAAGAGATTTAAGTCCAATATTGAATTTTGAAATTAAATCAGAATGGCGTCTATAAAATTTTGAAAAGGCTTCGCGTAGTTTATGGTACCGATAACCCTGATTAAGGAGTTTAGCCGTTAATAATTTATTACGAGTGTTGAAGTCAGCTACATGACTACACACTCTAGCAAATCGAATTAATTGCGAAATATAAACGCCATAGGATGGCGCACGAGGAACATCACCATCCAAAAAAGGAAAATTTACAATCTCAAAATCAAAGTCATCGCGTTTATCATAAATTTTGCACGAAACAAATCCATCTACAATAGATAAATGTAAATCCAAGTCTATGGTAAATTCAGATTCAAACCAAATTCGAACTCGTCCGAGATTTTATGTTTGTCCTCGTTTATGAAAAGTAACAAAAAGATCAGATCATAAACGGCTGAGAAAAGCTGATTACACCATTTTTCACTTATATTTATGCTCAAGGGCAGGTAACGCCAAAGCTGTTTGTCCCGTGCAGCCCAAATTCGAACTCGACGTAGACTGTAAGCCCCTCCTGGTTATCTGCAGTTGGATGAAGATCGGATCAGAAATGGCCGAGAAAATGTTAAGACGTCGTTTTCCCTATTATAAGTCTATGGAACCCTTTTGTTTCCATGGCAACCAGAATTCCAATCTGATCAGCCCAAAACATTATGGAGCCTTTCCCCCTATCCGATGATGCTTCTCATGAAATTTGATCAAGATTGGCCATAGGGTATTAGAGATATACTTATTTGAAATTGTTTACGGACGCACGCACGGATGCACGCACGCACGACGGACGACGGAAAAAATGTGATCACAAAAGCTCACCTTGTCACTACGTGACAGGTGAGCTAAAATAGGCTTTTTTAGCAATCGAGGGGACATAACTCTAATACTAATGGGTCGACCGTGCCAGTTTTCGAACTCATTCGAGCTGTTATTCTCAGTCTACTTAAATATAAGTTTTAGAAAGATCCGATCAAAACTGGAGGTGCTACGGTGAGGGCAAGAGTTTCCCATTGTAAGTCTTTGGGACGTTATGGTTGCCATAGCAACCAAAGTTTTCATTCGATTTCGATAAAAAGCTAATGTCATCAATGCCCCACGAGAGACATGCTACAGATAAGAAATGATTGAGATCAGGTTGCAGAGATATAGCTGGGCAAATGTGTGGACGGACGGACGACTGAGGAACTACCAGCCTATAACCCCTCACCACCACCACCACCACCACCACCCGGAGCCTTCGGCCCAGGTGAGCTAAAAAAACTGTTGGAGGTAGAGCTGGTGAATGAATTGGTAGAGATGAGTAGATGACCTGACTTTTGACTAAATTCTATAACTTTGGGCATTTGTACAGCGTATGCTTTGTGATGCATAGCATAACTTTAGAACTGTGTATGCTAGGGTTTTAAAATTTCATATATGGATTCCACATGAAGAAATAGCTGATGCGTATTTTTCTCACCGGGATTGTGCCCCTTTCCTGAGTTATTGCCCTTTGAAATAATGGATGGAATCATTTATCTTGTCAGCAAAATATCTCAAAAACTATTATAGTTAGAGCCTTCCCAGCAGGCACATGACGTTATTGTGACGTCATATCGACGTCGGTGCAACGTCACGACATGTTTGCAACGTCACATCTACGTCGGTGCAACGTCGTGACGTTGCACCGACGTTGATTTGACGTTGCCCAAGCGACGTGTGCCTGCTGGGTTGGAAGTTGATGAATGGATTAGTAGTGATTAGAGGTTAACCTTTTGAATAAATTCTGAAAAAAATGGATGAAATCTTGTAGTTTAATTATGGCCCTTTTAAAATGTTGACATGTAGGGGCAAGCATATTGTTGTGGGCATAGTGTTTTACAAACACCATATCTTGTTTTATTATGGATAGCCGTTTGGTCATTTTGTGGGAGAGAAACTGTCCTTTTGGCTTTCCGCTAGTGACGTTCTTGTAATGGTGAAATAGCTTTATGTTGGTGTTTATTTCCCTTTGGTGTCTTGGATGGGAGTGTAAGGTTATTTTATCGAATCCTGATCATTGGCTTTATTACTAATTTGCTGAGTAGACAGCCATTAATTGAGCCAGCGCTCAATAAGACATGTGCGTCCAACGAAGCCTGCGCATCCCCGAAGTCTGATCAGAGTCTTTGTTGCGCGCTCTAAGGATAGCTAAGGGCCCAATGCTCCTTCATACAGCAAGATAAGTCGCTGGTTAGACTATATGGCTGCGCAGGCTGATCTGAGTCTTCACATGTCTTATTGTAGGTTTTGTCATGCGCTGGCTCAATTAAGAAACTTAGTGAAGATGATCCAGCCATTCACTGTTTCCGATCCCTTGGTACACACGTCATTCAAACTCAGATTGCCTATCAGAAGTAGAGGGGGTGGAACTGCTCGTTTGCCGACTAAACCGAGCCTCAGGTCACACTGCCTGCGCCGTAAGGGGAGCTGTTTCATTCGAAGAATCTAGAAGGAGAAATGTTTTTTCCCTAATCACGCTACCGTGCTATCCCATCTTCATCTCAATGCGACAAAAATCATATTCAACATTCCACCCATTGAAGAAAATGGATGGCGAGTAGATTGTTTGTTTGTTAGAGTTAAGGTTTTACGTCAACATTATTTAGGTCATTTTGGAGGCGTTGCTTCCGATTTTGTAGGACTTTTACTGGACATTGAGATGAAATGTTATCTCAAGTCCTACCGCTCAAAGAAAACACTGAGGTTTAAGGAGCGGTCCTACTCGATCACTTTTCCTGGGCAGGCTTAGACCCAAGCAGTTTACCAGTACTCAAGTTAGGTCGGTTTCAGCTCTGCGCGGAAGCACCATGCAACCCAATCTATTTCTCCAAGCCACGATGGGTGGGGGCGCGATGGCGAGTAGAGGGAGAAATGTATGTCCTTATTAAAAGCATTGCTTTGCCTGATCCACAAGCTGTGGTTGAATTAAGAAAGTGTGGGTGTTATACACAGGATGTATAGGTTCACGATGTAACTGATAAGAAATAAATTGCCATGCACACTCCTCTGTAAATGCTACAGTACCCACTGTGAGGATATCAAAGCCAGTATACTTTGACGATGATGATCATATTGAATGAACCAAAATGGAATCCTTTACAGTGATGTGTATGTAAAATTACATTTAAAGCCACAATGACAGATGATCAACATCATTAAGATATGAAAACACGGTATTACTGTACAGTTTGTTTGTGGTCTGTTCTGCGATGATCACTTCGCCACTTTGACAACCCTACAGTCATTTTTATATTTTCTTATTAATTATTTTGTTTATAATTTATGCCCCCATGTGTCACTCAAGGGGTTTCGTCAGTCACTTGAGACGAATAAATTTGCTAAATTTGTATTTACTGCAACTTAATAGTCCCAAAAACACAACAAATGGACGAAAATAAAATCCACAGTATGCTTTGTCACTGCGACAAAGTTTAACTACTGTACAGATACCAGCATACTGTACAAGCATTCACATCTTTAAAGCAAAGTGTGTCCATATCGTTGTCTTATATGACTACCATGCAATTGCGATGGGTTTTGATCATTTGTATGCAAAATATAGACAGCTCACAAAGTTTAATTTGAAAAGTCTAAAATATATGAAGGCCGCATCCTGAGATAGAGGCATTTCGCTTCAACCTAATGACCTTTTTCCCCATTTTCAAGGCTTTGTCCATGATGAATGCAATTTCCAGCTGACTATTTTTTCTTTGGGTTACTTTCATATTTGATGAATCAGTAACAGGAATCTAGCAGATTCTACTTGATCTACTGTAATAAAAATACCTATCCCAGGACGAGTAAAAGAAGCCATCTTTCCTGGATGTAGATTGTTTACAAAGGTAGGGCTTATCGTTAGCAGGAGAAGCACGTGTTATGTAATATCTGACCTGAAAGCAAATAAGGCACTTGTGCCCAACAATGTTATCAGCTAACACAGAAGTGAGGGCAATGATCAAGAATCGGTACAATTAACCCACAGCTCCAATCAGAGACACAGAGGGAAAGAAACACAAACATGAAACAACTAGACCTTATTTGAAACATCACTAGCGGAAAGCCAAAAGGATGTCGTTAAAAGTTCAAATATCTTATATATGGAAAATGCGCTATGGTATTTGCCAGAATGGCTGAAAATGAAAAAAGTGAGAAGCTTTTCAAATGCAAACGTTACCCAAGTTTTTTAGCCGGATATACCACTGCAATATGTGCTGTGCTTGCTAAAACGGTTACTGGGTTCGTAAGCCAATATTGTTTAACAAGTTCTTTGCCAAGAATGCTTTAACCAGCTGGACCATAAGCTTATCTTTACATGATGGCAGGCGTAAAGGGTGATATTTTAGCGGTATTGTCTGTTCAAATTAACCCCGTACCGGTGAATAAATTACTCGGTCCATTTAGATCTATATTTCTGACGACATCGCATGGTGACTGTAAAGATATTCATTACGCAAACACGCCTATACAAATACATTGCTACTTTTATTGCTGAAAAAAGGAAAATTTTATGATGAAAAATTGTGATATTTTTCTTATTTCTGCTCAAAATATAGATTGTGGGCACTCGTTAGAACCGCCTCATCGAGGCGGTCCTAACGAGTATCCACAATCTACATTTTAGAGCAGAAATAAGAAAAATAAGATATACCCCCGGAAACCCCTGTTTTACTTTATAAAAGTGGGGTTCAAGGGGGTCAAAATTATATAGGCGTGTTTTCGTGATGTTAAATAAGTGTTGAAAACACGAATATGAGCCGGGGCACAGCATTTCCTACAATTTACACGTGCGCCCAGCAAAGACTCATAGGATAGCTAGGGTCCAATGCTCCTTCATGCAGTAAGAGAAGTCTCTGGTCAGACTATATTGATGCGCAGGCTGATCTGATTTTTCGCTGGGCACACATGTAAATTGTAGGAAATGCTGTTTTCAGGCTCATACATCAAACAGCAGATTACCCGAATTGTACTAATCTGGAAGTCTTATGTTCAAATCCGAAACAATTTCATAACGAATAAAGATATTTCGTCATTGTCGCTCTCTCTCCTCCGGCAGAACATGAAATTAGGGGATAACTGTATTCAAAATTGTCATTTGGGGAGGTAAATCGGAGGTTTAACGGTCGGAAATTTCGTTTTACGGCGACGCGTCAGCGGAACCGTAAAACGCAATTTGCGACGTAAAACCTCCGATTTCCGTCCACAAATGACAATTTTCAATACAGTTATCCCCATTCTAATGCACTTATTCGTGTGTTTTTGTTAAAAATTGTACTATTCTGCACAAAGCGGCAAGCGCTGTGAGCTGCGTAAAACCAAAATGCCAGCCAATAAAAAGCGACGTTACGTGAAGACGTCGGGTTTCCGACAGTATATCGCAGAATATACTGTCGCAAATGTTTGACGTTATCCAATCAGACGACGCGTTACATACTCAAGTGCATTAGCATACCCGTTAATCATGTAATAAAGTTCACGGAAAGCATCTGGGAACACATATCACCATTTAGTTATATTGTAATTCTACATCAGTCACTGGAGTCACAGACAAAGCAGATCGTCGCCAATATTGCCAGCTTCTTTCTGAAGGAATCAAAGAGCCAATATATTCAACGAACCGTTGAAGCGACGTCGGTCAGGCGAACCACAGTTTACAATGTCTGCAAAGAACAGAGGGACACAGGCCGAGTCTGAAATCACCCGAAGGCTCAATGAGGGGTGTGGGACAATAAGCAGGTAGACGACTTCGACCAGACAGCAATCAAGAACAAAAAACAAGAGTTTTATACGGTCAAGAGACTACTGTGCACATTTAATGAATACAAAGTAAAGTGTAATAAAAGATGCAGAAAAATATCTGACGCATTTACCACATAATTTCATGCAAATCATATCCATCGTTCGGGGTTAATTTGAACATACAATACGTCTGATAGGGCATCAATTTGAGCGGTACGTCTGATGGGACATAGCTTGAGTGACACGTCTGTTGCGCCGTCTTGTACTACTGACGTATAGTTTAACATATTGTATCACCAGTTCATAAGAGAAAACCTGAAGATGTTGGAAATGGATATACAATTAGAATGATCATTTCTTTATGTTATATTCCCATGCTTTGGCTAAACTGAGGTACAAATGGAAAATAAACAGATGTGTATATTACTGGTCCGTACTAGCTGCATATGCGTCTATGCCTTTCATTGCTGTTTCTCATATTGCCTTTTCAACTTATTATAGTAAAAGTTTTGAGAAAGATCTGGTGAGTATTTGCTGGCTGGTGGGCGTTTGCCGTATGTTTCCGCTAAAATACGAAGTTTGTTGGACGAGTTTCCGCAACACAGTCCGATATACTGTATACCAATGTCTTTGCAGGCACGCGCAAATTCAGCAATCTCTGAAATTCCACACTGACAGGCTCCAAGATCGTTGGGAAATGCTGGAATGCCTGGAAGACAAAGATAAATAACAGGGCAATGATCATGCATGCTATTGTTCGAAACCAGTTTCATGATAATACAATAATACATGTGCTTATCTAAGCTTCAGATAACGATATAAATTTTCATGAATTTATGCCTTAAGTCGTATCCAAAGCTGACCTGATATAAAAAACAACAACAACAAAAAAAAAAAAAACAAAAAAAAAAAAACAGAAGGTATAGTAAAACTAAAATTACTCGATCGTAACGGTAAACGCTAAAAGGATTATTGATCGCCCTCTTTTGCGAGAAACAGTAAACCATAGAAACCATAGTTTGTAGTGCTTAAATTTCATTTAACTTGATATTTAAGAAGGCAGAAATTAATTATCTTAAAAACACACGCCCTTTGACAACTTCGTGGTTTTGGGCTGTAATCCCGATTAGCATGTTTGACTGAATGTGCAAGTATATTCCCGCCACTTGGATCACACGGTTGGCGGTAAAGCGCTTGCTAGGTGCGTGCCGTGATGTACCGGTGTAGCTAAATACAACATGAATAAAAGATGAATTAAGCCAAACGGCTACAGAAGGTGCATATGATCGGCGAATACTGATCCGACTGCACGGATGCAAAGGCTGAGTTGCGGCTTCGCTGGTCGTTCAAGGACCTGCAGAGGCCCATATCAACATGCACACCCTGAGTTTGCTTATCTCTTTTGCGATATTCCTGTGGCTATGTAAGGCCCATGCGATAATCGAATGCTCTGATCAGACTGCTTGGAAGAACAAGCTGACCTGCGTTTTCGTTCGTCGCAAGCAACAGCCTGCTAAAGCTAGGGCCAACATGCGCATCAACTATGTAAATTTGGACACTTTGCTTATCTCTGATAACTCTGCGGTTATGTAAGGCTCACGTGATGTGTGAGGACTTACTGTACATAGCACCTGATACAATCTGTAGCAAAGGCTATGCATACATACTAATGATATAATCCCTTGATCTGCCGCATTATATCACCACGTGTGGATATTTCGAGATCTAATTATCATAGGAATCGTGCTGTACATAAGATCTGGAAATATTCACGAGACGTGATACTATTAGTACAGAGGTTGCATGTTTATTAAATAGCTTTTTTCTCCTTTTGACTATTAAAATCATTTTCAATTATATATAAGCGGAATATTTTTAAGTTACGTTATTCGTTTAAGGGGAATGGATACACCTTCAGGGGCGGCAACTCCTGCAAAAGTATTTTTGTCTCCCATATCAATAGGGGTCAACTCCTAAAGAAAAGAATTTGCTCCTGAGAAGCAAATTCTTTCCTTTAAGACTAGACCCCTTTTTCAATGGGACAAGGCTTATAGAAAAGCGAACGGGAAGTTCCGAAAATTGTCTCCCTTTGAAAAATGGCGGAAAAATCTGACAGGTGTTCCAATGCTTTCTGACGTCGTAGCAAATGCCGGATCTCAAAAGTAGCAGCGTGTTAACCCTTAAGGGGAATTGGAACACCTGACAGATTTTTCCGCCAGTTTTCAAAGGGAGACAATTTTCGGGACTTCCTGTTCGCTTTTCTTTATGCCCTGTCCAACTGAAAAAGTCTACTCATAAAGAAAAGAATTTGCTCCTCAGAGCAAACTATTGACATGGGAGACAAAAACACTTTTGTAGGAGCTGCCTCCCCTGAAGACGCAGCCATTCCCCTTAAATGACAATCACAACTATTGTCGTCTACTTGTTTGTCTGCTTTGTCGTCTGTCGGTTACTCAAAAAAAGTCACTGACGCAAACAGCCTGGACCCAGAGCATTCTGATCTCGGCCCATTGTTTGTCTGTATGCCAAAACAAAAAAAAAAAAAAAAAAAAAAAGATTTTTTAAAATTTGCGAGAAGGTACAGCAGATTTGCATAAACAGACGGCATTTTCAGGTGTAGTGTAGTTTTTCTCGTCATCTTTTGTGATAAGGAATCGAAACAAGAGCCCATCTGATCCTTATAGTGCAAATAAAATGGTTGGCAATATAAGGTGGAGAGGATGGTTTGAGCAGTTTGGTTGACCGTGACCCAAGAAACATTTCTGTGAAATTATTACAAAATCAGTCTAGCTATTAAGGAGTAGAAGAGAGAGTTGTCATCGAAAGCCAGACTTCTCGTATGAGCCGGTGGTTCCCTTTGACAATGCAGAATTGACTATGTTACTAACCGGGCACCTTGTGGACATTGAGAGTCAACCTTGTGGACATTGAGGGTCAGGTCCTAGTGCACCAGAAGGAGATGAATCGGCTCGGTCTAACTTACAATGCCTCGTAATGACAATTGGGGGTGTGGTGGAGGGTGCGGTGCGAGAGTTGGCATCTAAAGCTAGACTTATGAATTGTCAATACGGAGCTGACTAGTATGTTAAAATCTGGCACCTTGTGGACCTTGAGGGTGAGATCTAGTGCACCAGTCGGAGATGCACCAGCTCAGTGTAACTTACAACGAGACTTGCGATGCCTAGTGGTGACAAAAGGGATGTGGGCTGTTGGCATCTGAAGCTAGATTTAGGAGTTGGTGGTTCCTTTTGACATTACAGAGCTGACTTGTATGTTACTATCTGGGTACCCTTTGGACATTGTGGGTCAGATTCTAGTGCACTAGACTGAGATGAACCAGCTCAGTCTAACCAACAATACCTAGAGCGGTTGCTCGAACTGATTATCACACCACCTTTACCCAGTACTAAGTCGGTCTGAGGACACCTCAATACCCTTTGCAGATTTCTCATGCAACAAGATGTGTTTGTGAAATTTGAACATGTCCCCCGGCTGAGGCCTATATTTTCTTCAAAGTTGGTCACAGATCAAGGTCAGGGTCGCAGGTCAAAATTTCTCAGTGGGAAGCCCTTGTCACAAGGAACCTACATGCCAAATAAGAAGGAGCTATCTCAAACGGTTCAAAAGTAATGATAAAGTATGTCACAGGTCAAGGTCACAGGCCAAAATTATTTGTATGAGTGGGAAGTCTTTGTCACGAGAAACTTACATGCCAAATATGAAGGCTATCTCAAACTGTTCAAAAGTATTGATAAACTAGGCTACAGGTCAAGGTCAAGGTGACAGGTCAAAAGTTTTTTCTATGACTTGGAAGCCCTTGTCACAAGTAACCTACGTTCCAAATATGAAGTATCTGTCGCAAATGGTTTAAAAGTAATGATAAGGTAGGTCAAGGTCACAGGTCAATATTTTTTATGGATGAGAAGCCCTTGTAAAAACGAATCTACATGCCAAATATGAAGACTCTATCTCAAATGGTTCAAACGTTATGATAAAGTAGGTTACAGGTCAAAGTTGCCAGTCAAATTTTCTTGTATGAGTGCGAAGCCCTTGTCACAAGGAACCTACATTCCAAACATGATGGCTCTATCTCAAAAGGGTTCAAAAGTTATGATTAAGTAGACGCAGGTCAAGATCACAATAAATCTACATGCCAATTATGAAGGCTCTATCTCGAACGGTTCAAAAAGTTATGATAACATAGGTCACAGGTCAAGGTCACAGGTAAATATTTTGTATGAGTGGGAAACCCTGGTCACCAGAAACCTACATGCCAAATACGTAGGCTCTACCTTAAATGGTTCAAATCTACGACTGATGTTATTTTTTTTCTTTTAAGTAGGTGACAGGTCAAAGTCAAGTTCAAAATGTTTTGTGTGAGTCGGAAGCCCTTGTCACAAGAAACGTACATGCCACATATGAAGGATCTATCTCAAACGATTCAAAAGTTACGATAAAGTAGGTCACCTGTTAGATCTATCATTTTTAATTTCAATAAACTTGTTTCTGATCTTGATATTGACACGAACACTCCTGATACATGTGACTGTAAAAATTCAATGTTTTGCTATTCTGCTGCTGATTATATTATTACTGGCAATTCAAATACAGTCGAACTTCAATGGTTCGAACACCTTTGGGACCTCGAAGATCTGTTCGAGCCAGGGGTAGTTCGAGCCACTGAGGGAGATTGCCAGGAGGTATACGATATACTTTAAGATATCTTTTCTGTGTTTTATAATGAAATGTATGCTGTATGTACTCATTAGAATCGCCTCATCGAGGCGATGCTAATGAGTATACACAGCATACATTTGCAAGATAAAAGACGAAACTCTTCAAAATTATCCCCCACTATTTCTTATGTCGAGGATTTCCCTAGGGACTCAAGAACGGGTTCGACTCGCCGATGGTAAACGAGCCATCGGTGTTCGAGCCATCGAAGTTCTACTGTAATATTCCTGATTCTAGGATACGAACTATAATATCTATAGGACCGAAATATCGATTTACTCCTAAAATTGATTTCATTAAGTTTAGAGATGAAACTGCTGCCTTGAATGAATTAGGAAAGAGAGTATGTTGAGCATAAAGCCCTCAAAGTATGGAAATTTAGCATTCTGAAACTAGTGAACAAACGTATTTCTTTCTACTATCAAAATACAAATTTATCACCTCGTAAACCTAAGACGTCTTTACGTCACCTTTAACTAGGTATTCAAGAATTTCGTAAGAAGTTATTTTGGCTCCAGCAGACAAGGACGCTAACAATGTGGTCATTCTTTGACGGCTCCACTATGTTAACACTCTTCAGCCTACTAAGGCCTATGAACTGCAGGCTTTGGTTGTAGAGAGGGCTGTAGCTGATGACCACATTTGTCATTCAGCCACCTAGTTCGCTGTATGTTTTACAAGCTTCCTACGTTATATTGGTTACCTAAACATCACAAAAGATCATAAAAGGCACGGTTTATTGCAAATTCAAGCTCTTGTACCTCCACTGAACTTTCCAATTTATTAACTTTATGTTTTACTGCCATAGAAAATGTGATTATTTGAAAGATCAGGGAGAAATTTGTTTTGGTCAATAAAAGTTCTAATGAGGTTTTAAATAAATTGAATTCCAGACGTTTTCGTGCTTCAGGTCTGTCTACTTATGATTTTTCCACCCTTTACACTACACTTCCTCATAATCTGATAACAGAAAAACTTAATGATTTAACTGAATGGACATTTCATAGGGAAGACTCCATATATCTTTCATGTAATGTAAGAAATGTTTTTTTTTTTAACTTCTGAAGAGCATTAAAATTATACTTTATTGTCATGTCAGAAAGTGTGTGAAGCTCTAACCTTTCTACTTGACAATAATTCATAAGATTTGGTACTAAGTTATTTAGACAAGCTGTGGGTATTCCGATGGGTACAAATTGTGCACCCCTTGTGGCTGATCTGTTCTAATTTTCGTAATGAAAGCGACTTCATGGTGTCCCTTTCCGTTGAAAGCCAATCTGAAATCATTGAAGCCTTTAGCTCGACTTCTAGATTGTTTGGGTGATTTACTAAATATTGACAATACCTATTTCGATGGTTACGAATTGCGTATCTCTTGTGGCTGATCTGTTCTTGTTTGGTTGTGAAAGAGACTTCATGATGTCCCTTTCCGTTTAAAAGTCAATCGAAAATCATTGAAGCCTCTAGCTCGACTTCTAGAACTAAATATTGACAATACCTGTTTCGATGGTTTGATCAGTCAAATTCACCCCACCCCCCAACCAGAACTTCAGTTATATAAAGCAAATTCTTCTGATACTAAGGCCCCGTTTTGGATTTACATCTGTCTATTGTAGATGGGTTTGTTTCCTGCAAAATTTATGATAAACGCGATGATAATGATTTTGAGATTGTAAATTTTCCTCTCTTGGATGGTGATGTTCCTCTTGTGGCATCCTATGGCTTTTAAATGTCGCAATTAATTCGATTTGCCAGAGTGTCTAGTCGTGCAACTGACGTCAACACTCGTAATAAATTGTTAACTGCTAAACTTCTTAATCAGGGTTATCGGTATCATAAACTACGCAAAGCCTTTTCAAAATCTATAGACGTCATTCCGATTTAACTTCAAAATTTAAACTTAGACATAAATCTTTTCCGCAGCGGGTTCTATCGGAACCCGAATTTTATGCTGACTTAGTATATAAATTAAAAAAAATATATAATTGAAATGACTTCAGCACCCAATTTCGTAAAATCATTCTTCGATATAAAAAGATTGGCTACAACATAAATGTTATACGACAGACTGCATGCATGGTAATTAACCCAATTACGGTTGACAAATTTGCATCCCTCTGTAATGTGCACGCCGGTGGGTCAGGCCTCATTTTCTATGAAGGTCCCAGTGTAAACGCTTACTGAGCATTAGAGAGAATTTAATTTTGTAATGTTGGTTCGTACCTGATGCTCTGTTACTAGATTGGCCCATCGGAGTCTAACCGTTGGTTTGCTTTTGCTCCAGCATTTCAGTGTTTTCTTGCTGTCGGGTCCTCACCGTTGTTTCATCTCTGTGGTTGTTTGATTTTTGTTTCTCTGAGATGTTGCACTGAAGAGTTAGGAAGCCTTCATGCGGACTGAACAAACTATTTGTCTAAATCGCGACGGAAGTTAGGGCGAGGTTTGCAGCTGCGTATTATCGATTTAAGCCCCCCCCCCACCAGGGGAATTGGATTCACTGACTATGAAACGCAATGGCTGTCTGATGCTAAGAAACGAATACATGATATTCTCTAATCTACTTATGTAGTGCTGAAACATCGTTCTATATTGCTCACCCTTTATTATATTCTGTGTGATATTCAATATGTTATGCGTCAAGTACAATATGTTTTGTATGAGCTTCGTGATGTTATATATCGACTACATTACGTATCGTATAAATCTTATACTGTTTTATGTCAGCTACATTATCTATTGTATAAACTTCATGATAAGGTGCATCAACTACATTATGTATTGCATAAATCGTATTATGCTTTAAGTCAACTACATTATGTATTGCATAAACTTGGTTATATGATGGGTCATCTACATTGCGTGCTGTATTAACTTAACTATGTAATGTGCAACTTTATTGTGTTGTTTATAACTTTATATGATGTGTAAACTTTAATTTGTCACGTGCAGACTTTATTATATTATGTTCAAACTTTATTATGTCATGTGCAAACTTTATTATCTGTTGTAAAAAGTTCATTAGGCCACGTGGAAATATTATTATGTGGTCTAACCTCGTTGTGTGATGTAAACTGTTTATTATGTGATTTATCGAATTTATTCAATGATTTCTTAACTTTATCATTTGATGTATACTCTATATTATGTGATGTATTTGATTTATGACGTGATATATAAACTTTGTGATGTACTGTCTTATTTCTGCTCAAAAACATAGATTGTGGGTATTCGTTAGTTCCTAGAATCTATGTTTGGAGCAGAAATATGAAAAAATATTTTTTTTTTCTGAAAATTTTCGTTTTTTGGTGGTAAAATTTTCCACTACATTTGAATATGCGTGTTTTGGTAATGAATATTCCATTGCATTCAATAGATGTGTTTTAATAATGTTATAGTTAAGCGAGTAGAAAATAAAAGAAAATTATAGTGAGTCTTTAATCCATTCGCATACATGTAGAACTACAACAGACAACTGATCTCTGCATGCTGCATTTGTGGTAGCATCAAGCTTATTATATTAGCTGGATATAAGTCACTTGTCAAAATCATATGTGCATAATCATTCATCTCATTTCGGTGTTTCATTTTATTTCATGCTAAATGGCAATAAGATATTGTCGTAAGATATGTTTGCTATTACCATTTAACTGGTAATAGCGGTTTTACGTTCAAATGGCTGGTAATAGCAATTTTAGCGTAAAACTGCTATTGCCAGTTAACTGCCAATAGCCACTTCGTAACTGAGATGTGTTGCAAAATAAAACCAACAATTAGACTATGTTGAGCCCGACCGGAGACAGGGCATTAGGCATATACATGTATTCGAACAATAAAATATTTTATCACCAGAAAAAGGCATTTTAGAGTATTTAAAATAAACTTTTTTTCCGGCATTTTTGTTATATTCTTGTAACCTTTAAGCTGTCGAGAAAAACTGCATCCTGAAATGTCGCCTCTGTTCGTCTTGCTAACTTTCAAAACATATTTTTGCATTCAGGTAAACAGTTTAGATCCTGTTTGCAACAAGGACTCTTTAAGTCTTTTTAAGCCCAGCAAACGACAATGCAGACGACAAGTGTTGTGATTGGCATCTTACCAGTTAATTTGTTCTTTACCTGATCCGGGCACTGTTAACTGATGGTATGTCACTTCCTTCTCTGAAGTACGATAAGCTACTGGCAAGGCGGCTATTGGACCCTATCAAAAGTAGAACAGAAATGTTAACATTTAAGCTCAGCTTCTTTACATACAGACGGGACATAATCAATATATTTCCATCCCTCGGGATGACCATCCTGAGCGGAAGCCTCGGTTCCGCTCAGCACGGTCATCCCTCTGGTTGGAAACGTCCATCTACAACAGAACCCCATTTCAGATTCTTCTAAACTCGAACACTGCTTATTATTATGTTAGTATGCCTCATAACCGTTGCCGTTGTCCATTATGTGTAATACTATATTTATGTAGGATCTACTAGTCAAAAGATAAGGGCAAGGATTGTGGCCACGTAAAGTCGATTTAAGCCCCCCCCCCCCCCCCCGACCGTTCCAAGGCGGTTCTTCTGTCGCGGTTTATTTTTGTTATGGTTTGTCTTTGGGTGTTTGTGTCGCGTATATTATTTTATTTTGGATAGCCTATTGGTCATTTTGTGAGAAAGTAACCGTCCTTTTGGCTTTCCGCTATTGATGTTTCCATTAGGGTCTGTTGTTTCAGGTTTTTGTTTGCTTCCCTTTGGTGTCTCTAATGGGAGCTGTGGGTTAATTGTATCGATTCCTGATCATTGCCTCCACTTCTACTTTATCACTTTTCCTCAACAGCATTAACAATATCACAACTCTGTTTGCAACCAAAGACAGTCAAATATGTTAGTAGAACATATCATTAAAAGGCTCAGCACAATTAAATATACTGAATCCTGGCGGCATCGAATAATACAGGTATCCCTTCAAAAACTAGCCAGATGGGGAAAAGCAACATTTTGACACACAGCGACGAGAACGTTTCTATTTCTACAGCCATACGTTTTAACAATGTGGTTATCCTCGTGGAAATTGAATATGTCACAAAGTATTTTTACAAAGTGTGACGAAATGATTGATTTTGTAAACTTTAAAACGTGGATAAATGTATTCATGGGGTTGCCTGGGCGTAACGTCATGACACATTTGCCTAGTTGGGATTTACGAGTGTTTATTGTTTCTGAGAGAATCGAAAATAAAATGTATTGTCATTACATGGACATATTACAGTGAAATTCCTGTACTAAGACCACCAGATATTAAGCTGAGGTGAGCATTTAATTTTTTGGGGCAATTGTTATCAGCAATCAGTGTATCGTTATTTACTTTCGAACTCAATCATATCAAAATGAAATCGATGTTTTCAAAGGATTTGAAATAAAATCTACACTATGGTGGAAAGCAGGGAAACTTTTTACCGCGACCAAACAGTCCCTTAACACCAGCTGTATTTAATGTGCGCTGTAACGATTTATTTTTTGGATGCAAGAAGAAAACTTCAGAGTGTACACATTTTCTGGGCGAGACTAGTAAGTTTCAGCCATTTAGTCCTAATCAGTGACCATTAAATATATCCAATCCCATTTTAATATATATTATTTAAGGGGAATGGGGACACCTTCAGGGGAGGTAACTCCTGCAAAATCTTTTTCGGCTCACATGTCAATAGGGGTCAACTCTTAAAGAAAAGAATTTTCTCCTTAGGAGCATTTTTTTCCTTTAAGAGTTGACCCCTTTTCAGTGGGACAGGGTTTATAAGAAAGTGAACAGGAAGTCCCGAAAGTTGTCTCCCTTTGAAAAATGGCGGGAAAATCTGCCATGTGTTCCCATTCCCCTTAAGCCAACTAGATGGAAAATTCCAATGATGCTATCTAAATTTCACAAACAATCGCCCCATCAGCACTGTCAGTGCTTTAATTGTAGTTCCTAGACGCGTGCGCTAGTTCCAGATGCGCTAGTTCCAAGACGCGCTGGCCAGTTTGGCTTGTAGTAGTGTGGGAACCTATAAAACTTTTTACTGGACGGTAATTTATATCTGACTGAATATGAAGCCACCACAAGCATGGTGCAATCGTCATTGAACACTTCCTCAGCCGAATCAGAATTTTATTACATTAACTAACAGAACGTTTCTATGGCGACAACGTTTTATACGCACGAATCGATCGTGTACAGCCACATTGTCGCAATGAAGTGTTTTTTTTCTTCTCTATAAATAACCATTTTTCCAAGGCTAATCATTACATGGGCATAATACAGTGAAACGCCTGTATTAAAACCACAATTCGAACCATTCGAAAGTGGCCCATAAGACCACCCTTTTGAACAATTCCAAATGTGGTCTCTCACTAAAGGACAGTTTGTGCAGAAAACAAGAGAAGTATCATACCTCCTTAATGTGTTTTTTTTTTCTTGAAGAATTATTTAATTCTTATCTCGCTGCACACGAAAACTCATACCTTAGATTCAAATCAGAAGAAGCCATCTGATCAGAATCTATAATGTTTGTCTAAATTTGTTTGCGAATTTGAATGAATACATTTTATCAAATATTTGATTGATGGATAGTCAGAAAATAGATGTGGCTAAAATAATTTATTCAGTGGATCCTAGCCAATCGGTGAATGGAGAAATACGCAGAACTGAAACCGACCACAATCGAGTAAGGTAAAGTGGTGCGCGTCGACCGTCCATGCATATAAACCTTATTTGTTTCGTTCGGCTGCATGGCTTAAGATGTCATTTCATCTCAATGTCGGGCGAAAGTTCCACACAATTGGAAGTAACGTCTCCATAATGACCTGAATAGTATTGACGGGGACAGTAAACTTCAAATCATAAAAACGAAATTTATTCAGCAGGATAAGGATAATTACTGAATTTCAACGTACGTGTTTTTTGTTTTTGGTTTTCTTCACAACAATAGCTGATGCAGTTTTTCAAATTTCAGCATGAACGTTTTTTACTGATGCTGTTGGCAGTAAGCTATGTACCTTGCAAACTTGTTTTATTTCTTTCAAAAGTGGCAGCATAGTTGCAGGCCCTCTACCACAGTTGAGTCCCACTACAGCGGCCCCAGCATCCTGAAGCTTCTTACAGGCATCGGCAACTGAGACCCCGTCTATCAAAACACCTGATGGTGGTACAGACATGGTGATCACCGCTGCCAAGCCTACAACATACAGTGAATTCCGCTATTAAGACCACATACCCTAAGACTAATTCTGTTTTAAAAAGCTTATACAGGAGGGTGCAGTTATTCTTTCTTCATGTTTTCGGCACACGGTGTCCTCTGGTCAGTGACCACCTTTGGGAGTGTTCAAAAGTGGTCTTAAAGACCACTTTTGAACAGTCCCAAAGGTGGTCTTAATAGAGGAATTTTACTGTATATTTACTGCCGGTTTCAATATTTATTAGACTTTGGAGTGGACATGCTACTCAATAACTGTCAAACCCCAACCAATTTCAATAATGTTGCTACATCCTTTGATCACTACACTTCGGATTATGACATCATAAACTGACAAGGATAGAAAAGTATTAGGCCGATTATGACACCACAAGTGTGCAGGTATCCAATCAGATGCATTTTACTTTCAGTTATAAGCACATGCCCACGCCAGTCATCTGTACTGGCCTTATGACAAAATCGAAGTGAAGACAATAATAAGGAAGTAGTCCATGCTCCATCAGAGACACCAAAGGGAAAGAAACACAAACATGAAATAACTAGAACCTAATGGAAACATCGCTAGTGGAAAGCCAAAAGGACACTTACTTTCACCCCCCCCCCCCCCCCCCCCCCAAAAAAAAAAATGGCCGATTTGCAATCCAAATGAATATAATACAAGCGATACACACACCCAAAGACAAATCATAACAAAAATAAACCGCGACGGAAGAATCGCCTTGGAACGGTCAATGAAACGAGTCTGCAGTACAAAGAAACTTGCAGAATTTGATGTATATTTCTGGTGCACTAACCTTTGTAATTTGATACCTCAGAATGGAACACTTTGATCTGCTTCATTTGACAGAAAGTCTAAAGTTGTAATTGCAGGTAACCATTGGGTGCTTTGTTGTCAGATCTCAAGAAATACATTGACTCATGCAACCATTAACCCTTTTTGTACCAAATGGAATCTTCCTCCTTATATATAGCAGGAGTCCATTTCAAAATTTAGGGATGTCAGGTTGTGTTTTCTTAAAAAAAAATAAGAAAATGGCTCAACTTTTTGCAAACCGTGAAAGCTCTAATCAGACGCCGGGTTCTGATCTGGGTCTGCACTGTTTGCCAGGGTACCCGTTTTAGGGTTTCTGGTACTAAATCGGTTAAGTGAAGGTGACTTTAGTTATCTCCAACATGACTGGACGGTGGTAACGTCACGCTTCCTACGTAATAAGAACAACTGCGTGCAATTATTTTTCATCTAGCTTTTTGATAATACAATAGATAGAAGATGAGTGAGTGAGTGTTTTAGTTTTATGTCCCACCAACAGCTAAGGTCATACGGAGATGGGACCTCGGTTTAAAGACTTATCCGAAAGTCTGCAGAACCCCGGGATCGATCCTGCGACCCCCTTGTTTACAAACTGGTTCCCATTCTGAAGATTCACCATTAACAATAACGCGCTGTTTTCTGCAGCAAAGAATGGAATCTATCCATTTGAGAGTATTTCCCCCATGTCATAACCAAATAACTTACGTAGTACATGTGGTGGGGTGTCAAAGCTTTCTCGAAGTCCAGAAGAAATATGTCTACCTGTCCCCCTTTGTCCAAGATTTTTGCCCAATCATTAATAGCTGTTCTGAACTGAGTTTCACAACTATGCCTTTTCCTAAATGCATGTTGTCTGTCTGACAAAAGTTTATGTTCATCCAAGTGGGCCATGATGTTTGTGCAGACTATAGGTTCAAGCAACTTACACAGAACACAAGACAGAGAGATAGGGCGATAATTAAGATTAAGAGCCCTATCTCCTTTTTTGAATAGTGGGCAAATGTTCACTAGGTGCCATTCTTTGGGGATTTCACCCGAATCAAGAGTACTGTTGAAACAGTTGGGCAAAAACTGGACCTAACTATTTTGCTAGTTCCTTCACGAATCTAGGATGAAGCTCATCACTAAAGCTTTAGTGGGGTTTAAGCCTTTAAGTAACTTGATCACTCCTGCCGATGACACAACAATATTATCCATGAGCGGGGCCGATCTTCTCAGTTTTATTAAATGCATCATTGAATTAACCAACTAGTTCCTCTGCCCTTTCAGAGTCTTAATCAGCAACCTTCTCTTTTATTAAGGGGTAGGATAACTTGCCTGTCTTTCTTCTGACTATTGATATGTCTGTTGAAGTCTCTTGGATTTGTGAGAAATGTTCTAGAAATGGTTATCCTTTGGAAGCAAGGAATACACCACAGAACGGGAACATATGGAGTGTACATGTATTCTGGGCCAGACTAGCTAGTTTATGCCATTTAGGCCTCATCAGTGACCCTCAAGTATTTTCTAAATTCCACAATGAAATCAATGATCCCAAAGGACAAGAAAATATAAACTACACTATAATGTAGCCTCCGTGGTGTAGTGGTTACGCTACTCGCCATGTAAACCAGGGATCGCAGGATCAATCCCGGACTTCTCCAGACTTTCGGATGAGTCTTTAAACCGAGGTCGCGCCTCCGCGTGACATAAGCTGTTGGTGGGACGTAAAACTCGAACATTCACTCACTCACTCTCTTGGATTTGCCTTAACATACCTACTGAGTTATTTACAATTAAATCATGCTGATTTTTGTTTTGCCTGTGCATGCATCTTATTTCTTCTTTATTGTTAAAGGCATTTATTCTTAGACAGTAGGACACACCGTGTGTTCATAATTGTTTTATTGCTCCCTGTGATATACTGTCTATAACAGATCAAAGGCGGCCTTTAATAGGGTGATTAGTAGCTCCTGTTGAATCCCCTGACTGAGGCACTAGAGGGGAAAATCAATAAGGTACACTCTAGTTAACAGTGAGTCAATTATTGATTTTCCCCAAGGAGGTCCCTTACCTGTTGCAGACAGAGGACTTCTCTTCAGTCAGCACTGAGGGCTACATGGTATTATGTAATGGAATTATAATCCTCAATAATCAAGAATAAATGCCTTTAAACGCCAGTTATGGAAAACTTCATTTCCCCCCACTTTTAAGGGTATATATGCTTTCCCCGACTCTATCTACTGGGATTGGCCGGCCTCGGGAGCTCAGTCGGATGGGCGTCTGACTGCTGGTGATCAGGAGGACATAGGTTCGATACGTGCCGGGGTCGGCAACACCCTGTCGTGGGGATTGATCATGAAATCTTTTCTACGGTCATTCTCTCCCTCATTTTCTCCCTTTCGCTGATTCAATAAAAGTAACTGCTTAAGTATAAGCCTGCACAGGGAAAAACTGTGGATAGGTAAACTGTTCGGCAAAAAAATATTGTTGACTGGGCCGTTGAACTGCCCTAAAAACAACTACTACGATCGGACACATTTGACCATTACTCTCAGGTGTACATTACGCATAATCCAGAGTTGCAGGATGAAAAGTAGAAGTAAAACAAAGATCAGGAATTGATACAATTAACTTACTCCACCCATGAAAGCCTACAAAGTAATTATGTACCTTTTGCCATGTCATCCCCAATGAGGAACTCATCTGGTACCTCTTGTTTGCACTTTTGATTTGGCTTGCAACACTCCGAGATTAAAAAGCTTCCCATCAAAGCGATACCTAATTGGTATACCATTGTCACCCTCCTGGAAAACATCTTTGTGCATGGAAGTGAACATCATGCTGAACAGTGTTGGGGCTAACACACACCCTTGCTTGACTCGCATTTGTCACATGAAATGGATCTGAGTGATAACATTACATGATTAGTTTAAACACTGGTTTATTAGTTAAGTACACATTATGATTCTATAGTTAACTAATAAACTATTGTTTAAACTCATCAGGTAAATACTTAGAGGTCTCTAGCTTGCATAGGCTTGATTCTCCCTGCACAGGGGTAGGGGGCTCCAGTTAACGTCCCGATCCAATGGACGGTGCATTTCGGGGCATTTATCCCGGCAAATGATACCAATGTAGCATGTTTGGACACCGCAACTTTAAACTATTGTCTTTAAACTATACATGGTCATTAGTTCCTAACTGACATTATTATATTGTGATGGGTTCTTGCTAACATGACGAGAGAATGGTTGGAAATTGTTTAAGTGTGTTTATAAAATTCTGACGACACTGGATAAAGATGTTGCGACAGGTGAATCCATTGATTTAGCCCCAGTTCTTGCCGACCATTGTTTACATTTCGAAGCAGCATGTTCGACAAAATATAACTCCCGACTTTGACAGGACACACATTTCATCATACATACAAAGCAGTACAGTCCTCGTGGATGGGAGAGAAGCATCGGAAGGCCGGTCGGTTTACTTTTAAAATGTTATCAGCTATAAACATGGAACTATTCGCCGTACACTTTCTTTTAAGCTAATTTGCAACAAGCCGTACACCACAGCTACTATTCGCCGTACAACAGGTAATTTACGTTCAGGCCCAAATTTGTGTTGAAAGCACAATTTGAGGCAAGTTTCTTTTGCAAATTATTTTTTCCATCATTGTTCTTTCTGATTAAGTGAAAAAAACTTCAGTAGAAAGGCATAAACATTAAACAAAACAACAGCGAACTTGCCAAATCCATTTTGTTCACGGTACCAGCTGTCGAATATTCGGCCTGTAATTGCACAATTGTGCGTTTTATAAGAAAGCACTTCTCACGGCAGCAGCAAATTATAACCACTACTGATATTTGATAACAGTATTCTAAACCTAAAGCTTACAAGCAGTAAAATAATCCATTATCAAGAGACACTCCTTCACCTGCAGCTATTACTTTCGATTCACCGGGATTCTATTTCCGGCGGTGTTGTTAGACGGTGTAGTTTGTTAATCAGTACATCAATTCCATTCTAGTGCATACCACAATAAAACACGTTTTTTTTTTCGATGGCTAGAAACGCATCACGTGCAACCCGCCAATCTACGGCATATGCTCAATTTGAATCAGATCGGTTCAAGTCCAGTCTTATGGTGCCTGCTACGGAGATAACCGGAAAATTTTACGGAAAATGTCAATTAATTAACTATTTTTTTTTTAATTTCTGGATGTCGCTCCGTTGAATTGCAGAAAACCAGCCTAACAACAATACGTCCTTCACCTTTTAATTGTCGTATCGTTTTGCAGTTGTTATTTAATGCACCAAAAGCAATAGAAACCTAAGATGATGGCACTATCAAGGTTTATGGTTTGCCCGAGGGCTAGGGCCTGGACCACCGGGTTAATATGTTCCTTGCTGCAGGCTATTGCGTAAACAGAATTTCGAAAATACCTGACTGTCACTGGTGAGGCCTAATTGGCCGAAAAAAAGCTAGTCTGTTCAACTGAACACTTCTCTAATTAAGTTCTGTGGTCTTTTCCTTGCTTCCAATGAATACTTTTTACAGATTATATTTAAGCTATAAGTTGCTGAATACGATTTGGTTCAAATTCAAGAATACAAGTTAATTCAAATAATAAATAATCAAATATTTAGAGGAGAAACTTGTGCAACTCACCCTGCCCATACTTCAAGATAGAATCCAGAGCAATCTTCGCTTCACCATAGTAATGGATAGTCTCCGCTACTATGTAGTCGGCCTTGAACTTAACAGCCAATTCGATCTGCTCCTAAAATATAATCAAAGCACTAAGAGCACCTGTAGATCGATTTTCTTTGTAGGCCGATAAAATGGTTCAGAACGAGTCTTAACCCTTTTTGTACCAAATGAAATCTTCCTCCTTATGTACAGCAGGGGTCCATTACAAAATTTAGGGGTGTCAGGTTGTATTTTCATCATAATTTATTTGGAAAATGGCTAAACTTTTAGCAAACAGTGGAGGCCCTGATCAGACGCCGCGTTCTGTGGCGTCTGATCTGGGCCTGCACTGTTTGCCAGGGTACCCCTTTTGGGATTTCTGTTACCAAATGGGTTAATAGTGGGCTTTTACTGTACTATACAAAGAAGCCTGCACAAATAATTTCCAAGAGTTCCGGGCAGTAAATGTTTTTTCTTTGCATGATAAAACATATTCTAATACGCTTGCGAGTGTAACGCGACATCTGATTGGATAAAGTCATAGATACATAGGACCTGGACTCAGGTGAATGATCAATGGCCCAACTGACCCCTTGATTTTTTTTTTTTTTTTTTTGCACAGTTTTTCCATATTTAAACACGGCTGAGCACTAGCCCAACCTGTTCAAAACGTTTAATCATATCTACAAAGCTAATAAATATTAAAAAAGAGTTGTGATGGCTATAATTTCAGTATAGGGACGTCATAGCCATCATAACTAGGTCTACTTTTATTTATTTATTTTATTTACTTTTATTAATTACCTTTCTAGACATGATTACGGTTTTTAAACAGGTTGGGCCAGGGCTCATCCTGTGGAAAAACTGTGCAAAAAGAAACAAAATGAATTTCAAGAGGTCAGTTGGGCCCATGATCACACACCTGAGTCCAATCCCCAAGCACTCGTATCTGTGGATAAAGCCAAACCGTTGCAACAGTTTATGGTAATATAACTTTAATTGCCTGGCGTTGGGTTTTACGCAGCTTTCAGTGCTTGCAGCATTGTGCGGGTGGTACTTAAAAAAAAAACAAGAGGCCCAAGAGGGCCTGTCGCTCCACCGGCTAACTTCAGACAATTGTCATACATGTATTTATTACATTAACCAATGATATACTACTGGACTCTTCTACTGCTATATGTTGGACCAGTCCATTTGTCATATAAGGGGTGTCAGGCCTATTTTTTTCTATTTTTGATGGAAAATTCTGTTAGCAAATAGTGCATGCCCTGATCAGACATGGTGTTCTGTGGGGTCTGATCTGGGCCAGCACTGTTTGCCAAGGTACCCATTTAGGGTTTTCCCGCATGCAATGGGTAAAAAAGAAACAAGTGATCCACCCAAGGAATGTCCATTCTATATTTTTTGGACCCCAGAGCCATGGTTGGCAGGATTTATGTGAGTGACCATTTGGCATTGCTCCGTTCTAAATATCTAAAGCTCTGGGCCTTATGGTTTCAGAGAAGAAGACTTTTTTTAAGTTTTTCCTATTATAAGTCTATGGGAACTAATATGCCTCTGGGCATGACCAATTTTTTACCCCAGGGGCATTGTTGGCAGGATTTATTTGAGTGACCACTTGACGTTGCTGCATACTTAATATCTAAGCTCTGGGCACTGATGGTTTCAGAGAAGATTTTTGTCAGTTTTTCCCAGTATAAGTGTATGGGAGCTTATGGGCCTCAGGGTGTGGCCAATTTGGACCCCAGGGGCATAGTTGGCAGGATTTATGCAGTTGAATACTTCAAGTTGGTACATACTAAGCTCTTGGCTCTATGGTTTCAGAGGAGAAAAGTTTAAAGATTTTGTCATTATTAGTCTATGGGAGCTACTAAGCACCGGGGCGTTGCCAATTTGGACTCAAGAGTCATAGTTCGCAGGACTTAGTAGGTGACCACATAACTTTGCTACATACTACAGTTCAACCTGTATTAAGCAAGTGCCTAAGGGATAGTCAAAATATGTTTGCTTAAGACAGGTTCTTGCTTAATACAGGTGAAATTTAACACATCTGCCTTTCTTGGGAACTGAATGCCTGCTTGCTTAAGACAGGTTGCTTGCTTAATAGAGGTGGCCACTAAGACAGGTTTTACTGTAAATGTCTTAGCTTTAGGCTTTATGGTTTCAGAGAAGAAGTTTTTTCGTTTATTGGTCTATGGAAGCTAATGAGCCAAAGGTGGTGGCCATGGCGGCCATGTTTTTTGTCTGATCAAAATTTCTTCAATGAATCTGACAATGGTAGACACAAGGAACATTCATGAAAATTAAGAACGAAATCCATTTAGCGGTTTTGGAGGAGAAGATTAAAAAAAAAAAAAAGATCCCTTTATGAGTCTATGGAAGCTAATTAGCCAATGGGCGTGTCCATGGTGGCCATGTTTTTTGTCTGATCAAAATTGCTTAAAGGAATCTGACAGAGGTCCACCCAAGGAACATTCATGCAAAGTAAGAATGAAATCCATTACGTTGAGCGGTTTTGGAGGAGAAGGTTTTTAAAACTTTTCCCCATATAAGTCTTTGAAAGCTAATGAGCCAAGGGGCATGACCATGGCAGTCATGTGGGGCACGGCCATGGTGGCCATGTTTTTTGCCTGATCCGAATTTCTTCAAGGAATCTGACAGAGGTCCACCCAAGGAACATTCATGCAAAATAAGAATAAAATCCATTGAGCGGTTTTGGAGGAGAAGATTTTTTTTAATTTTTTTTTTGCTTTCGATGCCATTTTGTTCTGCATGTAACAAAATTCTTTGAAGGAATTCAGAAGAGGACTATGTGAGAAACATTCCTGTGAAGTTTGGTTACAATCGACCAAGTAGTTAAGGAGGAAATGTTTAAAGAAAAAAGTTAACGCACGGATGCACAACCGCACAGACGCACAACAGACACAGGGCCATAACATATAACATAAGACCCGCCGGTCTTTGGCCAGAGGAGCTAAAAAATGAACAGATTTATGTTTTTATTTCTTTCTTTATTTATTTTTTCCTTTCCTCCGTCGGATTCGGTATGCCTCCCTTTTCAACTAAGCCATTTTAACCCTCAGGGATCTGGAGAACTGTTGACACTGTAGTATAATTAGGTCTAATAAATCAATCTCCCTCAGTATTTTGAATTTATTTTGAAACATCAAGTCGTATAAATAGAGTTTGTGTTGAAAACATCAGTTCTATCACCAGTGTGATGGACATGTGAAATTTCTGATGTTTTGAATTTTAGAATGACAATTTGTAGGTGGACCTCTATAGATATGTGATAGTCAGCAAAATTGGAGGAGATTAATTCAGATACAGGAAGGTACTTTTAAATAAATAAATAAATAAATAAATAAATAAATAAACAAGAACTTTTGAAGAAGAGAAGACTTTTTTAACATTACACTACATGTTATATAGTGAAAATAAGCCCCGCCCATGGCGGCCATGTTTTTTGTCGGATCAAAATTTCTTCAAGGAATCTAAGAGGTCCACCCAAGGAACATTCATGCAAAATAAAAACAAGGCATCGCATGCGATACAAATCCCCTCGCACTAGACAACTTCGTGTGTGGAAAACACTGAAATGGCAAAAGTCCAACTTGCTTGAGATATTATCATATGCAACATTTGTGTAAAGTTTGTTTAAAACTCCTCCAATAAATGTACATTCTAGAGTGATGACGTTTCTCTAAAAATAGCCATAGTGACCTTGACTTGAGACCATGACCACGACAGTAGATCTTGCTCAAGATATTATCATAAGCATCTTTTGTGTGAAGTTATATTAAAATCGGTTAATAAATGTAGGCGGTAGAGCGATGACAAAGTTTTTCTAAAGATAGCCACAGTGACCTTGACTTTGAGGTCATGACCTTGAAAGTCAAAGTAAGTCGAGATATTATCATAAGAAACATTTGTGTGAAGTTCTATTACAATCCATCATTAAATGTAGGTGCTAGAGCGATGACAAAGTTTTTTTTAAAAATAGCCACAGTGACCTTGACCTTGAAAGTCTAAATAGCTCGAGATATTGTCATAAGGAACATTTGTGTGAAGTTATATTGAAATTTGTGAAAAAATGTAGTCACTAGAGCAATGACAAAGTTTTTCTAAAAATAGCCACAGTGACCTTGACCTTGAAAGTCAAACTCGCTCGAGGTATTGTCATAAGGAACATTTGTGTGAAGTTATATTGAAATGGATGAAGAAATGTAAGCGCTCGAGCCATGACAAAGTTTTTCTAAAAAAAACCACAGTGACCTTGACCTTGAAAGTGGAACTCACTAGAGATATTGTTATAAGGAACATTTGTGTGAAGTAATATTGAAATTGGTGAAAAAAAATGTAAGCGCTAGAGCAATGACAAAGTTTTTCTAAAAAAAAGCCACAGTGACCTTGACCTTGAAAGTCAAACTCGTTCGAGGTATTGTCATAAGCAACATTTGTGTGAAGTTATATTGAAATCAGTGAAGAAATGTAGGCGCTAGAGCGATAACAAAGTTTTCTAAAAATAGCCATAGTGACCTTGACCTTGAAAGTCGAAATGGTGAGATATTGTCATAAGGAACATTTGTGTGAAGTTATATTGAAATCGATGAAGAAATGTAAGCGCTAGAGGGATGACGAAGTTTTTCTAAAAATAGACACAGTGACCTTGACCTTGAAAGTGGAACTCGCTAGAGATATTGTCATAAGGAACATTTGTATGAAGTTATATTGAAATTGGTGAAGAAATGTAAACGCTAGAGCGATGACAAAGTTTTTCTAAAAAATAGCCACAGTGACCTTGACCTTGAGGCCTAGACATTGATAGTCGAACCCGCTTGAGATATTGTCATAAGGAACATTTGTGTGAAGTTATATTGAAATCAGTGAAGAAATATAGGCGATAGAGCGATGACAAATGTTTTTTCTAAAAATAGCCAGAGTGACCCTGACCTTGAGGCCATGAGTTGGAAAGTCGAACTCGCTGGAGATATTTTTATGAGGAACATTTGTGTGAAGTTATATTGAAATTGGTGAAGAAATGTAGGCGCTAGAGCGATGAAAATGTTTTTCTAAAAATAGCCACAGTGACCTTGACCTTGAGGTCATGACCTTGAAAGTCCAACTCGCTCAAGATATTGTCATAAGGAACATTTGTGTGAAGTTATATTGAAATCAGTGAAGAAATGTAGGAGCTAGAGCGATGACAAAGTTTTTCTAAAAATAGCCACAGTGACCTTGACCTTGAAGCCATGACCTTGAAAGTGGAACTCGCTCAAGATATTTTCATAAGGATCATTTGTGTGAAGTGATATTGAAATTGGTGAAGAAATGTAAGCGCTAGAGCGATGACAGTGTTTTTCTAAAAATAGCCACAGTGACCTTGACCTTGAGGTCATGACCTTGAAAGTCCAACTCGCTCGAGATATTTTTATAAGGATCATTTGTTTGAAGTTATATTGAAATTGGGGGAGAAGTGTAGGCGCTAGAGCCATGACAAAGTTTTTCAAAAAATAGCCAGAGTGACCTTGACCTTGAGGTCATGACATTGAAAGTCGATCTTGCTCCAGATATTGTCGTAAGGAACGTTTGTGTGAAGTTATATTAAAATCGGTCAAGAAATGTAGGGGCTAGAGCGATGACAAAAGTACGTACGTACGTGGCGCCAGAGCGATGACAAAAGTACGTACGTGGCGCTAGAGCGATGACAAAAGTACGTACTTACGTACGTACGTACGAGACAAATGCTATATCCCCCCTCACAACTATGTTGTTCGAGGGGATAATGAAATCCAACAGGTGGGTTTGGAGGAGAAGATGTTTAAAGATTTTTAATTTTTTGTGTGGTTTTGTTGCCATGGCAACCAGAGTTCTGGGTGTAACAAAATTCTTTGAAGGAATTTAGAAGAAGACTAAGTAAGGAACATTCCTGTGAAGTTTGGTTACAATTGGCCCAGTAGTTTAGGAGGAGAAGATGTTTTAGCATTACACTATATGTTAAATAGGGAAAATAAGCCCCGCCCATGGCGGCCATGTTTTTTGTCGGATCAAAATTTCTTCAAGGAATCTGAAAGGGGTCCACCCAAGGAACATTCATGCAAAATAAAATGAAATCCAACAGGTGGTTTTGGAGGAGAAGATTTTTAAAGATTTTTAATATGTTGTGTTGTTTTGTTGCCATGGCAACCAGAGTTCTGGGTGTAAAAAAAATCTATGAAGGAATTTAGAAGAGGACTAAGTAAGGAACATTCCTGTGAAGTTTAATTACAATGGGCCCAATAGTTTAGGAGGAGAAGATGTTTTAGCATTACACTATATGTTAAATAGGGAAAATAAGCCCCGCCCATGGCGGCCATGTTTTTTGTCGTATCAAAATTTCTTCAAGGAATCTGAAAGAGGTCAACCCAAGGAACAGTCATGCAAAATAAAAATGAAATCCAACAGGTGGTTTTGGAGGAGAAGATTTTTAAAGATTTTTATTTTTTATTTTTTTGGTTTTGTTGCCATGGCAACCAGAGTTCTGGGTGTAACAAAATTCTTTGAAGGAATTTAGAAGAGGACTATGTAAGGAACATTCCTGTGAAGTTTGGTTACAATTGTCCCAGTAGTTTAGGAGGAGAAGATGTTTAAAGAAAAAGTTAACGCACGGACGCTGGGACGCACGACGGACACAGGGCCATGACAATAGCCCCGCTGGCCTTCGGCCAGTGGAGCTAAAAAAAACATTCATTAGAACTCTTGTTTGGAGGCAAATCGTCGGTTTTAGAGCCGCAAATAGAGCCGTAAAACCGACGATTTTTCTGTCCAAATGACACTTCCCAATACAATTATCGCAATAATTACAAACGCATTAAAATAAAATTCCTGTATTAAAACCACCATTGGGACTTTTGAACAAAAGGAGACACCGGGTGTCGAAAACACAAAGGAATAATAACTGAAACCTTCTTAATAAGCTTTTACAAGCAGATTTAGTCGTAATTTTAGGTGGTCTTAATAGCGCAATTTTACTTTGTACTCGAGTATTGATAATCTTAACGCTCTGCATGCTGGGTATTTTTGTCAGCAGGCGAAGTGAATAATTTTTGTATTTTTTTTCCCAAGAAGTAAAATTTGGCATTTCATCCAATACAATAGTCTACTGTGGGGAGACAATGTGCATAACATGTCTAATCCTGTTTCTGGGAAAACTAAGAAAAAGCATAAAAAAGTCGTCTGCTGAATTAGCCGAGAGAGTGGTAAAGGTAGGATGAAATCCAT
This sequence comes from Lucinisca nassula, assembly GCA_963580285.1. Lineage (NCBI taxonomy): Eukaryota > Metazoa > Mollusca > Bivalvia > Lucinida > Lucinidae > Lucinisca > Lucinisca nassula. Next base: position 126,495,585 of record OY757016.1, on the reverse strand, counting down.
TTGCATATATTCACCAGGGTACTGTCAGAAACAGTACGTCATCGCATAATGCCGCTTTTCATTGGGATGAGATTTGGTTTTATGCGGCTGACAGCTCTTATTTTTGCGTAACTTTACTATTTAAACCTTACAAATATGCATTAGAATGGGGATGACTAAAATAGTCATTTTGGGGCTCCGCTAACGCGTCGCAGAAAAGCGAAATTTCCGAAGGTGTTTCCTCAAATGGCAATTTTCAATAAAACTATCACCTGTGAGTGAGTGAGTGTTTGAGTTTTACGTCCCACCAACAGCTAAGGTCATACGGAGACGGGACCTCGGTTTAAAGACTCATCCGAAAGTCTGGAGAAGCCCGGGATCGGTCCTGCGATCCCTGGTTTACAAGTCGAGTAGCGTAACCACTACACTACGGAGGCTTCTAACTATAGCCTGTAATTACAGGATGCATGAATGCATGAGTAGTTCGTTTTTACACTTATATGCCAAATTAATGTCCTCGAAAGCAAAAAATTCCATAGACTTCAATGTAATTTGATGTTTGCAAGAAAATTATTTATTGCTCATCTTGTGTTAGTGAAATTGGTTTGATTGAAAAACTAAATTAACTAGGACATAAACAATCTTTGCTCTTTTTTCTGGGATCTTTCTTTATCAAAAACAGCAGTTTAAAATAATGCAATTTGCGATCAATTCATTTTTCCATTGACGTCAGTCGTGACGTCGCCAAAAATGAGGATTAAAATATTAATTAGGTTTAAATAGTTGCTGTTCCGATGCTACACATATAACAAAATCAAGAAAATTATATTGCACGACCCGCAGAAAAAGGGACCGACTGAAGTCGGTTGATTTCTAAGAGTGCCCTAAAATCACCATGTCATTCTGTCATTCTGTCAGTCTGTCAGTCTGTCTGTCCGTCCGTAACCCGTTTGTGAAAATTGGTGATAGTGACTTAACCGCTTTGAATATTTAAACAATTTTTGGCATACTGATAGATATCAATGATAACTAACCAATGAACTTGCGAAATATTACATTCCATTTAGTATAGCCTCGCCGAGGCGAAAAATGTGAAAATTTTCGAACTGCTTCTCCTCGGAAACCGTTGGGCCGATTGAAGTCAAATTTCATATGGAGCCTCTATGGGATGGGAGAAACCAAAATTTGCTCATGGGGTCCAGGTCACATGACCAAAATGGCCGCCAAGCCATATATGGTAAAATCCCTTCGAAAATAGTCTTCTCCAGAACCACTGGGCAGATTTCCACGAAACTTTATAAATAGCATCTGGGACGTAGGTCCATCATAAATTGCTAAAATGGTGACCCTAGGTTGACCTTGACCTTCTTTGTGCCTGGGTCAAACTTTGGCACATATGCTTTTGTATTGGAAAAGTGAGAATGCATTTTATCCTGCAAACGATTCAGAATACAGTACTAAAGTATAAGATATATTTTTGCTCCTTACGTCCTTACGATAAGGCGCATTTATTGGGGGAACCGTTTTAGGTCCAGGTCACATGACCAAAATGGCCGCCATACCCATATATGGTAACACTCATAAAGATAAAAGCATCCGGCGGGTCGTGCGCTTCAGCTGAAGCACTGGTTTATTGCATTAATCATTTAATTTCTAACTATGCCAGTTTTACCAACATCGGATGCGCAGAAGTAATATTTATAATTTTCTTGCAATCGTCAAAATACATTAAGGTCTATGGGAGTTTTGCGTTCGAGGACATTAATTTGGCACCTGATTGTATATCATATTACCTTGAACATGTTTTCCACCAGCTGATGAGTTGTGACGTCATCTTGGTCATATACATTGGTGTTACAAAGATTCCCTGCCATCAAACAGCCATGTTTGTCTGCAACGTTACGGGCCAGTTTAAGTGCTGTTGAATTCATCAGCTCCAGGTCACCTTCCCTGCCAATGGTGCGTAGTTGCTTCCTATGAGCATAATACTGAAAAACAATCCTAATACAGTGGAACTTCGATGGCTCGAACGCTATTTGGACCATGAAAATTTCTTCGAGACAGCGGTGGTTCGAACCACGGAAAGGCGTAATGGAGATAATTGCGGGATATCTTTTCGGTGTTCTATATTATGAATGCATGTTGTGTGAACTCATTAGAATCGCCTCATCAATGTACACACAGCATTAAATTTGCCAGATAAAAGAAGAAAATTTCCCAAAATTATGTCTATTTCGTATTTGGAGGAATCCCTGCGGGTTTGACTCATCAATGGTAAACGATTTGTTTGTTTGATTTGAGGTTTAACGTCCCCGTCAACACTGTTAAGGTCATTTTGGAGACGTTGCTTCCAATTTTGTGGGACTTTTACCCGACATTGAGATGAAATGACATCTCAAGCCCTGTCGCCCAATGAAACCAATAGGGTTTATTAGCATGGGCGGTCCGCCTCGCACCACGGTTGCTGGACAGGCTTAGATCCTCTCAGCGGTTTACCAGTACTAGTGTGCGGGCCGGATTCAGCTCTGCGTGGAAGCATCATGCCGCCCATATATATTTCTTCAAGCCCCTATGGGCGGGGCCGATGGTAAACGAACTATCGGGATTCGAGCCATTGAAGTTCTGCTGTTAAAAGTTTTTGGGGCAACTGTTTATCATACGAACCAAAGATATAAAGCGCAATAGCTTTTCAGTGTTGGAGTCCCTATGACTATCACTTAATTGTGTGAATTCAAGAAGGGCAGTTGTCAGTTTCTCGCGACTGAATGTGCACTGCACTGGTTAACCACTTACGTATAATCCTGTCCAGGAAAAGTAAGGATAGGTAAACTGACCGGCTCAAAAATGATCTTAATAGCGTTGACTTAGTTGTTAAATTCCAATACAAACAAAAAACAAAAACTTACTTGTCTGATATCCAGGTAACGGTTATTTTTATAGAAAATAGACCCGCTGTTCTTGTCGCGTAAGATGATCATCTATATAATCTGGACTGACTTGGCAAACGGTGTAGACCCAGATCAGACACCGCAGAATGACGCGTCTGATCTGGGTCTACACTTGCTTACAGTACATGACATTACTGAATAAACAAAATGCTTCGCGAGAACTAAAAATAGAAAAACGTCAACAACTTGATTTAAAAGCCAACTTCGGCTAACTACTTGGGCCAATTTCAGTCAAATTTCACAGGAATGTTGCCTAGGTAGCTCCCCAGCAAAGTAGCTCAAACCGTTCCGTTCCGATGAACAAGGTGGTCGCAAGAGCTAGAAATAGAAAACGTTTTAAGCGACAACTCCTCATATACCCCTGGGCCAATTCATTCAAACGTCATAGGAATGTTGCTAAGGAGAACCTTTACCAATACAGCCGAAACGGTTTTACTCCAGAGCTAAATCCAGAGAAAATCGTCAACAATTTGCTTTGAATGCTAACTCCTCCCTCTTAAAAACATAGGCCAATTTCATCCAAACTTTACAGGAATGTTGCCTCAGTGCAGTGACTCAACACCGCGGTAACATTCCAAATGTTCATGCCGGCGGAGTCTTCTCTCCTTCAGGATGAGATCCAGGTCCTCAATGCCAAGCCACGCACGTAGCTCCCTGGACCTGATGGTGACAGTGTCTTGCGGCTTGATATTGCATATATGTCTGATCATTGTCCTGACATTCCGCTGCATACGTTGGAATGGCCATGTCTCACTGGCACGGAGCATTGCGCTCCCAACAAAAGAATTGTACACACGGCCGCGTGTATTGAACGATAGGTGGCGGGAAGGGAAAACTGGTAGCATCTCCTTGAACTTCTTCCAGGCTTTTTTTTCAAACGTGAAGTGGTCGAAAGGTCACAGCCACCGGCTGCTGAGAGCATGTCTCTTAGGTAGCTAAAAGAAGCTACCACCGACTTGGACTTCTTTTTGTGGTCTGCCTTCTAAGAGACATGCAGTTCCCTGGTACCATTTACACGCGTAATCAGCGTCCGCTGTAAAGTGCTTGAGCCCATTGCAGTTCTTTAGCAAACAGAGCTTGCATCCATTGCAAAAGATACTATTGCTGATCACTACCAAAATAGCTAAATTTGTTCAGATTCGATGAACAAGATTACCGCCAGAGTTAAAAATAGAATAATCTTTAAACAACACGTACTCCTATATATATCTCCCTAGGCCAATTTCATTCAAACTTCATAGGAATGCTGCTTAGGTGACGTTCTTCTGATATAGCCCTAATAGTTCCTCTCAGATAAACAAAATGCTGATTTAAATACCAACTCGTCCTAAATCCTTGAGCCAATTCCATCAAAACTTCACAGGAATGTTGACTGGGTGGATACGTAGCAAAATTGCTTAAAACGTTCCGCTCCGATGAATAAGATGGTTGCAAGCAAAGCAATCTTTAAACGACAACCTCTCTTATACCCCTGCGCCAATTTCAGAGACTCTGAAATGGTTCTGCTCTGATTAGCAAAATGCCCGCCAGAACTAAAAATAGAAAAACGTTAACAATACGATTTAAATGTCAACTCCTCCTAAACTCTTGGGCCAGTTCAATTCAAACTTGACGGGAATGTTGCCTGCCAAAACAGCTAAAATCGATCCGCTGGGATAAACATGATGGTCACCAGAGGTAAGGTTAGAACAATCTTTAAACGAAAAGTCCTCCTAAATCCCTTGGCTAATTTCAATCAAAACTTCACAGAGTGTTGCTTGGGTGACCCTCTACCGAAACAGCTAAATGGTTCTGCTCCAGTAAATAAAATGGCTAAAAATAGAAAGATGTTCAAACACCATGACCTCCAATATTCTTGGGCCAATATCATTCAAGCTTCACTCGAATGCTGCGTACGTAATCCTCTACCAAAATAGCCCCCACCCCGAAAGCTGTCAGAGCTATAAAACAGTAGAAGTAAAACGTCGACAATCTTCTTTTAAAGCCAACTCCATAAACCTTGGACGAATTTGATTCAAACTTCAAAGGAATGTTGCATAGTTAAAATAGCTAAAATAGTTCTGCTTCACTGAACAAGATAGCCACTAGAGCTAAAAAACAGAAACTTGTTTGAATGATAACTCCTCCTATACTTTTGGGCGAATTTAAATCAAACTTCATGTGAATGTTGATTAGGAGACCCTAAACCAAAATAGTCTAAACTATTATGCTTCTGATGAACAAAATGGCTGTCAGAGCTTAAAATAGAAAAAAAAAGTTTCCTGGACCTTTGGTTCAATTTTATCCAAACTTCATAGGACAGTTGCTTACGCAACCCTCATTAAAAATAGCTAAAACAGTTCTACACCGGTGGACAAAATGGCCGACAGGGCTAGAAATAGAAAAACAGTTAAACCCTAATTTCTCCTGTACCTTTGGTACACTTTCATTCAATCTCCACAGAATGTTCTACCAAAATTTCTGAAACATTTTTACTCTGATGAACAAGATGGCCACCAGGGTTGAAAATAAGAAACAAAAACTTTTAAATGACAACTCCTCATATGTCTTTGGTCTCATTTCAATCAAACTTCACAGAAATGGTACTTAGGTGATCCTCTTCCAAAGTAGCTTAAAGGGTTCTGTTCCAATCAACAAAATGGCCGCCAGAGCTAAAGATAAAAAACCTTCTACCAAAATTGCTAAAACAAGATGGCCACCAGAGCTGTAATTAAGAAAAACTTTTAAATGACAACTCCTCCTATACTTTTGACCCAGTCTCATTAAAATTTCACAGTAAAGTTGCTTAGGTGACCCTCTACAGAAATAGCTAAACAGGTCTGCTCGGATGAACAAGATGGTTGCCAGAGCTTAAAATAGAAATATCTTTAAATGACAACTCCTATACCTTTTGTTCATGGCTACCAGAGCTTAAAATAGAATTGTCTTTACATGTGACAACTCCTCCTATACCTTTGGTTAAGTTTCATTCAAACTGCAGAGGATGTTTGCTTAGGTGACCTCTTATCAAAATGTTTTGCTCCCGTGAAGAAAATGACTGCCTTAAAAGTAGAAATTTTTTTAAATGACAACCATTCCTAAACTCTGAAGACACTTTCATTTAATATTTGCAAGAATGTTGCCCTGGTAACCATCTGTCTAAGTGTAACAGTTATGCTTCATGGAATAAAATGGTTGTCAGTTGCCCAGATGACTTTCAGAAACTTTTTGACATCTGGAAATCAGGTGAGAGATTCAATGCCATCTTGGCACTTTTGTATTTGTATGAGCTTTCATGAACTTTCTTCGAATGGTCGATTTTGACATCATCTTATACTAGGAAGCTTCTTACGGACGTAACTCCAAAATACACCAAACAAGGACTTAGGTTCTGAAATGTTATCTTACATCTGTACATAGTATTTAATTTTGTTGGACTTAAATGTTTGCTGAAAAATTATGAGTGCAAAAACTACTCACATTGTTTTTTCAGTACAAATATCATTGTAGTACATATAGCAATTTTTCTAGAATACTTAATACTCTAACCATTAACGAGCTCTTTAAGCAAATGATGCTTTTAATAACCGGGTCCGCGATTTTTAATTTAAAAAAAAACGGACACGATTTTATGATATAAGACAAAGAGATAGGAGACCGACAATATGCCCCAGGAAGAGAAGAATGGACACAGGCCATGAAACTTAAGGTTGCATGACCAGTTAGGCCTCCGACCATCGGGGCTGGGAGACACAGATTGGGCTGCATGGCGTTCCAAGAGCTGAAACCGACCCCACATGTGTACTGGTAAACCGCTTAGAAGGCAAAAGCCTGCCCAGGCAAAGTGCTGCGAGTCGGACCGCTAATGCATTCAACCCTATTGGTTTCTTTGAGCTGTCATCTCATCTCGATGCCGGGTAAAAGTCTCATAAAATTGGAAGCAACGTCTCCGAAATGACCTAAATAGTGTTGACGGGGAAGTTAAACATCAAAATCAAAGCCTCATTATGACGGCAACACTGCCATGTAAAAAATAGTGCATTAAAAATCCTAGAACCGAAATGTTTTATTTTCTATTTCAAATATGTTCTATAAAAGGGTTATCCTTTGGAAGCAAGGAATACACCACAGAACCGGAAAATATCAAGTGTACATGTTTTCTGGGCCAGACTAGCTAGTTTCGGCCAATTAGGCCTCATCAGTGACCCTCAAATATTTAAGCCCACATATTGATTGCGGTTGCTCGTTAGAACCACCTATTTGTACAAATAATGTGGGCGTTACAGGGGTGTTCATTACACAATCTAGTTAACTTCATATTATCAGTGACCTCAGTACCTTGTTAATTTTCAAGACCTTGAATGGAAATAAAACTATAAACTGCACTTTGTCGATTGTTTGTCAATCGACCCAAAGTTACAAAGTATAAAAGCTGTTCAGTATTAAAGTCCACGCGACTATCAGTGACCTGTCGGAATAACGGCTATTTATAGAAAATAGCCGCTGCGAGGTCATCAGAGTTTTGCGCAATTTGGTTATCTATAGAATCTGGGCTGGGCTGGAATTATCTATAGAATCTGGGCTGGGTAGGCAAACAGTGTAGACCCAGATCAGACGCCGCAAAACGCGGCGTCTGATCAGGGGCTGCACTGTTTGCTTAACAAACTGAACTTTAAGGGTTAAACGAAACAGTTAAAATCTCAGTCTAGGGTTATTTCGTCAGCCTACACAAAGAGATAATCGACCCACCAGTACTCTCAGTGCCTTGATTTCAAGCGGAAACTAGAAAAATAACGAAAGCTTAAACACTTCCGTACCGTAAAGGCAAGTACGACATCGCTGCCAGCGTGTACAAACTCTTCATGCAGCTGTTGAACCAAATCAGGGTGTTCTAGAACAACTTCCGGAACAAAGGCGCCACTCTTCAGGTAGCCTCTTCTCTCAAACTCGAATAAATATCCTTCCGCCACGATCAAACTGCCACCATTGGACAGCCGCTCTAAGAGACCTAAAGTCAAAACGGTGAAAAGAAACCAAGGGTTCAGTTATTTAAGGCAACGTTAGCTTAACGAACTCGTCAAATGCTCTAACAAGTGCAATTTCAAATACAGTTTGTATTAGTTAGTCAGTTAGCTACAAACGAGCAAACAGTGAAACTTCGGCAATAACTCACACACTAAAAGTTCGTTTATCATGCCAAATTGTTTGTTTCTTTGATTTTAGGTTAAACGTCTCCGTCAACACTGTATAGGTAATTTTAGAGACGTTGCTTTTATGGAACTTTTACCCGACATTGAGGAAAAATAACATCTCAAGCCCTGTCGCCCAATGAAACTAAAAGGGTTGATAAGCATGGACGGTCCTACTCGCACCCCTTTGCCTGGGCAGCTTCCAAAGGATAACAACCCTTTCTAGAACATATTTAACGTCCCTACAGCTGGAGTCTGGGCATATGTGGCGGCCGTAAAAAGTCTCCCTGCCCTGCATCATAGTGTAATTTATTTTTTCTTGTCCCTTGGGATCATTGATTCCATTGTGGAATTTTAAAATATTTGAGGGTCACTGATGAGGCCTAATTTGCCGAAACTAGCTTGTCTGGCCCAGAAAACATATACACTCCATATTTTCCAGTTCTGTGGTGTATTTTTTTGCTTCCAAATGACAACCCTTTCTAGAACAAATTTAACGTCACTACAGTTGGTGTCTAGGAATGTGTGGCGGCCGTAAAAGTCTCCCTGCACTTCATCATAGTGTTGTTTATATTTTCTTGTCCTTTGGGATAATTGATTCCATTGTGGAATTTTAAAGTATTTGAGGGTCATTGATGAGGCCTAATTGGCTGAAACTAGCTTATCTGGCCCAGAAAACAGGTACACTTCATATTTTCCAGTTCTGTGGTGTTTTCCTTGCTTCCAAAGGATAACCCTTCCTAGAACATATTTAGATCGTCTAAGCGGTTTAACAGTACTCGTGTGCGGTCGGTTTCAGCTCTGCGTGGAAGCATCATTCAGCTCATCTATTTCTTAAAGCCCCGATGGGCGTGGGCCGCTGGCCAAATTACCTAGGGAATTATTCCCACAGCTCCAGATATAGTTGTGATACTTTTTATATTTGCCTTTATTATTATTATTATTACTTAATTTGAAAAGGTGTGTTTTATGTGCTCATTAGACCCGCCTCAACGAAGCAATTCTAACGAGTAAATACAACGTTCCTTTATTTGTTAGAAAAGCGAAAAAATATTCCTAACCTTTTTTGTACCAGAAACCCCAAAACGGGTATTTGGCAAACGGTACAGGCCCACATCAGACCTGCACCGTTTATTTCGAGGTTCATTTACTTTGAACGCGACCCACTGCGTTCATACTTTCATGAACAGCAGAAAAATAAAATTTATTTCTTAAATATTGAATTGGAAAAGCCATATATAACAGGGTTCCAAAAAGAGACAAGCAGAGCAGAGAAGACCCATTTCAGACAAGGCAGAATGCGGTGTCTGATCATGGTATTTACTGTTTTCTTAGTACAGAAATGTAAGCGTTTTTATCAGTCACCCGCTATATTGATTGCATTGTAACCCATTGACCTGATAAAGATATGCTATCTCAGGACAAGTGAGCTTTATCACGTCAACGTGACATTGCACTTTTATGAACGAACCGGACTACTGGAAAATGACAAAAATGTTATTGTAACTGGAAAAAATGGCAAAATTACTTGAAAAAAAAAACATAGGAAAAACATGGTCAGCTGATACTAAATATATCGGCCACCAGAATGCTTGGACGCACTGAGGACTGACCGTAAACTGCTAATTTAAGAGCGTACAAGGGGATAAACTGATAAATAGAATACCAGACTCGTGTCATTTGATATCAAGTCTATCAGGCTCGGCTTCGAGAACGCATGTAGAATCGCTCGGCAAGCCTCGCGATTCTACAAGCGTTCTCGAAGCCTTGCCTGATAAACTTGATATCAAAAGACACTCACCTGGTATTCTCTATAACTAAACCGTCTGTGTCCCTTTTTCAGGACCATTTTCCAACCTACGATCAGAAACAATAGTCTCACCATTGCTTTGATTTGAAGTGGCATATTACGATCTGCAAGCTAGGTATATTTTTCGGCAGACGACATTTTGAAATATTTTCTCCGGAAAACAGGATTTAACATTTCATACAAATTGTCTCCATAGGGGCAATTTGCATGAGATGTAAAATCCTGTTTTCTCGGAAAAATAAGAAAAACATCAACAATTGCCCAGAGAGCATGACAGAAACTTGCTAAAAATCAAGGGGTAACCATATGGAAATTTCTGTTATTTTGGAATGCCGCCTTGTTTCGTATATTGCTGTATATTTGAAACGATTTTATCCTCAACTAAGATGAACCTCGGGGATTCTGTCTCATGATGATCTGAACACGATATTGCTAGGATCGACCCAGAGTGTGTCGAATGGTGTAGAAACATTGTTTTCAATACCAGCACGTGAACGAAACAAGGGTATTTCCTTTGTGAGAGGAATGCAAAAAATATTTCATTGAGTGTGTTGAAAACATCTGACTTTTCATGAGTGCGAAGCAAGCGTGAAAATTCTTATGTTTTCAACACACAAGATGAAATATTTTGGTATTTATAAAAAGTATTTCTGTTTATTTCATACGTGACTCTGACAATGTACTGAAACTGCACAGCAACATTCGTGAGAAGATTCGATGAAATATTGGTATTTATGGAAAAAAGACTAAATTTTCATTTTATTATATAGGAGAAACAAACCCCAAAAATGTTGTCCTGGGCGCTGCTGTGAAATTGACATGGTCATGTTATTTTTCACACTGTGAATATTTTCAGATTGTGAACTTATCATTATTATTTTTGTTTGTTTGTTTGTTTGTTTGTTTGTTTGTTTCAGATATGCATTGATTTCACTGCCAAGTATAAAATAAACATATATATTGGTATCCATATTTTTGCTCAAACCAAATGTCGTCTGTACTTTCTCGAGCCGATTCAATAAGGCTGGCAATTTGGGTCTAGTTCTTGCTTGAAGAGCTCGTTAGTGGTCTAATTGTTTATTGTTCGTCCAAGTACAATATGTTTTGCTGGAAAGAAAATGTAATGTTTGCATATGCCTCTCTCATTTGTCAGCAAAATATTAGTGTAATACAAGGGCGAGTCAATAAAAACCTGCATAACTTATTTCTGGGTGAGATTCTTTTTCGATATAATTGCCCTCTAGAATGATACACTTTGACCAACGCTGTTCCAGTGCCATCAGCCCAGAACTGAAGAAGCCAGGGTCTTGTCTCCGACCCACTCCTCAACTGCCGCCACTACTTCTTCGTTGGACCGGAAATGACGTCCACGGATATCCTTTTTCAAGTTTGGGAACAGGAAATAGTCACTAGGGGCTAAGTCCGGAGAATAGGCGGGGTTCGGAATTAGCTTGTACCCATTCCACTCAGCAGCATCCATTGCAATTTTACAAGTGTGGACTCTTGCATTTTCCTGTTGGAGCAGAATCCCTTTTGGAGAGTTTACCGACGTTTTTCACGGATCGCATTTCTCAGTTGGTCGAGCAAATTTGCATAATATGCACCTGTTATTGTACTTTTCTTTGCTAGAAAGTCCAACATAATAACGGCTTGTGCGTCCCAAAATACAGTTGTCATCACCTTGCCAGCAGAGGGTTGCGTATTGAACTTCTTTGGCCCTTTGGCCTCGGAGACCCTGGCCCTACCCACTGCCGACTTTGAGTTTTATTCTCTGGCTCATAATAATGGAATTGGATCTTGTCAACAGATCTAGAGTCTCCAGACGTGAAAGAAAATCATCTTCCTTTGACCTAAATCGCTTCAATAATGCGCTGCATACTGATGCTCTGATGGGCGTCTAGACCTGGTTTCGTCTTCTAAAGACGTTCTACCGCGTTTGAATTCCCCAGCTCAGACTTTAACTTGTGGATACGATGGTGCAGAAGACCCATAAACATTGGTCAACTTGCAATGTATTTCCTGGCCTGTTTTCCCTTTCAAATACAAGTAACGAATTACAGCACGGAACTAAACGTTTGACGAAAAGCTTGCTTTAGCATCGCTAGTCATGTTTGACGCTCAATATCTTATGATTAAATGGCACGATTAAGACGCAATTTTGCCCTCATGCTTAATGTACTGAAACAAGGCACGAAAATCTTGTTTGTCTCGGTCAATTGGAAATCCGATAGGCTGGTTACTTATTGACTTGCCCTCGTGTGTGTTAGTGTATTTGTCATGATGTTGTCCGTGACAAACCTATGTTTTCTGCTGAAATTTCTTTGAACTTTTTTTAGCAATTTAAAATAGTTTTTTCATAAACAGAATCTTACACTCGTGGCCATCTCATATTGAATTTATGAAACTCGCCATAGGCTCGTTACATGAATTTCATATGAAACGACCACTCGTATGTCTAGTCTAAACACGTTGCTTACTAACTGCGTCATTAGTTTTGAACAACTGGATCCTGATGTTGTATTAGGACAAGTCTCGCGTAAAATATATCTGCATTACGCAAACACGCCTATAGAAATACATTGCCACCTTTATCGCCGAAAAAATGAAAATTTTATGATGAAAAATTGTGATATTTTTCTTATTTCTGCTCCAAATATAGAGTGTGGGCACTCGTTAGAACCGCCTCATCGAGGCGGTTCTAACGAGTACCCACAATCTATATGTTAGAGAAGAAATAAGAAAAATAAGGTATACCTCCGGAAACCCCAGTTTTACAATATAAAAGTGGGGTTAAAGGGGGTCAAAATTATATAGGCGTGTTTTCGTGATGAAAACGTGCGGATATGGATGGTCTTCGAGACCATATGACGAGATTAAAGGATTCTCTCCTTTTCCTCTGACCTTTCGCACATGTCAGTTAATGACTTGTGGGTCAGTTTTAAGTCCGAATTAACCACGGCAATGGAAAGGTATGACCAAACCAACCCAAGGTGCACCATGGATCGATAACACTATCAGGCATCTCGTCAGAAGACGCAATTGAATGTATTTTCGTGCTCGTAAGTCTAGCAGCCCATTACAAACGGTTCAGAGCACACGTGCAAAAGATGCATATTGGAAGCATGTTTCCAGCATCTTTACCTTTGAAGATGGCAATACAGATCCCGATACTCCCCAGAAGATTTGTTTGTTTGTTTGATTTGAGGTTTAACGTCCCCGTCAACACTGTAAAGGTCATTTTGATGACGTTGCTTCCATTTTATGGGACTTTTACCCGACATTGAGATGAAATGACATCTCAAGCCCTGTCGCCCAATGAAACCAATAGGGTTTATTAGCATGGACGGTCCCGCCTCGCACCGCGGTTCCTGGACAGGCTTAAATCCCCTAAGCGGTTTACCAGTACTAGTGTGCGGGCCAGATTCAGCTCTGCGTGGAAGCATCATGCAGCCCATATATTTCTTCAAGCCCCTATGGGCGGGGGCTTACTCCCCAGAAGAATGGTAAAGTTAAATTGTTTTGGTAATTCGTAAAGTCCCTAAAATGAAGCGTTTGGGATCACTTCGCTAAGGGAAGATAGAATTTTAAAAACAGATTAGCGGGAAAATGGAATTTAAAAAAAAGATTAGCGCGATAAGGCTAACATATGTACGTAACAAGCAGTTTCGATCGGCACTTACGCGTGGAACAAAGATGTGTGTGTTTGAGTTTTACGTCTCATATTAATATCTGAAAAGACATCACCAAAACACGCCTATTCAAATATATTATAAATTTTACCACCAAAAATGAAAATTTTCAAATAAAAAATCTGATAGTTTTCATATTTTTGCTTAAAACATAAATTGTGGATATTCGTTTTTGCTCAAAAGGAGATTGTGGGTATTGGTTAGAACCGTCTCGAAAGAAACAAGGAAAATAATTTCTTGCACACCAGACAAGGAAATCCGTGATTTTATCCTGGGATAGAAATTTATGTTCTGACCCTGGTGTTCCGACCCAAAATCGAATATAATCGAGTGTTTGATAAGTGCACTCATGGTTGAATACGACCTCGTATGCGCCGTCGTTAAACATTCCTGCAGTGTCAACACAACATGGTGGACGTTGGTAACCGAAGTGAGTGCAGCATTAAAAATCCGCTTTATGAAATGGAAGGTATGCAAGAAAAAGAATCTAATATGGGTGTGAGGGGTGGATAGAAAAATCCGTCCCTCGGGATCACTGCCCGGCATCACTCGGCAAGCCTCCTGATGCCGGACAGTGACCCTCGGGACGGATTTTTCCATCCACCCCTCACACCCATATAAGATTCTTACAGTATATCCCTGTAAATCCCAATGTTACTATGTAAAATTGGGGTTTATGGGAGTCAAAATTACAGGCGTTTTTTCGTGATGTGATGATATACAACAGTTACTGGCAGCTATGTCAGATATTCCCTTCTTCCATGGGTCTATAATTAAAGACTGGATATTCTATGTTTTGCCCATAAATAAGACAATGGGCACGTTTGTCTTGTGTAGAACAGCGATTTTTTTAATCAGTACAGCTATATAAAGTCATTGAAATACAACAAACCTTTAGAAGACATTATTTACTTTCCTAATGCGAAGTTCCTCCCTGCCTTATCTTGACATAGCTAAGGTCACAGTTGAAACTAAGCCGGGCAGTAGTAAGACTTGCAAGCTGACAGGTGCGACCAATTAACACTGAGAATAGATTGTGCATACGCACTCAGAGTTTTTCGCATGGGCTTTGTTCACACAGAATGGCTGGAGTTTCTTAATAGAGAATGGAAAACAAAATGACTGAGTAGCGCGTCGTAGCTTGATCAAAAGGCGCCGTGATGATTTCATTGAGCTGCGTCGGGGTCGTCAGGTCCTTAATTAATGTCTATGGCAAACAGATTAGATGGAGATGAGACGGCTAATCAGGGTCTAGACTTTTTGTCACCAAGATGATAATTTTGACCAAATTCCTATTGACAAGAATGAACGTATCAAAATATAACCCTTTTTGTACCAAATGGAATCTTCCTCCTTATATATAGCAGGAGTCCATTTCAAAATTTAGGGGTGTCAGGTTGTGTTTTCATCAAAATTTATTTGGAAAATGAGTGACCTTTTAGCGTTCTGCGGCGTCTCATCTGGGCCTGCACTGTTTGCCAGGGTACCCGTTTTGGGGTTTCTGATATAAAATGGGTTAAAAGTGGAAAAGTACACTTCATATAGGGTTAAGCTATTGACCAGTCTGTTGAAAAATCTCTATGTTAATACTAGAATCCATAGAAACCATGGTGGACAGCAAGGTAACTGTCAGACTGCACCGGCGCAACGGTGGACATGGGTCTGTGTCTGGCATACAAAATCTATTTCTTATACAGTTTTTGAGACCATTCACAAACATAAAGATCATAATGTTATTTTCAATCGCATTTTTTTCTTACTATATATCTTCTTCAAACTTATATTGCGGTTGTTCCTTCGAACTGACTGAATTAAAACCACCGCATTGAGTGGCTCGAGTACCCACTCGTGATCCTTGTTTTCGCTATTTAGCCACACCCATTTCTGACATTGATAACCATAACGCTAGGTCAGGATACATTACTTTTGGATAGATTTGAACCGGGGCACAGCATTTCCTTCAACTTACATGTGCGCTCAGCGATCACATAAGCCTGCGCATCAATATAGTCTGACCAGAGACTTTGCATGCTGCAGTAAGGAGCATTGGGCCCTTAGCTATCCTTAGGGTGCACAACGAAGACTCTGATCAGACTGTGCAGATGCACAGGCTGATCTGAGTCTTCGTTGTGCGTACATGTAAATTGTAAGAAATGCTGTCCCCCGGCTTATTTTCGGCCCTTCTTTAGAATAAAGGTTTGTTTGAATTGAGGTTCAACGTCCCCGTCAACACAAGTTCGGTCATTTTGGACATGCTGTTTCCAATTTAGTGGGACTTTTATCCGACACTGAGATGGAATAACATCTCAAGCCCTGTCGCCCAATGAAAGACAAAGGCGTATATGCGTTGGAGTCACGCCACTTTGTCTGGACAGGCTTAGACCTTTTCGGCGGTTTACCAGTACTCATGTGTGGTCCGTTTTAGCGTTGAAGCATCACGCTGCCCAATCTATTTCTCCTAGCTCAAATGGGCGGGGGCGGTTACAATAAAGGTGGTGGTGGTGATGATGATGATGATGATGATGATGATGATGATGATGATGATGATGATGATTGATTGGTTGGTTGGTTGGTTAGCGGAAACTAGTATGCATCCGGAGTAAAAAAAAAACTCTGAAGAAGGCATGTGTCAACAGTGAAAACTCAGCTCATGCTGCGCACGTAGCCAGATCAGAGTGAGTCTCCTGTGAACCGTCTGTCGATGGAGCAATAGTTGAAGATTCTGCGCAGAATATCAGGATGCAGGGCCGGTTTGACTGAGGCTTTGCTCCTCGCACCTGTCGTCCTGAAGGTTTTGCCTGCTCGAGAACAGGAATTGTCTTCTATCCTTTTTTTGCACGTGACAAGGTGGACCGCGACAAGCGCAATCCGTCTTCCTGCATATGCGACATGCGAGGACTCGGAGAGTTTTTGCTCTTTATTGTCCTGAGAGACGGCCCCCGCCTATAGGGGCTTGAAGAAATATATGGGCTGCATGCTGCTTCCACGCAGAGCTGAATCAGACCCGCACACTAGTACTGGTAAACCGCTTAGAGGACCTAAGCCTGTCCAGGAACCGCGGTGCGAGGTGGACCGTCCATGCTAATAAACCCTTTTGGTTTCATTGGGCGACAGGGCTTGAGATGTCATTTCATCTCAATGTCGGCTAAAAGTCCCACAAAATTGGAAGCAACGTTTTCAAAATGTCCTTTACAGTGTTGACGGGGACGTTAAACCTCAAATCAAACAAACAAACAAAATTGTCCTGAGAGAGAGAATGAAAATTAGCCGGACAACTAATTACGATTACATATCCGTGTGACAGCATTACGATAAACACCCGTGCAGCATAGTGAATTTTTTCACATCTCCAAAATTGCTGCTTTCCTGATGAAAATCCGTGATCCTTTTCTTATTTATACTGCAAACATAGGTTGTGGGTGCTCGTTAGAACCCCAGTTTGCTCCATATAAATTTGGGTTAAGGGGGTGTTCATTTCACGGTAATTATTGTGATTTTTCTTATATCTACTTAAAACATAAGATGTTGTGCTCGTTACAAATGTCTCACCGAGACGGTTCTAACGATGAGGCCGTTCTAACGAGGACCAACAACCTATGTCTTGGAGCGAAAATAAGAAAATTAATATATACCCCTGTAAACCACAGGTTTCTCTATATCTCTACACGGACTTGTTATAGCGGACCGTGAAGACATAGATCAGACTGTACGAATGTATTGAACAGTTTCCCCCCGGTCGCACATGCCAACTTACACTCTTTCTTTTTTTCTTTCTTTCTTTCTGCTTTCTCTTTTCGGTTAACATTATTCTCATATACTACATGTGCATTCTCACTAGTGGATTGCGAAAATATCTACATTTCGTTTGCATATATAAATGCTAAGCAGAGCAGGGATAAGCAGAGCAACGTGTAACTGAGCTGTGAACTTAATTTGTTGGAATAACACTAAGTTTCGGTCAGTAACCGGGAATCTGGGAAACAAGTCCGGTAATAAATGGTCATCGACAAGTAACATTGTGTTTCGAGCACGACTTAGATCAGATTGCGCATCCACGCAGTCTGGTCAGAGTCTTGGCTGTGCGCTTTGCGGGTAATTAAGACCCCAAACTTGTTCGTGCAGACTGATAAAGACTACATTCTTACTCACTTCAAAAACACGCATATTCAAATATAATGTCAATTTTACGACCAACAAGAGCACCGCATGCGGGTGCCAACGCTCGGCTGCAGCCCCTTTTCATAGTGAACAACTAGTCCGAGTTTCAAGTAAATATGTTCAGTAACGACAGAGATATTACAAAATGTCCAAGTTTTTGCACGACGACGACGCAGACAAAATGTCCAAGTTTTTGCACGACGACGACGCCAGATCTATGACAATACCTCGTCGTTTTTTTCGAAAACAGCCGAGCTAAAAAGGGGCATAACTGTGCCAAAAATATTTTGAGGGTTACCTAACCTATTGGTATGAGTTTCCCTTTTCATAATGAACAACTAGTCCGAGTTTCAAGTAAATATGTTCAGTAATGACTGAGATATTACAAAATGTCCAAGTTTTTGCACGACGACGACGCAAAATTCTGTGCCAAAAATATTTTGAGGGTTACCTCACTTATTGGTGTGTTTCCCCTTTTCATAATGAACAACTAGTCAGAGTTTCAAGTAAATAGGTTCAGTAATGACAGAGATATTACAAAATGTCCAAGTTTTTGAGAGATATTACAAAATATCAAAGTTTTTGAAACAATTTTTAAACAGACATTCTAAGTCGAAAAAGGGGCATATCTGTGCCTAAATATTTTGAGGGTTACCTCACCTGTTGGTATGAGTTCCCCTTTCTTTTCATAATGCACAACAAGTCCGAGTTTGAAGTAAATATGTTCAGTAATGACAGAGATATTACAAAATGTCCAAGTTTTTGCACGAAGACGACGCGAGAGCTATGACAATACCTCGTCGTTTTCTTCGAAAACAGCCGAGCTAAAAATGAAAATTTTCAGATAAAAATTCTTTGCAACTGCGTTATAGGAGAGTTTGAAACGGGGACGGGGTGGTCGTGGTGGTTATTCAAAACTATTGCTGTAAGATGAACTCTCGTTAATCCTTGATTAATAAGTATTGCAAATATAGGTACTATTTACGATGCTGAAATATTGCATTTGCAAAAGCTACTGTGTCTTTCTGCCATTCAACCACTCACCTCGTTACATTACGAGTACACACCCGTGCGAAATAGTGCATTCTTTCCAATCTCCAAAATGGTTATTCTCTGTTGAAAATTACCGATATTTTTCTTGTTTATACACTCAGCATAGGTTGTTGGTGCTCGTTAGAACCGCCTCAATGAGGCGGTTCTAACGAGTACCCACAACCTATGTCTTGGAGCACAAATAAGAAAAATAATGTATACCCCGTAAACCCATATTTCTCTGTACAAAGTGGGTTTTATGGGGGTGTTAATTTCACCGTCTTGTTCACGTGATGTAAGCTAACGATTCCCTGATTTCTTTACAAAAAATGCTCTAAACAGAAATTGTTTATGTATGGGGTAATTTGGACACAGGATGCCTTTGGTTTAGATATGAATAGAAACCCATTACAGACATAAACAAACACACTTTTATAGTCTTTCAAAACGCAGTGAGACTTGACTGCACTTTTAATTTTGGACTAGTCCGTGTTTTAGGTAAGTCGCCTTCGGTTGGGATTTTACATTGGGCGATATAGTTTTCCTGAGATTCGTACTGTAACATATTAACCACTTGGCTACGGCTTTTACATAATGGCGTTATCAAAAATGTATTTATAATTTCAAAATCCCGTGAAAAAAGAAATTCGAAACCTGCTTCCCCTAAAACATGGAATAGTCTTGCCATGCATGAACGTTGAACTCTCAAAGGTCGTTGATAAACTATATTATAAATTCTCTAACATGATCAAATCATATACATGCTCAAAACGATAACAGTATGCATGTTCGATGACACGTAGATATAGTTTATCAACGACCTTTGAGAGTTCAACGTTCAAGGGTGATAAGGCTATTCCATGTTTTAGGGGAAGCAGGTTTGGGATTTCTTTTTTCACAGGATTTTAAAATTATAAATAATTTTTTTGATAGTGCCATTATGTAGAATTCGTGGCCAAGTGGTTAATATGATGTAGTATGATCCTCAGTAAAACTATATCGCCCAATATAAAATCCCAACTGAAGGCGATTTACCTAAAACGCGGACTAGTCCAAAATTAAAAGTGCTTTCACGTCTCATTGCGTTTTGAAAGACTATACAATGTGCTGCACAAGAAACTTGGAATGTTTGCCCAGATAGTTTCAACCTATAGGAAACCACTATCATAATTCTGGAAGGCTTATCGACATTTTCAATGTCTTGTTAATACTAGGTCATTGCACTGATATTAATTAAGGAAACCCCTATATTTATTATTAAAAACTTTACCAACAAAAAAAAAATAGACAAGAAATTCTTTTTTTTTTCATATTTCTGCTCAAAACATAGTTCGTAGGACCTTGTTGGAACGCTGTTTGTTCTATCGAGTGCACACAATCTATGTGTTTGAGCAGAAATACGATTTAAATCATTGACAGTGCTGATGGGACGATTCTTTGTGATCTTTGGACAGTTTAAGGATTATTTTGCATCTGGTTGGCTTAAAGAATTAAGTAGTTTAATTAGGGCTTGGATATATTGGAGGGTGAGGTGACGGATGAGGTCTAAGTTATCAAAACTAGCTTATTTGTTATTTTTTTTATTTCTTTGTAGTGTTTCTTATTTCCAGTGCACAGTCATTTGCAGAAGACATTAGCTGGAGTATCAACTGATATTAAGGGACTGTATGGTCACCAAAATTGTTTTCAGTGTTATTTTTTCTTCTTATTATTTTCGATTTAAATGATTATGTTTTTATCCTTTAATATTTCAGCCTGAATAAATTTGAGAATGATATCTTCGTGTTTACAAGAATAAATGTATCATATGAGGATTTATAAACAAAATAAACAGTATCTGCTGCAAACATATTCAAAGGTGGTATCTTTTACCAGCTCCTTTATTAACAACGTATCAATAAAATGGTTGTCATTTCATTCGCCATTTCCTCTAGCAACTTAGTATGGTCCATCCAGTTAGCTAACTGTGAATTATATTTACTAGTCCTATAAATGGGATCATAGATTCCAATGCGGAATTTCGAAAATATATGAGGGTCACTGATGAGGCCTAATTGGCCAAAACTAGCTAGTCTGGCCCAGAAAAACACCTGTACACGCTAATTTTCAGTTTTGTATTGAAGTCCTTGCTTCCAAAAGGATTACCCTCTTAAAGAACATATTAGAACACCAATAGATGGGAACAGTTGCGACCAAGGATGAATTGTCCCGGTTTTGTGATGGTTGGGACGAAACGTCTCTACGACGAAACGTCCCGTTAACGCGGGAGTCGGGGATTTTACCCTTACCCGCAACCACGGACCCAATATACATATTGGGTCCGAACCGCAATGTCATCGGTATTTTTAGATTTGTATCCCCTAGTTTATTTATACCTCTGATGCGCCGGCGCATGCCCCCAAAAAGCAAGCCTGTATCACATCCAGTTAGTTTGTTTGTTTGTTTTTGTTTATTTGAGGTTTAACGTCACCGTCAACACTGTATAGGTCATTTTGGAGACGTTGATTCCAATTTTGTGGGACTTTTACCCGACATTGAGATGAAATGACATCTCAAGCCCTGTGGCCGAATGAAACCAATAGGGTTTATAAGCATGGACAGTCCGACTCGCACCAATTTACCTGGGCATGCTTAGAGGTTCAGAGCGGTTTACCAGTACTCGTGTGTGGTCGGTTTAAGCTCTGCGTGGAAGCATCATGCAGCCCATTTATTTCTTCAAGCCCCAATGGGCGGGGGCCGAAAGTCAGTCAGTTTTATGTCGACCGTGAAAGAAATGCAATAAACGAAAATAACTTCTTTATTGGAGTGTGTGAACTTGGCTTGGGATTCGCGGGTTGGAATATCGATTTTGCCTAACATACACTAATTTTTTGAGTGTGTGAACTTGGCTTGGGATTCGCGGCTTGGAATATCGATTTTGCCTAACATTCGCTAATATTTTTACTATATTTTAATACTACGGAATAAATTGAATTCCAAACTCCATACTCCAGACCAACTTCATACACTTTAATATTTTACTACTACGGAATAAATCGAATTCCAAACTCCATACTCCAAACTCCAAGCCAACTTCATACACTTTCTTAATTGATATAAAAGCCCCAAGAATGCCACAATGTATTCTAAACCAGGGCGAACATAAACAAACTCTGTATATTTTCCAATCACGTAAACTTTTAACCCATTTTGTACTGAAGAGAATCTTCCACCTTCTCTATAGTACAAGTACATTTCTAATTTAGGGGTGCCATATTGTGTTTTCTTCAAAAATTATTTGGAAAACGACTTCATTTTTTTTGCACACATTGTAGGCCCTTATCAGACGCCGCATTCTGATGCGACTGATATGGGCCTGCACTATTTGCCAATTACCCGTTTTGATGTTTCCGGTACAAATGGGTTGATCTGTACTGAGCTATGAAAGACACCACGGCGAACTGATCTTTTTATTCATTAATCTTGTACACGGAGAATCCCTGTGTAACATCACGATAACAAATCCGTGAAACGAAGACCATCTAAACCCCACTTTGTATAGAGAAAATGGGGTTTGCGGGGGTACACATTATCTGTTTTATTTCTGCTAAAAACATAGATTGTGAGTACACTTTAGAACCGCCTCAATGAGGCGGTTCTACCGAGCACCCACAATCTATGTTGAAAGCAGAAATAAGGAAGATGTTGCAATTTTTACCTAAAATTTGTCATTTCTGACACTATGTTGTGCGCTTATATTTCCCACAGACACGTTTTCCTAATGAATTTGTAATTAGGAAGGCAGGTGCTTTCATAAAATAAATTGACAGAAAATACAAATTATAATATTTAGCTCCATTGGCAGTTTCATTTTTAGAGACGAGAAACTTTGAAACTGTTTTGAATATGGAGCAATATTTTCGCACGAATATCTCTTGCCAAGAGTTTTGGCGGTGATTAGGCCATCTGCATTAGGCCAAATTTTGGTTCAATGTCATAAATTTGGGTCGATTGTCGATAACAATCGTCCCAAAATAATGTATCCCCTGTAACCTCAGTAAAAGTGTGGTTTAACAGGATCAAAATTATATAGGCATGTTTTCGTGATATTGCTGTAGACCGAGTTTCCTTCGTTACGAGGGACAGTATACACCAGACCAATGAAGCAACCCTTTTGTCAAATAGCTATTATTTTTTTAGCATCATCAAAGGGTTCTAGCTTCAAAATATGCATTTTATCATAATCTATATGCATGCGTAGTGTCCGTGTCACGTCATTGTCGTAGGACATCGACGAGATGCACTATTGCCGAACGGTGGAATTCGAAGGAATCCGAGTAAGCGTGCACTATCAAGATGAGTCTGCGCATTAACCAACTAGATTATAGTTGCTGTGAAAGAAGTAAACCATCGTCTGCAAATTCTGTCAGGAGGGTTCGACTATGCGCGACTGATTCCCAGTTTTTCCTGAAGGAAAGCGGAAAACTAGAGCCAGTAATTTCGTTTCGCCCACATTAATTATTTGCCTTTTACACAAGGGAGTAAAATAAAAATCAAAAATGAGTTCCTTTAAGAGCAATTAAAACATTCATAAGAAAGAAGATGGGTCATACTACGTAGTTTCGGCTAATAAAGCCTCATCAGTGGCCCTGTAATGATCCGGCAAAGAAAGCCAGAGGAAACATGGTGCAATTTTACAAATTTCGAATAGGCAGTCGATACAAAGTAGAAGTAAAACAAAGATCAGGAATTGATACAATTAACTTACTCCATCCATAAAAGACACCAAAGGGAAAGAAATACAAACATTAAGCGACCAGACCATAATGGAAACCTAAACAAAGGAAGGCCATATGGACAGTTACTTTCCCACAAAATGGCCATATGGCCATCCAAAATTAAAAGACACAAGTGATATACACAGTAAGTAACAAACAACAACATAAATAAATCGCCACGGAAGAGCCGCCTTGGAACGGTCAGTGGAAGATTTCCACTGGGGGGCTTAAATCGATTTTACGTGGCCACAATCCTCGCCCTTACTTCCGTCGCGATTAAGACAAATAATTTGTTCAGTCCGCATGAAGGCCTCCTAACTCATCAGTGCAACATCTCCGTGAACACAGAAATCAAAGAACCACAGAGGTGAGACAACGGTGAGGACTCGACAGCAAGAAACCACTGAAATGCTGGAGCAAAAGAAAACCAACAGTTAGACTCCGATGAGCCCGACCAGAGACAGAGCATCAGGCACCAACCAACATTATCTCTTTAATTTTCAATAAGCCTTTACGTTGGAGCCGTCATAGAATCTGAGGCCTGACCCACCGGCGTGCAATTAAAGAGGGAAGCAAAGTTGCCAACCGTGATTGGGTTAAGTACCATGCATGCAGTCTGTCGTATAATATCCATGTTGTACCCAATCTTTTTATATCGAAGAATGATTTTACGAAATTGGGTGCTGAAGTCATTGCGGTTATATATTTTTCTGAATTTATATACTAAGTCACCATAAAATTCGGGTTCCGATAGACCTTGTTGCAGAAGAGATTTAAGTCCAATATTGAATTTTGAAATTAAATCAGAATGGCGTCTATAAAATTTTGAAAAGGCTTTGCGTAGTTTATGGTACCGATAACCCTGATTAAGGAGTTTAGCCGTTAATAATTTATTACGAGTGTTGAAGTCAGTTACATGACTACACACTCTAGCAAATCGAATTAATTGCGAAATATAAACGCCATAGGATGGCGCACGAGGAACATCACCATCCAAAAAAGGAAAATTTACAATCTCAAAATCAAAGTCATCGCGTTTATCATAAATTTTGCACGAAACAAATCCATCTACAATAGATAGATGTAAATCCAAAAACGGGGCCTCGGTATCAGAAGAATTTGCTTTATTTAACTGAAGTTCTAGGGGGTAAATCTGACTGATCAAACCATCAAAATAGGTATAAATCAAACTGGGGTCCAAAAAATTAAAAACCTGTCTAGAATATGAGTCTAAACCAATAATTTATTTCGGTTTCTCAGAATATTCACGCTGATCTCAAAGGACCAAAAGTAAAATATAAACTACACTATGGTTGATGTACGGGGAGACGTTTTACGGCCGCCACACGGCACAACACCAGCTGCAGTGAAGGAAAATAAAAATCAAAAAAGGGGTTCTTTAAGAGCAATGAAAACATTCATAAGAAAGAAGATGGGTCATACTACGTAGTTTCGGCTAATAAAGCCTCATCAGTGGCCCTGTAATGATCCGGCAAAGAAATCCAGAGGAAACATAGTGCAATTTTACAAATTTCGAATAGGCAGTCGATACAAAGACTGATATAAATCAAACTGAGGTCCAAAAAATTAAAAACCTGTCTAGAATATGAGTCTAAACCAATAATTTATTTCTGATTTCACAGAAAGTCTTATAAAAGTAACAGCAATTACAGTCAGACTAGTTAACGCTCGAACTCATTCGAGATACCGAGTGATATCAGGCCGATTGTTCCTAGGATTTTACCGCACATTTCTTAGTATGTAGGGGAATGGAAACAGATGTTTCCGCAAATGTTTCAAAGGGAGACAGCTTTCGGAACTTCTTGTTCGCTTTTCCATAAACCCGTTCCCACGGAAAAACAGGGGTCTACTCTTTAAGAAAATAAATTCTTAAAGGAAAGAATTTGCTCCTCAGGAGCAAACTCTTTCCTTTAAGAGTTGACCGCTATTTACATGGGAGACAAAAATACTTCTACGGGAATTGCCTCCCTTGAAGGTGCATCCATTCACCTTAAATATCTTTTATAGTTATTAAATGACCATACGCTGCTTACTGGTCAAAATAATTTCATCCCCGAGTCATCTATCTTAGAATTTGGTTACTTCAATTGCTACCAAAAGGGAGTAAAGTAAAACCAAACAAAGAGAATGACCAACAGTGTAGATCCATTATGAGCCATCTCATCTGGCTCTATACTGTTTGCAAAAGAATACGTTTTGATCCATAAGGCTGTAAGATTGAGTTAGAGGCTTGTTAACCCTTAAAATGCCAAACAAAACGATTGCCGTCTGCGGGTAACTTTTTAAGTCTTTGTTGCAAACAATGTGGGCCCAGATCAGTCCTCCTCTGGAAATCTGATCTGGTCAACACTGTCTGTCCGATGCAAAAATATGTTTGAAAATTTTACATGAACATTCAACAGACGACATGAACAGAAGACATTTTCAGATACAGATTTTGTGGCATCTTAAGAGTTAAAGACACAATCTCACTGTCACGTACTGAGGGGTACGTTTACTCACCAGATCGGACTGGATTGGACGGAATCACCGGATCGGACCCAGATTTTACGGTACGAGGGAAAGTCAATAAATAACCAGCCTATCCCATTTCAAATTGACCGACACAACCAAGATTTTCATACCTTGTTTCAATACATGTCCAAGGCATGAGGGCAAAATTGCACCCTTATCGTGTCATTGACTCATAAGATATTGAACGTCAAACAGGCTAGCGATGCAAAAGCAAGGTTTTCGTCAAAGTTTGAGTAACGTGCTGTAATTCTGTACTTGTATTTGAAAGGGAAAACAGGTCAGGAAATACGAGGAACATGGCGAGTTTACCAATGTTTATGTGTTTTCTGCACCATTGTATGCACAAGTTAAATTCAGGGTGGGGATTTCAAACGCAGTAGAACGCCTTTACTGAGAAGACGAAACCAGGTCTGGACGCCCATCAGATGCCACCGATGAAGAAATGTGTAACAAAGTACGGGATCTGGTTTACTCTGACAGGCAATTTAAGGTGAAAGAAAACATTCCACATGATAGCGTTTCAATATTTTTACATGACCGCTTGGGTATGCGCAAGTAAAAGCCCGTTGGGTCCCAAAATCCCTCAGCGATGAGCAAATGTCAACCAGAGCATCGGTATGGAGCGCATTGTTGAACAGTTTAGGTCAAAGGAAGATGATTTTCTTTCACGTCTGGTGACTGTAGAGATATCTGGTTCCATTATAACGGGTCAGAGAATAAAATTCAAGACGCCAGTGGGTAGGGCCGGGGTCTTCGAGGTCAAAGAAGTTCAAAACGCAACCCTCTGCTGGCAAGGTGATGGCAAGTGTATTTTGGGACGCACAATGCGTTATTATGTTGGACTTTCTAGCAAAGAAAAGTACAATAACAGGTGCAGTTTATGCAAATTCGCTCGACCAACTGAGAACTGCGATCCGCATAAAACGCCGAGGTAAACTCTCCAAAGGTATTCTGCTCCAACAGGACAATGCAAGAGTCCAAGCTTACAAAATTGCAATGGATGCTGTTGAACGGAATAGGTACGAGCTAACACCGCTCCCCGCCTATTCTCCGGACTTAGCCCCTAGTGACTATTTCCTATTTCAAAACTTGAAAAAAGTATATTCGTGGACGTCATTCCCGGTCCAACGAAGACGTCGTGACGGCAGTTGACACAAAGACAAGGACCCTGGCTTCTTCAGTTCTGGGCTGATGGCACTGGAACAGCGTTGGTCCGAGTATATCATTCCAGAGGGCAATTTTATCGAAACAGAAGAGCTCGACCTCACCCAGAAATAAGGCTGGTTTTTTGATGACTCGCCCTCGTATATTACACAGTCTAAAGCTTTTATGGACTGTTAATAATTTTGTTTTGCATTAGATTGTCTATCCAACAAAAATATCACAGTAATATTTGAAATTTAGGAACCAATGCCATGCGAAAAAGACGGACCAGATGCGAGGTATCCCGGCCGGACTGATATAGTTTAATCTTGTTCGTTGTAATTCTTTAACAGTTCACTGATATGTACACAGGTGTACATGGGATTAATGGCATATGCAAATGACCATTTAAACACATGCCAATTATATTTGCGAATCGCCTAAGATGTTCAGTACAGAGTCCATTGGTGCGGTGGTAAAATACTTGACTCGTGACCGAGGGGTTCCAGATCTCGATTCCCACGCAAGGCATCACAAGTTGCGTCCTTGAGCAAGATACTTGATATCAACATTCCTTAGTTCTGGTTTCTACCCAGGTATTCACTGTGGCAGAAGAAAGTTAACACTTTTCTTTCGAGTTAACAAACACCTTTCATTTAAGTGTCACGATGGATACAAGTCACATTATTTAACATTGATTCTATGGTATTTCGCGTTATATGGTGATAGTTACATTAAACAGTAGATATAAAACTCAACAATCAGAGTTTCTGTCCAAAATAATTCAAATACGCTGAAGGCCATCTAATACCACTCATGAGGGATGAGAAGGAGGAAAACAATATAAATATGGAACGAAATTGAGAAATGGGACCAAAAATATGCCCCGGTGAGTAAACGAACCGGTATTGAGGGTTATGTTTTACTACTTTTAACGGAAATAAACGTAGTAAGACGTAGTGAAAACGTGTTACATCACGAAAACACGCCTATGTATAATTTTGACCCCCTAAAACCCCACTTTTATATAGTAAAACTGGGGTTTCCGGGGGTATACCATATTTTTCTTATTACTGCTCTAAAATATAGATTGTGGGTAATCGTTAGAACCGCCTCGATGAGGCGGTTCTAACGAGTACCCACAATCTCAATTTTGAGCTGAAATAAGAAAAATATTACAATTTTTCATCATAAAATTTTCATTTTTTCGGCGAGAAAGGTGGCAATGTATTTTTATAGGCGTGTTTGCATAATGTATACGGCTATATACGGCTACATAAACCACAGTCTCACTGCCACGTATTGAGGGCTAGGTTAAACTGTAGAAGAACGGAAATAAATGTAGCAAAACAATGTATAAACTTATTAAATACGGCTCTATATGGCTACAAACGTGACCCAGCTATGTATGTTATTAAATTTTCAAGCCACACGTGACATTTTGATATACATAGCGTGTATCTGACAAAACACATAGTAAAACATACTTAAAACGTATTAAACAATGTACCTAGAGGTCCTCTACGTATTACAACACATTACCTACGGTTTCCTACGTCATGGTTTTTTAAAAATTAATATGCTTTGTTACGTTTTATTCTATATGAACCAGCGCATGACCAACAAAGACTCAGCTCAGCCTGCGCATTCGCGCAGTCTGTCCAGAGTCTAAGAATAGTTAAGGACCCAATGCTCCTTCATACAGCAAGAGAAGTCTCTGGTTAGACTATATGGATGCGCAGGCTGGTCTGATTCTTCCCTGTGCGTACATGTAAGTTGTAGGAAATGCTGTGTTTTATAACGTTTCAGTAGGTTATGGTAGGTGCGCAAAATAAACGTAGTAAAACCTAGCCCTAAATACGTGACAGTGAAACTGGGCCTTATGAATTTTCATCAGATTTATCATATCCTCCAGCTAAAGGACTTTTTGTGGGTTTCGTGGAATATGGTTCATTAGGTACAGTTTTTAATATATAACTGTTCTTTCCAACCACTCTTTAACAGTTTGATAATGTTTCTTCATCCATAAGATGTTGGTTTCAACGGTCTCTATGGCTTGGGAATATGCTGTAGTTCCACTGCCCATTTCAGGATGTTCAGTACGGAAAACTTTCATCTGTAACAAATATATGTCAAAAATTACTATCCTTTTCAAGTCTTTTGTGCTTTATGCTACTGTTTAAGAGATACCAGACTGAGGGATTTGCCGTCATTGTCATGGAAAAGCGAAGTGAATGTAATGATCAGGAATCAATACAATTAACCCACAGCTCCCATCAGAGACACCAAGGGAACGAAACACAAGCATGAAACAACTAGACCCTAATGGAAACATCACTAGCGGAAATACTGTTTATAAGAAAATCTGGTATTTGACAATTCCATTTGCTAGGTCGTGTCAATAATCGGTCAGAAAAAGTATCTAACTACTCTTTGCGGTTTAAAAGTTAAATGTCCATAAACAGTTTGTAAAAAATTGCCTTGGTGAGGTTATTTATAAAGAATATCTGGAATTAACCAATATCGTTGATTAGACCTAGTCAATATACATCAGCATGCTAAAAATTTAAAATAAAATAAATAACTGACTATTCCAAACGGTTTGAAAGTTACATGTCCACAATCAGTTACTGAAAATTATGCCTCTGCGAGGCTATTATTAAGAAATCGGGAATTAGACAAATGATATTTCCAAAGGGTATAGAAAGTCTTATCCCACCCTTGGTATGTCACCCTGCATATCCCAACTTGTCGGTACTACTTTCAACGTATGGAAGCAAATTGGTTATAGTAGAGGGTAAAATCAGATAATTACTACCATTGGCTGCACAAAACTTTAAAAAACTATTGATTTCCCGAAGTGGGTGGGAATGCTATTCATCAGGTACCCCTTATATTAATTACAATGATAAGATAACAAGATAACGATATCTCAGGACAAGGGAGCTTTATTAGGTCAACGTGACATTGCAATTTTATGAATGAACCGTACTCCTGGAAAAAATGGCAAAATGTTGTTATTACTAAAAAAGTGGAAAATTACATGAAAAACATATCATAGGATAAATTACGGTCAGATGATACTTAATATATGGTCCGATTATTGCACGCCGGAATGTTGGAACGCACTGAGGACAACCGATGACTGGTCGTAAATTGCTTATTTAAAGCGTTTACAAGGGGATAAACTGATGAATAGAATACTAGTAGTGTCATTTGACATCAAGTTTATCAGGCTCAGCTTCGAGAACACGTGTACAATCTCTCGACAAGCCTCGCGATTCTACAAGCGCTCTCAAATGCTTCCCCGATAAACTTGAATTCAATAAGACACGAACCTGGTACCTGATATTCCCACTGATGAATATTTTCCCTATAGCCGAGAAATGTTTTCATCGGAAACCTAGGTTTCAATAATATATTTACCAAGTTTCATAAATATGTTCACGAGATAGGGTGCAGATAAGATGAAATCGACCGTTTGGGGGGGGGGGGGGGGGGGGTTGTGCCTTTGTAAAAAAGGTAAAGGTCTCCAAAGTCTAATCAAATCTTTGGTGGCTTGCAGTGATATATTCGTTCAAATTTGACCACATTATATCTTATCATACATGAGATAGGGTCCAGAAAAATCAAAACTGACAGTTTTGGGGAACCTGTGCCCTTAGAAATAAGGTCGTGGACAACAAAATCTAATAAAACCCTCGGTAGGTTGCAATGATATATTGTAACACGTTTGACCAGAATTCGTCTATCCATTCATGAGATAGGGTGCTGACAAGCCATTTTCGGCCGAAAAGTCACACAGTGTTTGGAGCCTGTGCCCTTGAAAATGATATCAAGGCCATCAAAATCTAATGCCCGTTTTCCTCCGTCCTAATGATGTAGCCATCCAAGTTTGGCTAGAATCAATTCATATGTTCAATAGACAGAGTCCTTCGAACAGACTACGCCGACGGCGACGCCATTAGCAACGGTGACACTGGCGCAAACGGGATCCGCCCCAAAAGCAATATGTCTCAAATAAATTTGGATAAAGTAGCTAACAATTTAGAAATCATTCATGCGGACTGAACAAAGTATTTGTCTAAACTACGATAGAACCAGGGACGGGGACTGTGGCCACGTAAAATCGACTCCCCCCCCCCCCCCAGTAAAAAGAAAGTAAAATACCAATGAGGTTCTTATGTCGTAGTTTATTATTGTTATAGTGCGTCATGTCATGTGTTGCTAACATATTATTTTGTGGATAGCCATTTTGGCCATTTTGTGGGAAAGGAACTGCTCTTTTGGCTTTCCGCCTGTGACGTTTCATTAAAATGATGTTAATTCATGTTCGTGTTTCTTTCTCTTTGATGTCTTGAACGTGAGGTGTGAGGTAATTTTAACGATTCCTGATCATTTCTTTCACGTCTATTTTTCACACATACTGCAACGATAACTCTACTCGAACATCAAATCATGGCGGACTGTGTTGAAGCGCATACATTCACTTCATAAAGCCCATGTAAACAAAAACGTTTGGAAGATGCTCATCCCACAGGGGTGAGAGTCCAGCATTTCAGTGGTTTCTTGCTGTCGAGTCCTCACCGTTGTCTCACATCTGTGGTTCTTTGATTTCTGTGTTCACGGAGATGTTGCACTGATGAGTTAGGAGGCCTTCATGCGGACTGAGCAAATTATTTGTCTAAATCGCGACGGAAGTAAGGGCCAGGATTGTGGCCACGTAAAATCGATTTAAGCCCCCCAGTGGAAATCTTCCACTGACCGTTCCAAGGCGGCTCTTCTGTGGCGATTTATTTATGTTGTTGTTTGTTACTTACTGTGTGTATCACTTATGTCTTTTAATTTTGGATGGCCATATGGCCATTTTGTGGGAAAGTAACTGTCCATATGGCCTTCCTTTGTTTAGGTTTCCATTATGGTCTGGTCGCTTAATGTTTGTATTTCTTTCCCTTTGGTGTCTTTTATGGATGGAGTAAGTTAATTGTATCAATTCCTGATCTTTGTTTTACTTCTACTTTACTATACCCCTAAGTAAGTTTTATCCTGTTGCTGAAATAACATTGATTATAATACTTAAGCACCAAAAACTGTTGTGTTCGAAATTCGGAAGAATTCACACAATTATAATCGATGATAACGCCAAAATCACATTCTCATGTACAGACCATGGCAAGAGCCTAAAAAGTTTCCAATTGATTTGGTATATATCGGTATGAGGAGTTCTCAAATGCCTGAGTCAAAAACAGGTAAATTAAAGGGTAATACAATGCAAGGAGAATGCCAACGAAAAAAGTATAGGTCTGCTTATATTTCATGCAATGTTACGCAGGCGAATAGTAAGTTGCATCTCATATATAAAACTGTAAGATTCTAGTTCTAACCATTCGGCACCCACTATAGTGCACTTTAATAGCATTTAACCCCCAAAATTGAATAAATAAATAAATTGATGATAAAGCCAAAATGAAATGCACATCTACAAACTATGGCAAACGTGTCTGCAAAGTTTCAAATTGGACGATATAAAACTGTGTGCGGAGTTATGCACACAAAATTCCCACCACCGAATTTCAAATGCCTGTCACAAAAGGCCAAAAAGGGGAATTACTCCGCAAGGAGATCCCTGATAGAATAAAAACAGGTCATCTAATTCTTTATGCTGATGCTATATATAAAATTTCGGATTCTAGCTCCAATCAATTGGTGCCTACTATATTGCACCTTCTTCGTTGCCTAGTGGATAAAAGCGCTGACTCTTAATCATTAGTCTCTCACCCCTGTGGGTCGAGCCTGGCTCGATCTCATGTGAGACGCAAAGTTCTGTAACTGAAGGTCAGGTAGTTTTTTCCGAGTACCGAGTTTTCGTCCAACTCTGATTAATAATCTTGAAAGGGACGTAACCCCCCCCCCCCCCAAAAAAAAAAAAAAACAACAACAACAATATCGCACTTTAATAGTATTCACCCCTTCCCCTACACACAAAAAGGGTTAAATTCAAAATCAAAAGTCAAATAAAGTGTCGGAAATTAAATTGATGATAATGGCTACTACGATGACACACCCGTACAACATTTTCACATTTCCAAAATGGATACTTTTCTGATGAAAATCAATAATATTTTTCTTATTTATACTGCAAACATAGGAACCGTGGAATCTATGGAACCTATGTCTTGGAACAGAAATAAGAAAAATAATGTACACCCCCGTAACCACCAGTTTTCTCTATATAGTTGGGTTTAGGGGGTATTCATTTCACGGACTTGTTCACGTAATGCAATATCACATGCACACTACAGACAAGTCAAAGAGTCTGCAAAGTTTAAATTGATTGTTATAAAACTGTATGAGGGCCTCTGCACACAAAGTCCCAACATGGGTTTACAGGGTTTGAAGTGCAGTGATAAAGCATCGGACTCGAGATCGAGAGGTACCCGGTTCGAACACCACTAACATATAATAGACGTTATCTACATTAATTAGTATTGTTTTCTACCCAGCAAATAGAAGGTATTTATAATTATTATTATTATTATTATTATTATTATTATTAAAACAACTTAGCAAAAAAAGGAAGAAATAACTTTGCAAGGAGAACTCCCGATGGTTAAACGAAAGAACATAGGGCCGATTAATTCTCAGACTGATGCCATATAAAAATTCAGGATTCTAGCTCCAACCATTTGAGACCCACTACATTCCACTTTAATATAATTTTAACCCCTAGAAAGGGTAGGTTCAAAAGCATAAAAGTGATTGAACTTAAACTGATGATAATGCTAAAATGACATGCACATCTACACACCATGACAAAAGAGTCTGCAAAGTTTAAAATTGATCGGTTTAAAGCTATATGAAAGCTGTGCACACAAAGTCCTCTCAGTACAACAACTAATGCCCAAGCCAAAAACAAATGGGAAATAACTCCGCAATGAGAACCCCGACGGAAAAACGAAATGATACGGGTCTTCTAATTTTCATGCAGATGCTATATATAAAATTTGAGGTCGAACCTTTTAACTGTAACCATTTAATACCAACTATAATGCACTTTTTACGGAATTTAAAATTGGCTAAGTTGAAAAGTCGAAAAAAAAAAATGTCAAGAATTAAATTCAGACAGGCCCAAACAAATATGCCTCCTCTACTTCTTAAAAGTTGGGGATATAATAACTGGCAGAATACCGACGCTGCTAGTCAACGGTGCAATCATCCATTCAAAAACTTAGGACTTTGAGGTACGAATGAGCATAAATTCGAAAAGAAATGCTGTGGTATGCAAGAAAAAGAATCTTTTATTGGTATGGATTCGATAAATGCGTTTCTAACTCTCTGGATTCCAAGTCCTGTTTGAGCCTTCAATCGACCCAGTCATCCCTCGGGTTAAATTGCCTTTATCGAATCTATACTCATGAAAGATTCTTTAGTATACTCATGTAAACTCAATGTTTCTCTTTATATGAGATTATTAGCTCCAGTACTTAATTGTTGGTGTTTAGCCGTATTTTAATTTAGTCATTAATGAAACATTAATCTTTAAATTCATGGACAACAGTCATATACTTTATTACTTACTTGTTCCAGAAGGAAATCAGTGTTAAAGGTAGCGGTGACGCCCGCTATTATATCTGGCAAGGAAAATGAACCACGGCCATACCTGAAAATATAACAATTTAAAATTGTTGCGCTGAAAATAGCAAACGGGTGCAATTTTCGGACCGCCTCATATTCCAACGATGGCCTATATTTACAATTTAGTGCAGTAACCCTTTTATAATACAGCATTTATATTTTTTATCTTTTCCCTAAAGCGTTCTCAAAGGTAATGGCAAGTACATACCATTTGAAGACACCCTAGTATATCATAGTTTATTTGGTATGCAGCAATTTTAATGCAATAGAATCCAAGAAGCAAGTTTGCAGGAACGCGCTTACTCGACATGTTGCAATATATTATTGCACAATAACAAACACATGAATAAATTGTTAACGTCTAAAGTTCTTAATCGGTTATCGGTACCATAAACTACGTAAAGCATTTTCAAAATTTTATAGAGGACATCCTCATTTAATTTCAAAATTCAATATTGGACTTAAATCTCTACTGCAACAATGTCTATCGGAACCCGAATTTTATGGTGACTTAGTATATATATTCAGAAAAATAAATAACCGCAATGACTTCAGCACCCAATTTCGTAAAATCATTCTTCGATACAAAAAGGTTGGGTACAGCATAAATGTTATACGACAGACTGCATGCATGGTAGTTTAGCCAATCACGGTTGACAACTTTGCTTCTCTCGTTAATTGCACGCCAGTTGGTCAGGCCTTAGATTCTTAGGTTCCAGCGTAAAGGCTTACTGAGAGTTAGAGCGATCTAATTCAATGTAACGTTGGTTGGTGCCTGATATTCTGTCTCTGGTTAGGCCCATCGGAGTCTAACTGTTGGTTTTGTTTAGCTCCAGCATTTCAGTGGTTTCTTGCTGTCGATTCCTCACCGTTGTTTCATCTCTGTGGTTGTTTAATTTTTTGTGTTCACGGAGATGTTGCACCGATGAGTTAGGAGGCCTTCATGCGGACTGAACCAATTTTGTGTCTAAATCGCGACGGAAGTAAGGGTGAGGATTGTGGCCATGTAAAATCGATTTAAGACCCCAGTGGAATTCGTTTCCGCTGACCGTTCCAAGGGGGTTCTTCTGTCGCGGTTTATTTTTGTTATGGTCTGTCTTTTGGTGTCTGTGTCGCTTATATTATTTTATTTTGGATAGCCTATTGGCCATTTGGTGGGAAAGTAACTGTCATTTTGGCTTTCCGCTGTTGATGTTTCCATTGGGGTCGGTTGTTTCATGTTTGTGTTTCTTTCCCTTCGGTGTCTCTGATGGTAGCTGTGTGTTAACTGTATCGATTCTTGATCATTGGCTCCACTTCTATTTTTAAAAGAATCTAATTAAAGCAAGATCTAAATTGAAAACAGGACTTATTGAAGAGAAGACATTTGTTATATCATGACAAAAACATGCCTATTCAAATATACTGAAAATGTTACCACTACAAATGAAAATTTTCAGATGAAATATTTTGATTTTTTCATATTCCTGCTCAATACAGATTGTGGGTACTCGTTAAAATCGCCTCGAAATCCAAATCTATGTTTTGAGCAGAAATAAGAAAAATAATATACACCCCTGTTAACCCAGTTTTACTGTATGAAAGTGAGGTTAAAGGGGTCAAAATTATACAGGCGTGCTTCCGCGATGTTAAACCTTTCGACCCTGTCAACGGGTGACGGTACCTATACAAATGGTGACAATTCAGGTGCGAAAGCACATCAGAATCAACAAGGTTTCGCCATCTTGCTAATGGATTTGACTAAATCCCCTATACAAGTACGGAGGGGTCCAAATTTGAAGATTGAAGAATCCACGTCAGCAGGAATCCAGAGATGATATAGCTTAAGTAAATTTCTACCTAAAAGGGCTATATGCGTCATCAAGATTTTACCGAATTTAGACAGAACGCCTGAAATTTCATTCTTCAATGCTCATGATGTGCTGAGCTACCGTTTCATGAAGAATTTAAGGTATAACAATGTAGTCATATACGTTAAGCATGAACTTATTATGTATATTATTTATGGCGGTAGGTGTCGATAAACAGAAATACATGGTGCAAAAAATGATATTAAACAACGTATGAAGTCATAGTGTTAAAGTAATCTACCGTTACAGTCACAGAGCGTCAAGAAACGTAACGTTTATCAATCAAAATGTTTGTTTATAAAGATAATGCCACATTGTTATTCAAACACCAATGATATGACATTGTCGTTGATCTTAGTACACCTAAGAATCTTGTAACATTACCAATAAGAAAAATATGACATGGATAGATATATGGCAAATACAGTTTTTGTGTCGTTTAAAAATATAATAGGTAAGCCTCAGACAATTTCATAAGGGCGAGCTTCAATCTTTCGCGGCGAATCAATGATATTTGATATTTTATTACTTAAGACACCAACTATGTATAAAGTTTATACTGCAATAAAAATCATAACGCTTTTGCTGTAAATTTATATTAGCAAAATATAACAAACAGACGGCATACATTGTGGCGATTTAAACGACATTCAAGACCATAGCGCATAAGGTAACGTATTATAGCGTGCCATTGCATGGTTGATTGCGGTATAAATTACCTTAATGATCGTAAGTATAGGGACAGATAGGCCTAAACAGATGGCCTAAGTAAACAGTGCACACTCAGATTAGACTGCTCACTATCAGGGTCTAGACTGTTTGCCATTCCATCTGTAGCCTTTGGATCCCTTGCTGGGTCGTGAAACAAAATTGTCAAAAATTTGGGAGAATTACAGCAAGCCCTTAAGGTGTCCGATTTGTTTTTAATTTTTATGGTAATTAATCAATGTAACTTTATCTAAGTGGGGTAAGCGCTAGTGTAAATGAGCCGAGACAAGCGAAAACGTATCTTTGGACATGCGTGCTCAGCGACGACTAAAGCCAGGCCTAAGCTAAAAATGCGTCCTCAGCATGATATACGAGCCTCTTGATGACTCAACTCAACTCAACTCAACTTTATTTGCAAATCACATATCATAACATTGAATACATGAAATGCGCCCATAGAAGGCAGAGAATACCAACAAGAATAATAATAATAATAATAAAAATAAAAAATAAAAAAAAACAATCAAAATTCAGTTAATTTTCGAAAATATTCGGAAGTCTCCGCCGAGTCTTATAGCTAAGACACGGTACCGACCGGAGAATTCCATATCACGGTGATTCCACACACTCAAAGCAAGCCTCAGTGCCGGGAAACGGGCAACCAGATAACCAACCCCCGACCTTTCAGGGGGTCCGGCCACCCGCCCACCCAACACCGACAAAGGGTAAGCCGGGGGCCAGCAAATAATGCAAAAATGGTGAATACACATATATCAACCAAGGGTCGTACTTCTTGCGGATAACACTATTCACAAGCAAAGAAACCTCTGGGATAAATACCATGCTAATTTCTTAGTATATAGAGGCTCGCTGTGAATGTCAGGGACCTACCGTGATAAGTTTCAAGCATCTCCCGAACAGGGAACCCCACATCAACGATGTTAAGACACATTTTTTAATTTGTCTGCTCTCTTTTCTGTTAGTGACGAAAGTAACTCCAGTACTGAGTGGAACATAATAGCGTTTTCCGCACTCATAAGCCAAATAAATTTCTCTTTATCATTTAGCTGTTCAACGTTAGGATACATTTTATAAATTGTTAATAACGTAGAGTTTCTCACGTTCTCTAATACAGAGCACTGCAGTAAAAAATGTATTTCGTCTTCAATACCGTTTTTGCATAATTTACAAATCCGTTTATCAGCTTTAATATTCTTATAACGACCTTGCTCTATTTCTAGTTTATGGTTACTAATTCTAAATCTACATAAATTTCTCCTTTGATTTCTACTACCAAACTGTAAATACTTTTCCATACTGAAGTGTTGTTTAAAAAGGCAATATGTGCGTAATTTATTTCCTCTCTGTTCATTTTCACCTGTACTGGAATTATTTTTTTCTTTCCAGAATGAGATATATTTTGAGATCAATGCCTTTTGAACTTTTTTATACAATTGTTTATAGTCTCTCGTAATATCGGCTTTTATATGTTTGTATTTCTTTCCCTTTGGTGTCTTTTATGGATGGAGTAAGTTAATTGTATCAATTCCTGATCTTTGTTTTACTTCTACTTTTTATATTTAAAAAAGACATAGTACTTTTAATGAAGTGAACCCATGAATCAATTCCCTTTTCACTAACCTTTTCCGACAATTCAAATGTTTCCTTCAAGAGATTATTTTCTGATGGTTTTAAGTGTATAATGTATTTGAACATGCTGGCTATGATTTGAATCATAAGAGGATAACGTCCAGTTTCTCCACGAACTGCAAGATTTGTTGCCTTTGAATTAACTCCTAATAAATACTTACAGAATTTCAAGTGAAGTTTTTCTTGTGGTAACTTATCAAACATATTAAATAAATAGTCTTTTTTTTGACAATAGTTTCTTTGATGAAAAAGGACACCATATCTCGGAGCCATATGTAATAATTGGTTGAATTGTGTGATCAAAGATGTGAAAACTAGTTTTAACAATAGGGGGTTGTGGGAAGAAGGATTTTGACAATTTAAACTGAGCTTTTAACCCCTTAAGATATAAACTGTGTTTTGCTTCATTAAAACAATCTGTATAACTAAAGGTGACACCAAGATATGTGTAGGTTTTGACATTGTCGATATTATTTCCTTCAAAAGTAACATTCACTTCTTTTTGTTTTGTACTAGAACTAAAAGCTAAGCACTTAGTTTTCTCCAAGTTAACTTTCATACCCCATTCCTTACAGAATGACGAAAGATTATTCAAACAGTTTTGGAGGCCTTCTACACTATTAGATAATAACACGAGATCATCCGCATATAATAAGCAACTGATATGACTTTGAACTAATTTGACCGGGTCACAAGAGGAATCAAAATACTGGGGAATATCATTCACAAATATATTAAAAAGTGTAGGACCCGAATTGGCGCCCTGCCTGACACCCGCTGAAGATGAAAATTTATCACTGCAACAATTTCCAACTTTAACAGAGAGATTGGTTGATATATACATATTTTTTATTGTATTATAAAATTTATCACTTACTCCGATAGATCGTAGTTTATAGAACAGACCAT
Source organism: Lucinisca nassula (assembly GCA_963580285.1). Lineage (NCBI taxonomy): Eukaryota > Metazoa > Mollusca > Bivalvia > Lucinida > Lucinidae > Lucinisca > Lucinisca nassula. Next base: position 126,455,614 of record OY757016.1, on the reverse strand, counting down.
CATGCCAGACAGTATCAAAAGCACGTTTAAAATCCACAAAGCACGTGAATAAGGGTGGATGAAATAGTGTACGCTTTCATTTCTGTAAAACGGCCATTTTTAGACGACAATCTGTGATAGTTTTCTTATTTCTGCTCCCAAACATTGGTTATGGGTACTCATTAGAACCTACTAATATTTCTGCTGCAAGACATAAGTTGTGGGTGTTCGTTGAAACCGCCTCATTGAGGATATTTCTTTTTCTCGACATAGTTTTGTGTGCTCGTTAGAACGTAAGTTGTTTGTGTGCTCGTTAGAACCGCCGAGTAACCACAACCAATGTCTGGGTGCAGAAATGAAAAAAAAAACAACTCATAAATGTATACCCTGTAACCCCCAGTTTTCTCTGTATAAAGCGCATCGGTCTGTCCACCAGCGAAGACGACAGTCAGCCTGACCATACGATGGATCAACCCTGTTGGACTTGTGTTAATGCTTTTGTCTTAATTCTGCATGTTCAAGAATACCGTTATCCAAATTCAAAAACTGAGGAGTCCACTTTACAAATGTAGCGGTAAAAGGTCAAAATATATGAGTAGTGGTAAAAGGTCAAGATATATGAGTAGGGGTAAAAGGTCAAGATATATGAGTCTATCTCAAAGGTCGATTTTTAAAACCAAAAATAAATTTGAGCTGTGTTGCGAGAAAAATAATATGTGAAAAGGACTTTTAGCACTGTTTAGTTTATCATCACGAAAACATGCCTGTATAATTATGACCCCCTTGAACCCCACTTTTATATAGTAAAACTGGGGTTTACAGGGGTAAACCTTATTTTTCTTATTTCTGCTCTAAATTATAGATTGTGGGTACTCGTTAGAACCGCCTCGATGAGGCGATTCTAACGAGGCGGTTCTAACGAGTGCCCACAATCTATATTTTGGGCAGAAATAAGAAAAATATCACAAATTTTCATTTTTTTTTCGGCGGTAAAGGTGGCAACAGGCTCGTGGACAGGGACTTGCAAGATACTACCCCAAGGACTCTTCTACATGCTCGCCCTTATGAAATTGTCTGAGGCTTACCGATTATATTTTACAATATTCTTAAAGACACTAATCCTATATTTGCCATATATCTGTTCATTTCTTACTTTGCCTAACGATAATGCTGCATGCATCACGAAACACGCCTATATAATTTTGACTCTTTGAACCCCAATTTTATAGAGTAAAACTGGGGTATTCAGGGGTTAACCTTATTTTTCTTATTTCCACTTTAAAAATAGATTGTGGGTGTTCGTTAGAACCGCCTCAATGAGGCGGTTCTAATGAGTACCCGCAATCTATATTTTGAGCAGAAATTAGAAAACAAAAGAAAACACAATTTTTCAGCTGTAAAGTTCGGTGGTAAAGTTTACAATGTATTTGTATATCGTGTTTTCGTAATGGATTCTTCGCTGTACGAAGACAAACGATAATGTGATACCATTTGTGTTTGACTAATAATGTGAAGTTATCATTATAAACATTTTGATAAATAAACGTTACATTTCTTGACGCCATATGACGGAAACGGTAGTTTAACGCAATGATTTCATACGACGTTTAATATGATTTTTACACCGAGTATTTCTAATTATCGACACCTACCTCCATATATAATACACTATAAAGTGTACATGTAAAAGGTTCGGGCGTGATTGCGGTGTCTCTGATGGGAGCTGTGGGTTGATTTATCGATTCCTGATCATTGCCTCCACTTCTATTTTACCTGAGCATTTGTTGGCCACCAATGTGACATTTACCCATTTCTCCTGACTTTGCTGAAGTTTCAATTTTTAGAACCCAAGAAATAGAGCCGTGTCGCGCCGTATAATATGGGCGCCCAGAAAAATTTATTTCAGTCGTCGCATTCACATACTGTGATCTGTTTTGTGATCAGAGAATGTGAAATAACTACAATCTTCATTAGATAGAAAATGAGTTCGATTTCCTAACCCAATGTTAACTATACCCCCTCCCCCCCCCCCCCCACCCCAGAAATGAATAAACTTTACAACGTTTTTGCTTATTAACCCTAATTTCTATCCACCCTCTGACAATAATAAACCGTCTTAATGTTAATACAGGAAAATTCTAATATTTTAATAATGAGCTTGTCCTCTTATATTATAACTTGTATGGAAAAAAGTTTAAGGGGAATTGGAACACCTTCATGGGAGGCAACTCCTGCAAAAGTATTTTTGTCTCCCATGTCAATAGAGGTTAATTCTGAAAGGAAAGAATTTGCTCCTGAGGAGCAAATTATTTCCTTTAAGGGCTGACCCTTCTTTTATTGGTACAGCTGTTATAGAAAAGCGAACAGTGAGTCCCGAAAGTTGTCTCCCTTTGAAAAATGGCGAACAAATCTGCCAGGTGTTCCCATTCCCCTTAAGTAAACAATATATAAGTTAAAATATTCTCTGGGCTGAGGCCCGTTTTCTTGTGGCGTACATACTGTAGTTTATATTGGTTAATTTATTAATAACTATACAGTATGTTAATTTTGTATTTGCATATGCTTAGATGTTTATCGAGTGTGTGACCATCCGAAATGGTCCTTGATTCGGAAATAAACTTTATTTTTTTCCATTTTCCTCTTTTTGGATGCAGGGTAAATATAGATCAAACACGTTTTTGTGGCGTACATGCTGATATGTGTTGCCAACTGTGTTGGTAGGACCCCGAAAACACGTTTTTTTGTGGCGTACATGCTGATCTGTGTTGTCAACTGTGTTGGTAGGACCCCGAAAAGACGTTTTCTTGTGGCGTTCATGCTGACCTGTGTTGTCACCTTTTGTTTGTTTGTTTGATTTGAGATTTAACGTCCCCGTCAACACTGTAAAGGTCGTTTTGGAGACGTTGCTTTCCATTTTGTGGGACGTTTACCCGACATTGAGATGAAATGACATCTCAAGCCCTGTCGACCAATGAAACCAATAGGGTTTATCAGCATGGACGGTCCGCCTCGCACAGCGGTTCCTGGACAGGCTTCCTTTGGGATCACTGATTCCATTGTGGAATTTTGAAAATATCTGAAGGTCACTGATGAGGCCTAATTGGCCGAAAATAGCTAGTCTGGCCCAGAAAACATGTACACCCCATATTTTTCATTTCTGTGGTGTATTCCTTGCTTCCAAAGGATAACCCTTTTATAGAACATATTTAACTTCACTACAGCTGATGTGTGGGAATGTGTGGCGGCGGTAAAACGTCTCCCTGCCCTACATCATAGTGTAGATTATATTTTCTTGTCCTTTGGGATCATTGATTCCATTGTGGAATTTTGAAAATATCTGAGGGTCACTGATGAGGCCTAATTGGCCGAAACTAGCTAGTCTGGCCCAGAAAACATGTACACCCCATATTTTTCACTTCCTAGGTGTATTCCTTGCTTCCAAAGGATAACCCTTTTATAGAACATATTTAACTTCACTACAGCTGGTGTGTGGGAATGTGTGGCGGCGGTAAAACGTCTCACTGCCCTACATCATAGTGTAGATTATATTTTCTTGTCCTTTGGGATCATTGATTCCATTGTGGAATTTTGAAAATATCTGAGGGTCACTGATGAGGCCTAATTGGCCGAAACTAGCTAGTCTGGCCAAGAAAACATGTACACCCCATATTTTTCACTTCTGTGGTGTATTCCTTGCTTCCAAAGGATAACCCTTTTATAGAACATATTTAACTTCACTACAGCTGGTGTGTGGGAATGTGCGGCGGCGGTAAAACGTCTCCCTGCCCTACATCATAGTGTAGATTATATTTTTCTTGTCCTTTGGGATCATTGATTCCATTGTGGAATTTTGAAAATATCTGAGGGTCACTGATGAGGCCTAATTGGCCGAAACTAGCTAGTCTGGCCCAGAAAACATGTACACCCCATATTTTCCACTTCTGTGGTGTATTCATTGCTTCAAAAGGATAACCCTTTTATAGAACATATTTAGATCCTCTAAGCGGTTTACCAGTACTAGTGTGCGGGCCAGATTCAGCTCTGTGTGGAAGCATCATGCAGCCCATATATTTCTTCAATTCCCTATGGGCGGGGGCCTTTCACCTGGATGAAGTGTATATATAGATCAAACATTATCGGCTTCTACCTTTATGCTGATCTGTTTTGTCAACTGTGTCGGTAGGACCACGAAAACACGTTTTCTGTGGCGTACATGCTGATCTGTGTTGTCAACTGTGTTGGTAGGACCCCGAAAACACGTTTTCCTGTGGCTTGCATGCTGACCTGTGTTGTCACCTGTGTTGTAAGGACCACGAAAAGACATTTTCCTGTGGCAGGGCTCAAATTAAAAATGTGCGTTGCTCTGCTTGTGATGTAACTATTTGATTCGGCTGTGATTGTAGTCGTTAGCGACAGTCTTGTAAATGAAAGTGTGTTGCTACCTGTTTCGGAAATAATGCAGAATGAGGTGCTTAATTGGCTTGTTGCCTGTGAGTTTCTTGTTTATTGTGTTTGGTCGTCTTTCACTTTGATGTTTGGGATAGGCTTTGGGTTCTGATTAGATAAGTACCTAAAGTATCTTTACTCATTAAATTTGCCAACTTTTTTTTTCGTTCAAGATTTCAGTTTTTCACTGAAGATGTTGCACAGAACTTATTCACGCGGACTTAACATGGTATTTACCTAAACAACGAAAAAAACAAGGGCGACTGCAGCCACATTAAATCGTTGTAAGCGACCTCACCGCCTATGTTTTTGACAGTGCCAAGGGGGTGCTTCTGTTGTAGCTTTATATTATCATTTTTGTCCTTCATTACGAAAACATGGATGCTAATATCTTTATATTTTGGATAGCTGTTGGGCCATTTTGTGGGACAGAATGCGTCCTTTTGGCCTTCCGCTTCAGATGTTTTAATTGCGGTGAAATAGTTTAATGCTGATGTTTCTTTCCCTTTGGTGTCTTGGATGTGAGGTATACTATATGAAGTTATTGTATCGATTCCTGATATTAATTGCCTTCGTTTCTACTTCGCATCAGCAAAGGAGGATCCTCAATAAAATCAACAAAAGCCTTTCATTTCGATAACACACCCGTGCGACAGCACTTTTTGACATTACCAAAATGGCGTGATCGTTGCATTCACTTCTATTTTGTTTATTTCTGATGAAATCCGTGATATTTTTCTTATCATCGGTGCAAACATATTCACATACTTGTTCAGGTGATGAAAAGACTTTCTTTTAAGTAGAAGTGGAGGCAATGGTCAGGAATCGATACAATTATCGCACAGCTCCCATCAGAAACACCACAAGAGCTCAGGTGGCACTGCCCACTGCAGCCATTTGTTTAAATAAAACATGGGAGCCTCCTGCCCAAGCACGCTGCTGATGGAATTCGGACCCACATCAGCCCAGTGACTTCAGAGCAGAGGTCCTTTGAATGTGTTGATGCAAAACGAAAATGGACAACTGCCAATCATATAAGGTTTCCTGAAGCCTTCGGCTCTCGTTTAGCTAAAAACACAAAATCTGTAACGGCTCATATGGTAAGTATTTCTGAAAGTCTCGGCTTCATAGAAAATATGGTTTCTGGGCTGTTCTTAAGTGTTTTTTTTTTTTTTTTTTTTTTTGTTGTTTGTGTTGCTTTTTAGTTTCTGTGGCAATCAATAAACATGAGCTATGGGCTTAAATTCATATTGCAGACAGAACATCGCTTTTCGATTTTACCATTTGTAAGTCGACGGAAACATGGTCAATTAATACGCCGAATTTCATAAAAGATACATCTTCTCTAAAGGCTTATATTTTGCATATTTCCATAGAATCTCAGCTTCGTACAGCAAATGCTTTCTGAGTAGATGATTTTGTTTTCATTTTGGTTTCATTGGCAACCAGTAAAATGAGCAGTAGGCCTGAAATAATATGGCATATAGATAGTTTACAAAGAACATTTCTATGAAAGTTTTGTCAAAATATCAGAAAAGGCTTGACAGTAAATGACATTTTCAAATTTACCAATTATAAATCTATGGTATGGTATGTTTCCATAGCAACCAAATTAAACAGCCGATTTTCATAACAACTGCCCCGCCCACGGGTGCTTCAGATAAAATTTATTCACAATCAGCCCAGTAATTTTAGAGGAGATGTTTGAACATAATGGCGCGAGACGACGACACCTATTAGCTTCCCCCAAAGCCTTCGGCTTTGGTGAGCTGTAAACTTACTCCTCGAATATTCTGTCCCAATTCTCTCTGAAGAAATTCCAGCCAATAAGAGTCCCAACGGGATTTTGGGGAACAGAAATAAATATTTTGTATGCGTCCTGCTTCCTAATAACACCAGGCTGCAGTGTCAGGTCAAGTAGTCTGAAAGATAAAATAAGCATAGATGCAGTAAAACCCCAGCATTCAGAAAACATCTGGGACTGTTCAAAAGTAGGTTTTAAGACCACTTTTGAACATTTCGAAAGTGGTCTTTTGCTAACAGACACTAGGCGTAGAAAAACAGATTAATGACAGCTTCAAACACTTTTTATAAAATATTCAGACTCGTTTATCTAGTCTTATTGATTGCAGTTTACAATACTTGCTTTGTGTTCTTTTCGATAGAAAAACGTGTCTCAAAGACTACTTTTAAACAGTCCTAAAAGAGGTCTCTTTAAGATCACTGTTGAATATTCCCAAGGGATGTCTCTTACCGGAGGACACTGAGTGTCAACAATTAAAGAATAGCTGAAACCCATTTAATATGGTTTTTAAAGAAGAACTATTGATAATCATAGCTGGTCTTAATTCTGTAATTTCACTGCACGTATAAAAAATGAATGGTATCATCTCCAAAAGAACATACCTTACCTGAAATAATTTCCCTAGTTTTTCTGTAATGGTTTCTGTCAAAATGAAGCTCGAAAAGGGGTACTTGCAAACAGTACAGGCTCGGTTCTTTGATTTCTGTGTTCACGGAGATGTTGCACTGATGAGTTAGGAGGCCTTCATGCGGACTGAACAAATTTTTTGTCTAAATCGCGACGGAAGTAAGGGCGAGGATTGTGGCCACGTAAAATCGATTTAAGCCCCCCAGTGGAAATCTTCCACTGACCGTTCCAAGGCGGCTCTTCTGTGGCGATTTCTTTATGTTGTTGTTTGTTACTTACTGTGTGTATCACTTATGTCTTTTAATTTTGGATGGCCATATGGCCATTTTGTGGGAAAGTAACTGTCCATATGGCCTTCCTTTGTTTAGGTTTCCATTATGGTCTGGTCGCTTAATGTTTGTATTTCTTTCCCTTTGGTGTCTTTTATGGATGGAGTAAGTTAATTGTATCAATTCCTGATCTTTGTTTTACTTCTACTCTGTTTAGACTCTGTATTTTGCGGGGTCTGATCAGGGCTTTCACTGTATGCTAAAAGTGCAGCCATTTACAAAATGAACTTTTGCTCCAGAAATTCTGTTGTATGCTGTCGAGTGCTCAACCTTGTTTCGTCTCTGTAGTTTTTTGATTTGTATGTTCTCGGAGATGTTACATTGATGAGTTAGGAAGCCTTAATGCGGACTAAACAAAATTAGTGTATACCGCGACAGAGGTAAGGTCGCGGATTATGGCCATGTAAAATCGATTTAAGCCCCCAGTGGAATTCTTTCCACTGACCGTTCCAAGGCGGTTCTTCTGTGGTGGTTTATATATGTTGTTGTTTGTTACTTAGTGTGTGTATCACTTGTGTCTTTTTATTTTGGCTGGCCATTTGGCCACTTTGTGGGAAAGTAACTGTCCTTATGACCTTCCTTTGTTTAGGTTGACATTATGGTCTGGTCGCTTCATGTTTGTGTTTCTTTCCCTTCGGTATCTTTGATGGGTGGAGTAAGTTAATTGTATCGATTTCTGATCTTTGTTTTACTTCTACTTTTTAATGAATACTTTCTACAAATAACTTAATCCGCCAGCAATAAAACAGAAAATGGACTTTATTTGTGTTTGTGTTTCTTTCCCTTTGATGTCTTCGATTGGAGGTTAGAGGTGATTGTATCGATTCCTGATCATTGCTTTCACTTCTATTTCACAGAATATGCACTGAACAAAAAGTTAAGACTCACACATATCATCATTGTTATTCTTTGTTTGGTAAATACTTGAAAGTTCACGGAATATATGGGCCCCGTCAAGCGATTTTGGTACTTATCGCCTATGCGACATCCGCGCAGTCTCGCCAGAACCTTCGCTACTCGCTCATACAAGCAGTGAATCAAGAGGAACCTTCAGACAGAAAGCCATATCCCTTGCCCCTCTGAATGGCTGGGCATGCGCAGTTAAAATTTGTCATGACGAAATGCTCGAAGACACAAATTCGTTTGGCAGGGCTCATATGTTGCATACAGTCTGATGCTTTCCATTACCATATCAAAACCGATTAAGGCATGTGAGCATTCCTAACAAATGAATATAAGTAAATTGATTCCTATAGAAATTTATCTCACTTGAATTCCTTTTCGTCTTGTAAACATCAGTTTTCCCTTGCAGATTTATGTGTTAACACTCACCACACTGAAATCGGATTTAGCATTTTAAAAACAGTATAGACATAGAGCAGCCTCATTCTAGAAAGTCAGCTCTGTTTTGATTCTGCTCAGTTTGAATCCTTGCTAAAATTAAAAATCAACCAAAGCAAACACCTGATAAACGGAGAGGAGTGTACTATAGCGAATTATTTAACATGTTGAGGGGTTACCATTTCATGGCTAGGATCCTTTTTTTTTTAACGTTGACAAACAGTGTCGTCCCGGACCAGAACACGCCATCTCATCTGGGTCTACACTGCTAGCTCAAAAAACATACATTGTTGTACAACTTACTTTAAACAAAACAAATCTGACACCACGGTTCTTACGTGCTCCCACAGTCTTTGTTGTAGGTACAATAAGAAAACAAGAGCACCGCATGTGGGTGCTAACGTTTGGCTGCACTTTCTTTAAGTTAAACAAAAATTCTAAGTTAAAAAAAGGGTATAACTGTGCCAAAATATTTTGAGGGTTACCTCACCTATTGGTATGAGTTCCCCTATTCATAATGAACAACTATATCGTGTTTCAAGTAAATATGTTAAGTAATGACAAAGATATTACAAAATGTCCAAGTATTTGCAAAAATTCTAAGTCGAAAAAGGGGCATAATATTTTAAGGGTTACGTGACCTATTGGTATGCGTTCCCCTTTTCATAATGAACAACTAGTCCGAGTTTTAAGTAAATATGTTCAATTCAGTGAAGACAGAGATATTACAAAATGTACAAGTTTTTGCAAAAATTCTAAGTCGAAAAAGAGGCATAGCTGTGCCAAAAATATTTTGAGGGTTACCTCACCTACTGTGATGAGTTCCCTTTTTCATAATGAACAACTAGTCTGAGTTTCAAGTAAATATGTTCAATAATGACAGAGATATTGCATAATGTCCAAATTTATGCACGACAACGACGCAGACGACGACGCCAGAGCTATGACAATACCTCGTCGTTTTCTTCGAAAACAGCCGAGCTAATAACATACACTTATGTACTCATATTTCTTCTCTATGTATAATTTGATTGTAAGGGTATTTATTCAGTCGATAAGTTTACATGATGTACTCCTCTGACACATATATTTTGAGCCAAACTCATATTCTTAAAATCTAATTCTTACACAGCGCGCCTATAACTGTGTTTTATTCTACAACAAATCACGACAAGAAAGAGCGTGAGGAATGACGTCATTAAAACTGTCAAATTTTGACAGCACTAGTCGATTTCCTTGACGTCGGACGGTGTAACGTCATATTCTCGTCATCAAAAACGTTAGAAAAGGATGTGTTTCATTCGCTAAATTTTAGCGGGGTTTCTTCTAACAATTGCGAAAAGTTGTGAGATTTTAAAGGCAACAACAACATTATTGCCGATTTTCAGCGTGTTAGATACGAAATAGATCAGATCTAGTCTGTGATTTGTTGAGCAATATATCACAGTTTGTCGGTCAGTTGTAAGCAGACAGTTCACCCGCACTACGCGCTCGTGATTTGTCTACTTTACAACAGACCGCCAAACTGTGATTTATTACTCAACAAATCACAGTTAGAGCTGATCTAATTTAATCATTTCATATTTGATACCTGTATATCAACCACGGTTGTCTCGTGCATGATAGAGCAGTCAAAAGTCGTAATTTCTCCCCCGCCACTGTAGCAGTATTATACAGATCAAAGACAAACTGCCACTCTGCTTCTCCACCTGTACGCAAAGCTGTACAATATACCATAGATCTCAAACCAGGATCAATGCTAGAACAAAAAGTATGCTTCTGAACCATCAACATGCTGAACTTGATCTATCCATTTTTAAAAACAGCATAGACCCCGATAAGTTGATCAGGATCTAAACTGTTTCATATTCCGCTTCTGAATGATGATTAACAAAACATGATGAAATCGGGGTTTGATGGGAAAACATAAAATAAGTTAGTCAAGCCCAGTCAAATGGCACTCGACATGCTCTTTATTTACATTGTTATGAAAGTGGGTGTACTTCTAGCTCCATCATGGTCATGACCGGCATATCTGAGAGTTGGATGTTAAAGGAAATTTTTCGCAGACGTGCTGATTTTACAACAAGGTAAACTGATTCGTGGAACTTAACTACAGTAAATAAAGACATTTGACACTTGTCAACGCACAGTATCTATCACTGAATACAGGCCGGACCTAAAGGCTTATAATGAACACCTATAAAGTTATCAAATACCGTAGGCCAGGGATTGTAACAAGTACAATGTCTGACACACTATTCTGATATCATCATATGCACTATATTTAATAACAGATCCTAGTCCCAACCTTAAAGCAATACCAAGGGGTCAGTGATGTCGGATTTTAAATATTTTATTATACAAATATCTCATGTCAAATATTAAATGTAGATCGAAATTCGATGAAGTTGATGTCGCACCTACCTCCCACCTGCCGAACCCGAAAAATTCAATGTTTATTTCAGGTAGAAGAAATTAATATATGAATTAAGAAGTATCCACAGTCTAAGTGTCTGAGGCTAGAAAATGACTAAGTTCATAATGTGGACGTATGACAAGAAAAGACAATTATATCCAAAGTACATACACACCCTAATACCACACAGAAAACATACGCAAAGTTTGGAAATGAGTGATACACAAAAGTAATTGAACCTGGAAAATAAAATTAAAAAAGTGAAAACAGTTGATAAAAAATTAAAGGAGGATAACCCGAAAATCACATGCACATCTGCAGAATATGACTTAAACGTATGCCAAATTTCATAAAGTTGCCTAGCAAACTATGAGAGGAGTTGCGTTTACAAGTTACATATTCTAAAAGTAACTGGACCTGAAAAAAACTAAGTTGTAAAAGTGCAAAAGTTGATTCAAAATAAAGTAAGGATTACCCGAAAACCACATGCGCATCTACAGAGCTTGACAAAACACCGGCAAAGTTTCAGATGGATTGGTAACAAATTGTACAAGAAGTTGCGCTCACAAGGTCTCAACTCCAACAGCAAATTGTCCTTGAAAAAATCTATCTTCTAATGGAATTTGGACCAGAAAAAGTGGATAATAATATACGGAGGATAAGCCCAAAAGTACATGCACATCTTCAGAGCATGGCAAAACACCTACAAAGTTTCAAAATGTTTGAAAAAATAATTGCGATGAAGTTGCGCTCAGAAAATACCGAGGAAAAATCTTGACGGAGGGACGAACGGACGGACAGTCAGTAACATGCACACCATTGTCTTCTTGCTCAAGCAGGTGCGGCAAAAATATTTTGATCATCGTCAATGAACTCTGAGAAATCCAAACGCTTTTAACATGTAGCGGTGACATTTAACTTTGCCATCTATATGCCCGATCGAGGATTATTTGAAATAGAAGCGAAGTGATGCAAATACCAGATACCCTCCGCCCTAAACACTGTAGTATCCATGTATACCTTACTTTGTGATGTCAGGGACGTTACATAATGACGTCAATTGCCTTGGTTACGCTGTCACTTTACTTGATACTGGTCCAACTTGTTTAAAATGTAATGCTCACATAGACTTAAGTCATTTCATTGGCGACGAAGAGAAAAGAAAGGTGAAGAAGAAGAGATGACAGATACGCTATAGAATAGCAGAAGACAATAAAAATAAGAAGAGAAATTGTCCTGGAGAAAAGAAGGACGAGATATAAGCAAAGATCAAGGGAAACAACTGAAGAAGACAAGCTAAGTAGATAGATATATTCTCAAAGCAAGAGACATAAATAAAGTTGATACAGGTCAGAAGAAGAAGAAAAACACTTGAAAAAGTTAGAAACATAGTGGGTTCATAGCTATACATAGCTTATGTTATATTTGTTTAATAGAATTGAAGGCAATGATCCGGTATCGATACAATCAACCCACAGCTCCCATCAGAGACACAAAAGAGAAAGAAACACAAATATGAAACAACAGACCTAATGGAAACATCAATAGCGGAAAGCCAAAAGGACAGTTACTTTCCCACAAAATGGCCAGTAGGCTGTCAAAAATAAAACAAACACCCAAAGACAAACTATAACAAAAATAAACCGCGACAGAAGAACCGCCTTGGAACGGTCAGCGGAAACGAATTCCACATGTGTGTGTGTGTGTGTGTGTGGGGGGGGTTAATCGATTTTACGTGGCCACAATCCTTGCCCTTACTTCCGTCGCGATTGAGACAAATAATTTGTTCAGTCCGCATGAAGGTCGCCTAACTCATCAGTGCAACATCTCCGTGAACACAAATAATCAAAAGACCACAGAGATGAAACAACGGCGAGGACTCGACAGCAAGAAACCACTGAAAAGCGCGAGCAAAGAAAACCAACAGTTAGACTCTGATGGGCCCGACCAGAGATAGAGCATCAGGCAGCAACCAACATTACCGTGAATTACATCTCTCTAATTCTAAAAAAGCCTTTACGCTGGAACCGTCATAGAATCTGAGGCCTGACCCACCGGCATGCAATTAAAGAGGGAAGCAAAGTTATCAGCCCTGATTGGATAACTACCATACATGCAGCTGTCGTATAACATTTATGTTGCACCCAATCTTTTATATCGAAGAATGCTTTTACGAAATTGGGTGCTGAAGTCATTGCGGTTATATATATACTAAGTCACCAATAAATTTGAGTTTCGATAGACCTTGTTGCCGAAGAGATTTTGTTTGTTCTTGTTTGTTTGATTTGGGTTTAACGTCCACGTCAACACTGTAAAGGTCATTTTGGAGACTATGCTTCCATTCTGTTGGAATTTTACCCGGCATTGACATGAAATGACATCTCAAGCCCTGCCGCCCAATGAAACCAATAGGGTTTATTAGTATGGACGGTCCGCCTCGCACCGCGGTTCCTAGACAGGCTTAGATCCTCTAAACAGTTTACCAGTACTACTGTGCGAGCCGGTTTCATCTCTGCGTGAGAGCATCATGCAGCCAATATTGCAGAAGAGATTTAAGTCCAATATTGAACTTTGAAATTAAATAAGAATAACGTCTATAAAATTTTGGAAAGGCTTCGCGTAGTTTATGGTACCGATAACCCTGATTAAGAGGTTTAGCCGTTAACAATTTATTTCGAGTGTTGAAGTCAGTTACATGTCTACACGCTCTGGCAAATCGATTAATTGCGAAATATAAACGCCATAGGATGGCGCACGAGGAACATCAACATCCAAAAAAGGAAAATTTACAATAGCAAAATCAAAATCATCGCGTTTATCATAAATTTTGCACGAAACAAACTTATCTACAATAGACAGATGTAAATCCAAAAACGGGGCCTCGGTATCAGAAGAATTTGCTTTATTTAACTGAAGTTCTTGAGGATACATTTGACTGATCATACCATCGAAATATATATTGTCAATATTTAATAAATTATCCAAATATCTAGAAGCGAAATATCTAAAAGTGGATCTAAAAGCTTCAATGATTTCAGATTAGTTTTCAGCAGAAAGGAACATCATGAAGTCTCTCTCATAACAAAACAAAAACAAACCAGCCACAAGTGGTGCGCAATTAGTACCCATCGAAATATCCACAACTTGTCTAAATAGCTTAGTACCAAATCTTATATAAATATTGTCAAGTAGAAAGTTTAGAGCTTCACACACTTTCTAACATGACCATAAAGTAAAATTATTATGCTCTTCAGAAGTGAAAAAAGCATTTCTTGCATTACACGTAAGATAGAGGGTGTCTTCCCTATGAAATGTCCATTCAATTAAATCATTAAGTTTTCTTTAATAAGATTATGAGGAAGTGTAGTGTAAAGGGCTGAAAAATCATAAGTAGACAGACTTGAAGCACGAAAGCGCCTGGATTTCAATTTATTTAAAATTTCATTAGAATTTTTTATAGACCAAAACAAATTTCTACCTGATCTTTCGAATACTTTGTCACAATATTTTACCACATGTTTTTTGATGGCAGTCAAACATGAAGTTAATAATTTGGCGAGTTCAGTGGTGGTACAAGAGGTTGAAGTTGCAACTTTCTGACTTTAAACAAAATTTGTGTCTGTATCTGTAAACAGCAAACACAGTTATAATACAAATTGGAAACGGACTGGATGAGACTGATGGCATAGATATTACAATTATATCAGAGTCCAGAAATTTACGAGAGCTACCATACAGGCCAACGGAGGATCAGATGTATACAAAATATGCGTGGGAGGAATGAATTTAGTCAATAGAAAGATAACTCAGATTTATTTTTTGAATAATAAGCCCAGCTGATAGAAAAGACGCTTTGATAATTTATGGCGGATCAGAAATAGCAAGGCTAGGGTAATGCTTGCCTGATGAAGGCACAGAAGGTAGCCTTGGTGATACCAAAAGCTCAATGCTTATTTCATACCAAAGACAAATAAGCACTATGCAAGATACATGTTTCTGAAAACTAAACCTGAAGCTGGAGAAACAACTGTCTCATACTCTGCGAGACTGAGAGAGAAGGCGACAGGTTGTGAGTTTGGTAATACCAGTGACGACAGAACAATTGAACACCTTATTCAAACGATAGAAAACCAAATGTTTATACATAAATGCATAGCTAAAGGATGGATTTTAACACAAATTTAGCAGAGGCAGGACAGACTGAAGATGTTTAAGTACAAGTTCAGGACATGAAAGCAGACGACCCATGGAGTAAAGAGATGGTTAGGTAGGACAGAGAAGAAACAGGACAGCGAGCAATTCAGACAATTCTGGTAGAGACGCAAAACAGAGCTTTGCTCATTTTGTGGATTAACAAGAGCGCACCCAAAAGCTAAAATTTGTCATGTATATGGTATACAGTGCGACATATGTAAAAAATTTAACCATTTCACATCCGCCTGCCGAGGCAACATTCGGAAAGCAGACATGATCACGGTGACTCCAAAACAGCCACTGCGTGACCCAGTCAAGAGGAAAGATAGAGTGAAGAAAGCTGATTCCAGCTTTGAATTGAGTTCGGATGATGAATTTCTAGAAAGATCAGTAGGACACATGAGTATTAAAAATGTGAAGAAATCATATGAAGAAAACAATAACTTATCTGGGCAAGTAGAAGAATTACAGGTGAAGGTGGGAACAATGAACAAAGATCTGGAGGCTGCAAAAAGACTGATTGAAAATTTGCTGACAAAGCAGAAAGCAAAGAAATCCATTCCCGATTATTTGAAGGACGAAATCTTTGGGAAGACAACAGTCTACCACAACCGAACCCAAATGAGAATATAGATGAACTAGAATCAGGCACAGACCAATCAGAATTGAAAGACCATTTAACTTCAACTCAGAGAGATAACAAAACTTCAATAAAAAATTTGACAGAACAGAAGGAGAGGAAAACCATAGAAATGATCGAGAAGATCAAGCAATGCAGCAGAGTGGAGACAATAAGTATTCAATCTCATGGGAAGAGGAGAAGAAAGTCCAAGAGGCGCCGGAATCATCAAAATTAGAACTGTTTTTCGCCATAATGAGAGTTTTGATTAAATTGTATGTCTTTATACAAAATTAGCAGATTAATACATGACCGTTTAACTTAACCAATTACAACAGCAACATCTGCGCATAGAGATAAATGACATTAATGGTTTACTGATATTTGAGGCTAAAAATTTCACTGTACGATGGGAGGCTGAAAAGTTCTGAGCCTGACCTAGAAGCAGGCATCGAACAGCCATGAAATTTTGTATTCATTAAATCCAAACCTTTATTACTTGATATGACGCGAATGAGTTCAAGTTTACCTGCAATAACGTAGAAATTCTAGACTTTGAAAATTGATACTAGCACGTTTTTGAGAAAATGGACAAAATCTGGCATCGTGGTCTCATCAAGCACCTCCATAAAAAGGGGTTAGCTCCTAAGGACATTCATGCCGATATCGTTGCTACATAAGGGAATGATGCTCCTTCGTATGCAACCGTGAAAATGTTCGTAGCAAATTTTAAGATGGGCAAGGACAGCCTTGATGATGATGACCGGTGTGGACGACCCGCAACGGCAACAACTGAGGAAACCATCAGCCAAGTGATGGATGACAGGCGTTTAACTGTGAATAAGTTAGCTAACACTGTTGGCATCTCCCTTGAACGAGGAGAGAACATTCTACACAGTGAATTAGGAATGTCGAAGGTTTCCGCCAGATGGGTGCCACGGCTTTTGACGCCTGACCAAAAGTTGACCAGACTGAACCTGTCACAAGCCAACTTGGCTATTTTTGAAGCAGCCCAAAATGGTTTTCTTGACCGTTTTGTCACTCAGGATGAGTGTTGGGTTCATCACTTTGAGCCAGAGACCAAAAGACAATCCATGCAATGGAAGCACCCTGGCTCACCCCCTCCAAAGAAGGCAAAGGTCGTTTTCTGCAGGGAAGGTGATGGCATCAGTGTTCTGGGTTGCCAAGGGTATAATATTCATAGATTACCTTCAAAAGGGCAGAACAATTAATCGCGAGTATTATGCAGATCTGCTAAAACAATTGCGAAAAGCAATTGCAATTAAGGCTAAACGACCCGGAAAATTGACAAAAGGGGTCTTGTTCCATCAGGACAATGCGCCTGCTCATAAATCGATTGTCGGAATGGCTGCTGTGCATGATGTGGCTTCACACTTGTCGATCACCCTCCATTTTCGCCTGATCTAGCTCCATCAGATTATTTCCTGTTTCCAAACATGAAAAAGCACTTGGCTGGGCAGCATTATCGGTCAGACGAGGAGGTGATTGCTGCTGTGGAGACGTTTTTCAGGGACCAAGATGAGACCTTCTATACCATTGGGATCCAAGGACTCCAGCATCGCTGGAGGAAGTGTGTGGACAGGAAGGGAGACTATGTTGAAAAATAAGGCACTTTCAGCATGGACAAAGCATTGGATCTTGGTCAGGCTCAGAACTTTTCAGCCTACCCTTGTACTGTTAAAAGATTAGCTATCTGTTGTATTCTCAAAGTAGAAGTAAAACAAAGATCAGGAATCGATACAATTAACTTACTCCACCCATCAAAGACACCAAAGGGAAAGAAACACAAACATTAAGCGACCAGACCATAATGGAAACCAAAACAAAGGAAGGCAATAAGGACAGTTACTTTCCCACAAAATGGCCATATGGCCATCCAAAATAAAAAGACACAAGTGATACACACAGTAAGTAACAAACAACACCATAAATAAACCGCCACAGAAGAACCGCCTTGGAACGGTCAGTGGAAAGATGTCCACTGGGGGGCTTAAATCGATTTTACGTGGCCACAATCCTCGCCCTTACTTCCGTCGCGATTTAGACAAATAATTTGTTCAGTCCGCATGAAGGCCTCCTAGCTCATCAGTGCAACATCTCCGTGAACACAAAAAATCAAAGAACCACGGATGTGAGACAACGGTGAGGACTCGACAGCAAGAAACCACTGAAATGCTGGAGCAAAAGAAAACCAACAGTTAGACTCCGATGACATAGACTTCAAAGCCTCTTTTTTATAAAAGGGGAGAAATGTAGTATCCATGTATACCTTACTTTGTGATGTCAGGGACGTTACATAATGACGTCAATTACCTTGATTACGCTGTCACTTAACTTGATACTGGTCCATCATGGTAAACAAGAGTTGTCAGAAGACAACATAACTCGCCCTTGGGGGCCTTAGATGGAGGAGGGCATGTTATCAAAAGACTTTTCTTCTGTAAAACAGCCCAACAGACTGCAGCAAATGAAAGAGAACCAAAAAGTACCCTTAATCCCCTTTTCAAGCATTTCCACTGTTAAAAAAAAAAGAAACAAAATGAAAATGAAATATATATCTGATAAATAAACATCCAAGTAATAACAAAGCATCACAGACAATATAAATCCTCTCGCGCAACACAAATTATAAAAAGCTTAGCCTAGCAATTGTGTAAAATTACATTATATCCATCAATAAATGTAGGTACTTTAGAGTGATGACAAAGTTGTTTTCTACAAATAGCCGCAATGCCCTTGACTTTGAGCCCCAGACCCTGAAAATTGAACTGACTCAAGATATCAAACCCAACATTTGTATGAAGTTATCTTTAAATCCATCAATAAATGTGGACACTAGAGCAATGAAAGTTTTTCTAAAAAATAATCACAGTGACATCGACCTTCAGCCCCTCACCCTGAAAGTCAAAGTCACTCGAGATATCATCATACCAAACATTCGTGTGAAGTTAGATTAAAATCCATCCATAAATGTAGGCACTAGAGCGATCACAAAGTTTTTCTAAAAATAGCCATAGTGACCTTGACCTTCAGCCCCAGACCCTCAGAGTCGAACTAGCTCGAGAGATCATTAAACCCAACATTTGTGTGAAGTTGTACTGAATGTAGGCACTAGAGCAATCACAATATTTTTCTAAAATAGCCACTGTGACCTTTACCTCCACCGGGATTCGAAGTCACAAGCTATTGATCCAGAGTCCAGCGCCTTATCCATTGCACCACAAAGCTTGCAGGTAAACTTTAACACAGGGAAATAAGGGAGGTAATACAGAGGAAGATATTAATCTCAAAAAGTCCAATTTAAGCCCAAAAAATGGGAAATGGAGTGAAAACATTATGTAAACCATTGATTTTCCCTATTGTTTATTTTATTTGAAAATAAATTGTGAAACATCACAAATAAGAGCTTGCAGGTAAATTTTAACACAATGCGGACGCCGACTCTGATACCGGACGCACGGGGTATAGCAATAGCTACCCCTTAATTTCGTAAGGAGAGCTAAAAATGTAAGGCTCATTTCAGACACCAAAGGGCGTAGTGTACCAAATATCTCAAGCATGTGCTTTGGTCACTCAGTTATACGCCAAACTGAACTTAGCACAACAGTTGAAGAAGAAAATGTATTAATGGTGTCTTGGAATGGGTGGCGGCCGTAAAAAGTCTCCCTGCCCTACATCATAGTGTAGTTTATATTTTCTTTGGGATCATTGATTCCATTGTTGAAATTTTAAAATAACTGAGGGTCACCGATATCTTGCTACCAAAGGATAACTTTCTAGAACATTACTGTCGAAACGATGGATGCACGTATGGGCAGAGAGACGAAAGCTAAATATCCCTCAGAGTACAAGTTTTTCAATATGTTCAGTTGTTCGACTGGTATTAAAAAACGTAGACACAGGTTCACTTACGGATTCACTTTTGTCTTCATGTACTCCTCAAACAGTTTGTTTGCCTCTGTTATACATTTGTCATATCCGTACGCACATGCTTTGCCGGCTATCGTTGATCGCACGAAACTAGACAAAACGACAATAAAAATAACATTCAAGTGTTTTAACTTATGAGAAGTAAACTGGAATGCAATCTTTCGTTTCTCAGGGACGAATATTTATTATGAATGTTTAGGATAGTTTGGTTGCTTTTAATTACAAACATAGTTAATGGGTGTTCGTCAGAACCGTCTCAATGAGGCATTTCTAAAGGATACTTAAAACTTATGTATTGGAGTAGAAAAATCAAAATAAAGTATACTCCTGTAAACACCAGTTTTCTCCGTATGAAGTTAAGTTTACAGGGGTGAGCATCATTTGGACTTGTTAACATAATGAGAAAAATTGCAAGGTTTTTTATCGATAGTTCGCAATTTACAACTTGCTAATCTTAGTAGTTACAAAGGATCGAGGTTTTATTTTATTTTGCTTCGTTACAAGGAAGTCTATTATTATCCACCTGAGTATGTAACGCGACGTCTGATTTTGTAACGTCCTATATTCTGCGATATACTTTTAGAAACTAAATACGTCGCTTTTCATCGGCTAGCATCAGGTTTAACGTAGCTGAAAGCGCTTACTGCCTCGTGGAAAATAGCACAATTTTTAACTTAACAACCGAATTGGTGCATTAGAATGGGTTAAACTATATAAAAACTGTTATTTGGGAAGTATCGTCGGTTTTACGGTCGCAAATCTCGTTTCACGACAATGCTAACGCGTTGCCATAAAGCAAAATTTTCGTCAGTAAAACTGATGATTTATCTCCACAAATGACAGTTTTGAATACAGTTATCCCAGAAATAGACTATGTGAAACAGACCATTGCAGGAAGTTACTCTTCTGAAATGAACGGTTAGAAAAGTAGAACCAAAAACAAAGAAAGGATAAATTGTAAGCCAGCGACAGATAAGATAGGCCTAGTGACATGAAGAAATGAACAAGATGGCCATGATGGCCCTGAATCGCTCACCTGAATCCAAGATGTTTCAAAGCTTATGGAAATGAAGGATTCACTGCTTTAAGAAGATGTGGACCAAGGACTTTTATCTTTGGAGGCTATTTTTCATTGTAATGGAATTTGAAGGTTTTCGATTTTTAGCTCTGGTGTCCATTTTGTTTAACAGAGCAGAACAACTTTGAAAGAGGGTCACTCAAGGAACATTTCTTGGAAATTATTTTCAAATCGGGCACTTTGCCTAGAAGGAAATGCCATTTAAAGGTTTTTCTATTTTTAGCTCTGGCGGCCATTTTGTTTAACGGAGTGGAACGATTTAGGCAATTTTGAAAGAGGGTCACTCAATGAACATTCCCGTGAAATTATTTTCAATAGGGCAATTTGCCTAGGAGGAGATGTCATTTAAAGGTTTTCTATTTTTAGCTCTGGTGGCCAAAATGGTTTAACTAAGCGGAACCAGTTAGGCAATTTTGAAAGAGGTTCACTCAAGGAACATTCCTGTGAAATTGTTTTCATATCGGGCCATTTGCCTAGGAGGAGATGTCATTTAAAGTTTTTTTTCTATTTTTAGCTCTGGCGGCCATTTTGTTTAACGGAGCAGAACGATTTAAACTATCTTGAAAGAGGGTCACTCAAGGAACATTCCTGTAAAATTCTTTTCAAATCGGGCCATTGGCCTAGGAGGAGATGTCATTTAAAGGTTTTCTATTTTTAGTTCTCGCGACCATTTAATTTATCGGAGCGTAACGATTTAGGCAATTTTGAAAGAGGGTCACTCAAGGAACATTCCTGTGAAATTATTTTCAAACTTGGCCATTTGCCTAGGAGGAGATGTCATTGAAAGGATGTTTTATTTTTAGCTCTGGCGGCCATTTTGTTTAACGGAGCAGAACGGTTTAGGCAATTTTGAAATAGGGTCACTCTAGGAACATTCCTGTGAAATTCTTTTCAAATCGGGCCATTTGCCTAGGAGGAGATGTCATTTAAATGTTTTTTTCTATTTTTAACACTGGTGGCCATTTTGTTAAATGGAGCGGAACGATTTAGGCAATTTTGGAAGAGGGTCACTCAAGGAACATTCCTTTGATATAATTTTCAAATTGGGCCATTTGCCTAGGAGGAGATGTCATTTAAAGGTTTTTTTCTATTTTTAGCTCTGGCGGCCATTTTGTTTAACGGTACGGAACGATTTAAACAATTTTGAAAGAGGGTCACTCAAGAAACATTCCTGTGATATTATTATCAAATAGGGCAATTTGCCTAGGAGGAGATGTCATTTAAAAGTTTTTCTAGTTTTAGCTCTGGTGGCCATTTTATTTAACGGAGCGGAACGATATAGGCAATTTTGAAAGATGGTCACTCAAGGACCATTCCTGTGAAATTATTTTCAAATCGTGCCATTTGCCTAGGAGAAGATGTTATTGAAAGGTTTTTTTTCTATTTTTAGATCTGGCGGCCATTTCGTTTAACAGAGCAGAACGATCTAGGCAATTTTGAAAGAGGGTCACTAAAGGAACATTCCTGTGACATTATTTTCAAATCGGACCATTTGCCTAGGGGGAGATGTCATTAAAAGGTTTATCTATTTTTTAGCTCTGGCTGCCATTTTGTTTAACGGAGCGGCAGGACTTAGGCAATTTTTCAAGAGGGGCACTCAAGGAACATTCCAGTGAAATTATTTTCAAATCGGGCCATTTGCCTAGGAGGAGATGTCATTTAAAGGTTTTTCTATTTTTAGCTCTGGTGGCCATTTTGCTAAACGGATCGGAATGATTTATACTATTTTGAAAGGGGGTCATCCAAGGAACATTCCTGTGAAATTATATCAAAATCCATTCACTGGTTTAGGAGGAGATGTCGTTTGAAGAAAAAGT
Organism: Lucinisca nassula; assembly: GCA_963580285.1. Classification (NCBI taxonomy): domain Eukaryota; kingdom Metazoa; phylum Mollusca; class Bivalvia; order Lucinida; family Lucinidae; genus Lucinisca; species Lucinisca nassula. The sequence goes on along the minus strand of OY757016.1, from coordinate 126,433,010 downwards.
TTACGCACGCACGGACGAACGCACGCACGCACGACGGACCAAAAAGTGATCCCAAAAGCTCACCTCGTCACTACGTGACAGGTGAGCTAAAAAAAAAAACAAAAAAGAATACAACTACCAATAGCACAAAGCCAATTAATATAGATTTTAAAGAAATGACCGCCTCTGACTACCAATTCCACTAAACCTCGTTCTGCGGAACACGAGAAACCTACCTTTCAACCATTGTAGCTTCAGGTCAGAGGGCTTCTGAAGTCATCTGATCAGGATCTATACTGTCATTAAGTTTGCAAACTTCATTCCGCTGACCGTTCCAAGGCGGTTATTCTGTCGCGATTTATTTTTCTTATGGTTTGTGTTTAGGTGTTTGTGTCGCTTGGGTTATTTTATTTTGGATAGCCATTTGGCCAATCAACCCATAGCTCCCATCAGAGACACCAAAGGGAAAGAAACACAACAATGCAACAACAGACCTAATGGAAAAACCCAACAGTGGAAAGCGGGCTAAGTGGAGAAGATAAAAATACTCAATCTAAGTAATCCAGAAAAAGGTCAGTCAATGACCTCGAGCTTTGTTATTTATTAATTTCCATTGCATGGATTGAAAATATAAATGCTGATGCACCGGCTACAATGGAATAAAAAGTCAACTATTTTGACCTTTTTTCCATACAAATATCTGAGTGACCGAATTTGACATTGACGTAAAACAGGTCAAGGTCAACTAAAGGTCATCATTGGAACAAACCGGATAGAACCAAAGTTCCTAATATTATATACTAAGTCTGAAGATCATTGGGATCCAGGGAAGAAAATTTGAATGATTTTAACCATACATGGACATGATGGCCATATTGGTTATGTAACCCAGTACTTACGAAAATTTTTGCTTCATCCTTCCCTAAGAGGCTACATATGTAATTCAGTTTCAATCAACCCAGCAGTTTAAATGGAGAAGAAGATAGAAAATACTGAAACTGAGTCATCCAAGACAAAGGTCCGTAATTACCTTGACCTTTGGAATCGATAATCTTACATTCAGCTGATTGCAAATAATATTTCTGATGCCACAAGCTACCATGCAATCAGAAAAATCCATTGTTTTGCCTTTTTCCATATGAATGTCTAAATGACAACATTTGACCTTGATGTATAACAGGTCAAGATCAACTAAAAGTCATCATTTGAACAAATTTAATAGTACCTAATTCCCCGAAGCTACTTACCAAGTTTCAACGTCATTGGCCATTTGGTTCCTGTGAAGAAAATTTTAAAATATTTTTCCCGCACAAAAGCATAGCGCCCATATTGGTCATGTGACGGAACTCAATGCCATGGGGCTCTACATGTAATCTGGTATCAATCAATGCACCACTTTAAGTAGAGAAGAAGATAAAATACTGAATCTGGGCCATCCAGGACAAAGGTCAGTAAATAACCTTGAACTTTGGAATAAATCAACTTTCATTTTGCTGATTTCAAATATAATTTCTGATGCCACAGGCTACCATGCAATCAGAAATATCCACTGTTATAACTTTTTCATAAAATGTCTGAGTGACCGAATTTGGCCTTGACATAAAATAGGTCATGGTCAACCAAAGGGAATCATTTGAACAAACTTGGTAGGGCCCGAGCCACTGATGTTGCATACCAACCTTCAAGGTCATCAGCCGTTCGGTTCCTGGGGAGAAGATTTTAAAGGTTTTCACCATATATGGGCATGGAGGACATATTGGCCATGTGACCCAGTCCTTATGAACAAACTTTCATTACCCTTCCAATAGTGGTTCCAGATGTAACTTTATTTCAATCAACCCAGCAGTTTAAGTGGAGAAGAAGAGCCATCCATGACAAACTTTAGTAAATGACCTAAGCCTTTGTACTTGATGAACTTCCATATAGCTGATTGCAAATGTCATTTCTGATGCAACAGGCTACTATGCTATCAGAAAATCAAGTTTTGCATTTTTTCAATACAAAAGTCTAAGTGACCAAATTTGACCTCGATGTAAAACAGGTCAATGTCAACAAAAGGTCATCATTTGAACAATTGGCAGGACGCGGGTCAACGATGCTGTATACCAAGTGCCAAGGTCATTGATCATTATGTTCCTGAGAAGAAACATGGTGGCCATATTGGTGTGACCCAGTCCTTACAAACAAACTTTCGTTCCCCTTACCGTAGAGGCTCCACAGGTAATTTGGTTTCAACTGGCCGAGTAGTTTCAGAGGATATGTCGTTTGAAAATGTTGAAGGTCAGACGATAGACGACTGACCACTGCCTATATTATAAACTCCCGCAGAACCCTCGCTTCTGGTGAGCTGAACATGTTGGGTAGACCAAAGATAGATCATCAGGGCAGTCGTCGACTTCTTTAAATGTTTTTGGGCCTGAACAATAAGAGAGAGAGAAGGTTGTCAACCTTGATTGAGTTAGCCACCATACAAGGTGTCTGTCATGTTACTTTACTGCTGTACACAATCTTTTTATATCTCAGGATGAATTTTTACCTGTTTGTTTCTTCTTTTTTTAAGTTGAACGGATTCTACCAATATGGAATAAAGCCAGTAGCTAACGAAATAAATAATATAAGACAATATTTACGATGAGAGATGGTCAGAACCGGTATCGTTTAAACCAAGTCGCTCGAATTGTTTTTCTACCACTGTTCTCATAAATTCCTGAAACAAACACAAAAACAATTAGATGTAGTTAGGGTAGTTAATGCTTAATGCAGTCTGTTCTGGCTTTGGTGGCATTTTGAAATACCACGACAACTGATTTGTCCTATGTTACCAGATTAAAGAAAACGGCATTGCGGCTATTTTCTAAAGTAAATACATGTATGAAGCGAAGGAAAATAAAACAGGTTGATACTATCATAACGTCTTGCTCAGGATGGTGCTGAAGTTTGGCAGAATTTCATAACCATGTGTCGATTTATTTTCTCTACTGACCTGATAGTATTTCATGAGTAACTATCTACTATTTCGATATCTGCCAAGCTGATGTCACTCATTTTATTCAATTTATTCAAATTTATAAATAAATCGTACACTAATGTGCTACCCTAAAAATAAGATGGCCAGAAAATGTCCAATGCAAATACTGCAGCCCACATAAAAAAAGGTAAACGGTACTGACATAGCACAGGCAACAGAAAAAAATACTGAAAATATAGTTACCAGAAAAATATACCAAAATACCTTTATAAATGCCAACAAGTTTCGACCCAGTTAAATGATGTCAACTAGCTAATCTTCTAAATTAAAGTTGAGCGAAGTCGACAAAATGTAAACAAAAATAAATAATAAACGTGAAGGCAATGATCAGGAATCGATATAATTAACCCACAGCTCCCACCAGAGACACCAAAGGGAGAGAAACACAAACAAGAAATAACTAGACCCTAATGAAAACATCAATATCGGAAAGCCAAATAGACAGTAACTTTCCCACAAAATGGCCAATAGGCTACCCAAAACAAAATAATATCAGCGATACACACACTAAAAGACAAACCATATCAAAAATAAACCGCGACAGAAGACCTGCCTTGAAACGGTCATGGAAACGAATTCCACTGGGGGGAGTGAGGGGGGCTTAAATCGATTTTACGCGGCCGCAGTCCTGGCCCCTAGACAGAAATAACCATAGTGGGTTCCATTTAAGGGTTATCCTTTGTAAGCAAGGAATATAGGCCAGAGTTTAAATGTATATAAGGTATTGTTTGTTTTCCGGACGTGCTAGTTTCGGACAATTTGCTTTCGTCAGTGACCCTAAACTATTTTCAAAATTCCACAATGTCACCAATGATCAAAAATGACTTTGTTTGTATCGGGGTTTAACGGCCCATTCAACACTATTTTAGGTCATTATTGAGCCGATCAGTTTACCTATCCACACTTTCCTGGGCAGGCTTATACGTAAGCGGTTAACCAGTATAGTGCACAATTTTTCGCCAGAAACTGACAACTGCCCTTCTTGAATCAGCAGAAGGGAGACCCCAAAGGACTAGAAAATAAAATCTACAATATCATGAAGGAGAATGAGACTTTTTACTGCATTCTCTAAAACCGGATGTAGCAAGGGTCATTATTTTTTTGAAAGCACAGAATGCACCATGTAGATAAAAATTGTGGATTGTTCGAGTTTTTCTAGGCCGTACTTGCTAGTTTTCGCCAATAAGACCGCATCATTGCCACACAGTTATTTTCAAAATTCCACAATGGATGAATTATCCAAAAGTACAAGAAAATATAATCTACACAATGATGAAGGGCAGTGAAAAATTCTATGGCCGCTTCAGATTCCTTTAACACCAGATGTAGTGACGCTTAATATGTTTTATAAAAGAGATACCGTTTTGAAGCATAAAATACGCCACAGAAATGAGAGTATTGAGTGTGCGTGTTTTCTGCACTAGTGTGTTTGGAAAGATAAAACCGTACAAAACTTACAGACCATTACTTCATTATTCGTGAGTATTATTATAAAGCGACATTATCAAAAGTGTTTTCTGCGATGATAAAATGATGCAGAACGCGGCAGCCATCACAAATTACAATGGTTGGATTCATTTACCTGGAATAGTCCGTATATACCGGATTCTGTTAACATCATATCAATATAGGAGAGTTCACTTCCAGCTGCTACCCAAGGAACATATTCTTCTTCATCTTGTAAATATTCCAATGTCTGTAAAGCGATATCCATTGACAGTTGGTCAGCCCTATAGCAATGGAAAAATATATTTGAAACAGCGCATATAGAATTATGTTCCAGGTATTATCGATGGAACTGTACATTCAGTATGTTAAGGTTTTCCTTAACATGACCTCAAAGTTTTCTCATAATTGTAACAGCAACATTTTGTGTCTGAGATTCATATAAGGACTCATTGAAAAATTAGATTCATATACCATATTTGTGGACTCGTTCGTTCTGAGTTCTTATCAAATTCAATACATTACATCCTAGACAACTAACGCTTGACTGACAGAATACAGGAAAATGGTCATTTACATTAAGATGAAATGTCTGGTAAAATGTGAATAACGTGACAGTTTTTCGAATAGCGTGGTCCATTAAAATGTCATGTTTTTATCATATGACGTTGCGTCTGAGATTGTAATAACGCCATGTAATAAATTTGATAATCCACTAGTGGATTAAATATGCAAATTAGTTAAAAAACACTCGATAACATGTACAGCATCCTTAACGACGCCGTGTTTACTGATGGCAGAATATTGACATTTTAGTACAAAATCGTGAATAAAATGCGTTTAAATGTCAAATGATAAATAGAATCTTGCATTCGTTCTCATGTATTGTTGAATTTTTTAAACTCGATGAGTAAAGGGGATAAAATAGCCCCGCATTTTATTCCTTTTCCTCAACTCGTTTAATAAATTCAATAAGACACGAACACTCATCCAAGATCCTCTATATAAATGGTACAGCTTGGAAGCAAGGGCTACATCTTAGAACTGAATATTATGAAATGCTCAGGATCTTCTGGGCAGACCAGCTACTTCCCACCAATTAGGCCTCAGCAGTAACCCTAAAATATTTTTTCTTCTAAATAGAAGGAATCGATACAATTAACCCACAGCTCTCATCAGAGACACAAAAGGGAAAGAAACACAAACATGAAACAACAGACCCCAATGGAAATCTCTTGGAGGAAATCTCTTGGAGGAAAAGGGCTCGTCGAAGACTCGCATTTTATCCCTTTCCTAAACTCGATTAATAAATCCAATAATACATGGACACTCATGTGAGATCCTCTATGTCATAAAAGCAATCTTTATTTTGTTGCAGTTCTTTGGTTCTCTAGAATCGAAAGAACAGAAAATACAAATGAAAATGACCAGAAAAGTCACTAGAATCATCAGAAATATAACCACGCCTAAACAACTTTTCTTTTGTAAACCCGTCATGGTCAATCTAAGAAGTCATTAATATTGAAAAAAAAAAAAAACATACTTGGCTAGTCCAAAGGCGTCATTAATGAGCTGACCCCTATTAATGGTATCTATAACCTGAAACATAAAACAAATACAGTATATATCAGTTATACGATGCTGTGATTTTAACTAGAGGTTATACTCAGCATGCTCTTTGTACTTTATCGATTCTGAAATTAATTACAAATGGCATTACATCAAAATATTCTTAATTTATGAGGGCTTGGATTAATAGATTTACTTAGTATCTTCTTGGACAGTTCTGTGATTTCATCCATTCCTGCTTATTTTATAATAATGAAGCACCCAAAATTTGCTATAAATACCTTGTTAGATCTATCATTTTCAATTTCGATAAACTTGTTTCTAATCTTTGATATTGATACTTATACTCCTGATACATGAGATTGTAAAAACTCAGTGTATTGCAATCCTGCTGCTGGTCATATAATAATTAAATTACTGGCAATTTGAAAATTATTCCTGATTCTAGGATACGAAATATAATTTCTAAAGGACCGAAATATCAATTTCCTTCTAAACTTGATTTCAAAAAGTGTAGAAAAGATATCGCTGAAGTCTTAAATGAATTTGGTAATCGATGGTGTAAACGAGAGTATGTTGAGCATAGAGCCCTTAAAGTCATTTATTCTTGTAACGGTAGTACACACCGTGTGCTTATAATTGTTTTATTGCCCCCCTCCCCCCCCCCCCCCCGTGATATATAGCAAGGAATACACCACAGAACTGGAAAATATGAAGTGTACATGTTTTCTGGGCAAGACTAGCTAGTTTCGGCCATTTAGGCCTCAACAGTGACCCTAAAAAATTTCAAAATTCCACAATGAAATCAATTATCTCAAAGGACAAGAAAATATATACTACACTATGATGTAGGGTAGGGAGACTTTTTGCGGCCGCCACACATTCCCACACATCAGCTGCAGTGACGTTAAATATGTTCTGTAAAAGGGTTATCATTTTCAAACTAGAAGTAAAACAAAGATCAGGAATTGATAAAATTAACTTACTCCACCCATAAAAGACACCAAAGGGAAAAAAATACAAACATTTAGCGACCAGACCATAATGGAAACCTAAACAAAGGAAGGCCATAAGGACAGGTACTTTCCCACAAAATGGCCATATGGCCATCCAAAATTAAAAGACACAAGTGATACACACAGTAAGTAACAAACAACAACATAAATAAATCGCCACAGAAGAGCCGTCTTGGAACGGTCAGTGGAAGATTTCCACTGGGGGGCTTAAATCGATTTTACGTGGCCACAATCCTCGCCCTTACTTCCGTCGCGATTCAGACAAATAATTTGTTCAGTCCGCATGAAGGCCTCCTAACTCATCAGTGCAACATCTCCGTGAACACAAAAATCAAAGAACCACAGAGGTGAGACAACGGTGAGGACTCGACAGCAAGAAACCACTGAAATGCTGGAGCAAAAGAAAACCAACAGTTAGACTCCGATGAGCCCGACCAGAGACAGAGTATCAGGCACCAACCAACATTATCTCTCTAATTCTCGATAAGCCTTTACGTTGGAGCCGTCATAGAATCTGAGGCCTGACCCACCGGCGTGCAATTAAAGAGGGAAGCAAAGTTGCCAACCGTGATTGGGTTAACTACCATGCATGCAGTCTGTCGTATAATATCCATGTTGTACCCAATCTTTTTATATCGAAGAATGATTTTACGAAATTGGGTGCTGAAGTCATTGCGGTTATTTTTTTTTCTGAATTTATATACTAAGTCACCATAAAAATTGGGTTCCGATAGACCTTGTTGCAGAAGAGATTTAAGTCCAATATTGAATTTTGAATTTAAATCAGAATGGCGTCTATAAAATTTTGAAAAGGCTTTGCGTAGTTTATGGTACCGATAACCCTGATTAAGGAGTTTAGCCGTTAATAATTTATTACGAGTGTTGTAGTCAGTTACATGACTACACACTCTAGCAAATCGAATTAATTGCGAAATATAAACGCCATAGGATGGCGCACGAGGAACATCACCATCCAAAAAAGGAAAATTTACAATCTCAAAATCAAAGTCATCGCGTTTATCATAAATTTTGCACGAAACAAATCCATCTACAATAGATAGATGTAAATCCAAAAACGGGGCCTCGGTATCAGAAGAATTTGCTTTATTTAACTGAAGTTCTAGGGGGTAAATCTGACTGATCAAACCATCAAAATAGGTATTATCAATATTTAATAAATCATCTAAATATCTAGAAGTAGAGCTATAAGCTTCAATAATTTCAGATTGGTTATCAATTGAAAGCGACAAAATGAAGTCTCTTTCATAACAATACAAGAACAGATCAGCCACAAGAGGTGCGCAATTAGTACCCATCGGAATACCCACAATTTGTCTAAATAACTTAGTACCGAATCTAATATAAATATTGACAAGTAGAAAGGTGAGTGTATCACACACTTTCTGACATGACCAACGTGTATAATTCTTATGCTCTTTAGAAGTGAAAAATGCATTTCTGACATTACATGCAAGATAGAGAGAATCTTCTCTGTGAAAAGCCCATTCAATTAAATCATTAAGCTTTTCTTTTATAAGATTATGAGGAAGTGTAGTGTAAAGAGTGGAAAAATCGTAGGTAGACAGACTAGAAGCACGAAAATGTCTAGATTTCAATTTAGTTAAAACCTCATTCGATTTTTTTATAGACCAAAACAGATTTCTTCCTGATCTTTCAAAGACTTTATCACAATATTTAATTACATGCGTTTTAATAGCAGTAAGACAGGAAGTTAATTATTTAGAAAGTTCAGTGGTAGTGCAAGAGCTAGAATTTGCAATAAACCGTGCTTTGTAAGGTTTTTTATGAAGTTTTGGTAACCAGTATAGGGTAGGAAGCTTGTCTTGGCCTTCGTTAACACACACAGCAAACTTGGTGGCTGAAAGACAAACATGTTTATCTACTATAGCTCTCTCTTCAGCTAAAGGCTGAAGTTTATAGGCCTTAGTACCACCAAGCTCCTGCTTAAGCGTGTTAACATAGTGGAGCCGTCACACAACGACGACGTTGTTAGCGGCCTTGTCTGCAGGGGCCAAAACAAACTTCTTATGGAATTCTTGAATACCTAGTTTAAGATGACGTAAAGACGTCTTGGGCTTAGGAAGTAATAAGTTAGTATTTTGAGAATAGAAAGAAATGCGTTTATTCACTAGTTTTAAAATGCTCAGTTTCCAGTCCTTAAGGGCTTTATGCTCAACATACTCTCGCTTACACCATCGATTACCGAATTCATTCAAGGAAGCAGCGATTTCATCTCTACATTTACTGAAATCAATTTTAGAAGGAAACCGATATTTCGGTCCTTTAGAAATTATATTCCTTATCCTAGAATGAGGAATAATTTTCAAATTGCCAGTAATTACATGACCAGCAGCAGGATAGCAATACTTTGAGTTTTTTACAATCACATGAATCAGGAGTATTAGTATGAATATCAAGATCTGAAACAAATTTATTGAAATTAAAAATGATAGATCTAACAGGTTTGTTATATTTATAGCAAATTATATGTGTTTCAGTATTTTGAAAATATGCAGGAATGGAAGAAAGCATCGATCTCTCACGGAAGATACTGGGCAAATCTATAAAATCCATACCCTTATTAATGAAGGATATTTTGAAGAAATGGCGTTTATGATTAATTTCAGCATCAATGAAAGGACGGAGAGTATGCTGAGTATAGCCTCTAGTTAAGAGAGCCACATCATATAACTGATGAGAACTATCGTAGAATTTATTCGCCTCGGTGTCCAGAAGACGTAAAACAGAAACGGGTAATGAACTTTCAAGTCTGTCTACTTATGATTTTTCAACCCTTTACACTACACTTCCGCAATGTAAGAAATGCTTTTTTCCGATGGGTACAAATTGCGCACCCCTTGTGGCTGATCTGTTCTTGGTTTGTTATGAAGGAGACTTCATGGTGTCCCTTTCCTTTGAAAAACCAATCTGAAATCATTGAAAAGTAGAAGTAAAACAAAGATCAGGAATTGATACAATTAACTTACTCCATCCATAAAAGACACCAAAAGGAAAGAAATACAAACATTAAGCGACCAGACCATAATGGAAACCTAAACAAAGGAAGGCCATATGGACAGTTACTTTCCCACAAAATGGCCATATGGCCATCCAAAATTAAAAGACACAAGTGATACACACAGTAAGTAACAAACAACAACATAAATAAATCGCCACAGAAGAGCCGCCTTGGAACGGTCAGTGGAAGATTTCCACTGGGGGGGCTTAAATCGATTTTACGTGGCCACAATCCTCGCCCTTACTTCCGTCGCGATTTAGACAAAAAATTTGTTCAGTCCGCATGAAGGCCTCCTAACTCATCAGTGCAACATCTCCGTGAACACAGAAATCAAAGAACCACAGAGGTGAGACAACGGTGAGGACTCGACAGCAAGAAACCACTGAAATGCTGGAGCAAAAGAAAACCAACAGTTAGACTCCGATGAGCCCGACCAGAGACAGAGCATCAGGCACCAACCAACATTATCTCTTTAATTTTCAATAAGCCTTTACGTTGGAGCCGTCATAGAATCTGAGGCCTGACCCACCGGCGTGCAAGCCTTTAGCTCGATTCTAGATATTTGGATGATGTATTAAACATTGACAATACCTATTTTGATGGTTTGATCAGTCAAATTTACCCCCTCCGCAGAACTTCAGTTACATTAAGCAAATTTTTCTGATACCGCGGCCCCGTTTTTGGATGTACATCTATCTATTTAAGATGGGTTTGATTCTTGCAAAAGAATCAAAATTTATGATAAACGCGATGATTTTGATTTTTAGATTGTAAATTTGCCTTTGTATGATGGTGATGTTCTTCGTGCGGCATCCTATGGCCTTTATGTTTCACAATAAATTCAATTTGCCAGAGTGTCTAGTCATGTAACTGGTTTCAACACTCGTAATAAATTGTTAAATGCTAAACTTCAGGGTTATCGGTATCATAAACTACATAAAGACTTTTCAAATCTTCACAGACGTCATTCCGATTTAATTAAAAAATTCAATGTTGGACTTAAAGCCCATCTGCAACAAGGTCTATGGGAACACGAATTTTTGTTGGTGACTTAGTATATAAATTCAGAAAAAAATGTAAATGCAATGACTTCAGCAACCGATTTCGTAAAATCATCCTTGGATATAAAATTTATAGGTACAACATAAATGTTATACGACAGACTGCATGCATGGTAGTTAACCCAACCATGGTTGACAACTTCCCTCTTCAATTTCACGCCGGTGAGTCAGACCTCAGATTCCATGACGGTTCTATCTAGCGTAAAGGCTAACTGATAATTAGAGAGTATCTAATTTTATATAATGATGCTCTGTCTCTGGTCGGGCGCATCGGAATCTAACTGTTGGTCTTCTTTTGCTCCAGCATTTCCGTGGTTTCTTGCTGTCGAGTCCTCACGGTTGTTTCATCTCTGCCATTGTTTGATTTTTGTGTTCACGGAGATGATGCGCTGATGAATTAGGAGGCCTCCATGCGAACTGAACATGGTTTTTGTCTAAATCGCGACGGAAATAAGGGCGAAGATTGTGGCCACGTAAATCGATTTAAGTCCAACAGTGGAATTCGTTTCACTGACCGTTCCAAGGCGGTTCTTCTGTCGTGTTTTTTTTTTGTTTTTTTTTTGTTATGGTTTGTCTTTGAGTGTGTGTATTGCTTATATTATTTTGTTTTGGATAGCCACCCGACCATTTTGTGGGAAAGTAATTAGTAACTGTCCTTTTGGCTTTCCGCTATTGATGTTTCCATTGGAGACTTGTTGTTTCATGTTTGTGTTTCTTTCCCTTTCGTGTCTCTTATCGGGCTGTGGGTTAATTGTATCGATTGCTGATCATTGCCTTCACTTCTATTTCTCGATTTACTAACATATTTCCTCCTAATAGATCAGGAATAGATACAATTAACCCACAGTTCCCATCAAAGACACCAAAGGGAAAGAACCACAAACATGAAACAACAGACCCTAATGGAAACATCAATAGCGGAAAGCCACAATGACAGTTATTTTCCCACAAAATGGCCAATAGGCTATCCAAAAAATAATAATATCAGCGACACAAACACCGAAAGACAAATCATAACAAAAATAAACCGAGACAGAAGAACCACCTTGGAACGGTCAGCGGAAACGAATTCCACTGTGGGGGTGGTTAAATCGATTTTACGTGGCCACAATCCTCGCCCTTATCTCCGTCGCCATTTAGACAAATAATTTGTTCAGTCAGCTTGATGGCCTCCTAAATCATCAGTGCAACATCTCCGTGAACACTAAAAATCAAACAACCACAGAGATGAAACCAAGGTGATGACAGCAAGAAACCACTGTAATGCCGGAGCAAAAGAAAACAAACAGTTAAACTCCGATGTGCCAAACCAGAGACAGAGCATCAGGCACCAATCAACCTTTCATTGAATTAGATCGCTCTAATTCTCAGTAAGCCTTGACGCTGGAACCGTCATAGAATCCGAGGCCTGACCCACCGGCATGCAATTAAAGAAGGAAACAAATATGTTCTATAAAAGGGTTATCCTTTGGAAGCAAGGAATACACCACAGAAGTGGAAAATATAAAATGAACATATTTCTCGGCCAGACTAGCTAGTTTCGGCCAATTAGGCCTCATCAGTGACCTCAAATATTTTCAAAATTCCACAATGGAATCAATGATCCCAAAGGACAAGAAAATATAAACTGCACTATGATGTAGGGCAGGGAGACTTTTTACGGCCACCACATATTCCCACGCATCAGCTTCATTCCAAACAAGTTCTCAATCGTGATTAGGTTAACTACCATGCATGCCGTCTGTCGTATAACATTTATGTTGTACCCATTTTTTATATCGAAGAATGATTTTACGAAATTGAGGGAGTCCATTCAATCAATCATTAAGTTTTTCTTTTATAAGATTATGAGGAAGTGTAGTGTAAAGGGTGGAAAAATCATAAGTAGACATACGTGAAGCACGAAAACGCCTGGATTTCAATTTATTTAAATTTCATTACAATTTTTATAGACCAAAACAGATTTCTTCCTGTTCTTTCGACGACTTTGTCGCAATATTTTACCACATGTTTTTTATCTTAATGAAGGATATTTTGATGTAATGACGTTTGTGATTAATTTCAGAATCGATGAAAGGACGAAGAGCATGCTGAGTATAACCTCTAGTTAAAAGAGCAGCGTCGTATAACTGATTAGAACTATTGTAGACTTTATTCGCCTCGGTATCCAGAATCTGTAATGCAGAAATGGGTAATAAACTTAGAAAAGCAAGCATCCAGTGGCGCCTGTGATTCAATAGTATTATGGGCAGTCACTTCAGTCTGATATTGTTTCTTTTAAAAGCAGGAATTTACATTCATAATTACCTTTTTTTTTGGTGTCGTGCGATCTAGTTTTACGCTTTCGATAGTCAAGAAGCGAGAAAATATCAAAGTCGGGCATTTTAGATATATAACCCTCATAAATCTAAGACGTCTTTGCGTCACCTTAAACGAGATATTCAAGAATTTCATAAGAAACTTGTTCTGGTTCCAGCAGACAAGGCCGGTAACAATAACATTGTTGTTTGGCGGCTCCACTATGTTAACACTCTCTAGCAAGAGCTTGGCAGTACTAAGGCCTATGAACTGCGCCTTATGCTGTATAGAGGGCTGTAGTTGAAGACCACATTTGTCATGTCAGCCGCCAAGTATGTGTTACTTAAGGCCAAGACAAGCTTCCTACGTTATATTGGTTATCTTAACTTCATAAAAAACACACAAAGCACGTTTTGTTTTTTTGCAAATTAACGCTCTTGCACCACCACTGAACTTTCCAAATTATTAACTTCATGTTTTACTGTCATGATAAGCATGTGATTAAATATTGAGACAAAGTCTTTGAAAGATCAGGGAGAAGTCTGTTTGGTCTCTACTTGTTTTATTAAATAACACCCTAATGACCGGTTATTAAACTAGAGCTGTCAGTGAAACTGACTAGGGCCCCGGCAGCGCTATCAGAAATTTGTGGACGGACAGACGGACAGACAGACAGACGGACGGACAGAGTGATTACTATAGGGCACCCACACTTTCAGTGCGGGGCCCTAATAATGCAGTTTTGAGATAAGATTACTTGGGTTATTATGGTTATCATAATAAAATAATAAAATATTAATCGACCTTATTTACAGAGGGTAACACATTTAGTACTAGTACTAATCTTCCATGTGGCCCTCTTTTCCTGGGTAGGAACCAGTACTAAGCAATGTGGATAAAGTTTCTTGCTCAAGGAAACAACACGTGGCGCTTGCGAGGATCGAACCGGCTACCTCTCGATCTCAAATCCGATGCTTTAACACTGCACCACAGAGCCCCACAGGTAGGGGACCAAGGGAGGGTAATCAATTTCCTAGGGATTTAAGATCTATTTATTTACTTGTTTGATAACTACGTCCTACCATGATTTTGATATTAATAGAAGAAACATCCGCACTTTTATTCTGTTTTTTTTTTTTTTTTTTTTTTGGTGACCATTATTTATTAACATTTTAAAAACATGCTTATTTAAATACCTTAGTTAAATTTTACCACCACAAATGAATATTTTCAGATAAAAATCCTAATATATTTAGTATTTCTGCTCAAAAAATATATTCTGGGTACTCGTTAGGACCGCCTTGGGTAGAAATAATAAAAAAATATTAATGTTTACTCTCTAATCACCAGTTTAACGGTGCAATATGTTTTTACATTGTAAGTGCTCATTTTATTTAAAAAATATATATCGCGGGTCCTTGTTTACCGTTAACATTCGCTGTAACGAGGATCCACAATATATGTTTTTGCTTAGAAATAAGAAAGAAAATGTATAAATTGAAACCCAGACGTTTTCGTGTTTCAAGTATGTCTTCTTATGACTTTTTCCACCCTTTATACCATACTTCCTCGTAATCTTATGAAAAACTAGAAATACGCCCATAGGACACGGATGCCCCCGCCTGAAAATATGGCTATGTTCGATTTAATCCATTAACAGTTATTGACGGTGTTTAAGTTTTGGACCCTTTTTCACATTTGACCTCTAATTATGACCTTGACCTTGGAGGTAAGGACCTTGCTTTTGTGTGAGGCTAATTGTCTCATGATGGCCAACATTTCTGCTTAGTAACTTCAAAATCCACCCAGAAATAAGAAGGTTATTGACTTCGTTTAAGTTTTGGACCCTTTTTTACCTTTGACGTCTATGTATGACCTTGACCTTGAAGGTACAGACCTGGGTATTACAGTTGACAAATCGTCTCATGATGGTTAAAATTTCTACAAAATAATTTCAAAATCCATCCAGAAATGAGAAAGTTATTGACTGCGTTTAAATTTCAGACCCTTGTTTGACCTTCGACATCTAAGTTTGACCTTGACCTTGGAGGTACGGACCTGGATTTTGGATGTGACACATCGTCTGATTATGGTTAACATTTCTGCAAAGTAATTTCAATATCCATCCAGAAATAAGAAAGTTATTGACTGCGTTTAAGTTTCGGACGGACACACGGTTGGACGAACGAACGGTCAGGGGCAACGCTATATGCTCTTCCATCATTCTTCGAATAGCCGGGGCATAAAAAACTTAATGATTTAACTGAATGGGCATTTCACAGGGAAGATTCCCTCTATCTTGCATGTAATGTAAAAAATGCTTTCTATCACATCTGAAGAGAACATACAGTAAATTACTATATTAAGACCACCTTTGGGAATGTTCAAAAGTTGGCTTTAAGACCACTTTTGAACAGTCCCAAAGGTCATCTGTGATCAGAGGAAACTGCATGAAGAAGATACAAAGAAAGAATAACTGCAACCTACAAAATAAGCTTTGTAATGCGAAATAGTCTTAATTGTAAGTGGTCTTAATAGCGGAACACTACTGAATATTATACTTCATGGCCATGTCAGAAAGTGTGTGAAGCTCTCACCTTTCTAATTGGCAATATTTACGCAAGCTTTGGTACTAAGTTATTCAGACAAATTGTGGATATTTCGATGGGTACGAATTGCGCACTACTTTTGGCTGATCTGTTCTTGTGTTGTTATAACAGATGCTTCAATAAGTCCCTTTCCGTTGAAAACCAATCTAATATCATTGAAATAAAAAGTAAAAAGGTTGCCTTCGGAAACAAGCTCATACAAGAAGGCCAAAAGCCCTATATCGCTCACCTGTGTACCAGAAAATCATTAGTGTAGGAGACCACTTGACATTGCTACATACTAAATATCTAAGCTCAGGCAAAGCGGTATCCATGCTTATAAACCCTATTGGTTTCATTGGGCGACAGGGCTTGAGATGTAATTTCATCTCAATGTCGGGTAAAAGTCCCATAAAATTGGAAAAGACATCTCCAAAATGACAGTGTTGACGGGGAGGTAAAACCTCAAATCAAACAAAATATGTGCCTTATAATTTTGGAGAAGAAGATGTTTTTGAAGTTTTTTCCAGTACAATTCTATAGGAGCTAATGAGCCCTGGGGCTTGGCCAATTTTGACCCAAAGGGCATGGTTGGCAGGATTTATGTAGGCGACCATTTTTTGTTGCTATATACTAAATATCTAAGGTCTGTACTTCATGGTTTCCAAGAAGATGGTCGAAGCTTTTTTCCATTATAAGTTTGTTGGAGTTAAGGGGTCACAGGATTTGGCCAATTTGGACCCCAGGGGCATGATTGGCAGGATTCATGTAGGCGACCACTCGACATTGCAACATGCTAAATACCTAAGCTCTGGGACTTATGGTTTCATAGAAGACGATTTTTGAAGTTTTTCCCCATTTTAAGTTTTTTTCGCTTTTTTTATTAGAAGGGCCCTGAGGTTTCAGAGAAGAAGATTTTTTATTTTTTTCCAATTGTAAAGCTATGGAAGCTAAAGAGCCCTGGGGTGTGGCCAATTTGGTGTGGCGACCACTCGACATTGCAACATGCTAAATACCTAAGCTCTGGGACTTATGGTTTCATAGAAGACGATTTTTGAAGTTTTTTTCCCCATTTTAAGTTTTTTTTTTCGCTTTTTTTATTAGAAGGGCCCTGAGGTTTCAGAGAAGAAGATTTTTTATTTTTTTCCAATTGTAAAGCTATGGAAGCTAAAGAGCCCTGGGTGTGGCCAATTTGGATCTCAGGGGCATAACTGTCAGGATTTATGTAGGTAGCCACCTGACTAAAACTCTAAGGTATGTGCCATTATTTTCCATTATAAGTCTATTGGAGCTGATGAGCTCAGGCGTGGCCAATGTTGACCCCAGGGGCAGGGTAAGCAGGATTTATGTAGCCGGCTATTTTATGTTGCTAGATACTAAATATCTAAGTTCTCTGCTTCACAGTTTCCGAGAAGAAGATTTCTGAAGCTTGTTTCCATTATGAGTCTATGGGAGCTAAGGGGCCCGGGGTGTGGCCCATTTGGACCCCAGGGGCATGATTGGTAGGATCTGTGTAGGTGACCACTTGCCATTGCAACATGCTAAATATCTAAGCTCTGGGTCCTTTGGTTTCAGAGAAGAAGATTTTTGAAGCTTTTTTTCCATTATGAGTCCATAGAAGCTAAGGGGCCCCGGGCGTGGCCCGTTTGGACCCAAGGGCATGATTGGCAGATATTAAGTAGGAGACCACTTGCCTGTGCTACATGGCAAATATCTAAGCTCTGGGCCCTGTAGTTTCAGAGAAGAAAATTTTTGAAGCTTTTCCCCATTATGAGTCTATGGGAGCAAAGGTGCCCCGGGGCGTGGCCCATTTGGAACCCAGGAGCATGATTGGCAGGAATTATGTTGGTGACCACTTGCCGTTGCTACATGCTAAATATCTCAGCTCTGGGAACTATGGTTTCAGAGAAGATTTTTTAAGGTTTTTTTTTCATTATTAGTCTATGGGAGCTAAGGGGCCCCAGGGTGTGGCCCATTTGGACCCCAGGGACATGATTGACAGGATTTTTGTAGGTGACCACTTGTCGTTGCTACATGCTAAATATCTCAGCTCTGGGCCCTGTGGTTTCAGAGAAGAAGCTTTTTTTCCATTATGAGTCTATCGAACTAAGGGCCCCGGGGCGTGGCCCATTTGGAACCCAAGGGCATGATTGGCAGGAATTGTGTAGGTGACCACTTGACGTTGCTACATGGTAAATATCTAAGCTATGGGCCCTGTGGTTTCAGAAAAGAAGATTTTTGAACCTTTTTTTCCATTATGAGTTTATGGGAGCTAAGGGGCCCCAGGGCGTGGCCAATTTGGACCCCAGGGGCATGAATGGCAGGAATTATGTAGGTGACCATTTGCCATTGCTACATGCTAAATATCTAAGCTCTGGTCCCTTTGGTTTCAGAGAAGAAGATTTTTGAAGCTTTTTTTCCATTATTAGACGATGGGAGCTAAGGGGCCCCGAGGCGTGGCCCGTTTGGACATCAGGGGCATAATTGGCAGGATTTATGTAGGTGACCACTTGACATTGTTACAAGCTAAATATCTATGCTCTGGGCCCTGTGGTTTCAGAGAAGATTTTTTAAATTGTTCCCATTATAATTCTATGTGAGCTATATGTTGCCATGGCAACCAGAATTCCAATCTGATCAGCCCAAAAACCTTTCACCCTACCTGATGATGCTTCACACGAAATTTGATCAAGATTGGCCGTGGGGTGTTAGAGATATACTTATTTGAAATTGTTCACGGACGGACGCACGCACGCACGACGGACGACGGACAAAATGTGATCACAAAAGCTCACCTTGTCACTACGTGACAGGTGAGCTAATAAAAGAACGAAAATCGGAGACTTGGTTTTAATGAGTATCTTCATACATAGCAATGTAGTTTGCAAAATAGAAGTAGAGGCAATGATAAGAAATCGATACAATCAACCCATAGCTCCCATCAGAGACACCAAAGGGAAAGAAACACAACATGCAATAACAGACCTAATGGAACCACCATCAGCGGAAAGCCAAAAGGACAGGCACTTTCCCACAAAATGACCAATAGGCTATCCAAAACAAAATAACACAAGCGACACAAACACCTAAAGACAAACCATAACAAAAATAAATCGCGACAGAAGAACCGCACTGGAACGGTCAGCGGAAAAAAATCCACTGGGGGGCTTAAATCGATTTTGCGTGGCCACAATCCTTGCCCTTATTTCCATCGTGATTTAGACAAATAATTTGTTCAGTCTGCATGAAGGCCTCCTCACTGATCAGTGCAACATCTCCGTGAACACAAATAATCAAACAACCACAAAGATGAAACAACGGCGAGGACTCGACAGCAAGAAATCACTAAAATGCTGGAGCAGTAGAAAACCAACAGTTAGACTCCGATGGGCCCGACCAAAGACAGAGCATCAGGCATTAGCCAAGGCTGTATACGCCCCCACTAGCACTGTCTAAAGCGGTATTCGATTTTCAATGTAACCGATATGGGCCCAATGATACCAAACGAAAAGAAAATATAATCTGCACTATGATGAAGCCTTTGTCATGGTTTAGCCAAATACTTTGTTCAGTCCGCATGAAGGATTTTTATCAGTGCAACATCTCCGAGATCATAAAAATCACAGGAAATACAGAGAAAAAACGACGATGAGTACTCGGATGTATGAGATAACTGAACAGCCGAGATGAGATTTGCGACTCATGACTTCTAAATCAAAATCGTATGGTCGAACAAATGGATGCATTCGGAATTTTTTGGCGTTTTTAGATAAAAAGTTTCTTTCACGCTGGAACTTTTTTTCGAACTTTGCATGTTTAGAAAATTCTTTGTTTTGCGGAGCACTCTTAAGTCTGAAAGAAAATGCATTTGATAATGTGACCATCTGTATTGTTCTACTCAAAATATATGCATAATGTTCTACTAAAAGATTATGCAGATTCCTGGTTAACAGAGGAATGTTAATTCATGCTAAACTGGCCTTTTGATAAATTATTTAAAGTTTTTTTTTCACAATTTTATTTTCTTTACATGTTTCGGCATATAATAAGTGAAATAAAAGCATCGTTTTATAAAAATGTAGTAAACGGTGATACAACCTTATGATCTGAATGCAGCTGTTTGATCAATTCAAGCCAGTTGTTATCATCATAGTTGACTCGATAGACACCAAACTGTAAGACGTTACCTAATATCCATTGTCCGTGTGACGGGTAGTTTTCAGACAGCTCTGAAATACAGAAATACGGTTTAATGTGTGACAATAGACATATTGTACGCTAGTATTTTATTGACGAATCACAGTTTGTCACCTGCATGGGTACTATGTTTACGAAAACCTTACAAAACTGCCAATTGCTTTCGGTACATTGTTATGGTCATGGAAAGCAGTTAAATTTACATAAACCTTACTTATTCACGGGCCTCCGTGGCCTAGTGGATAAGAGCGCTGACTCTTAGTCACTAGGTCTCTCACCGCCGTAGTTTCGAGCCTCGCTCGGGCCACGTGTGAGACGCCAAGTTCTGCAACGGGAGGTCAGGTGGTTTTTCTCCGGGTACTCCGGTTTTCGCCCTACTCTGATTAACGATCGGCTCGATATGAGTGAAATAATCTTGAAAGGGCCGTAAAACCCAAACCAAAAACAAAAAACACCCCTTACTTATTCCGGCACAGTATACATTCTTTCGCAATGAATTGACAACTGTCATTCTCAAATCAGCAGAATGGAACGAATTACAACAGAAAACATTTCGACACAAGAATGGTGATGAACCCAGTCTGGATTGGCCCAGCGACCCCCTGATCACTGAATTGATTCACCTTTCGATTTACCCTACGACCGCTAGTGTTAAGAGGTATGTAGAAACTGTAACCAGCACTGCACAAATGAAGTTAGTTGTTTGGTATCATTGTTCACATTTTGCTTTTTCATTGTCTGATTTCTAAACTCGAATCGCAGCTTCTGGCTGTCAGCAGCTTCACCGAAGCGAATTAGTCTGGCCCAGGAAACATGTGCACTCCATATTTTTTCAATTTTTCAACCTTTTTATCTATCACATTTCAATAAGTAAGTCACTTCATCACAGTGTGCGTTATATTTTCTAGATCTTTTGGATCATTAATTCCACTGCCGAATTTAAAAACAAACGGAGTCCTAATTGTCCGAAAGTGGCTAGTCTGGCCCAGATTCAAAATTTGAAAACTCCCCGATTTTTATATTTAAAATATTTAACCCCACCACATCTAATGTTAAGAGAATGGATGCCGTGAAAAGTCTCCTTCCCCTGCATCATAGCGTGGGTCGTATATTCCAGTTCTCCATTGCGGAATTTTTATGTTTTAGGTTCAGTGATGGGGCTTGGTTGGCCGAGGCTGGCTGTTCTGGACCAGAGAAAAACTTGTACAATCCACAGTTTCCAGTTTTGTGTTGTAGTCCTTGCTGCCAAAGGTTTTCCTTTCTACAGAACATATTTCAGTTCTGTGTTGTAGTCCTTGCTGCCAAAGGTTAAACTTTCTACAGAACATATTTCTGTTCTGTGTTGTAGTCCTTGCTGCCAAAGGTTTTCCTTTCTACAGAACATATTTCAGTTCTGTGTTGTAGTCCTTGCTGCCAAAGGTTAAACTTTCTACAGAACATATTTCTGTTCTGTGTTGTAGTCCTTGCTGCCAAAGGTTTTCCTTTCTACAGAACATATTTCAGTTCTGTGTTGTAGTCCTTGCTGCCAAAGGTTTACCTTTCAACAAAACATATTTCAGTTCTGTGCTGTAGTCCTTGCTGCCAAAGGTTTACCTTTCAACAGAACATATTTCAGGCCTGTGTTGTATTCCTTGCTGCCGAAGGTTTACCTTTCTACAGAACATATTTCAGTTCTGTTTTGTAGTCCTTTCAACATGAAATTACCTTGAATAAGACCAACAGAAAGTTTCCCAGCCTAACGTTTTACAAACGTAAAGAAGAAAACGCATTAAAACACCTGAGTGTGCCTTATCAATATGGTCCACTTATAAAAGAACTTTTTCTGGAGAACCAAATTCTTTCCCTCCAGAATTAAACTTACTTTCGGCACACGACATAATTGTGTTCCAGAGTGTTTGTTAATCAGTGTTGTTAAACTAGCAAACTCTTCAGCTAATGAGGTTCACTTTCTTTTATATAAAAACGGGGTTACCTTTATTTTTATCCATAAGCCACTTGACGTCTTTACTTGACAAATTAAAATTCGGTTGTGACATTGTAGTGTATGTAAAAGGTATCTGCCACGTGTAACTGAAAACAAAAATAACAACATAATTTTGTTTCAACAACAGAAGGTCACTGGATTCAAAGTACAAGCGAAGGCAAAGCCTGTATTAGGAATATTCAACTGATTAAAAACTTGCTGAAGACAATGCACTTTACATGTATTCGGTACTATATTAAATGTTATTATATTGTTTATTTCTATCTTTATAGCTTTATTGCAAGTATCAAAATGGAAGTGAAGGCAATGATTAGGAATAGATACAATTAACCCACAGCTCCGATCAGAGACACCGAAGAGAAAGAAACACAAACATGTAACAACTAGCCTCTGATGGAATCATCAACCGCGGAAAGCCAAAAGGACAGTTACTTTCCCACAAAATGACCTATTGGCTATCAAAAGGAAAAATACAAGCGGTACTCAAACCATTACAAAAATAAACCGCGACAGAAGAACCGCCATGGAATGGTCAGTGAAACAAATTCCACCGGGGGCATAATCGATTTTAAGCGGCCACACATTAAGACATCTTGTTTGTAAACCATCAGCTTCGCATGGCAATTATAATTTAATCATCAGTATAAGTAATATCTGTCCAAATTCAGCTGTCATTTATATTCCCGCATTGTTTATACACCAGAGGTGCTTACTTATATGGTGATGGATATTTTCCCGGGTCCTTTGCATCAGGGTTTGATAGGAATCGCTTCTGTTCCAACTTTATTTTCCCCGAGGATGACTTGGTCACTTTGACAACTGGACAATTCATTTGAAGAATCCACGTGTCCATAACACCACGAACATCTATAGTGAGTCCTTCTTTCTTAGCAGCCTAAATGTCAAAAAATGTACTAAATCTTTTTAAAACTCAAGTGCTGCACATCCGGACATTAAATGACTACAAGCTCGCAAATACAAAATAGTAAATAGGAGATCCATTGAAATATCAGAAATACATCAACAAAAGGACGTGACGTCGTGATTGTTACTCTGAACCTTAAATATTATATGGTCAATTTGGCCTCATCAGAGTGACATGGACTTTTGATATTTATTAAGGTTCGTTTACTGTTTTACCTAGCTGAATCAATTCCTTTAACATAGATTATTGACAATTCACTGTTTTAGTCTCTGTTTCTTATCTTACCCATACCGATATATAATGACCAAAGTCACATTTAGCATCGCCATTAATATGTCAGTCAAGTCAATGTTCCATTTTTGTACACATCTGACAGTATTTCGCAACTTGATATTCTTGATGAACAGTAATTTTTTAATTGAAGCTTGTTTTACTTTTAAAATAATATACTAGCAGTAATGACCTAGACTTATTGAATATTGTTTCATTTCCCGATCAATGCAGACCCAATATGCAATATGGTTTAAATAAATGAAAGCTGAGCAATTTCGAAGAAAAATGAAAAAAAGTTTTAAAAAATTGTTTATCTTACTAACGTCCTGTCCAGGCATTAGTAGCATTCTAGTCAGACATAAATACTGTCAGTTTTCGTACCATAAGCTTATCTAGTAGAAGGAAAATGTTTATATTTACATTTAAACGAGCATGGAGCCAATGTCTATTAATAACAATGCACAACAATGCACAACATACAACACATAAAGTAGTAGTCAAGTTCCTGATGCCCATCGGGCTTGAAGATTTGTTTCATTTTGTTTAATTTGAGGTTTAACGTCCCCGTCAACACTGTAAAGGTCATTTTGGAGACGTTGCTTCCAATTTTGTGGGACTTTTACCCGACATTGAGATGAAATGACATCTCAAGCCCAGTCGCCCAATGAAACCAATAGGGTTTATTAGCATGAACGGTCCGCCTCGCACCGCGGTTCCTGGACAGGCTTAGATCCTCTAAGCAGTTTACCAGTAGCAGTGTGCGGGCCGGATTCAGTAGGGCCTTGAAGAAATATATGGGTTGCATGCTGCTTCCACGCAGAACTTAATTCGACCCGCACATAAGTACTGGTAAACTGCTTAGAGGATCTAACCCTGCCAAGGCAAATCGGAGCGAGTCGGACCGCCCATGCTTATAAAACCTATTGGTTTCATTGGGCGACAGGGCTTAAGATGTAATTTGTCAAATCAAACAAAACAAAACAAAGCAATATGTCAAATTAAACCCATGCGTGTTTTGGTCCCGGAAATTTTTTTCTGTCAAATTTGGTGTTAGTTATCTTTGAAATGTGATCTGAATCATACGAATATCATTTCCTTAGCTTTTATGATTTTATTTATTTACAACACATATGGTATGGCAGAAATCTCGGTCACGTGACATGGACTTCTAGCAATATAGATACATTCCCTCTTCTTGTGTAGATTTTAAAAATGAAAAGAGAAACATTCAGGAACTGATACAATCAGATCCCAAATTCTTCCCAGAATGTCACTAGGTAAAGAAGTCGAAAAATGGAGTGAGGACAGTGAACAAACTGGACAACAGGTAAACCAAGTCAGCAGCTCTTCCCCAAACTGGTGGTGCCTCAGAATATCTAACCAAGCAATAATTAAAAAAGAAATCTAGCCGTTTGATTCTATATCTCAATAGAATAAGATACATCTGGCTTATTTGCCGTATTAGCAACCTGAAGACAATTAAGAACCGTCTCCTCTTAAAGGAAAATATTTCAGAACTAAATACCAAAATAATTGTTACCTGTTGAAGACCATCCCAAAGGTCATTATGGTTAGCATTTTCATATTTCCGGCTTTTGAGGTATATCTGTAAATAGAAGATTATTATCATTTATCATATGACGTCGCGTCTGAGAGTGAAATAACGTCATGTAATATTTTCGATAATCCACTAGTGGATTAAATATGCAAATTAGCTCGGTACGTCCCGTAACGTTACATGTACGACGTCCTTAACGACGTCGCGTTTACTAATGGCGGAATATTGATATTTTTGTCAACATATCGTGAATAAAATGCGTTTTAATGTCATATGATAAATAGAATCTTGCATTCGTGCTCATGTATTATTGAATTTATTAAACTCGTTGAGGAAAAGTGATAAAATGCTCGGCCAGCCTCGCATTTTATCTGTTTTCCTCAACTCGTTTAATAAATTCAATAATACATGAACACTCATGTAAGATCCTCTATATACAACTACCAAAAAGATATATGATTTACTGCATATCTTATTTAGAAAGGTATTTCATTTGAAGCAAGGACTACAAAACAGAACTGAAGATTGTGGAGTGAAAAAGATTTTTCTGGGCCAGTTCCGGTCTATTAGGCCTCACCAGTGACCCTTTTTGTCAAAATTCCACAATGGAATCGATGATTCCAAAAGAAAAAATATAACACACATTTTGATGAAGGTCAGAGAGATAAAGCCTAGATTTGACTCCAATATAATGATAAATTGTTATTACAATGCGTTAAACTGATTATTTAAATCGTTTTCAATTATAATAACAACAAAATCCGATGTTGCTATTTATATTAATTCTTTCAGTAATTTCTTGTGAAATCATGAAAACGCGCCTTTATAATTTTGACCCCCTTGAAACCCACTTTAAATAGTAAAGCTGGGGGTTACAGGGGTAAATCTTATTGATGAGGTGGTTCTGACGAGTACAAACCATCTAAAGATATGAAAAATATCACAATTTTTCATCTTAAAATTATTGTTTTTTTTTCAGCGGTAAAGTTTACAATGTATTTGTATAGGCGTGTTTTCGTAATGAGTTTATTCTCTTCCGCTGGTGCTATGGGTAGGTTTCGTCTTGTGGACGAGGCTCACCGTACTTTACCTTTGAAATGTTGAATGAAACATTGAGTTTTTGTCTGGCTTAGGGTCAATTACATTTGAGCTCGGGCACATCATTCCTACTATTTACATGTGCTCCCAGCGAAGACTCAGATCAGCCTGCACATCCATATGGTCTATCAAGGGACTTCTCCTGCTATATGAAGCATGGGGCCGTTAGCTATCCTTAGAGTGCACAACGAAGACTACGAAGACTATGATCAGAACGCGCGGGGTCTTTGTTGGGCACACAATTAATTGTAGGAATGCTGTGCCCCAGCACAAATGTAATTGACCCAAAGCCATTGTAGGAAATGCTATGCCCCGACTCATTTGAAAGTAATTGATTAAATTACAATGACTTTTGCCTAAAACTATAATTGATTACAATCATATGAATGTAACTGGTTAAATAACAATTACTTTTGCAAAAATATCAAATATTAGTTCCATTTTACAGTGTATTCTAGAAGTACTATAGGCATGTAGTACACATGTAAAACAAATCATACATTCTTTCATTAATATACGTCCATGACAATTATATGTTAAACATGAAGCAAAGTCTGATACAAAATTAATAATAAACTAAGTTTTCGTTAGCTATCTGAAAGCGTTTGTAAAGCTCTACACGTACTCATGTGTTTAGATAGTAAGTGCATTCACTGCGAAATGGTCTTCTTTAAGATAAATGCAATAATGATTTCAGATGGACTGCTCGAAATATTTAATCGGATTTCTAAATATGCCATCACATTCAAAGCCAAACTAACCAATCTTAATTTATCATCATCAGTTGTTCAACACAACCAGACAGACAGATTGGGCCAGGTCAGGCTGCTCATTGAGCTCACGGAGTAGCAGTCTTCATGAGTTAGGAGGCCTTCATGCGGACTGAACAAAGTATTTGTCTAAATCGCGACGGAAGTAAGGGCGAGGATTGCAGCTGCGTAAAATCGATTTAAGCCCCCCCCCCCCCCCCAACCCAGTGGAATTCGTTTCACTGACCGTTCCAAGGCGGTTCTTCTGTCGCGGTTTATTTCTGTTATGGTTTGTCTTTGAGTGTGTGTATAGCCAATTGACAATTCTGTGGGAAAGTAACTGTCGTTTGGGCTTTCCGCTATTGGTGTTTCCATTAGGAACTAGTTATTTCATCTGTGTTTCTTTCCCTTTGGTGTCACTGATGGGAGCTGTGGGTTAATATCGATTCCTCGTCACTGCCTTCTCTTCTATTGTTCATGTAAGAGCAGATAATCAGGGTCTATTTTTGGACCAACCTGAATATATTGGGGTTAAATGTTCTTATTTCAAGATAAATATTTAATAGGATTTCTAAATAAGTCAATCTGAATGATCAGTTTGGGATTAAAATAGAAGTGAAGGCAATGATCAGGAATCGATACAATTACCCCACAGCTCCCATCAGTGACACAAAAGGGAAAGAAACACAGTGTGATTTGAAATAATAAGAGCAAATAAAAGCTTAACCATAAAAAATCTGAGTAAACTTTAAAATGAAAAATTCTAAATCCATGACATTTACCTTAAGGGCAAAGACATAAATAGGCGTATTGTTCAATAAAACATTTGATCTACATCTATCAGCAAACTAAACATGAACAAAATCAAAAGTTTGGAATCTATGAGCCGTTAAAAACCTTTAACGTAAATATGGACGCCGAGGCCGATTCCAATGCAAATGCCGACGCAAACGCTCACGCCGAGCCGAGGGTACTGTAATAGCTCTTCCTGGCCTTCGTCCTGAGTGCATTTACTGAAAACCCTTATACTAAACTATAGGGACGCGCCCATCTTGGTTATCGTAGCGAAACAATAAAAGCAAATATGAATCTACAGGCCTACACGATTATTCCCATCAAGTAACAGCTCGAGCAGACCTTTTGTTCGGGAGGTGTCGTTTGAAGAATTTCAAGATGGCAGCCATGGTAGCCATTTTGGATATCGGAACGAAACAATTTTAAAAAAAATCTGAAAATCCATGTCGCCCAAACACCTCCCATCAAGTTTCAGCTCGATTTGACCTTTGGTGGGAGAGGAATTGTCGTCCCAAGTGTTTAAAGATGGCGACCATCTTGGAGATCGGAACGGAGCGGTTTTACCAAATCCAAATATCCATGTCATCTCGATGCCTCCCATTTAGTTCCAGCTCTATCTCACTTTCGGTTTGGTAGGAAATTTCGTTCGAAGAATTATGGAGGCCACCTTGGAACAGAAAGACTTTAGCAATTCTGAGTTTGCATGTCACCCCAATGCCTCCCTTCATGGCATTTCGTTCGGGAGGCGTCGTTTAAAAAATTTCAAGGTAGCTACCATGACGGCCATCTTGGACATAGGAAGGAAAGTGTTTAGTTATTTTAAACCCACGTTACCCCAACTATCACCTAAGCCCACCCTGTGGTTCTTAAGATGTTGAAAATGTGAAAAGTTAACGACGGACGGCGACTTACAAGCCACGACTGAGCTGACGTGAAGCTTAGCTCCTGGTCAGCTAATAATATACAGATGAAACAACGATGAGGCCTGAAAACTAAGAAATGACTGAAATTCTTAAACACACAAAAACCAACAATTGATTCTTCACATATTATCTTTTAGGTTCTAAGTGCCACAGATAAAATAAAGAAACTTACCCGAACCCCGTCCTGAAACACCTTTTCTCCAAGAAAGAATCTCATCATGCGAATAACTGATCCTCCCTGGATGAAAATAATAAGCTATTTTAAACATAAAAATCTTCTTAACATAGAATGACAGAGATCAATCGCAATTTAAGGTACGTTCTGCGGGGTCTTCATTGTTTTTCCAATGTTCATATTTGAGACTTAAGTCGCAAGCGTTTAACAAGCGGGACTATCAGTACTGTCTTCCTTAAACTGAGTAAAAAGACTGCTAGAAAGCACTTAGTAAGAAACGCACAATTAAGTATGAGCAGAACTGCAACAGATAAGCACTTAAATCAAATGCAAAAGACAGTATAGAGCACTGTTTTCTCAAGAATAATACCATCGGGGTCTAACTGTTGGTTTTCTTTTGCTCCAGCATTTCAGTGGTTTCTTGCTGTCGAGTCCTCACCGTTGTCTCACCTCTGTGGTTCTTTGATTTTTGTGTTCACGGAGATGTTGCACTGATGAGTTAGGAGGCCTTCATGCGGACTGAACAAATTATTTGTCTAAATCGCGACGGAAGTAAGGGCGAGGATTGTGGCCACGTAAAATCGATTTAAGCCCCCCAGTGGAAATCTTCCACTGACCGTTCCAAGGCGGCTCTTCTGTGGCGATTTATTTATGTTGTTGTTTGTTACTTACTGTGTGTATCACTTGTGTCTTTTAATTTTGGATGGCCATATGGCCATTTTGTGGGAAAGTAACTGTCCTTATGGCCTTCCTTTGTTTAGGTTTCCATTATTGTCTGGTCGCTTAATGTTTGTATTTCTTTCCCTTTGGTGTTTTTTTATGGGTGGAGTAAGTTAATTGTATCAATTCCTGATCTTTGTTTTACTTCTACTTTTTAGAATTGTAGGCAGCAAAAGCTACCGGGGAATGAAAGACCCTTTACTGGCATATTCTTGCTCAAGGTTCGCCTGTAATTCTCAGCATCGAACACAAAATAAAATATTTGCTTCCCTAACTAAATTAATGCATGATCACAGTCGTGCAAATTGAATTCAAACACTGTGATGAATTAAAGACGATACTCCAGACACTGTAAGTCATGAAAAAGGACAACCAAAAGCAGCTCCAGCGAACGATAGCATCAATCCTTAACCAATATATAGAACCTTCACGTGGTCACCGTCATTGAAACCAAGACCGAATCCTCAACAAACTTATAGAAGCTTTATGTTGAGGCCGCCATTGAGACCGGAGCCGGACACTATACTAAATAGAAAGAAAAGGGTTCTGTGGAAAGGCACGCAAAACTAAAAAGACACCCTGCACACATGAAACAACATAAACAATTAGTATACTAACAACACAAATCCAAATTACGTATAAAAAAATAAAAAGGGGCGACTTCCTATAGACATTCATCAGTAAAACATCGGGATGTCTACTTCGAAGTTGACGAAATTTCAACCCTCGCTGCCCACAAGTATAGGTTTGGTTTAATATCACCATTCTACCCCAGATTCATTAACGAATAAGCCAAGTTCGCCAAGAACACTAAATGTGGTTATATTAAATTTTTATCTTGGCCGAAATAGTTGCAAACCATATGGACACTTTTCGGACTACATGATATGTGGCACTTTCATTAAAATTGAAATGAGAAATGATCAGGAACTGATACAAACAATACAAATTCTTCCCATAATAGTACTAGGGAAAGAAGTCAAAAAAAATGGTGTGACGACAGTAAACCAAACGGACAACAGGAAACAGAGTCAGCAGCTCTTTCTCAAAACGGTGGTGACTCAGAATATCCAAACCTAACTAAAATGGAGCAATATAAATATTGAGAGAAAGAATTAGAAAAACAAGAGCTCCGCAAGCAGAACATTATATGCCCGTGGCAATTAGAATGACGGAGTATGTATATACTGACTGTTGTACAAGTTTGGGTTTGTGGAATGTAACCAAGGAACAATATGTGATCCATATATTCTTACCTGGCACTATTTATAAAAACCTGTCTCCAACAAATTTTCATGATCGGTAATAGTAGGTGGACCATAACCTCAAAATAATATAGGCATAACTCTAGCAATAAGTAGTCGACTGTAACCTTTAAAAAATATGCGTTGTTCTACATCATAGTCTAACTATAAGTAAAGTTTCAGCTTCACCAGATGTAAAATGTGGGAGGAATTATCCGGAAACAAAATATGTTTAGAAAAATATGAGAAAGGGTAATAACTCTGGTAAAATTTTGCCGACTGTAACCTCAAAATAATATGCACTGTTCTATATCATATTCTTAATGTATGTAAAAGTTCAACATAATCGGATCGTAAATGTAGGAGGAGTTATCCGGAAACAAAATGTTTACAGAATTTTTCAAAGGGGCATAACTTTATTATTATTTGGTGGCCCATAAACTCGAAATAATATGCCCTGTCCAACATCATGGTCTAATTATATATGAAGTTTCAGCTAAATCGGATGTAAAATGTAGGAGGAGTCATCCGGAAACTTAAAGTTAACAAAACATTTCAAAGGGCATATATGCCCCACATCATGGTCGAACTATGTATGGAGTTTCAGCTTGATGAGTTCTAAACTGTAGGAGGAGTTATCCGGAAACGAAAAGTTTACAAAAAAATTCAAAGAGGCATAGCTCTATAATTCGGTGAACTGTAACCTTGAAACAATATGCACTGCCCCACATCATGGTCAAACTATGGATGGAGTTTCAGCTTGATCATATGTTAACTGTAGGAGGGGTTAACCGGAAATGAACAGTTTACAAAACAATTCAAAGGAGCATAACTCTATTGATATTTGGTGGATCCTAACCTCGTAACAATAGGCACTGCCCCACAACCTTATCTAACTATGTATGAAGTTTCAGCTTGTTCGGATGCAAACTGTAGGAGGAAATATCCAGAAACAAAAAGTTAACAAACAATGCAAAGGGGCATAACTCTATTAATACTTGGTGGACCGTAACCTCAAAAGAATATGCCCCGCCCCACATCATGGTCTAACTATGTATAAATAAAAATCAAAAATGAGTTCCTTTAAGAGCAATGAAAACATTCATAAGAAAGAAGATGGGCCATACTACGTAGTTTCGGCTAATAAAGCCTCATCAGTGACCCTGTAATGATCCGGCAAAGAAAGCCAGAGAAAACATACTGCAATTTAAAGTTTCAGCTTGATAGGATGTATACTGTAGAAAGGAGTTATCCGGAAACGAAAAGTTTACACACGGACGGAGGACGGACGCCGGGGGGCATAACATAATACGACCGTTTTTCAAACGGGCGTATAAAACATGACAAACATTAAACTAGAAGGACAAACGTAAATCAAAATGAACATTAATAAAGTGGGGAAGAATCAGAACCATCAACGTAACAACATATGTGATTAAGGAAAGAATCAGAACCACCAACACAAAACATGAAGCAACCACGGCCAAAGCACCGATATGGGCCGGTCAGTAAAAATTACTAGAAGGTTTAATTTAACTTTACAGGATCCCATCCCCCAACCTCAATTTCACTGTGGTGCATCCAAACCTTACTAAACATGAGCAAAATAGATGTGAGGGCATTGATCAGGAATCAATACAATTAATCTATAGCTCAAATCAGAGACACCAAAGGGAAAGAAATACCAACATGAAACGACTAGAAACATCAATAGATAGCGGAAACCCAAAAGGACAGCTACTCTTCCACAAAATGGCCCATTGGCTATCCAAACAAAATAATATATGCGATACACACACTCAAAAACAAGCCATAAGAAAAATAAACTGTGACAGAACAATCGCCTTTGAACGGTCCCCCGTGGGGCGGGTGGTTAAATCGATTTTATGTGATCACAATCCCCATCCTTTCCTTGCTGACTATTAAGACAAATAAATTGCTCAGTCCGCATGAAGGCCTCCTAACTTATCATGCGGAAGGCCTCCTAACTTATCATTGCAATCTCTCCGTGAACACAAAAATCAAACAACCACAGAGATGAAACAACGCTGACGACTCGACAGCAAGAGACCCCTGAAATGCTGGAGTAAATGGAAACCAACAGTTAGACTCTGATTGGCCCGACTAGAGACAGAGCATCGGGCACCAACCAAAATTTTGGAAAGGTTTTGCGTAGTTTATGATACTGATAACCCCGATGAAAAAGTCTAGCAATTAACAATTTATTACGAGTGTTGAAGTCAGTTACATGACTTGACACCATGCTCTGAAATATATATTGTTGGTACTCGTTAGAACCGCCTCATCGAGGCGGTTATAACGAGTACCCACAATCTATATTTTGAGCAGAATTAAGAAAAATATCAAAATTTTTCATCTTAAAATGTTCTTTTTTTGGCGATAAAGTTTACAATGTATTTGTTTTGGCGTTTTTTTTTTTTTTTCGTAATGATAATACGCTTTATAAAATTCACAAACTGTATTTATCTCGTTCAATTGTGGTACTTCTCGTGGTTGGACTTTAGACAACCGACAGTAAGATTACCTTACACCTTCTATCAAAGATTCCAAAAGGGATTAAGCTTATGCATAAAAGAAGGCAACGTAATTAAATATTTCATGTTAAAGCCAAAAATTAACCTACTACTGTATTGGTTGTATAATTCAGGTATAATACTAACTAGAATACTGTCGATGGCGGGCCATCGCAAATCACCACGCTTTCTACAGAGGGGGCAAGTACCGAAAACCCCTCACCCTGGGCCCTAATTTGACCCCATGGTCAAAATATTACTGTATTATAATCTACTTACCATGCCCTTCAATTTGATATGGCACATGACTATATTTAAACAAACTTAAATTTTGACACTTTGACCCCTCCCCCAGGGCCCCAATCTGACCCCAGGGTCAAAATTTTACTAGTATTGTATTCTACTAATCACCCCCTTCAATTTGATATTCCATATGACTATATTCGGTAAAAATTGAATTTTGACCCCCTGACCCACCCCCCCCCAGTCCGACCCCTTGGGCATGACCCAGGGGTCGCAGCCCAAACCCCGTTCAATATGTGTTACATATATTATTAATCATTACTTATGCAAAGTTTGGTTTCAAAATCTATAAAATTGACTTTGAAATTGATTTTAATTGATATTTGACCTTTTGCCCCTCCCCAAGGCGCCTGGGGTGGGGCCAAAAATAAATGTGACGTTGCACGCCCTCATCATGTAAGGAAGCTGTACCAAATTTGGTTACATTCCGACCAGTGGTTAAGGAGGAGAGAGCGTGACGGACGGACGGACGGAGGCGTTCACAATATCCCCGAACTCTTTTTAAAAGCGTGGGGATAATAAGCAATGCTTACCTTCCCGTACGATATTGCGTCGAAAATTTCATTTATTTCATCTGGATTTGCAACTGGAACGTATATTGGATGTGAAGTCACTAAAGAGTCTGCATCAAACACCGCATGTATCCTTAATACAAACTGCTCAAACTGAAAGGAAAAAGATTACTGCTAATGAAATAGAATGATAAGGTTACGGAGTGAAAGAGTAAATCTTGTCAGGATATGCAATAAGCATTTTTTAACTGTCACATGTTTCAGTTCTGAACACTTTTGAACCAACACATAAACGAAACAGATAATGTGGGTATCTTGTGATAATTAAAAGGTATTTTTGTAAATTTTACATAAAAACCTATGCTTTCAGCTTAATTTGAACCGCTAGGCGAGACCGTTAAAAATAATATTACAAAATAGGTATATGTGGCGAAATAAGAAAACGTATCTCAAAGTGATCATCAAATACCATGGTTGTTCCAATGTAAAGGCTTAATATGTTGGTTGGTACCTGATGCTCTGTCTCTGGTCGGACCCATCGGAGTCTATTTGTAGGTTTTCTTTTGCTCCAGCATTACAGTGGTTTCTTGTTGTCGAGTTCTCACCTTTGTAACATCACTGTGGTTGTTTTATTTTTGTGTTCACGGAAATGTTGCACTGATGAGTTAGGAGGCCTTCATGCGGACTGAAAAAATTATTTGTCTTAATTGCCACAGAAGTAACGCCGAAGATTGTGGCCACGTAAAATTGATTGAATCACCCCCAGTGGAATTCGTTTCCGCTGACCGTTCTAAGGCGGTTCTTCTGTCGCGGTTTATTTTTGTTATGGTTGGTCTTTGGGTGTTTGTGTTGCTTATATTATTTTTTGATAGCCTCAGTCTAACTAACAATGACTCATGGTGTCAATGCGGGTAGGAGTTTGATGGTGTCCTATGACAATACAGAGCTTGTATGTCACTATCTGGGCACCTTGTGGACATTGATGGTCAGGTCCTAGTGCACCAGAGGGAGAAGAACGGGCCTAGTGTAACTTGCAATGCCTTGTGGTGAAAAGGGTGGTTCCTAGTACATAGTTAGTTTGACAACACCGTCATACCCTTTACAGAAAACATTAGGTCTGTTGTTGCATGTTTGTGTTTCTTTCCCTTTGGTGTCTCTAATAGGAGCTATGGGATGATTGTATCGATTCCTGATGATTGTCCCTACTTCTGTTCTCATGTGTAAAGGTACCACTCTTATTATTAAATACCCCACCTGACCAAGATATTGTCAAGGTGATAATTCTGAGCAAGTTTGATGATGATTGGTGCAAAACTAAGGCCTCTAGGGTGATAACAATGTTTTTTCAATGATTTGACCTAATGACCTACTTTTTGACCCGACATAACCAATATTCGAATTTGAGCTAAATATTGTCAAGATGGTCATTCTGAACAAGGTTGATTATGACTGGACCAAAACCGTGACCTCCAGAGTGTTAACAAGGTTTTTCTATCATTTGACCTACTGACCAACTTTCCGACCCGACATGTTCCATATTCGAACCTGACCTAGATAATGTCGAGATGATCATTTTGAAAAGTATGCTTATGATTGGACTAAACTGTGGCCTCTAGTGCTGACAGCGTTTTTCTATGATATGACGTACATTTCGACCCGACATGATCCATATTCGAAACTGGCCTAGATATTGTTATGACGATCATTCTGAGCAATTTTGATGATGACTGGACAAAACTTGAGGCCTCTTAAGTGTAAACAATGTTTTTCTATGATTTGACCTACCGACTTGTCTTTTGACCCTAAATGACCCATATTCCAATTTGACCTAAATAGTGTCATGATGATTGTGTGATTTAAGGTTTAACGTCCCCGTCAACACTATAAAGGTCATTTTGGAGACGTTGCTTCCAATTCTGTGGGACTTTTACCCGACAATGAGATGAAATGACAACTCAAGCCCTGTCGCCCAATGAAACTTATAGTGTTTATTAGCATGGACGGTCCGCCCCGCACCGCGGTTCCTAGACAGGCTTAGATCCTCTAAGCGGTTTACCAGTTCTAGTGTGCGGGCCGGATTTAGCTCTGCAAGGAAGCATCATGCAGCCCATATATTTCTTCAAGCCCCTATGGGCGGGGGCCGATTGTCATGATGATCATTCTGAGCAAGTTTGGAACAAAACTATGGCATCTAGAGCGCTAACAGGCTTGTTTTCTATGATTTGACCTTCTGACATATTTTTAACCCGACATGACCCATATTAAAACTTGACCTAGATACTGACAAGCTGATCATTCTGAGCCAGTTTGATGATGATTGGACTAACCTTTTAGCCTATAGAGTGTTCACAGGGTTTTTCTATGATTTGGCCTTCTGACCTTCTTTTTGACCAGACATGACCCATATTCATACTTTCAAGAGTGTGTCGAGATGGCCATTATGGCAAGTTTTTGATGGTTGGACACAAATTGTTGTCTCTAGAGTGTTATCGATGTTCTTTCTATGATTTGACCTCTTAACTACTTTTGACCCAACATGACCTAGTATCAAATTTGACCTAGATTTCATAGAGACAAACGTTCTGAGCAAGGTTTGTTAGGATTGGGTCAAAACTGTGACCTTTAGAGTGTTAAAAAAAACTAATTGTTGACGACGGACGACAGACGACGGACACAAGGTGATAACAATAGCTCACTCTGGGTCTTTGGCTCGGGTGAGCTAAAACGAATCGCAAAGGAACGTCCACTCTCCGCACTGGGACGTCACAATGACTCTCTGTTGAACTGGGAAGCCTTCAGATAAGCCATATATCATTTGATACATTTCGGGGTTAAGACCTAATACTTTACTACCGACTGTCCAAAGGCAGTATTTCCTTTTCAGTTTCTTATAAGTTAATTGGGTTTATGTTATTGGTGTTCAAATTGTATTTTTTTGTGTACTTGTTTGCAATGATTTGAGAGTTGTGGCAATGTAAAATCAATTAAAGTACCCCTGCCCTTTAAAATTATTACTGACCGTTACCTGGCGGCATCTTTGTTGAGGATGAGTATTATAACTGTTTGTCCAGACTAGACTTATTTTCTTTTAAACAGATGTTTGGTTATTTTAGGGAATGGAACTGTCTTTGAGTGTTTGCAACGCTTATATTATTTTGTTTGGATAGCCAAATGCCATTTTGTGGGAAAGTAACTGTCCTTTTGGCTTTCCGCTGTTGTTTTTCCATTGGGGTCTGTTGTTTCATGTTTGCGTTTCTTTCCCTTTGGCAGAAGCCTCCGTGGTGTAGTTGATTCGCTACTCGCATTGTAAACCAGGGATCCCAGGATCGATCCGGGGCTTCTCCAGACTTTTGGATGAGTCTTTAAACCGAGGTCATTTCTCCGTATGACCTTAGCTATTGGCTGGACGTAAAACTCAAACACTCACACACTCACTCTTTCCCTTTCGGTGTATGTGATGGGAGCTGTGGGTTTATTGTATCGATTTCTGATCATTGCCTTCACTTCTTTTTGTAATGTTAAAATTACGGCATCGCTGCAATATGTTTGTGCTTCTTTTCGTTTGCGGGCTTCTCCTAGAACATATTTAATTGGAAAGTGAAAGGAAATTGTATCGATTACTAATCGATGCCTTCACTTCTATATTCTATATTCTGTACTAGTGACCTTTATGAGTATTTATTCATTACGAAACACGCCCATACAAATGCAATGTAAATTTAACCACCAAATAACGAAAATATTCAGATGAAAAATTCTGGTATTTTTCATATTCCTGCTCAAAACATAGATACTCATAAGAAAAATAATGTATTTCCCTCCTAACCCCAGTTTTACTATATAAAGTGGAGTTTAAGGGGGTCAAATTTATATAAGCATGTGTTCGTGATGATAACTAGGCTGTCAGTGTTTAATATCACCTGCCAACTGTTACACAGCTATGATAAACTCTTCAATTAAAAGCTGTTTACTTTAAAGCATCTCTTAACAAATGCTACATCATGTGGTTATGTGGTTATTCATTGATGTCCTAATGGAGTAAAAAAACGAAAATCCCAGTTTCATCAGACATATAGTATTTTCGGGCCAAATGGTTGGTTTGCAGGTGGTTGTTTGTGTTAATATTTGGCAAGGTTTTGTCTGCAAGTCACTGACTGAATATGATCAACAAACAAATATTACCATTTTCCAGTCTGGGTGAAGGTAGTCCACTCCCATGTATTCAACAAATGTGGCAAATCCTTCGTTCAACCAAAGATCGTCCCACCAATCCATCGTAACAAGGTCCCCAAACCACTGAAAATTTATCAATATTATGCCGTTCTTACCATTGGGCGATAAGGTGATGCTCGATATCCTGGTTTACTTATTTTATTTTTACTTCAAGTTGTAATTAACAGAACTGTATTATGTTTAACGTCCCCCGTCAACACTGTATAGGTCATTTTGGAGACGTTGCTTCCAATTTTGTGGGGCTTTTACCCGAAATTGAGATTTAATGACACCTCAAGCTCTGTCGCCCAATGAAACCAATAGGATTTATAATTATAAGCATGGACGGCCCGACTCGCATCGCTTTGCCTAGGCATTTACCAGTACGTGTGTGCGGTCAGTTTCAGCTCTGCGTGGAAGCATTATGTGGTCCATCTATTTCTTCAAACCCCGATGGGCGGGGACCGAACAGAATTGCAACCGTCTTTAACCGTCTTTATTAAAAAGAATTTAGTGAGCAATAGAAATCCATTGAAATGTATAAATGATAAAACATATAGCAAAAGAGTAAAATATTGAAACATGACGGATTATAGAAGTAAAATGATCCTTGATGATTTTGTTTCAATAATTGCGATATATGCCTCTTTTCAGATTAATCTTTAATTGTCGTGTAAGAGTACTCTGATGTGTATTTTATCTTCACGTACCATATGCCCGAGCTCATGTGCAATAACAATATTGACCCGTTGTAGATTGCCTGCTGATGACACACCTTCCTCATACAACATAGCTGTTTCTCTGTAGGTGATGAGCCCCCAGTTCTCCATTGCCCCAGCCGAAAAATCAGGAACTGCTATCATGTCTTCGTAATGATAAAAAGTATTTAATTGTATTCCTTTAACAATCACGAGAAAGCAAACGCTATTTCTATTCACTTGAAAAACTGTGATATTTCATTTAGGGAATAACTGTATTGAAAATTGTCATTTGGGGAGGTAAATCGGAGGTTTTACGGTCGGAAATTTCGTTTTACGGCGACGCGTTAGCGGAGCCGTAAAACGTAATTTGCGACAGTAAAACCGACGATTTACCTCCCCAAATGACAATTTTCAGTACAGTTATCCCCATTCTAATGCACTTATTCAGTTGTTAAGTTAAAAACTGTACTGTTTTGCACAAGGCGGCAAGCGCGGTGAGCTGCGTAAAACCAAATGATAACCAATGGAAAGCGACGTTACATGATGACGTCGGATTTCCGACAGTATATCGCAGAATATACTGCCGCAAATTTTTGACGTTATCCAATCAGACGTCGCGTTACATACGCAAGTGCATTAGAATTCTCTTTTTACCCTTATCTTTCTGAAAATTATTTGAGCAAAACCCATTTCTGACTTTGAATCAATCAGATTACTTGATTTAATTTATGTCTACAAATAAAATACATAGACTGAATGTCAAACAGTGTAGATCCTGATCAGAAGCAATCTGATCTGGATCTACACTGTTTCCAAAGACAGTTGTTGTCGTGAACAGCAAGATAAGGATTAAGCTATAGTAGCAACTATCATAAGTGGAAAAGAACCATTCAAACAGTATTTGGTAGAGGGTTCAGGACAAATTTTGAAACAAAGTCGCTGACTACCCGGTCATGAGAAAGACACTCCTTTAGCCTTCTATACAAATCTGGACAATGATTTGAGAGAACATTTAACTTAAGAATAATTTTCTATTTTTTAGCTGATGGTCATCTAAGCAGTTTACCGATTAATCACGAAAATGCGCCTTTATAATTTTGACCCCCATTGAACCTCACTTTTATAAAGTAAACAGGGGTAAACCTTATTTTTCTTATTTCTGCTCTAAAATATAGATTGTGTATACTAGTTAGAACCCCCCTTCTTATTTCTGCTCTAAAATATAGATTGTGTGCACTAGTTAGAACCGCCTCGATCAGGCGTTTCTAACGAGTACCAACAATCTATATTTTGAGCAGAAATAAGAAAAATATCACAATTTTTCATCTGAAAATTTTCGATTTTTCGGCCGTAAAATTCATAATGTATTAGTATAAACATGTATTCGTAATGTTCTTCAAAGAGCTGAAACAGGAACATGTCTGCAAAATTATTTTGAAATCGAATCATTCACTTGAGATATTACTTTCATTTAAGCGTTGTTTTTTTTTTTCTATTTTTGTTCAATGCCGTGAAACAATTTTAGCAAAATTTTCACACGGCTACAAGAGAAACGCCTTTTTATAATATTTTTTTGAAATTGAGACGTCGTTTCGAGACTAAATGTCGTTTACAGATTTTATATATTCAGCGATAATGGTCACATTGTTATAAGGATGAGAAACATTTAAACAATACTGGTGCAGGGCGGCAAGATAAACATTTGAGTAAAACTCTTTTGAATTTGGTTTAATGGCTTAGGAGGTGTCATTTGAAAAGTTTGTTGACGGCAAGCAGTCGTGGTTCTATTTTAGCTGGGGCTGTCATTTTCTTCAGAAGAGTAGAACCTTTTATGGCAATTTGAATACAAGGTTATAAGATGAAGATTTCTGGGGAATCATTTAACAATTGGCATTGTGGCTGAGGCGATGTCATTTGAAGAAACTGTTAACGACTAATGACGTGCGGTCGACGAACGGCGGACACAAATCCTCAGATTAGCCCACTTTGTGCTCAGGTGAACTTCAAAAGTGCACAAGCTTGTACACTTCAGTTTTCTCTATACAATAAATCTTTGATGGCTCGAACAATGTTGGCTCGCTTACTACGGCTGTATTGGCGGTGCTCTTGAGTTTACCGAAACATATTCCATTTCTGCAGATATAAGCATACTTCGGATAATTTGCTTCATTTGTCTTGAAAATTTGTGTTATCTGTACTCGCCATATGAACTCGTGGCGAATATCGAACTACGTAAAATCCATAACCTTTTTATTATATACCTCAAAGATTAACTCACTTCTAGATTACACTCTTCTTCTTCATTGTGCGACAGAGCTTGAGATGTCATTTCATCTCAATGTCGGGTAAAACTCCCACAAAATTGGAAGCAACGTCTCCAAAATGACCTTTACAGTGTTGACGGGGACGCTAAACAAATCAATTACACTCTTCTGGAGTCCATGTCTGTTGATCTGAACATTGATATCTGCCATTTTGTCTATGGATTAATGATTTTGGATTAACGCTTTGGTATTACGACCTAAACTACTTCAAGAATTCATAATTGCCTGCATAGAAACTAGTATGAAACTAAATCTTCAAATCAGATTACATATCTTTAAGCTGTTTGAAAGTAAAAAAAAAATGCACGTTGTTAAGTGTCTTCCTACATAATGTTGGCGGGTGTAAAGTAATGAAAAAAAATGACGTTTTCCAACGCAGGACGCCACTTTTTCTGAATGTCCGTTTTATTTCTTTCAAAATACTCCAGACTGCCTAAGAGAAATTATTAAAAAATCAAAAAATTTCAGGAAGTTAATATTTGAAAGCATACAATGGGCTTTAAAAAGCATTGAAAGGATGAAAACTAAGTATTCTAAAACGAGTGAACAAATGCATTTCTTTCTACACTCGAAAATACGAACTTATCAGCTCCTAAACCAAAAACGACTTTACGTTACCTTAAACTTGGGATTCAAGAATTTCATAAGAAATTTGCTTTGGCTCCAGCGGACAAGGCCGCTGACAATATGGTCGTTGTTTGAGAGCTTCACTTTGTTAACACTCTTCAGCAAGAATAGGTGGAACTAAGGCCTACGAATTGCAGCCTTTGGCTGTAGAGAAGGCTGTAGTTGATGACCACATTTGTCATTCAGCCACCAAGTTTGCTTCATGTGTTACAGAAGGCCAAGACAAGCTTCTTTTAATTGGTTACCCAAACTTCATAAAAGACCATACAAATGTTCTATACAAGGGTTATCCTTTGGAAGCAAGGAATACACAACAGAACTGGAAATTATGGAGTGTACATGTTTTCTGGACCAGACTAGCTAGTTTCGACCAATAAGGCCTCATTAGTGGCCCTCAAATATTTTCAAAATTCCTCAGTGGAATCAATGATCCCAAAGAACAAGAAGATATAAACTACACTAAGATTATACAAGGCACGGTTTATTGCAAATTCAAGCCCTTGTACCACAACTGAACTTTCCAAACTATTAATTTCATGTTTAACTGCCATCAAAAACATGTGATTAAATATTGCGATTAAGGCACAACCATAAACCAAATTTAGTGATGGGCAAGAACCGGCAAACCCAACACATCCCTCTCCGGGCACACACCTACCGACGTAGCTCCTGAGACATGTCAACTGGAGGCATCAGGCAAGAGACGCCTACCCTAAGACTTATTTGAAAGATGAGGGAGAAATCTATGATAGTCTATAAAATATTCAAATGAAGATTAAATTAAATTGAAATCCAGACGTTTTCGTGCTTCAAGTCTGTCTACTTATGATTTGTACACCCTTTACACTGCACTTCCTCATAACCTTATAAAGGAAAAAAAATGTTGACGTAATCGAATGGACATTTCATAGAGAACAGACCCTCTATTTTGCATTTAATGTAAGAAATGAGTTTTCACTTCTGAAGAGCATAAAATCATACTTTCTGGTCATGTCAAAAAGTGTGTGAAGCTCTCATCTTTCTACTTTACAATATTTACATAAGATTTGGTACTAAGGTATTTAGACAAATTGTGGGCATTCTGATGGGTACGAGTTGCGCACCACTTGTGGCTGACCTGTTCTTGCTTTGTTATGAAAGGGACTTCACAATGTCCCTTTCTGTTGAAAACCAATCTGAAGTCATTGAAGCCTTGAGCACGACTTCTAGATATTTGGGTGATTAATTAAATATTGACAATACCTACTTCGATGATTTGATCAGTCAAATTTACCCATACGAACTTCAGTTAAATAAAAACAATTCTTCTGATACTGAGGCCCCGTTTTTAGAATTACATCTATCTATTGTGGATGGATTTGTTTCCTGCAAAATTTATGATAAACGCGATGTTTTTGATTTTGAGCTAGTGAATTTTCCTTTCTTGGATGGTTATGCTCCTCGTGCGGCATCCTATGGCGTTTATATTTCGCAATTCATTC
The DNA here is from genome assembly GCA_963580285.1 of Lucinisca nassula. Taxonomy (NCBI): domain Eukaryota; kingdom Metazoa; phylum Mollusca; class Bivalvia; order Lucinida; family Lucinidae; genus Lucinisca; species Lucinisca nassula. The sequence goes on along the minus strand of OY757016.1, from coordinate 126,389,650 downwards.
GATTTGCTAAAGTGTCTAGCTATGTAACTGACTTCAACACTCGTAATAAATTGTTAATTGCTAAACTTCTTGATCAGGGTTATCAATATCAAAATCTAAACAAAAAAGAACTTGAGGCAAAGATCAGGAATCGATAGAATCAACCCACAGCTCCCATTAGAGACACCAAAATGGATAGAAGCACAAACATGAAACAACAGACCTAATGGAAACATCAAAAGCGGAAAGCCAAAAGGACAGTTACTTTAAGACAAAATGGCCAATAGGCTATCAAAAAAGAAAAAGAATATAAGCAACACAAACACCCCAAGACAAACCATAACAAAAATAAACCGCCACAGAAGAACCGCCCTGGAACGGTCAGCGGAAACAATTTTCAACTGGGGGCTTAAATCGATTTTACGTGGCCACAATCCTCGCCCTTACTTCCGTCGCGATCTAGACAAATGATTTGTTTAGTCCGCATGAAGGCCTCCTAACTCATCAGGGCAACATCTCCGTGAACACAAATAGTCAAACAACCACAGAGTGAAACAACGGTGAGGACTCGAGAGCAAGAAACCACTGAAATGCTTGAGCAAAAGAAAAACAACAGTTAGACTCCGATGGGCCCGACCAGAGATAGAGCATCAGGCACCAACCAACATTACCTCGAATTAGATCTGTCTAATTCTCAATAAGCCTTTACGCTGGAACCGTCATAGAATCTGAGGTCTGACCCACCGGCGTGCAATTCAAGAGGGAAGCAAATAAAAATCAAAAATGAGTTCCTTTAAGAGCAATAAAAACATTCATAAGACAGAAGATGGGTCATACTACGTAGTTTCGGCTAATAAAGCCTCATCAGTGACCCTGTAATGATCCGGCAAAGAAAGCCAGAGGAAACATACTGTAAGTTTGCGAATTTCGAATAGGCAGTCGATTCAAAGACTGATATAAATCAAAATGGGGTCCAAATAATTAAAAACCTGTCTAGAATATTAGTCTAAACCAATAATTTAGTTCCGATTTCTCAGACTATTCACGCTGATCTCAAAGGACCAAAAGTAAAATATAAACTGCACTATGGTTGATGTACGGGGAGACGTTTTACGGCCGCCACACGGCACAACACCAGCTGCAGTGAAGGCAAATAAAAATCAAAAATGAGTTCCTTTAAGAGCAATGAAAACATTCATAAGAAAGAAGATGGGTCATACTACGTAGTTTCGGCTAATAAAGCCTCATCAGTGACCCTGTAATGATCCGGCAAAGAAAGCCAGAGGAAACATACTGTAAGTTTGCGAATTTCGAATAGGCAGTCGATTCAAAGACTGATATAAATCAAAATGGGGTCCAAATAATTAAAAACCTGTCTAGAATATTAGTCTAAACCAATAATTTATTTCCGATTTCTCAGACTATTCACGCTGATCTCAAAGGACCAAAAGTAAAATATAAACTGCACTATGGTTGATGTACGGGGAGACGTTTTACGGCCGCCACACGGCACAACACCAGCTGCAGTGAAGGCAAATAAAAATCAAAAATGAGTTCCTTTAAGAGCAATGAAAACATTCATAAGAAAGAAGATGGGTCATACTACGTAGTTGGGTTAACAACCATGCATGCAGTCTGTCTTATAACAGTTATGCTGTAATTGAAGAATGGTTTTACGAAATTTGGTGCTGAAGTCATTGAAGTTATATATTTTTCTGAATTTATATACTAAGTCACCATAAAATTCGGGTTCCGATAGACCTTGTTGCAGAAGAGATTCAAGTCCAATATTGAATTTTGAAATTAAATCAGAATGGCGTCTATATAATTTGGAAAAGGCTTTGCGTAGTTTATGGTACCGATAACCCTGATTAAGAAGTTTAGCCGTTAACAATTTATTACGAGTGTTGGAGCCAGTTACATGGCTACATACTCTGGCAAATCGAATTAATTGCGAAATATAAACGCCATAGGATTGCGCACGAGTAATATCACCATCCAAAAAAGGAAATTTTACAATCTCAAAATCAAAATCATTGCCTTTATCATAAATTTTGCACGAAAGAAACCCATCTACAATAGATAGATGTAAATCCAAAAATGGGGCCTCGGCATCAGAAGAATTTGCTTTATTTAACTGAAGTTCTGGGGGTAAATTTGACAGATCAAACCATCAATGTATTGCCAATATTTAATAAATCATCCAAATATCTAGGAGTGGAGCTGAAAGCTTCAATGATTTCAGACTGGTTTTCAGCAGAAAGGGACATCATGAAGTTTCTCTCATAACAAAACAAACAAAATCAGCCACAAGTGGTGTGCAATTAGTACCCATTGGAATACCCACAACTTGTCTCAATAACTTAGTACCAAATCTTATGTAAATATTGTCAAGTAGAAAGGTAAGAGCTTCACAAACTTTCTGACATGACCACAAAGTATAATTTTTATGCTCTTCAGAAGTGAAAAAAGCATTCCTTACATTACATGCAAGATAGAGGGTGTCCTCCCTATGAAATGTCCATTCAATTAAATCATTAAAAGTAGAAGTAAAACAAAGATCAGGAATCGATACAATTAACTTACTCCACCCATCAATGACACCAAAGGGAAAGAAACACAAACATGAAGCGACCAGACCATAATGGAAACCTAAACAAAGGAAGGCCATAAGGACAGTTACTTTCCCACAAAATGGCCAAATGGCCATCAAAAATAAAAAGACACAAGTGATACACACAGTAAGTAACAAACAACAACATAAATAAACCGCCTCAGAAGAACCGCCTTGGAATCTCTGATTTATAAGATTATGAGGAAGTGTAGTGTAAAGGGTGGAAACATCAAAAGTAGACAGACTAGATGCACGAAAACGCCTGGTTTCAATTTAATTAAAACTTCATTAGAATTTTTTTATAGACCAAAACAGATTTCTACCTAATCTTTCGAATACTTTGTCGTAATATTTTATCACATGTTTTTTATGGCAGTCAAACATGAAGTTAATAATTTGGAGAGTTCAGTGGTGGTACACGAGCTTAAATTTGCAATAAACCGTGCTTTGTATGGTCTTTTTATGAAGTTTAGGTAACCAATATAACGTAGGAAGCTTCTCTTGGCCTTCTGTAACACAGACAACAAACTTGGTGGCTGAATGACAAATGTGGTCATCAACTAAAGCCCTCTCTACAGCTAAAGGCTGAAGTTCATAGGCCTTAGTACCACCAAGTTCAGGTTGAATAGTGTTAACATAGCCTTTTCAAACTTTTATAGACATCATTCCGATTTTATTTCAAAATATTATTTTCGACTTAAATCTCTTCTGCAACAAGGTAGATCGGAACCCGAATTTTATGGTTACTTAGTATATAAATCCAGAAAAAAATATAAAATTGCAATGACTTCAGCACCCAATTTCGTAAAATCATTCTTCGATATAAAAAATTGGGTACAACATAAATGTCATACTACAGATTGCGTGCATGGTAGTTAACCCAATCACGGTTGACAACATTGCTTCTTTCTTTAATTGCACACCGATGGGCCAGGCTTCTGAGATTCTTGGCGGTTCCATTGTAAAGGCTTACTGATGCGTTAGGAGGCTTTAAGCGGACTGAACAAATTATTCGTCAAATCGCGACTGTGGCCATGTAAAATCAATTTAAGCCCCAGTGGAATATCTTAGACAGACCGTTACAAAAAATAGTGGAGGCAATGATCAAGAATCGATAGAATTATACCCACATCTCCCATCAGAGACACCAAAGGGAAAGAAACACAAACATGAAACAACAGACCCTAATGGAAACATCAACAGCGGAAAGCCAAAAGGACAGTTACTTTTCCTCAACATGGCCAATAGGCTACAAAAATAAAATAATATAAGTGCCACAAACACCCAACGACAAACCAAAACAAAAATAAACCGCGACAGAAGAACCGTGGGTTCTTCTTTCGAGGTTTATTTTTGTTAAGATTTGTCTTTGAGTGTAAGACAAACAATAACAAAAAAAAAAAAAAACGCGAAAGAAGAACCGCGGGTGCTTCTGTCCCGGTTTATTTTTGTAAAGGTTTGTGATTAAGTGTGTGTATCGCTTATATTATTTTGTTTTGGATAGCCAATTGGCAACTTTGTGGAAAAGTAACTGTCCTTTAGGCTTTCCGTTATTGATGTTTCCATTAGGGTCTGGCTGTGCTTCTGTTCTTTTGGTGTCTCTGATCGGAGCCGTGGGTTAATTGTATCGATTTCTGATCATGGCCTTCACTTCTATTTTACTGAGAATTAATTCATGTAATGTTGGTAGGTGCCTGATGCTCTGTCTCTGGTCAGGCCCATCGGAGTCTAACTATTGGTTTCTTTTGTTGCAGCATTTCAGTGGTTTCTTGCTGTCGAGTCCTCACCGTTGTTTTATCTCAGTGGTTGTTTGATGTTTGTGTTCTCGGAGATGTTGCACTGATAAGTGCGGACTGAACAAACTATATGTCTAAATCGCAACAGAAGTAAGGGCGAAGATTGAAGCTGCGTGAAATCGATTGAAGCCCCCCAGTAGAATTCGTTTTACTGACCGTTCCAATACGGTTCTTCTGTCGAGATTTATTTTTGTTATGGTTGTCTTTGAGTGTGTTTTTCGCTTCAGTTATTTTGTTTTGGATAGCCAGTTGGCCATTTTGTGGGGAAGTTACTGTCCTTTTGGCTTTCCGCTATTGATGTTTCCATTAGGGTTAAGTAATTTCATGTTTGTGTTTATTTCGCTTTGGTGTCGCTGCTGGTAGCTGTGGGTTAATTGTATCGATTCCAGACCATTGCCTTCACTTCTATTTATGCATTTTATCAGAACCTATATTTGTTTTGTTTAACGTTCTTACGGTCGATTCGCATGAAAAGATGGCTGACGATCTTTCGTCCCGAAATCAAAAATGTTTAAAAGTAGTTCTTTTCTGAACGAGACTGCTTATTTACGGGCTATATGCACTGAAATACGAACAATATGGAAAAATATTGGCCGGACCGGTAACTTCTGAACAAAGTAAACTGGACATATTCTCGGCATATAATAAATAAAAATCAAAATCAAACCTAATACTTTCAGGCGTCTGTTCGTTTTAAGGGCTTGTTAACGGGATGAATTTGCGTTACTGACTGTTTGCTTCTCCATTCATTCATTTTTACTTTGAAGCATGATATAAAATGAACGACATACTCTGTATTCAATTTTTCTGTCTAATTTAAACGTGTCAAAACCATAAAGCAGGATTTAAAAATGTTGATAGATCATTTGAAACGACAACAGAACGATTTGCATTACCGTGTTAATAACATGAACACGTTTCCATGACAAAAATATTCGGTGAAAATGTGGTACTTTAAGACTGACTTGCGAAAGCACAGTAGTTCAAAATGTATGCAACGTAACCCGAGTGCTATATCAATATAAAACAAAACAAGCTAATGGAACCTTACAATCAAAGATCGCTGCACATGAACGAGAGTGAGTATAACTGGAATACTAGTAAAATTAAGATGGGATTTTTTTCTAGAAAAGCAGACACAGTAGGCACATACTATTAACAAAGGTCTAAAGGGTGCCGCCGGCTAGGCGCTGTAGAAATCACTACTCATTGGCGTTTCAGGTCTCTACCGCAAGAACTGACAATTACAAAGATAACTTCTTCCCTCGGACCATCACAGATTGGAATGCCCTTTCCGATTCGATCATTTCAACGGCTGAAGGTGATGTGGATAGCGAAGCTAAGTTTATCTCTTTGGGTGCGACCAAGTTCCCATATCACAAGTTCTGGAGTTTGAATGTCATTTGACGTATTATCAATAACCATTCTGATTCTGAACAAAAATAAATGATCGAAAATAAATTTCTCTTACCTTGTTTAGGCAATGGAAAATCAATTCCAAAATAGTCTTCATAGTAATCAATTATTTTCACTCCAGCCTGCAGAGCGGTTGACGTCTGGTTTATAGATTCCGGTCTCGCCCATGCTCTGTACTGAAAGATGTAATGTTGTCTACAATGTACACGCAGTAATTCTAAAATTCCATAACGTGTATTTAGACTGGATAATAAAGTTAATTAGAATAGGTGGTAATGATCAGACAAACCAATTTATCAAATATTATGTAAGTATATGATATCACTTGGCTGTTGAGCTCGCGTAGGAGTCTTAGTGTACAGCTTTACATTTTGTATTTTCTTTTCAACCGGATATCGCTGATTCCCGTGTGGAATTCCAAAATATACGAGGGTGTCTGATGAGGCTTTATTGTCAAAAACTAGGTAGTCACTTATAGATCATGAGACGTCGCGTGATTAATGTTTCATTGAGATATGAACACTATTGCGTCCCAATACTCAACTAAAGAGTTTTCTGTGAATACATTGAGAATGTAAATATTGTACATTACATCTGATTAGCAAAGCATTAAGAGTGCTGATGGGGCGATTGCTACTGAACGTGAGATTTTGAATATGGTTGGTGATATAAGTCAGGATTGAAAACATAGATAAAATCAGGCTGGAATATATATTTGCGGTCACTGAATGGGACTAATTTGCTTAAACGGGGTATTCGTACGATCTGAAATATTCTGTTCTATTGTGTATTCTAGCATCCAAAGGATAAATCTTTATAGTGCACATAAACAACAGCCCCTGTTAAGGAATGATTTGGTCACCGTAAACATTTCCGGGCATTTCATCATGCTCTAGATTTTATTGTAAGTCCTTAGGAATCATAGATTCTTTTCTGGAACTTTGAAATTATGAGGGTCATTGATGTTTATGTTCAAAAGTAAATTTGGACCACTAACAGTTTTCATGCCTCTAAAGGATACACCTTAATAGACAATGCATCGGTGGACACCAATGGTCTATAACTATCAAAATAATTACTCCATTCACTATAAGATAACACTTTTCGATTAGACATGTATATGTCAGCTATATACAGTAAATCCTCCACTAATGGTCACCTCTGTTTAGCAGCCAACTCTCTTCAGCAGCCACAATAATTCCTAGCATTTTACTATATATTTTACCTCTGCTGAGCAGCCACTTTATCAAATCCAAATTCACTCTCTTTAACAGCCAGAGTTAACTCAATGGCAAAAACTTGGATTTAAAAATAAGATTTTCTCTTCTGGTGTATTTATATATTTCAATTTTATTCTCTCTCTCAAAATTGCCATTCTGATATCTGTATTGAAAGCAAGTGAAAAAGTGAAAAGAAACATTAATTATGGAGAGTTTACCGATGACAACTCTCCATCATCTATGTTTTCTTTTAGTACACCCATGTTGAGCTGTCTTCAGTAATCACGATTTTTTGTCTGTCAATAACAAGCCATAAATCATCTCAGTCATTTGAACAGCCATCTCCATTAAACAGCCAGTTTTGGAGTTTTCACAGGATGGCTGTTTAAAGGAGGTTAGACGACTTTATCAAGCAGTTTGTCAATCATAAATAGAATGAACTTAATGTTTGTCAGTAAACCGTAATGTGTCGGTGAAACTTTCTTTAAAATGCGTATCTGTGAACTGTCTTGCTGGTGAGTCGTCCTATAAAACCGGCAGTCACGGATCTTACACTCGGATCAGTTATATTCATCAGAATCTAAATTTATATATTTTTAAAGGCAGATTCCAGTGTACAATTTATATTTACTCGAGAGTAAACAGAAGAACATTTGATTTCATGAAATAAATTGATAAAACGTACAAGTTATTTTTTATCATCGACAGTTTTAGACCCTTAAATTTGTCTTCTGTAACTTCAGTTAATCTCAAAGGAGCAGGCAATACCAATAGTTTTGGGAGTAGTCTTCGTATTAGACTATCTCCTCTCCCATCCTTCGAAAATATACTAATCCGTGGAAAAGAAGTGGAATGTATCCTAGTATTTCTAAGTGCAATGCCAAGAGGTGCAGATGTTGTTCGCATTTAAGCACTGCGTCTACCGTTACTTCATCTGTAAACGGTAGACGCTTCTCTGTAGTTAACATGTCTGATTTGACATGACAGTCTACAGATTTAATTTATCTAATTACTTGACGTGCTGCAAACTGTAATATGCAGTACGTCGGTCAAACTAACCGCATGCTTAAAACTAGATTGAACGAGCATTATCGTAGAATGAGTAAGCTTAAGAAAACTGACACTTTCTTGTACCGTCACTTTCGACGTACAGGTCATTCTGTAAATAACATTGTTATACAACCAGTGGAAAAACTTTATTACGATGCAAATTCTACATCTAGATTCAAAATAATCATTCGACATGAAGCTGAACTGAAATGGATTAAATTTTTACAGACCCCTTTTCCACTAGGATTTAATGACAACATTTATCATGAGGGTAATATTTCCAGAATGCCGGACTTTGATATTTTCTCACTCCTGGAATGTCGAAAACGCAGAACTAGATCTCACGGCACCAGGAAAAATGGTAACTTTAAACGTAAATCACGTGCGTTTAAACGAAACAATACTAGACTGAAGTGACTGTCAATTATATTATTAAATCATGGACGCCACTCTATGCTTTCATTTTTAAGTTCATTACCCGTTTCTGTTTTACGTCTTCTGGACACCGAGGCGAATAAATTCTACGATAGTTCTCATCAGTTATATGATGCGGCTCTCTTAACTAGAGGCTATACTCAGCATACTCTCCGTCCTTACATTGATTCTGAAATTAATCATAAACGCCATTTCTTCAAAATATCCTTCATTAATAAGGGTATAGATTTTATAGATTTGCCCAGTATCGTCCGTGAGAGATCGGTGCTTTCTTCCATTCCTGCTTATTTTCAAAATACTGAAACACCTATAATTTGCTATAAATATAACAAAGTAGAAGTAAAACAAAGATCAGGAATTGATACAATTAACTTACTCCACCCATAAAAGACACCAAAGGGAAAGAAATTCAAACATTAAGCGACCAGACCATAATGGAAACCTTAACAAAGGAAGGCCATAAGGACAGTTACTTTCCCACAAAATGGCCATATGGCCATCCAAAACCAAAAGACACAAGTGATACACACAGCAAGTAACAAACAACAACATAAATAAATCGCCACAGAAGAGCCGCCTTGGAACGGTCAGTAGAAGATTTCCACTGGGGGCTTAAATCGATTTTACGTGGCCACAATCCTCGCCCTTACTCCCTTCGCGATTTAGACAAATAAATTGTTCAGTCCGCATGAAGGCCTCCTAACTCATCAGTGCAACATTTCCGTGAACACAAAAATCAAAGAAGCACAGAGGTGAGACAACGGTGAGGACTCGACAGCAAGAAACCACTGAAATGCTGGAGCAAAAGAAAACCAACAGTTAGACTCCGATGAGCCCGACCAGAGACAGAGCAAGAAAAGTCAAGAAAAAACTAACAGGGAAAACTTTGCCACATAAGGATACCCACAGGAATAGAAAAACAAACAAAAACATGTGTGCATGTTCAAAAATAAACATTTAACATATAGCTGCAAAGGTACACTGAGATCTTTAGCTCAAGAGTCTATGAATGTCCAACCCTCTTCTTCAATTCGAATGCGGAATCATACATTACATCAGAAACAAATTAATCCTTATGGAGATCTCTTGTCCCTTCAACGATTCATAATAGCAACATATAAAGTGAAACAACTATTAAAATGTGTGTGTGTGTGTGTGTGTGTGTGTGTGTGTGTGTGTGTGTGAATTCGGGTTTAACGTCGCTTTCAACAATTTTTCAGTCATATCACGACGGTGTCTGGTTGCGACAGGGAGCTCAATGCTCACTTTCATAGTGCTGCCTCACTGTCGCATCATGTCACAGACACATTACATGATACCACACCTAGTCACATTATCCTGACACTGGGTCGACCAGTCCTAGCTCTACCCCGTAAATCTGAGTGCCAAGCGAGGAGCAGCTAGTACCATTTTTAACGACTTTGGTATGTCGCGGCCCGGGATCGAACCCATGACCTCCCATTTCCCGGAGCGGACACTCTACCAACTGAGCGATCGGGGCCGGTCACAACTATTAAGATAATCACATAAAGAATGAGGACACAACAGTAATCTGACGTCAAAGCAGAAAAAATATCATATAGTCAATGGAAAACAACTATAACACTTTAGAGCCGGTTGATTTAGAACGTTGTTTCTCCAACATAAAGGTTTTAAATGTCATGACGGTGTTAATTCGGTCTAAACCGTAGATATATATCACTTATCGGCGACACACCACTGACAAACTACTACGTATTTTTCTCGAATCTGTCATTCCTTTTGCCATATATATAAGAGTATTAAATCGCACTCTACATATGTTAGAACAGAAATCTATAGTTACATGCAGTCCCTTCGTAGTTGTGTCTTCTGTAAATTCAAAGTCACACACTATAAAGCATGTCAAATAGGTAGACATCTTAGCACTAGTGTTGAAAATATCTACTTCAAGGTCACTACCGCTGAAAAAAAAAACATCCATATAAACAGTAGGACTAGAGTGTCTCGGACACAATTGCACGATTGCGGGTCACTGAATAGGTCTAAATGGCTGAAACCAGCGAGTCTATCCCAGAAAAAATGTTAACTCAATATTTTCCAGTTCTGTGGTGTACTCCTTGCTTTCAAAGAATAACCCTTTCTATCACTACAGCTGTTGTCTTGGAATGTGTAGCGGCCGTAAAAAGTCATTCTGTCCTACACCATAGTGTAGTTTGTATTTTCTTGTCCTTAGGGATTATTGATTCCATTGTGCAATTTTGAAAATATTTGAAGGTCACTGATGAAGCCTAAATTGCCGAACCTAGCTAGTCTGGCCCAGAAAACGTTCTGTGGTGTATTCCTTGCTTTCAAAGAATAACCCTTTCTAGAACAGATTACCATTGCTGATTTAAACTCGCCCAAAAGGATTCCCTGATAGCTCCAGATACATATATTAACGTATAACTTGTTCTTAATTTACCTTGCAAAAGTCTGTTTTTTTTGTATTCGTTAACACAAGGCTCGTCTAACGCTTGCAATTCTATTGAGTGAGAACGATAAATCCTTGTTAAATGATCAATAAGACGATCGGAATTATCCCTGACTTACCACCAATTTTCCACATGGAAAGTCAAACGAGAATGTTATGAAGTTTTAAAAAATGAAATTTCGTGATCATAGCCAAAGTTTTGCCGCCTACCAAAACGTGTGTCTGAAGGTATGGATACGCCGAAAATCAAAAGCAATAAGAACCATTTACTCTTTTGCAAACTATTAAGAAAAGGTCACTCAGGAAAGGCCACAATCTAAGAACGCAGCCGTCTTAAGTTACCTATAGAAAGTGACAAGGAGGCACAAACAAAAACAGACGAAACATGGGTTAAACGGCCAAGTAGACAATATTTAGGTCATATCGAGCCGGTCAGTTTGCCTAACCGCACGTCTTGTGCAGGCTTATACACAACAGACCTAAAGGCGAAGATTATGGTAACATAAAATGGATTAAAACACACCCTCCCCCCCCCCCCCCACCACCAGAAGAAAAGTTTTAACTGGCCGTACCAATGCGGTTCTTCTGTTTTGGTTGATTAGTGTTTCGTTCGACTTTACATGTATGCATAACTAAAAAAATTTGGATATCCGTTCGGCCATTTTGTAGTAACTGCCCTTTCGGCATTCTGCTTGTGACGTTTCGATTATGGTGAATTTGTTTTGTTGGTGTTGTTTTTTGGTGTGAGGTAATACCAATTCCACCTCCTTGTCTTCATTTCTATCTATACACAAACGGTTATTCAGTAAGTGCACATTGTTTTGCCAAAAACTACGGCTACCATTCTTGAATCAGCGGAACGGAGAGAATGACCGAAGTAAAAGAAACATGGTCGATCTCCACAAAAAATACCGACTCGGGCAGGTATCGAGCCGCGCCCTTCTGGTCACCGAAGCCGACACTATTACCGAGAAATGCTCGAAAACGAACTTCGGAAGATCGCACAGAACCATACTGATTCTATTCTTTCAAATTCGACAAGACTGGTTGTGCAAAAAGTTGTTTAACCAGCGTTTTTGTCGATTTCGATAGATTCAAAAGTTGAACCCGATTTGCGTGGGCACCCAGTCTAAATAAAGCGATGTTGACTTTGAAAAGGGGTGGAAAGTTCTTGCTTCTCTCTATGTGTTTCATTTTATTTTGTAATCCCTTTGTAGGATTTATCATTTGTTTTGCTGACTGGCAGCGGTTTCTGAATACTTTGCGGGTTACTTAATGTCTAATTTTTAATCCGTGAAGGCTGTGGTTTTTTGTGTGTACTAACATATGATTCTCTTTAAGGTCCTTACATGGGGCTGTTGTTCATGTTGTTGATTAAATATGTTTATTCAAAAACAAATTACCACCATGTAAAACATCAGACTCATTGTCAATGAAATATCTAGCTAGGTTTTGCTGCAATGTCCTTGATCTCCTTTAAAATAAACTAGAGGGGTGGTGCTAAAATGCATTTGTCTTGTTATCTAGTCTTTTTGTATTAGGGATATAAATGTCACGCCGTCTCCATATGACCAAAATGTTTTTCATGTGATGTTGGAAAGCAATTTATCTATCTTTTTTCCGTACTAATGTATTTTTTCCGAATATGGTGAAATATTTAACAGACCAATCCTATCATTAGTAAGAATGATATTAATGCTTCTCCCAGACAACGTGTATCCTTAGCTTATATAAGGCTTTGATTTGCATACTTTCTGCGATACCAACATAGTTACGTATTTCTGGACACTTTACAACAAAAGTTAAACTAAACCTTTACACTGTCGACGTTTCAAATGGTTATTATTTCAAAAATCCAATCCCATCAAATCATACATATATAAAACACAAGATCTGAGACTAAAATATGATAAAAGATATTTTATGTAATGTAAAATGTAATTGTGTTTTAATATTTGAAAATTTGGGAATAGAGAACACCAACAAGATAATGAAAATCAGGGGCCAGTTGTTCAGAACTAACGACGTTGTTACTTATTAAATCGTTATAAATTTGATCATGCACTATGGCAAATATACCAATACATTAGCTGTAAAATGTGAAAAACTTTTGCATATGCAAAAGCTACTCACTTTTTTTCGTCAAAAATGACAAAATTTTACATACTGCACTTTCTAGAAGAGTTAATAATTTGACCACTCGCGAGCTCGTTAAGCGAACGTTGCTTTGAACAACTGGACCCAGGAATCAAGTTTAAAGTTTGAAGTCCCGGTAAAGGCTCGATTCATCCATAGGAAGTAAAAATTCAAATTGCACTCAACTGTTTCTGATCAATAAAACTATTCAAATAAGATGGGAAAGGATACTTGAGCGACTTGTTGCCCCCTTTCCAGTTAGTGTTTATGAGACTTTTATAAATGCATACTGTTACTGGGTCATTTACTATCAAATATTTATGGAACCAAACGTATGTATGTTGAGTTTATTTTCACTATTTCTTTTAATTGTAAGCTCTATAAAGTAGAAGTAAAACAAAGATCAGGAATCGATACAATTAACCTACTCCACCCATCAAAGACACCAAAGGGAAAGAAACACAAACATTAAGCGACCAGACCATAACGAAACCAAAACAAAGGAAGGCCATAAGGACAGTTACTTTCCCACAAAATGGCCATACGGCCATCCAAAAATAAAAAAGACACAAGTGATACACACAGTAAGTAACAGCCAACAACATAAATAAATCGCCACAGAAGAACCGCCTTGGAAGGGTTAGTGGAAAGATTTCCACTGGGGGGGCTTAAATCGATTTTACGTGGCCACAATCCTCGCCCTTACCCTCGTCGCGATTTAGACAAATTATTTATACAGTCCGCATGAAGGCCTCCTAACTCATCAGTGCAACATCTCCGTGAACACAAATAGTCAAAGAACCACAGAGGTGAGACAACGGTGAGGACTCGACAGCAAGAAACCACTGAAATGCTGGAGCAAAAGAAAACCAACAGTTAGACTCCGATGGGGCCGACCAGAGACATAGCATCAGGCACCAACCAACATTACCTTGAATTAGATCTCTCTAATTCTCAATAAGCCTTTCAGTGGAACCGTCACAGAATCTTAGTCCTGACCGACCGGCGTGCAATTAAAGAGGGAAGCTCAATTGATGGAACAAAAAACAAACAAAAATAAAACAAAAATTAAATTAAGAAGAATACAGAAAAAGACAAAATAAAAACAAAATAAATATATTGCGGCACCTCTGAAAAAAGATTTTCTCGTGTTTTCAGAGAGTACAAGCAATTTTGCATCTGAAATGTGATTTTTTATCAAAACAAGCGACCTTTAATTGCTGAAAATTACGTGTTGTATTGGTTATCCTTGATTAAAAAAGTCATACTATTAAATGAAACTGACTGAGCAGGTAAACAAATTAGCATAATTCCAGATAAATATGGATGAGAGCAGTAAATGAGGAACAATTATCTCATAAATAGTCTAAGCGCCCCTCCTTATTTATAGCTTTGCTTCAATACAGACTCACCTCAATACAGCTCCAAATTTAAACATTTTTGATATGTGTGCTGACATCCAAATATTGAGATATTAAACAGACATATGATACATCTAAGTCGACTAATTAAACCTGATTATATACCAGTTGAGTTTCTGCTTTAAACAGTACACTTGACTGACGGTTGTGATATTGGCCTCAATAACCTCAAACTTGACAAAGCGTGTAAACATTGTACATGAAACGTTTTCGTAGTTCGACCAGAGACAGATGATTAGGCAGCAACGCTCATTACCCAAAAATTTAAATGTCTTTAGGCATTGTACTGTTATAGAGTAAGTCGACATAAAAGCAGAAAATTCCGACACTCTCCCTTCGATCAGAAGGCAGATATGGATTTCTTTCAACTTGTCGTTTACCGGTAAAAGCAGTTTTTAAAATCCGGTCCAGCAGAACATGACATTTTCATCATAATGAAAGTTAAATTTTCTAGTCTTTTGGGAGCATTGACTCCATTGCAGAAAGTTGAAAATAATTGAGGCCTAATCGGCCGAAACTTACTATTCCGGCCCATAAACAACTTGATCACTCAACAGTTTTCAGTACTGTTCTGTAGTCCTTGCTTCCAAGGGATTACCCTTTTGAGAATATATTTTATCTACAAAAGCGACTTTTTAATAGCTGATTATTAAGTATTGTATTGTTACTCCTTAATCAAGCGATTGGGTTAAAACATTGAATGAAATGACTGAGCGGGGGTAAGGAACTTCGCATAGCTCCATATACGTAGGAATGAAGAGGGTCAGTTATGGATTATGTTCCTGTTTTCTTCTTTGTAACTTATCTTTTATGTTGACAAAGAAACATATTTTAATCAGGCGCAGTACCCCTCATTATCTTGGGCTATTTTTCAAGTACAGACTTACATCCTTTCCGATCTAACTTAAGCTTATTTTAAATGGAAATACTTTTGCTTTATTTTCTCACCAGTTTCACGTTAAAATCAGCTTATACATGTAGTTAAGGTTTGTCAACGCATGTATATTTATTTACAAAAGCAACTTTGTATTGTACTGTTTATCAGTATTTCAGAAAAATAGTCAAACCCCTAGTTGAAACTGAGCGAGTAGTAAAGAAGTTCACAAAATGGTCCAGATGACGAGGAAAATTGAGGAATAATTTCCTTATTTCGCGGTAGAAATAAATTTTATGCAGGAATACGAAACGTTATATTTAAACCAGAATCAGCATTCCTACTTATTTAGATGTTTGTTTCAAGTACAGACTTACATCTTTTCAGATCCAACTTTAGGCATATTTGATATCGATTTCATGTGGCTTTCTCTCACTAGTTTAACGTTAAAAACAGCTTTTAGCTCTGGTTCATCAAAACATGGGAATGTCTTTCTTGCGTCAGTTGCTTCCATTTGGCTGGTGGCAATATACCTGTAAATAATGAGTAACAGTGTTTTGTTAATTTAGTAATTTACTCGATGATCACTCATTAAGGCAAATGAGTATATTATTTTTCATGGTTTACAATAATTTTAATACTTCTGTCCATATATACCGATACACTTAGAGGATATTTGATATTTTTGTCATCGGAAGATCGAATTTTATTTCATCGAAAGAACACCAAAATCAGTGATTTCACGAGTGGTGTAGCCACGAGTGAAGAAAACAACAACACTGGCATTGGTGTTCATGAGATAAATAAAATTTGATCTCACACTAAAAAAAGCAAATTTTCTGTTACTTACATGCTTTAAAACGGCAATATTAAGCTTCACTTATCGTGTCACTCACCCTCGGAGAAAACTTTATTTGTTCCTGGTCATTTCGCGTCAATTAAGTGGTTCTCATTGTGTTTATTAGGTATAATACTAGGTGTAAATTAAATGTTTTCACCTTAAAAATAGCCTGGGATGGCATTGTTATGAATGTCATCAGAAAGTATTGAGAGAGTAGTTTCCAAAACAAGTTGCGGACTGATCTAACGTGGCGCGACAAAATAAGCGAAGTTAGCGTCGAAAATGACGTCATTAACGTCCTCCCTATGTGTGAACTGCTAAGATTCAATCCTAAGACAGTTCATTAATTTTCAGTCATCTGTCAATGGAAAAACTGACCACAGAATCAGAGTTAATAAAGTAGTCCCAAACAGTGAAAAATATATAAGTTCTGATTAGCTAGATCCTTTGGAAGCAAAGAATACACCAAATAAACGAAAATAGCAGATTCGGTTTTATTGAGTCTGTTCATGGCCAGTACTGAAATGTGCTACACAGGCCACGCCCCCTGGCACCGGCTTAAGCAGAACTCTATTTTCAAAATGATTCTAAATGATCTCAGTGATCCCAAAGGACCAGAAAATATAATCTGCACTATGATGGATGTACGGGGAGACTTTTTACGGCCGCCGCACGGCACAGCACCAGCTGCAGTGAAGATAAATAAGTTCTGATTAGCTAGATCCTTTGGAAGCAAAGAATACACCAAATAAACGAAAATAGCAGATTCGGTTTTATTTGGTCTGTTCATGGTCAGTACTGAAATGTGCTACACCGGCCACGCCCCCTAGCACCGGCTTAAGCAGAACTCTATTTTCAAAATGATTCTAAATGAACTCAGTGATCCCAACGGACCAGAAAATATAATCTGCACTATGATGGATGCCGTTTGAAAGGGTGACAATATCGTTTTTTTATTTCAAAGAGAAATCTCTATATTTCATTGAAAAGCATGTTAGAATACAAATTCTCTTCTTACAATGATTACGACTCCGAGCATGTTTTATGAACACTGCACCACTTTGAATTATCGGCAATGCTAAACGAATAAATCGTATAAAAAATGACTGTTTGTGGACGTGTTTTACATAGACTATTTGTTTTGCCAACGAACATCAAGTTACGTATTATCTACATCAATGTACTAAAGAGTTCCGAAAATATCTCCTGAACTTTTACTAATTGATGTTCAATCAATCATAGACCACTTGCATATGTTAATAAACCTCAGTATTTTAATCAATTTCAGCCAGTAATGAATAGTTAAAGAAAATTAAAACAATGGTAGAAAGCAAGAACGTACAATCGACCTGAATTACTTAAAGTAAATATTCTTCACTCGTATGTTTTCATAGACCTTTCTCCCAAAAAAGCACATCATGCTCCGTTGTGATTTCATTTTTTCCATGCCCAGTTCAATAGGGAAAAAAGGCCGCAGACCAAGTGTTCCCTAATGTTTGAAATGTCAGTATAAGGACAATATGTCTGTAACGTATATGTTGAAAACCATGTTTTTGGACTTTAAAACCCTTTAAACAGACTATTTTTTTTAATTCTACTAAAGTTGAAAGGAACGATTTACGGAAAAATGTTATCCCTGAAACTGCAAATGATGATTACGTGTATTTAAATTGAATGAGGAGTTGCAGAGATAGTAATTTTTGTTGGCAACAGTCATGGGCGATTTCATAAAAATTCATTGAAAACTTCAAGAAGAACTGTAGGGCCACAACTTCATTTGGAAAAAAACAAAGGGAGACAATTTTGTTAAAATAAGTACAAAATCCCTTGAAAACTGCAGGAGGAGTTGCACAGACAAGAACTTTTGTTGAGAAACTGGCTAAAAGGGACAAAGGGTCAAAACTCTGGTAAAAAGCAGTCAATTGTAACCTGTCCGTCACTGGGAGTTTTCAGTAAAATCCACTGAAAACTGAGGAGTTGCAGAGATACGACTTACTGTTAACAACAACCGAAGGACCATTACTCTGGTAAAAATCAGTCAAGCATAACCTCTTTATAATATGATCATCTTCAGGTTATTGGATCAATAACTGGAAAGTTCCACCAAAATACCTTGACAACTGTAGGAGAGTCAAGAACTTCTATTGATGAAGTGGCTAAAACTGATAAAGGGTCATAACTCCGGAAAATCAGTCTAGCATGACCTCTATAAAATATGATCATGTTCAGGTCATGGGAACAATATGCGGAAAGTTTTATCAAAATCCCCTGATAACTGTAGGAGGAGTTGTGGAGACAAAAACATCTGTTGATGAAATGGCTAAAACTGACAAAGGACTATAACTCTGATAAAATTAGACTTGCATGACCTCTTTTCAGGCCTTTGGAACAATAACTGGAAAGGTATATCAAAATCACTTGAAAACTGTAGGAGGAGTTGCGAAATCAAAAACTTACATTGATAAAATGATAAAAATTACAAAAATGACATAACTCAGGTAGAAAATAGTCGAGCACGACCTCGATAAAATAGGATCATGTTCAGGTCATGGGAGCTATAACTGGAAAGTTTCACCAAAGGCTCTTGAAAACTGTAGGTGAAATTGCGGAGATAAGAACTTCTGATGATGAAACGGCTAAATATGTTCTATAAGAGGGTTATCCTTTGGAAGCAAGGAATATACAACAGAACTGGAATTGTTTTCTGTAGCAAAGGAAGGAATCTATCTATTTTAGGGTATTTCCACCTATGCCATATCGATATAGTTTTGCTTTTTTGTAATTCATGAGGGAAGGGGGATCAAAAGCCTTTTTCAAAATCCAGGATGAATGTATTTACCTGTCCTCTTTTGTCCAAGACTTTTACCCAATCATGTATTACTATGGGCAGCTGAGTTTCACACAAGTGCTTTTCCTAAATGCATGCTGTCTGTCAGACAAAAGTTTGTGTTCATCAAAGTGAGCCATAATATATCAGCAAACACTAAGCTCAAGCATCTTGCATGGAACGCGTATCAGCGACACAGGACGATTGTAACGAGCAAGAGCTCTATCTCCTTTATTGAAGAGGGTCTCATGTTTGCAAGAAGCCATTCTTTTGGTACATTACAAGTACAAAGACATTGCTGAAAGGGGTGTGTAAGCACTGGACTCAATTCATTTACCAGTTCTTTAAGGACTCTAGAATGAAGCTCATCAGACCCTAAAGCTTTAGAGGATTTAAGCTCGTATTTGTCTAAATCGCGACGGAAGTAAGGGCGAGGATTCCGCCCGGGTAAAATCGATTTAGGCCCCCAGTGGAATTCGTTCCACTGACCGTTTCAAGGCGGTTTTTCTGTTCCGATTTGTTTCTGTTATGGTTTGTCTTTTAGTATCTGTATCGCTTGTATTTTTGTTTTGGATAGCCATTTGGCCATTTTTGGGAAAGTAACTGTCATTTTGGCTTTCTGCTGTTTATGTTTGCATTTGGGTTTGGTTGTTCCATGTTTATGTTTCTTTCCCTTTGGTGTCTCTGATGGGAGCTATGTGTTACTTGTAGCGATTCTTGATCATTGCCTTCAATTCTATTTTCAAACCCCCTCCGATGAAAGTACAATCTTATCCATGAAAGGAGACGATATCTCAGTCAATGGAACCTCCATGTACTCCGTTTTATTGAATGAATCATTGAACTGACCAATCAATTCTTCTGCCATTTCAGCATCTGACTCTGCAACACTACTGCCATCCCTTTTTAATGGCTGGAATACCTTGCCTGTCATTTTTCTTACTGTTGACTATTGAAATCTCTGGGATGTGCCTTAACATCACCTACCAAGCCATTCACATATAAATCAAGTTAATTTCTCTCTTAAATTTCCTTCTCAAAGTTTCAAATTTCTGTCGCAGTTTACTGCTACTTGTCTTTTTCAGTTCTGTGGTGAATTCCTTACTTCCAAAGGATAACCCTTTTATAGAACATATTTAATCGATTTTTCGCGTCAGCAATCCTCGCCCTTACTACCGTCGCGATTTAGCCAAATAGTTTGTTCAGTCCGCATGAAGGATTTCTAACTCATCAATGCAACATTTCCGAGATCACAAAAAAAAAACACAGAGATGAAACAGCGGTGAATCACTGTAAAGAAATGATAAGGAATCGATACAATTACCTCAAACCTCCCATTCAATATACTAAATGGAAAGAAACAGCAACATAAAACAACTCACCATAATGAAAACGTCACAAGCGGAAAGCCAAAATGACAATTACTTTCCAACAAAACGGCCAAAATAAAAAAAATATTTGCAATACATACACTCAGTGGCCATAAATGAGTTCCAAAACAGGCTGACAAGAAATTGGGGAAAAATATGGTCTGAAATAACTGCAATTTTCTACCTAATCAGAAATCATACTCAATGCTAATTGGCCCATATCGCTATTTAGGGTATATGTTTACAGCAACACTTAGTACAATGATTATGTCGTCAGTTGCCATGGCAACACCAGAGAGCATACAGATTAGCACATTTCTGAAAAAAATCAGGGTAGGTGTACTAAAAGAATTATAAAATTATCAATTTCTGATCTTTTTAAATATAGTTTGGTAGAAACGTTGGCAAAATACTGGAAAACAGTCTGATTGCGTATGATATTACCTAGAGACAATACATAATTGGAAATCTAACCTGCTTTTGAATGGAACAGAAATTCGTCAAAATCAATGAAAAGCAAACGTTTTTGGTGATAGATACTACGGAAACAGACAGAAAATGGACTTTGTGATATATCTGTTTTGAAAGATAGTGAATAATAGTTTCCAGAAAAATATGTTTGCTTGAATATATCTGAGGGGATTGAAGCTGCAAGGAGATCCTGAAAAATGTGGGCTTATTTGATCAGCCGTGCACTCTTTGCGCTCGGTAAAACAACATAAAATATGTTGTACAATTTTGTAAAAAAAAAATATTGTTAATTAAAAGCATCATTGTTGGCTATATTTTTTACAAAAGACTCATTTTGGTGTAACAGTGTCCAATAGATATGTCAAACTCTACGGGTAACCCATAAAGACTAACACCCATCTAGATGTTTATCCACCGTTGAAAGATACATTTCCTATATCAAAGAAAGATACTTCTTTTCAATGATTGTTACAAAAACATTGGAGAGTGTGTCAGTTATTTAGATAGAAACTATGCAGCCTATTTACTTAATGTTTACATAGCAACTATTTTTCTGCCAGTGGTAGAAATACCCCGACCACTTTTAATAATGTATCAATTCAGTTGGGAAAATGTAAACATATTTGGTTTCTCAGCTGTCCATCATACTTAAATGACATCATAGTAACCAAAATTATATAGATAGTAAGAGAAAATCTTAATTATTTAGGTCAAGAAGAAATCTGTGAGCCACTGCATAGTTTTGAAGCCATTTATAAAACCATGGTACTCTAAGTGAAGAATGCACCGGAGCTATGCATGGCAAGATTTCTAAGAACAATTTGTTATTGGTAATGAATAAATATTACCACCTAGTAAACATAACATGTATTGGATCTTTTATTTTTAAGTAATTTGATTTGGAAATGAAGTCACAGATTTTCACACATCACGATGTCAAAGAGTTTTGGAAACTCATTTATGGCCACTGAGTGTACATGCAAAGACAAACTATAAAGACAATAAACCACAACAGGAAAGCCGTCTTTGAAAGGTCAGTAAAAGTGTTTTACTGAGGGCGTGAATATAAGAATCTGATATGGGGTTCTGTTGTAGATGAGCGTTTCAAACCCGAGGGATGACGGTGCTGAGCGGAACCGAGGCTATGCCGAGGTTCCGCTCAGCACGGTCATCCTGAGGGTTGGAAACGCCCATCTACAACAGAACCCCATATTGGATTCTTTTTCTTGCACAACACCTCCGGTTAGTTTTGACAGCCCGCACATGTATATTGTTTACAAAATAAAAGTAGTGCGAAAGTAGTTCCGGCAGTTGAATAGAATTGAAGCTGCCTGGGTCGGAACACCAGGGTCAGAACATAAATTTCTATCCCAGGGTAAAATCACGGATTTCCTTGTCTGGTGTGCAAGAATCGATTATACGTGACCACAATCCTCGCCCTTGGTTCTGTCGTGGTTAAGACAAATAGTTTATTCATTCCACAAGAAGGATTTCGAACTCATCAGTGACACAATTCTTGAA
The DNA here is from genome assembly GCA_963580285.1 of Lucinisca nassula. NCBI lineage: Eukaryota > Metazoa > Mollusca > Bivalvia > Lucinida > Lucinidae > Lucinisca > Lucinisca nassula. The sequence goes on along the minus strand of OY757016.1, from coordinate 126,367,227 downwards.
CATAAAAAAATCAAACGTATACAGAGATGAAATAAGGATGAAGACTCTACAATCTGAAATGCTTGGCCCGACCACAAAGACATAGCATTAGGCACCAACCGACATTACTTCAAAATGTTTAAGTAAGTCTATAGGCCGGACCCGTCATAGACTCTGCGGCCCGGCCCGCCGGCGTGCAATTAAACAGGGAAGCAAAATTATCAACGGTAATTAGGAAAACTACCATACTTGCAGTCTGTCGTGTAACATTTATATTGTATCCAGTCTTTTTATACTGAAGAATGGTTTTACAAACTTTGGTTCTGAAATCATTGCAAGGATATATTTTCCTGAATTTGTATACTAAATCACCTTAAAGTTTAGGTTCCGACTGGCCTTGTTGCAGAAGAGATTTAAGTCCAACATTGAATTTTGAAACAAAATCGAAATGGCGTCTATATAACTTAGAACATGCTTTGTAATAACCCTGATTAAGAAGCTTAGCAGTAAATACTTTATTACGAGTGTTGAAGTGTGTTATTTGACTAGACATTGTGGCAAGCTGAATTATTTGCGATTTATTAACACCTTAGGATTCCGCACGAAGAAACTACATTTGCTTCAGCGTAGCATGAAACAAGATTTATGTGTTTGAACTTGAGTTTTAAAATAATATAGCGTCAAGTCATGTTCGTTTATATACCGTTGCAAGGTCAATACGATTTGGTTTAGAACCTCCAGTGGGCATCACTGCCGATCGTTTAAAGGAGGTGGGACATGGATGTTTACATGTGAAGTCTGGTTAGTAATGTTTTATTTTCTTTATAGCATTGTAATCACCTAGCCATTTTGCTTTAATTATACATGTGCACTTTTCTGTTATGGGATTAGCTCTTTACCTTGCAGTCCGTTGCTGATTACCGTGTTCTGTGATTTTCGCGCTTCCTGGTCATCTTCGTTTTGTATTTAATAAATGAAATAAGTTGTACTAAAGCGTTTACGTCTTTATTTGACTAGCAATGGCGTCAATGTCTATTTTACTTCATGTTACGGCAATTGAACAGGTCAAAGTCTTGTAAAACGTCTATAAAACATCTCTTGAATCAAATATTTGAAATAGACAATGACTAATGTTATATGTAAAACCTTGCTTTTAGGACAGACAATCTACTTCATCGCTCAGGATTGGCCCAGTCACAACGTGAAGGATGCTTGATGTACACGGGTGTTATTCTTCTATTTAAATTACGGCAAGTCTAGCAAAATGTGAAGATCATAAGCTCTACACTCTTTGCTTATTAACCGTTAATTGCATGCAATGCATAAACTAACAAATCATAAAACTTCTACATACACTGTTTTGTTTCCTCGTTGATATTGGCTGAGGTACAGACCAGACAAATCTCCCGTTAAAGGTCCCGTAAAATTCATTTCGATGAAGTATTTTTCACCGGCTGTAACATCTTTGTCCAAAGAGAATATTTCAAACTGCCGCTCATCATCATGTGTCCTTTCTCCTTCAAAAATGAATAAAATTGTTATTTGTCGCAACTATTTGTAGTGCGCAGGATGCCAACCTTAATACTCATTAAGTCATACAACAATAACATCTGAAAACAGCTATACAAAAAACTTGAACTCGCTAAATGTAATATGTTTCAGCCGACACATGAGTAAAGGCTCGATGCATTCTCTAATTTACGCTCTCAAAATGCGCATGCCAAGCCAAATGAATGGACAATATACATGTTCTTTTTCATGAAGCTACCTAAAGGTCTCTTCTTTGTGTCATAGAGCAGCAAAGGCTCTGACGAGACTGTATTAAATATGTTCTATAAAAGGGTTATCCTTTGGAAGCAAAAAATACACCACAGAACTGGAAAATATGAAGTGTACATGTTTTCTGGACCAGACTAGCTAGTTTCGGCCAATTAGGCCTCATCAGTGACCCCCAAATATTTTCAAAATTCCACAATGGAACCAATGATCCCAAAGGAAAAGAACATATAAACTACACTATGATGTAGGGCAGGGAGACTTTTTGCGGCCGCCACCCAGACTTTTATCATATTGTAGTTTATATTTTCTTGTCCTTTGGGATCATTTGTTCCCTTGAGGAATTTTGAAAACATTTTGGATCACTGATGATGCCTAATTAGCCGAAACAAGCTAGTCTTGCAATTCCTGGTCATTGACTTCACTTCCATTTACGTCACTACACTTGGTGATAAGGGAATGTAAGGCATCGGTAAAATGTCTCCATGGCCTTATCCATAGGTTAGTGTCTTTTGAGATCGTTGTTTCCAATGTAGAATTTAGAAAATGCTTGAAGATCACTGTTGGGGCCAAAATGATCGAAACTAGCTAGTCTGGCCCAGAAAAGTGTACACTCCATACGTTTTAGTTCTTGTTCGAAGGATTACCCTTTCATAGAACATATTTTGCCAGTCGCCTCTGCGATGCTAGCCCTTTACTAATGAGCTGTCGCATTTAAGGGGAATGGGAACACCTGGCAGATTTTTCAAAGTAGTACACTTTCGAGACTTCCTGTTCCCTTCTCTATAAGCCCTGTCCCATTGAAAAAGGGGTCCACTCTTAAACAAAAGTATTTGCTCCTCAGGAGACAAAAATACTTTTGCAGAAGGTACCTCCCCTGAAGGTTTGCCCATTACCCTTAAATGTCTTTCTTCATCAAACGAAAATGTGTCTTAGGGTATGTGCGTCCAATAATATAATGTTATGAATCAAGTAATTTCGTATTGGCCCGGTTACAGGTGTCTGCTGAGGTTCAATACAGCAGACCAAGGAGCTGTAACAGAGCCAAAACGAAATGACTTGGTTACTGCTGATTTTATTAACTTCTTTAAAGAGTGGTGTTGGCCCTGTTGTTTCGTATTGGCCCTCCATTTCTCGTATTGGCTCTCTTTTCCTGCATTGGTCCTCTTTTTCCGTATTGACCCAGTTTATCATTTGTATAGTGCATGCAGTTACTTAAATACTATACTACTGTGGTTGATTAATAATGATTTATATTTGGTTGCGCACATTCTCTCTTATCCGATATTGACAAAAAAATCAGTTTAAGCTTTCCAGAAGCTTAAAGCAGATATGTCCATTTTTAATAAAATTTCGTAAGAATTCAAAACCCTCCCAGGTGGCAAAGGTGTTCGTTCTTCGACGACTAAACGTACATTAAACGTACCGGTGTACACTGGCCCCCCTGTTACTCCATCTTCTCTTCCGAACTTAATAGTACTTTCGTCTATTGTCAGTTTGTTTGTATGAAGAGTGACGTTGCTCCCAACTTCCTCTGCATCCATATGGATCTTCACATGCCCATCAAATGTGAAGGTCGATGGATCACCACTGTACATGTTAGGTTGGAGGGTAAGATCATACGTTGTTGGAATCAGATGAAGAGGTAATCGGACATCTGTAACTCTTTCGTTGCTCTTTGGTTCAGAAACTTCCTTCAACCAGTTAGAAATCGTTTCCTTGTTTCGTGCCATCCATTTGACATTTATTCCTGTCTTTTCTATAGCTTGTTGAAATGCTCTTGCTCCAGTTCCCATATAAGGGTTCTTTTCAAGAAAATCTTTCAGCTGGAATAAAATTATGACATCATGCTATGAAATGTGTTTACATATAGTTTGCTATCAAAGAGAATATTTCCATGAGTTATGGATGAAAAGATGACCATAATTCCAATTATTTTAACGCAAATTAATATCAATGGTTAGAATAAATCCAATGTATTTTTTTTTTTTTTCAAAAAGTTTTATTGGTTTACGCACAAGTAAACTCAGTAAAAAAACATCTACACGATAAAGGAGTCTGCTCTTAGTCACGAGCCTCGAGTTCGATTCCGGCTAGGGGTGTCTACATTTTTTCTGCATCTATTACATTTCGAACTCATCATAAATTAAGCAAGTATGCATTAGAACTCCTTGAATATCACATCATATGATTCGCGGACTCCGAGAAATTCGAGGAAAGATTCAATGTGCAAGCGGCGTGTGTGTGAATTCGGGTTTTACGTCGCTTTCAACAATTTTTCAATCATATCACGACGGTGTCTGGTTGCGAGAGGGAGCTCAATACTCAATTTTTTAGTGCTGCCTCACTGAAGTATCATGTCACAGACACATTACATGGTACCACACCCAGTCACATTATCCTGACACTGGGTCGACCAGTCCTAGCTCTACCCCGTAAATCTGAGTGCCAAGCGAGGAGCAGCTAGTACCATTCTTAACGACTTTGGTATGTCGCGGGCCGGGATCGAACCCGTGACCTCCCGTTCCCCGGAGGGGACCCTCTACCAACTGAGCTATCGGGGCCGGTCACTGTGGTAGCTACAAGTGTCAGAGGGTATAGGTATATTGCATCCTCCACTGTCTTGTGATGCAAACCGGCATTTGTAGTTATATAGCAGTGGGTTTGGATATAATTCCGACGACCCAGGTTCAATCGCCGTCCTAGTCGTCTCATTAGTTATCTCACGTTACTAATGTAAGTTCTAAATACAGCAAGTATATTGCAAGGCAGAGGTGATGAAAACAAGAGGATCATGATGGTCCTATATCGCTAAACATATTCAGGAAGTTCCAACCTTTACTGAAAGATTTATGCTAATGACAATGTCAAAAACAGGCATTTTCAGCATTCAATGGAGGCATAACTCTACGAGAGGTAGATAGACGTCACCAGTTTTCAAACCCATCTGATATTTCATTCCTAATCTACTTATATGCTAGTTTCAGGAAGATTCCATTAAAACGAAAGGGCTTATGGTGATAAAAGGTACAAAATAGGCATTTTCAGCAAACAAGGAGGCTTAACTCTATGTGTAATGTGCCAACAGTGTTAGTTTGCAAACTCGTTCAAGCTTTTATCCCTAACTTACTTATATGGAAGTTCAACAAAGATCCGTTCAAAACTTAGGGACGTATGATGATGACACTGTCAAAAATTGGCTTATTCAGAAATTAAAGGGACATTACTCTATCATTACTCTATAATAGGCCGACCTCATCAGTTTTGAAGTCATCCGAGCTTTTATACCTGACTTACTTGTTCGTAATTTTCAAGAAGATCCGATCAAAACTGAAGTGGCTACGGCGATGACAAGTTTTTTTCTGCAATGAAAGGGACGTAACTCTATGAAAAATAGGCTGACCCCAACAGTTTTCAAACTCTCCCGAGCTTTTATCCCTGACATACTGTCATGAAAATTTCAAGAAGATCCGATAAAAGCGGTTACGGTGATGACTATGTCAAACGTAATCATGTTTTCCAATCAAGGCAGACGTAACACTTTGATAAATACGCTTACCTCACTGGTTTTTGAACTCGTTTGGGCTCACATCCCTTACTTATATGTAAATCTCAAGTAGATCCGATAAAAACTGAAGGGACTACGGTGATGACAGAGTCAAAACTAGGCATTTTCTGCCATCAAGGGAATGTAACTATGATAAATAAGCCAACCTCACCAGTAATCGATCTCACCCGAGCTCTTATCGCTGACTTAATTGTTTGTATGTTTCAAGATGATCTGATCAAAACTGAAGGGGCAGCGATGATGACAAGGTCGAAAATAAGCATTTTCAGCAAAGTAGGGGATACAACTCCGTGATTAATATACTGACATCGCCAGTTTTCAAACTCATCCAAGCTTTTATCTCTGACTTACTTACAAAGTTGTGAACGGACGGACGCCGGACGGACGACCCACTATACTATAAGCTCCCCTGGAACCTTCGGCCCAGGTGAGCTAAAAAGGCAAAAAAACAAACATAGTACCTGGCTCAGTTGGAACTCTGTATTAAAAGACTTTGTGATGCCCGAGATAAGCTTAGTAAAGGCTAGTAGACCATTACCATATCTGAATTTATAAAACTGATGTATTCATGACATGAAATATGATACACTGTATGGACAGATGAGGAATCGAACGACTAACTTATAAATACAATACAATCTAGTTTTGTTTAGTTTAAAGCTTAAGATCTCTGACGTTAAACATCAAAATGACTACCTAAGAGAGGCAGTCCGACCAGGGTCCATGCTGTTTTCCTGTATGCAAAAATGTTTTTTGAAAAGTTTGTTTGTTAGAAGATGCAGAATACGAAATACAAATTAACAAACAGCATTTTCAGATCTAGTTTTCCATGATATATATACACTAATCCGCAAAGGGGATCGTAGCTAAACAATGAGTCGTAACAGCAATGCTGAAAACAAATACACCATTTCACTCTTCAAGATTTTGCGGGATCGAATACTTTAAACTAAAAAAGAAGGTTGTGACACTTAAATGCCAAAACATGTCTCTTTTAAGAAGTCCTTAATGCAACATAAGCTACTTCAAGTTTGTGATCGTTTTCATCCTTTTAGTCTTTTAAGATGGTCTTAAAAATGTTGCATAAATGTTCTGTCATGCTTAATCCTTCAGTCGTTAATAGAAGAAATAAAAGAACGTTGAGTCTTCCATAGTGCAGATTGTATTTTCAGGTCTTTTGGGAACATTGAGTTCATTTAGTATCGTTTTGAAAAAAGAGTTCTGCTTAAGCCGGTGCTAGAGGCCGGTGTTGTACATTTCTGTACTGGTCATGAACAGACTCAATAAAACCGAGTCTGCTATTTTCTTTTATTTGGTGTATTCCTTGCTTCCAAAGGATCTAACTTCAGAACTTATTCCATTGTCCACATTTACCTAACAACATGATGATAAAGGAGAAAAAAGTAAAAAGAAAATGATACGTTACTGGTTGAGGAGATAGTTCCAGTTTGCTCTCACAAAATCCCAAGTAAGAACCTGACCAATAGGGTTTTCAGATATGTATACTAGCACGCTAGTGGCATCCTGCTTGCGTATTTCTGTCGGTGTTATTGCAAGGTTTAGATATCTGCAATGCAAAACATAATTTTTTATAAATATGACTGATTTCTAATACAATATAAAATGTGAATAACACAGGAGCATAATTGAACTGCAGCCAATGACTCTTTGACGAAGATCAATTAGACAAAGCCATACAAACCAATGATACAATATAACCAAAGGATTCCTAGCCATGACCTTTCTGCTCTTGAAAGACCATTTTGAAATATACATATTTACAAAAGTTCCGAGATATGAAATGCTTTTGTTACCGTTGTAATACCACATGTAACGCATTATCTTTTATCTGGGAAGGATTACCCATTTTTCTGTTGAATATCGTCAACTGCTCTGGCTCGCTAACTATTATCATAATCCAGCATTGCTACTGACCGTCGCTACTGACCATCCTAATGCGGTGGTTCTAATGTTTAGTATTTTAAATGTAGCTTTGCAGTAATTTCCGATCGGACTCTTCACGTTGAGTGTGCTTATGGTTGTGTATTATTGTTATTATTATTATTAATAATAATATGTATTTAATTTTCATTTCTTGTGCCTCTTGCACCTTGAATACCTCTTGTGGGAAGAGGACTCTTCCCGTTGAGTGTGCTTATGGTTGTGTATTATTGTTATTATTATTATTAATAATAATATGTATTTAATTTTCATTTCTTGTGCCTCTTGCACCTTGAATACCTCTTGTGGGAAGAGGACTCTTCCCGTTGAGTGTCCTTATGGTTGTGTATTATTGTTATTATTATTATTAATAATAATATGTATTTAATTTTCATTTCTTGTGCCTCTTGCACCTTGAATACCTCTTGTGGGAAGAGGGCGCTGGTTGCTGTGCTATTTGTGATTCGTTTTTACCCTTAATTGTTTTCCTCATTGTTAGTTACTCCCCATCTTGATGGCATTGATAGGCTGTAATCTTTGATTGTGGCATTTCTTGGCCTCATCACGAAAACACGCCTATATAATTTTGATCCCCTTGAACCCAACTTTTATATAGTAAAACTGGGGTTTCCGGGGTATACCCTATTTTTCTTATTTCTGCTCTAAAATATAGATTGTGGGTACTCGTTAGAACCGTCTAACGAGTGCCCACAATCTATATTTTGAGCAGAAATAAGAAAAATATCACAATTTTTAATCATAAAATTTTCATTTTTTTCGGCGATAATGGTGGCAATTTATTTGAAAAGGCGTGTTTGTGTAATGTTCTGTTTCTATATTTTTGCCTTAAACAGCAAAGGGACCACATTGTCATTTTCGCATAGAAAGAATTAAGACGCTACGAATGCATGCATAAAAATTAACTTTATCAAAAGATTTCTGCGATTGTGCACTTTAGCCTTATACTAAACACTTCAAATGCATTCCACAAAAATATGTTCGAACACCATTGTCAACTCTTTGAACATTGAAATCGTCAGAAAATTTTGTGGCATGGATCTTCATCGTTGTTAAGCATAACGTGAAATCGCTATTTGGTGATAAAAAGGTTTTAAAGAAATTTTCCAAATTTATTTATATATATTGAAACATTGGCCGAACGTATATTGCTATTTTTCTTATTCTTAGGGATCAGCTTTCACAGATTCAAATCCTTATCATTAAGTATGGGTGCAAGATTCTTCAACTGCCTGCATTAAAATGTTTATTTGCGCATGCGCAATGACAATTTATATGCAGATTCACTCAAGGCACATAATGCAATTAACTATATAATAAAAATGCACAAATTTCTGTTTCGTGCCGTCTGTAGCTGAAGACCTGTTAAGTGTGCCAAAACTCAACCTTCTGGGGAATAACTATTACCCAGAAACTGACAAATTCATTCGCGGGTTTGTATCGTTTCTTTTGTAACCAGATATGTCGCTAGTTTTATTTATATGATTTAAACCTTCCATTACGAAAACAGGCCTATACAAGTATATTGTAATTTTTGCTGCTGAAAAAAATGACAATTTTCAGATGAAAAATTGTGATATTTTTTCGTATTTCTGCTCAAAAATTGTGGGTAGTCGTTTGAACCGCCTCGAAGAGACGGTTCTAACAAGTATCCATAATTTATATTTTTAGCCGAAATAAGAACAATTAAGGTTTATCCCTTTAAACCCCAGTTTTTCTATAGAAAAAAAAAAAGGTTCATGGGGGGGGGGGGGGGGTTAGAATTACATAGGTATATTCTCGTGATGGTGTTTTATTTTCTGACTTTTCGAGTCAGACATATCAATGGCTTCAGACCACTGATTGTCTTAGTACTAAATACTATTGCAATTCAAATCATTTAACAGTTGTGTGTGCGAGACACTTATCACAACCATTCAAAGAGCGTTAAAATCTTGAGCGTGTTTCTCTTATCATTTCTAGTAATTGTTAAACATAAAAAACTTACCTGTTAAGAATCCAAGTCGATTTCGTGCAGGCTAGTGCTTTCATTAAAATAGCCTTTTCTGAAGCAACCTTGGCACTTTTAAACTGTTTAAAGGCAAAATCCCATTCTTCCGATCCGCCATTTGAAATTGCTGTGCAGTATACTGTATCCTTCAGATCTGGGTCTATGCTGTAATATATTATAAATAAGAAGGAAAACTGCGAACAATAAAGTGCCGATCAACCAACGCATCAGGACGGTATGGTGGACATCTTTGTTTCGCTGCTTGGAAAGTGAATACCTTCAGAAACTCTTTCAAAATAGAAGTAAAAAAAATGATCAGGGATCGAAATAATTAACCCACAGCTATTATCAGAGAAACCAAAGGGAAAGTTTAGTTCAGTTCAGTGTTTGAGTTTTGCGTTTCACCAACAGCTAAGGTCATATGGAGACGGGATCTCGGTTTAAAGACTCATCCGAAAGTCTGGAGAAGCCCGGGATCGTTCCTGCGATCAAAGGTTTAAAAAGCGAGAAGCATAACCACTACACCATGTAGATTATATTTTCTTGTCCTTTGGGATCATTGATTCCATTGTGGAATTTTGAAAATATCTGAGGGTCACTGATGAGGCCTAATTGGCCGAAACTAGCTAGTCTGGCCCAGAAAACATGTACACTCCATATGTTACATTTCAGTGGTGTATTCCTTGCTTCCAAAGGATAACCCTTTTATAGAACATATTTAACTTCACTACAGCTGGTGTGTGGGAATGTGTGGCGGCGGTAAAACGTCTCCCTGCCCTACATCATAGTGTAGATTATATTTTCTTGTTCTTTGGGATCATTGATTCCATTGTGGAATTTTGAAAATATCTGAGGGTTACTGATGAGGCCTAATTGGCCGAAACTAGCTAGTCTGGCCCAGAAAACATGTACACTCCATATGTTTCATTTCTGTGGTGTATTCCTTGCTTCCAAAGGATAACCCTTTTATAGAACATTTCTAGCAAAGGGAAAGAAACACAAACATGAAACAACTAGACACTAATGAAAACATCAATAGCAGAAAGCCAAAAGTCTGCGTGGCTGATGTGCAAGACAAGTTTGTGTCTTACCCGGTCAAACAAAAAGGAAAGTTTTTTTGTGATAGGGCTCAAATAACCAATTGGCCAAAAGCGCCACCTTACCTAAATGAGATGAAAAAATGAAGCACCAATGCGTGTCAAGCTACATAACCTGATAAAGTCTGTAAAATAAAGGTCCCTACAAAATAGAAGAGAATGCAATGATCAGGAATCGATACAATTAACCTACAGCTCCCATCAGAAACGCCAAAGGGGAAAGAAACACAAACATGAAACAACAGACCCTGATGGAAACATCAAGAGCAGAAAGCCAAAAGGACAGTTACTTTCCCACACAATGGCTAACTGGATATCCAAAACAAAATAATAAGCAATTCAAACACTCAAAGACGAACCATAACAAAAATAAACCACGACAGAAGAACCGCCTTGGAACGGTCAGTGAAACGAATTCCACTTGGGGGCTTAAATCGATTTTACGTGGCCACACTCCTCGCCCTTACTTGGCAACAATCCTCGCCCTTATTTTATACAGAGAAAACTGGAGTTTACGGGGGTATATATTTTAGTCTTAAATTCTGTTCCAAGAAACGGGCTTGTGGGTACTCGTTATAACCGCCTCAGGCGGTTCTAACGAGCACATACAACCTATGTTTGCAGTTTTAAAAAAGAAAAAAAATTACGGATTTTTACAAGAAAAGTAGACATTTTGGAGATGTAAAAATGCACTGTGTCGCACGGGTGTGTTATCGTAATGTTATTATCTCCCAGCACGATGTTTTACCTTCACTACTATATTGACGCACATCAAGGACTGCCATACAGATTTTTGTTGTAATAGAAAGTGATTTTATCTTCAAGATGGCAAAGGCTTTCTTTGTGTATGTTCCACGAATGTTATTTATCAGTTACCCACTGTATATATTGCATTGTAACGCATCGACCTGATAAAGATATGCCATCTCAGAACAATTGAGCTTTATAACGTCAACGTGACATTGCACTTTTTTGAATGAGCCGGACTACTGGTAAATGACAAAAAAATGTTATTGTAACTGGAAAAAATGGCAAAACAACCTGAAAAAAAATATCATAGGAAAACATGGTCAGCTGATACTAAATATATCGACCGGCAGAATGCTTTTACGCAGTGAGGACCATCAATAACTGACCGTAAATTGCTAATTTAAGAGTGTACAAGGGGATAAACTGATAAATAGAATACCAGATTCGTGTCTTTTGATATCAAGTTTAGCAGGCTCGGCTTCGAGAACGCATGTAGAATCGCTCGGCAAGCCTCGCGATTCTACAAGCGTTCTCGAAGCCTTGCCTGATAAACTTGATATCAAGGAAACGAATCTGGTATTCTCTATATACATGTATTCTCTATATACATGTTCGCGCTAATGTCTGTCTTGATGATCTCAGAAATGGCACTTTCATAAATTGTAATGAAAAAATGCACTATACAAGGGACTTAAACAATACAAATGCAACAATATGTATTGTGCCCCTTTCCTTATATTCAGCAATCTAATCATTTTGTTCACCTTGTTAGAATTAAGTTTGTTATGGTAAGTATGAAATATGGGCTTTATTCACGCAAACAACTGAACACTACTCAGCTTTTCCTCATAAATGGACGATGATGCTGTGATTCAGTTTGTTCGTTTGAATGTAATTGCAGTGTTATATGGAATTAAAAATGGACTCTTGTATTTTTGCAACTGCCCGAATGTTAATATTACTCAAACAGTCAACCTACCCGTTGTCTGTAGGATTCTCCATCCAGTGCTCAAATAAATGCTTTGACCTTGTTACACAGTCCATAACACCATATGAACACGCCATTTTTACGATTATACTCCTTATATATCTGAAAAAAAAAAACATTAACATGATTAAAATGTTTAAGGGGAATGGATAAACCTTCATGACGGGCAACTACAGTAAAACTTCGATTGCTCGAACATAGCTGGCTTATTAGTCAGTTAACATCACGTGAACAAGTCCGTGAAATGAACACTCCCTTGAACCCTACTTTAAATAGACAAATCTGGGTTTACGGGCGTATACATTATTTTTTCTTATTTCTGCTCCAAGACATAGGTTGTGGGTACTTGATAGGACCGCATCAATGAGGCGGTTCCAACGAGCACACACATCCGTTTGCCGCCTTAATGAGGAGGTTCTATTGAGCACCCACATACCATTTTTGCTGTTTAAATAAGAAAAACATCACGGATTTTCATCAGAAGAGTAGCCATTTTGGAGATGTGAAAAAAATGCACTTTTTCGCACGGGTGTGTTATCGTTATGTTTAAACTCACTCCTTCGTCCCAAGAAAATTCTTTTATAGCTATAGCTACCCAAGTCCACTGTACGAGTATTTATTATAAATTGTCATTTGGGGGTAAATCGGTGGCTTTGTGCTTTGGTCACAACCCCTCCAAGTTAGGCTTAGGGTGTACTCCCGGCATGATTTTTTAGCCATTTTGGCCTGGTCCCCGGCCGGACTCCAGACATGGCCGGCCGGTGGCCGGGGCTCTAAGGCAGCATCGGGGAGGTGCCCGAAGAGTTTTAACTCGAAGTTAAATTCCTCAGGTGCCCCATACATTTTCATAATCGACCACATACCCTTCACACATCATAGTTTAAGTATCGTCCGATATCCGGCCGTTAATCGAGCGGTAATCGGCCGGTGAATGTAGCCTCGGAGGAGTACTTTTTGGGATTGGACATGGGCCGATATCCGGCCTATGTCTGTTTACACAATGGAAAGTTACCCTCCTATGTCCGATCGGCTTGAACCGGTGTGGACCAGATATGTTTTAGACATCGGCCGGTCAGTTAGTTTTGTTTTGTATGATTCGAGGTTTAAAGTCCCCGTCAACACAATATAGGTCGTTTTGGAGAAGTTGCTACCAATGTTGTTGGACTTTTACCCGACACTGAGATGAAAAAGCATCCCAATCCCTGTCGCCCAATGAAACCAATAGGGTATATAAGCATACACGGGCCGACTCCCACCGCTTTGCCCGGACAGGCTTAGATCCTCTAAGCGGGTTACCAGTACTCGTGTTCGGGTCGGTTTCAGCTCTGCGTTGAAGCATTATGCAGCCCATCTATTTCTTCAAACCCCGAAGGGCGGGGGCTGTACATATAAACCCCTGTCAGTCGCCGTGTACAACATCTCACAATCGCCCGACATTCGGCCGGGCCTGGTACAAGCATCGTTTGTTGTCCGTAGGAAACTCGGGCGATATTCGTACGATACCTCTAATCGCCCAGACATCATAGGATATTCTGCCGATAAGTATTAGATGTTCGGTCGGTTTTCACTTTCTCGACTGCCCCCAAACTTTCTCTTTGGAAACAGACGCCGTACGATTACCAGACGGTCTTCGTACGGCCTTCGCACGGTCTCTGGACGGTGCCATTTATGTTAATGATGTGTGACAAATTTTTTGACCGTTGGTGTCCGACGTCGGAAATAAGGCCAAAACCAGCGGTGTACTCCCAATTACCCCCTATCCCCGGATACCGGCCAATCTTTGTGACCATAGCATTACGGTAGGATATTTCGTTTTACGGCGACGCTTCAGCGGAGCCGTAAAACGCAACTTGCGACCGTACAACCGACGATTTACCTTTCCAAATGACAATTTTCTATGCAGTTTTCCCCATTTTAATGCACGCATTTACTTGTTTCTTTTAAAAATGTTCTTTTGCCGAAACCACAAGCACAGTGAGCTACGTAAAACCAAGTACCAGCCAATGAATGCGACGTTACAAGATGACGTCGGGTTTCAGACAGTATATCGCAGAATATATTGTCGCAAAATTTTTTACCTTATCCAAACAGTCGTCACGTTACATACGCATGTGCACTAGAATAACAGATTATCTCAATTGAATCTTGAAAAATATGCCGTGGGAACTCATTTTATTCGCCTCATTTGACTCGCCTCAGATGCCTCTGTAGTGTAGTGGTTATGCTTTTTGCCTTGTAAAACAGGGATAGCAGGATCGATCCCGGGCTTCTCCAGACTTTCGGATGAGTTTTTAAACCGAGGTCCCGTCCCGACCATAGCTGTTGGTGAGACGTAAAACTCAAACACTCAAAAACTTATTCTAATGAGTAAACACAACATACCTTTATTTGAGAAAATTTCGAAAAATATCCTTATAAGCCATACCATTATGACTGCTGATCTGGAACTGTGAATAACCCATGGTGGCCACTATCTTGAATCAAGTTCAGTGGTTCTAAAATTCTTCGATACATTTACTTTCGTCTTTATTTTAAGCTTTTTGTGTTTCTTCAGTCAAATTTGGGTCAATGAAGAAAGAAGTTTCTCTTCTGGGTATTTTGACATGCTCAGTTAAAGAAACTTATAAGGCACGTTAACAGTCACAAAGCCCATCTGATAAACCTTATACCGCACAATGTACTAGGTGTTTTTATTAACTTCAAGGCAATCAGACAGATCAGATTAAATTCTTCAAAAGATTTAATATTTTAATATAAGTGAATACGAAATAAAAGAACCTTTCTGGAATAACAGATAAAATAGAAGTAAAACAAAGATCAGGAATTGATACAATTAACTTACTCCATCCATAAAAGACACCAAAGGGAAAGAAATACAAACATTAAGCGACCAGACCATAATGGAAACCTAAACAAAGGAAGGCCATATGGACAGTTACTTTCCCACAAAATGGCCATATGGCCATCCAAAATAAAAACACACAAGTGATACACACAGTAAGTAACAAACAACAACATAAATAAATCGCCACAAAAGAGCCGCCTTGGAACGGTCAGTGGAAGATTTCCACTGGGGGGCTTAAATCGATTTTACGTGGCCACAATCCTCGCCCTTACTTCCGTCGCGATTTAGACAAATAATTAGTTCAGTCCGCATGAAGGCCTCCTAACTCATCAGTGCAACATCTCCGTGAACACAGAAATCAAAGAACCACAGAGGTGAGACAACGGTGAGGACTCGACAGCAAGAAACCACTGAAATGCTGGAGCAAAAGAAAACCAACAGTTAGACTCCGATGAGCCCGACCAGAGACAGAGCATCAGGCACCAACCAACATTATCTCTTTAATTTTCAATAAGCCTTTACGTTGGAGCCGTCATAGAATCTGAGGCCTGACCCACCGGCGTGCAATTAAAGAGGGAAGCAAAGTTGCCAATCCTGTTTTCTTCAAGATTGCGATATAAAAGAAATATTGAAAACTCCTGACACTTACGTTTCAATATGTGTTGAATTACTGTCATCCATGCCAAAATGTTTGAATGGTTTCATCAATGTCGCTTTTATAAAACTCTAGAAAAAAGATTAGATCATGCAACGATTATAGCAGATAACTATATTCATGAACCGATTAATGACAGTCGTTCTCTGATTTTTGTTATTTCCTTTTTGCATATGCTTTAATTCTACTATGAATAAGTAACGGATGTGCCCGCACCTTGTTGACCGATTTTTATTCAAAAATGATTTGATGACCTTGCATAATTTTCATTTCCTTTTAGCATAGTGTGAAAAACTGTAATTTACTTTTCATGTACTAATCTGGGTGTTGTTTAAAAAAAATGCGTCACTGCCAAGGCTAATAAACAGTTCTCATAATTATGGCAATTGGCAGCTGTGTTAGTTCTTAGAAATATCCCTCAGATATTATTTTGGAATAATTGAATAATATTTAAAGTAACATAAAGTTTATACTGTCATTTTTAACGTGTTAGTCATTTCTTTACAGAGACTGGTCGTATCTTGCCTACAATTTGTGCAATAGAAAAGAATATGAAAATAATTTACTCTGAAGGGAAAAACATACAGAATTAAAAGTTTAACTGAGTATCTGTAAAAGTCATCACCTCGATTGTAAAGACAGAGCCGGTTGCTTCCCAGAGGGCACATGACGTCTAGGCAACGTCGCATCAATGTCGATGCAACGTCATGACGTTGTTTTGACGTTGATACGATGATGTATTCACGTTGTATTCTCGTTGGGTTGGCTTTCCGTTGTGCATATTCATTTAAAGTACTGTTTTGTTTGCTATGCCTGTTGGTGGGTATTGGTAGTCTTTGTTCTGTGACTGTGGCACTTCCTTGTCTCATTCATTTGTGTTTCACGTGCATCACGAAAACACGCCTATATAATATTGACCCCCTTGAACCCACTTTTATATGGTAAAACTGGAGTTTACAGGGGTTAACCTTATTTTTCTTTTTTCTGCTCTAAATTATAAATTGTGGGTACTCGTTAGAACCGCCTCAAGGAGGGGGTTCTAAAGAGTAACCACAATCTATATTTTGAGCAGAAATAAGCAACTGTCAAAATTTTTCATCTTAAAATTTTCATTTTTTCGGCGATAAAGGTTACAATGTATTTGTATATGCCTGTTTTCGTAATGGGTATTGATTGCACGGACGTGATTACACGGTGTATTTTGACTTTTATTGTAGTTGATTGCTTCCCATTTTGGTCCCCGTCCATCGGGGCTTGAAGAAATAGATGGGCTGTATGACGCTTACACGTAGAGCGGAAACTGACCCCACACGAGTATTGGTAAACCACTAAGAGGATCTAAGCCTGCCCAGGTAAGTCGATGCCGATAAGCCCTATTGGTTTCATTGGGCTACAGGGCTTGAGACGTCATTTCATCCCAATGTCGGCTAAAAGCCCCACAAAATTGGAAGCAACGCCTCCAAAATGACCTATTCAGTGTTGACGGGGACGTTAAACCTCAAATCAAACAAACAAATAAATTTGTGCACTACATTATTTCTGTGTTCATTAGATATAACGACTCATTTTATTCATATCACGAGACTGTTTTTTCCCTTAATCAAAAATATGTAATAGCTCAGCTGAGTTAAGACGTCATACTCCAAGACCTGCTTTTATGCGATTTTGCTACAAAATAACTGACACTATCTATATTACCCAAAATCACGAGGCCATATTATTGCATATCTGAAATAATGCCATGCCAAGACATTCCAGAAACACAGAAAACGGAGATCTGTTTTTTAAATTACAACAATTACTACTGACCTCGAACTGTCCGTACATGTCTGATCTACTCAACATTCTATCCAGGTAGCCGAGTTGCCGCATCGCTGCCACCCAAGGCACATATTCTATTTCGTTCTCGAGGTATTCCAATGTACCCAGCGCAATCATCGTTGATAATTGACTTGCTCTAATAAAATACATAGAGTACTGAGCATGCAAGGATATATCCATTACCCAGCCACATTAAACATTAAAGCCTCAATGGAATTTCTAGAGCAGACGGCAAATATGTTTCGTGAAAAGAAGGTTTTACATATCATTTGGATTTTCGATTCACTGGAAGCGTTTATCCTTATTTTCTTTGCAAAAATGAAAGAAAACTGCTTTGGAAAAGCCATACGCCAGTCATGATAGGCGCCTAAAGGGTTATGTTCAGATTTCTTGTATCACATTCAACCATAAAAAGAGTATTAAAAAGATATACGCAAAAAACATGCAGAAACGAACTATTATTATAATAATAAGTAAGAAAAGGTCACTCAGGAAAGGCCAAAATCCAAGGAAGGCAGCCGCCTCAAGTCACCCATAGAAAGTGACACGCAGGCACGCACAAAACAGATGAAACATGCACCAACGGCACAAAGAGACACTGCAAAAGAATGACCGCCTTGGAAGGGTCAGTAGTAAAACTACTTGTGGGCTTCAATTCCAAGGCGGTTCTTCTGTCATGCTTTATTTATGTTATGGGTTATATTTGAGTGTGTGTATCGCTTATATTATTTTGCTTTGGATAGCCAGTTGGCCATTTTGTGGGAAAGTAACTGTCCTTTTTGCTTTCCGCTAGTGATGTTTCCATAAGGGTCTAGTTGTTTCATTTTTGTGTTTCTTTTCCTTGGTTTCTTGGTGGGAGCTGTGGGTTAATTGTATCGATTCTTGATCATTGCCTTCACTTCTTTTTATGAAATTTCAACAAATGATTTGTTCCGTCCGTGTGAAGGCTATCTAACACATAAGTGCTACATGTCCGAGAACATAAAAATTAAACAACTACAGAGACGGAGCAACGTTGAGGACTCGACAGCATAAAATAACTGAAATGTTGGAGCGAAAAAAACAAACAGTTTGACTCCGGTAGGCACCACCAGAGACAGAGCATCAGGCACAGAATTTACCTGAAAATACTTAAGTAAGAGACCCTTGAATCATCGTTCCCTTTATAAATTAAATTAAAAAAAAATGCTAAAACAATGTGCTTATACATGGGAAATCCTGTCAGTATCAGTTTACGAAAGGCTTTCCTCATAGTGAAACAGGGTTCAATTTGACGGTTGTATGATCGTCTTATAACACCTTTTGCCTTTTGGTCTAAGTAGTTTAGGTCGTAGTACCAAAGCGTTAATCCAAAATCGTTAATCCATAGACAAAAGGGCAAAACTCAATGTTCGGATCAACAGACATGGACTCCAGAAGAGTGTAATCAGGCGTCCGCGGATATTAAGCATTACTTGGTAAGCAAGATTCGCCCACCATGCCCATCGACCCGAACGAAGAAAAAGTGTAAATGCCGGGAAGGGTATGTCCGAGATTTTGGAAGTCTTCCTATGGCTTTCCATTGGCGAACATATCAGAAATAATTCTGGAAATGGTCACATTGTACGGATCCACAAGATCATGGTGCCTCCCATAAAACTTCTTTAGTGTTGATGCCAGTTTGGTTTTTTGATACCCCTGGCATAACAACCTGGTAGTGAGCACCTTCCCACGTTCCATAAAGTCCTGATACTTTGAACAGGCTCTAGCATAACGGATTAACTGTGAAACGTAAACTCCATATGCTGGTGCAGACGGGATATAACTGCTCAGGAAGGGAAAGTTAACAATGGGAAAATTGAACTCATCTCGTTTATCGTACAGCCTAGTAGTACGCTTCCCGTTGTCAATATATAGATAACAATCCAAGTATGAGGAGGAGGTTGCAGTCTCTGTTGTTTCCTTAATTTCAAGTTCACGTGGATAGATGAATCCCAAGTACTCTGCAAATTTAGCATTTTTCAGAGACAATAAATCATCTATATATCTGTAGGTGAAATTGAATTGTTGTGCAAGGCGTTTCTTGCCTGCTTTGAGGAGGCCTTGTACAAACTCCGCCTCATACGAGTACAAGAACAAGTCGGCTAGCAACGGTGCACGATTAGTACCCATTGGTATGCCAATTGTTTGTTGAAATAATAGGCCACTGAATTCCACGAAAATATTGTCAATTAGATATTCCAGCATCCTAATGACATCTGCATCAGTGTACTTTTGTGGTGCACCAGAGTGATCTCGATTCATTCTAAAGCATGAATGTTTGCTTTCACTCTTAACTGATATTTGAAAAGCATGCTTTAAAACCAGTATTCGAAATTGTCTTTCAAAAGGTCCTCCTTCTAGTCCCCGGAATGAATGTTTGCTTTCGTTTTTTACTGTCAAGAATGGCGTGCGTGTTAACAGGTATTCGCCCCAATGTCGCAGATCATCAACCATTTGCTGCATGATTCAAGTACAAGCATTGAACTCCAACTGTATAAGACCTGTTTTCATGTTTTTATAACAATGTAACATTAAAAAAATATCCTTTGGAAATACAGCAAAGTCAGACTCGTCTAGCTCAAATGCAGAAGTAAATTTGTATTCCTCCGAAATATAATGAATTAAAGATTGCGTTTAAAATCAAATATATTGCATCTAAAGATATAAGCAGTACTGTAATTTACAGAACAGAAGTGAAGGCAAAGATCTCTTAAACTTACTATACAGTCTTTTTGCACACGAGTAAAATTATATTTCAAAATGAGCTCAATCATCCCAGAGCAAATAAAAAAATAGAACTTGTCTTTAAACAAGATCACTGAAAACACCATAATAAAATCACCGACACTGCATGGGCGAATTTCCTACCCTAAGAATTTCATATCAAGGTAGCTAGTGATAAATGCTATCAAAAACGTCACCGAAACTTCATCAAAAACGGTTTAAATTTCCGTTGCGTTTCTGTGTCAGTGAATGTTACTTCCGTTCGCAATATTAATTGTTTTATTTAAATTTACTTCACCTGATGTAACGAGCCGCTTAGTGGTCGTAGAACGTATCACCCTATTTTAACATTGTATAATGTATATTTTCATTCTTAAGATACCATTGTGCCGATCTATAATCTTTGAAAATAGCGTTTTGTTCATATATACTCTAAACAACCTAACAAACTTCATTATTGTTTATGATGTGTCGAAGTGAAGCCGAAACTCTTTTTTTCTATAGTTTCTTAAGACAACCATTAAGCCATACAGACACATGCTGACACTGGAAACATCACAGCCTAAAGTTGTAGCGCATCGAAGTAAATAGAGAGGTTATCGTTTTTATTTTCAGATACGAATGTATACGTTTCGTAGCAATATACACGAAACCTTCTACGCCCTTAATTAAGGCTCATTGGTCTACATATGTCCATACTTTCTTGTTTGTATTGGTGTCATTGCTAAAATTTTATTTCATGTTATAAATGCCTTAAACTAGGCTTTGGTAGCAACTGTCCACAATGTTTGTGCACTTTTCTCATACTAACGTATTGTAGATAGGTACCTTGCTAAGCTCCAAGCATCATTTATCAGCTGTGCTCTGTTAATAGTATGTATCTTCTGAAAATAGGAAATAATAGAAGTGAAGGCATTGGTCAAAACTGTAACAGTAGTAGTTATTTGTCGTATTTAATTTTTACTTTGAACAAAAAAAAATTATTGACAAGAGGGCACTTGATCAAATTTTAATCGTATAAATAGTCTCACATTTCCGTTTTATATACAGCGTATCCTTCTTTCACAACGTATATACAGGACAGATAACAGACGTAATCTTTGATTTCACTCAGGTTGATAATATTAAATGCTCATTTTTGTTTTCAAACAGATCCATGATTTCTCCTTCCAGAGTCTCATAAATACAATAATTCTTCTAAAATGACTTTATCTTTGGTTGCTGTATAGTTCGTGCTGTATTAATGTTACGCTTGCTCGTTTTCACCTTATGGTCTGATTTTAATTGTGCCACCAGTGCCATCCAGTTATCGTCTTCATAGGTCACTCTGTAAAAGCCGAACTGCTGTATGTTTCCAAGAATCCAGTCTTCATTCTGTATTCCATTATGATCAAGTTCTACAATTTCATAATATAGAGAAAAATCGTAAGCAAGCGTCATAACACTGTCAAAATGAATTCAAAGTGATGGTGTATCAATCAGTTTTTATCTAAATAAAGTTGATATTAATATATGACTGAGATTACTTTTTCCAATGTTCAAAGGGTCATAGCGCCTAAAGTAAGTATACCAGAATACTTCATACGTTTAAATTTTGTGGTGTATTCTTAGCTTCCAAAGGATGTGCCTTTTATGAAACATATTTAACGTCACTATAGCTGCCGTTAAGGGAATGTGTGGCGACCGTAAAAGTCTCCATACCCTTCATCATAGTGTAGTTTGTATTTGCTTGTCTTTTGAGGTTGGAACCTTGAAAATATCTTAGGTTCACTGTTGAGGCCTAATTGGCCGACACTAGCTAGTCTGGACCAGAAAACCGTACACTTCATATTTTTAAGTTCTGTGGTGTACTCTTTGCTTTCAAATGATAACCATTTTATAGAACATATTTAACATCACTTCAGCTGGTGTTAAGGGATTTGTGGCGGCCGTAAAAGTCTCCCGGCCCTTCATCATTTTTTTGTCCATTGGAACCTTGGAACTAGTTAGTGTGGCCTTGACAACTGTACTCTTCAGTCTATTAAGTTCTGTGGTGTATTCTTTGCTGTCAAAGCCAAGCACTTTTATAGAACATGTTTACACGGATCCCCACATGGTGCTTCATGTTCGAGTGAAATACATGTATACTGAAAATATCTCAATTTTTTTTTCATAGCAGATATGCATATTTTACTTTTATTTTCAATGTTCAAAGAATTCTATGGTTCTCATGCTGCTTTACGTTTTAGCAAGGCTTCATGAAAATCTTGGAAAGCGTTTTCAGGTTATTGAAAGGGTACATGTGTATCCCTGGGATAACTTTTTACAATGTTCAAAGCTGGTTACTCTAAAATCAGGTAATTAAGAGTTATGTTTTTTGTGTTATGCATATCATATCATGGTGATGTGCATTTGCATAAATTTTCAAGAAAATATCTCAAATAGTTTTCAAGTTACAGAGCGGACACAAATGTGTAACAGAAAACACTTTTTTCAATGTTCAAAGAGCCATGACTCTAGGATTAGGTTAGCCTGAGTTACAGTTCTTGCGTTCTGCACATTGTCTTGTAAAGCTTTACATTTGTGAGAAATTTCGTCAAAATATCTTAAATGGTTTATATTTTACAATTGGTTGAATCTGCTATTTTCAGTACTTTCTATGTTCAAAGGGATCTTACTCAAAAAAATAGGTTAACCAGAGCTGCGGTTCTTGTGTTCTACATATTGCATTCTGGTGCTTTACATCTGTGAGAAATTTCAAATTACAGCGGACGCGAATATATGGTAGTTATTGCTAGGTTTAATGTTCAAAGTACTGTAATTCAAAAAGTATGTAAACCAGAGTTACATAAAAAGATTGGGTACAACATGGATGTTATACGACAGACTGCATGCATGGTAGTTAACCCAATCACGGTTGGCAACTTTGCTTCCCTCTTTAATTGCACGCCGGTGGGTCAGGCCTCAGATTCTATGACGGCTCCAACGTAAAGGCTTATTGAGAATTAGAGAGATCTTATTCAAGGTAATGTTGGTTGGTGCCTGATGCTCTGTCTCTGGTCGGGCCCATCGGAGTCTAACTGTTGGTTTTCTTTTGCTCCAGCATTTCAGTGGTTTCTTGCTGTCGAGTCCTCACCGTTGTCTCACCTCTGTGGTTCTTTGATTTTTTGTGTTCACGGAGATGTTGCACTGATGAGTTAGGAGGCCTTCATGCGGACTGAACAAATTATTTGTCTAAATCGCGACGGAAGTAAGGGCGAGGATTGTGGCCACGTAAAATCGATTTAAGCCCCCCAGTGGAAATCATTCCACTGACCGTTCCAAGGCGGTTCTTCCGTGGCGGTTTATTTATGGTGTTGTTTGTTACTTACTGTGTGTATCACTTGTGTCTTTTTATTTTGGATGGCCATATGGCCATTTTGTTGGAAAGTATCTGTCCTTATGGCCTTCCTTTGTTTAGGTTTCCATTATGGTCTGGTCGCTTAATGTTTGTGTTTCTTTCCCTTTGGTGTCTTTGATGGGTGGAGTAAGTTAATTGTATCGATTCCTGATCTTTGTTTTACTTCTACTTTACAGTTCATATGTTCTGCATGTTGTCTTATGGTATATAATATTTGTATGAAATTTCATGAAAATTTCTCTAATAGTGCCTGAGATAAGTAGATACGGGTACATGGTAGAAATCGCTATGTTAAATGTTCAAAGGCCAATAACTCCAAAATTGTGAAAATCAGATTTACGAATTATATGTTCTGCACGTCATCTTATGGTGTAAAGTTTCGTGAAAATATCCCAAACGGTAATTATAAAGCGTACACGAAATAATGAGGTGCTAACAGACGGACGGACGGGTCGGAGAGACGGTAGACGAACACTCAAAATATCGGAGGGTATAATATAATACACCGGCGTGATTCAACACTGCATCAACACTGCCCTTAGGGCAAACAATTGGCTCACCTGGAAAAGGGTGGCAATTTCTTACCAAATTTCAAGTACGTCAAACTGCATTTTGCTTCAGCAGAAGAAGTTCGAAATGATATATCAAAGTAGAAGTGATGGCAAATACCAGGAATCGATACAATTAACCCACACCTCCCAGAGACACCAAAGTGAAAGAAACACAAACATGAAACAACTAGACCCTAATTGAAACACCAATAGCGGAAAGCCAAAAGGACAGTTACTTTCCAACAAAATGGCCAATTGGCTATCCAAAACAAAATAATATAGGCGATACACACACTCAAAGACAAGCCATAACAAAAATTAACAGCGACAGAAGAACCGCCTTGGAACGGTTAGTGAAACGAATTCCACTGAAGGGCTTAAATCGATTTTACGAGGCCATAATCCTCGCCCTTACTTCCGTCGCGATTTAGACAAATACTTTGTTCAGTCCGCATAAAGGCCTCCTCACTCATCAGTGCAACATCACCGTGAGCAAAAATATCAAACAACCACAGAGAAGAAACAATGGTGAGGACTCGACAGCAAGAAACCACTGACATGCAGGAGCAGTCGGAAACCAACAGTAAGGCTCCAATGGGCCCGACCAGAGTCAGAACATCAGGCACCAACCAACATTACATAGAATTAGATTCTCTCTAATTCTAAGTATGCCTTTACGCTGGAACCGTCATATAATCTGAGGCCTGATCCACCGGCGTGCAATTATAGAGGGAAGCAAAGTTGTCAACCCTGATTGAGTTAACAACCATGCATGCAGTCTGTCGTAAGACATTTATGTTGTATCCAATCTTTTTTATATCGAACAATGATTTTACGAAATTGGGTGCTAAAGTCATTGCAATTATATATTTTTTCTGAATTTATATCCTAAGTCACCATAAAAATCGGGTTCCGATAGACGTTGTTGCAGAAGAGATTTGAGTCCAACACTGAATTTTGAAATTAAATTGGAATGAGGTCTTTAAAATTTTGAAAAGTCTTTGCGTAGTTTATGATACCGATAACCCTGATTAAGAAGTGAAGATGGTGGTCCTGACAGACACCTTGGATTTTCGCATACGATTTTATCTATTTAGGATCTTTAAGTTGCTCTGGTATCAAATTTTGTGTCAACTGGCCTTTTGGTTCAGCAGCAGAATTTCAAACAGATTTTCAAAATTTCATTAAATCTAAACAATTTAAAGTACTTGTAGACTCAGTGGTGGACATCTTTGATTTTTAATTTGAAATGCTATGGCTATGATCTACAAGTCGCTCTGATTGTTTCTACCAAGTTTTAGTATTCCATAAGTGAAGGCAATAACGTAAGGGAGGAAGTCCAAATAGCTTTTTAAGATGGCAGCCATCTTTGATGTCAGTTCAGAATAATTTAAGCTATTTCTATCCACAAGTCACCAAACACTTGCCACGATTTTCCAGACAATTGGGCTTTCATTCAGGAGAACGTCAACATATATTTCCAAGATGGTCACCATTTTGTAATTCAGATTGCGAATATTTCAGCTTAAAGGTTTGAGCTAAAAGTTACAACGATACTCCCTGCCAAGTTCTCAGTCAATTGGCCTTTGGGTTCTGGAGAAGAAGACCAAAGTAGTGCCAGACATCTGGTATTTTTGATCGCACTAAATTTAGCTATTTTATCATATAGATACCCCAAACCAAGTTTCAAGTCAGTTGGCCGTTTGATTCATGATACGAAGTTCAAAATATATTTTCAAGATACGTAGCTGCCATAGCAGCCAACTTTGATTTCAGCTTACAAGAAACTATCTAGTCCGGCCAAAAAAATCCACAGTTTTAGTTCTGTGCTGTAGCCCTTGCATCCAAATGATTATCTCTGGGTACTTCCTTCTAAGTTTCAAGTCAACTGGCCTTTCGGTAAAGAATAGAAGAATTTTGAAAGAGATTTTCGGATCTGGATGATTTTAACTACTTTGACTCTCAAGTCATCCTGATGACACAAAGAAAGTTTCGATTCAATTGGCCTTTCTGTTAAGGAGGATAAATAAAAATAGATTAATTACGATAACACACCGTGAGACATAGTGCATTTTTCACATCTCCAAAATGACTACTTTTCTGATGAAAATCTGTGATATTTTTGTAATTTTGGCTTCAAACATAGGTTGTGGGTGCTCGTTAGAATCGCCTCATTGAGGCGGTTCTAACGAGTACCCACAACCTATGTATTTGAGAAGAAATAAGGAAAACAATGTATACCCCCATAAACCCCAGTTTTCTCTATATATAATGGTGTGTAAGGGGGTGTTCATTTCACGGACGCGTTCACGTGATATTTAAGATGGCTGCCGTAGGGGCCATCCTCGGTTTTCGATCGGCAAGATTTTTAAGATTTTGTAATCTATAAATCTATAAATCACCTGATGCTTCCTACCAAGTTTCAAGTCAATTGGCCTTTCGGTTCTGGAGAAGAAGTTCGAAATAGATTTTCAAGATGACGAGTGTTACGGACTTGGGGTCTAACTGTTGGTTTCCTTTTGCTCCAGCATTTCAGTGGTTTCTTGCTGTCAAGTCCTCACGGTTGTTTCATCTCTGTGGTTGTTTGATTATTTGTGTTCACGGAGATGTTGCACTGATTAGTTAGGAGGCCTTCGTGCGGACTGAACAAATTATTTGTCTAAATCGCGACGGAAGTAAGGGCGAGAATTGTTGCCACGTAAAATCGATTTAAGCCCCCCCCCCCACCCAGTGGAATATGTTTCCGCGGACCGTTCCAAGGGGGTTCTTCTGTCGCGGTTTATTTTTGTTATGGTTTGTCTTTGGGTGTTTGTGTCGCTTGTGTTATTTTATTTGGATAGCCTATTGGCCATTTTTGTGGGAAAGTAACTGTCCTTTTGGCTTTCCGCTGTTTGTGTTTCCATTAGGGTCTGTTGTTACATGTTTGTGTGTCTTTCCCTATGGTGTCTCTGATGGGAGCTGTGGGTTGATTGTATCGATTCCTGATCATTGCCTCCACCTCTATTATGGATTTCGGATCGGCATGATTTAAGCTATATTCGATCGACAAGTCATCCTGATGCTCAAAACCAAGTTTCGAGTCATGAAGAGAAGTTAAAAACAGATTTAAAAGGTGGCTGCCTTGGTGGCCATCGTAGATTTCAGACTGCAAGATTTCAGGTATTTTTGATCTTCAAGCCACCGCAATACATCCAACCAAGTTTCAATTTAATTGGCCTTTTTGCTCAGCAGAAGAAGAAGTTCAAAATATATTTTCGGAAAGTCCACCATGGCTGCCATCTTGGATTTCTGATAGAAATGACTTTATATATTTTTGATCTTCCAGTCATCCCAATACTTCCTACTAAGTTTCAAGTCAATTGGCCTTTCGGTTCAGTTGAAGAAGTTAGAAAGAGATTTTCAAGAAGGCTGCCATTCGGCCATCTTTCATTTTGGATCGAAATGATTTTAGGTATTTTCATCACTCCCATGCTTTCAAGCTAACTTCAAGTCAGTTGTCCTCTGTATTCAGGGAAAGCAGTTCAAAATGGATTTACCAGAGGGCCGCCTTGACGGCCATCTTGGATTTCGGATCGAAATGATTCTAGCTATTTTTGATCCAATAGTCACCCTGACACCCCCGACCCATTTTCGAGTTAATAGGATCCATAGTTTGGGAGATGTTTAAAATGTGAAAAGTTAACGGACTGATGGACGGAAGACGAAAAAGAAGGGATGTCATAAGTTGATCTGGAGAAAAGCCCCAGGTGCGCTTTAGCTACTCGTATTTATTGGTAGCTTATTTTTCAGGTAAAACTATTAATATCAATTTCTGCACTTGTGCTTTTAATACAAAAACAGAACCTTACCAATAGATTCCTCGCTAAACCAATGTATGACCGTTTCATTCCCATTAAAATTCGGGTGTTTGCTTGAAGTGAAGGTAAATGGAATTTTCCATTTGTATCTGAAAATATACATATATATGAAGGATCGCTATAAATAAAAATACCTACCATCTGAAATAATTCGTAATTCAAAGTGATTCTCTTTTGAAGGAAATGAAAGTAAATACACATACAGCAGACAGTATGCCAAGAAAAATAGAACTGAAGGCAATGATCAGGAATCTATACTATTAACCCACAGCTCCAATCAGAGACACCAAAGGGAAACCAACATAAGCACGAAACAACCAACTCCGCATACAGCATGGTATGCTTTGAAGCTACATAAAAGCATATATATACTTTGATAAATAAGATAAAGTTCAGATGCACAACAAATTTTCATTTTTGGGTAACCGGTTTCATGACATTAGCCAATTTTCAAAGCCTTTATTGAATTGCATTGATGTCCATATAATGGCTTCTTGTTACAAAGGACCAATATTTTAATTTGCATTTTTTGTTTTGTTGAATCAGTTCTGATCGTATTGAGTTGGTAATATGAGAAATGCAGGCAATTCTAACATCACGCAATAGTATATTAAGAATAAATAATTACATGTATTAAAATGGAGTGCAAAAATGATTTGCTCCTTTAATAACAGCCTTCGCAAAAATGTGCTTACTTTAAATAAACTGGACAGTATTAATAACACAACACTCATTTTCGTTTCACCTCAATCGAAAATGAACAAGGAGTTTTTTTTTATTTTATTTTTTGTAAAAATATAAAAAAAACACCAAACACAAATGACCCACAAAGGGTTAATTGTGATAGTAGTATTACCATAGGCCAGCCTCGGTAGCTCCGTCGGATGCGCGTCCGAACGGTGACGTAGAGGACGCGGATTCGATACCTGCAGGGATCGGCAACATTTTTTCGTTGACATTCTCTCCCCTCCGCTGATTTAAGAAGGGCAGTTGTCAGTTTCTGGCGAAATAATGTGCCCTGTACCGTTAACCGCTTACACATAAGCCTGCCAAGGAAAAGTGTGGATATGTAAACGGATCGGCTAGATGTGACCCAAAGAGTGATTAATGGGCCTTTTAACCTTCAAAACAAACACACAAACTACTATTACTACCACATAATTAATATCAAGAAATGGCACATACCCATACGGACTTGTAAACTTTTTTCGATCCGTTGCATCTGGGGCACTGAGAAAACGGCTCTGACGTAACATAATTTTGTCATTTCTAGTGGCTACCCTGACAACAGGGTAGTTCATCTGAAGTAACCAGGTATCCATTACTTCCTTGACAGCTATCTTTTTCCCATCAACAGAAGATTGCTACAATACAAAAATAAAATGAGTAAAGCTCATTATGGTCTAGGCATAGATATAGCGTTTTTGTTTTTATTTGTGTGTGTGTGTGTGTGTGTTTGTTTGTTTGTTTTTTTTGTTTCTGCGTTTTTCACTGTGTCCTCGTGTTTGTATAAAACGGACAGCTCACTTTTGCATACATATTGTGGCTTTACGTTGCAGCTTCGAAATTGGAATCTCGTGCACTTTCTTATTTGTTTTTTTTTTTAAACTTTGTCCTGCTGAATATTCAAATATGCCACAACCACTACTGATTATCAACCAATCAGATTACTTGATGCAAATTATTGCAGCAAATTCACAATTTGAATGACAAACAATGTAGATCCTGATCAGATGGGTTCTTCAGAAGTCATCTGATCTGCATCTACATTGTTCGAAAGGTAAAGGAATATCCAGGCTCAGCAGGACAAGGGTTAAAAGGTTCTTGTGATGTCTGTTACTCGAACTGTTCTACGTTATGTGTTTGCCTTCGAGCCAAAAAAAAACATTACGATAACACACCTGTTTCCTTTACTGCTGAAAATCTGTGATATTTTTTTTTGTCATTTTCACTCCAAACATAGGTTGTAGGGGCTCATTGATGCGGTTCTAATGAATACCCACAACCTATGTTTTCGAGCAAAAATAACAAAAAATAATGAATTCTTCACCCACAACCTTTGTCTTGGAGCAAAAATAACAAAAATAATGAATACCCCTGTAAACCGCAGTTTCCTCTATATTAAGTTGGGTTTGTTTGGTTGCTCATTACATGGACTTGTTAATATCCTGTATCTCAATTCTTTTGTTGAGCTGAGACGGCTCTTCGGTTGTGGCATTGCTTGAAGAGCGTTTTCTTACTACATTCAGTAACATTCAAAGTACTTAATTTAGAGACGGCTCTTCGGTTGTGGCATTGCTTGAAGAGCGTTTTCTTACTACATTCAGTAACATTCAAAGTACTTAATTTAGAGACGGCTCTTCGATTGTGGCATTGCTTGAAGAGCGTTTTCTTACTACATTCAGTAACATTCAAAGTACTTAATTTAGAGACGGCTCTTCGATTGTCGCATTGCTTGCAGAGCGTTTTCTTACTACATTCAGTAACATTCAAAGTACTTAATGTATCAAAAATGAGTGTTTAAGACAAGAATTCGAAGGTCTGAATAGATAAAAATTCGATATGTTTTAGACAAATTATAAGTGGAGGCAATGATCAGGAATCGATACAATCAACCCACAGCTCCCATCAGAGACACCAAAGGGAAAGACACACAAACATGAAACAACAGACCCTTATGGAAACACCAACAGCGGAAAGCCAAAAGGACAGTTACTTTTCCACAAAATGGCCAATAGGCTATCCAAAATAAAATAACACAAGCGACACAAACACGCAAAGACAAACCATAACAAAAATAAACCGCGAAAGAAGAACCAAGACAGAAATTTCTGTCATTAGCCGATTTTTCAAGGCATTTATTCGAGTCCCCGCCCATAGGGGCTTGAAGAAATATATGGGCTGCATGATGCTTCCACGCAGAGCTGAATCCGGCCCGCACACTAGTACTGGTAACCCGCTTAGAGGATCTAAGCCTGTCCAGGAACCGCGGTGCGTGGCGGACCGTCCATGCTAATAAACCCTATTGGTTTCGTTTGGCGACAGGGCTTGAGATGTCATTTCATCTCAATGTCGGGTAAAAGTCCCACAAAATTGGAAGCAACGTCTCCAAAATGATCTTTACAGTGTTGACGGGGACGTTAAACCTCAAGTCAACCAACCAAAATCAAGGCATTTATTCAACATATTTATATGTTAATATTCTTTTGGAATTATAAATATGTATGTACTTACATCAGACAATGCTTGCCACAGGTCATCATGAAAAGCATTTTGGTACTGCCGTCTTTGTAGATACAGCTATAATGTTTGAAAACATAAAATAATAATGTTTGAAAACATAAAAAAAAAAACTTAGTAATCACTAGACAAAACGGATTTCTTACAAACGCATGGTTATTTAGACCGTTTGAAGCGGAAGCAAGATCTTGAGACAAGTAGAATGAAAGTTGAAACATATCCAAACCTTGGACCGAGACGAAACTTGAAAAGCTTGATTTTTGATTTTCATTCTCGTGTACATGTGTGTGTGTCTGGCTGGTGTTTTGCTTTTCAGGAAATCAGCAATCACTCCAATAACCATAGTTTTGTTTGCTTTATTAGTCTCCTTATTCCAGATTTAATAAATGTAATAATAACAAGAAAATAACGGATTTTACTGGCAGTGCGTGAGCATTTTATGCTGGTTCATGAGTACGAAATTGTACCTACACTCTCAAACAGACTTCCTTAGCAATGTCCAATATTCACCTGAATGCCCTTTTTAAATGTTTCTTCTCCGAGCACAAACTGTATCATTCTTAAGACAGATCCACCCTGCAAATAAATAAGTCTTTAGATACTTCATTTATGTAAGAGATATATACAATAAA
This sequence comes from Lucinisca nassula, assembly GCA_963580285.1. NCBI lineage: Eukaryota > Metazoa > Mollusca > Bivalvia > Lucinida > Lucinidae > Lucinisca > Lucinisca nassula. Next base: position 126,335,395 of record OY757016.1, on the reverse strand, counting down.
TTGAACACAGTAAGAAGTCTCAGACCTTAGATTATATTGATAGATTGTGATATATGGTGCTTCCACGCAGAGCTGAAACTGACCACACATGAGTACCGGTAAACCGCTTAGAAGGACTAAAATGGAAGTAAAGGCAATGATCAGGAATCAATTCAATTAACCCACAGCTCCCACAAGAAACGCCAAAGGGAAAGAAACATAAACATGAATTACTAGACCCTAATGGAAACATCAATAGCGGAAAGCCAAAAGAACAGTTACTTTCCCACAATATGACAACTGGCTATCCAAAACAAAAAGATATAAACGATGCACACACTCAAAGTCAAACCATATCAAAAATAAACTGCGACAGAAACATCGTCTTAGAGCGGTCAGTTAAAGAATTTCACTGGGTGGCTTAAATTGTACGCGGCCGCAATCCTCGCCCTTACTTCCGTGCGGGTTTAGACAAAATACAGCACCAAACAACTGAAATAATAAACCAACAGACGGACTCCGGTTGGCCCTCTCTGAACAAGGCATATCGGCTATACAAAACTTTAAAAAACAAGCCACATACACCACACATGCAGGCGAAGTATAAGAAAAATAATCAACAGCAGAAGAACCGCCTTGGAACGGTCAGTGAAAACGATTTTTCAATTGGGGCTTAATTCGATCTTACGTGGCCGCAATCCTCGCCTAAGCCTGCCAAGGCAAAGTGGTGCGACTCAGACTGTCCAATGCATATACACCTATTAGTTTCATTGGTGGCAGGGCTTGAGATGTCATTTCATCTCAATGTCGGGTAAACGTGTCAAACAATTGGAAGTAACCCCTCTAAAATAACCTAAATAGTGTTGTCGGGGACGTTAAACTTCAATTAAAACAAAAAATCCAGCTCTTTATTATACAACAAGCCTTGTATGATAATTGGTGATAAAACAATATTGGTGTAATACTTTAACTGCAACTCCCAGTTTAATGATTGAGAATTTCGCAACTAAGTCCACGCTTTCTTTTTTTCTAAGCATTAGATTTCACATAATAATAGCTGATATTCATAGCAAAACGCAATATTTATGAGTAAAAACCAACTCATGATTTAAGTGGCTAGATAAAATTCGTTAACAAAGTGGTGAAATGAACATTTTTGTAAGAAAAGCGAAGTTTAAAATGGTGTACACTATTTACAGTCTGTGTTTGGAACAGAAAAATGCCATATATTTTCGTCAAATAAATGAGCTAGCGCACGACAAAAGCTAAATACAGAAGTTCGACCTTCAAATGCCCGGACCAGTCTGCAAATTTACTCAATAAGACAAGAGATGCCGTGTATCTCTCTTTGAAAAGACCGCAGCCTATAGAAGTATACGCGTTCAGCGAAGGCTCTGATCAGACTGCGCAAATGCGCAAGCAGATTTGAGTCTTCGATGGTCGCACAAGTTTTTACGTAGGTTTTCTTGTGCGCTAGCTCAAATATAATTTTCGTTCCCGTACCATTAAGCTTCATGAAGACATTGATTTCAGGGTAACTGTTAATGTAACAAAAGGAACTGCCACTACACATCATTTACAAATGCATGCAATTCACATTTATGTGAATGGAGGCAAATTAAAAAGAGAAACGATCAAGAACTGTTACAATCAGATTCCAAATTCTTCCCACAATATCACTAGGGAAAGAAGTCGAAACATGGAGTTACCACAGTAAACAAAACTGACAACAGGTATACCGAGTCAGCAGCTCTTTCCCAAACAGGTGGTGACTCAGAATATCCAAACCTAACTAAAAGGAGCAATATACATAATTGAGGAAAGAATCAGAATCACCAACATTAAACATTAAAACTGGAAGGACAAACGTAACTAATCAAAGCGCCAAAAGGCACTGAAATGACAGATTCTTTGAGAAAATCGTGAAAATCAAGGCCTTTATGAAAATGTTTCAAATTTATACTTTTAACTTTTACCACTCTCTGGGCTAATTCAGCAGACGACGAATTATTGATATTGTTCTTATTTTTCCTAGAAATCATGACTTGACATCTCGTGAAAATTGTTCCCATATGAGACAATTTGCACGAAATGTCGAATCCTGTTTTCTGAAAAAAAAAAAAAAAATAGTTCAAAATGTCGTCTGCTGAAAAATGCCCAGCATGCAGAGCGTTAAAGCGTTAAACCAAGGTTACGGTTATTATGAGAAAATAGTTAGGTCAGTGTGTTTATCAATAGAATATGGACATGACTCAAATGTTAAGCTTGCAAAACAGTATAGACCCAGCTCAAACGCCTCATAACGCGGCGTCTGATAACGGTCTACACTATGTGCTTAAAATACTAGTATTTCAGGGTTATCGGAGTCTAACTGTTGGTTTTCTTTTGCTCCAGCATTTCAGTGGTTTCTTGCTGTCGAGTCCTCGTGGTTGTTTCATCTCTGTGGTTGTTTGATTTTTGTGTTCACGGAGATGTTGCACTGATGAGTTAGGAGGCCTTCATGCGGACTGAACACATTATTTGTCTTAATCGCGACGGAAGTGAGGACGAGGATTGTTGCCATGTAAAATCGATTTAAGCCCCCAAGTGGGGTTCGTTTACGCTGACCGTTCCAAGGCGGTTCTTCTGTCGCGGTTTATTTTTGTTATGGTTTGTCTTTGGGTGTTTGTGTCGCTTATACTATTTTATTTTGGATAGCCTATTGGCCATTTTGTGGGAAAGTGACTGTGTTTTAGGCTTTCCGCTACTGATGTTTCCATTAGGGTCTGTTGTTTCATGTTTGTGTTTCGTTCCCTTCCGTGTCTTGATGGGAGCTGTGGGTTAATTGTGTCGATTCCTGATCATTGCCTCCACTTCTTCTTTAAACGAAACCGTATAAAATTCAAAAATGAGTTCCTTTAAGAGCAATGAAAATATTCATAAGAAAGAAGATGGGTCATACTACGTAGTTACGGCTAAGTCTCAGTTCAGGACTGTCGGCAAATCAACCCTTTGATGTCTCTCTTTATGTCATCTAACTTTTAACGTTACCAGTAGACAACAAAGCAGATGATGATTATTGTGGTTGGTATCCGGTGCAGAAAAAATCAACCGAATCCCTTTGACGGACCTCACCGGAAACTTTCGAACATATATACCCATCAGTGCCAATCGTCCACGTACCGGGACATTCGGCAACATTTAAGGCCCTGATCAAAGACATCAAAATGCGGTATCTTACCGGTGTCTTCACTGTTTGCTTAAGGTACGGAACCTGATTTAAAACTCACAACATACAGAATAAACGTACGACCCCGCCCATTGGGGCTTGAAGAAATAAATGGGTTGCATGATGCTTCCACGCAGAGCTGAATCCGACCGCACACGAGTACAGGTAAACCGCTTAGAGGATCTAAGCCTGCCCAGGTAGAGCGGTGCGAGTCGGACCGTCCATGCTTATAAACCCTATTGGTTTCATTGGGCGGCGGGGTCTGAGATGTCATTTCATCTCAATGTTGGGTAAAAGTACTACAAAATTGGAAGCAAATAAATCATGCTGTGACATTCCCTGCATCAAAGACTATTTAATCCAACCTTAAATCAAGAAATTATTTCATAGTGTCGGCGATGAAACTTAATAATTAATGCGTAACTATACCAAATTTAGTGACACAGAGGCCATTCTGATATTTAATCTTCATCAGTGTGTCTAAACCCCAAAGTTTTGAAACCGGCAAACACAGCACACCCCCCTCCGAGCACACAACGACCGACGTAGCCCATGAGACAGGTCAACTGGAGGCATCAGGCAGGAGAAGCCTACCAGGGAACTTATAGGCGTCCCCCACCGAGCCAACATCAGTAAACATGGCCCACACTCGACGGAAGTCCCGGGCATCAGGAAGGAGATGCCCAAAGTAGCGAGACTTGCAAAATTTATAATATTACAAAAAGTGGCAACCAAATCCGCTAAGATACTTGTCCCGTACCTATACCAAATTTAGAGACACAGAGGCCTTTCTGATATTTAATCTTCATCAGTGTGTCTAAACCTGAAAGTTTTGAAACCGAAACGTATGATGGACATGACCCGGTAAACAATGCTTTTCCGAAGTTTATGATATCGATATCCCTGATGTGCGAGTATTAAAATCAGCGACATGACTTGACACTCTTGCGAAGCAAATAAGCTTCGAAATATAAACACCGTAAGATGGCGAAGGAGACATATCACCATATAAAAATGGGAAGTTAACTGTATTAAAATCAAAAATCGCGCTTGTCTTGAATTTAATTCAAAACTCTTATACGAAAATAACCAGTCTTCAGTTTCCTTTGACCTGAAAGGTCAATTATCACAGTATTGAAATCATTGAGAACTAAAAATAACACTGCTGCAGGTTTTTGATTGATTTGGAGTTTAACGTCCCCGTCAACACTGTAAAGGTCATTTTGGAGACGTTGCTTCCAATTTTGTAGGACTTTTACCCAACAATGAGATGAAATGACATCTCAAGCCCTGCCGCCCAATGAAACAATAGGGTTTATAAGCACGGAAGGGCCGACTCGCACTGCTGCAAATGATATTGCAATTTTAAAACTGAATTATGTCAAAAAGGGAGAACAACAACAAACTGCCTCATTAATATCCATGAAGTATTTTATGACGTCATAGCTGCAATTAAATTATTTAAATATTTTAACAATCAAAATAGCTGGTGTTTCATAATCACCAGAAATTACTTAACCATATGTATATATTAATTATATTGACTTCAACTTTATAAACCATTACCTCTTATTTCAAAACTAAAGTTTATAAGTTAAAATTTAAATAATTTATTTGAACAATCTAAATTTCAGATTACATGTTTGTAAATTAAATGACATGCGGTGGTAGGTTATGCATTTTGATTAACTTAATTAAAGAAATTCTAAATGATTTTTTTTTAGTTTTAAACAGTTTGAAAACATAAATAAACGTCTTAATTCGAAAATGCCGCCCTCGCCCATCGGGGCTTGAAAAAATAGATGGGCTGGATGATTCTTCCATGCAGAGCTGAAACCGACCACACACGAGTACTGGAAAATCGCTTAGAGGACCTAAGCTTGCCCAGGCAAAGCGGAGTGAGTCGGGTCGCCCATGCTTATAAACCCTATTGGTTTCATTGGGCGACGGGGCTTGAGATGTCGTTTCATCTCAATGTCGGGTAAAAATCCCGAAAAATTGGTAGCAACGTCTCCAAAATTACCTATACAGTGATGAAGCGAACGTTAAACCTCAAATCAACAAACAAACAAATAATTCGAAAATAAAATTTATATCCCAAGTTATTAATAAGATTCCCAGCCATCAGTGGCCATTAGAAAAAATATATACAAAATATTATAGAAATTAAGTCAGTTTTAAAGTTGATTTATAAAGCTAAAATCCACTATGATGTCACAAAATACTGCATTATGGTTCTAAATCAACCTAGGGAGGTAACACTTAGAGGAAAATAGATAAATGTCAGATATAAATGAGTATAACTTTAGAAAGAATGGGAATTTTGTCATGCGGTCTTCAGTTAAATGGTCCTCATTATGTTTTCTCTCAGTATACTGATTTCTCTCAGTATACTGATACTAAAAATATGTAAATTTTCGGGAACAATTATCTTTTTTTATAATATATGTATACAAAAGCATAGCTGAGGAGGAATGTTTGACATTCATCACTCAATACATCACGTGAACAAGTCTTAGTAATATACACCCTGGTTATCCCTATACTGTAGAATAAAATCCTGTGTTTACAAGAGTAAAGACCTATAATTTCTCCTGACAAGCGAAAATTTGGGGTGTTCATTGGTGCTGCCTAACTGAGGAGCCTGTATAGAGCACCTGCTATCTTTGTATGGATCACAACTAATGAAAACCGGCCCCGATAGCGCAGTTGGTAGAGTGTCCGCTCGGGGAACGGGAGGTCATGGGCTCGATCCCGGGCCGCGACATTCCAAAGTCGTTAAAAATGGTACTAGCTGTTCCTCGCTTGGCACTCAGATTTACGGGGTACAGCTAGGACTGGTCGACCCAGTGTCAGGCTAATGTGACTGGGTGTGGTATCATGTAATGTGTCTGGGACATGATACTTCAGTGAGGCAGCACTATAACAGTGAATATTCAGCTCCCTGTCACAACCAGACACCGTCGTGATGATTGAAAAATTGTTGAAAGCGACGTTAAAGCCGAATGCACACACACACACACACACACACACACACACACACACACACACACACACAAATAATGAAAACTATCGTTTAATATTCATAGAGATATCACTATGTTGTGTAGGTATTCTATCATAAGGTGATTATTACTTTATAAAAAATCCTTAATATGAAATTTGGCTCTGCCTATTCACGAGCATGGTCTTTGTTATGTCTATTTCAACAATCAAGCAACACTCTGGTCAGGGATTAGCACAAAAATTCTTTGTACAAAATCATTTTTACAAAAACAATAATAAAGTAATTGTGATAAATGTTCTTTTTGCGAACAACAATTAAACAGTTGTTTGTAGAAATGTCGAAAAAAGATAAGAGTTTTTAGAATCGATTCAAGTTTGGTTGCAAACTCATGGGAATCGTAATCGATACAACTTTTTTAATGCTTGGCTTAAATTTTCTAGTCCCCCTCCCACCCTCCTCCGCGACAGTATAATTCTGAATATCATTTCTTTCTCTCTCAAGATATTGAGTAATAAGAAGTCTTTGAGGCCATTAAAGGGCTATAACTCTGCTGAAAATTGATGTAAAAAAACATGAAACAGTCAACTTAGGTACTGGTAAACCGCTTAGGTCTAAGCCTGCCAAGGGAAAAATGGTGCGATTAAGACAGCTCCTTAAATGCTGGAGGTTTCTTTGGGCTTTACTCTGAGAAGGACATTACTTCTTAATGACAGGTAAAAGTCACAAAAAAATCAGAAACAATATCTCAAAATATAACCTAATTAGTGTTGACTGGTACGTAATACCTCAAATGAAACAAGTAAATTGGTTGATTTGAGGTTTAACGTCCCCGTCAACATTATATAGGTCATTTTGGAGACGCTGCTTCCAATTTTGCGGGACTTTTACCCGACATTGCAATGAAATGGCGTCTCAAACCGACTCTTTGCCCAGTACTCATGTGCGGCCATAGATAGATAGATAGATAGATAGATAGATAGATAGATAGATAGATAGATAGATAGATAGATAGATAGATAGATAGATAGATAGATAGATATGCCTAACTCCCGGCCTAACTCCCTGGTTAGACTCAGATCGGATACGAACTTGTAGGGCAATGATTTGGTATGATGCAAAATATGTTCTAGAAAGGGTTATCCTTTGGAAGCGAGGAATACATCATAGAACGGAGCCATATGGAGTGTACGTGTTTTCTGGGCCAGACTAGCTAGTTTCGGCCAATTAGGCCTGATCAGTGACCCTCGGATATTTTCAAAATTCCACGATGGAATCCTGAATCAGGATCAGTTTAGGAAACACCAGTGTGTGTGTGTGTGTGTGTGTGTGTGTGTGTGTGTGTGTGTGTGTGTGTGTGTGTGTGTGTGTGTGTGTGTGTGTGTGTGCCCGATTTTACAAACTAGCCTTTCATTGTCTTCTCTCAAAGTATCAGAGTATGAGCGTACATAGCGTAAAAATGCCAAATGAACTGTCAAACAATTGTTGTTGACTCAGGTCAAGGACGGTAACGCGCAGACGGAAAATAAATAAAATACTGAGTCTCCTTTTTTATCTTAAACGTTTACGCTCATTTAATTTTGATAATCGCTTGAATAATATTGATCAATAATTTAGAACTGGTCACGCTTTTCGAACAAACGCCAGGAAATAATTTTATACGCATTATTTATTAAGAAGAATTTGTTATAGTGCTTGCCATTTGAAAAGATCTTTAAAGATTTACGAAAAAAGAAAAAAAATTCGAACAAGAATTTGACTGTTTCTCACCAGTTTTCAATTCGCGAGATCTCGTATATTTGACACGGATCAGCTGTGAGATACGGGCTGGGCCAAATGGGGAATTTCACGCACGGGTTAACTATAGACGGGCAGGCCAAGCTGCCTGCTGCCGTTGACGCCAACAATGCCTTCGGCAACTTTGTCCATGCCCGTATTAAATCTTACCTTCGCATATGATATTCTATCAAAGATTTCGTTTATTTCATCAGGGTTGTTTACCGGTACATAAATCGGATGTGACGTCACAAGAGCATCGTATTCAAAGACATCATGGACTTCGTTCACCACAAATTGCTCAAACTGAAATTTAAATAGTACCGCATCAAAATTCATTAAGTTCGTTTGTATGCGTCTGCATATGTACCAGCAGTACCCATGCATCTGTGTGCGCCTGTGTGCGTGTTGTGTGTGAGCGTATGTGTATATGTTCGTTCCAAATCAAACATTCTGAAATCACATTAGGATTATATTACAGCCATCCACTGCCAATAACTATTAATACAGAATATTGAAATGAAGGCAAAGATCGTTGCAATTACCTCACAACACCCATCCAAAATACAAAATGAAAGAAACATAAACCAAAATAACCCCACCAAAAGTATAACGTCACAAAATGGCCAACTCTGGCTATCCAAAATAAAAGATATAAGCAATACATACATTTATTAATTGATTATCCTATATTACATAAGGTCAACCAATATTCAAAAATCATAAATCATGTTTTTAATTGCGTCAATTAATAAAATTGTCATTAATCAAGTAATTTCGTATTGGCCCAGTTACAGATCCTCGGTCAGCTGTATTGGCCTCGGCCTTCGGCCTCGTGCCAATACAGCAGACCTTGGACCTGTAACTGGGCCAATACGAAATTATTTGATTAATAACATTATAGTAAAGACGAACTATAACTATAACAATAATAAAATGATAAATCACAACAGAAGAACGGCATTGGAACGGTAAGTACAAAGTTTCATAACATGTGGGTTATATTTTCTACTCCTTTTGGGATCACTGATTCCACTACTTTTGAAAATATCTGGGGGTCACTAATGGGGCCTGATTGGCATTTGTATCGATTGATAAGAGCCGTTACCGTTATCACACATACCAGAGACCGTCTTGAGCACGTAGTTGTCTGTTTACCTCAGTTATGTCTCTTAAACCTGATCGTCTAAATGGTCAGTGTGACAAAACATTACACTATCAAATTTAAATTGCGAGAAAAACTGGAAATTATTGTAGTCAAAATAAATTCAGGTCACAAAATTACTGATACAAAAAGCAGCGCACTCGCCATTCACATATGGTAAAACTCATGTGCATAAACGCATCAAAATAGAAGTGAAGGCAATGATCAGGACTCGATACAATTAATCCACAGCATTTACTGCTACTGACTTCAATACAACAATATTTTACCAACCTGTCCACGAAGGTGTCCACGGATAGTAAGCTTTACTTGGTAAGCAAGCCTCTCCCACCATGCCTATCGGCCTGAACGTAGGAAATGCAGGGAAAAATGTATGAACATGATTTTGGCAATCTTATTATGGCTTCTCATTGACAAAAACATCAGAAATAATTCTGAAATCTGTCACATTGTAGAGATCGACCCTATCATGATGTCTCCCGTAGAATTTTTTAAGTGCTGATACCAGTTTTGTTTTTGATACCCATGGCTCAAGAATCTTGCAGTGGGCACTTTTCAATGCTCCGTGACATCCTAGGATTTTAACAAGCTCTGTAATAACAGATTACCTGAAAGCTTTCAATTGTCATTGAAGAGTATAAATAGGAGACCGCAGTCTCCGTTGTTTTCTTTATTTCAAGTTCACGTGGATAGTCGATTTCAAAAGCCTCTGCAAATTTTGTGTTATCCAGAGACGATACACCATCACTGTATCAGTAGATGAAAGTGAATTGTTGTGCAAGGTTTTTTTTTGCCTGCTTTAAGGAGACTTTGTACAAACTCCGCCAATATATGAGAAAACGAACAAGTTGGCAGCAACAGTGCACAATTATTACCCATCGGTATGCGGATTGTTTGCTGAAATATCATACATGAGCCAGTCCAGAACGAAACCTGGACGTGCGACCACCTAAGTTCAGCTTGTGTGTATAGTCCGTCCGACCAAAAACTTTATTTTTGATTGCTTTTTACTGTTTTTGGCTTTCAATGTGTAATGTATCAATTACGGTGCAGTTGTTGTATGTTTGTGTTTCTTTCCATTCCGTGTTTTGGATGGAACGTGGTAGAAAATGCATCGGTTACCGATCATTGCCTTCACTTCTATCTTTCAAAATAGCTTGAAGACATTTAGTTTCTACTTACCATTTTCCAGTCAGGATGTATAAAATCAGCACCCATATATTCAACAAAGTTAGCAAAACCTTCATTTAGCCAAAGGTCGTCCCACCATTCCATTGTTACTAAATCCCCAAACCACTGCAAGAAACAGGAAGGAGCATTATTTGAGTGAAAAGTGTATCAGTATATGTAATGTCAAATACTATCTAAGGCTAGCCTTATTTTTTTTCTTTGGGTTTTACAGCCCTTTCAAAATTATTTCACTCAAATTGTGTTGATCGTTAACCAGAGGTGGGCGAAAACCGGAGTACCCGGAGAAAAACCTCCTGACCTTCCGTTGCAGAACTTGGCGTCTCACATGCGACCCGAGCCAGGCTCGAACCCACAGCGGTGAGACAACTAATGATTAAGAGCCAGCGCTATATTATCCACCAGGCCACGGAGGTCCGTACCGAGTTGCCTTATATTTGTATAGTTAGTTATATGATTCTTCAAGTATATCTCACACACTTGAGAAACAATCAATTGTCTAAGGTATGAAAAACGGGAACAAATGGCAATAAAAATCTCTTGACCTTCCGTTAAAACAATAAAAAGGCACCCAAATTCAGCACCCAATTTCGTAAAATCATTCTTCGATATAAAAAGATTGGGTACAACATGGATATTATACGACAGACTGCATGCATGGTAGTTAACCCAATCACGGTTGGCAACTTTGCTTCCCTCTTTAATTGCACGCCGGTGGGTCAGGCCTCAGATTCTATGACGGCTCCAACGTAAAGGCTTATTGAGAATTAGAGAGATCTAATTCAAGGTAATGTTGGTTGGTGCCTGATGCTCTGTCTCTGGTCGGTCCCATCGGAGTCTAACTGTTGGTTTTCTTTTGCTCCAGCATTTCAGTGGTTTCTTGCTGTCGAGTCCTCACCGTTGTCTCACCTCTGTGGTTCTTTGATTTTTGTGTTCACGGAGATGTTGCACTGATGAGTTAGGAGGCCTTCATGCGGACTGAACAAATTATTTGTCTAAATCGCGACGGAAGTAAGGGCGAGGATTGTGGCCTCGTAAAATCGATTTAAGCCCCCCAGTGGAAATCTTCCACTGATCGTTTCAAGGCGGCTCTTCTGTGGCGATTTATTTATGTTGTTGTTTGTTGCTTGCTGTGTGTGTCGCTTTTGTCTTTTTATTTTGGATGACCATATGGCCATTTTGTGGGAAAGTAACTGTCCTTATGGCCTTCCTCTGTTTAGGTTTCCATTATGGTCTTGTCGCTTAATGTTTGTATTTCTTTCCCTTTGGTGTCTTTTATGGGTGCAGTAAGTTAATTGTATCAATTCCTGATCTTTGTTTTACTTCTACTTTTCTGCATGTATCAAGCTTGCTTCAAACCAGAACAGAAAAACTGTTTTTTCGGTATCAATTTTCACCATCATATAATGGGTAGAAAGATAGGTACATAAAAGCAATCAATTTAATTTTCGGATGTTTATTGAACTATAAACGGCACCAAGTCGCTTGCAAAATATACAGTATATTTTGCATGCGATCCAAAGTAGTTCATACTTATATTATTTTATTTTGGATAGTCTATTGACCATTTTGTGGAAAAAGTAACTGTCCTTTTGGCTTTCCATTATTGATGTTTCCATTAGGGTCTGTTGTTTCATGTTTGTGTTTCTTTCCCTTTGGTGTCTCTGATTGGGAGCTGTGGGTTGATTGTATCGATTCCTGATCATTGCCTCCACTTCTATTTTAACTAAACATCAGAAAAAAAAATAATTTCTTCATTTTAACCAATAGCATGTACAGCAATTATATGGGGTATGCAAGGAATCTACATCGCTTATTTGGCGTCGTCCTTAAGCAATTTCGAGTCCAGCTAGCATTGTATAATTTTATCATATTTACTGGAGACAACAGTATGTTATAGATGGAAAGCATGTTTAAACCTTAAATGCAATGACAGATAGGCCTTTTCAAACCTGACAAACTCTAAACTGTTTAATGGAAGCTTTTGAACTGACCTGGTGCGCAAGTTCGTGTGTTATAACTGTCGTAACCCGTTGTAGATTCCTCTCTGATGAGACCCCAGTCTTGAACAACATGGCCGTTTCTCTGTATGTAATCAGCCCCCAGTTTTCCATCGCCCCCGCCGGAAAATTTGGTATTGCAATCATATCTAAAATACAAGTTTGTATGGAATGCTTTCAGTTTCGTACCTGGTGCGCCAGTTCATGCGTTATCACTTGAGTGACGCGCTGCAAATTGGGTTCCGCCGAAGTTCCGGGCTTATACAACATCGCAGTTTCTCGATATGTTATAAGGCCCCAGTTTTCCATAGCCCCGAAAGAAAGCTCAGGGACGGCTATCATATCTGCATAAACCATAAAATGTCAAATAATATACAGTTATTTCATGTCAACTTTGAATATAGTCAAAACTATTACCCATCGAATGCATAGCGAATCTTACATGAGTGTTCATGTATTATTGAATTTATTAAACGAGTTGAGGAAAAGGGATAAGATGCTCGGCAAAGCCTCGCATTTTATCCCTTCCCCTAAACGAGTTTAATAAATTCAATAATACATGAAAACGAATGCAAGATTCTGTTTATTATATGACATTTAAAACGCACTTTTACAAAAATGTCAATATTCCACCATTAGTAAACGCGGCGTCGTTAAGAACGTCATATGTGTAACGTTACGTTAACTAATTTGCATATTTAATCCACTAGTGGATTATCGAATTTATTACATGGCGTTATTACACTCTTAGACGCAGCGTCATATGATAGACTGTATAAGAAAACAATGAACAGTGTCGTGAGATATGGTACTTACAGATCTGGAAAAAACAGACTTTTCAATCATTAGTATGACTTGAAACTAGCGAGTCTGGCCCAGAAAACATGTACACTCGATATTGTTCACTTCTGTGGTGTATTCCTTGCTTCCAAAGGATAATCCTTTTGTAGAACATATTTAACTTCACTACAGCTGGTGTGTGGGAATGTGTGGCGGTGGTAAAACGTCTCCCTGCCCTACATCATAGTGTAGATTATATTTTCTTGCCCTTGGGATCATTGATTCCATTGTGGAATTTTGAAGATATCTGAGGGTCACTGATGAGGCCTAATTGGCCGAAACTAGCTAGTCTGGCCCAGAAAACATGTACACTCGATATTGTTCACTTCTGTGGTGTATTCCTTGCTTCCAAAGGATAACCCTTTTATAGAACATATTTAACTTCACTACAGCTGGTGTGTGGGAATGTGTGGCGGCGGTAAAACGTCTCCCTGCCCTACATCATAGTGTAGATTATATTTTCTTGCCCTTTGGGATCATTGATTCCATTGTGGAATTTTGAAGATATCTGAGGGTCACTGATGAGGCCTAATTGGCCGAAACTAGCTAGTCTGGCCCAGAAAACATGTACACTCGATATTGTTCACTTCTGTGGTGTATTCCTTGCTTCCAAAGGATAACCCTTTTATAGAACATATTTAATACTTCGTAAACACAACACATATAAAGAACACATTAGCCGTGTTTTCACTTGGTTCTTTATAACACTGTTTTGGCTATACCAAGGTTCAAATATGGATTCGATGAATTCATATATTATATAGACCAATAGCCAACAGTCCTATAGTGAAATACATTGATGGTGATGTAGTTCATTCAGGTTAAACTAGTTTAAACTCATCCTAAAGTTAAAAATACATCGTAACACTTTATCATATGACGTCGTGTCTAAGAATGTAATAACGCCATGTAATAAATTCGATAATCCACTAGTGGATTAAATATGCAAATTAGTTAGATACACCCCGTAACGTTACATGTACGACGTCCTCAACGACGTCACGGTTACTAATGGCGAAATATTGGCATTTTTGTAAAACAATCGTTAATAAAATGCGTTATAAATGTCATATGATAAACAGAATCTTGCATTCGTGCAAATGCATTCGTGCTAATGTATTATTGAATTTTGTAAACTCGTTCAGGAAAAGGGATAAAATGCTCGGCAAAGCCTCGCATTTACCCCTTTCCCCAACTCGTTTACTAAATTCAATAATACACGAGCAATTATGTAAGATCCTCTTTTTATATAATAGAATGGGTAATAATAATCAATATTCACGCTTTAAGTTTTAACACTGGCAAGAAAGAAATAATACCAAGCTTGATAAAAGAAACATCTACGGTTGTTTCATATCAGTTTTTATTACTTTTCATGTACGTAATATTAAACTCAAAATAAAAGACTAGTATGATTATTTGTGACACAAAATAAAGTACCACTTAAGTGCATGCTATAGGGCGCAATATTCTCGTTGGGTCCGCCGGAGTCCAACTGTTTGTCATATTTTGCTTCAACATTTCAGTTATTTCACGCTGCCGAGTCTTCACCGTTGTTTCAACTTTTAATTTGTTCGGTTTTTATCCTCTCGGATATTATGCACTGATATGTTAGAATACCATCATACCTTCACGTAGACTGGACAAATTACTCGTGTAAGCCACAACAAAACTAAAGGCGACGATTGTATTATACGGTAACGTATAATATTTTGGATGGCCCCTGGGCCATGTTTTGTAAAAGAAACTGTCTTTTTTCGCTTTCTCGTTTAATAGTATAATTACGGTACCGTTGCTTTATGTTTATTTGTTTTGTTTTCTCTTTGGTATTTCGATGGAAGGTGTAAGGAAATCGTATCGCTTCCTGATCATAAGCTTCACTCCTTCTTTGCAAACTACCATGTTCTTAGTTTCCATGTCTACCTTTATATCTTCTTATTCTGGTTTCACAATGCGTAACGATGGCTACCCTTAAAGCGCCATAGAATTTTAAGAGCAGGTGGCAATTTTATTTTTCTTCTTTTATTCCGAGAAAATATGTAAATTGTTTGCCCAGCAGACTATTGTATGTAATGCCATGCAGAGAAAGTAAGGCTTGACAATAAATGTGAATCGTATGTCCATCTCTGCGTGACATTGTATGTTAACCATCTGTCCATTAGAGGATTCACGTGTAATGTCAAGCCTTCATTCCTCTGTAAAATAGGAACAAAATATTTGTAAAGCGACGTCTGCAAATGCTGCGATTGGCAGTTGTGATAGTTAAGAGGCTTAGCAGTCGGTATTACAGTACTGCGTCTTTAAAACCGAGAATCTTTAAATGTTAATCCGATCATATGTCGTCTGCTTTGTCGTTTGCTGGTAACTTTGAAAGATATTTTTGCAAACAGTCTGGTCCCAGATCAGGGGGACAGTTTGTTTGCCAGTTTGCACAAATACATTTGAGAAGTTTGCAAGAAGATGATGCAGACGAAATAAACGCCTACGTTTTCGGATGCCTTTATTCATTGCTATACAAAGCTGTTTTCTGCCAGTCAGAAAACAAAATATAATAAACAGAAGTCACCGTCTCACTAAGCAGTTGATCCTTCTGTTTTTAACCCAACTAAGGACTTTTTACACCCACTTACCTTGTTTTGGCAAAGGAAAGTCGATACCAAAGTAATTCTCGTAGTTAACAATAGTCTTTACCCCGACATCTAAAGCGGTATGAGTTTGATCAACAGAATCCGGAGTAGCCCATGCACGATACTGCCGGGGGTAAAGGACATCATAATTATTAAAGTATATTCTAATGTGTTTGTTTTGCATGTATGTGATCTCACTATGGGCATCTTCGCGTCATTATATGAGCCAATACAAGTGCAAATGAGCATTTCTTGTGAGCTTTACCTTTGCTGTTCTTTCTGACGGAATAAAATATGTACTGCACTGGTTAACCACTTATGATTGAAAGACGTGAAGGCAGTGATCAGGAATCGATACAATTAACCCACAGATTCCATCAAAGACATCAAAGGGAAAGAACAACAAACATGAAGTAACTGGACTCTAATGGAAATATCAATAGCGGCAAGCCAAAAAGACAGTTACCTTCCCACAAAATGGCCAGTTGGCATGTCTGCCGGGAAAAGTGTGGTTAAGTAAATTGGCTGGCTCGATGTGACCTCAACAGTGTTGACTGGGTCGTAAAACTCCAAACAAACAAAACCTTTGCTATGCTGTTATTGATAGTCACATAAAAGACCCAAAGGTTTCAGTCAAATGCCAGCGAATGTGCTAACCTGAATGCGCAAATGCACAGGCTGACCGGGTCTTCGCTGTGGGAGCATATGTTCTGAAAGGAGATGCTGTTTCCCGTCTCAATTGGATGCAATGACTCTTGTGAAGGAGTGAATTACCTTCTACTAAACAGTAAACATTTTTGCAGCTTGAAATACAAATGTCGTCCTCCTCTTCTCAACGCCAGCGTGATGCTCAAGATTATTGTTATGCAAAAGCACGTTCACATTATCAATACTTCCATTTTGTGGAACAGTATAAGTTCTTTTGGCTTTCCGCTAGTGATGTTTCCATTAGGGTCTAGTTGTTTCATGTTTGTATTTCTTTCCCTTGGTGTCTCTGATGGAAGCTGTGGGTTAATTGTATCGATTCCTGATCCTTGCCTTCACTTCTATTTTTCACACATCCTCGGTGACCAAGGTGATGAATTGATGAATGAAGTTAAACGTAATGGATCACATCTGGGCTAACAATAATGGACTTCATAGAACTCGCTACAAGGTTGTTGAGCCAGGGATATCAAAAACTGATAGTACTACTTTAAACGTTCTATGGGAGACATCCTGGTAAAGTAAATCACTACAATGTCACAGTTTTCAGAATCATTTCTGATGTTATTGCCAATGACATGCCATAAGTAGACTTCCCAAATCCCGGACATACGACTTTCCTAGCATTTCCTTCGTTCAGCCCAATAAGCATTGTGGGCGAAGCTTGGTCAGAAAATTCTGATTCGTCATTTGTTTACAGATTTGTGGCTTAGGGGTGTGTCTTGGGTATACATGAAACTGAGCCGTCGGTTATTAATCTGTGTGCCGGGGCATTTGCGCACAGACCAATTGTTTACACTTTAAGGAGCAAATTCTATCATGTCGACCCAATCTTTAAGGAAAGCAATTCAGTTCAGGAAGAACACATGATGTCCTTTAAAGATAGACTTCTGCTGGTTTACAAATTCTATATTTCAAGGTCAGACTCCTGTTGGCAATCGAAACAAAATATTTGAAAGAGTTGCGACCCTTGAAAGTTGAAGCGTAATTTTACAACACTTTTATTTCTAATTTCTTTTGTCATCAGATTTAATTAAATGTTAAAAAACTTTTATAGAAAAAATATCAGGGGCCAGTTGTTCAAAACTAAAGACGTCGTTAGTAAACGTATCGTTAAAATTTTGATAATTTATTATAGCAAATTTGCTAATATTTTTGCTGAAAAAATGTGAGCAGCTTTTGCGGATGCAAAAGCTGCTCACATTTTTTCAGCAAAAATACCAGAATTTTACATATTAAACTTGCTAGAATAGTTAACAATATGACCACTAACGAGTTCGTTAAGCTAACGATGCTTTGAACAACTGGCCCCAGAAGAAAAACTAAGTTCATCTTGTCACGATTAGCCGTATTACTTACCAGCAGCCCCTTTGAAGTATTACTTGAAGTAAAGTCGAAGTCACCAATCACAAAGGCCAGTAAGTAGGTCGACATCACTCTTGAAACTTCAAAATGGTCTTCCACCAAGTTATTTCCGCTATAAAAATAGTACATTGATTGCCAAAGGGCTCTTCTATTTAATGCTTGTAGACACAATCATTTGCAATGAGCAAACTCATGAAAAAGTCATTATGGCATAGGTGAGTTGCATGCGAAGTCTCGCCTTAACATTTGCTTCTCACCGACGGGAGCTTTTTGAAGCAACAAGCAAAACTTTACGAAAACACGCCTTTTCAAATATATTGAAAATCTGAAAACACGTCCGTGTTACATAGTGCATTCTTTCATACCTTCAAAAAGGTTAATTTTCTCACGAAAAGTTGTGCGAAATTTTGTGGGAAAGTAACTTTCCTTTTGGCTTTCCGCTATTGGTGTTTCCATTAGGGCCTGTTGTTTCGTGTTTGTGTTTCTTTCCCTGCGGTGTCTCTGATGGGAGCTGTGGTTTAATTGTATCGATTGATTCCTCATCATTGTCTCCACTTCTAAATTGTGATATTTTACTTATTTATACTTCAAACATATGTCGTTGGTGATCGTTATGAGCGCATCATGAGGCGGTTCTAACAAGTACCCACAGCCTATGTCTGGGATAAAAAAGACAAGTAATATGGGGTTTGGAGGGGTATTGTTAATATGATAGCCGTATGTATACCCCGAAGACATGCATTCTTGTTACGACGCTCATATATAACGTAATATGACGCAGCCGATCCATATGTCGTGGACCCATACTTACACAGGTATAGTGTTTGTCCTTGGCATATTTGACACAGACTTCAGATGTGCCTTTCTCACCAAAGTAACTTGAAACGTAGCTTTTAACTGTGGCTCATCGAAGCAGGGGAATACTTTACGGGCATCAGTAGGCTCAAACTGCGTTGCAGCTGCATATCTAAAATGAAATAATACACGGTGTCTGTTCATGCAATATTTGATGGGCCTAAGAAAAAATGCGCACATTCAACTCATACGCAGTTTACTCATTTAGCAACCCACAGAAAGAGACTTTAACAATTAATGGTGACCCAGGTCAGACGAGTGTTTACTTTAAGTTCAAGTTTTGTTTACAAAGCATGCAATAAATGAAAACACAAGCAGGACTCTGCTTTCGTTCCTGTTCTATTGATTTTGTAATGCCATATTATTGTTGAAATAAAAACGTGTATGAAGGTGGCTTGGAGTCTGGAGTATGGAGTTTGGAATTCGATTTATTCCGTAGTAATAAATTATAGAAAATATTAGTGAATGTTAGGCGAAATCGATATTCCAAGCCGCGAATCCCAAGCCAATTTCACACACTCGAAATAAAATACGTTTAACACAAATGAACCAGACACCCTTAACCCTTTATGTACCAAATGGAATAGTCCCCCTTATATATAGCAAGAGTCCATTTTAAAATTTAGAGGTGTCAGGTTGTATTTTCTTCAAATTTTATTTTAAAAATGACTGAACTTTTAGCAAACAGTGGAGGCCCTGATCAGACGCCGCAGAACGCGGCGTCTGGTCTGGGCCTTCACTGTTTGCCAGGGTACTGGAAATAGGCGGAAGATTCTTTTTTATACATGAGAAAAGGTACGCTATTCGCCCACTGCGACTAAGGGCGGCATATGAAAGACGGAGCCCAGCCTTCTACTTTCACCTGTTTAGCATGCTCCAAAGCAATGCCAGAACTGTCTAAAAGAAAGTGGATTGAGTGAGCCTGATTTGGTTAACTCTTAATGGAGGAACTTGGAAATGTAAAGGGACCGCTTACTGATAACATCAAACTATTGCGATAGAATATTCGACGTTCTAATGTACTTGCGTATGTAACGCGATGTATGATTGGATAAAAGACAGAAGTTTATACTGTCGGAAATCCGACTTCATAATGTTACGTCGCTTTTCAATAGGTAGCTTTGGCTTACGCAGCTCACAGCCCTTGCAATAGTAATAGTACAATTTTAACAAAACAACTGAACAAGCGGAATAGAACGGGGATAACTGGGAGGTAACTCGGTCGGTTTAACGGTCGCAAAATCATTTTACGGCTCCACTGGCGCGTCGCCTTGGAACGAAATTTCCGACATTAAAATCGCCAAATTACCTCCCCAAATGACAAAAATAAATACTGTCATCCCCTAAATAGTATGTCAAAATATTTTTGCTGTTCCGCTAACTCGATGCCGTAACACCGACGATTTACTTTCCCTAATGACCATTATCAAGACAATTATCCCTTTTAGGGACTTGCCCAGGGATCATCAGAACCACTCCTGTGCACGTTCTGCCATCTCATGTGAGGAAAAGAAAATAAATATCCAAATGACATGGCATTTTATGTCAGATTCGAGCCGGGAGTCAGAGGTGCTCAACTCACGTGAGTATTGGAATTTTGTTAGGTATTTTCTCAAAGCGAGTGCATAAGGCCATCGCTTCTGATGACTGAAGCTGACATTAAACAAGATAAAAAAGATGACAAACCAGCGTGACTATCATTGATTGATTGATTGCTTTTGGCTTAACGACACGTTAACCTTTGTGGGTCAAGAGTAGTAACAGAATGAATAACAACATTTTCCCTATAGCCTTACCTGCTGCAAGAACAGCAGGCCTTAAACAACTGTAAGACAATCTCAGTTGCACGGCGCGGTGACGTAAGATACATGCCACCTTTGCCAACCACAACACAGCGTGACTATCAATTTTACTGTAGCTGTAATTGATGACTAGGCAGGCTTGTCTATTTTTACCTTGTATACATCACCTCTGTAATAATCTAAATAACAGTCCGCTGAAATGTCACTTAAGATCATTACTCTAGTGAAACAATAATTCAGTTTAAAATATTATATAATATTTTCAGAATTTTCTCTGTATTCATTCAGCATGTTAAATAGTAAAAGCCGCCACCAAAGATACAAATACAATTATTAAGGAGAGGAACTCTATAAGCTGCTGCTTTCGTTCTAATCCTTTCAATAAGTCACTGTTTGTATTAGTATATGATTCTTGTATTGTAAACCTATCTGAATAAAATATGTTTAAACCAAAATATTATATGGGGGGGGGGGGGGGCATTTTTAGAATGACAGTTTGCAGACATACAAATATGTTATACTGAATATGTTGATTCACACGGCATTGTTTTTTTTTTTTTTTTTTTTTTTCAGGCGCTGGACAACCTGTGAATGTAGAGCCTTCAGGGAGCATCCCTTGGTTTCATCGATGTTACTGTTTGTTGTTTTGATCTGTTTTGTTATTGAAAACTATAAATTACGAATGCGTACAATATCTTTTTTATTACTTACACTGTTTTATCACCCTGCTTAAAAGAGCTTAGATATAAACCCTTCATATCATCCTTTAAAGGCCCTGCAAAGTCAATTTCAATGAAATATGTTTTGCCTGCCTGTGTTGGCTTGTCTAGATTGAGGATCAGAAATTGTCGGTCCCTATCCTCTGAATGAGACTGGTATCTTGGTGACTCGCTATCTGATGTTGATCCGAACTGTGGTGAGCTTATCTGAAAACAGACGTGTGTTTTAAAATTGTTTACAAATATGTTTTTACACGGAAATACAACATCAGACGAAACTGTCTGAAAAAAGTTCAGCCCTTTTCTAAATACATTTCTAAAATAACTCAACTCCGGAATTTCAAACTTGGTCCGAAGTTATAAACCTTTTTCATGCTCAACTCACTTGAGCATGACTTTTGTCATCCTTATAAATTTTGAAATGCCAACAATTGTTGGAATTTTAAAATTTATGAGCAGGACAAACAAAATTCTTTGCTGCTCTGAGCAGATAAACTCTCTCATTAGCTTGTATTTTAACAATTATGAGCATTTCAAATTTCATGCTAAAGGGAGTTCATCATGAAAAAAGATTTTATAACCTCGGGCTCTCCTGCTGTATGTATGTATAAGGTGAAAGTTCCATTGGTCAATATTATTAGTTATAAACATATTTTAATGTACTTGCGTATGTACCGCGACGTCTGATTGGATAACTTCAACATTTGCGAGATGACTGCGATGTGACGTCAGTCATCATGTAACGTCGCTTTTCAATGGGTAGCATTTGGTTTTAAGCAGCGCACAACGCTTGTCGCTTTGAACAATATAGTGCACTCTTTTACAAACAAACTGTATGAGTACATTAGACTCGGCATAACTGTATTGAAAATTGTCATTTGGGGAGGTAAATATTTGGTTTTACGGTCGCAAATTACGTTTACGTAGCGCATCGCCGTAAAACGAAGTTTCCAACCTAAAAAAAAACGCCGATTTACCTTGCCAAATGACAATTTTAATACAGTTATCCCCCAATTTTAATATAATCGCATTAAGGGCGTAATCGAGTAAAGAGCAGTCAATATATCGAAGGTCGACCAGTGATCATCGAACATACCACTATATGGTTTTGATAATTATCAAGATTTACAAATTTTACCAAATTGGCTATTGGGTCTGGGAGATTGATCATGAAATCTTTTCTACGGTCATTCTCTCCCTTCCGCTGATTCAAGAAGGGCAGTTGTCAGTTCATGGCGGAAGACTGTGCACTGTGCACTGATTTAGGAGAAGAACTCTATAAGTAATTTTGCGCTTTCGTTCTAATCCAATGTTGCTGGTGTGTCAAATTTGTAACCATGCTATACGATGAATTTTGTAATAAATATGTTTAAACAAATGTGTACTGTACAAGTTAACCGCTAAGGTATAAGCCTGCCCAAGAAAAGTGTGGAGGCTCAAAAATTAGGTAAAATAGTGGTGACTGGGCCGTTAAACTCCAATTCAAACAAACAAACAAAACCAAATTGGCTATGTCGGAAGAAGAAAAATAAACTTGTGTTTGGTCAACGCCCGCAGACTTTAAAGCGTCGTCATTTACATTTTCTCGTACTCACATTAAGCTTATTTATATGTAGCGTCACATTTGTTGTTGGTTCAGTACAGTTCATTTCAATCTTAACATGTCCATCAAACGTAAACTGCGATGGATCGTTTCCGTACATATGTGGCGTCACTTTCAAAATGTAGTGCATCGGCTTCCATGCCTTCGGGAGTCTTATGTCTTTCAGCATTGTCGGAGTCGCCTCTGACGTCGCAACCGGCTTCGTCGTAGATGCTGTCGTTAGTGTTGGACATAGCGAAGTTATCTGGCGAGCGACTACAGCGGCTTCAGATGTTTGTACTGAAATGCAATTAAGAAATGAATTTTATTTTTCTGCTGTTCATGGAAGTATGAACGCAGTGGGTGGCGTGCAAAGTAAATGAACCCCGCTGTCGTTCATACTTTCATGAAAAGCAGAAAAATTAAGTTTATTTTTTGTATTTATATTCTTTGCCCCTTTTCACTGAGTGAAAGGGCAAACTTTTAATGCTGAAAAACATTTATACGCTATTTTTTCTACAAAGAGCGGAATAGCGTTGACGTCTCCAACGCCGGTAGAGAAACATGGTTTAGACTGACGTCACTTGACGTCACTGAAAATCACGTGACTAGTTCAGTTCATGGAAGTATGAACTAGGTTTAATTTAGACTTTAATGAAGGTATGTTGTGTGTTCTCATTAGAATCGCCTCCTCGAAACGATTCTAATGGGCACTCATAACATACATTTCCATGATGAAATATTTTTCTTAATTATACCTTACTATTCCTTATCTATGGGAAAAATCCCCAAGGAAGTCAATACGCTTTCGAAAGAGCTAAAAATGATCCATCGGTGTTCGAGGGAGTGGAGCGACCTGCTCCACGAAAAAAATGTCTTCGGCTCCTCCTAACAGCGGTAACAAATATCAGCATATGCGTTTTAAGAGCCAGATAGTAAAAATGGGGTATATTGAATCTCGAACCGGACAGTAAATGCTCTGATCAGACCATCAGACTGTGCGAATGCGCAGGCTGATCTGAGCCTTTGTTTCAAGCACATTTTCCACATTATACGCCACAAATCAGATACCCTACAAGTTCTCTCTCTCTCTCTCTCTCTCTCTCTCTCTCTCTCTCTCTCTCTCTCTCTCTGCATCGATAATGGACGGATATTTACAAGGTCATAGGGACATCACTTGAATAAATTTTCGTCGTAACTTATGTAAACATATATACAAATGCCAAGACATGTAAGCATTTATATCGCTTTAACAGCACAGCAACGCAGGATCTAGGAAGTTCCCCGGCTTCATCTGTGACCTCAATATGTCACTTGCCTTAAATCCTAAAATAACAACAAAAATATGCATCAAACATTTCAAGATAAGTTTGTTTGATTTGGGGTTTAACGTCCCCGTCAACACTATTTAGTTCATTTTGGAGACTTGCTTCCAATTTTGTGGGAATTTTACCCAGTATTGAGATGAAATGACATCTCAAGCCCTGTCACCCAATTAAACCAAAATGGCTTTTATGCATGGACGGTGTGACACACACCACTTTGCCTGGGCAGGCTTAGACCTTCTAAGCAGTTTACGGTCGGTTTCAGCTCTGCGTGGAAGCATCATGCAGCCCGGTATATTTCTCCAAGCCCCGATTGGCGGGGGCGTGTTTCTACTACACGTCTAATGAGATAACGTCAAACAGTTGCGAATGAATGACTGTCGGAAAGCTGACGCCGGCTAACATTCGGTTCCATGCAACTGGTCACTCTTGCTGTTCATCACGAAAACACGCCTATATAATTTTGACCGCTTTGAACCCCACTTTTATTGTAAAACTGGGGTTAACAGGGGTAAAGCTTATTTTTCTTATTTCTGCTCGGAAACATAGATTGTCGGTACTCGTTAGAACCGCCTCAACGAGGCGGTTCTAACGAGTAACGACAATCTATGTTGAGAGCAGAAATGCGAAAATTTTTCAGAATTTTTATCGGAAATTTTTCCTTTTTTTGGTGGCAAATATTTCTGAATAGGCATGTTTTTGTAATGTTGTGGCAAAAATTCACAATATGTAAACCCAAGACAGGAATACGACTGGTAATAACATTTTAAAATGAGTGTGTGAACTTGGCTTGGGATTCGCGGCTTGGAATATCGATTTGACCCAACAATTACCAATATTTTACTATACTTTACTACTACGGAATAAATCGAATTCCGAATTCCAAACTCCATACTCCAAACTCCAAGCCAGCTTCATACACTTTTTTAAAATTGTCATTTTTTGGATTCTAAATTTTTAGGCCACGCGACGCAGTAAACGTCATTCTCGAACATTGTAGTTTTCAATACAGTTATCCAGTAAATCGGCATATTTTGTCGCCGGATTGCATGCACATGTGTCTGTTATATCTTTGAAAATGAAATGCCAATCCCGCTGACCACGACAACCGTTGCAAATAAATGATATCAACTATTCTGATTGGCTGATAACCGGAAATGGATACGGTAAAATTAATTTAATCGACAGGATAAGGATAAATACACTTGCAAACTATACAGCACCGCAATAAAACCATAGACTTAGTTTTCTTTCCGAAGACCCATGAGGAAACAAGCTTATATATTTTACTCCTTCAGCCTAGTAAAGGTATGCATTATTTTTCATAATTCTGCCCAAAGCAAATATTGTGGGCGCCCGTTAGAACTGGCTCGCCACATATCAGTTTTTTTATCCTAAAATATCCATTTTCAGTGGTACAATTTTCAATACAGTAGAACTTCAAGGAGGCGATTCTAATGAGTACACACAGCATACATTTCATGTACTCATTCGAATCGCCTCGATGTGGCGGTTCTAATGAGTACACACAGCATACATTTTCATTAGAGAATACCGAAAAGATGTCCAAATGTATGTCGTTATGCCTCCGGGCAGTTACCCTTAGTGGCTAGAACTAGCCCTGTCTCGAACCGATTTTCGAGGTCCTAAATGTGTTCGAGCCATTGAAGTTCGCCAGTATTTATGAGCATTTTCTGTGGATCAGAACAGGAGTCAAAATTACAGTAAATCTGTATTAACTCAAACACCGATGGATCGTTTACCATAGTCCCAAATGATTTCGAGCCATTGAAGTTCGACGGTATTGGATATTTTTTTTATTTTATATATTAACCCATAAAATGCCAATCACAACAATTGTCGCCTGCTCTACCGTCTGACGGTTACCTAAAAAGTAATCTTTTCCAAACAGTGTGGAACCATATCTGGCTGCTCCAGTAGGAATATTTTTAAAAAGTTTGCATAAAAAAAAAAAAAAAAAAAAACTCAGCAGATAACATTTTCAGACGACATGTTCAGATGTCTTTCTCGGCGTCTTAAGGGTTAATAAGCTTTGAAAATTTAATCCTAAATCCAATTTAGCATAAACAAATAACCTCGAGTCCCGACTTACTCGCGGATTTAAGTGTTGTTGCTGTCCCCTGTTGTTGCTGTTGTTGAGCTTGTCTACCACTGCCATCATCAGCCTTTATTTCCGGGAAATTACACTGCAGAGCACGGTTCTCGGCGAAGTGAACAATCAACCCGACTCCAACTGATATCGCAATGGCCAGCAAAGCGATAACAATACCTGAATAAAGCAGGATTCAACTCATTAGACAATGCTATTTATCAGTTATTCCCTACATAAATAGCATTGTACCACCTTGGCCTGATAAAGATATGCCATCTCAGGACAAGTGAGCTTTATCAGGTCAACGTAGCATTGCACTTTATTAACTGGACAACTGGAAAAATGGCAAGACTGTAAAGATTGTACAAGGGGATTAACTTACCCCAAAAAATTACCTTTATCCAGTTTATCAAGCTCGGCTTCAAATCTCTCGGTGAGCCTCGCGATTATACAAGCGTTCTTGAAGCCTTGGCTGCTAAAGAGGGTCTTTCAGGGTATAGGAAATTTACATTGGTTTCTGCCCACGCTTAGAATTTGATGAAATTATGCACAATAATTGCCTTGGGTATAACCATTATAATTACGCATCCTTGGGTATAGCCATTATAATTACGGTGCGTTCCATTTTAAGAAGTCTCTATCACAACAGAGAGTACTCTAATATAAACCTGTCTACAGTATTTAGGGTTTCATATATATCTAATACTGCAATGCTTTATGTTTGTTTGTTTGATTTGAGGTTTAACGTCCCCGTCAACACTGTAAAGGTCATTTTGGAGACGTTGCTTCCAATTTTGTGGGACTTTTACCCGACATTGAGATGAAATGACATCTCAAGCCCTGTCGCCCAATGAAACCAATAGGGTTTATTAGCATGGACGGTCCGCACCGCGGTTCCTGGACAGGCTTCCACTCATTTTTGATTTTTATTAGATCCTCTAAGTGGTTAACCAGTACTAGTGTGCGGGCCGGATTCAGCTCTGCGTGGAAGCATCATGCAGCCCATATATTTCTTCAAGCCCCATATGGGCGGGGGCAGGAAAAGCTTTATGAATTAAAGCCATAATTTGTAAGTTAGTTGATACTATGAATGGCCTCATATGACAAGTAATAGTGGCTGGGAATTCAGTTTTCTTTGATGGTATGCCCATATTTAAGCTCCAAGTTTTGTATTCATTAATATTTTATATGTAGTTTTATCATGTTCCAATTTTTGTGAAGACACCATTTTAGTATGAAACTATCCACATATCTTAGGAATATGTAGATGAAATTTCATGGAAATTGAGGACGGTAACATTGTGTTTTAACAGACTGAATACTGGTAGCCCTGATTCAGCAAAATGTGAAATTATATGATCACCATGTTCCGGTCATGCTGTTTGATAATACTTTCAATTTGGATGGCTATAGTTTAGTATGGTTTGTGTAAGTAGCTCATAGTAAAATTATAAGTATTATTTCAAAACACCCAGTTCGGTATTTGCCACCTGTTGAACGACATGACCAAATCAACTATTTTGTCTACAGAACTCTACCGCAAAGGTTTTGATGACAAACGTCATCAAACGCACCCATGAAATCATGTGCATAGTTTTCTTTCTGTCTGTCTTGTCTAATGCGGTAGTGGTGCTAAGGTGGTGTTAATATTTAACATTCAAATCAGCAACATACCAGTCATTTTATATGTTGCGTCAGATTTTGTAAGATTTGTTATCCGACTCGAGGTAAATGACTCTCAAGTCTAACTGTTGTTTGTTTGTTTGTTTGTTTGTTTGTTTAACACTAACTGTCTGTTTAAAAAGAAAGTTTTAGTCTAGGGACAACCAATAACATTTGAGATTACTTTTCCTTGCCATTTGTTAATTGATTTGAGGTTTAACGTCCCCATCAACACTGTATAGGTCAGTTTGGAGAAGTTGCTTCCAATTTTGTCGGACTTTTACCCGACATTGAGATGAAATGACTTCTCGAGCCCTGTCGCCAAAAAGAAACCAAACGGGTTTATAAGCATGGACGGTCCGACTCATGCGCACCGCTTTGCCTGGGCAGGCTTAGATCCTCTAAACGGTTTACCAGTAATCGTGTGCGGGTCAGATTCAGCTCTGCGTGGAAGCATCATGCAGCCCATATATTTCTTCCAGGACCTCCGGCCCCCGCCCATAGGGGCGTGAAGAAATATATGGGCTGCATGATGCTTCCACGCAGAGCTGAATCCGGCCCGCACGCTAGTACTGGTAAACCGCTTAGAGGATCTAAGCCTTCCAGGAACCGCGGTGCGAGGCGGACCGTCCATGCTAATAAACCCTATTGGTTTATTGGACGACAGGGCTTGAGATGTCATTTCATCTCAATGTCGGGTAAAAGTCCCACAAAATTGGAAGCAACGTCTCCAAAATGACCTTTACAGTGTTGACGGGGATGTTAAACCTCAAATCAAACAAACAAACAAATCTTCCAGGACCGATGGTCGTTTTCCTTGCCATTAAGACCCATTAAACGGTTTTCAGTATTTGTATCTGCACTAGGCAATAGCCAATCTATCTTTTTTATAGCCCCTATGAACGAAACCAAACGGCTTCCTGAAGTTATATTCCAAGGCCATTTGAATAAATTGGCTTTTAGAAATCACATGATTATACTTTTGTCTGTGTTCCAAAATTTATTTGAACATGATTATGTTGTCTGTGTATTTGTATACGTTTTTCACTCCATTTACCTATCTCAGCAGTTGTTGCAATAATTACAAAGCACATTTGTAAGGTATCAAGAAGCATTTAATTATTCAATCTGTGAGTAGACATCTCATTACTCATAAGATTTTGAATCTTTGATGGTTCTGAAAATGATCTCTTTCAACAGTTTGCCGCATATAACTAACTTAGTCTGTTCAAGTCCGTTTACTAGATCTTCAACTTCTTTATGGGTGCTCAATCCTTTGCTCTATGAAAGCATAGAAGACTTGGAGTGGTTGGCCTGTGATAGTGGTTGTATTGTGGACTGATAAGCCAAATGTCCGAGAGAAAAGAGGATACCAGCTGTGTGTGCACACATGCCGATAGCTCTTTCAGCCGAATATTTCTCAGCCGTAGCAAACAATATTACAAGAACACTCAATAGTAAGAACAATTTCTACATTAATTTAAAATGCCCATGTAGTAAAAGTGATATCAATTCAAATTGAGCTGAATATATTCCAGCTGATACCCATGTAGTAAAAGTGATATGAATTCAGACTGATCCACAATAATAAGTCTCAGTCCACCCGAACAATTAAAAGACACTCCACACCCACAAAGAAGATGTGAAAACTCACAAAAGATTAGTACAGTACCAGTGAGAAAGAACAAGCTCAGCAACTTCTTCTGCAAGTAAAAAATGATTTTATATCGAATTTTAAATGAACAACTGAATTATGTCTTTGTCTTTGGGTGTTTGTGTCGCTTAAATTATTTTATTTTGGATAGCCTATTGACCATTTTGTGAGAAAGTAACTGTACTTTTGGCTTCCTGCTGTTGGTGTTTCCATTGGAGTATGTTGCTTCACGTTTGTGTTTTTCCCTTTGGTGTCTCTGATGGGAGCTGTGGGTTAATTGTATCGATTCCTGATCATTGCCTCTATTTCTATTTTACATGTATGTAAGATAAGCCTACTAAATTATTTTCAGCAAATACCAGTGATGCTTTTTTCTGCCCAAACACTGCTATTAACGACTATATTGACAAAGTAAAAGCAGAAAAAATAATAAACAAAAGAAACGTCAACAATAGCAATACCAATGCAGAAAATAGACATTTTTATGCATGTGTGCTGTAAGGAAGGAAACTGCTTCTCTCCCTGTCTAATAGCAAAATTCCTCTAGGTCATGGAACAGCTTGGTTTACACCTTATATTCTGTGCGTCATCAAGTTCATCAATGATATCTTTTGCAAAAGAAACTCAATATCAGTGTCAGTTTCGATTTTTGGAAAAACTGACCAATAATTGCTGAAATTTATTTGTTAGGATAAGAATCCAGCGAATAATCTGGCCATGGATTTGTGAATAGTACTATTTGTACTAGTAACAACCAACCACTGAACATTGCATCCTTGCACACCATCGCGATATGGCAATGAAAATAATGGATCTCCTTGCCTTACACCTATTTTAGTAGCATGACTTCTGTAAAGTCATTGAATAAAGTTGCACATGTTCACAATAACAATAATTTTGCTGTTAAAAACAAGCAATATATGTTGTTTAGCCTAATTTGTTGATTAGAAAACCTTTTGATTCAGTGTTTTACTATCTACTATTTTGGATAGATCATAGTGTATAAATAAAAGGCAAATAACAGAAACCCATGATATTTTAATGGTTTCTAAGCTAGATCAACTCAAGATGTATTCATTTTTATAATCTCATTTTTTTACATAAGTATTAGGAATTTTGAGGGCAATGCCTTTTTGTAAGGTTCTTGGAGGATTTCAATAAAACAGTAAAATTTGCAGAAACGACCTACATCCATTTAAGGTGAAAAACTACAGTGTTACCGGTTTTGGATTTTCATGAAATTTAGCATAGCTACAGAGGATACATATGGCAAATTTTCCTAGTAAAACGAAATCTTGACAAAGACTAGAACTTACTTATCTTAGGAATTGAATTTGGATAAATTTTTAAGATTTTAATTAAAAATGAGATTTTTGATAATTGTTTTAACTCAAAATGTAAACTTTAATTAATTCAAAAGGTTTTGCAGAATCAAAAGAATGCCTATGGAGTTCTGCATTCAATCCAGTTCACGAATCTTGAAACTAAATAAAACATAAGATTTAAGGCAGACTTATTTAGACGCAGACATCAGCTTATGGAGGGAGTCAGTCAGCGTGGCCTCCTGAGTCCTACTTTTATTTATATAATTTAATAAATACATTTTTATAGGTTGTATATGCTGAGTTATTAATATACAATGTTTAAAGAAAAAAATGCATGGGCACAGATGAAAGGTGCCCTTTGATATCAAAAGACACGAACCTTATCACATTGGCGAGTCTGTGCTTAAGCGCAGTATCATCCGAGCCTTTACTGCTCTTAAAAATGTATAGAGGCTAATATGGCCATCCCAGCAGACACACGTCGCTAGGGCAACGTCAAATCAACCTCGGGGCAACGCCATGACGTTGCACCGACGTAGATTTGACGTTGCATGAACGTCATGACGCTGGAACGAATTTGATGTGACGTCACATTTACGTCATGTGCCTGCGAGGATCAGGAACTAACTGCGTCATTAGTTAACAAATCGTTTAAACTTTGATCACTTAATATGGGAAATTTACTAATATTTTTGCTGAAAAAATGTGAGCAGTTTTTGCAAAACTAAAAGTTGCTCACATTTTTTCAGCAAAAATACCAAATTTTAGATATTGTACTTGCTAGAACAGTTGACAATTTGACCACTAACGAGCTCCTAAAGCTAACCGGGCTATGATCTGTGTCTACACTGTTTGCAAAAGGTTTTGTTTGTTTGTTTGATTTGAGTTTTAACGTCCCCGTCAGCACTGTAAAGGTTATTTTGGAGACGTTGCTTCCAATTTTGTGGGACTTTTACCCGACATTGAGATGAAATGACATCTCAAGCCCTGTCGCCCAATCAAACTAATAAGGTTTATTAGCATGGACGGTCCGCCTCGCACCACGGTTCCTGGACAGGCTTAGATCCTCTAAGCGGTTTACCAGTACTAGTGTGCGGGCCGGATTCTGCATTGCGTGGAAGCATCATGCAGCCCATATATTTCTTCACGCCCCTATGGGCGGGGGCTGATTTGCAAAAGGTAGTGTATCATCATTCTGAGGTAATACATTTCAATACTTCGTATAACTTTCTCACGATATAAAGAATGCCAACACATTTAATACGAATATGACATACCACCTTATAGCCTGGGATAAGTCCATTACCTTTTTCGGGGGGGGGGGGGGGGGGGATGGGGGATAGTACCCAGTGGCCACACAACGTGTGTGCAACGTCATATCAATGTCGATGCAACGTTATGGCGTTGCGTCGACATTGATGCGACGATGCCTAGACGTCATGTGCCTACTGGGTTGATTTCATTTATACATTTCGGATAAAACAAAAAGGAGATCCTAATCAGGCACCACATGCTGCGGTGTCTGATCTGGAGTCACAGAGTTCGTCTATGCTTGCTAGGCATATATGGTCATAGGAGGGGAATAACTATGGGTATCAAACGGAAGTAGATCTTAAATGCGCTGTCTGATCAGGGGCCACAGTGTTCGTCTATGTTTATAGTATATAATTTTTGGAACGCTAGACATACAAGGTTACAGGGGATTGATAATTATGGGTTTCGAACGGAAACAGATCTTATATTATGTATAATTTAAAAATATGATCCTGCGGTTAATTGATCAAAATATTTCACATAGCATGAAACGGTTGGTCGTTTTATATGGTAAACATTAGTTTTTCTACTCTTAAAGAGTTGGCCCCCATTGGCATGGGAGACAAAAATACTTTTCGCAGGAGTAGCCTCCCCTGAAGGTGTTCCCATTTCCTTTAAAACAAAAATAAATGTAAACACAGATCTGACGTCAGATCAGGGATTACACTGTTTGTCAATGCCCCCCAAAAACGGGACACTATGCTTATATGGGCCCCGTCAAGCGATTTTGGTACTTATCGCCTATGCGAGCAGCGAAGGTTCAGGCGAGCCTGCGCATCCGCACAGTCTCGCCAGAACCTTCGCTGCTCGCTCATACAAGCAGTGAATCAAGAGGAACCTTCAGACAGAAAGCCATATCCCTGGCCCCTCTGAACGGCTGGGCATGCGCAGTTAAACTTTGTCATGACGGAATGCTCGAAGACACAAATTCGCTTGGCGGGGCTCATATGGGTTAAGATGATTTTCCATCTTGGAACTGCATGACTGTCAGGTTATGTTTGTTTTTGTTTGAGTTTAGGTTTGACGTCCCCGTCAACACTATTTAGGTCATTTTGGAGACGTTGCTTCCAATTTTGTGGGACTTTTACACGGCACTGAGATGAACTCAGGCCCTACCGGCCATAGAAACCGCTAGGGCTTAAGGGGCGATCCGACTCGCATCACTTTTTCTAGGCAGGCTTAGACCTAAGCGGTTTACCAGTGTTCAAGTTCGGTCGGTTTCAGCTCTGCGTGGAAGCACCGTGCATCCCATTTATTTCTCCAAGCCCCGATGGGCGGGAGTGACTGTCAGGTTATGTATAATACAGTCGAACTTCAATGGCTCGAACACCTTTGGGACCTCGAAAATCTGTTGGAGACAGGGGTAGTTCGAGCCACTGAGGATTACTGCCAGGAGGCATAACGAGATACTTTTAGACATCTTTTCGGTGTTCTATAATGAATATGTATGCTGTGTGTACTCAGTAGAATCGCCTCATCGAGGCGATTCTAATGAGTACACACAGCATGCATTTGCAAGATAAAGATTAAAATCTCCTTAATTATCCCTTACTATTTCTCATGTAGAGGATTTCGCTAGCGGCTCAAGAATGGGTTCGACGCCATTGGTGTTCGAGCCATCGAAGTTCTACTGTAGTACTGTTTGTGGATGCCGGTGCCGATGGAGCGCACTTGCTCGTCTTGTGTTTCCGTACAGACAAGGTTGGCGAAAGAATGTGCACTGTACTGGTTAACCGCTTACGACTAAGCCTGCCCAGGACAAATAGTGTTGACTGGGCCGATAAACTCCAATACACACAAACAAAACAAACAGGCCAGGTATTTATAAATTTTCAACAACACGTTTACATTAAGTTATGCATATTAACGTAAAATAGTTTTGTTTGTTTGATTTGATGTTTAACGTCCCCGTCAACACTGTAAAGGTCATTTTGGAGACGTTGCTTCCAATTTTGTGGGACTTTTACCCGACATTGAGATGAAATGACATCTCAAGCCCTGTCGCCCAATGAAACCAATAGGGTTTATTAGCATGGACGGTCCGCCTCGCACCGCGGTTCCTGGACAGGCTTAGATCCTCTAAGCGGTTTACCAGTACTAGTGTGCGGGCCGGATTCCGCTCTGCGTGGAAGCATCATGCAGCCCATATATTTCTTCAAGCCCCTATGGGCGGGGGCAAAACGTAAAATAGTAATTGTTATATTAACTTATAAATACAATCGCCGCTGCAACAGTAACTACTACTACTACTACTACTACTACTACTACTATAAACGAAGAAGAAAAAGAAGAAGAAGAAGAAGAAGAAGAAGAAGAAGAAGAAGAAGAAGAAGAAGAAGAAGAAAAAGAAAAAGAAGAAGAAGAAGAAGAAGAAAAACGAATATGACGAAGAATAAGTTTTACAAAACAACTTCAAGCAAACAGGCAAAGTACAGCCTAATGAGAGGCCCCGCCCAAATCGGGCCTTGGAGACACAAACTATGCTGCAAGGCGCTTCCACCGACCGCACATGTGTACTGATAAATCGCTTAGAACGTCGAAGTCTGTCCAGTCAAAGTGGTGCGAGTCGTACCGCCCATGCATGTAACACTATTGGTTTTATTGGGCGGCAGGGCTTAACACGTCATTTCATCTGCGTGACGGGTAAAAGACCCGCAAAATTGGAAGCAATGTCTCCGAAATGACCTAAATCGTGTTGACGGGGACGTAAAACCTCCATTCAAAGAAACAAATAGCCTAATCGGGCGCTACATTTGGAGGTGTCTAATCTGGAACTACATGTACAATGATCGTCGTTGTCCATTTTATGTATAATCATGGGGCAGTTTCTCAAAACTAACGATTTTATTAGTTAATAGATCGTTAAAACTCATTTTATAACGCAAATACAATGATATTTTTGCTGAAAATATGTGAGTAGCTTTTGCAAATGCAAAAGCTACTCACATTTCTTCAGCAAAAATACCAAAGCAGATACTGAACTTGCTAAAACAGTTAACATCTAAAAAATCAAACTCACCTAATTCGAGTACAAAATATCCATCTCTTAAAATATTAAACTGTCAATAATAATAATAATAATAATAATAATAATAATAATATAGTAATAATAATAGGGTTGGCAATTTGATATTATTTGCATTTATGAGAAAAGTATTATTTTCTGATTATTCGAGCATAAAGTTGTTGTCTTTTATTAATTATTAAGCATTTATAATTTTTTACACGATTCACGTGTATTGTCAAATCTTATGTTCTCTGGAAAAAAAAAAATGCGAAAAAATAGAACCTTTAAAAATGACATCGACAATCCAGTATGAAAAATGCCAACCGGGTATGGTTGCAGCCGGTAATTCTAAGACATAAAACCTCAAACCTGTGGCGGCATTCACGTAACATCCCCGTCCTTTGTTCATTTTCTCCCCCTCTCCAGGGATTTCTGATCCCGAAATATCAGAAAACTTGTACATCAGCTCTTAACTAGGGAAACTGGTCCGATTCGTATTTCCCACCTCGAAATCTGAAACTAGAGCGAAGTGATATTCTAATTCCTTCGTCGATTAAAGGGAAATGAATACACTTTCAGGGGAGGTAACTTATGCAAAAATATTTTTGTCTCCCACGTCAATAAGGGTCAACTCTTAAAGGAAAGAATTTGCTCCTGAGGAGCAAATTCTTTCCTTTAGGAGCAGACCCCTTTCACACCCCTCTTTCTGTCGGACAGAATTTACCAAAAAGCGAACAGGCAATCCCGAAAGTCGTCTCCCTTTGAAAAAAATATATCTGCTAGGTGTATCCATCTCCCTTAACCTTTAACCTGCTGAATATTCAATTAAGCCACACCCATTTCTGACTTTGAACCAATCAGATTACTTCATACAATTTATTTATGCATATTCATAAACTGAATGTCAAACAGAGTAGATCCTGATCAGATGGCTTCTTCAGAAGCCATCTGATCTGGATCTACACTGTTTGCAAAGATAGGGCTTGTCGCCTACAGCAGGATAAAAGTTAAAGGGCTAAAGAATTTCAAAGGAGCTAACTGAAAAATATTTTGTCTCACAATGTATCTTCAGAAGCAAGAGTTTGTTTGATTTGAGGTTTAACGTCCCCGTCAACACTGTAAAGGTCATTTTGAAGACGTTGCTTCCAATTTTGTGGGACTTTTACCCGACATTGAGATGAAATGACATCTCAAGCCCTGTCGCCCAATGAAACCAATAGGGTTTATTAGCAGGTTTCTGGACAGGCTTAGATCCTCTAAGCGGTTTACCACTACTAGTGTGCGGGCCGGATTCAGCTTAGAAGCAAGAGTAAGTTTTTTTAGTTTTACGTCCAGCCAACAACCAATGTCATACAGAGACTGTACCTCGGCATATAGACTCGCCCAAAAGTCTGGAGAAGCCCGGAACCGAACCCACAACCGGCGAGTAGCTTAACCACCTGAGGCTTCCGTCTAAGAGTATGTTGTTGGTCCCTTTTTCAAAAGGGCTCAACAATTGAGTTGTCTCGCTTGAAACAGAAAATAAAAAATCACGAGTGTGACTGTTTGCCTTAATTAAAATGACTTAACCTGAAAGCGCCAATCACAGTAGCAGCCAACATTTTCAACTATTTAGTCTTACTTTGCAATAAAATTTAAACTTGAACATTTCATGTGGATTGCCTGCCTTAGCAGACGATGCAATCCTCTGCTAAGTGGAATATGATGACGATTCAGATAAAATATTAAGCATGACAACGAAATTCAAATTTCAAATGTCGTCTGCCGCACAATTTCGCTTGACACTTCATGTGTTAAGGCTTGCCTAATCATCTGCTATCATCACATGCGAAAGGTATAAATACGGAATATCAACATACCCTTGGTGAACTATTAAAGATAAAAAGCACTTATTCGGTTGCTAAGATGATGTCAATATCATATTTATACACTTATATCATACATCAGACATTATCGTCCTGTTTATTTACAGCTTAACTCAATTTTAAATTCGTAATTCCGGGCTTCTCCAGGCTTTCAGATGAGTCTTTTAACCGATTTTCCGTCTCTGTTGTTGGTGTGACGAAATACACACGCACACCAGGGCTAGACTAGCTAGTTTCGGACAATATGCAAGATCCGGAATTCTTCCCTTTAAAGATAAAAAATACCCGATTGACATCCCCTTTCTTTTGTCTGCTCCAGTTTCCATTTTAGGCCCTAGTTGATTTGTTTAGACAAAAAAAAAAAAAAACAGTTCTAAGAAATCATTCAGTTTTTGTAGCTCTATACACCGAGGTCCAGTCACTCATCACGAAAACACGCCTATATAATTTTGACCCCTCGTACTCCACTTTTATATAGTGAAACTGGGGTTTACAGGGGTAAACCTTATTTTTCTTATTTCTGCTCTAAAATATAGAGTGTGGGTACTCGTTAGAACCGCCTTGATGAGGCGGTTCTAACGAGAACCAACACTCTTTATTTTGAGCAGAAATAAGAAAAATATCACAATTTTTCATCTTAAATTTTTCATTTTTTCGGCGATAAAGGTTACAATGTATTGGTATAGGCGTGTTGTCGTAATGGATAAACTTGGCTTCACAACTTTTCTCAGTTTGTCTCCACTAGTTGGAGAAGTATCATATGAATATGTCTGTGTAAGGAATAAGCTTGTTAACCCTTCTCTTGCTGAATATTCATTTTAGCCACACCCATCTCTGTCTATCAACCAATCAAATTACTTGATGTAATTTATTGCTACAAATTCACAAACTAAATGCCAAACAGTGTAGATCCCGATCAGATGGCTTCTACAGAAGCCATCTGATCTGGATCTACACTGTTTGCAAAGATAGGGGTTGTCGTGAACAGCAAGATAAGGGTAAACACAAGTTTACATAGAGAAACTAAAGATTTTCTTTAGCTCTGGCCAACAGTGTAAGATAGATCGGCTAGCAGCCCCCATGTTTGCTTCATCTCAGTGTTTGAATTTGATTTATGTCTGTGTGATGATGCCTTGATTGAGTTTTTTTATTATTATTTTTTTTTAAGTCGTTATGTAAACCGAATATTTAATGTTTATTGTTGGAAACAACATTCTAACCTAGGGCAAATATTCGGCCTGTAAAATATCTTTAAGCCCCCCAGTTGCATGTGCTGAGGACCGTTCTAAGGCGGTAGTTTTGGTGTTAGTCTTTTGCTGTTATGCGATTTTGTTGTGAGTTGTTTAGTGTTTACTAAAGCCCCTGTCACACTATGTGGCGTTTTCACTGCGATGGGACGGCATTGTTTAATTTTTCAGAACGCCGCGAGATCGCAAGAAATATGGAATATTTTTGTGAACATGGACCTGTCATGGCGTCCCTACAGCGACCAAGACGTTGCTACGGAGCTTACATGGCGATCTAGCGCGATCCTGCGGCGTTCTTGATGGCGATTGTATGCGCTCTCACAGCGCTTCCTCTGCGCTTTTACGGCGCTCACAATGCGTGCACTGCGCTTTTACGGCGCTCTCAATGCGTGCACTGCGCTTTTACAGCGCTCACATGTTGAAGACGTTCTCAAAGTGTAAACAGAATCTTCATCAGTCGAACGGTTTTGTTTGATTTAAGGTTTAACGTCCCATCAACACATTATAGGTCATTTTGGAGACGTTGCTTCTAATTTTGTGGGACTTTTACCCGACATTGAGATGAAATGACATCTCAATCTCTGTCACCTAATGAAACTAATAGGGTTAATAAGCACGGATGGTCCGACTCGCGCCCCTTTGCCTGGGCAAGCTTAGATCCCCTAAGCGGTTTACCAGTACTCCTGTGCCGTCGGAAGCAAGTCCACCGCAAACACCGCAAGCGGGAGCAAGTCCACCGCTATTACCTTACCCGGAATGAGTCACCTCAGAAGTAGGTTTTTCGGGACAGTACACAATCAAACTCTAGTCTAGCCACTGTTTATACAAGCGGGCGGCCCCCTCCCATCGGGACTGGAAGAAATAGATGGGCTGCATGAAGCTTCCACGCAGAGCTGAAACCGACCTCACACGAGTACTGATAAACCGCTTAGAGGATCTAAGCCTGCCCAGGCAAAGCGGTGCGAAATACGTGTAAACTCTATTGGTGTAAACATGCTTATACGTGTAAACTCTATTGGTTTCATTGGGCGACAAGGCTTGAGAGGTCATTTAATTTCAAAGTCGGGTAAAAGTCCCACAAAATTGGAAGCAACGTCTCCAAAATGACCTATACAGTGTTTACTGGGACGTTAAATATCAAATCAATCAATCAGTTAATCAATTATACAAGCGGAGCTTATATGGCGTTGTAGGAGACCTCTGTGCGCCCCTGCCGAGCTCATGTAGCGTTGTAGGAGACCTTACTGCGCTGCTATGGCAACCTTACGGCGACCTTACTGCGCTCTGATCAGAACGCCGAGCGACGGCGTTTGTTTTGAGCATGCTCAAAATGCGCGCCGTCGCTTGGCGTTCTATGCGACCCCAACGCGTGTACTGGCGACGCCACTGCGTTGCTACGGCGATGTTTGCGATCGTACTGCGCGCACCTCGGCGTTCTGCATTTTTCTTGGACGCCGTGAGAACGCAGCCCTGGTGTGACAGGGGTTTAATGGTCTGATCGCCCCGTGAGGGATAAGAGAGGGCTGATGGTTCCCTTTCATAAACACTCGTAAATTTTCTTGTGGTGACCCTAAGGAAAATTTCCATCCTCGTTTTACTTTCGGTATAAGAGTATTTGTTTTTACATTTCCATAAAGAAGATCCAGAACTGCACCACGGGCGAAAGCGAGCTATTAGCCAATATATCTCTGACGTCATATTAAGCCATTCACCTTATTTGCATTATCTGCTGGTTCCTAGTCTAAAGGTTATCAGTGTTGGAAAAACAGGTAACCAGACCCCCCTGACCTTGAAAGGTCAGGGGGGTCTGGTTACCTCTTTTTCCAATATTGACAATGTGCAAGCTGGGAGCCAGCAAATAATGCAAATATGGTGAATAGATAATCCACAATGTACTTACTTATAGCAAAATAAACAGTAGAAATGCCAGACATAGAGACTTTTGAAAACGTTTTTATGCCCCTAAATCTTTCGAAATCAAAGATTCGGGGGCATATAGTTTTTGGTCTGTCTGTCTGTCTGTCTGTCCGCAAAAACTTTAACATTGAGCAAAACTTTTGAATGGTTATTGATATGGCTTTCATATTTCACATGTGCATTCATTGTCGCAATACCTTTCCAGTGTTGTCATAGCTTTTGACCTCGTGACCTTGTCGTTGACGTATGGCCTACTTTTTAAAAACTTTTACATTGGCCATAACTTTCGATTGGTAAGCATCTATGTCTGGTATCATAATGGCGGTGGTAGCTCTGTCTCTGCAGCCGTTGGCTGTAATCTTTCGACCATATCTCGTGCGAAACAGCCTGGAAGAAGTTCAAGGAGCTGCTATCAGTCCTGTCTTCTCCGCCACCTCTCATTCAAGACATTTGGCCATGTGTACAGCTCCTGTATGCGAAGCGAAAGCTCCATGCCAGCGAGACGTGTCCATTGTCAAAACCAAACCTACAATGACAGGGCAATGATCAGACAGATCTGCAATAGTAAGCTGCCAGTCACTGTCACAGTCAGGTCCAGTGAACTACTTGCGCGGCTTGGCATTGAGGACCTGGACTTCATCCTTGAGGTGAGAAGGCTGCACTGGTATTGACATGTGGAACGCACCAACGGTGCAGTCAAGACAGCCTTTGACATACAGGCGGATGGAAAAACGTGGACCCGGTAGGCCAAAGATGACATGAAAACAGTCGCAGTGAGTGGAAGCTCTCAGCTATCTACCCTTATGATAGACATGGGTGGGGATCTGGTGTGAGATCTGCCATGCGTGAAGCAAGCCAGCTACCGGGAAGGGGCCCACTTATGGAGATGTCGTCCCTGTACCTGCACATTAATAAATCAAGAGGACCATGATTGTCCTATTTAGCTCTCCTGAGCTAAGAGATTAACATGTGGGTCCCAGGGTGGAGCAATGTTTGGCCCCAGATCTAAAATTTGAACAATCTTGATAGAGGTCCACTAAATGAAGGTTTATATCAAATATCAAAGGCCTGGGCCTTTTGGTTTCTGATAAAAAAAGATTATTAAATGCTTTTTCTGTATAAGCCTATGTAAATAATGTAGACCAAGGGCGGGGCCATTTTTGGTCGCTAGGCTATAATTTAAACAATCTTGGAAGATGTCCACCAGATGAAGCTTCATACCAATCACAAAGATCTATATTTTCAAAGGTATTCCCTATATGAGTTTATAAGTTGAACAATCTTGGCGGAGGTCCACTACATGAAGATTCATACCAAATATAAAATAAGTTCCATAAAAGGGTCATCAAAGACCTGGGCCTTCTGGTTTCAAACAAGAAGATTTTAAAGGATTTCCCTATATAAGCCAAAGTAAAACATGTGGGCCATGGGGCATGGCCATTTTTGGCCCCAGGGCTATAATTTGAACAATTTTGGTAGAGGTCCATTAGACGAAGTTTCATACCAAATAGCAACTACCTTGGCTTTCTGGTTTCAGACAAGAAGATTCTCAAAGGTTTTCCCCACAGGGACCAGTTTCAAGGTTTTAGAGGAAAGATACTATCCTATAATAATATAGACAAGGGCACCATCGGAAAAATATCACCAATTGCAAGTTGTGTATCTCTGGCAGTTTGTAACACACTTGTCACACATGTAGATAACACATTTATGTAAAAAATAGTACCTGCTATCTCTAATCTAGTCTTCACGGTATGGAGCAACGCACACAGAATGTACAGAATTGCTCAAAAATGATCTCGAGTAGCAAAGCATGTCTGCTCACTTCCCAAGAGATTCCAAAGTTTTCCAGGGCACAACAAAAAGAAAATTTACATCCATGTCCAGTATTTTCACCAATACCAATCACCTGTATCCATAATTTCAATAAAATCTTGTAAATACTACTGCAAAACTTGAAATACAATAACAGTTTTGACAGCTCTTGCTCTGGGAAGCCATGTTTTTGGAGCTATTAGAAAGGAGCGATTTCACTGGTTAAAATCTCAACAATTCAAACTGGCCAATGAAAAAATAACCTAATGCTATTACATCATGATTTATTTACTCCGGTTCTGTAAAAAGAAACATGGTTTCCCAGAGCAAGATCTGTCAAGGTTGTTATTTTTTCTCTCTAAAAGCTTGAAACTCGTCCTTGTGGTTTTCCCTATATAAGCTTATGTAAAACCAGTGGGCACCTGGACGGAGCCATTTTTGACCCAAGCTCTATAATTTGAATAATCTTGGTAAAGGCCCACTAGATGAAGCTTCATACAAAATATCAAAGAGCTGGGCCATTTTGGTTTCAGACAAGACAATATAAGCCTATGTAAAACCAGTGGGCCCCCGCGCGGGGGCATTTTTTGCCCCAGGGTTATAATTTGAACAACATTGGTAAAGGTCCACTAGATGAAGCTTCGTACCAAATATCAAAGACCTGGGTCTTCTGGTTTCAGATAAGAAGATCTTAAAATAGAAGTAGAGGCAATGATCAGGAATCGATGCAGTTAACCCACAGCTCCCATCAGAGACACCAAAGGGAAAGAAACACAAACATGAAGCAACAGACCCAAACGGAAACACCAACAGCGGTAAGCCAAGAGGACAGTTACTTTTCCACAAAATGACCAAAAGGCTATCCAAAATAAAATAATATAAGCGACACAAACACCCAAAGACAAATCATAACAAAAATAAACCTCGACAGAAGAACCGCCTTGGAACGGTCAGCCGAAACGAATTCCACTGTGGGGCTTAAATCGACTTTACGTGGCCACAATCCTCGCCTTTACTTCCGTCGCGATTAAGACAAATAATTTGTTCAGTCCGCAAGACGGCTTCCTAACTCATCAGTGCAACATCTCCGTGAACACAAAAATCAAACAACCACATAGATGAAACAAAGGTGAGGACTCGACAGCAAGAAACAACAGAATTGCTGGAGCAAAAGAAAACAAACAGTTAGACTCCAATGGGCCCGACCAGAGACAGAGCTTCAGGTACCAAACAACCATAAGCCTTTACATTGGAACCGTCATAAAATCTGAGGCCTGACCCACCGGCGTGCAATTTAAGGGGAAAGCAAGGTTGTCAACCGTGATTGGGTTAACTATCATGCATGCAATCTGTCGTATAACATTTATGTTGTACCCAATCTTTTTATATCGAAGAACGATTTTACGAAATTGGGTGCTGAAGTCATTGCAGTTATAAATTTTTAAATTTATATACTAAGTCACCATAAAATTCGGGTTCCGATAGACCTTGTTGCAGAAGAGATTTAAGTCCAGTATTGAATTTTGAAATAAAATCAGAATGACGTCTATAAAATTTTGAAAAGGCTTTGCGTAGTTGATGATATCGATAACCCTGATTAAGAAGTTTAGCCGTTAACAATTTATTACGAGTGTTGAAGTCAGTTACATGACTACACACTCTAGCAAAACGAATTAATTGTGAAATATAAACGCCATAGGATGGCGCACGTGGAACATCACCATCCAAAAAAGGAAAGTTGACAATCTCAAAATCAAAATCATCGCGTTTATCATAAATTTTGCAAAAAACAAATACCATCCACAATAGATAGATGTAAATCAAAAAACGGGGCCTCGGTATCAGAAGAATTTGCTTTATTTAACTGAAGTTTTTGGGGGGTAAATCTGACTGATCAAACCATCGAAATAGGTATTATCAATATTTAATAAATAATCTAAATATCTAGAAGTGGAGCTAAAAGCTTCAATAATTTCAGATTGGTTATCAATGGAAAGCGACAACATGAAGTCTCTTTCATAACAATACAAGAACAGATCAGCCACAAGAGGTGCGCAATTCGTACCCATCGGAATACCAACAATTTGTCTAAATAACTTAGTACCGAATCTAATATAAATATTGATAAGTAGAAAGGTGAGGGCATCACACACTTTCTGACATGACCAAAGTGTATAATTATTTTGCTCTTTAGAAGTGAAAAATGCATTTCTGACATTACATGCAATATAGAGAGAATCAACTCTGTGAAAAGTCCATTTAATCAAGTCATTAAGCTTTTCTTTTATAAGATTATGAGGAAGTGTGGTGTAAAGAGTGGAAAAATCGTAAGTACACAGACATGAAGCACGAAAACGTCTGGATTTCAATTTATTTAAAACCCCATTCGATTTTTTTATATACCAGAACAGATTTCTTCCTGATCTTTCAAAGACTTAATCACAATATTTAATCACATGCGTTTTAATAGCAGTAGAACAGGAAGTTAATAATTTAGAAAGTTCAGTGGTAGTGCAAGAGCTAGAATTTGCAATAAACCGTGCTTTGTAAGGTCTTTTATGAAGTTTTGGTAACCAGTATAGCGTAGAAAGCTTGTCTTGGCCTTCTGTAACACACACAGCAAACTTGGTGGCTGAATGACAAATATGTTCATCTACTATAGCTCTCTCTTCAGCTAAAGGCTGAAGTTCATAGGCCTTAGTACCACCAAGCTCCTGCTTAAGTGTGTTAACATAGTGGAGCCGTCACACAACGACGACGTTGTTAGCGGCCTTGTCTGCAGGGGCCAAACAAACTT
The DNA here is from genome assembly GCA_963580285.1 of Lucinisca nassula. Lineage (NCBI taxonomy): Eukaryota > Metazoa > Mollusca > Bivalvia > Lucinida > Lucinidae > Lucinisca > Lucinisca nassula. The sequence goes on along the minus strand of OY757016.1, from coordinate 126,290,539 downwards.
CTTACGAAATTCTTGAATACCTAGTTTAAGATGACGTAAAGACGTCTTAGGCTTAGGAGGTAATAAGTTAGTATTTTGAGAATAGAAAGAAATGCGTTTATTCACTAGTTTTAAAATGCTAAGTTTCCATTCCTTAAGGGCTTTATGCTCAACATAATCTGGCTTACACCATCGATTACCGAATTCATTCAAGGCAGCAGCGATTTCATCTCTACATTTACTGAAATCAATCATAGAAGGAAACCGATATTTCGGTCCTTTAGAAATTATATTCCTTATCCTAGAATCAGGAATAATTTTCAAATTGCCAGTAATTACATGACCAGCAGCAGGATAGCAATACACTGAGTTTTTTATGATTTGACCTACTGACCTACAAGGTTTTTCTATGATTTGACCTACTGACCTACTTTTTAATCCACCATAACCCGTATTCGAACTTGACCGAGATATTGTCAGGATGATCATTCTTAGCAAATTTGAGGATGATTCGACGAAAACTATAGCCTCTATGGTGTTAACAAAGTTTTTCTGTTGTTTGAACTACTGACCTACCTTTTGATCCCACATGACCCGTATTCGAACTTCACCGAGATATTGTCATGATGATCATTCTGAGCAAAGTTTAGGATGATTGGACCAAAACTGTGGGCTCTAGAGTGTTAACAAGGTTTTTTTATTTTACCTTCTGACCTACTGTTGGACCCGACATGACCCATATCCGTATATGACCAAGATATTGTCAGAATGGTCAGTCTGAGCAAGTTTGAGGATGACTGGACCAAAACTGTGGCCTCTAGAGTCTTAACAATGTTTTTCTATTATTTGACCTACAGGCCTACTTTCTGACCCGACATGACCCGTATTCGAACTTGGCCGAGACATTGTCAGGATGATCATTCTGAGCAAATTTGAGGATAATTGGACCAAAACTGTGGCCTATAGAGTATTAACAAGGTTTTTTTCTATGGTTTGACTTACTGACCTACTTTTTGATCCCACATGACCCATATTCGAACTTGACCGAGATATCGCCAGGATGATCATTCTGAGCAAGTTGGAGGATGACTGGACCAAAAACTGTGGCCTCTTCAGCGTTAACAAGGTTTTTTCTATGATATGACCTGCTGACCTTTTTTTGACCTGACATGACCCATATTCGATCTTGATCAAGAAATTGTCCGGATGATCATTCTGAGCAAGTTTGACGATGATTGGACCAAAATTGTGGCCTCTAGAGTATTAATGAGATTTTTCTATGATTTGACCTTCTGGCCTACTGTTTGACCCGACATGAACCATATCCGTACATGACCAAGATATTGTCAGGATCATCAGTCTGAGCAAGTTTGAGGATGATTGGACCAAAACTGTGGCCTCTAGAGTCTTAACAATGTTTTTTCTATGATTTGACCTACTGACCTACTTTCTAACCCGACATGACCCATATTCGAACTTTGCCGAGATATTGTCAGGATGATCATTCTGGGCAAATTTGAGGATGATTGGGCCAAATCTGTTGCCTATAGAGTGTTAACAAGGTTTTTCTATGGTTTAACTTACTGACCTACTTTTTGATCCCACATGACCAATATTCGAACTTGACCGAGATATCGTCAGGATGATCATTCTGAGCAAGTTTGAGGATGACTGGACCAAGACTGTGGCCTCTAGAGCGTTAACAAGGTTTTTCTATGATTTGACCTGCTGACCTTTTTTTTGACCCGACATGACCCATATTCGATCTTGATCAAGATATTGTCCGGATGATCATTCTGAGCAAGTTTCAGAATGAATGGACACAAACTGTGGCCTCTCGAGTCTTAACAAGGTTTTTCTATGATTTGACCTACTGACCTATTTTTAGACCTGGAATGACCCATATTCGAACTTGACCCAGATATCATCAAGGCAAACATTCTGGTAAAGTTTCATGAAGATTAAAGCAAAATTGTGGACTCACAAAACAAGGTAAACGTTGACTACGCACGTCGCACGACGCACGTTCGACGGACAAAAGGCGATCACAAAAGCTCACCTTCAGCTTTGCTCAGGTTAGCTAATAAGCATGATAAGGTTGTATCAAAAACTTTAGGATTTACCATTGTAATACGTAAATAAACTGACATTTTCGTCATATATCGTTGCAACGGTAGCTTGTATGGCACTAACAGGCCTATGTTTGAACTATATTGTATTCAATGTATGCCCATGTTTAAAAAAAAAAACAGAGTTTTCTCTTTCATTTCCATCCATAGGATATAATTTATCTCACTGGAAAACGCATAGTGATTGTACTGCATTGCCATTATAATTGCAGTTGGTGGTCCTTCACATCCTCCTTAATTAACGAGAAGAAAATATATACTGTAGTTTTCTTACCATAATAAATCATAAGTTTGATGCAATATGTGACATTCCTGCAATTTACGGACAAATTTGAATAAATTAAAGACCGTAAATAAGGATGCCGGAAGTAAGGGCGAGGATTGTGGGCACGTAAAATCGATTTAAGCCCCCCCCCCCCACCGTGGAATTCGTTTCCGCTGACCGTTCCAAGGCGGTTCTTCTGTCGCGGTTTATTTTTGTTATGGTTTGTCTTTGGGTATTTGTGTCGCTTATATTATTTTATTTTGGATAGCCTATTGGCCATTTTGTGGGAAAGCAACTGTCCTTTTGGCTTTCTGTTGGTGTTTCCGTTGGAGTATGTTGCTTCATGTTTGTGTTTCCTTCCCTTTGGTGTCTCTGATCGATTTAGGTCAAAAGGTGATCACAAAAGCTCACCTTGAGCTTTGCACAGGTGAGCTAAAAATGCGGTCTCTAGAGTGTAAACAAGGTTTTACTATGATTTGATCTACTGACCTACTTTTTGATCTCACATGACCCATATTCGAACTTGACCAAAAAATTGTAGAGATGATCATTCTGAGCAAGTTTGATGATGATTGGACCAAAACTGTGGCCTCTAGAGTGTTAACAAGGTTTTTCTATGATTTGACCTACTGACCTACTTTTTAATCCACCATAACCCGTATTCGAACTTGACCGAGATATTGTCAGGATGATCATTCTTAGCAAATTTGAGGACGATTCGACGAAAACTATAGCCTCTAGGGTGTTAACAAAGTTTTTCTATGATTTGAACTACTTACCTACTTTTTGATCCAACATGACCCGTATTCGAACTTCACCGAGATATTGTCATGATGATCATTCTGAGCAAGTTTTAGGATGATTGGACCAAAACCGTTGGCTCTAGAGTGCTAGCAAGGTTTTTTTATTTGACCTTCTGTCCTACTGTTTGACCCGACATGACCCATATCCGTACATGACACGATATTGTCAGGATGATCAGTCTGAGCAAGTTTGAGGATGATTGGACTAAAACTGTGGCCTCTAGAGTCTTAACAATGTTTTTTCTATGATTTGACCTACTGACCTACTTTCTGACCCGACATGACCCGTATTCGAACTTGGCCGAGATATTGTCAGGATGATCATTCTGAGCAAATTTGAGGATGATTGGGCCAAAACTGTTGCCTATAGAGTGTTAACAAGGTTTTTCTATGGTTTAACTTACTGACCTACTTTTTGATCCCACATGACCCATATTCGAACTTGACCGAGATATCGTCAGGATGATCATTCTGAGTGAGTTTGAGGATGACTGGACCAAGACTGTGGCCTCTAGAGCGTTAAAAAGGTTTTTCTATGCTTTGACCTGCTGACCTTTTATGGCCCGACATGACCCATATTCGAACTTGATCAAGATATTGTCCGGATGATCATTCTGAGCAAGTTTCAGAATGAATGGACCAAAACTGTGGCCTCTCGAGTCTTAACAAGGTTTTTCTATGATTTGACCTACTGACCTATTTTTACACCTGGAATAACCCATATTCGAACTTGACCCAGATATCATCCTGACAAACATTCTGGTAAAGTTTCGTGAAGATTAAAGCAAAATTGTGGACTCACAAAACAAGGTAAATCTTGACGACGCACGTACGACGGACAAAAGGCGACCACAAAAGCTCACCTTGAGCTTTGCTCAGGTTAGCTAATAAGCATGATAAGGTTGTATTAAAAAACTTTAGGAGTTACCATTATAAAACGTTAATAAAATGAAAATTTGGTCATACACCTGTGGACACAAAAGCGTTCAAACTCCTATGAAATAACTTTTAATGAATCTCTTTGCATCAAGTTAGTTTGACAAGCAAATGTCATTCATCAAAGAATTCTTAAACTAGATCAAGCAATTGATTGGTCTCATTTTGGAAAACACTTTGTGAATGACATTTGAGATGTATTTTGATTGGACAGGGCAGGAGTCAACAATGAAATGTACACCACCTTGTGTTTTGAATTTATTTCTGTCTGGCAGCTCACTGATAGGATGTTAGGATATATTGAATGATGTTTCAAGTCAGAATGAAATGAAGCTCATCAAAGTTTGAACGCTTTTGTGTCCACAGGTGTATATTGTTGCAACGGTAGCTTGTGTGGCACTAACAGGCCTATGTATGAACTATATTGTATTCAATGTATGCCCATGTTTAAAAAACAGTGTTTTGTTTTCTCTTTTATTTCCATCCATAGTATATAATTTATCTCACTGGAAAACGCATAGTGATTGTGCTGCATTGCCATTATAATTGCAGTTGGTGGTCCTTCACAGCCTCCTTAATTAACGAGAAGAAAATATATACTGTAGTTTTCTTGCCATCATAAGTTTGATGAGATGTGACATTCCTGCAATTTACGAACAAATTTGAATAAATCAAAGACCATAAGTAAGGGTGCCGGAAGTAAGGGCGAGGATTGTGGGCATGTAAAATCGATTTAAGCTTTCGCTGACCGTTCCAAGGCGGTTCTTCTGTCACGGTTTATTTTTGTTATGGTTTGTCTTTGGGTGTTTGTGTCGCTTATATTATTTTATTTTGGATAGGCTATTGGCCATTTTGTGGGAAAGCAACTGTCCTAATGGCTTTCTGTTGGTGTTTCCGTTGGAGTATGTTGCATCATGTTTGTGTTTCCTTCCCTTTGGTGTCTCTGATGGGAGCTGTAGGTTAATTGTATCGATTCCTGGTCATTGCTTTGTTTGATTTGAGGTTTAACTTACCCGTCAACACTGAAAAGGTATTTTGGAGACGTTGCTTCCAATTTCCTTAGGACTTTTACCCGACATTGAGATGAAATGACATCTCAAGATCTGTAGCCCCATGACACCAATAGGTTTATTAGCATGGGCAGGCCGCCTCGCACCGCGGTTCCTGGACAGGCGTAGATCCTCTAAGCGGTTTACCAGTACTAATGTGCGGGCCAGATTCAGCTCTGCGTGGCAGCATCATGCAGCCCATGTATTTCTTTAAGCCCCTATGGGCGGGGCCACCTGACCATTGCCTTTATTTCTATTTCACATATTAATAAGGCAATTATCACTAAGCGTTTGCTGTTGTCTCCATAACTGCAGGATTCGTACTACCGGTTGCCGTTTTCCTATGAAAAACGTACAAATATTCTTTAAGAATATGTGATTAATACAGAACCCGGGAAGGGACATGATTTTTTATTTTTATTATGTTGTGCGAACAAGATATTATCTTGAGCGGACAAGATATTATCTTGTTCGGACAAGATAATATCTTGTGCGGACAAGATAATATCTTGTGCGGACAAGATATTATCTTGTGCGGACAAGATATTATCTTGTGCGCACAAGATATATGTTGTGCAGACAAGATATTATCTTGTGCGGACAAGATAATATCTTGTTCGCACAACTTAATATCTTGTGCGGACAAGATAATATCTTGTCTGCACAAGATAATATGTTGTGTGGACAAGATATTATGTTGTGCGGACAAGATATTATCTTGTGCGGACAAGATAATATCTTGTGCCGACAAGATATTATGTTGTGCGGACAAGATATTATCTTGTGCGCACAAGATATATGTTGTGCAGACAAGATATTATCTTGTGCGAACAAGATAATATCTTGTTCGCACAACTTAATATCTTGTGCGGACAAGATAATACCTTGTCTGCACAAGATAATATGTTGTGTGGACAAGATATTATGTTGTGCGGACAAGATATTATCTTGTCCGCACAAGATTATATCTTGTCCGCACAAGATAATATCTTGTCCGCACAAGATAATATCTTGTCCGCACAAGATATTATCTTGTGCGCACAACTTATAAAATAAAAAAAATCATGTCCCTTCCCGGGTTCCGTAGATTAATCATTTCACCGACACCTTTTTTGTCGTAGTTGATCAGAGTATAGGATTAGTAACAGAACATGGTCAACACTTTTCTACGGAACCCGGGAAGGGACATTTCTGTTCCAGTTTCTAGCAGAACAGAATTTAAAACAATAAAATTAGCGTAGAGGGGAAAACAAGAAATATGTCGTTTAAACGATATAATATATCGGTTATATTGTTTTCCTTTCCACTCTGAAAAAGTAGGGTGGAATTTAAAACAATAAAATTAGAATGGAACAGAAAACAAAAATATGTCGTTAATTCTGAAAATGTATGGTGGAATTTAAAACAATAAAATTAGAATGGAACAGAAAACAAAAATATGTCGTTTATTCTGAAAAAGTAGGATGGAATTTAAAACAATAAAATTAGAATGGAACAGAAAACAAAAATATGTTGTTTATTGGAATTTAACGACATATTTTTGTTTTCTGTTCCATTCTAATTTTATTGTTTTAAATTCCACCCTACTTTTTCAGAGTGGAAAAGAAAACAAGGAATATGTCGTTAAACGACATTAAATCGTTTAAACGACATAGTTTTTGTTTTCTTTTCCACCCTAATTTTGTTGTTTTAATTTCTGTTCTGCTAGATACTAGAACAGAAATGTCCCTTCCCGGGTTCCGTACTTTTCTGTATGGTTTCCATTACATTTTCGGTCGTCATCACTATTTGACGCCATATGCCTGTGGTCCGGGAATGACACCTGCAAGTTTCTGAAGCCCAATACATTCATCTTCCATTATCTTAAATAAAATTACTGTCATACTAAGAGTAAAAATAACAAGATTTTTAGCCACTTTCTGAAAAACAGCCAGCATGCTACGGAGGGTCGAACAAAGTTTTAAAAGAATTTGATACAGTGACCTAGTTTTTGACCTGACATGACCAATATTCGAACTTGACAGAGATTTCATCCAGTCAAACATTAGTAAAGTTTCATGAAGATTGAACCAGAACTGTGGCCTCTAGAGGGTGACATTGTGCACCAGGACTCATAAGAACTTGACAGTGGTATCATCAAGTGCATATAGTTTCGTGAAGATGAAAAAAATCTGGTATATTTTACCCGACATGATCCATATTCAAATGAGACCAAGATATTGTAAACTGTCAAGACAAAGTTTCAAGTACATTTTCTGGAAGAGTAAAGCCAAACTTTGGCCTCTAGAAAGCGAACAAGATTTTAAAGAAATCTGACAAAGTGACCAGATTTTTTATCCATCATGACCCATACTCTAACTTGACCGAGTTTCATCAAGTCAAACATTCTGGTATTATTTCATGAAGATTGGAGTAAAACTGTGGCATCGAAAGGGTGAACAATATTTTTAAGAAATTTGACCTACTGATCCAGTTTTTGACCTAGTATGACCCATTTTCAAGCTTGACAGAGTTATCATCAAGTCAAACATTCTGATAAAGTTTCGTGAAAACTGAAGTAAAACTGTGGCCTCTAGAGTGTGAGCAAGGTTAAAGAAATTTGACCTAGTGACCTTGTTTCTGATCGGACATAACCCATATTTTAACTTGAAATATTAGGACAAACATTCTGGTAAAGTTTCATGAATATTGAAGCGGAAATTTATCTCTACAGGGTAAATGGGTTTTTGAAGATATTTGACTTAATACCCTAGTTTTTGTGACATGTCCAACATTAAACCTCAAAGACTTGCAAAGTGTCATGGAGAGCGAAGCAAAACTTTAGGGTGAACTAAATTTAAAGGATTTAAACCTAGTGACCTATTTTTGAGCCGACATAACCAATATTCCAACATGTGACTGATATATCTGGACAAAAATTTTGGTTACTGGTAAGTTTCATGTAGATTGAAGCAAATCTGTGGCCTCAATAGCTCGAACAAGGATTTAAAGAAATTTGACCTGTGACCGTCTTTTTGATGGCATGACCTCAATTAGAACTTGACGGAAATATCAAGACATTCTTCTGGAAAAGTTTCATGAAGTTGGAAGAAAAAGTTTGGCCTCTACAGAGTGAAAAGATTTCAAAGAAATTTGACCTAATGACCTACTTTCTGACCCCACATAACCCTTATTCGAACTTGATTGAGAAACGATACTAGTGACCTAGTTTTCTGACCCCACGTTTTATGTTCGAATTTGGTTGAGATATCTGCTTAAGTTTCATGCAGATTGGAGAAAATCAGTAGCCTCTATAGGGTGCATATGTTTTAAAAGAAATTTGATCTAGTGACCTTGTTTTGACCCAATATGACTCATATTCAAAATTCATATTCATATATGACTCATATTGCTTCCCTCTTTAATTGCACGCCGGTGGGTCTGGCCTCAGATTCTATGACGGTTCCAACGTAAAGGCTTATTGAGAATTGGAGAGATCTTATTCAAGGTAATGTTTGTTGGTGCCTGATGCTCTGTCTCTGGTTGGGCCCATCGGAGTCTGTTGGTTTTCTTTTGCTCCAGCATTTCAGTGTTTTTTTTTTTTTTTTTTTTTTTTTTTTTGCTGTCGAGTTCTCACCGTTGTCTCACCTCTGTGGTTCTTTGATTATTTGTGTTCACGGAGATGTTGCACTGATGAGTTAGCAGGCCTTCATGCGGACTGAACAAATTATTTGTCTAAATCGCGACGGAAGTAAGGGCGAGGATTGAGGCCACGTAATATCGATTTAAGCCCCCCAGTGGAATTCTTTTCACTGACCGTTCCAAGGCGGTTCTTCTGTGGCGGTTTATTTATGTTGTTGTTTGTTACTACTCACTGTGTGTATCACTTGTGTCTTTTTATTTTGGATGGCCATTTGGCCATTTTGTGGGAAAGTAACTGTCCTTATGGCCATCCTTTGTTTAGGTTTCCATTATGTTCTGGTCGCTTCATGTTTGTGTTTCTTTCCCTTTGGTGTCTTTGATGGGTGGAGTAAGTTAATTGCATCGATTCCTTATCTTTGTTTTACTTCTACTTGGCCGAAATATCATGAAGACGTTGTTCTAGTAAAGTTTCGTGAAGATTGAAGCAAAACTGTGGCCCAGGTTTAAAAGCAATCTGACCCGGTGACCAAGTTTTTGAACGCATTATGACCCATATTTGAACTTGAATGAAATATCAGCAGTACATTAGTGTAAGTTTCATGAAGTTTGAAACAAAACTGGCTTCTAGAGGGTGAACAAGTTTTAAAACAAAAAATCGACCCTGAGACCTAGTTTTCGAGCTATGACCTATATTTAAACCTGACCCAGATATCATCAAGACGAGACATTCTGGTTAAGTTTGATGAAGATTTAAGCAAAAGTGAACAATGTTTTAAAGAATTTGACCTAGGGACCTATTTTCTGACCCACATTAACTCATATTCGAATTTGATTGAGACATCATCAGGACAAATATTCTGGTAAAATTTCAAACAGACTGAAGCAATGATCTGTGGCCTCTATAGTGGGGAACACTTTTAAAAAGAAATTAGGCCTAGTGACCTAGTTTTTGACCTGACATGACCCAAATTCAAACTTGACCCAGATGCCATCAATACATCCAGTGTGCGAACAAGGTTATGACCCATATTAGAACTTGATCGAGATATCATCAAGACAAACAATCTGGTATAGCCTCATGAAGATTGAAGTTTGTTTTAATTTGCGATTTAATGTCCCAATCATCTGTATAGGTCATTTTGGAGATGTTGCTTCCAATTTTGTCGGACTTTTACCTGACACTGAGATTAAATGACAACTTAAGCCCTGTGAACCAATGAAACTAACCGGGTTTATAAGCATGGACGGTCCGACCCGCATGGACGGTCCGATCCGCACCTCTTTGCCTGGGCAGGCTTAGATCCTCTTTGTTTGTTTGTTTGTTTGTTTGATTGAGGTTTAACGTCAGCGTCAACACTGTAAAGGTCATTTTGGAGACGTTGCTTCCAATTTTGTGGGACTTTTACAAGTACTCATGTTTCAGCTCTGCGTGGAAGCATCATGCAACCCAACTTTCTTCAAGCCCCAATGGGCGGGGACCCAAATAGATTGAAGTAAAATTGTGGCCCCTAAAGGGTGGACAAGGTTTTAAAGAAATTTGACCTAATGAACTAGTTTTTGACTGGACGTAATCCATTTTCGAATTTTAACAAGATATCGAGTAAATATTCTGGTTAAGTTTCATGAAGATTGAGGCAAAATAGAAGTAGAGGCAATGATCAGGAATCGATACAATTAACCCACAGCTCCCATCAGAAACACCAAAGGGAAAGAAACACAAACATGAAGCAACAGACCCCACGGAAACACCAACTGCGGAAAGCCTAAAGGACAGTTACTTTCCCACAAAATGGCCAAAAGGCTATATAAGCGACACAAACACCCAAACACAAAAATTACAAAAATAAACCGCGATAGAAGAACCGCCTTAAAACGGTCAGCGGAAACGAATTCCTCGGGGGGGGGGGGGGGGGGGGGCTTAAATTGATTTTACATAGCCACAATCCTCGCCCCTTACTTCCGTCGCGATTAAGACAAATTGTTCAGTCCGCATGAAGGCCTCCTAACTCATCAGTGCAACATCTCCGTGAACACAAAAATCAAACAACAACAGAGATGAAACAACGGTCAGGACTCGACAGCAAGAAACAACAGAAATGCTGGAGCAAAAGAAAACCAACAGTTAGACTCCAATGGGCTCGACCAGAGACAGAGCATCAGGTACCAACCAACATAAGCATTTACGTTGGAACCGCCATAGAATCTGAGGCCTGATCCACCGTCCTGCAATTAAAGAGGGAAGCAAAGTTGTCAACCGTGATTGGCTTAACTACCATTCATGCAGTCTGTCGTATAACATTTATGTTGTAACAATCTTTTTATATCGAAGACTGTGGCTTCTAAAGAGTTAATAGGTTTTAAAGAAATATAACCTTCTGATCCGTTTTTGTTCAGACATGACCCATACTGAAATTTGACCGAGAAGTTCAAGACATTCTGGTAGTTTCACGAAGATTCAAGGAAAACTTTTGACAGCAGAGGGTGAACAAGGTAAATGTTGAAGACGCAGATCACATGAGCCCCGCCAAGCGAATTTGTGTCTTCGAGCATTCCGTCATGACAAATTTTAACTACGCATGCCCAGCCATTCAGAGGGGCCAGGGATATGGCTTTCTGTCTGAAGGTTCCTCTTGATTCACTGCTTGTATGAGCGAGCAGCGAAGGTTCTGGCGAGACTGCGCGGATGCGCAGGCTCGCCTGAACCTTCGCTGCTCGCATAGGCAATAAGTACCAAAATCGCTTGACGGGGCCCACGTAATACATATACAAAGGACAAAGGGTTATCACAATGGCTCATCTTCAGCACTTCATGCTTAGGTGAGCCAGTCACGGAAGCCGAGTCAGAAGCGCGTCTGACTGGTGATCAGGAGGACCCGGGTTCGATACCTGCCGGAATTGGCAACATTCTTTCGTGGAGATTAACCATGAAATCTTTCCTAGGATCATTCTCTCCCACTGATTGAAGAAGGGCAGTTGTCAGTTTCTGACGAAAAAATGTGCACTGTATTGGTTAACTGCTTATGTATAAGCCTGCCCAGTAAAAGTGTGGATAGGTAAACTGACCGGCTCAAAAATGACCTGAAATAATGTTGACTGGCTCGTTAAACTACAATTCAAACAAACCAATAAATCCTGGTCAGGTGCGCTATAAAAAGGCAGTTTTGAAGAATACGAAAGAATTTACCATGTAACATAGGTGTGTCATGTATCCTAAACTGATCTTTGTGTAGGATTTACTGTGCATTTTTCATTGTGATACATGCATGACACGATAAAGCAGAATCTGCATTAAGAAAGTTTTGATCAAACATCCATCTAGTGCAGAGTTATGTCTGAGTCTCAAAAATGTCTGAGGGTCACTGATGAGGCCTAATTGGCCGAAACTAGCTAGTCTGGCCCAGAAAACATGTACACTCCATATTTTTCACTTCTGTGGTGTATTCCTTGCTTCCAAAGGATAACCCGTTTATAGAACATATTTAACTTCACTACAGCTGGTGTGTGGGAATGTGTGACGGCGGTAAAACGTCTCCCTGCCCTACATCATAGTGTAGATTATATTTTCTTGTCCTTTGGGATCATTGATTCCATTGTGGAATTTTGAAAATGTCTGAGGGTCACTGATGAGGCCTAATTGGCCGAAACTAGCTAGTCTGGCCCAGAAAACATGTACACTCCATATTTTTCACTTCTGTGGTGTATTCCTTGCTTCCAAAGGATAACCCGTTTATAGAACATATTTAATACTGACTGAACTGTTTGCAAATGTACTGGATGGCACATACTTGCTTGACAGGTCTTGGCACATGTACTGGATGACACATACTTGCTTGACATGTCTTGGCACATGTACTGGATGACACATACTTGCTGGACATGTCTTGGCACATGTACTGGATGGCACATACTTGCTAGACATGTCTAGGCACATGTACTGGATGGCACATACTTGCTGGACATGTCTTGGCACATGTACTGGATGGCACATACTTGCTTGACATATCTTGGCACATGTACTGGATGACACATACTTGCTTGACATATCTTGGCACATGTACTGGATGACACATACTTGCTTGACATGTCTTGGCATATGTACTGGATGACACATACTTGCTTGACATGTCTTGGCACATGTACTGGATGGCACAAACTTGCTTGAAATATCTTGGCACATGTACTGGATGACACATACTTGCTTGACATGTCTTGGCACATGTACTGGATGGCACATACTTGCTTGACATATCTTGGCACATGTACTGGATGGCACATACTTGCTTGACATGTCTTGGCACATGTACTGGATGGCCCATACTTGCTTGACATGTCTTGGAACATGTACTGGATGGCACATACTTGCTTGACATATCTTGGCACATGTACTGGATAGCACATACTTGCTTGACATGTCTTGGCACATGTACTGGATGGCTCATACTTGCTTGACATGTCTTGGCACATGTACTGGATGGCACATACTTGCTTGACAGGCACATACTTGCTTGACATGTCTTGGCACATGTAATTATGACACTTTTCTAAAGAGCTCGCTCAAAAGGAATCACAAAATAAAAATATGAAAAAGGATTTCTCTTTGATATTTTATTAAGCAAAGCATACCAAAATAAGTATAAAAATGCACTGTTGTTAACCGTTGAAATTCTTTATCCCTTGTCCTGCTGAACATGTTAACCCCCACCATTGCAAATTGTGTAAATCCAGATCAGGATCTATACAATTTGTCATTCGGTTTGGGAATTTAAATAAATACATTATATGAAGTAATGTGATTTGTTGATAGTCTGAAATGGGTGTGGCAAAATTAATTCATTTTATTACAATAACACATCCATGCGACATATGGCATTTTTTCAATCTCCAAAATTGCAACTTTTCTGATGAAAATCTATGATATGTTTCTTATTTATACTGCAAACATAGGTTGAAGGTGATCGTTAGAACCGCCTTATTGAGGTGGTTCTAATGAGTACCCACAACCTATGTCTTGGAGCAGAATAATGCATACCCCCATAAACCCCAATTTCCTCTATATAAAGTGGGGTTTAGGGGGTCTCCTTTTCACAGACTTATTCATGTAATGGGTAGGACAAAGGTTAAGCTATGAGTGAAGCCTAAGACAGTTAAACTTTAGTCACTCGAACACTAATCACTTATTAACCAAGGCTGATTTGAACTGGGTCTTTAGTTTCGAGGAAGTTTTTCCCAAACACCTCCAGAAATAAATCTGTCCATCACGTGAACAAGTCCGTGAAATGAAGAGCCCCCTATACCCCACTTTATAAAGCGAAAACTGGGGTGTACGGGGGTATACATTATTTTTCTTATTTATGCTCCAAGACATAGGTTGTGGGTTCTAACAAGCACCCACGACCTATGTTTGCAGTATTTATAAGAAAAATATCACGGATTTTCATCAGAAAAGTATCCATTTTGTAGATATATGCACTATGTCGCATGGGTATGCTATCATAGTGTTACATCCAAAACAGTGTTATAATAAACAGTATTAATAAGAGTTTATTATTTATTATAAGTAGTTATACAGTTATTATTTTTATTAAGAATATTATTATCATTCTTATCATTATTGTTATTACGAGGGCGAGTCAATAAAAAACCAGCCCAAACTGAAAATAATCTCCTCTGAAAGCAGCCCAGGAGCACATTATTTTTAGTCATGTTGAGCTGGTAGGCCAGTCAGTTTACCAAAACCACCTTTCCTGCCTAGGCTTATACATAAGCAGTTAACCAGTACACTGCACTTTCTTTTGCCAATTAAGGGGAATGGGAACACCTGGCAAATTATTTGGCCAGTTTTCAAAGGGACTTCCTATTCCCTTTTCTATAAACTCTGTTCCACTGAAAAAGGGGTGTTTGTTTGTTTGATTTGAGGTTTAACGTCCTCGTCAACACTGTATAGGTCAGTTTGGAGACGTTGCTTTCAATTTTGTGGGACTTTTACATGACATTGAGATGAAATGACATTGCAAGCCCTTCCAACTCGCACCGCTTTGCCTGGACAGGCTTAGGCCCTCTAAGCGCCATACCAGTACTCGTGTGCAGTCGGATTTCAGCTCTGCGTGGAAGCATCATGCAGTCCATCTATTTCTTCAGGCCCTGATTGGGGGGGGCCCAAAAAAGGGGTGTACTCTTAAAAGAAAGAATTTGTTCCTCAGGAGTTGACCCCTATTGGTATCCTATAAGAGATGACCCCTATTGACATGGGAGATAAAAATAATTTTGCAGGAGTTGCCTCCCCTGAAGGTGTTCCCATTCCCCTTAAAGCTTAAAGAGAATCCGGGACGTTTCGCCCCCAAACCGTTTCCTCCCCTAGTCGTTTCGCCCCCAAGACGTTTCCTCCCTGGTCGTTTCCTCCCTAGTCGTTTCGCCCCCCTAGTCGATTCGTCCCCCTAGTCGTTTCGTCCCCCTAGTCGTTTCGCCCACTTTACACTCTAAGTCTAATTTTCAATGTTGAAATTTTATTAGAGGTGAGAAGAGGCAAACATTTAAGTAGCATCAACGCCCTGTCACGTCAGCCTAAGTATCTGTATCTGTTCGTTAAGGGACTTCATTCATACTCGAACAGTATGTCACTGATGGCGCATGAAAAAGAGAAAGTGGGAAATATTGGAAAGAAAGAGAAATAGTGGAGAGACAAGATAGATAAGAAAGGAAAGATTCCTGCTTGCTTTTTCAAACCATCATTGGAAACCAGACCTCTCCGGCTACAGAAGCGTCGCCCAACCGGCACAGGTTCAAAAATCCCTCAGACTTTACTTACAGACCGGCCCCTTCCTAGCTGTTAAAACGAGAGAGTAGACGGTCCCTGCTTGAAGGATACCAAGTCAGGGGCATCAGAAACAGATGCTGGTAAAGATTTCCAATCGGGTATAGTCCTAGGGAAGAAGCTGTACTTGAATGTATCAAGCTAACCGCGTTGTCTGATCAGGGTCTGCACTATTTGCTTACAGTTCTGGAATTACTGGGTCGGACGCCGCAAATCTGATCAGAGTATACACAAATTGCTGATGGAACATTGATGAAAGGAATCGACTTGATCATTGCTTCCACTTCTATTTATTACGTTGCATCGGCGTTGACGCGTCGTTGCATAGACGACATTTGCGGCAATACTCAACCATGTATTACCTAGTGGGCACACACTGTGTATGCAGCGTCGTATCAACGCCGATGCAACTTTATGACGTTGCATCGGCGTTGACGCGATGTTGCGTAGACGGCATTTGCGGCAATATTCAAC
Organism: Lucinisca nassula; assembly: GCA_963580285.1. NCBI lineage: Eukaryota > Metazoa > Mollusca > Bivalvia > Lucinida > Lucinidae > Lucinisca > Lucinisca nassula. The sequence goes on along the minus strand of OY757016.1, from coordinate 126,274,472 downwards.
AATGATTTACTGGCCGACTCTGTTAACGAACCAACCGACCAATTTAAAACAAAACTGGTAAAGGTGCTTAAGCGATAATTAAAGACGTTTAAATTTGCAAAGAGCGCATGTTTTCACACCTTACCATTAAGGGCATTAATTGCGTGATTAATGTGTCAAATCAAATAAACAATGTGATTAACGGTATTGATCAAAACAGGTAATACTTAACATAATACCTAATTAACATTTTCATTCAAAGAACAGGTTCTTCTCTCTCTCTCTCTCTCTCTCTCTCATGAATCTTTTATATATAAAATATAGTAAAATAGTTTGGGGGCGAAACGACTAGGGTTTGGGAGCGAAACGACTAGGGTTAGGGGGCGAAACGACTAGGGGCCAAAAAAAGGGGCGAAACGACTAGGGGGGAAACGACCAGGGGGGAAACGTCTTGGGGGCGAAACGTCTTGTTACCCTTAAAGACAACTGAATTCTTGAATCCAGAAGGGAGAGAATGAACATCAGCAGTATTCCATGATACACCTCAACAGAATATGCAATTTCCTGATCACAAGTCAGATGCACATTCAAGCCACTCTAAAAGGAAAAAATAGGCTTTCCAGGAGCAAAATCCCTGCTAATACAATTTTGAAAAAAATTGCCACGCTTGAAGCTTTTCCTGTTTCCCTTAGAAACAATAGCACTCGGAGTAACCCTTCTTAAATATTTTTTGTGTTTTGTTTTTGGTTTTACAGCCCTTTTAGGATTATTTCACATATTGCACTGATTTTTAATCAGAGGTGGAAGAAAACTGGAGTACCCAGAGAAAAACCACCTGACCTTCCGTTGCAGAACTTGGAATCTCACATGTGACCCGAGCAAGGCTCAAACAACAGCAGTGAACGACCTTATGATTAAGAGACAGCACTCTATCCACTTATACACGGAGGCCAGTCGGACCATGTAGGTCAAACAGATACCTGTGCAAACAATGAAGATTCAATGAGCCATCTCATCTGAATCTACACTCTTTGCCAAACCGCTTTTGGTATAGAATTCAAATCCCTTTTTAAAAAAAGGTTTCTTTCCTAATTAAAAACTGGAAGTGACTGCTTCGGAAACTCTGGCATGAAAGAGTAAGGTGTTTTACGGTCTCGTATTCATAAGACTATAAGGCACGAAGATAATTCATCCTGTCTGTTTGAAATCATGGGCCAATTTCTTTTTAAAGCAAATGAAGGCATTAGGACTGCATTACAAAGGGGCAGATTGACCCCTATACTGCTACAGACATCATAATAAGTTTTTCATTATTAGTTTCCATTCCAATACAGCCATTACAAAGGCCACTGCCCATTGGGGCTTGAAGAAATATATGGGCTGCACAATGCTTCCATGCAGAGCTGAAACACATGGGTACTGATAAACCACAGGACATTGACGTTTCATCAGAAAACTTAAAAGAGCCCTCACAGTGGCCTAAATCCACTTATACCCCTATAAGCAAGCGGTGCTTAATAAGAGAATATGTGGATTTGACTTGTTTTAGTGTTAATGGTGAAACGTCAATGTCCTGTGGATAAACCTCTTAGAGGATCTAAGCCTGTCCAGGCAAAGCAGTGCAAGTCGGACCGTCCATGCTTAGAAACCCTATTGGTTTCATTGGTTCATCTCAGTGTCAGGTTTAAGTCCCACAAAATTGGAAGCAACATCTCCAAAATGACCAATACAGTGTTGACGGGGACGTTAAACCTCAAATCAATCAATCAAAACAGCCATTACAAAGTCACATATAAAATAAAAAGCAAATTTACTTTCTTGATGTGAATACCAAAATATGTTTTATCAAGTGTGTTTAAAACCTCAGTATTTTCATGAGTGTGAAGCACAAGTGAAAATTCTGTTTCACATTACTCTCTCTCTTTCTATGAAATATGTTTGGTATTTCCCGGGCTTCTCCAGACTTTCGGATGAGTCTTTAAACCGAGGTCCCGTCTCCGTATGACCTTAGCTGTTGGTGGGACGTTAAACTGAAACACTCACTCACTCATGTTTGGTATTCACCTCAACAAAGTAAATATCCTCTATATATATGCACCCCAACCTCGTTATAACACTTCTGTTTGGTCCAAAGCTGAAACCACATTAGTTAAACAACCATGTTATAGTCAAACAAATTATATTCTATTCTATATAGATTTTACAGAAAAGGACCATTAATTGTCATTTTTCCATGAGGTCCCTCTTTAAACTGTGGGATATATCAGACCATTTTTAAGGGTATTATAAAGATATTGTGGTGCATTTTCTGAGTCCATGACCCTGACATATCATTTGATAGTAGTGTTAACCACAAATCACATCACGGGAACCAGTCCGTGAAATGAAGACCCCCCTAAACCCCACTTTATATACAGAAAACTGGGGTTTACGGTGGTATACATTATTTTTCTTATTTCTGCTCCAAGACATAGGTTGTGGGTACTCGTTAGTCTAACGAGCACCAACAACCTATGTTTAGAGTAAAAATAAGAAAAATATCACAATTTTTCATGAGAAATTTCACCATTTTGGAGATATGAAAGAATGCACAATTTCGCATGGATGTGTTATCGTAATGAGTTCATTTGTATTCAAACATGGGAGATGAAATGACAATATTCTAGCATTATGTCATATTATTGTGCAACAAGAATGAAAAACTTTACAGAAACAGATACTCCCCCAGGGGAGGCAACTCTTTCAAAAATATTTTTGTCCTGTGTATCAATAAAGGTCTGCTCTTAAGGGGAATGGGAACACCTTCAGGGGAGGCAACTCCTGCAAAAGTATTTTTGTTTCCCATGTCAATAGGGGTCAACTCTTAATGGAAAGAATTTGCTCCTGAGGAGTAGACCCCTTTTTCAGTGGGACATGGCTACTATAAAAGCGAACAGGAATCCCAAAAGTTGCCTCGCTGTAAAAAAATGGTGGAAATATCTGCCAGGTGTTCCCATTACCCTTAAAAGAAAGAATCAATCCTAAGGAGCAAATTCTTTCCCTTAACCCATTGTATGCGGGAAACCCCTAAAGGGGTACCTTGGCAAACAGTGCAGGCCCAGATCAGGCCTACTCTATTTGCTAACAGAATTTTCCATCAAAAATAGAATAAAAAAAATAGGCCTGAAACCCCTTATTTGACAAATGGACTTGTCTAACATATAGCAATGGATCAATCCACCAGTATACAATGGGTTAAGAGCAGACCCTTATTTCAGAGGGGCTCAGTTTACAGGAAAGCAGACAGGAAGTCATTAAAGTTATCTCCCTTGCAAAAAAATGGCAGAAAATGAGTCAGGTGTATTTTCTGTGCTGTGGATCAAAAATACTGCAGATCTATTTAAGACAACAAATACTGATTTGGTGAACTTTACATTTAAGACAAGACAAAACTGAGATACAAGATTGACACACGTCTACTGACACATTTTTTAACGCATTTCGACATATTACAACATATTTTTAACAGTTAGACATATATTTATAACACTTCAGAACATACATTGTATTAATTACATGTTTAAAACATACTTTGTGCCATAGTCATTGAATAACAAGAAAACAGAAAATAACTCTGAAACCAATGCTTGCAATTTATTTGTTTGTTTTTGAAGTTAACCCTTATCCCGCTGAATTATTAATTAAACCACACCCACGTCTGACTTTGAACCAATCAGATTACTTTATGTAATCTATTCCTGCAAATTCATGAACTGAATGTCAAACTGTGTAGAGCCTGATCAGATGGCTTCTTTAAAAGCCATCTGATCTTGATCTGAACTGTTTGCAAAGGTAGGGGTTGTTGTGAACACCAGGATAAGGTTTAACAGTCCAGTCAACACTCTTATGGTCATGTCAAGCCACTTGATAAACCAAACCACACATTTCCTAGTGTTTTTTTCTTGTTTCTCCATTAATCCTTTGTCGATTTGTCATGAGTGCAGTTCTGATGATTGACATGTGATAGAAGTATCTCTTATAGGACATGTGCTAATGACCGAAAGTGTGATGTATCTGACCGGATACCTCCATATTTGGTGTATCATAATTGGCCTAATACGTTGGTGTCTCTGGTGGGAGGTGGTGGGTCAATTTTACTGATTCCTGATTGTTGCCTTCACTTCTATTTTCTATCCTTGTCAGTTTGTGACATGATAAACTGAAGTTTGGTGATCAAAGTCTGCAGCAACACTATTGATATTGGTACGGGTTAGACAGTTATTGAGTGACATGGTCACTCCAAAGTCTAATGGATATTGAAGTCTGTAGTATATAGCTGAACATGGACCAAAGATTCTTTCTTTCAACAGAAAAGTGTTAGGACTGAGCAGGTGCACAGGCTGATGTTTTATCTTTCTTATCTTTTACATGTGCTCTTGCTGCAAGACACATATATCCTCTTTTCTCGTCCGCCAGCATAAGTGGGTGAGGGAGATTTTTCCAGCCCTGATAATTTCACTGTTTTACAAAAACGCTATTGCATATTAAGTGTAATACAAAAATTTAAGTCAAGGAAAAATTGGTGTAACAGCTGTAGTCTTCTACTTCCAAGATTTTTTAACGCTCGGCATGCTGGGTATTTTTATGCAGCAGATTACATTTTGAAATGTTTTCCTAATTTTCCCAGAAAACAGGATTTGAAATCTCATGCAAACTCTCCCATGGAGACAATTTGCATGAGATGTCAAGTTCTGTTGTCTGGGAAAAATATAGGAGACAATTTGCATGAGATTTCACATCCTATTTTCTGGAGAAAATAAGAAAAATATCAATAATTTGTCATCTGCTGAATTAGCTAGAGAGTGCTAAAGTTTGTTTGTTTTGTTTGATTTGATGTTTAACGTCCCCGTCAACACTATATTGTATAGGTCATTTTGGAGACGTTGCTTCCAATTTTGTGGGACTTTTACCCAACACTGAAATAAAATGCCATCTCAAGCCCTGTTGCCAAATGAAACCAATAGGGTTTATAAGCATGGACGGTCCAACTCGCACCGTTTTGCCTGGGCAGGCTTAGATCCTCTAAGCGGTTTACCAGTACTCGTGTGTGGTCGGTTTCAGCTCTTCGTGGAAGCATCATGCAGCCCTTCTATTTCTTCAAGCCCAGGGACAAAAAATGACCAATTATGGTCCTTTTTTCTATCTATACATTTTTGGGATCCATCTTTAAATCATGCTAAATGTATATCCAAAACTGAGTGAGTGAGTGTTTGAGTTTTACTTCCCATCAACAGCTAAGGTCATACGGAGACGGGACCTCGGTTTAAAGACACATCCAAAAGTCTGGAGAAGCCCGGGATTGATCCCGCGACCCCTGGTTTACAAGGCCAGTAGAGTAACCACTACACCACGGAGGCTTCTATATATCCAAAACTGATTTATAAAGAACAATGTTATAAAGAGGTTGTGGCATAGTAGATTTTTTCAGACTTACAAGCAAATACACTCCCGTCCATCCTTGGACAGCAGGGCTTGAGATGTCATTTCATCTCAATGACGGTTTAAAGTCCCACAAACTGGAAGCAACATTACCAAAATGACCTCAATCCTAAATAGTATAAATGGGGAAGTTTACCCCTAATTCAAACAAACAAACAAGTTTTCTAACACTGCCAACAATATATTCTGCATGAGAAACCATTAACAATACACTTACATTAGACACCACAAAAGACACTTAACATTAACAAATATATAGCTGCCCTAACTTCAGTACAGTGAGACAGCACATAGAAACGGTACACATGACACTGATAGCTACTCATAAATATTTGGCATATCACAATAGGAAGGCAAATCAATTTAAACTTGCATAGATAAAATTAGAAGAAGAATATAGCATAATCACCAGGGCGTAATTGTTCAAAGTCGTGTAACAAACTCAATAATGGTTTAAGGGGAATGGGAACACCTTCAGGGGAGGCAACTCCTGCAAAAGTACTTTTGTCTTCCATGTCATTTAGAGTCAACTCTTAAAGGAAAGGATTTGGAAAGAATTTGCTCCTGAGGAGCAAATTCTTTCCTTTAAGAGCGAACTCCCTTTTTCAGCTGAACAGGGCTTAAAGAAAAGCAAACAGGAAGTACCAAAAGTTGTCTCCTTTTAAAAAATGGCAGAAAAATCTGCCAGATGTTACCATTCCCCTTAAATGTTAACTGATCTAGCAAGAATAACCTATAACACTGTGGTACTTTTTGCTGAAAAAATGTCAGCAGAACTCATTGTTTTTTGTGTTTTTTTGCAGCAAAAAAAAAAGAAATTTAGCTTTAGTGAATAATTGAATGACATCATATCAATAAACAACTTTGTTACCTGGAAGCATCTTGGCCCCATAGCATTTCATAAGCCTGACACAAAATCATTGCTTTGTACATTAGAACTGACCAGACAATATGAATTCTTTCTTTATAAATGCTGCATTGCTCATGATGACTACGGAAAAGAATAAAATAGACATAGTTCCTACCATTCAAGTTTGTTTTGTTTTTTCAGTACTATATTAATTAATGAGTGTGTTTCAGTTTTACCTCCCACCATTAACTAAGGTCATATGGAGATGGGATCTTGGTTTAAAGACTCATCCAAAAGTCTGAAGGAGCCCGGAATAAATCCCAGAATCCCTTGTGAGGCAAGGAGCTTATCCACTTCACCAAGGAGGTGTTCATTATTGACTGTTTGCTTCATTCAAACATGTATTTTTGCTTAAGGTATTAAAATGAGTAGAAACAAACATCTATTTCTATAAAAAAAAAAAAAATGTTAAACAGCTCCAAACATACCATGTTTCAGAGCTGCAGATGAAGAGAAGCAACAAGAATAATTAAGGGATAATTTTTCTTATTTCTTGTTAGAAACAGTTGCTATGGATACTGGTTAGGAGCATGTTGATCAGGTGATTCTAACAAATACCCACAATGCATAATTTTATGGAGACAAAAGGGAAAGTACCGTGATGATTCAAAGTATTGGGACAGACAGGCCTAAGCAAACAGTGCAGATCCAGATCAGACTGCTCCTGAAGGAGCAGTCTGATCAGGGTCTACACTATTTGCCATTCCGTCTCCACCTTTTAGACTCCTTGCTGGATCGGGAAACAAGTTTGTTAAAATTTTTGGAGAATTACAGCAAGTTCTCAAGGTATTTATTGTATCTCCATACTTAACCTCATCACTCCTTTGTATCTGGAACTACTATTTTTTGGTTTGGGTTTTACGGCCCTTTCAAGATTATTTCACTCATATCGAGCCGATCGTTAATCATAGGTGGGCGAAAACCGGAGTACCCGGAGAAAAACCACCTGACCTTCCGTTGCAGAACTTGGCGTCTCACACGTGACCCGAGCGAGGCTCGAACCCACGGCGGCGAGAGACCTAATGACTAAGAGTCAGCGCTCTTATCCATTAGGCCACGGAGGCCCGTCATCTGGAACTACTATATATCAACATTTCAAGAAAATACATTTCTCTTATAGTGAATGGATAAAATGAATAGTTTCCATAATTTTTTCACAAGGGTGACAACTTTTTAGACCTCCTGTTTGTTTTCTTATGAAAAGGCTGTCCAGAAAAAAGGGGTCTTTTCTTAAAGGAAAGAATTTTCTCAAAAACAGTTCACTTTATTATTAAAAGGGGTCTACTCTTTAAGACATGCCCCATATTGCTACTGAAAATGACAATTTTAGAGTTGCCTGTCCAAAAGGGGTACTTTGGCAAATAGTGCAGGCCCAGATCAGATGCCACAGAATGCGGTGTGTGATCAGGGCCTGCACTATTTGCTTACAGAATTTTCCGTCAAAAATAGAACAAGTCGCCCAGCGGGCAACCATCGCTCACCTGAGAAATAGCCCAGGTTGTCAGATTCAAGGCAAATTCGAACTCATTTGAGATATTATGCTTGTCTTTGTTTACTCTTTGTTTACGAAAAGTTTCAAAAAGATCCAAATGAAAACAGCTGAGAAAAAGTGGACACTATTTTTCACACATATATTTATACTCAAGGGCAGGTAACTCCAAAGCTGTTGGTCCTGTGAGGCCCAAATTCGAACTTGACGTAGACTGTATGCCTCACCTGGTTATCTGCAAGTTTGATAAAGATAGATCAGAAATGGCTGAGAAAAGTTGGATATGTCGTTTTTCCATTATTAGCCTATGGTAAAAATTTTCACACTCAAGTGAAGTTAACTGTGTAACCAATTTTCAGATTCGAGCCAAATTCGAGCTCATCTGAGATATTATGCTTGCTCTTGTTTACTTAAAGTTTCAAAAAGTTCAGATCAAAAACAGCTGAGAAAAAGTGGAGACACCATTTTTCACTCATATTTCTATTCAAGGGAAAGTAACTCCAAAGCTGTCGGTCCTGCCAGGCCCAAATTCGAACTCAACGTAGACTGTATGCCTTACCATGGTTATCTGCAAGTTTGATGAAGATCAGATCAGAAATGCCTGAGAAAAGTTGGAGACGTCATTTTTCCATTATAAGCCTATGGTAAAATTTTTCAATGCGAAACCGGTTGTCAGATTCGAGCCAAATTCGAAATCGTCCGAAATATTATGCTTGTCCTTGTTTACTTAAAGTTTCAAAAAGATCAGATCAAAAACAGCTGAGAAAAAGTGGAAACCCCTTTTTGGCTTATTTTTATGCTCAAGGGCAGGTAACTCCAAAGCCCTTAGTCCTGCAAGGCCAAAATTCAAACTCAACGTAGACTGTATGCCTCTCCTGGTTTTCTGCAAGTTTGAAAAAGATCAGATCAGAAATGGCTGAGAAAAGACAGAGACGTTATTTTTCCATTGTAAGCCTATGATAAACTAGAAATGTGTCCAGACGACACAGATGCCCCCGCCAAGGGCCCCGCCTCACCCCGAAAATCCATGTTGCAACAAAATTTTCTAAGTGTGTGAACTTGTCATCAAGAACATTTGTGAGAAGTTATATTGAAATTGGTGAAAAAATGTAAGCGCTAGAGCAATGACAAAGTTTTTCTAAAAATAGCCACAGTGACCTTGACCTATAAAGTCGAACTCGCTCGAGGTATTGTCATAAGGAACATGTGTGTGAAGTTATATTGAAATCAGTGAAGAAATGTAGGCACTAGAGCGATGACAAAATTTTTCTAAGAATAGCCACAGTGACCTTGACCTTGAGGCCATGACCTTGAAAGTCAAACTCGCTCGAGATATTGTCATAAGGAACATTTGTGTGAAGTTATATTGAAATCAGTGAAGAAATATAGACACTAGAGCTATGTTGTGCGAGGGGATAATTAAAATTTTTTAAGTCTGTGACCTTGACCTTGAGCTCATGGGCATGGGTGGGGGTATCGCTGAATAAAATGGACAGGTATCTAACATCATACCAAATATCAACTCAATCCATCGCACGATTTGGAAAATATCAACTCTTAAAATATATAATTAAAACTTTCTAAGTCTGTGACCTTGACCTTGAAGCCATTGGCATGAGTGGGGGTATTGTCAAATAAACATTTGGACCTGTATCTATCATCATAGCATACATAAGCCAAATCCATAATATAGTTTGGAAAATTTGAGCTCTTTAAAATCTTTCACAGTAAAATTGTCTAAGTCTGTGACCTTGACCTTGAGGTCATAGGCATGGGTGGGGGTATTGCTGAATAAAACATTGTACCTATATCTATCATCATATGAACCAAAGCCATCATAAAAGTTCAGGTTCTACCAGGTACAAATACCTTAACTGGAGTCTTTAATATGGAAAATTTCTAAGTCCATGACCTTGACCTTGAGGCCATGGGCATGGGTGGGGGTATCGCTGAATAAAACTTTGGACCTATATCTATAATCATACCAAATATGAACCAATTCCATCAAATGGTTTGGAAATATAAGTTCTAAAATGTTCAAGTCTACCTGATACAAAAACCTTAACCTGAGTCTTTAACATTGAACATTTCTAAGACCTTGACCTTGAGGTCACAGGCATGGGTGGGTGTATCGCTTAATAAAACTTTGGACCTATATCTATCATCATACCAAAGATGAACCAGTTCCATCAAATGGTTAGGAAAATATGAGTTCTAAAAGTTCAGGCTCTACCTGTTACAAAAACTTTAACCTGAGGTTACAGGATCACGTACGTACGTACGTACATACGTACACACACACGTACAGACGGACGTACACATGTACGCACGTACGGAAAACCGAAAAACTATATGCCCCGGCATCATATGATGCGGGGGCATAAACATTTTCATGCTCAAGCGAACTTAAATGCGAAACTGGAAGTCAGATTCGTGCCAAATTCAAACTCGTCTGAGATATTATGCTTCTCCTTGTTTACTATACTAAAAGTTTCAAAAAGACCAGACCAATAACAGCTGAAAAAAAAATGAAGACACCATTTTTCACTTATTTTTATGCTCAAGGGCAGGTAACTCCAAAGCCGTTGGGCTTGTGAGGCCCAAATTCGAACTGGACGTAGACTGTATGCCTCTCCTGGTTATCTGCAAGTTTGATAAAGATCGAATCAGAAACGGCTGAGAAAAGTTGGAGACATCGTTTTCCCCATTTTAAGTCTATGGAACATGTTTGTTTCCATGGCAACCACAGTTCTGATCAAACTGGTCCAAAATCTTATGCAGTCAATCCCCCAATAAAGTGGTGTTACACATAAAATTTGATTAATACTGGCCAGCTAGTAACTGAGATATTGAAGTTCAAAGGTGTGGAGGATGGACGACAGACGACGGACGAACGCCAGAGCCTGCCTATACTATAAGCTTTGACTCAGGTGAGCTAATAAAAATGAAAAAATAGGCCTAAAACCCCTTATATGACATGGACTTGTCCAACATATAGCAATGGAAGGGTCCACTAGTATACAGTGGGTTAAAAGTTAGGAAAACACAGTACCTTATAATAGTTCTTGGGACTAGATTGCACTTATACTATTACACTTTTCTATTTGACCCATGATATCATTATTAGTTACTTCTATCACCCTCAAATCAACTCAATACATAAACCCTGAGACTTTGAGCAAAATAAACAGAATGATAACAACTTTTATATCAAGGCACACAAAAAGCATAGACAATATTGCACAAACCACTGGAAAACAAAGCAATTAGTGTTCTATGCCATTCCTGACTCAAACTATTTTTCTCGTTTCATTTATATCATTCCCTGCACTAAGGTTTTCTACAGCCTCTTCAGTGATTCCGCTCGCTAAGTCTTTAGCATTGTCAGTCATTTTAGGCTCTGACTTTTCAATTTCATGTCTATCTTCATGTGCAATCTCATCAGCTGTCTGACATAATTGCTTATCTTGGTCCTCATTATTAGCCTCACCGTCAGTTTTCAAATTTTCAGATTCAGCTTGTAAATCAACTGAATCATTACTGTCACATACACATTCACCTTCAATGACATTTGAGACTTCGACCTCCAATCCTTTTTTTACAATGTCTGTATTTCGTAGATCATCTATTGGGTTTTCATGGTCACTTTTCTCATCACCCTGGTCAAAATCGCCTTGTCCCTGATTTTCATCAACAATATTGCTTTCTATTTTATCAACTCCCAGTTTCTCAATATTACTAACATCATCTACTATTGTGGCTTCACTTATTAATTCATCCACTGAATCAGTGATTGAGCTAGCATCAGAATCTGTGGCTAAAGCATCTGAGTCCTCTGAGCTTCCAGGACTATCAGGATCAATAGACGATTCCCTGTGTTTATTGTCTGATTCCTTTCCTTTACTCGGCCCTTGTTCTGTATCATGAGATATTATCTTGATGGGGGAGGTGTTCTTGATACTTTTAAGGTGTTGTTCTCTCAATCTTTCCCTTAGTTCTTTCAGTTTCTGAAGGTTAGTGGATGGTTTCCAGTCTTTAGGTAGGAATGACTCTGACTGAAATAAGTTTACATTTATGGCGAACTTTTAAAATCATAAGCTACTTCAAATTAAAAGCTTTTAGTGGTCCCTTAAGTTCACAGTGTCTGCATTTTTTTTAATTGTTTGTTTGTTTGTTCAAAAATTCAATAAAGTTCATGGAAGGTGGTGATTTGGATCTAAACTGTTTACCAATCTGCTAGGCATTAAATGATTCAGGTAAATGAGTAGAGTTGGTTTAATTCTATTCAATTCTTTCTTCTTGTTATCCCCACGTTTTTCAACGAAAAAGTGGGGATATTGTTATCGCCTCCGTCCGTCTGTCTGTCCGTCTGTCTGTCCGGCTATCTCCTCCTAAACCGTTAGCCGGAATTCAACCAAATTTGGTATGCGAGTTGCTTACATGAATGGCTTGCGCAAGAGCAAATTTTTTTTGTCCCCGCCCCCAGGGGCCCTGGGGAGGGGTCAAAAGGTCAAATTTTGACCTACTGTGGAGAAAACGTGGGGATTTGCGATGGCTGGCCATCGACTGCGCACTCTAGTTATATTTTTGGTTAATGTTTTTCTTCTTTTTATTCCCACGTTTTTCAACGAAAAAGTGGGGATATTGTTATCACCTCCATCCGTCCGTCCGTCTGTCTGTCTGGCTATCTCCTCCTAAACCGTTAGCCGGAATTCAACCAAATTTGGTATGCGAGTTGCTTACATGAATGGCTTGCGCAAGAGCACATTTTTTTTGTCCCCGCCCCCAGGGGCCCTGGGGAGGGGTCAAAAGGTCAAATTTTGACCTATGTGGAGAAAACGTGGGGATTTGCGATGGCTTGCCATCGACTGCGCGCTCTAGTTATCATTTTTGTTGTTATTATGATGGTACTTTTTATTGCAAAAACTGTAGTACCCAGAGAGAAACCACCTGACCTTCACCTTCAGTACTTGGCATCTCACAAGTGATCTCAACAGAAGTGAGATACCCAATGTTTAAGAGCAGTGCTCTTAACCACTAGGCCACAGAGGCTGAATCTTATGATGTTATGCTAATTAAAATATTTTACTAGTTGCAAAGTAAGATGTGTATGTTTGTTTGATTTGAGGTTTAACATACCCTTCAACACTATATAGGTCATTTTTTGAGACGTTGCTTCCAATTTTGTTAGACTTTTACCTGACATTGAGATGAAATGACATCTCAAACTCTGCCACCCAATGAAACCAAAAGGGTTTATATGCATGGACAGACTGACTCACACCATATTGTCTGGCAAAGTTTAGACCCTCTAAGTGGTTTATACGTGCTCATGTGTGATCAATTTCAGCTCTGCATGGAACCACCATGCAGCCCAATCTATTTCTCCAAGCCCCGATGGGCTTGGACCCAGCATGTGTATGTGTGTAAAATGTTAAGGTATAAATGACACTACTTACTTTAAAATGGGCATCACATTTTGGAACATATGGTTCTATAGGTTTGGCAATAGGTTGTGGCAGGAGTGTGATCAGAGGCTGTTTCATGTAGTGTAGTTCTCGGTACATGTTGGCTGCATTCAACAACACATCTCTGATTTCATCTGACTTAGCTTTCTGTGCTGCTATCTCTCCTCCCTGAAATGAAATTGGTGAAAACAATCAGCACTGGTTTTCTGTGGTGTAGCCGGAAGAAAACTGACAAACTTTACATAAAAAAAAAAACAAAAAATAAAAATCTTTCTCTAAACATTCTTAAAAGTAAGAATTTGTTCAAAATGGTGAGATAAGCAATGCAAAAGGTAAGAATCTGCTCTAAATGACAGGGTGAACATTCTTGAGGGGAATGGGTACACCTTCAAGGGAGGCAACTCCTGCAAAAGTGTTTTTGTCTCCCATGTCATTTGGGGTCAACTTTTAAAGGAAAGAATTTGCTCCTAAGGAGTAGACCCCCTTTTTAGTGGGACAGGGCTTATAGAAAAGCGAGCAGGAAGTCCCAAAAATTGTCTCGCTTTGAAAAATGGTGGAAAAATCTGCCAGGTGTTCCCATTCCCCTTAAGTGCAAAATGGAAGAATTTGCTCTAAATGACAGGGTGAACATTCTTAAAGATAAGGATATGCTCATCGTAGAGTAAATTTTTACCTTTAAGAATGTCCACCTCATTATTTTTGGAAAAAAAAAATTGATTTTATTCTCTTTATAAAATAAGGAGCGAATTCCTACCTTCAAGGGGAATGGATACGCCAGGAGAGTGAACTATTTCCAAAATATTTTTATCTCTTATCACAAAAGGGGTCTACCAGTTAAAGCTAATAATTTCCTCACAGACACAGATCAGACTGCAGTCAGATCAGGGTATACACTGTTTGCAATTGCATTGGCACTTTACGGACTCCTTGCTGGATTGTGAAACAAATTTGCTAAAATTTTAGGAGAATTAGAGCAGATTCTCAAGGTGTCTGAATTTTTAGGGTTTTTACAGAATTTATCACATGGGCTGCCAACAATGGTTCAGCACCTGTGCAGACTGGTTAGAGCCTTTGCTAATCCCAGACCTGTACAGGAGACGGTGGGGCAGCTTTTTGCAAAAAGTCATGCATCTGACCCTATCAGTTGGCTGCACATTAACATTCAACCCTTATCCTGCTGCATACATTAATTAAGCCACACTGATTGCTCACTATCAAAAAATCAAATTACTTGCTGTATTTGTTCAATTCACAAAATGCATGACAAACAGTGTAGATCCTGATCAGATGGCTTCTTCAGAAGCCATGGCTTCTTCAGAAGCCATCTGATCTGGATTTACACTGTTTGCAAAGGTAGGGTTTGTCATGAACAGCAGGATGAGGATTAAAGGACATAAATGGGCCCCGTCAAGCGATTTTGGTACTTATCGCCTATGCGAGCAGGGAAGGTTCAGGCGAGCCTGCGCATCTGCACAGTCTCGCCCGAACCTTCACTGCTCGCTCATACAAGCAGTGAATCAAGAGGAACCTTCAGACAGAAAGGAATATCCCTGGCCCCTCTGAATGGTTGGGCATGCGCAGTTAAAATTTGTCATGACGGAATGCTCGAAGACACAAATTCGCTTGGCGGGGCTCAAATGATGCATAGCTTTTCCTGTGTAAGCTCAAATATTCATAATACTGGGTCACTTCAACTAATTAAACATACCATATTTTTCTTTAGTGGGTTAGCTCCAGCATCAACTAATATATAAACCAACTCATCATGTCCTCTATCTGCAGCCCAGTGTAGTGCTGTCCAGAATGCCTAGAATGAAATATGATACATGAACAATCAGATGCTAACAAAGTTACACGTATATTAAACTTAAGATTAAACAGCATAGGACAAGGACAGTTCGGTTTGTACAATGAATGTCTTTTTTTGTTTGTTTTCTACTTTCTCTTTAATACTCTGGTTGTTGTCACATGTATTTTATTTGATTGGATTAATATTTCGTGTCCTCACTCATATATCCAGCACTCGTTTAGAAAAATCTATGATCCTTAATCTTTTTCCTGCTAAACAAATTAATTCTGCCACACCAATCAAATCAAATCACTTGATATAATTTATTTGTTCAAATTCACAAACTGAATGACAGATGGTTTCTTCAGAAGTCCTCTGACCTGGATCTACACTGTTTGCAAAGTTAGGGCTTATTGTGTTCAGGAGGATAAAGGTCAAAACAAGTATAATGTTTTGCTGACATCACCACTTTTGTTGCTGCTTCTACAGGTAATATTACAAAGGAATAATAATAATGTGTCTGCCTTCTTACAGGATGCCTACTCCAGAAGCAAAATTTTCCACTTTAAACTGCAGCTCAAATTCCAACTAGGAAAGTCATTCCCTGCTCCCAATTATATCCCTTTTGCTAATTTGGTCGGATGTATCAATATTTAGCGGAATCAATATGAATCTTTTTTTTTTCCGAAGGGATATTGTATCAGAAATTCAGATTCAGTTACCTAACTAAACACGGTCACAGAAAGTGTTGTCTCCCTTGTAAGTAATGGCAGACAATATGTAATACAAGGAAGTACCATAACAAATTTTTTTCTCGATCCAGCAAGAAGTTAAACAAGAGGGCCCATAGGGCCCTGATTCCCTCACCTGAATGTCACTGTCTCTAGTACATTCTATTTCTAGCTCTGGTGGCCATCTTGTTCATCAGAAGGGAACGATCTTAGCTAGTTTGGTAGGGTGTCACCTAGGCAACATTCCTTTGAAGTTTGAATCAAATTGACCCAAGGGTTTAGCAAGAGTTCGCAATTGAAGCAAATTTACAATGTTTTTCTAGTTTTAGCTCTGGCGGCCATATTGTTCATCGGAGCGAGACCATTTTAGCTATTTTGGTAGAGAGTCATCTAAGCAACATTCCTATGATGTTTGAATGTAATTGGCCCAAGGGTACAGGAGGAGTTGTCGTTTGAAGATTTTTTCTATTTTTAGCCCTGGTGGCCATCTTGTTTATCAGAGTGGAATGATTTTAACTATTTTGGTAGGGAGTCACCTGGGCAACATTCCTGTGAAGTTTGAAGCAAATTTACAATGTTTTTCTATTTTTAGCTCTGGTAGCCATTTGTTCATCGGAGTGGGATCAGTTTAGCTAATATGGTAGAGGGTTAACGTAATAATATTCCTGTGAAGTTTGAATCAAATTGGCCCAAGGGGTAAGGAGGAATTGTCATTTGAAGAATTTTTCTATTTTTAGCTCTGGCAGCCATCTTGTTAGTCAGAGCAGAACAATTTTAGCTATTTTGGTAGGGAGTCAACAAAATAATATTCCTGTGACGTTTGAATCAAATTGGCCCAAGGGGTAAGATGGAGTTGTCATTTGAAGATTTTTTCTATTTTTTACTCTGGCGGCCATCTTGTTCGCCGTGTTGAACGATTTTAGCTATTTTGGTAGGGAGTCACCTAACTAACATTCCTGTGAAGTTTGAATCAAATTGGCCCAAAGGTTGAGGAGGAGTTTGCGTTTTGACGTAAATTTACAAAGTTTTTCTGTTTTTAGCTATGGCGGCCATTTTGCTCATCAGAGCGAAAATGTTTTAGTTATTTTTGTAGTGGGTCATCTAAGCAATATTCCAATGAAGTTTGAATGAAATTGGCAAAAGGGTAAAGGAGGAGTAGTCGTTGGAAGAATTTTTCTATTTTTAGCTTTGGCAGCCATTTTGTAAGTCAGAGCTGAATGATTTTAGCTATTTCTTTAGGGAGTCACCTACATAACATTCCTGTGACGTTTGAATCAAATTGGCCCAAGGGTTAAGGAGGAGTTCGTGTTTGAAGCAAATTTAGGATGTTTTTCTATTTCTATTTTTAGCCCTGGCAGCCATTTTGTTCGCCTAAGCGGAAACGTTTTAGCTATTTTGGTAGAAGGTCACCTAAGCAACATTCCTTTAAAGTTTGAATGAAATTGGCCTGAAGGTACAGGAGAAGTTGTCGTTTAAAGATTTTTCTATTTTCTAGCTCTGGCAACCATCTTGTTCAGCGGAGCGGAACAATTTTAGCTATTTTTGTAGAGGGTCACCTCAGCAATATTCCTATGAAGTTTTATTGAAATTGGCTCACGGGTTAAGTAGGAGTTAGCATTTAAAGCAAATTGTTGATGCCGCACAACAGGGCACACGACGCACGACGGTTATTGACCAATCACAATAGCTCACCATGAGCACTTCGTGCTCAGGTGAGCTAAAAAGTGCAGATGGAATGGCAAACAGTGTAGTCCCTGAACAGACTTTTCCTTCAGGAGCAATCTGATCTGGGTCTACACTGTTTGCTTAGGCCTATCTGTCAAATACTTAGGATCATCACGGTATCATGCCAGACTTGTCCAGCTTGTCCCAATTCACTCAAGACAAGTGAAAAATATCAGTTTACTTGTCCTGTGACAAGTACATGAATGACATGTTTGTTTTTTGTTTGTTTGTTTTTTGTTTGTTTGTTTGATATATGATGTTCATGGTCAGATTTTGGGAACAAGTACTGCCTTCTTATGAGGAACGGATGCTTATAAAAGGGAGGCTATTCTTGCAGAAAGAGATTTGTTTCCCTTCTTACAAGGTTGCTACTCTTACAAGGAAAGCATTTGCTTCCATATGGTTGCTCTCAAAGGAAAGCATTTTGTCCCTATGGTTTTGTTTGTTTGTTTGATTTGAGGTTTAACATCCCTGTCAACACAATTTAGGTCATTTTAGAGATGTTGCTTCCAATTTTGTGGGACTTTTACCTGACATTGAGATGAAATGATATCTCAATCCCTGCAGCCAAATGAAACCAATAGGGTTTATATGCATGGACAGTCCGACCCGCACAACTTGGCCTAGGCAGGCTTAGATTTTCTAAGCGATTTACCAGTACTCATGTGCAGTTGGTTTCAGCTCTGCATGGAAGCAGCATGCAGCCCAATCTATTTCTCTCTACCCTAATGGGTGGGGGCCAGGTCCCTATGGGAGCAAATGCTTTCCTTTAAAGGTCAATTATCATGAAATCTGAAAGTTGCCATATGAAACTGTCAAAGTTTACTGAAATGTGTATAAAACAATGTCAAGTATTTTTTGGGGGTTGCAATTGTCGTATTTCCCCATAAATCACCAATTAACTCCAGTTTTTGGCCGGCTCAATAAAATAGTAACCTCGCTTATCGTTCTTGGAAATGGTTATGTCCCTTGGCAGATAATGATATGCGTGACGTCAGAGTTGTAGAAGCGTCCTTGAGACAACATGGCGGATTAAATAAGTGCTCGTGTTTTTCAAAAGATAAGGAGTTAAAATGGTGCTTTATGTTGCTTTTGGGTGTAATGAAAAGTGTGAAACAAAACCAGGAGTCAGTTTCTTTCAATTTCCCAAAGATAAGAAGTTAAAAAAGCTGTGGATTGAGAAACTAACCGAGGGGAAGACAGCCGAGCCCTCTGTTCATCTAAACATTTTACGGATGACCAATTCAAAATAAGCCCGGAATTGACCATCGGTTATGACTCATCGTTCAAACTTCTCCTGAAGGACGACACAGTCCCGTCAAAGACCGGAGAAGCGACCAACAACCTGGGACTGATGGGTCCGGGCAACAAGGGAGCGTCAGTCAGCAAAAAATCCGGGAGAAAAAGTTGAAGCTAGAGGTAAACTACTGTAATTATTTTTTATTATTATTGAACTGTGATCATTGAAATAAGAATCTAGTGTTCCTGGGTAGAAACTTGAACTTAGCACCAGGGATAAAAGGTCTTTCACATTGTTGAAGGGAACAGGTGGACACCTTTCAGCCTTTAGGAGCGTGATAGCTCAGTGGTTAGTGCACTTGCCTCTGATGCTAGAGGTCCCGGCCGGCGGGTTCGATCCCCAGCAGCAGCGAGTGTCCGAACATGCATCATTTGCAGCCCTGGATGAATGTTATAAAGCGTACCGTTCTTTGGATCGGGGCGTTAACTGGAGGCCCTCCTAGTGACCGATTGTCTAAGGACATGTCGATCACCAGTAAACAATTCTGATTCTGAGAGAACCATCAACTGTACAGGTTAAATCACCTGATTATTGTGTAGGCTTTCATCCAGCAAACATGTAGTGTACGCAATGTACACCTGCGGTAATGGTCAAAATGTGACCGACGCAGTATCAGTAAAAAAAATCATGAATCCGGGTCGTTTCGCCTGTGAGTCATTTCGCAATCATATTTTTATGGGAGTGACTAACGGAAAGGATGGGTAACAAAACAGGCAGGCATGAATGGAGTGGTGCTTGTTGGGTGGGTAGATGGATGGACAGACAAGTGGATGGATAATGTACAGACGGACTGGAAAGTTAGAGAGATAGATAGATCCGTGAAATGAACATCCCTCTAAACCCCAATTACTATTGAGAAAACCTGGGTTTACGGGGATATACATTACCGGGTAATTTCTTTATTTCTGCTCAAAAGCATATGTTGTGGGTACTCATTAGAACAGCCTCAATGAGGCGGTTCTAACAAGCACACACAAGCTGTATTTGCAGTATTAACAAGAAAAATATCACAGATTTTCTTGAGAGAGGTAGCCATTTTGGAGATGTGAAAAAAAACCACTTTGTTGAACAGGTTTGATATGGAAATGAGTCGGTTTTCACATATACATTATTTTTCTTTAGCTCAGTGGCCCACTAAAAGCGTATACCTTACCTCTCTCCATAGGGCTGGGAAAAACATGGGCGATATGACCCATCAAATCAGGGCAAAATGACCCACGGACAAAAGGATGCAGGACGAAAGGACCCACAGGAACTGACATGGACTTCAGACTAGAAAGCCTTTGGCACCCCGCTTCAGACTCATGAACTTCTTTAATCCCAAATTTGGTTATGGAATCTTTCGAATGGGGGATGGGCAGATTCCCAAATTGATGGATTCCTTTCTTCATTGTTCTTTGCTACAGAAATCCAGTTTTGTCTGGGATCCAACAAGGAACTGTTCTTGGTCCACTGTTATGATCCCTGTACATTAATTCTTTCCACTGACATTGAGTCGAATTTGACTCAGAATAAAGACTCACTTTCAGTTCCCAGACGACTGTGTTTGCTAGGAATACACCACAGAATTGAAAAGTATAGTGTGTACCAGGTTTTCTGTACCAGACTAGCCAGTTTCAGCCAATTAGGCCTCATCAGTGATGTTTTCAAAATTCTACAATGGAATCAATGATCCCAGAGGCCAAGAAAACATTGAACTACACTTTCTTGTTTGATTTGAAATTTAACGTCTCCGTCAACATTGTTTAGGTGATTTTGGAGACATTACTTCCATTTTTTTTTGGACTTTTACCCGACATAGAGATTAAATGACATCTCAAGCCCTGTCACCCTATGAAACCAATAGGGTTATAAGCAAAGGCAGTCCGACGCACACTGCTTTGCCTGGGCAGGCTTTGGTCCTCTAAGCGGTTTACCAGTACTCGTGTGCGGTCAGATTTCAGCTCTGGGTGGAAGCATCATGCAGCCCATCTATTTCTTCAAATCCCGTTGGGCGGGGACCGAGCTACACTTTGAAGAAAAAAGCTCTTTTTCTCCTAGGGAGTATGGCTTGAGCCAGTTGTAGCATAGATCCAGAGATGGCAGCATAATAATCTTCCTTAGTTGTTGTTGGAAACATGTTGTGGGTACTTGGCAATTCAGAGACATGTTGTGGATACTTGATAGAATTACATTGCCGAGGTGAACCTAACAGGTACCCACAACAAATTTAAGGAGAATTTTTGAAAATCCTGACTGTTCTCCGTCAAATCTATTGTTACAATTTCCTTTCTTTACAGGATCACATTAGCAGCTCTCCACTTCAACGAACAGACTGTGACCAGAGATGGTAATAATAAATATACAGCATATAATTTCTGGGAATCAGGAGAGGGGAAGCTATTGCTATAGAAGTAAAAGTACAGCAAACATTCCGTAAGTTCCCATATGGTCTCTGTTGATAATGGAATGCAGTTCAATATCCGTTTCTAAGACTGGTTGCCTGTATAGCCAAGAATAAAATTTAGTGATATGAGTGATAAATCACTGGGAGTAAGAGCCTGACATGAAGAGCCGCCTTTTTATCCAGTTTCATGATGTCATCCATTTTTATCTTGACGTTAGACGGTGAAAGTGAACATTGTTTTCTTGTATCAGATGTATACATTATGGAAAGCTGCAAAAGCATGCAATACATTCCGTTATATTGGTGGGATTCCTTTAAACAATGGCCGGAGATAGGGAGAATCTGAAAGAATCAGTAGCAGTTTCGATAACTCAGTGTGTTAGAATGGAAATAGATCAACTCTAGTGCCACCATTTATTGAGTGATATGTCATTGTTTGTCGTCAGTTGTAAGTAGACAAATCACTCTCGCTAAGTGCTTGTGATTTGATCTACCTTACAACTGACCTCCAGATAGTGATGAATCACTCAATAAATCACTGCAAGAACTTTTTCTTAAACAAAACTGTATAAATTATACAGAAAATGGCAACTGAACTTTATTCTGTGTAGATACATTTTTGGATCCAGCTTTAAATCATGTTACATCCCCAAAAGTATAATAACATCAAATGTTATATAGAGGATCTTGCACTAGTGGTCATTTCATGGGATATTTCTGAAACGGGCCTACGGCGAATTGCATAAATATCACATGAAATGACCATGAGTGTAAGATTCTGTTCATCATTATGATATATGACCACTTTAACTACTTGGATTTTATCGCCTTTTAACCTGACATTTTTCCTCAAAAAGAGCATTGTTGACATGGATGTCATCAAGACATTTCTTTAATCCTGCCCACGTTTTATTACATGTGTGGTCAAGATTTTTATTACACAACATTATCCACTGCTTTTCAACAAAGTCATATGATAAAAAGAGGTTACGAAATATTTATGAGTTTGCTTTATTCATTCATCATCATGAACAGCTTCATTTTCCCCAAGATCCTGCTGTAGATATCTTTGTCTATTATAAGGTTCTCTCTTCTTGCAGCTGATGGATGAAGTGTAGCTACTCTCTGATGTTAACAAAACCTTTTGGTTGGCATCACAATCCAGGAGAGAAACAAACCCAGATAGATCCCTGCCTATTTCTCAGAGCACACCTGCCAGGCCTAGTAAGGCAGCTGTGGTACAGACTCTGATCACCAGGTTCAACAGATAAAATGACGGTTTCTCTCCTGGTGCTGCATTTCTCACCCATCTGTGATAATCAATCGGCTTGGTATAAGTGAAATAATCTTGAAAGCGCTGTTAACCAAAAGTGAAATGCTGTGCTACACTGTCACGTTCATGTAGATTTATATATGATAACATAGCTCCATCTAAGGCACTTTTTTTCATCCAAAAGGTATTACACCAGAACCTCATTATAATTTATATAACACTGTCCCGTCATAACACGGTTTTGGATACTGCACAGTTTCAAGAAAGATCCTAAAAATGCACAGATTATGAGAAAAATTTCAATAGAAGCCATCTGATCCTACACTGTTATGCAGTAAGTAAACTGAAAAAATACGTAAAGTCAAGTAATTTGATTGGATGCTAGTCTAAAATGGGTGTGGCTTAATTTATTCAGCAGGTTAAGGCTTTGGTATGGCAACAAACATTTATGCAATGTTTTCCTTTTAATTGCAAATTTGCAAAACATGTAGATCTATAGTATCAACTGTGCTATTCTTCCTTTATATGGCCTCCACCTGTTGGGGCATGAAGAAATAGATGGGCTGCATGATGCTTTCGCGCAGAGCTGAAACTGGTCGCACATGAGTACTGGTAAACAGCTTAGAGGATCTAAGTCTGTCAAGGCCAAGCAGTGCGAGTTCAGCTGTCCATGCTTATAAACTCTATTGGTTTCACTGGGTGACAGGGCTTGGGATGTCATTTCATCTCGATGTCAGGTAAAAGACCCACAAAACTGGAAGCAATGTCTCCAAAATGACCTAAAAAGTGTTGACGGGGTCTTAAACCTCAAATTAAACAATTCTTCCTATATATTTGTATGTCATTTTGAAGCCATTGCTTCCTATTTTGATTATTGTGGACTTCCGCCCGACATTGAGATGAAATGACATCCCAAGTCCTATCACCTAAAGTTTTCTTATATACATGTATTTGTTTGTTTGATTGATTTGCGGTATAATGGCCCCGTCAACACTGTAAAGGTCATTTTGGAGACACTGCTCCCAATTTTGTGGGACTTTTACCCAACATTGAGCTGAAATGACATCTCAAGCCCTGTCGCCCACTTAAACCAATAGGGTTTATAAGAGCTGAATCCGCCCCTCACACCAGTACTGGTAAACCGCTTAGAGGATCTAAGCCTGTCTCGGAACTGCGGTGCAAGGCAGACCGCCAATGCTAATAAACCATATTGGTTTCATTGGGTGACAGGGCTTGAGATGTCATTTCATCTCAATGTCGGGTAAACGTCCACAAATTGGAAGCAACGTCTCAAAAATGACGTTTACAATGTTGACAGGGATGTTAAACCACAAATCAAACAAACAAACAAATAGGGTTTATAAGTATGGCCGGTCCGACACACACCGCTTACATCCACTAAGGCTTAAAGCAGTTTACCAGTACTGGTGTGGGGGTCAGTTTCAGCTCTGCGTGAAAGCATCATGCAGTCAATCTACATTTATATTTCTCCAAGCCCCGATGGGCAGGGGCTAATATACATGTATATTTCAGGAAAACAAACATTCATGATCACTTTATATTTGACAAATTAATGTTTGATGATTGAGGAGTATGGGACACGTGTCATATGTTGTGGGTACTTGTCAGAACATTTCAAATGAGTACCCACAGCATTATTAACAGAGAAAGTGCATCAATTAACCATAAATCAGTGCTCTCTTTACTAGTCATGAAATGTAAATATTATTTGGCTTGCCACATGTTTTGTTGGTATATTCACCATAATGTTAGATTGTTTTGGAAATTATCAACACAATCAACACTAGTTAGGTCATATTGAGCTGGCCAGTTCACCCATCAACACTTTTCCTTTTCAGGCTTATACGAAAGTCGTTCTTATGTTGTGGGTATTTGTTAAAATTGCCTCTGTGAGGCAGTTCAAACAAGTACCCAACATTATTCATCCATTCACCATAAGTCAGTGTTTGTTTTAAATGAAACTGTAAATACGAGTACATGTACTTGATACATGTTGTGGTTTTTTTTTGTTTGTTTCATAGTTTTTCGGCCCATTCAACCCTATTTAGGTCATATCAATAGAAAAGATTTCACGATCAATCACCACAAAAGAATGTTGCCGACAACCGCATCCTCCTGATCCCCAGTCAGATGTGTATTTGACTGAGCTAACGACGCCGGCTTTATTTTACAACCCAGTATCAACACTGTTGAGGTCATGCCAGAGACATGGCTTTAAATTTCACAACATATACCTTCAACACAGAGATAATCACAAGGTATCCATTACAGCAGGTGTTCCTGGTTCACAATTTTGCTTTTTTTTTAGTATGTATACATGTACAATAAAAGTTTAAGCTGATAATTTGTTGAATTTTCCTCTTCAGTAGCCCAAAATATGCCCATGATGTTATGTTCAATGGCCAGCTGTCAGTGATGGTTTTGTTTCAACTGAGATTTAATGTCAAGTCAACACTATGTAGGTCATTCCAGAGATATTGCTTTCATCTTCCTTTACTTTTACCTGGCATTGAAATGAAATGAAAAGCCCTGTCATCTGACTCACACCACTTTGTCTATGCAGGCGGAGTCATTCTAAGTCGTTTATCAGTACTTACGCAGTCGATCTGAGCTCTGCATGGAAGCACCACACAGCCCGGTCTATTTCTCCAAGCCCTGATGAGTGAGCAAATGAATTCAGTGTTGTTTTGTTTGATTTGATGTTTAATGTCCCCATCAACACTGCAAAGGTCATTTTTGTGGGACTTTTACGGGAATACCCGACATTGAGATGAAATGACATCTCAAGCCCTGTCGCCCAATGAAACCAACAGACTCTCTAAGCGGTTTACCAGTACTTCTGTGTGGGTCGGTTTCAGCTCTGCGTTGAAGTTATAAAGTTCTGTACATAATGTTAACAGGTTGATCACTTCAAAAATATGCCCCTTTCAAGACTATTTCACTCATTTGGAGCACAATACTCATCAGAGGCAAAAAAAGACAGACTAACAAAAAACATCTAACCTTCCATTGCAGAACATTGTACGACAAATATGTCTCGAGCCAGGCTCGAAAATTAGTGTACATGTATATGTCACTATACTGGTAAGACCAGTTCTAATGAGCATGTAAGCTAACTGCTTTCAGGAGTGGTACCCAGCTATATTCACCAAGCCCTGAGGTACAAAATGTCCTCGCATATTTTGACCGTCTCCGTTAACACTATATAGATCATTTTGAAGATGTCGCTTCCAATGTACTCAGTTTTTATTCAGTGAAGGATTCTGTATGCCCTGTATTTGTGACTAGTTACATATTTTGAGGCTCTCACCCATAGTGGTATACAGTGTACACTGAAAATCCTTTCCCGAAGGAGCTACATGTACTTATATTATTGATTATAGATAATGCTCAGAAGCAAGCTCCAGCAATATATATCAACAATCACAGTTTTTGTGTTTGTATTGGAGTTAAATGGCCCAGACAACACTATTTTAGGTCATTTGTGAGCTGGTAAGTTTACCTATCATCACTTTTTCCTGGGCAGGCCTATATGTAACCGGTTAACCAGTAGAGTGCACATTCTTAAGCCAGAAATTGACAACTGCCCTTCTTGAAGAAATGACCGTAGAAAATATTTCATGATCAATCTTTTACTCGACAATGAGATGAAATGCACATTCTTTCGCCAGAAATTGCCAACTGCCCTTCATGAAGAAATGACCGCAGAAAATATTCCTTGATCAATCTCCATGAAAGAATGTTGCCTACCTTGGCAGGTATCGAACCCGCATCCTCCTGATCACCAGTCAGACGCGCACCGAACTCAGCTACCGAGGTGGGCAACAATCACAGTTAAGCTTAAACCTAAACCCAATTTTTCCATGTGGGATAATTTCTTTAATACTAAAAATGAATATGGTGGGTAATTGCCAGAATTGACAGACTGAGTATAGATAGATAGATAGATAGATGGATGGATGGATGGATGGATGGATGGATGGATGGATGGATGGATGGATGGATGGATGGATGGACGGACGGATGGACGGACGGACAGACGGACGGACGGACGCACGGACGGACGGACGGACGGACGGATGTTCTTACAGATGGACATTTGTTGGGTACTACAGTGTTAATTTTCCCATTCAAAAGTACCCAACAATCAGCTAAATACCCAACAGGCTACTGGCTACTTTTCTTGGACAACAACGGAATAAACGGCAAGTACCCAACTTATGTCTACCCAACATGTGCCCACGGATGCGCTCGGACGGACGGACGGACGGACGGACGGACGGATGTTCTCACGAACTGATACTTAAGTGGCTAGGCGTCGGCATATTGACTACTTAAGCGGCAAATTCTCTTAAGCGGCAAGCCACCTAAGAGCGAATTTTTGCCACTTAAGTACCCAAATAACGGAATAAACCCCATTTGGACCTACGAATATATACTTAAGTGTCAAAATGTCCAAATTTTTTGCCCCCTAAATGTCGTTTCGTTGGTGCGGATGGACGGATGGACGGACGGAAGGACGGACGGACGGACGGACGGACGGACGGACGGACGGAAGTTCTCACGAACGGATACTTAAGTGGCTAGGCGTCGGCATATTGACTACTTAAGCGGCAAATTCTCTTAAGCGGCAAGCCACTTAAGAGCGAATTTTTGCCACTTAAGTACCCAAATAACGGAATAAACCCCATTTGGACTCACGAATATATACTTAAGTGTCAAACTGTCCAAATTTTTTGCCCCCTAAATGTCGTTTCGTTGGTGCGGACGGACGGACGGACGGACGGACGGACGGACGTTCTCACGAACGGATACATAAGTGGCTAGGCGTCGGCATATTGACTACTAAAGCGGCAAATTCTCTTAAGCGGCAAGCCACCTAAGAGCGAATTTTTGCCACTTAAGTACCAAAATTACGGAATAAACCCCATTTGGACTCACGAATATATACTTAAGTGTCAAACTGTCCAAATTTTTTGCCCCCTAAATGTCGTTTCGTTGGTGCGGACGGACGGACGGACGGACGTTCTCACGAACTGATACTTAAGTGGCTAGGCGTCGGCATATTGACTACTTAAGCGGCAAATTCTCTTAAGCGGCAAGCCACCTAAGAGCAAATTTTTGCCACTTAAGTACCCAAATAACGGAATAAACCCCATTTGGACTCACGAATATATACTTAAGTGTCAAACTGTCCAAATTTTTTGCCCCCTAAATGTCGTTTCGTTGGTGCGGGCGGACGGACGGACGGACGGACGGACGGACGGACGGACGGACGGACGGACGGACGGACAGACAGACAGACAGACAGACAGACAGACAGACAGACAGACAGATAGATAGATAGATAGATAGATAGACCTTGTGATAAAGACTCTCCCTAATTTTTTCATTAAAAGCGATAATGACACAATGTTATGAAACACCTTGACCCTGGTGCTGCATCATGACATGTTCATGTACCCCACCCACTTTTATTACGAAAGATGGGAAATCACTTGATTCAAATGCACCTTTTTTTTTTTTTACTCCTGGTTTCAAAGATAGGTCTATGCATATGATATATGCGACAGGCTTCTCGGGCAGAAAACTGTATGGTGTTTTATGCTTGTTTCATGATAGATCGTCTGACCCCCTTCCATTAATTCTCACATGTGTCTTTTACACTGAATTTTTGTTAGAAGTAATGTCAAATGAGCGTTTGTCCCAAAACAGTAGACATATTAATAAAGAGGCCAAAGCAGCGATCTCTAAACATGTTGAAACATCGCCGACATCCTGTTCATCCTCGCTTGAAAAGAAGTTGCTATCTTCGTCACTTTCCTCATTCCTGGCACTAGTATTGTGGTTGTTTATTATCGGATTATATTGATATGGCCGAAAGGTAAAATCTTCATTTATTTCTATTTCTGATGCGCTGTCTAAATCGCTATCAACTTCAAAAACCATCCCGACGCAATGGCCGATAGCTAATAAATGACTGTAATCAGAAATGACCGGCTACAACTGTGACGTCATTTCCGGTAAGGGGAATGCACTCGCAAAGGGAGATAACCGAAGTAACACTGTATGACCGAAGTTTAATTAATTGCTTAATTAATTAATGAGTAAGCATTTTTCTACTTTTTTTTTCTTTGAACATCGCTGTTTATACAAAGTCCTACCGAAATCCAACAAAAACCAGACCGTGATAATTGACCTTTAAGAGTACACCTCATTTTGAAAGGGATTCAAATACCACAGAAAGTCTTTAAGTAATGGCTGTTATTTATCTTAAACAAACATTCATCATTTTCTCAGAATTACAATTTTGAATCTAAATTTCAGGGCCAAACTCAGTAGCCCAGTCAGATGTGTCGGACTGGTAATCAGGAGATTATAAGAATCTTATATGGGCGTGAGGGGTGGATGGAAAAATCCGTCTCGAGGGTCACTGTCCGACATTACGAGGCTTGCTGAGTGATGCCGGACAGTGATCCCATAGGACAGATTTTTCTATCCACCCCTCACACCCATCTAGGATCCTTTTTCTTGCATACCTTCCATTTCTATTGCGAATTTTTAATGCTGCTGTCACTTCGTTTACCGACGTCCGCAATTTTGTGATGAAAACAGGAATGTTTAATGAGGTCACACATGACGACGCCCCGCATGAGGTTGTAATCAACCAGTGCATTTATCAAACAAGCGATTATATTCGATTTGGGGTCGGAACATCAGGGTCAGAACATAAATTTCTATCCCAGGGTAAAATCAAGGATTTCCTTGTCTGGTGTGCAAGAATGTGGGTTCAATACCTGCTGGGGTCGGCAACATTCTTTTGTGGAGACTGATCAGGAAATCTTTTCTACAGTCCTTCTCTACCAATGATACAGTTGTCAGTTTCTGGCAATAGAATATGCACTTTACTGACTAACTACAGTAGAACTTCGATGGCTCGAACACTGATGGCTCGTTTACCATGGATGAGTCGAACACTTTCTTGAGCCCCTAGCGAAATGCTCTACATAAGAAATAGTGGGGGATAATTAAGGAGATTTTAGTCTTTTATCTTGCAAATGTATGCTGTGTGCACTCATCAGAATCGACTCAATGAGGCTATTCTAATGAGTACACACAGCATACATATTCATTATAGAACACCGAAAAGATGTCAAAAAGTATCTCGTTATGCCTCCTGACAGTCACCTCAATGGCTCGAACTACCCGTCTCGAACAGATTTTCGAGGTCCCAAAGGTGTTCGAGCCATTGAAGTTCGACTGTATGTATAAGCCTGCCAAGGAAGTTTGGTTATGAAAACTGACCAGCCCCATTTGGCTTAAATAGTCTTCACTTGACCATTAAAACCCAATGACAAACAAACAAATGTAGCATTCAGTTGATTTCATGTTTATTGGCCATTTTTAGAAAAGTGAAATGTTGTTCTGACAAGTGAATTTTTATTATGCACTTGTCCTTGGACAAGTCTGAAATTTTGTTATTTCCACAGGCCTGTGATAGGTACATCCCTTCATATTAGTAACAAACAGGCCTAATACTGACCACGCTTTACCATGCCTGAAAGGCCAGATTTTGCAGCTTCAACCCTTATCCTGCTGAACAAGACACAACTATTACCTTTGCAAACAGTGTAGATCCTGATCAGATGGCTTCTGAAGAAGCCATCTGATCAGGATCTATACTGTTTGTCATAGAGTTTGCGAAAATATAAAGTAATTAGGTTGACTTACAATCAGAAATAAGGGTTAAATAGTTTTTTAAACAGACTAATATACTCAAAAGTCAAACTCTAAAAGCCTGAAATCAAGGAAAAAATCAAGCTCTAAAAGCCTGAAATCCTGCAAATGCCTGAAAAATATGAGCCCTGAACAAAAACAAAACGTAACTTACTGATCCTACAGCATCCAGCTCACATCCAGCATCAATAAAAGCTTGAGCTACCTCCGGGTGATTATGGTATGCTGCGTACATCAACCCTGTTAGGTCTGCCTGTCAACATACAAAAACAAAAAGATTAACTTTGCACTGCAACATCCTTCATGGCTCCTACCCTCCTAAGAATTAAAAATTTTAAAAAGAAAAAATCTGAGAATTTTCAAGTGTTTAACCCTAATGATGCCAAGAAAAACTGCTTCTGAAAATGTCTGTTTATTTCGTCTGCTGCTAATGCATCTTTTTGCATCCTTCTCAAACACTTTTTAACCGGCAAACAGTGAAAACCTGATCAGACTGCTCCTCATCTAGAAGCAGTCTGATCTTGGTCCACACTGCTTACAAGAATGACTTTTAAGCTAGCCAGCAGACAAAAAAATTGTAAAATTGTTGTGACTGGCACCTTAAGGGTAAATATAGCAAATATGCTCCAAACATAATTTTTTGGTGTTCACCTCACACTGGGTTTAGGCTTTCTATCAACCTTTTCAACCCTATAGACAGGAACAGATACCTGTGCAAGTAGTGTAGATAAAGATGAGATGGCTCATTATATGCTAATCATTTTGGCTATTTCTCCTAGTTTACAATTTACCTAACCCCTATCACTACTCTCAGCATTAACTACACTGCCAGCATCAATTAACCATTTAGTACCAGAAACCCCAAAACGGGTACCTGGGCAAACAGTGCAGGCCCAGATCAGATGCCACAGAACACGGCGTCTGATCAGGGCCTACACTGTTTGCAAACAGTTAAGCCATTTTCCTAATAAATTATGAAGAAAACACAACCTGACACCCCTAAATTTTAAAATGGACTCCTGCTATATATATAAGGAGGAAGATTCCATTTGGTACAAAAAGGGTTAAATCTCAGCTATTTCTCCTAGTTTACTACTTACCTCACCCCTATCACTAGTCTTAGCATCTTGCCCTTGCAGAAATAGATTGAGCTACATAGTGCTTCCATGCAGAGCTTAAACCGATGGAACTTTAAAACAAAACTCTTAGCATCACTATCACTTCCCTTATCAATCAATATTTCAGCTATATCTCCCTGTTTCCTAATTAACTTACCCCTATCACTAGTCTAAGTATTAATATAACTTCACACATCAATCAACATCTTAGCATTTCTCCTTGTTTACACCATACCTAAACCCTGTCAATACTCTTAGCATTAATTTCACTTCCAGCATCTATCAAAAGCTTGGCTATTTCTCCAAGTTCACAACTTATCTCTCCCCTATCACCAGTTTAGCATTAATACCACTGCCAGCTCGGCTATGTCTCATTGTTTTCTACTAACCTCAACCCCAATCACCACTTAGTATTAACCCTTATCTTGCTGTTCACAACAACCCCTATCTTTGCAGACAGTGTAGATCCAGATCAGATGGCTTCTGAAGAAGCCATCTGATCAGGATCTACACTGTTTGACATTGAATTTATGAATTTGTAAGAATAAATTACATCAAGTAATCTGATTGGTTCAAAGTCAGAAATGGGTATGGCTAAACTGAATATTCAGCAAGAGAAGGGTTAATACCACTGCCAGCATCTATCAACATCTCGGCTATGTCTCATTGTTTTCTACTTACCTCACCCCCAATCACCACTAAGCATTAATTTCACTGCCAACATCCAGCAACCTCTCAACTATTTCTCCTTGTTTGCTATTTACCTCACCCCTATCACTAGTCTTAGCATTATTATCACTTCCCCCTTCAATCAATATCTGGTTATTTCTCATTTACACCTTACGCCATCCTTATCATTCTAAACATTAATTTCACTTCCAGTATCTACACCTGTGGACACAAAAGCATTCAAACTCCGATGAAGTACCTTTCAATGAATCTCTTTGCATTAAGTTAGTTTGACAAGCAAATGTCATTAATCCAAGTAGTCTAAAACTGGATCAAGCAATATACATTGATTGGTCTTATTGTGGCAAGCACTTTTTTCCATTTTTAGATCTGACTGACATTCGAGATGTATTCTGATTGGACAGTGCAGGGTCTACAATGAAATATACAACACTTTGTGTTTTGAATTTATTCCCGTCTTGCAGTTGAATGACAGAACGTAAGGAAATATTGAATGAAACATCAGATCAAAATGTGTCCACAGGTGTACCAACATCTTGGCTATTTCTCCTAGTTTATAATTTACCTCACTCCTTTCACTACTCTTAGTATTAATATCACTTTCAGCACCTTGGCTATTACTCCTATTTTACAATGTATCTCACCCCTATCACTACTCTTACCATTATTTACACTGCCAGCATCAGTCAATATCTTGGTGATATCTTGTATTTTACCATTTACCTCACCCCTATTTCTACTCTTAGCATCATTTTGACTGCCCACATTAATCAATATCTTGGCTGGTTTTTTTTATTTCTAGTTTACTACTTACCTCACCCCTATCACTACTCTTAGCATTAATATCACTTCCTGCATCAATCAACATCTTTGCTATTTCTCCTAGTTTATCATCACTAGAACTGGGGGATCTTGCCACTTCATGCAGTGCTGTCCTCTCATCCTGCAATGTTAAATAATACAACCACATTCCAAAAACTTTTAGCTTACAGGTAATGGATATATCCTTGCACTGTTTCCCTATTTCTACAGGAGAGACAACTTTCAGGGTTTTTTATTTTCCTTCTTCTCTTAAAGGAAAGAATTTGCTCCTCGGGAGCAAATTCTTTCCTTTAAAGTGTAGACTCCCATTAATGTGGGCAAAAAAGAGTTCTTAAAAGAGTTATCTCCTCTGAAGCCATACCCTAAACAAATTTCAGAAAACTGCTTGTGACGTAGATCACCTATGCAATCAGTAACATAGATCACCTATGCAATCAGTAACATAGATCATCTTTGCAATCATTAGCATAGATCACCTATGCAATCAATAACATAGATCACCTGTGCAATCAGTAACATAGATCACCTATGCAATCATTACCATAGATCACCTATGCAATCAGTAACATAGATCACCTATGCAATCAGTAACATAGATCACCTATGCAATCATAAGCATAGATCACATATGCAATCAATAACATGGATCACCTATGCAATCAGTAACATAGATCACCTATGCAATCATTAGTATAGATCACCTATGCAATCAGTAACATGGATCACTTATTTAATCAGCTATGCCAAAAAAGAAGTTGTAATATAGCAAATGTCTGACAAAACTGCTCCAGAACCATTTGCACTCAAATGTCATGGGCTCAAATAAGGATCAGTGGTTGTGCATACATGTTCAGTAGATAATATAGTGAAACTACCATGGCCTGAACACTTGGCTCTTTTACCACAACTGTTTCAACACTGTTCTTGGGACCCTCAGAAAGTTTTTTTCATAACCACAGATATTTCTATATTTGGGATGATGTTCTACATGTATTTTGAAAATGCATGTCGTGTGCATCATTAGAACAAACTTGATTTGGTGATTCTAATGAGTACACATGACATACCTTTATTTTAAGCAAAATTGAAAAATATCCCTATTATTCCTGCTCACAAGCCCCTATGATTCACCCTCAGTGGCTCAAACAGCCCTTGTCTCAAACAAATTTCCACGGTTTCAGAGGTGCTTGAGGCATTGATGTTTGACTGTATGAAGAAACTGACAAAGTCCTAAACCAGAGATATCATAAAAATCCTAAAAATTCGGACACCTTGAGAACTTGCTGTAATTCTCCTAAAATTTTAACAATTTTGTTTCATGATCCAGCAAGATGTCCCAAATGTGCAGACAGAAAGGCAAATAGTGTAGACCCAGATCAGACTGCTCCTGAAGGAGCAGTCTGATCTGGGTCTGCACTTTTTGCTAAGGAGCAGTCTGATCTGGGTCTGCACTGTTTGCTAAGGTGCTGACCCAATATTTAGGATCATTACAGTATATACAAATTATATGTCTTCAGCAATACAGTCATGGGTGGTAAAATACAACTGCTTAACTTCTATTTTCATATAGGCAAGCTTAATACAGTAAAATTCCTCAATTAAGACCACCTTTGGAACTGTTCAAAAGTGGTCTTAAAGACCACTTTTGAACAGTCCCAAAGGTTGTCCCTCACCAGAGGACACTGTGGCCTGAAAATGTAAAGAAATATTAAGTACACCCTTCAAAATAAGCTTCTATAAGCAGATTTAGTCTTAATTTTAGGTGGTCTTAATAGCGAAATTTCACTGTATAAGAAATAGGCAAACTGAATTACCTTGTTTTGTATGTTGACATCACATCCTTTCTTGATCAACATCTGTGTCACTGCTGGATGACACCAGTAAGATGCATTATGTAGAGCTGTCCAACCATTCTACAATACACAGTTACACTTTGAACTGAAATACGTTTTCTACATAAGTGTTTATACTTCTCTATTCATAATTTGTCTATCTATATTGACGGCCCCCACCCATTGGGGCTTGAAGAAATACATGGGCTGCATGATGCTTCCATGCCGAGATGAAACCGACCCGCACACGAGTACTGGTAAACCGCTTAGAGGATCTAAGCCTGCCCAGGCAAAGCAGTGTGAGTCGGTCCGTTCATGCTTATAAACCCTATTGGTTTCATTGGGTGGCAGGGCTTGAGATGTCATTTCATCTCAATGTCGGGTAAAAGTCCCACAAAATTGGAAGCAATGTCTCCAAAATGACCTTTACAGTGTTGACGGGGACGTTAAACCTCAAATCAAACAAACAAACAAAACTAGCTAAATTGCAGATATGCAATATAGTTTCCACTCCTGAACACCACTTCCAAGTATTAAAGCACCACAAAAAGCTCTGGCAGATGACACAGGCAACAATTTACCTTTTTTATTATCATTATTCAGAGAAAAAAGGCTTGAAATTTCATCTGAACTATCTGCCCAGATGATTCACATGTAATGTCAAGCCTTTTTTCTCTGAAAAATAATAAAATATACTTTGAAAATACCATCCATTTGTTGTGATCAGTGTTTGAAGGGTTAAAACCTAGCGATCCTCATTTGCTTTGCTTGAGTGCATTTTATTTTTGTTTAACAGTATGACCAACACTATTGAGGTCATGTTAAATCAATCAGCAAACCTAAGCACAGTTTTCCTATGCAGGGTTTGACATTCCAAGTGGTTAATCAATATAGTTTGTGCACTCTTATAACTATCCTTCTTGAATTAACAAAAGAAAGAAAATACAAGCTGAAAGACCAGGAAAGAATGATTTTGAGCCAAGGTTAGGGCTGGCTAATCGGAACTGAAAAGATAATCGATTATCAGTCATGTCATTGCGATCCATAATCGATTAGTAATCGCTAAGGTTTTTATCATAATTTTACCTGTCTGGCTTTCTGTCTGAGCATGACTCTTACCATGTGTTGCAATTTACCATATGTATATTTGAACAGACAGGCCTGAACAAACAGTGTAGACCCAGATGAGACGCCGCATAATGCGGCGTCTCATCAGGGTCTGCACTGTTTGCCACTCATCAAGCTATTTTAGGCATAACTTTTGGTAGTAAATTGTACCTATCAAGTAATTGATTAAAAGCAAATCAGAAATGATAATCACTTTTGTGGATTTTATCGATCGATTAATCGATTATACGATTAATCGTGTCAGCCTTAGCCAAGGTATCATATCAGCATCCTTCTGACCCCAGCTGTATTAGAGGTCAAATTGTTTACTGTTCTAGCAAGTACAATATCTGATATTTGTGAGTAACTTTTGCATTTGGAAAAATGGCTCTGAATGTTTTGCAAACCATAAAGGCCCTGATCAGCTGCGGCATCTGATCTGCTTGCCAAATACCTGTTTTGGGTTTCCAGTACAAAATAGGTTAAGTCCTTAGCTATCCAGGAAGAGCTTATGAAAGACTGCTATACATGATTAAATGCAGCAAACAGGCCTCCGTGGCCTAGTGGGTAAAGTGCTGACACTTATTCATTAGGTCTCTCTACACTGTTGTTTGAGCCCAGCTCTAGTCAGATGTGAGGGGCCATCACGATAACTTACCTGTGCATCATACTGCATTTTTCACATCTCCAAAATGGCTACTTTTCTGATGAAAATCCTTGATTTTTTTGTTATAAATGTTCAAAACATAGGTTGAGGGTGCTCGTTAGAACCGCCTCAGTGAGGCGGTTCTAACGAGTACCCACAACCTATGTCTTCGAGTAAAAATAAGAAAACTAATGATTACCCGCTTAAACCCCAGTTTTCTCTATATACAAGAAAAATGCCTAATGGCATTATGGACGGGTTTTTTTTTTCAGTATGGTTAGGATGGTGGTGGCATGGGTGGGGTAGGGTGGGGTGTGCTGGTGTGGTGTAGGGTGGGGTGGAATGGGTTAGGAGTCGGGTGGGATGGGGTGGAATTTGTGGTGGGGTGGAATGTGGGGTGTGATGGGGTGTGGTGGGGTTGTGGGGTGGGGTGGGGTGGGCTTGGGTGGGTGGGATGGGGTGAGGTCGGGTAAGGTGGGGAGTGGTGGGATGGGGTTGGGTTGGGGGTGGATTGGGGTTGTTTTGGGATGGGGGTGGGGTGGGGTGGGGTTGTGGGGTAGGGTAGGGTATGCTAGGGTAGGGTGGGGTGGGTAGGGTATGTATATAAAACTAAGTATGCATGTATGTACAGAACAAATGCAATATCCTAACCCAGTAACAACTTTTTGTGTGTGTGTGTGTGGGGGGGGGGGGGATTTGTTTATGTGTTTTACGAAGAAAAAAAAATGAAGTTTTTTTCTATTTTTAGCTCTATTTTTAGCTCTAGTGGCCACTGATTTTAGCAATTTTGAAAAAGGGTCACCTAATGAACATTTCTGTAAAATAATTTTGAAATCGGGCCATTATCCCAGGAGGAGATGTCGTTTAAAGAAATTGTTGACGGACGACGGACATCAACTCACCTTGAGCACTTCGTGCTCAGGTGAGCTAAAAAAAGAACAAAAAAAAAAAAAATTCCATGCCTGTGCATGCATGTATGTATTATTACTAGCAACTATCAGGGGAGGAAGATAATAATTGTTCATATGTGTTTATGGAGAGTGAGTGAGTGCTTGAGTTTTACGTCCCACCAACAGCTATGGTCATATGGAGACGGGACCTCGGTTTAAAGACTCATCCGAAAGTCTGGAGAAGCCCGGGATCGATCCTGTGATCCCTGGTTTACAAGTCGAGTAGCGTAACCACTACACCACGGAGGCTTCTATGTGTGTTTATGGAGAAGAAAAGAAAAATAAAGAAAAAAAAGAATGAAAAAAGAAAGAAAAAAAAAAAAAAGAACAGAAAAAAAAAAAAAAAAGAACAGAAAAAAAAAAAAAAAAAAAATGTCTCCACCGGGGTTTGAACTCACGCCCCACAGATTCATAGTCAACAATAGGATCCGTAGTCCAGCACTCTATCCACTACACTGGCATTTGAAAAAAGGTTAACCAAAAGGTAAACCTGAAAAACGCAAGTTTGAAAAATGACAATTTCCACCAAAATTTTAGTCTTTTGCGCCATTTATGGATAATACATGAAAGCGGTACCTCCACTTATGCATCAGTCCTGATATTAAAACAATCTGCTGCAGAATAGATGAAAAATATCACTTTGAAAAAAAGTTAACCAAAAGGTAAACCTGGGACGACGCCCGCCCGCCCGTCCGCCCGCCCGCCCGCCCGCCCGCAGGACGCCCGCCCGCCCGGACATCGCTATTTTAAGAGACGGATTTTTTAAAAAAAAAACCCGTCCAAAAATGGGGTGTAAGGGGGTGTTCATTTCACGGACGTGTTCACGTGATGCCAAGTTCTGCAATGGAAGGTCAGATAGTTTTTCTCTGGGTATTCCGGTTTTTGCCGACTTCTGATTAACAATCAGCTCAAAGAAAGTGAAATAATCTTGAAAGCGCCAAACTTTTATAAAGGAAATTAAAATTTACCTTTTCTTGTGTATCAATCTCTGAGCCAGCTTCTATTAGAGTCTGTACTATCTCTGAATGGCCAGCCATTGCAGCATGATGTATAGGCAAGTTCCCTCTCTGAAATATTGAATAATATATCAATTTTTCAGCAATTTGTCAGTAATTCAATCCAAGATTCATATAGGTCTTTGGGTCTTGAAATCCATGACTTTTTATCATCTGTCATCTTTTATCATCTTTTGCAGGCTGAAGTACCGGTATTATGTTTTGCAATGATTCAAATGACAGATCCTGCATTTTGAATATGATTCACATGAAATATCTAGCCTTATTTCTCTGAAAAATAAGGACTTTGTTTAACAATTATCCAACACTATGAATTAGGGGATAACTGTATTCACAATTGTCATTTGGGGAGGTAAGTTGGAAGTTTTACAGTCGAAAATTTTGTTTTACGTCGACATGTCAGCGGAGCCGTAAAATGGAATTTGTGACCATAAAACAATACAGCTATCTCAACTCTAATGCACTTATTTTGTTGTTTTGTTAAAAATGTGTCCTATTTCGCTCAAAGCAGCAAGCTATGTGAGCTGCATAATACCAAGTATAAGCCAATGAAAGGCGACGTTTCATGATGACGACGGATTTCTGGTAGTATATCGCAGAATATACTGTCACAAATTTTTGAGGTTATCCAGTCAGATGTTCCTTTACATAGGTACATCTGTAAGTGTATTAGAATAATTGTTTATGAACTTGCATGTGTTTATCATTAATGACAATTTTCATCTACCAGAATACCACTACATTAAACACAGAAACAGGCAAAAACTTGATTTTTCTTTTCTTTTTTTATTTTTTAGTCTAATGGCATTAATTTTAGATCATATCAAGCTGGTCATTTTACCTTGCCATACTTTTCCTGTGCAGTTTAAGTCTTAAGCAATTTACCCATTTTGTACCGGAAACCCCAAAAAGGGTACCCTGGCAAACAGTGTAGGCCCAGATCAGATGCCCCAGAACGTCGCGTCTGATCAGAGCCTACACTGTTTGCAAAAAGTTCAGCAACTTTCCAAATAAATTTTGAAAAGAAAACTTGACTACCCCTAAATTTGGAGTTTTTTTGTTTGTTTTTTTGGTTTGGGTTTTACGGCCCTTTCAAGATTATTTCACTCATATCGAGCCGATCGTTAATCATAGGTGGGCGAAAACCGGAGTACCCGGAGAAAAACCACCTGACTTTCCGTTGCAGAACTTGGCGTCTCACACGTGACCCGAGCGAGGCTCGAACCCATGGCGGTGAGAGACCTAATGACTAAGAGTCAGCGCTCTTATCCATTAGGCCACGGAGGCCCGTAAATTTGGAGGTGGACTCCTGCTATATATAAGGAGGAAGATTCCATTTGGTACAAAAAGGGTTAACCAGTACCCCACACATTCTTCAGCTCAATCAGACCTTTGGTTCAAAGATGTCATTTTTAAGGATTTCAAGATGGTTGCCACTGATAAGGGAACAAAAGATTTTAGCAATTCTGAATTTCCATGTTGCCTCGATGCCTGCCATCAAGTTTGAGCTCCATCAAACTTCGGTTTGGGAGGAGACTGAATGCACTAGTGTTACGAGCCAGGCGTAGCAGAAAGAAAAAGCAAACAAGCCTTTTGGAAAATTTTAACAAAATTTATTTACAAGTTAACTTTAACCTGTAGAAGTAAGAAAATTAAATGTACTTAGCTCTGTTATGAAATATCCTGAATGAATCTATTTTCCTTGATCCCACAGAATTCACAGTCCAAAATGAAAAGTAATATCCTTTAACAATCCCACACAGAATTTATAAATAACTTTTCTTAAATGCCCAAACATCAAACTCCAAAGTCTGACTCAATGAGAAAAATCAAGCTCTTTTATAGACCCTAAGATTTCTCTAGAACATTCCAGAGGGCTGTGGAATAAGATGAGGTAATTTTCTAAACATAATGCAACCCAGAACTTTCTGGAAGGTTCTGAAGTACTTTTCCTTGTAAACATGTTGTTTACAAAAATGAAATTAATCTGTGACTCAGTTTTCTAGAATCTTCTATAAGAAGATTAACAAGATATTTATAGCACTATTAGGTCACAGTGGGGTGCAAGTGGGAATCAGAAAAATAAATTCTTATGCATAACACTCCCCCTCTTCGAGGAAAAGAAAGATTTATGTAATAAAGCTTTCTTTTGCTTTAAGAATAATAAAATATTGAGCATAGCATATAAAATTACATGTATCTACAATCCACTTTAATAGGAAAGAAAAACACAACTCCTGACACTGCTCAAGCTCTTGAAAGGGCATCAGGAATAATGTTATCTCTCCCTCTGATATGTCTTATGTCTAAATTATACTCTTGTAGCATAAGACTCCACCTGAGCAACCGCTGATTTTTGTTTTTCATTTTATGTATGAAAGTCAGTGGATTGTGATCACTGAAAACAACAATCGGTGCAGTAGTAGGGGTAAGATAAACTTCGAAATGTTGCAGACTGATTCTTGCTCTGCATCTGTCTATGTTCGAGAATTAATCCTTCTAAGAGTCTATAAACATTTTTGTCCTTTCTTGTT
This sequence comes from Lucinisca nassula, assembly GCA_963580285.1. Taxonomy (NCBI): domain Eukaryota; kingdom Metazoa; phylum Mollusca; class Bivalvia; order Lucinida; family Lucinidae; genus Lucinisca; species Lucinisca nassula. The sequence goes on along the minus strand of OY757016.1, from coordinate 126,233,471 downwards.
CTGGTATAAGAATACTAGGAGAACTCCATTCCAGTCATTGTCCAGCAAATACTGAATTTCTTCTTTAAGATTTTTCTGTTTTATAGGATTCATCCTGTATAGGTATTGTTTTACAGGTTTGGAACCATTTATGTCCACATCGTGAAATATTTTGTCTGTCCGTGTTGGAATGTCAGGAAATAAGTGTCCATATTCAAAAATCAGCTGTTTCAGTTCATTCCGCTGATTTGGCTCTAGATGTGACAGTTTCTGGTCAAGATTGCGTAGAATGTCAGAATTCTGAAGTTTTGATGATGTGGGATCCGACTTCACTGAATTAATATCCTCACAGTCATTGTCACATGAATTAAGTGGAACAGAGCTAACTAGATTGACTGATGTTAAAGATGTATTGTCCCTATCTATGTATTCCTTAAGCATGTTAATATGACATAGCTGCTTTAGCTTGCGCCTCCCAGGAGTGTTTATTATGTAATTTACGTCACTGATCTTTTTGTCTACAGTGTATGGACCATAATACCTGGCCTGCAACGATTTTCCTGGAATAGGCAAAAGAGCTAGTACCTTATCACCTGGTTTAAAATTCCTTTCTTTTGTCCCTATGTCATATAGCTGTTTCATTTTCCTTTGGGCTGACTGAAGATTGGTCCGAGCAGCCTCACAAGCTTTTGAAAGTCTAGTTTTGAAATCGGACACATACTGAAGTAAATTCAGGGAGGTATTATCATTGGAGAGAAATTTCTCTTTGAGAAGTTTCAAAGGACCACGAACAGTATGGCCAAATACTAATTCAAATGGACTAAAGCCAAGAGATTCTTGCACAGATTCTCTAACAGCAAATAAAAGGAGATGGATGCCTTCATCCCAATCCTTCTCTGTGTCAAAGCAATATGATCTTATCATGTTTTTCAATGTTTGATGGAATCTTTCAAGGGCGCCTTGACTTTCAGGATGATAGGCCGATGACTTATACTGTACAATGCCAAGTTCATGCATTACTTGTTGAAATATTCCAGACATAAAATTTGAGCCTTGGTCTGACTGAATAGATTTAGGAAGCCCAACAAATGTGAAAAACTTCACTAAGGCCTTGACGATTGTCTTAGTTTTGATATTTCTTAAGGGAATGGCTTCGGGAAAACGTGTGGAAGCACACATAATAGTCAAAAGATATTCACAGCCAGACTTAGTTCTGGGCAAGGGACCCACACAGTCTATAATTATTCGACTGAAAGGTTCATCAAAAGCAGGTATAGGCTGCAAGTGAGCCTTAGGTATAGTCTGATTGGGTTTTCCTACCATTTGGCATGTATGACAGGACCTACAATGCTGAGAAACATCTGATTTTAACCCAGGCCAGTAAAAATGATTAAGAATCTTGTGATAGGTTTTATTTACACCTAAATGTCCTGACATGGGAGTTTCATGTGCCAAGTTTAATATTTGGGAACGGTAAACCCGTGGAACCACTATCTGATGGTTGACAGTCCACTCGTCTTCTGCTGAGACGTCTGGTGGACGCCATTTTCTCATAAGAATGTCATTTTTGACATAATAACAGACTGGGACCTGAGATACTTCCTGCTCATCTAAGGCCCTTTCAAATAAAGGCGAAATTTCAGGATCCTTATGCTGTTCTATAGCTAGTTGAGACCCAGACATTATGTCATGGCCTAGATCTAAAGATGAGTTATTCTCATGAAAATCTGTCTGCTTATCAGGCAGGCTTGAAGACAGAGACCTTGTTATCTCGTCATTAAAAGACTGACCCAAAAAGGTATCAGTTAAATCAAAATCCTGTTTCCCATCAGTTTGCTTGGCCTTACGTGCCATAGCCCTTGTGACTGCACAGGACGGATAAAGATCAGGAATTTCCTGCTCAATGGGATCAGGTGGTTGATCAGTGCAAGGATTAGAAGTCAAAAGTGGGTTTACCACAACCTTATCTCCAGCTAAATCATTGCCTAGCAACAAATGAACACCTTTAAAAGGTAAAGAAGGTCTAATACCAACAGCCACTGAACCGGATACCAAGTCTGATGACAAATAAACGTTATGGAGCGGAACATTAACAAATCCACATTCCACACCCTGAATAAGGACACTTTGGCCCAAAGAAGTCTTCTCAGAAAAAGGCAGAGTATCTGCAAGAATAAGAGATTGAGAAGCTCCGGTATCTCGTAAGATTTTAATAGGGGTAGGATGGGCATAACTGTCACCATTTAGTGACACAAAACCATCTGATAAGAATGGTTCATAAATCTCCATAACAGAATCAGTCTCAGATAATTTGATATCAGAAAGAGTTTCCTCCCTTACACAAGACTGTGGTTTTGGCCTTATAGAAGTCAAGCCTGTAGGCTTAAGTTCCTCTTGTCTTTCTCTTTCTTTCCTTCGCTTTAATTTTAAACACTCAGAGATCAAATGACCTGTATTTTTACAATAATAACACACTACTTGAGATTGAGATAAGGGATTCTGGTCTTTGTTTTCACCAGAAGGTTTGGAAAAATTCTGGCTTTTGTTTTCACCAGAAGGTTTGGACGGATTCTGGCTTTTATTTTCACCAGAAAGTTTGGGCATAGTACTAGATGTATGGCTATAACTACCAGAAGGATTACTGGGATAGAATCTTGGACCTGTCTGTGGATTATAAGGTTTTCGAGGATAAGGCCTGTTCACAAATGAGACTTTATGAGTCAAAGCATAATCATCTGCCAAACGAGAAGCTTCCTCCAAGGTTTCAACCTGTCTTTCATCGAGAAAAGATTTAATGTCTGAATTTATGCACCGTTTGAACTCTTCAACAAGGACAAGCTGTCTAAGTTTGTCATGATCAGAGCCTACCTTTTTAGAAGAACACCACCTATCAAATAGCTGTTCTTTGGTTCGAGCAAATTCTATATGGGTCTGGGAAATTTCTTTTTTACAATTCCTAAATTTTTGCCTGTAAGCTTCAGGGACCAATTCATATGCCTTAAGAATAAGCTCCTTAACCAAATCATAGTCTGAGCTTTGCTCGACAGTCAGCTGAGTGTAAATGTCTCGAGCCTTTCCGACAACAACGCTTTGCAAAAGTAAGGTCCAATGCTCTTTTGGCCATTTTAAATTTTCTGCAACTTTTTCGAAATGCAAAAAATACTTATCTACCTCTTTTTCCTGAAATGGTGGAACTAATCTGATGTGCTTTGTTGCATCAAAGTAACTACCAGAGTCAAAAACAGGGGTATGTTTCACCCTATCTTGACCCTGGAGTTCCATTTCTTTCAGCCTTAATTGAAATTGCCTTTCCCTTTCTTTTTCTTCAATACTATATCTCATTTTTTCCTTTTCTAACTCAATCCGTTCCTCCATTTCTCTTTGTTTTTCCCTCTCTCTTTCTTCCATTTCTCTTTGTTTTTCCCTCTCCCTTTCTTCCATTTCTCTATTTTTTTCTTCCTGTTCTAATTTTTCTTTTCGAACACGTTCTTCCATTTCTAATCTTTCCATCTGCATTTGTCTCTGCATTTCTCTTTCTTTTTCTTTGCCTCGTTCTTCCATCTCTAATCTTAACTTTTCTAATTCAATTTGCCTTCCTATTTCAATTTGTCTCATTTGTAATTCAGTATGTGAAACCATAATGAGAGACAAAGCAGATGGATCGAAAAGTTCTTCATCAACAAAAAACTGTACCAAAATATTCTTAATTTCATGCTTCTTCATGCTTGTTTTGACAGCAGTAACCCCATAATGGGAAGCAATATCTAACAAATCTGTCCTTTTGGCCAGATTAAACAACTCCTGAGTAGGCTGAGCCAAAAAGCTTCTCAAATCAAACGACATGTTTGCTTTTTGTATGTTTTATTAAGTAATTAGGGTAATAAAGATTGAGGTTAATTTGACAATTTTTATATATATATATATATATTTTTTTTTTTTTTTGAAATGACAAGTCCAATAAGAATTTCACATGAAATGACAAGTACTATTTCACCTGAAATGACATTCACATGAAATGACAATCCCCCATATGCCTATAGGGAAATACCAAGCCTGTGAAGCAACTGCCAAGTCTATATTTGACAAGAAATGACAATTACCTGCCGTCACATGAAATGTCGGTTTTAAAATGCTCGAAATGGTTTATCCCGGACGAGCCCCCAATTTCTGTTACGAGCCAGGCGTAGCAGAAAGAAAAAGCAAACAAGCCTTTTGGAAAATTTTAACAAAATTTATTTACAAGTTAACTTTAACCTGTAGAAGTAAGAAAATTAAATGTACTTAGCTCTGTTATGAAATATCCTGAATGAATCTATTTTCCTTGATCCCACAGAATTCACAGTCCAAAATGAAAAGTAATATCCTTTAACAATCCCACACAGAATTTATAAATAACTTTTCTTAAATGCCCAAACATCAAACTCCAAAGTCTGACTCAATGAGAAAAATCAAGCTCTTTTATAGACCCTAAGATTTCTCTAGAACATTCCAGAGGGCTGTGGAATAAGATGAGGTAATTTTCTAAACATAATGCAACCCAGAACTTTCTGGAAGGTTCTGAAGTACTTTTCCTTGTAAACATGTTGTTTACAAAAATGAAATTAATCTGTGACTCAGTTTTCTAGAATCTTCTATAAGAAGATTAACAAGATATTTATAGCACTATTAGGTCACAGTGGGGTGCAAGTGGGAATCAGAAAAATAAATTCTTATGCATAACACTAGTCATTTGTAACCGCTGCGCCCCCACCTATGGGGATAGGCGGGGGATAGCGGAGCTAATGTGCGGGGTAGTTACCCTCAGTGTTCCCCCGCAGTGCTGGGTAAATGCGGGGCTTTTGATATTATGCAAATATACCCCCAGTGGAATGAACTATTATAAACAGCGGGGCTGTGACCTTCTGGAGGTCCCCCGCAGTGCAGGGCTTCTAGCAGGGCTGTGAAAAGTGAAAAGTCATTGTCCCCGCTATCCCCGTAGATGGGGGGTAGTGGTTACAAATTACTGGTGCATAATTCAAAGAATTTAAAGATGACTATGGCAGCCATCTTGGCTATTGGGAGAGGATGATTTAGCAATTCCGAATCTCCAAGTTGCCTCCAATGATAGTTGAGCTCAGTCCACTTTCTGGTATGGGAGATTTCAAGATGGCAGTGATTGTGGTTAGCTTGGATATTGGAATGGAATGATTTCAGCATTTTTCAATCACCATGTTCCCCCTATGCCTCCCAACACATTTCAGTTTGATCTGACTTAGGCTTTAGGAGGAGATGTCTGAATAATTCAAATTTCTTTTCAGTTAGGTTTGAAGTTCAATGGCTCAACAAACATGATTTGGATCATGTTAAGCTGGTCAGTTTACCTAACAAGACTTTTCCTGGCCAGGCCAATACATATATAAGTGGTTAACTTGTACAGTGTACACTTGGTTACTAGAAAGAGACAACTGCCCTTCTTGAATCAGCCAAAGGCAGCAAATGAGTGTGTGTTTGAGTTTTAAGTCCCACCTATAGCAAAGGTCATACGGAGACGGGACCTTGGTTTAAAGACTCATCTGAAAGTCTGGAGAAGCCCAGGATCGAACCCAAATCCCTGGTTTATGAGGCGAGTAGCTTATCCACTTCACCACAGAAGCTTCTCAGCCAAAGGGAGAAAACTACAATAGAGAAGATTTTATCAATCTCCAGGTTTGTTTGTGTTTAGGACATGAGGTTTTATGTCCTCTTCAACACTATTTAGGTATTTTTATAGAAGTTGCTCCCAATTTTATGGGACTTTTACCCAACAATGAGATGAAATGACATCTCATGCCCAACTGCCCAAACAAACTGCCAGGGTTTATATGCATGGACGGTCAAACTTTGTCTAGGCAGGCTTAAACCTTCTAAGAGGTTTACAAGTTATCATTTATGGTCGGTTTCAGCTCTGTGTGAAGCACCATAAAACCCAATCTATTTCTCCAAGCCCGATGGGCGCGAGTGAATCTCCATGGAATTCTGGTTTAAGGAGACAGAACATAAACGTTACAAAACAAGTCTGAAATAACTTTTATATGGAAGCAATTTTTATTCTTTCCACTAGAAGTAGAAGCATATCAGGCTCTCCCTTCATCTTAACTCTTATTATGCTGTTCACGGCAACCCCTATCTGTGGAAACAGTGTAGATCCAGATCAGATGGCTTCTGAAGAAACCATCTGATCAGGATCTACACTGTTTGACATTAAGTTTATGGCTTTGTAAGAATAAATAACAACAAGTAATCTGATTGAAGTCAGAAATGGGTGTGGCTGAACTGAATATTCAGCAAGAGAAGGGTTACCGGTAACCCATAAGATGCCAATCACAACTTTGACATCTGCTGGTAACTGTAAAACTCATTCTTGCATTCTTTTGTTGTGATTCCTTCATGTTTTGTGTTGGTGGTTCTAATTCTTTCCCTAATCATATATGTTATGTTGATGAGTCTGATTCTTCCCCCTTTTTGATTGTACATTTTTAGTTACGTTTGTTCTTCTAGTTTAATGTTTGTGATGTTGATGAATCTGATTCTTTCTCACATTATGTATATTGCTCCTTTTCAGTTAGGTTTGGATATTCTGAGTCGCCACCTGTTTGGGAAAGAGCTGGTCACTCGGTTTACCTGCGGACCGTTTTGTTTACTGTTGTCACTCCCTGTTTCGACTTCTTTCCCTTGTGATATTGTGGGAAGAGTTTGGGATCTGATTGTATCAGTGCCTGATTGTTTCTCTTTTTAATTGCAAACAGAATGGACTCGGATCAGACGTCTCCTCTAGGAGCAGTCTGACCAGGGTCCACACCATTTGCCTGTATGGATAAAATGATTGAAAAGTTTGCAAAAATATGCAGCAGACAACATAAGCAGACAACATTTTCAGATCTAGTTTTATTGTTGCATCTTAAAGTTAACTAACTAAAGAAAACGTCAAACAGGAAAGGCCACAATCTAAGAACGCAACTGTCTCAAGTCACCCATAGAAAGTGACACAGAGGCATACACAGAAACAGACGAAACATGAACCAACGGCACAAAGCCAAATAACAACAAATAAGACACTGCAAAAGAACAGCTGTCTTGGGACGGTCAGTAGTAAAACTACTGGGAGGCTTCAACTCCAGAGATTATGAAATTACAACCCTCGCCCTCAGTTCCAGTACAGTATCATTCAAACAAAATAACAACTAGAATACTGTCGATGGCGCGCCATCGCAAATCCCCACGCTTTCTACAGAGGGGCCAACTACCGAAAACCCCTCACCCTGGGCCCTAATTTGACCCCAGGGTCAAAATATTACCTGTATTATATTCTACCAATCATAGCCTTCAATTTGATATGCCACAAGACTATGTTCGAAAAAAAGTTAAATTTTGACCCTTTGACACCCTCCCCCAGGGCCCCAATCTGACCCCAGCGTCAAAATTTTACTTGTATTGTATTCTACTAATCACCCCATTCAATTTGATATTCAATATGTCTATATTCGGTAAAATTTGAATTTTGACCCCCTGACCCCCTCCCCCCACCCCAAGTCCGACCCCTTGGGCATGACCAAGGAGTCGCAGCCAAAATCCCGTTCAATATGTGTTACATATATCATTAATCATTACTTATGCAAAGTTTGGTTTCAAAATCTATAAAAATGACTTTGAAATTGAATTTAATTGATATTTGACCTTTTGACCCCTCCCCAAGGCCCCTGGGGGCGGGGCCAAAAATAAATGTGACGTTGCATGCCCTCATCATAAAAGGAAGCTGTGTGCCAAACTTGGCTACATTCTGACCAGTGGTTAAGAGGAGATAGCGTGACAGATGGACGTACGGACAGACAGACGGACGGAGGCATTCACAATATCCCCGAACGCTTTTTTTAAAAGTGTGGGGATAATAACAAATTGATCCGCATGGAGGCTTTCTAGCTCAACAGTGTGTCATGATAAAATACATGGTAAAATGGTAAGGTATTGATTAATATTGTCATGAATCAGGGTTGAGAAGTCTGTCTACTTACATTGTCTTTCACATTGACATTGCACTTGTACTCGAGCAACAGTTGTACTACATCTGGTTTACCCTGAGATGCAACATGAATTGGGGAACAGTCATTCTGAAACAACAACAGGTGGTAAATTTCAAACAGGCTACATTGTGAAGTTGTTTGTTTGAATATAAAGGCCCTGTCAACAGTATAAAGAAACTTACAAATACAGTAGAACTTCGATGGCTCGAACACCGATGGCTCGTTTACCATGGCTGAGTCGAACTCATTCTTGAGCCCCTAGGGAAATCCTCTACATAAGAAAAACTGGGGGATAATTTAGGAGATTTTAGTATTTTATCTTGCAAATGTATGCTGTGTGTACTCATTAGAATCGCCTCAATGAGGCGATTCTAATGAGTACACACAGCATACATTTTCATTATAGAACACCGAAAAGATGCCCAAAAGTATTTCGTTATGCCTCCTGACAGTAAGCCTCGGTGGCTCGAACTACCTCAGTCTCGAACAGATTTTCGAGGGCCCAAAGGTGTTCGAGCCATTGAAGTTCCACTGTAGATGGCTCAAACACCGAAGACTTGTTTACCGTGGCTGTTTAGCACTCCTTCCTAAGGCCCTAGGGAAAAGTTCACAGAACTGCAGATACATGTATTGGCAGAAGAAGCCTCTGTGGCATAGTGGATAAGCTTTCGGTATCACAAACCAGGGATTGTGAGATCAATTTCGGCCTTCTCTATACCATTGGTTGAGTCTTTAAACGGAGGTCCCGACTCCATATGACTTTTGTTGTTGGTGGGACAGAAAATTCAAACAAATACAATACAAAAATGTGTTGTTAAATTTGGGATAATTTATGTAGATTTTCTTATTTTGTATTACGACCCTTTCAAGATTATTTCACTAATTTCAAGCCGATTGTTAATCAGAGGTGGGCGAAAAGCTGAGTATCCAGAGAAAGACCACCTCACCTTCTGTTGCAGAACTTGGCATCTCACAGCCCAAGCAAGTCTCCAACCATCTGTAGCTTTAGATGCACATATATATATATATCTGTAATCCACCACTTCAGGCAAAGGCATTTGTTTACTTTGGACACATCTACATGTATATACATACCACATAAGAGACCCAGTTAACATCAATATCTCCCTGTTCTAGAAACTTTCTTGCTCTTTCTACATGACCAAACCCACAGGCTTCCCAAAATGCCTCCTGCCTTGAGGCAGCTAAACCCATAGCCACTAAGGAAGCTGAAAGATACAGTATATATGTAGCAATTAAAATGTACATGTACCCACATGACCAGGGGAAATCTAGTACCCCTTTGCTGTCTGATACCTATGTCAACATATGGACCATTTTGTTAGTTAACCCTCACCATGCTGAACCGGAATATCCTTTTGTCAAAAAGTACAGAGCCAGATCAGATGGCTTCTCAGAAGCCAGTTGATCAGGATCTATACTATTTTCCATTCTACCTCTGAAACCATACAACTTCTAAACATGTATGAATCCCAGAAAAATTGGTCCAGTATATATCAGGGATACAGACTGAGTATTTTGCTTTAGGCGCCCAGATTGCCTTAAATCCAAATTTTACAGTAATAGGCATTTTTATTCGAAACTTAGGCGCCCAGGCCAAAACTTAGGCGTCTTGGGCGACTGGGCGCCTGTTAGTCTGTACCCCTGTATATACATTTTATAATCATCAACAGTCTGTCACAGCTGACTTATTTTACATCCATGGCCATGGAAATTATTTTTCTTTGCAAAAGATACCTATTTTCACGGGTGGACATCAGGAGAGCCAATGCGAAATCGTGTTAACGTAATTTTGTTCCCACAACACATCCGGGAACTCTCGCGATAGTTCCCAGGACCTGGAAATTGTAAACAAAGGTAGGTACTCTTTGTGCATTTTGATTACTTGTCAAAGAATGAGAGAGTAATATAATATTTCGGCGATGCTATTCCATGTGAATATGATTTACCTTTCTAAAAAGGTCGAAAGAAATATGGAAAAAATCGTTGTTGAAAGTAGGCGACCGTAACAAAATTGAACACAGGGTTCTCTGACTCTAGTTTTATGTCAACACGAATGAATTATGCAACTGTTTTGTAAGTTTTCACTTAGAATGAGATATTCTGGTGCAAATTCTGGGTACATGTATGTCCGCCCTAATTCATTATTTAGATGTAAAAAAAAATTATCAGTTCATGTACTGTGAAGGAGTGATGCCAAAATTTTCAGGCAGAGTAGCTCCCACATCATCTTGATAGCTCCCAAAACATGCTCTAGTTCCTATGAGTCTATCATGCTTTCACATGGAGAGAAGTTTTAGATTAGATTATATGTCGATTTAAACCACCAGGCAACCGCTATCATCATATAAATGACTTATTGTTACAACAATGGAATATAATAGGTATTCAAGGCAAAGCAATTGTCTAATAGAGCGAAATCCTCTGACGTCACACACCTGGTCTATATTAACTGAGGGGATACTGCTGGCCATAATCATTAGAAAACAGCGAAAACTTTAGAGATTTTAAACCACAATATAACTGTGATGAAAACAAATAGCCTCCCCAAATTGTCATTTTCTACTAAATTAGACATCCAGTCCACGATTTCTATTTTTGACATATCAGAAAATCCACCGTTTTGCCTTTTTTCCGATACAAATGTCTAAGTGACCAAATTTGACCTTGCCCTAAAACAGGTCAAGGTCAACCAAAGGTCATCATTTGAATAAACTTGGTACAGTCCCCTATGCTGCATATTAAGTTTCAAAGTCATCGGCCATTCAGTTTCTGAGAAGAAGATTTTTAAAGGATTTTACCATATACGGGCATGGCGGCCATATTGGTGACCCAGTCCTTACAAAAAAATTTTCTTTCCAAGCTTCTCACAGAGACTCCTCATGTAATAGCACTTCAATCAAACAAAGCAGTTTAAGTGAAGAAGAAGATAAAATACTTAATCTGAGCCATCCAGTAAAAAAAACTCAGTAAATTACCTTGACCTTTGGAATTGATAAACTTCAGCTGAATGCAAATATCATTTCTGATGCCACAATCTACCATGCAATCAAAAAAATCCACTGCTTTGCCTTTTTTCCATACGAAAATCTATGTGACCAAATTTGACCTTGCCATAAAATTGGTCAAGGTAAACCAAAGGTCATCATTTGAACAATCTTGGTAAGGTCTGAGTCCCTGATGCTGCATACCAAGTTTCAAGGTCATCATCCATTCGGTTCCTGAGAAGAAGTTTTTAAAGGTTTTTACCATATATGGGAATGGCAGCCATACTGGTCATGTGACCCAGTCCTCAAAAACAGACTTTTGTTCCCTCTTCCCGTGGAGGCTCCACATGTAATTTGGTTTAAATTGGCCAGTAGTTTCAGAGATTTTGTTTCAAAATGTTGCAGCTCAACAATTTATTATGGATGATTTGAAGGTACCATAATAATGATACATGTATCATCTTCAATGCAAAACTGCCAATTTGTGTGCTCATTAGAACTACCACATTGAGGCAATTCTAGTGAGCAAACAAAACCTAATATCTTGGCAAAACATCATAAGAATCAAAATACGGACTGCTCCACATCATGGTCTACCTACATATCATCACTCTCCCCATAAACCTGGATTGTGACAATCCAGGTTTATTGGGAGAGTGATGATAATTTGTGGGTTTGATCCCGGGCTGCTCAAGATTTTCCAATGAGTCTTAAACTGAGGTCTTGTATCAGTCTGACCATAGCTGCTGGTGGGATGTAAAACTCAAACACACACACCACCTATATATCAAATTTCGGCCCCCGCCAATAGGGGCTTGAAGAAATATATGGGCTGCATGATGCTTCCACGCAGAGCTGAATCCGGCCCGCACACTAGTACTGGTTAACCGCTTAGAGGATCTAAGCCTGTCCAGGAACCGCGGTGCGAGGCGGACCGTCCATGCTAATAAACCCTATTGGTTTCATTGGGCGACAGGGCTTGAGATGTCATTTCATCTCAATGTCGGGTAAAAGTCCCACAAAATTGGAAGCAACGTCTCCAAAATGACCTTTACAGTGTTGACGGGGACGTTAAACCTCAAATCAAACAAACAAAATCAAATTTCGGCTCAGTTTCATGTAAAATGTAGGAGTTATCCAGAAATGAAATGTTTAAAAAAACCTATGAAAGGGGCATAACTCTGGTAATATTTAGTGGACCATAACCTCAAAATAATATTTGCATAACCCTGGCAATAAGTGATGGACGGTAACCTTGAAATAATATGCCCGGCTCCATATCATAGGCTAACTATGCGTTAAGTTTCAGCATCATTATATGTAAAATGTAGGAGTTATCTGGAAACGAAATGTTTAGAAAAATCTGTAAAAGGGGCATAACTCTGGTAATATTTGGTGGACTGCAACCTCAAATAATATGCGCTGTTCCAAATCATGGTCTTACTATATGTCAAGTTTCAGCTTCATCAGGTATAAAATGTAGGAGTTAACCGAAAACGAAAAGTTTAGAAAAATCTGAAAGAGGGACATTACTCTGGTAATATTTGACGGACTGTAATCTCAAAATAATATGCGCTGTTCCACATCATGGTTTTAATGTTTAATCCGAGACCGTTTGCTATTCTTGAAAAGAATGGAAACAGTGTTTGGATGAAGTCAGACAGGGGTAACCAATATACCGTAATGATCCTAAGTATTGGGACAGACAGGCCTAAGCAAACAGTACAGACCCAGACCAGACTGCTCCTGAAGGAGCAGTCTGATCAGGGTCTACACTGTTTGCCTTTCGGTATACATCTTTTGTACTCCTTGCTGGATCATGAAATAAATTTGTTAAAAATTTGTTAAAATTTAGGAGCATTACAGCAAGGCCTCGAGGTTTCACAATTTTTTTTATTTTTACGGTAAATGCATGTGACAGGTGAAAAGGTTTAATAAGCGTCCAGGAGTAGACTATTCGGTTGCGATGAATCAGATTTCGAAGTTCCAGATAATGAAGAGGTCTCACTGTCTCAGAGCAGTGATAAAACTGAACTACACAATTTGAATTTACTTTTAAGTTTAACCCTTGTCCTGCTGAACCCGGGTATGTTTTACCTTTCAAACAATGAAGATCCACTCCAGATCAGATGGCTTCTTCATTGTGTGTTATTCAGTTTATGAATTTGTTGCAATAATTTGCATCAAGAAATCTGATTGGTTGATAATCAGTGGTGGGTGTGGCACATTTCAGATATTCAGCAGGTCAAGGGTTAAGGAATGTTCAGTATCATGCAGAAATTTCCAGTATGGGGGAAGCGAGTCGTTATTGTGAATTTACTTTTAATGGAGATCTACATGTACACTTTAATTATTTTCAGAAGACTTGTGGGTCAGGCCTCAAATTCTATGATGGTTCCAGCATAAAGGCTTACGGTACTGAGAATTAGAGAGAATTTAATTTCAAGTAATGTTGGTTGGTGCCTGATGCTCTGTCTCTGGTCGGGCTCATCGGAGTCTAACTGTTGGTTTTCTTTTGCTCCAGCATTTCAGTGGTTTCTTGCTGTCGAGTTCTCACCGTTGTTTCATCTCTATGGTTGTTTGATTTTTTGTGTTCTCGGAGATGTTGCACTGATGAGTTAGGAGGCCTTCATGCAGACTGAACAAATTATTTGTCTAAATCGGGACAGAAGTAAGTGCGAGGATTGCAGCTGCATAAAATTGATTTTAAGCCCCCCTCCCTTATGGAAGACTGTGTTGGTAATCAGCAGTTCAAGCTCTGCACACTTCCTCAAAAGGAAAAAGCCATTGCTATTGCACTTTCCTACTCCTTCATTCCCAATTGCTCTTTCCCAGGTTTGGTGGTCTGTGCTCAAAGTCACTATTGTCAAATTAGGAGGGAAATGAACAAAACAGGTCACAAAGAAAAGTCTTTTGTACCGGTACAGGCAAAGTGAAACCTGGTATGATATTTATTTATTCTCGGCAAACCGCGGTTTACTGGTATACCATTGCAACCCTATCTACTGGCCAAGATAACTCACAAGTATAATCTTTCACAAGTAATGTCTACATGTAGGTTCCAACTCATAGTATAGTAGATTGATATGCTGGTTACTTTTTTTACTACTATAATTATTAATTTTTTCAATATGACAGTCAACATCGAAGCTGAAAATTAGTGCCTTTCATTAGTTTCCTATTTCTTCTTGAAGAACTATGTACATGTATGTACTGGGTTCTTTGAAAATGACTTTCTTTCTTTCTATATACAGTCGAACTTCAATGGCTCGAACACCTTTGGGACCTCGAAAATCTGTTCGAGACAGGGGTATTTCGAGCCACGGAGGCATAACGAGATACTTTTAGACATCTTTTTGGTGTTCTATAATGAATATGACATGCTGTGTGTACTCATTAGAATCGCCTCATCGAGGCGATTCTAATGAGTACACGCAGCATACATTTGCAAGATAAAAGACTAAAATCTCCTTAATTATCCCCCACTATTTCTTATGTAGAGGATTTCGCTAGGGGCTCAAGAATGGGTTGGACACATCCATGGTAAACCAGTAATCGGTGTTCGAGCCATCGAAGTTCTACTGTATACTGCAACACCCACTCACTAGGATTACGTGCATGTGTACATTACATACACTCCAGGTTTGCAGGATGAAAGCCTACACAGTAATCATTATCATGTAATTACAGTAGGGATCTTTTTAACTGCACATGGGATGGTTCTCCCTTTCTTTTCAATGATACTGCAATCAGTCACATTTGACCATTACTCGCAAGTATTCATTACATTTACTCCAGGTTTTGCAGGATGAAAGCCTACACAGTAATCATGTAATAACGGTAGGGATCTTTAACCTGCACAGGGGATGGTTCTCCCTGCACATGGGGGGCCTCCACGCTCCACCTGCTCAGGCGGCCTCCAGTTAACGCCCCGATCCGAAGGATGGGGCACTTTGTGGCATTCATCCCTGCAAATGATGACAGTGGAGCGTGTTCGGACACCATGATTTTATAACCGCTGCCAGGAATCAAAACGGGGGCCTCTAGCATGATAGGCAATCCACTAACCACTAAGCTACCATGATCCTAACGTCTGGGAAGGGAATCCAGGACGTTTCGGTCCCCGAGTCATTTTGGCCGGGTCGTTTCGGACAAAATTTGGACTTGGGTTATTTCGGCCTATATCAGTGGGTCAGTTCGGTCCTGGGCTTTTTTGGCCTGGATTTCATTACGATAACACACCCGTGCGACATAGTGTATTTTTCACATCTCCAAAATGGCTATTTTTCTGATGAAAATCCTTGATATTTTTGTTATAAATGTTCAAAACATAGGTTGAGGGTGCCCGTTAGAACCGCCTCAATGAGGCGGTTCTAACGAGTACACACATCCTATGTCTTGGAGGAGAAATAAGAAAAATAATGTTTAACCCCGTAAACACCAGTTTTCTCTATATAAAGTGGGGTTTAGGGGGGTCTTCATTTCACGGACTTGTTCATGTGATGTATTAGACAGATTTTTTCAGCATAGTACCTTGACTGCAGATGGTTCATATCTACAAAGACTCTGATTAGATAGGATGTGCAGGATGATCTGAGACTTTCCTGATCGCAAAAAGACATGCAAACTTGGATCAACATACGCATCCATTCACTAAGGCAAAATTACCGCTTTTAACTCTTTATATGTCGCTGTGGCTGTACAAAGTTTGTGCAAGTCTAGAAGATTTTGAAGGTTCGTGCAATTCTCAAAGATTCTGATCAGAGCATGATAGCTCAGTGGTTTGATCCCCGGATGCTAATTATTTTGATGTTCGAACATGCTCCATTGGCATCATTTGCAGGGATGAATGCCAAAAAGTGCACTGTCTTTCGGATCGGGATGTTAACTGGAGGCCCCCTGTGCAGGAAGAGTCATCTCCTGTGCAGGTTGAAGACCCCTATCGTATTTACATGGCTACCGTGTAGGCTTTCAATCCTCCAACCTGGAGTGTATGCAGATTTCTCTCAGGAGTTTAAGAATCGATCCATGGAAAAAGTTGGATTCAAATCTGAAAAGTTGGAGTCAAATTTTGAAAAGTTGGAGTTTGACCCCTAAAAAAGGTGTGTCAATTTAATGGCTTTGTTTTTGTTTGTTTGATTTGAGGTTTTACGTCCCCGTCAACACTGTAAAGGTCATTTTGGAGACGTTGCTTCCAATTTTGTGGGACTTTTACCCGACATTGAGATGAAATAACATCTCAAGCCCTGTCGCCCAATGAAACCAATAGGGTTTATTAGCATGGACGGTCCGCCTCGCACCGCGGTTCCTGGACAGGCTTAGAATGGCTAAATGTGTACTGCTGTAGAGTGTGACTCCAAAAGACTTAGGGGCTTGAACCCTTATCCTGCTTAACATGACAAACCTGTGTCTTGCAGTGGAGATCCAGATCAGATGGCTTCCATCTAATCAGGTTTTACACTGTCACTCAGATTGTGAATTTGAATGGATAAATTACATTAGGCTTTGAAAGTCAGGAGAATCAGAAAGGAGTGGACTGGGTAAATTAATTTATTCATCAGGATAAGGGTTTAAATTGAGTGTAAGCAGTTAACAGTAATACAGGCTCTGATCAGGCTGCACCAACAGGACAAGTATGGTCAGGTCATGTACCACATCCTAGTACATAAAAAGGCATCTGAAACTTTTGGATTCTTACAATATTTCGCATAATGATTAAAGACGTAACACTAGCAAAAAATTTCCAGTCCAGTCCATTTTGTTTCTTCAAAATAACCAGGATTTGAAGAAATAAGATGGAATAAGAACATGACTCAGAAATTTTGACTTTCATTAAAATAAAAAATTAAACTTTTGTTGTTTTTATTTCCATCCAGTTTGTTACAAATATTTACAAAAATAAACAAACAAAAAAAATGCCAAAGGTGTCTGTTCCGGACCTCCACTATTAGCAGGCAGTTCAACGCTTTACTTATGCTAATTTTCCATGGTTTCTGATAATTAATAACTTTCATTCAAAAAGGCCTAATCAAGGTAACTTCATAAACAATAAAGACATTGTTCAATAAGAAAGTGCGACAAACTCGAGTCATAATTTTCTTTAATCATAATAATGACAATTTATACACAAGATTATTGCATCCTTTAATAATGCCTCCGACATTTTTTCAACAATCAAATTACTGATAATCCAACTGTGTATACAAGTATCCGGAAACAAAACAATCAATTAATGTTAATCAGCCACGAGCTTGATTAAATCACACAAAACACCTGCATCTCGCAAACCACAAAATTGACCTGTCAATCTTCTAGCCACGAAGCTCTGATTGGCCGAGAGAGCAATACAGACGACTGTCCTCGCTAGGTAATGCTTGAACAAGCCTGAAGGCGACTATTAACGGTAAACTTTTGATCTCATCCATCCGGCTATTTGCTGACGACACCAGTCTCTATGTGATAGCTGATAGTCCCCAATCTGCAGCATACACCTTAAACAATGATCTTGAAAAGATTACACAGTGGTCCAGATTATGGTTGGTTGATTTTAATCCTACTAAAACAATTTCCATGATAGTTACACGAAAATTAGTACGAGTAGACCACCCAGATCTCATTATGAATAATACCGTAATCACAGAATCGTCTTCCCATACTCATTTAGGACTTACATTTTCACAAACGGGGACCTTGGACGAACATATCAAGACAATAACAGATAAAGCATGGACTAGAGTAAATCTTTTAAGAGCACTCAAATTTATAATTAACAGGAAGTCACTCGAAAAAGTTTATATTAGCTTCATTCGCGCTCTGATTGAATATAGCGACTCAGTTTGGGACAATGCGTCCAGCGAGTCCAAAAAGGCACTCGAATCCATTCAGGAGGCAGCAAGAATTATCACTGGCGCAACGAAATTATGTAGCATCGAAAAACTGTTAGCCGACTTAGGACTGGAATCTCTCCAAACTAGACGCTACAAACACAAACTTGCAACACTCTATAAAATTATTAATGGACTTGCTCCAACCTACCGTGCCTCCCCTTATAGGTTGAGAAATGAGAATCACATCCAGAATTTTCACGCAAAAACTAACCTTTTCTACAATCTTTCTTTCCATCTACCATCCGTGAGTGGAACAGTTTACCAGAAGAAGTAAAACAGGCACCTTCTCTAGCATCTTTTAAGTTTCGACTCAATAGGGATATCCAAAAACCACCAGCATATTACAACGCTGGGTCTCGACTCGCACATACTTCAGGCACGAATAAGAATGGAATGTAGCTCCTTAAACTCGCACTTATATCGCAAGAATATAGTCCCAAGCCCTTCGTGTACTTGCGGAAGGTTTGAAAGCCCGTATCATTTCTTCTTTGTGTGCCCCATGTATATGAATAGTAGAAACAGATACTTACCGCAAGATCTACAGAACTATAATACGCGTGACTTTCTCTTTGGAAAAGAAAACTTTAACACAGACGAAAATTATCACCTTTTCACACAAGTCCAAGATTTTAATTTAAATTCACGCAGATTTGCATAGGAACTGTACTAGATGCCTAATCATTTCCGCTTCGAGCATAGTTGTCGACATCATGCATCATTTTAGCTGTTAGTTAACGGTGGCGAAATCGGTCAGTATATATTTCTCTATCTGTCTTATCCTTCCCAATGTACATGATACATGCTGTTAGCAGCAGTAACCTATCTAACGACTGTCAGAACAGGAGTCTCAACTGTTGAAAAATTACAAATCATTCATTGGGAAGGACGTAACTTAATCCCTCCCTCTCTCTCTCTCTCTCGTACTTTTTTTTCTATATTACTTTCGGCCACATCCACTCACGTAATGTAGATATTATACATATTGAGTTTACAGGAGATGATAATTATAAGCTTCTAGCTTACTCTCAAATCCTGTAGTATAGTGTTGTAATTGTTGTTAAATGTTAGTTTGTACAAAGAAAGTAATAAATATTGTTTAAACCAACTTTTGATCTGAAAGCGGTACCTAAATTTGGAGATCAATTGGACACCCGCTGTCATGTTTTGATGTGATTGAGGTAATTTTTACACTCGATTACGGACGCGTCAAGACGAAAAAAATTGGTGTAATTAAGAATCCACGGCAGGAAATTTTACGCGTACAAAAGCAAAAACGGGCGTTACGCCAGATTCGGCGTTTCCGAGAACTCTGGAATGTAATGGACACCTGCGAGAAATGGTCAAATGGGACCGATCGCAATATAAAGAAAGATTGCATGCAAGCGCACAATGGTCTACTTCTTCACATGCCACATACAGACATGCACAATTTAACATTGTTAAGTGCATCCATTATATAAGATTTTTTCTTGACAGCCATTAGCCCTATTCAATAGGGCTCTTGGATTCATATATCCTCTTTTTCATTTTCATTCGGACATTTATGTTTAACTAAAAAACGTGTGAAATGCGATCTTTTGTTAACAGAAATAGACAGCCATGGGGATAGTGATCATACTGCACTATGTGCAGGCTGATTGGTATTAATGAAGTCGGTCATCCGGGTATTCTCGATTGTCACGTGACTTTCTGCATAGCTACCAAAACCGGAGGTGAAAAGCTACACCATTTTGAATAACCTTTTAATTGAATAGGAAAGATATTCACACGTAAAATTCTGAGAGACTGAAAAGAAAATGCCTAAAATATGCAGTGCAGGTGGTTGTACAAATCACCACCTACAACAGGATAAACAGTTGTCCTCATACAATTTTCTGAATCGAAAGAAATACCCTGACAGACGATCGAAGCGGATCAGGGCCTGCAATCACCTCCTTATATATAGCCGAACCCATTTCAAAATTTAGGGGTGTCTGGCTGTGTTTTCTCCAAAATTTATTTGGAAAATGGCTGAACTTTATGCAAACAGTGGAGGCCCTGATCAGACGCCGCGTTCTGCGGCGTCTGATCTGGGTCTGCACTGTTTGCCAGGGTAATTGGTTAAACACTTAAGAGAACCCTAACGTAATCACATTCGCCAAGTCTATCTATTTATTATTATTATGTAGCCAAAAGCCATTTTTTATAATTAATTTTGATTTTTTCACATTCAACTACCAATCAGTATTAATGAAGAATAGATCTATAACCTTTATGAACATGGAAATATATTCCAGGCATTTGATTTACTTGTCAAGATCAATGTCAAGTTTCCTTGACACTTGGGTTATTCTGTCTGATGACATGTCACTTCTGTATACACAAGACTTGGTCTGACCAGACACTTTCACCGCTAAAATTATCAATTTTTTTTTTATAATTACTTACAAAAGTTATACGGTAAATTTTACAAAAACAAACTTGAAAGTTACATTCAAGCTTTAAAAAACCGATAGCGTACCTCGGGATGACCTTCACTAAAGCCGCTGAAATTATAATTTTTCATCATTTTTTTTGTATACTTACGTTTTGTTTGTTTGAGGTTTTGCGTCCCCGTCAACACTGTAAAGGTCATTTTGGAGACGTTGCTTCCAATTTTGTGGGACTTTTACCCGACATTGAGATGAAATGACATCTCAAGCCCTGTCGCCCAATGAAACCAATAGGGTTTATTAGCATGGACGGTCTGCCTCGCACCGCGGTTCCTGGACAGGCTTAGATCCTCTAAGTGGTTTACCAGTCAGAATCAGAATCAGAATTGTTACTGGTGACACGTCAAATGACATTCATACACCAGGACCTGTGATGTGGGAGGTTAGTCCCTAGCTCTAACCAAAGAGGTAAATTTAGCTACACAATCATCAGCACCTTCAGCTGTCGAAATAATCGAATGGGGAAGGGCATTCCAATCTCTAATGGTTCTGGGGAAGAACGACTCTTTATAAATGTCAGTTCTTGCGCTAAGGGTCTGAAACGCCAACGAATGGTGATTTCTACAGTGTCTAGCTGGGGGAACAAGGTCATCTGTTGGAATGCTGGCAGCACCCTTTAGACCTTTGTATAAAAGGATTAGCCTACTGTCTTTTCTCCTTTTCTTGAGGGACTCCCATTTTAATTTTCCAAGTATTCCAGTCATGCTCCCAGTTTCAAAGCAGTAATTGCCTGTTACAAATCTAGCAGCTCTATTCTGAACTTTCTCAATTTCATCATTAAGGACCACTCCACTGGGGTCCCAGATACAACTACCATATTCCAAGATTGGGCGAACAAGACCTTTATATGCTGCCTCTTTTACATCCTGAGGGCACTGATGAAGATTTCGCCTCAGGAAACCAAGCGTTCTATTTGCCTTAGTACACATGTTGCTAATATGAGTATTCCATCTCAAGTTGTGTGAGATTGTCACTCCAAGGTATTTAATGGAGTCCACATTCTCGAGGGCCGTTCCCTCTAAGGTGTAAGAAGCCTCAACTTTATTAGATCTCTTCCAAGTTATCTGCATAATATTGCATTTAACTGGCTGAAATCTCATGCCCCATTTACGTGCCCAACATCCTAATCTATCTATGTCAGCCTGAAGTTTCAATGAGTCATCTATGGCCTTGAACAAATTGTTAACTTCCCCACTTGTGATAAGAACACATTGGATCTGATCCTTACGACTTTGCCAGGACAATTCGAAGACATTCATTCCCCAGATAAACTAAGTGACCACGATGTTGTCTCCGGATATTTAAAAATTCACATCCCACCAATAAAGAAACCTCGGAGGAAGGTGTACTCATATCAGAAAGGTGACTATGAAACTATGAGGAAGGATGCACTCAGATTTGCTAAGGAGAATTACTTTAATGGTCATTCAGATGCTCGGTCTATACAGGAGAATTTTGATTTGATAACTTCTTTCATTCATACTTCGGCCGAAAATCATATCCCCTCAAAAACCAGTAGGGCTGTATCTTCTATTCCCTGGATCACTCCAGAGATAAGAAGGAAAATTCGCAGAAGGAATAAGATTCATGCGAAGGAAAAAATGACGGGAAGTGGTAAACTCCGGACAAAATTTGAAAACTTGAGACGTGAAATCAAGACTGATATAAAAAATCAGCATGATTTGTATGTGAATAACTTGGTAGGTGATGTAAAGGCAAATCCCAGAGACTTCTACAGATATATTAATAGCCAGAAGAAAGACAGGCAAGGTATCCCGCCCCTTAATAAAAGAGGAGGGGACGGGGTTGTTGAACCAGACTCTGAAAGGGCAGAGGAACTAGTTGGTCAATTCAATGATGCATTTAATAAAACTAAGTTCACGGAGGTTCCATTGACTGGAAGATCGGCCCGGGGCCCCCATTCATGAATAATATTGTTGTGACAGCTGCAGGAGTGATCAAATTACTTCAAGGCTTAAACCCCAGTAAGGCCTTAGGACCTGATGAGCTTCATCCCAGAGTCCTGAAGGAACTAGCAAATGAGTTGGGTCCAGTTTTCGCACACTTGTTTCAACTAGTGGTGGGCAATCGGCTTCAAATCACAATCGATTATCGGTTTATAATCGGAAGAGAAAACCAACTAGCTATCGATTGCATAATCGGTTTCTCGTTTATGTTAAAATAAGTACATGTATGTTTAAATGCCCTTTGTATTTTTGTTTATATATGCATAATACTTACTTTATGTTAGAGATTTTTCTGGACATTATGTTAAAAAAAATAAAGGAAAAGCATAAACACAGAACTCTTTGTTTTATTTCCTAATAACCTTAAAATAATACAGTGAAATGAGGAATTTGAATGACTACTGTTGAATGGATGATTTATATTGAAAGGGATGGTTTATCATTCAGTCATTATGCTGTTTGTTTCTGAAAGAGATATCATAATGACTAGTAATGACTTAATGTTTTGACAATGAAACAATATTTGTGCACGACTTCAGACTAGAAACAACACCTTATGACGGCGCAGACCTGAGCACCGAATGACTAGAAGACTGACCACTTTAGATGAGTGATTAGTCTGTTTAATCTCTCAAGAATTCTAATTTAAGGAGAATGTATACATCTGCAACAGAGGCAGCTATGTCAAATATGTTTTGGGCCTACCTTGTCAATAGGAGTCTAGGAGCAAATTCTTTCCTTTTAGTAAAGACCCCTTTCCAAAAGGGCTGCTAAAATTTTGGTGGATGCGTAAGTGAGAAAAAGTAAGAATTTGGCCAGTTTTTGTAACAAACATCGGAACGCTCAATCGTCTTCAAAAGGCGGGAAAATGCACGTGCGTGCGAGTATCATCAGAAAGCATGCATTTTACATTGAAATGTTGAAAAAACTTTACCTGTTCACCATTGTTATTTATTTATTAACCCACATATCCGCGCCCTTTTTTGGGACATCGGCAAACAGTGCAGTCCCAGATCAGACACCACAGAAAGACGCCACAGACGTCTGATTTGGATATACACTGTTTGATGATTTAGAACGGTTCAATTATGACACTATTGTTAATCCCTGTCATATAATTGCCACCCTGCGGTGCGTGTCGATAAGGTGTGAAAATATGGTCAAGTTATGTCTCTAATTTGCGTTTATTACCCAATCATAAAATTTAATCCGCAATCAATGTGAAAATTATTTAATTGCTCCTAAGACGAGCTGCTAAGACTATTCTACTATCTCGTGAATGGTTATGTTTTGGCGCCAAATAGCAGAGCTTGGCGAGAAAAGTTGAACGCTTTAATTTGTGTTAACACATCTGTATGCTGTTGTTGGTTATTGACACGGAGCTTACGGAAAGCGCTGTTTTCCACAACCATTTTGCGAGCGAGAATTTTTTACCATTTCCTAACAATTTTTTATGAAAGATACGCCCCATTAAGATAAAACAATAGACACGTGTGGGGTTGCTGGGGTCCGATGACGTCATTTACCGATCGCGTACAGAAAAAAACTGTTGCAGTGGTTTGTGGGCGGCGGTTTGGATGCCGGAAAACTTTGATGTTCGCATTGAACTTGCTTGTTTATTTCGTTTAAAATCAGTTTTAGGAATAATACTCACAAAATCGGGCTTGTTAGTAATGGAGATTGTTATATTACTCATGTGTAAGGAAAATTGAGTGGACAATTCAACGTTGTTTATGCCGGGGAATCGTAAAAGGATAGAGTATAACATGAAATGCATCGTATTTTCAGCTAACACAAGTAAAACTAAAATGGTCCAAAAATAATTCGGGCGGATTACCCTGAACTTGGCCCTGAAATTTGAGGGAAAAAACTGCGGGTAATACACGACCGAATATGGTAATAGAAAAGTGCAACGGAATACTGGAATGCACGAAAACTCGGAATACCAAGTACCGGAACCGACTACAATCAACTAGAGAATTCTCAATCGATTATCGCTATCGGAAGCCCAAACCAACTCACTTTCGACTATAGTCGATCATCGGCCCACCACTAGTTTCAACAGTCTCTTGATATGGGTGAAATCCCCAAAGAATGGCTCTTAGCAAACATCTGTCCACCCTTCAAAAAAGGAGATAGGGCTCTTGCCCGTAATTATCGCCCTGTGTCTCTGACTTGTGTTCTGTGTAAATTGCTGGAACATATAGTCTGCTCAAACATCATGGCCCACTTGGACGAGCATAAACTTTTGTCAGACAGGCAACATGCATTTAGGAAAAGGCACAGTTGTGAAACTCAGCTAAGCACAGTTATTAATGACTGGGCAAAAATCTTGGACAAAGGGGGACAGGTGGACTGGACACATTTATTCTTGACTTCGAGAAGGCCTTTGACACCCCTCCTCATGAACTACTTAAATCTAAGTTATTTGGTTATGGAATTGGGGGAAAGACCCTCAAATGGATAGATTCCTTTCTTTGCTACAGAAAACAGTGTGTTTTTGTTAATGGTGAATCTTCGGAGTGGGCTCCAGTTTTGTCTGGAGTCCCGCAAGGGACCGTTCTTGGTCCACTTTTGTTCTCCCTGTACATCAATGATATTTCCACTGACATTGACTCAGAAATAAGACTTTTCGCAGATGACTGTGTGCGGGCTGGATTTTGTATACATGTACTTACGTACAATGTTAAACTAATTTAATTAGTATAACGGTAAAATTTACACTAACAAACTTGAAAGATACATTCAAGCTAAAAATACCGATAGCGTACCTCGGGATGACGTTCACTATCGTCGCTGAAATTATTATTTTTCATCATTTTTTTATTTTTATTTATTTTATTATAATTACTAACAACAATTAAAATAATTTAATTAGTATAACGGTAAATTTTACAATAACAAACTTGAAAGATACATTCAAGCTAAAAAAAAACCCTGATAGCATGTATATTACCGGTTGTTAGGCAAACAGTTTCACCTCGAAATATTCACCTTATTTGCATTATCTGCTGGTTTCTAGTCTGAACGCTATCAGTGTTGGAAAAACAGGAAACTAAACCCCCCTGACCATGAAAGGTCAGTGAGTCTGGTTACCTGTTTTTCCAATATTGACAATGTGCAAACTGGGAGCCAGCAAATAATGCAAATATGGTGAATGGCGGCCGTTTTGTTGCTACGGGAAGTGACATCATCCCGAGGTACTTAATATGCCAATATCACAATGGCATGCAGTTTAAGAACAGCATGCGAAACATTATCTGGGCAGCCCTGTGACTGCTCCTCATGGGGTTAAGACGTAACCGGAAGAAAGAAAGAACAATTTTATATGATCAGCTTGCACCTGTCGTTGTGATCAGTCTTCGCTGTTCAAAGGAGCCATCTATGGCTTCTGCATTATAATGAAACGAGCTAATATAGAAATAGCACAGGCTGATCTCTGATATGCAATATTATAATGCAATGCTTTGAAATGGCGAGAAAAAAAATCGGGCCGAAACGACCCACCCACGAAATTGGGCCGAAACGACTCGGGCCGAAACGAGCCAGGACCGAAATGACCCGGGGGTAAGAAACGACTCAGGATTGAAACGTCCCGCGGCCATCCCGCGACCTTAGGAAAGAGGCGCTTTACTAAATTTACAATATGAACAAAAAATTAGGTAATACCTGACAAAGTTTGGGTAAAAAAGACGGAAAAAAAACAACAAATTATCTCTGACTAAGAGCGAGTTCAGTCATCGACCGGACTGTGGTAGCGGAATTCGAACTGGAGTGGGGAATGTATTAAACCCGGGAGTAAAAAATAGAAGAAGAAGAAATGGAGTCGACATGTGCCTCCAAAACTGGGACTCTTGTGAAATTATAAAATATGGACAAACAGGATGATTCTGTCTCCAATTTTATTCCAAGAAACCTCCTGGAGATAATCTGCAAGCTCGAGAGTGATGAAGTTCGCCATTCCTGGAAACTAATTCGGAATTTGGATAGTTCTTTCTCGCTCGTGATTAAATCTCCCGCGCAAAAATCGACGCCATTGAAATGTCACGTTTCCGGTCAGGTGCCAGCAAGTCGTCAGGATAAGAAATCTCAGGATTCTTCCAACGATGAGCTGACAAACCAACGTGAAAAACGATCGAAACGAAAGCCGAAATCACCTTCCGTACTTGCAAGGGACCGTTCTAGGAATAAGGCGTTCTTGAAACGTGTAAAAGCGTCCAAGAAAGCTCAAGCCCAGGAAGCCCGGCGGGTACTGCGACAGGAAGAAACACGGACAGAAGCCATTCAGCCTGAAAAGCCTGAGTTATTGGACTCTTCATCCGTGGTTTCTGAGGGTGTTAAAGACCCCACATACAGTCATTTGACCGTTGAGCAAGAAACTACTCAAGAGGAATTAAATGAACTGTCTACAGAGGCTGCAGAATCAGAGCAGTCTAGTAGTTTCCTGGATAATAGTGAGGAATTGGAATTCAAAAAATACCTTGGAGTGAATCGGTTCTATGAACCAATAGGATCTGACTCAGAGGACGACTCACCAAGCATATGTACCTGTGCACATTGTGATAAAGTTGGAAATAACACAGACTTGAAACGTTGCACCGGCTGCAAATTCATGAGATACTGCTCAAAAGCCTGTCAGATTGCAGACTGGCCCTCTCACAAACAGTTGTGCAAATCAATTCAAACACTTCCCAGTCCGAAACAAACATTCAGTGGCTGCTCACGGAACTAATGTGTGTGATATTCTCACATTAGCTCCTATGGTGTCGGTTCTATTTGTATAAATTACTGGTGTTTGTGAATTTTAACATTTCACGGTAGAGTTGTATAGAGACTCGCAGTTTCATACATGGTGTTGGATTATTTATTATTGGTGGAGGAGAGCACATTTGTAGTCGAATAGAGACTCATAGTTTCATATGGTGGTAGACAGTTTAGCAGCACATTTGTGTAAATAATCACTAGTTCAAACTTTTTTATCCAAGCAGCCAAATACTTTACGTCGTTAGACGGTGCCTCGACAAATTAACGGGGGAGCTCTAAGAAACAACAACAACAACAATGGCCGGGAGCCGGAAGTAAAATCCCGAAGTAAATTTTGACAATCAAATAAAGGTATTTAACATTCACCTATCTGGATGAAATTTGGAACAAATATAGAATATAGTATCTTCTTTAAAATGCATATAAGATTTTATATTATTAATAAGTAATTTTCAAGATATGAACCGAAATATAAGACCATGTCGCAAAATTTGGAGCCGGGAGTAACCTTTGCGGTATTGACGATGTACCTTTAATCGATTGTCAAAATTTACTCCAGGATTTTACTCCCGGCTCCCGGCAGTTACTCCCGGGCTTTATACTTTCCCCTGCGCGTGTTCCTTCACAAGTGTCGGACCGAATCGGGCGAAAACACGGGATCGGACCAGATCGGACCTTGTCTTATTAAATTTGTCATATGTCGTTTTCCTCATTTTCGTCGCATTTAAGTGATAGTAGACCGTTTTCATTGTATTGCCCTTAAAATGAATAGATTCTCATTAGTACGAGTAGTTTTTTTAGACAGAAGCTCATACTGATAACTAGATCTATCTATCTATCTATCTATCTATCTATCTATCTTCTGATACTGCGTCGGTCACATTTGACCATTACCGCAGGTGTATACATTACATACACTCCAGGTTTTGCAGGATGAAAGCCTACACAGTAATCATGTAATTACGGTAGGGATCTTTAACCTGCACAGGGGATGTTCTCCCTGCACAGGGGGCCTCCAGTTAACGTCCCGATCCGAAGGACGGTGCACTTTATGACATTCATCCCTGCAAATAATGCCAATGGAGCGTGTTCGGACACCGAAATTTTATCGCCGCTGCCGGAGATCGAACCAGGGACCTCTAGCATCAGAGGCAAGTGCACTAACCACTGAGCTAGATCTGCTGTTTAGTATCTGCTGTATTTGCTGTAAGCCAGTATCACTGACTTGTATTTGCTGTAAGTCTCTGGAGCACATCATCGTGGGCAAAATCATGCAACATCTTACAGAGCACAAGATCCTTGTTGAGTTCCAACATGGATTTAGAAGCGGTAGGTCATGTGAGACCCAGCTTGTCCAGTTCATCCACGACCTACAGGAAAACCTGGACGGGGCCCATAATAGGGGTAAAAAACAAACAGACCTAATTATTATGGACTTCGCCAAGGCTTTCGATAAGGTTCCCCACAGAAGACTTCTTTATAAACTGGAGTACTATGGTATCCGAAATGATACCCTCCAGTGGATCTCTGCTTGGCTAACTGGGCGAACACAAAAAGTCGTACTTGACGGTGTTTGCTCTGACCCTGCCCAGGTGTTGTCTGGTGTCCCACAAGGTTCCGTTCTGGGACCGACATTGTTTTTGATTTTTATTAACGACCTGCCAGACAACATCAAATCTACAATCCACCTTTTCGCTGATGACTGTGTACTGTACAGAAATATAAGAGGGTCTGATGACCTACAGATACTTCAACATGACTTGGAAAAGTTGGCTGTCTGGGAAGATGCATGGCTCATGAAATTTAATGTCGCCAAATGTCACTCTATGAGAGTGACAAGGCACCCTCCCCATAAACGGATTGTCCATGGTTATACATTACATAACCAGGTTTTAGAGAACGTTTCTTCTGCTAAATACTTATGAGTTCAAATCACTGATGACCTCGAGTGGGGTCAACACATTAATGAGATAACTAGTAAGGCTACCAAGACACTCGGTTTCCTTCGTAGAAATTTGGCTTTTGCACCGAGGGAAACCAAGGACGCTGCATACAAAACTTTAGTCCACCCGAAGCTTGAATATGCAGCAACTTAGTCTTTTGGACAGTGTGCCTTATTTTAGCTCCAAACATATATTATGGGTACTCACTGAAGCGGTTCTTAGGAGTATTCACAATCTATGTTTGGGACAGTAAGACTTGGTAGGAGCGGTCATTTTCTTTTTTGTCCTTTCACAACCGTGCGACATAATACATTCTTTGATATCTCATTAACGGTTATTTTCTGATGAACAAGATATGTTTCTTATAAATCACCCAAATAAAGTAGAAGTAAAACAAAGATCAGGAATCGATACAATTAACTTACTCCACCCATCAAAGACACCAAAGGGAAAGAAACACAAACATTAAGCGACCAGATCATAATGGAAACCGAAACAAAGGAAGGCCATAAGGACAGTTACTTTCCCACAAAATGATCATATGGCCATCCAAAATAAAAAGACACAAGTGATACACACAGTAAGTAACAAACAACACCATAAATAAACCGCCACAGAAGAACCGCCTTGGAACGGTCAGTGGGGGGGGGGGGGGGGGCTTAAATCGATTTTACATGGCCACAATCCTCGCCCTTACTTCCGTCGCGATTTAGACAAATAATTTGTTCAGTCCGCATGAAGGCCTCCTAACTCATCAGTGCAACATCTCTGTGAACACAAAAAAATCAAAGAACCACAGAGGTGAGACTCGACAGCAAGTAACCACTGAAATGCTGGAGCAAAAGAAAACCAACAGTTAGACTCCGATGGGCCCGACCAGAGACAGAGCATCAGGCACCAACCAACATTACCTTGAATTAGATCTCTCTAATTCTCAATAAGCCTTTATGTGGGGCCGTCATAGAATCCGAGGCCTGAGTTGCCAACCGTGATTGGGTTGACTACCATGCATGCAGTCTGTCGTATAACATCCATGTTGTACCCAATCTTTTTATATCGAAGAATGATTTAACAGAATTGGTTGCTAAAGTCATTGCGGTTATATATTTTTCTGAATTTATATACTAAGTCAGCATAAAATTCGGGTTCCGATAGACCTTGTTGCAGAAGAGATTTAAGTCCAATATTGAATTTTGAAATTAAATCAGAATGGCGTCTATAAAATTTTGAAAAGGCTTTGCGTAGTTTACTGTACCGATAACCCTGATTAAGGAGTTTAGCCGTTAATAATTTATTACGAGTGTTGAAGTCAGTTACATGACTACACACTCTAGCAAATCGGTTGTGGGTGCTCGTTAGAAAAACCTATATGAGGCGGTTCTAACAAGTAACCACAACATAATGTCTTGGAAATGAAAATTACCGATATAAAAAACAATCAGATATTGTCCCTATTACTGCTCAAAACATAGATCATGGGCACTTGTTAGAACCGCCTCACGGTCCCAATGAGTACCTACAATCTATTGGTTGGAGCAAAATAAAGAACTCAAAATAATGCAAACCCTGTGCAAGCCAAATGTTTACTAAATAAAAGTGCGGTTTAAGGGGGGTCAAATATTAACGGCGTGTTTTCGTGATGACATATATATTTACTCCTTTGAAATGTTTGTCTGTTTGACTTGTGATGTAACGCCCCAGACAACACTGTAAAGGTCATTTTGGAGACGTTTGTAGGACTTTTATGAAATGACATCTTAAGCCTTGCCGCCCAACGAAACCAATAGGGTTTATATGCATCACCAATTTTTGGGGGCAGGCGTAGAACCTCTATGCCGTTTACCAGTATTCTTGTGCAGTCAGTTCATTAGGTTAACAAGTCCGTGAAATTAACACCCCTCTACACCCCACTTTATATAGAGAAAACTGTGGTTTACAGGGTATACATAATTTTGCTTACTCCTGCTCCTATACATAGGTTGTGGGGACTCGTTAGTACCACCTCAATAAGGCAGTTCTAACGAGCACCAACAATCTACGTTTGGAGTACAAACAAGAAAAATATCACAAATTTTCATCGGGAAAGTAGCTAGTTTGGAAATATGAAAGAATGCACTGTGTCACATGGGTGTGTTATCGAAATGTTCAGCACTGCGTGTAAGCATCAAGCAACCTATCTATTTCTTCAAGACCTAGCGTGGGTAGTGGGGGAGGCGTACTTTAATATGTAAATATGCATTTTGAATATACATTGTTTAGTTACATAAGAGAGAGAGAGAGAGAGAGAGAGAGAGATGAGAGATGCAGTTCATATCATTTGTGTTTCTGTGAAATTGTTTGCTGTGTAATATGTGTTTTAATGAAATTAAAATGTTAAAATGATTGAATTCACTTTGCATTTAATGTTTAGATCCTATGAAGACAATCACTTTTACAAAACAATGCCATGCAGACTCCTATCTTTTTGTGCTCTAAAACATAGATATCACAATTTTATTCACAACCAAAACTGTCCATTTACAACTGCTCATTAATATCACACACCTATGTGGTTTTGTTTGTTAAATTTAAGGTTTAACGTTCCCCCGTCAACACTGTATACGTCATTTTGGAGACGTTGTTTCCAATGAGATGAAATGACATCTCAAGCCCTGCCACGCGATGAAACCAATAGGATGAATATGCATGGACGGTCTGACTCGCACAACCTTTCCTAGGAAGGCTTAGAACCTCTTAACAGTTTACCGGTACTCATTTGCGGTCAGCTGTGCGTGGAAGGATCTTGCAGCCCGCACTATTTCCGCAAGTCCCGAGGGGCGGGGCCGACACATATGTGGTGAAACGCTTCTCTAAAATCGTTGGACATAACATTTGCTTATGAGATTTTATGACAGAATGGCATATTTTCCTTATTTCTGTTTGAAAACAGAGTGTGAGTGTTTGTTAGAAAAGCCCAATGGGACCCTCGTAAAAGTTACCCAATGTTTCTGTTTTGAGCAAGAAAAAGGGCAATAATGTTAATTCCTATGAAAAATAGAAGTGGAGGCAATGATCAGGAATCGATACAATTAACCAACAGCTCCCATCAGAGACACCGAAGGGAAAGAAACACAAACACGAAACAACAGACCCTAATGGAAACATCAATAGCGGAAAGCCAAAAGGACAGTCACTTTCCCACAAAATGGCCAATAGGCTATCCGAAATAAAATAATTTAAGCGACACAAACACCCAAAGACAAATCATAACAAACATTAACCGCGACAGAAGAACCACCTTGGAATTGTCAGCGGAAACGAATTCCATTGTGGGGGGGGGGAGGTTGGGGGGAGGGCTTAAATTGATTTTACGTGGCCACAATCCTCGCCCTTACTTCCGTCTCGATTAAGACAAATAATGTGTTTAGTCCGCATGATGAAGGCCTCCTAACTCTATGGACCCCATTTTCCTCTGCATAAAGAAGCGATTTTAAGGGTCTTGATATGCCAGACTTGCTGACGTGATTCTAATTCTGAATAACTATAGAATTTCGACCACGATGCCCCGGATACGATCTTGCCTAAATT
The DNA here is from genome assembly GCA_963580285.1 of Lucinisca nassula. Lineage (NCBI taxonomy): Eukaryota > Metazoa > Mollusca > Bivalvia > Lucinida > Lucinidae > Lucinisca > Lucinisca nassula. The sequence continues at coordinate 126,200,849 of OY757016.1, read as the reverse complement.
TCAGGTTATTTCTAGAGCTACATGTTTCTGAGTTATTAATAGATGGAAAGGCAATCTGATGTAAAAAAAAAAAGAAAAAGAAAAAAAGAAAAAACATTATCAGTTGAAAACGGTAGCTATAAAAACTATACAAAGGTAAAATAAGGGTCCGATCCGATGATAACGCCCGATCCTGTCGAATCCGGTGATTAAACGGACCGACCACTGGTATATTTTTGGTAAACAAACATGGCAGCCCCCATGTCACGATTGGTATTTTTAGGACGACAAGGAAGATCGTCATTTTGAACACTGCAGAAACAGCAGCACCGATTCTGTCTCTCATATTGTACACATTTTACACCTTCTTACAAATAAATAAATAGAAGTGGGGGCAGTGATCAAGAATCGATACAATTAACCCACAGCTCCCATCAGAGACACCAAAGGGAAAGAAACACAAACATGAAACAACAGACCCTAATGGAAACTTGAATATCTGAAAGCCAAAAGGACAGTTACATGCTTTAACAACACTAAATATTTATTTTCCCTTGGGCAAACGGATTGTCTTACTTTTCGTCGCCATCTTGTATACTGTTTACCAGAGAAACCAACGCTTTAGTCTGGTTGGATTAGAGTGGCATCACGAATTTCCCGCTATGGAACCAGAGGTCGTTCGATCAAACGTGGTGTAGTGGTTACGCTACTCGCCTTGTAAACCATGGATCGCAGGATCGATCCCGGGCTTCTCCAGACTTTCGTATGAGTCTTTAAACCCGTCTCCGTATGGCCTTAGCTGTTGGTGGGACGTACAACTCAAACACTCACTCACTCAAAGTTTGGTTAACCGGATGTTAACTATGGTTAACCACGGTTGATGATCGAACTGCCTCAAATTAGATCTTAAAGTTTTCTCCCGTGGTTATGGGTAAAACCCGGAGCTACATATCGATGCCTCAAGATGAGGTATATGCGTAGAAAGGAAAGAGGTTTATACGTAGAAGGAAAATGGAATCAACCGAAAAGTCGGTTTTGGATGTTTTGGTGTGGTATGGGGTGTTTCTACGATCGTATAGGTTTTACCGCGTCAGTCTGAATACCCCAGGACACCGGAAGACACCGGAGGACACCTAAATTCATAAATCTAAAATGAATTTTAACTTACTAAAATCATACTATTTAAAGAAAGACATGTAAACATACTATTTATGACAAATTTATCGATCTCCCCCACCCGCAACCCCCACGATAAGGTTTTCTTTCAGTATGAATACCACTAAAGTGGCGAGACCGGAGGACACTTTTATTGATACTTCTTAATGGATGTTTTACTTTAAAAAGTATAATTATAAACAAAAAGACATTTCTATATACTCTTATGAGAAATTAATCGATTCTTCCCGCATTCCGCATGGCGTGATGTTTTGTTTCAGTATGAATACCAATGAAGGACACGCCTTCGGCACGAAAAAGTTTTGTTTTTAGTATGAATACCACTCAAGTGGCGATTCTGTCTATCTATTGCAGCACAACGTTAGCCCAATCATAAAGTTTTATCCTTAGTTTCCAGCTGGTACCGCGCAACTATACATGTATTTATAAAGCTGCGACTCGTGGAGGAAAATTAGCCTAAACGACAGTTTTTTCTGTATAAAGTGGGGTTTAAGGGGTGTTCATTTCACGATTGATTCATTCATTGCTCGGTTCTAACGAGTATCCACAATCTCAGTAGTACACACAATATAAAAAATAGTATTCTGTTGCAAAAAAAAAAAAAAACTTTTTACATTAAGTTTGGATTGCTGGAGTTTTCATTCATTTGGATGGGCATTCATTCATTCATTTGTGAATTCCTTACTCGGTTGTAACGAGTGTCTACAATCTATGTTCTTTAAAATAGATAAATAACTAATCATTACGAAAACATGCCGATTCAAATACATTGATATTTTAACAACCAAAAAGTTGGGATAATAATAAGTAGAAGTGGAGGCAATGATCAGGAATCGATACAATTAACCCACAGCTCTCATCAGAGACACCAAAGGGAAAGAAATATAAACATGAAACAACAGACCCTAATGGAAACATCAATAGCGGAAAGCCAAAGGGACAGTTACTTTCCCACAAAATGGCCAATAGGCTATCAAAAATAAAATAATATAAGCGACACAAACACCCAAAGACAAACCATAACAAAAATAACCCGCGACAGATGAACCACCTTGGAATGGTCAGCGGAAACGAATTCCACTGGGGGGCTTAAGTTGGGACTGCCCGGGTCTTCTGCCGTCTTTGTGGACATAGTGACATATTGCATTCATACATATCCCCGAAACTGTTAATTTTATGATGAATATTTTGCTATTATTCTTACTTATACTGCAAACACAGGTTGTGGGCACCTACCAGAACAGACTCTTTGATGCGGTTCTAACGAGGGTTTTAACGGGAACCCATAATCTGTTGCGTAGCAAAAATGAGGAAAAAGAAATGAAAAGAAATCAACTGAAAAATGCTAAATGCTAAAAATAAGAAAAGTGTCACTTTAGGACATGGGAATGTTTTCGTATTGACAATAAGTTTAATTTATTCACTTCTACTTCAATGTATTAATAAATTGATAAGTTAAAATTGTATATATATTATAATAATAAATAGAAGTGATAAAACATAAATCTTCATTATATACACGTTATTGTCATCAACTGTGCGGTGTCATCTATCAACAAGCACGCGTTTGTTTGTTAACTAGGTGTTAAATGGATTATGTGTCATGAAGGATTTAGCAGTGTCAGCAAGCAGGTGTTAGCACAGGTAGCATTACAGTTTAATGACAGGTATTAATTAGATTAAATACTCGGAACCTTTTATCTCAAGTTCTGAAACAAATGGACGGGTGGATGGATGGAAGGATGGATGAATGGGAAAGACGGGAGTGTTTTCGTATTGATAATAAATTTATTAATTCACTTCTACTTCAATGCATTAATAAATTGATAAAAATGTATAAAAAAAATATATAATAATAAAAGCATAAATCTTCATTGAATACACATAATTGTCGTCAACTGTGCGTTGTCATCTATCAACAAGCACTCGTTTGTTTGTTAAATATGTGTTAAATGGATTATGTGCCATGAAGGATTAAGCAGTATGTTAATTAATCAGTTAATAAGCAAGTGTTAGCACAGGTAGCATCGCAGGTAACTGACTGGTATTAATTAGATTATATACTCGGAAACTTTTATCTCAAATTCTGAAAAAAATGGATGAATGGATGGGAAAGAAACAATAAATATGATCTTTTTCTCCTATTACTGATACTCGCTCACATCTGAGCATTACGAACAGGATTTCCTGGGTGGTAACCAGTACTTTTTTATTGTGGATGAAGTGCCTTGCTCAATGGCACAACACTTTGGTCAGCGTGAGGCTCGAATCCGCAACCTCTCGATCACAAATCCGATGCGCTACCACTGCACCAAAGCGCTCCACTTTAGATGCAATGATATTTCCTCCTCCTCCTTCTATTACTGCTACACGCTCACATCTGAGCATTACGAGCAGGATTTCCTGGGTGGTAACACGTACTTTTTTAGCTCACATGACCGAAGGTCATGGTGAGATTTTGTGACTGTGATATGTCCGGCGTCGTCGTCCGTCGTGCGTAAACTTTTTCTTGTTATCACTCTAGAGGCCACAGTTTTGGTCCAATCATCATCAAACTTGGTCAGAATGATCATCCTGACAATATCTCGGTCAAGTTTGAATATGGGTCATGTCAGGTCAAAAAGGAGGTCACCAGGTCAAATCAAAGGAAAACCTTGTTAACAATCTAGAGGCCACAGTTTTGGTCCAATCATCCTGAAACTTACTCAGAATGATCATCCTGATAATATCTCGGTCATGTTCGAATATGGGTCATGTCGGGTCAAAAAGTATGTCACAAGGTCAAATCAAAGGAAAGCCTTGTTAACACTCTAGAGGCCCCAGTTTTGGTCCAATCATCCCCAAACTTGTTAACACTCTAGAGGCCATAAACTACGCAAAGCCTTTTCAAAATTTTATAGACGCCATTCTGATTTAATTTCAAAATTCAATATTGGACTTAAATCTCTTCTGCAACAAGGTCTGTCGGAGCCCGAGTTTTGTGGTGACTTGGTATATAAATTCAGAAAAATATATAACCGCAATGACCTCAGCACCCGGTTTCGTAAAATCGTTCTTCGATATAAAAAGATTGGGTACAACATGGATATTATACGACAGACTGCATGCATTGTAGTTAACCCAATCACGGTTGGCAACTTTGCTTCCCTCTTTAATTGCACGCCGGTGGGTCAGGCCTCAGATTCTATGACGGCTCCAACGTAAAGGCTTATTGAAAATTAGAGAGATAATGTTGGTTGGTGCCTGATGCTCTGTCTCCGGTCGGGCTCATCGGAGTCTAACTGTTGGTTTTCTTTTGCTCCAGCATTTCAGTGGTTTCTTGCTGTCGAGTCCTCACCGTTGTCTCACCTCTGTGGTTCTTTGATTTTTGTGTTCACGGAGATGTTGCACTGATGAGTCAGGAGGCCTTCATGCGGACTGAACAAATTATTTGTCTAAATCGCGACGGAAGTAAGGGCGAGGATTGTGGCCACGTAAAATCGATTTAAGCCCCCCAGTGAAAATTTTCCACTGACCGTTCCAAGGCGTCTCTTCTGTGGCGATTTATTTATGTTGTTGTTTGTTACTTGTTGTGTGTATCACTTGTGTCTTTTGGTTTTGGATGGCCATATGGCCATTTTGTGGGAAAGTAACTGTCCTTATGGCCTTCCTTTGTTTAGGTTTCCATTATGGTCTGGTCGCTTAATGTTTGTATTTCTTTCCCTTTGGTGTCTTTTATGGGTGGAGTAAGTTAATTGTATCAAGTCCTGATCTTTGTTTTACTTCTTCTTTGCTCAGAATGATCATCCTGACCGTATCTTGGTCAAGTTTGAATATGCGTCATGTCGGGTCAAAATGTAGGTCAGAAGGTCAAACCGTAGAAAAACCTTGTTAACACTCTGGAGGCCACAGTTTGGGTCCAATCATCTTCAAACTGACAATATCTCAGTCGAGTTCAAATATGGGTCATGTCGGGTCAAAAAGTAGGTCAGTAGGGCAAACCATAGAAAAACCTTGTTAACACTTTAAAGACCACAGTTTTGGTCCAATCATCATCAAACTTGCTTAGAATGATCATCCTGACAATATCTCGGTTAAGTTCGAATATGGGTCATATCGGGTCAAAAAGTTGGTCACCAGGTAAAATCAAAGGAAAACCTTGTTAACACTCTAGATGCCACAGTTTTGGTCCAATCATCCTCAAACTTGCTCAGGATGATCATCCTGACAGTATCTCGGCCAGGTTTGAATACGGGTCATGTGTGGTCAAAAAGTAGGTCGGTAGGTCAAACCATAGAAAAAACCTTGTTAACACTCTGGAGGCCACAGTTTGGGCCCAATCATCTTCAAACTTGCTCAGAATGATCATCCTGACAATATCTCGGTCAAGTTCAAATATGGGTCATGTCGGGTCAAAAATTGGTCAGTAGGGCAAATCATAGAAAAACTTTGTTTACACTTTAGAGGCCACAAATTTGGTCCAATCATCCTCAAACGTGCTCATAATGATCATCATGACAATATCTCAGTCAAGTTCGAATATGGGTCATGTCGGGTCAAAAGTAGGTCAGTAGAAAACCATTGTTAACACTCTAGAGGCCCCAGTTTTGGTCCAATCATCCTCAAACTTGCTCAGAATGATCATCCTGACAATATCTCGGTCAACTTCAAATATGGTTATGTCGGTCAAAAATAGGTCAGTAGGGCAAATCATAGAAAAACCTTGTTAACACTCTAGAGGCCACAGATTTGGTCTAATCATCCTCAAACTTGCTCAGAATGATCATCCTGACAATATCTCGGTCAAGTGCGAATATGGGCTATGTCGGGTCAAAAAGAAGGTCAGTAGGTCAAATCATAGAAAAACCTTGTTAACACTCTAGAGGCCCCAGTTTTGGTCTAATCATCCTCAAACTTGCTCAGAATGATCATCCTAACAATATCTCGGTAAAGTTCGAATATGGGTCATGTGGGGTCAAAAAGTAGGTCAGTAGGCCAAACCATAGAAAAACCTTGTTAACACTCTAGAGGCCACAGTTTTGGTCGAATCATCATCAAACTTGCTCAGAATGATCATCTCTACAATATCTTGGTCAAGTTCGAATATGGGTCATGTGGGGTCAAAAAGTAGGTCAAATCATAGAAAAAACCTTGGTTACACTCCAGAGACTGCAAGTTTAGTCTAATTATCATCAAACTTGCTCAGAATGATCAGCTTGACAATATCTAGGTTAAGTTCGAATATGGGTCATGTCGCGTCAGAAAGTAGGTCAAATCGTAGAAAACCTTGTGAGCACACTAGAGACCACAGTTTTCGTCTGATCATCATCAAACTTGCTCAGAATGATCATCTTGGCAATATTTCGGTCAAAGTTGAATACAGGTCATGTTGGGTCAAAAAGTAGGTCAGTAGGTCAAATCATAGAAAAACGTTGTGAACACTCTAGAGGCCACAGTTTTGGTCTGTTCGTAATCAAACTTGCTCAGAATGATCATTTGACAATATCTCGGTTAATTTCGAATATGGGTCATGTCTGGTCAATAAGTAGGTCAGTAGGTCAGATTATAGAAAAACTTTGTGAACACACTAGAGGCCCCAGTTTTGGTCCGATCATCATCAAACTTGCTCAGAATGATAATCTTGACAATATCTGGATCAAGTTTGAATATGGGTCATGTTGGTTCAAAAAGTTGGTCAGCAGGTCAAATCATAGAAAAACGTTGTGAACACTTCTAGGGGCCAAAGTTTTAGTCCAATCATCATAAAACTTGCTCAGAATGATCATCTGGACAATATCTCAGTTCAAATATGGGTCATGTCAAATCAAAAAGTAGATCACTAGTTTATTTTGTCATTACTTTTGAACCATTTGAGATAGAGCCTTCATATTTGGCATGTAGGTTCCTTGTGACAAGGGCTTCCCACTCATATACAAGTATTTGACCTTTGACCTTGACCTGTGACCTTCTTTATCATAACTTTTGAACCATATGAGATAGAGCCTTCATATTTGGCATGTATGTTCGTTGTGACAATGCTTTCCCTACCATTCAAAAGTTTTGACCCATCACCTTGACCTTTGACCTTCTTTGTCATAACTTTTTAGGCATTTGAGATACAGCCTTCATCTTTGGCATGTAGGTTCCTTGCGACATGGGTTTCCTATTCATACATAAAATGTGACCTTTACCTTGACATTTGACCTACTTTATCATAACTTTTGAACCATTTGAGATGGTGCATTCATATTTGGCATGTATGTTCCTTATGAAAAGGTCTTTCCACCAATACAAAAAAATTGTTTTATGACCTTGACCTTTGATCTACTTTGACCATTTGAGATAGAGCCTTCATATTTGGCATGTAGTTTCCTTGTGTCATACAAAAATGACATGTGACCTTGACCTTGACATGTGACCTACTTTATCATAACTTTTGAACCATTTGAGGTAGAGCCTTCATCTTTGTCATGTATGTTCCTTGTGGCATCGACTTTCACCCACACAAAAATTTTGACCTGTGACCTTGATCTTTGACCTTCTTTCTCATAACTTTTGAACCATTTAAGATAGAGTCTTCATATTTGACATGACTTGTGACAAGGGCTTCTCGACCATGCAAAATTTTTTACCTTGACCTTTGATCGTTTTTGTCATAACTTTTGAATCATTTAAGGTAGCACCTTCATATTTGGCATGTATGTTCCTTGTGAAAAGGTCTTCCCACTCATGCCAAAAATTTGAGCTGTGACCTTGATCTGTGACCTACTTAATCATAACTTTGGAACCATTTGAGATAGAGCATTCATATTTGGCATGTATATTCCTTGTGACAATGGCTTCACATCCATACAAAAAGTTTGATCTGTGACCTTGACCTTTGACCTACTTTATCATAACTTTTGAACCATTTGAGATAGAGCCTTCATATTTGGCCTGTATGTTCCATCTGACAAGGCACCTTACTGTATTACCTACCATTTCATTGCTACAGTGTGGATCAGGTGAGCGATCTAGGGCCATCATGGCCCTCTTGTTTTAAGCAATGTGGATGAAGTGCCTTGCTCAAGGGCACAACACTTTGGTCAGCGTTAGGCTCGAACCCGCATCCTCTTGATCACAAGTCTGATGCGCTACCACTGCACCAAAGCGCTCCATGCACCAGTTTAATGTATCCAGTTATGTTAAATTCATGGGAAATGGTGATATATACTTGCTCATTTTGTTTCTTGCAAAGTTCGGATTATTGTGTTTGTAGCCTTTTTATGCATTTAATTTCTACGATTTATCCATATTTAACACTTAAGGGCAGTAATAAATGTGTCTTGGGTATCGATTACAAGTAGACTGCCTGCGATACAAACGTTACGCGTTTCCATTATACTGCGTTGCTACATTCGATTTTAGAGGTTTGGAAATTCCAAATTTGTTTAATTTTTAACTATTAATATATAGTTAGGCATTTATTTCTTTTTTGTTGTTGTTTTTGTATATCTATAAGGCATTTTATCGCTGCCTTTAATCTCCTGGTACTTAAGTAAGTCACTTGTACATTGCCCTATGTGAAAAACACATGATGCTTATATTACAGTGCACTTCAAAATCTTTTTGTGCTCCTGATGAATTCCATCAGTGCATCTGTCAGTTCCTTCCTTCCTTGCTTACTAATGTCTTCAATCATGCCTGTCGACACTTTCAGGTTAATGTCTGTTACCAATTTCACATCCCCCCTGCCATTCCATCATATCATTCTCTGTTCAGTTCACGCACAGTCAACAACGCTCTTATCATGTCTGTATGAAAGAGTATCGCCTTCCTGAGCCACTTGTGGCTTTCTTGAAGTCATGTCGACTTCATGGGGTGCCTGAGGTAAAAACAGGCCTCCACCATCAGTATGTGACAGTCAGCCTTCGCTTGGATCTGAGCACTCCAGCTCCAACCAGACCCAGGAAGACAGCCAAACCACAGCAGCCAGCAAAGGAGAGACCGCTACAAGAGACAGCACCACCAGCAACAGTGACCATAGAGATCTCTCCAGCCACCATTTCAAGACCGACGACAGCCAGCGCCGAACCAGCGCTCGCGCCGACACTGCAGCGACCAACACCTTCGCCTGCACCAGCGCCTTCTTCGCCAGAGCCGTCCCAGCCAACACCGCCTGAGCCACCGAACAAACAGCGCCGCAAGACTTTGCCGCCCATGACAGCCTACCAGCCACTCGCGCCGGACATGGATTTTGTAACGATCGACCAGCATTTCCGGGTACAAGACCACTACGACTGCCAAGCTGTCCGCCGCTTTGATGACCATGACATCTACCTGCTTAGCAGGAAGCCTACGGGTCGAACCTACCCGTACGCGACAGAGTGCTATGCCTTCCATCATCGGGAGAATGGCATTCTGTACGTGTCAAGGTCATCAGACGCGGGGGACGACGAGTTCGTCCCCGGAGCTTGGCGGTTCTACAAGCAACACTTCTGCATGGCTAAGCCGGTAGGAGATGCTGAGGGCTTATACCAACGCCTGGATCGTTACGCGCTCATCCTGCCTGCTGGTTGGGAATAAGACTTGCGACCAGTCTTCTTCCTGGACCGTTAGCCGTGCGTTTTCCTGAATGGAAATCTGCATAGGCATGCCTCATGGGCAGCCTAAGTCCGATGGCCAAAATCGCGCAGCCCCAAGAGAGAGCACCGTTGACCTACTTTCCGCTCTCGAGCACAGTAGAGAAATCGCGATTTGCCGCCGAATTGGCACTGATTACTCTACATTTTTGGCTAAATTTAGACCGGCCTTCAAAATTTCTAAAACTGGCAGTGCTTCATTTTCCTTGGTAGGGGACAGGCAGTCCAACGCGATTGACTCTTGTTGGACAAACTGCCGCGATTCGCAGCCCAGAAGCACAAAACTTACGTCTCGCTGTGGAGCTATGGAGTTCAGTCCGCTCGACCTTGGCAGACGTACAATGCCTTAACTTGAACGAACGAACGAACGAACCTCCTCCCTGTCCAGAATCTCTTCAACATTAAACTCTAAAGTATCCCTTTCTGATTTAAATCTCTGACAGTGGAACAGAAAATGATCCACATTCTCTTTCATGTTGCATGTCTCGCACAAACTTGACAGATCTTTGTTTACCTTTGCCTGGTGATCATTTAAGATTGAATGTCCACACAGCAACTGATTTACTGCAGAGAAAGTCCTTCTGTCCCTATCTCCATGACAGATCCTTTTTCCCCACTTTCGCAAATATTTCCTGCAATACGTTCACTTTGTCTGAGCACTTGTATTTTCTTTCCCATTTTTCCTTCCCCTGTGATTTACACACCCGTACTGCTTCTTTCTTGTCCAGGGTCGGTTTTACCTCATTGTTTTTAATCATCTCTGATGCTGCCGCCTTCGCTTGTTGATCTGCCAACTCATTCCCCTCAATATCTTTGTGTCCCGGTACCCAGTGAACTTTGACAATATTCTCCCTATACCTTACCTTTGCTATACTCCCCTTGATGCTGAGAACTGTTTCAATCTTGTTAGTTGGCATTTCAGTACTGAAAGCAGTCTTAATAGCAGGTTGACAATCGGTCAGAATATGGACTACTCTGCCTTTGAAGTCTAGATCAGCCAAGAATTCTAGCCCGATCTGTATACCTACCAATTCTCCAGTATAATTGTTACCTATAGGAGAAACTCCCTTGTTCATCAAAACTGGTGTGCTGGAGTAACCCTCTAGGTAAACCACAGCACCAGCTCCAGTCGGACCGGGATAACCTATTGCTGATCCATCTGTGAACATTAATACATCATTTTTATCACAATTGCTTAGTAGCTGTAATATATTTTCTTTCTGTTCTTCCTTGGAGAATGTGAATTCTTCCTTGTGTACACTTCCTGTCTCTTTGATGAGCCCCATCAAATCTTTGGTATATCTGAATTCCTTCTCAATGTTCTCAAACTCTAACATTCCATTCAATTCCCTAAACCTAGACATCAGTAAATGAAAAATAGTAGCTCTTCTACCCACAGTCTCTATCCATTCATCAAACTCTTCCCTGAGAGGATCATCTTCACAATTGGCACTGATTCTGATGCTTTCTTGTGCTTGTCTTATCATCAGCTGTAGGTCTATAGGCATGGTGTTTGTCAAGACTTCCAAAGCTTCTGTGCTGGTACTGTTCAAACAACCTGATGCCTTTAGCATCGCTGACCTCTGAACCTTTCCAAACTCCTTACTGCTTTCTGCAAGGGACTTGACTGTCACAGCTGCTCCATACTCCATCACCGGAAGAACCAAGGATTTGTAGAGCCTCATGTACTCTGTTTGGCTGCATCCTCTATGTCCTTGAACGAAATTATCAAGACATTTCAAGGCCTTTGTTTTCTGTTGACTATGTTCGTGAAAGTTTAATTTATCGTCTACTGTGACATCCATAATTTTCTTTGAATTGGTTGTTTTTAAAACACTCTCGCCTAACTTCACCTCTGCCTTCACTTCTGAATCTCTGCCGTTATGTTTAAATACCATTATCTCTGTCTTATCCGGTGCAATCAACATATTCCATCTCCTACACCAATCTACCACAGATACCAGTTTATCATTCAACACAACACAACTTTTCGCCACTGATGAATTACTTTCCCAAACACAGCTATCATCTGCAAATTTTGCATGATAACCTTTCACTTCCTTCATTGAATCACTTGTATACAGATTACAAAGCACTGGACTGATAACTGATCCTTGCGGTATGCCTACTGCAGACTGGTATGTAGGAGATGTAAAATTGTTCACTTTCAATAAGGAAGTTTTTAAGGTATAGCCATAATCTGCCAGTAATCCCACTTTCAAATGCCTTTTTTAATAAACCTGCTCTCTATATTCTTTCATAGCAAGACTCAGTATCAGTAGATAGATAGATAGATAGATAGATAGATAGATAGATAGATAGATAGATAGATAGATAGATAGATAGATAGATAGATAGATAGATAGATAGATAGATAGATCATAATCCACCACTGCCAGCACTGTACTTTCCTTCCTATTCCTTGCTTCGGAAACTGAATTACACAGCCTCAAAATAGACTTAACACATGACTTTTGCTTCCTATATGCGTACTGAGTTCTTGCTATACCACCTTCACTTTCCAACTTCCAAATCAGTCTTATGCTGATAACCCTTCCAATAATCTTACCTATCACACTTTCTAAAGTAATTGGCCTATACGATCTAATTATTTATCGTTTAATATCTTTTACTAAAAGGTATTAAACGATAAATAAAGGTGTCTTCCGGTATCTGCCCGGTGTCCTGGGGTAAATCAGACTGACCGGGTTTTACCCACATCGAGGTCAACTTCCGGTCTTAAGCGTGCATCACCGGCAGAAAGGAAATTTAGGTTTATTTCTTTTTTTAAATGTCAGTTTCTATTGATAAGATGAAGGATAACAGAGCCTATCCTTTTTCTACACTGCACATATTTAATTTTCACTGTGTAAAATATTTCTAATATGATTTCAGCCCAGTTAATATGCCTCTGTTGATGGCCATTGTTTACCAGATGGTGGTAGAGTATGTGATTAACCATAGAAGGAGTGTGAATGAAAGGGCCAGTTCCAAACTCCACATTTTCTCCGACAGCCAGTCAGCTATTGGGCTACTCACTCTTGGATGGGAGGCCACCACACATAAAGGTGCAATTCTTGAAGGAAAGGCTGGCTTACAGAGTCTTCAGAAGGAAGGAGTGACTGTTGAGCTGTCTTGGACACCAGGACACTCAGAAATTAAGGGTAATGAGCTGGCAGATCAGCTAGCCAAAGAGGCAGCCAAGGAAGCTCAGGAGATGGAAGAGGACAATGGAGTAGTCACATTGGAGGACATAAAATCAGCAGCAAGGAGGTCAGGTAGCATGAGATGGCAGGAGAGGTGGGAAGTCTCAGAAAGAGGAAGGACACTGTTTCAGTTCAGACCCATTGTAGGTTACAAGACACAGGTTCCATACCAGTTTGAAACAGTCTCCATGGAACGCCGTGTGGCACAGTTGAGAACAGGGTATGTAACACTGAAGGACCAGCTACACAAGTGGGGCCTGGCAGAAAGCAACTCCTGTGAGTGTGGAGAACCGGAGACTGTACAACACTATCTGTTGGCATGCCCAAAATATGAGGAACAGAGGGAGATTCTCCAGAAAAGAATATTTGAATCAATAGGGATTCCCTACTTGAACCTAGAGTTGCTGTTGGACATGAAACCAGACGACGAATTCAAATCAGACCGATCATTCATCCTTTCTGAATTAGAGTCATTCATAAAAAATTCAAAAAGATTTTAAAAACAATAAGTCATTACAACAACCGAACCTCGTTATGCAAAAGTACTAATATACCTGTGTGAATATACTTTGTTTGAACCTACTTGCGAAAGAACCTACCGGCGAGGATCATCGGCCTAATGGCTTAGCTAAAGACTAAAGACTAAAAAAAAATATGGGACTGAGTGTGGTTGACCTTTAATTACTACATATTCTTTGATATATATATATATATATATATATATCAATCATTATTTTTGGGGCACTCGGTTGGTTTTTCTTTACAGATTGTTCTCCTCAGATGCAGTGGTATCTGGTGGGGTGGTTGCCCGTGGGTCCTGGGGTGGGTGCGGATGCAGCGGAGTCAAAGAAATCTGGAAATGTGATTCATTCTGCAGGTGATGCGGTTGGAGTGTCTTTGGGGGTCGGCCTTATGTGGCCGCTGCCGATGTCAAGCCCAGGACCTATGGTGTCCGGGGCAAGTGGATTAACCACTGAGTTATCACGCTCCTTTAATCATCGGTCGGAGCACTAGACTGGATTTTTTTTTTTTTTTTTTTTTTTTCTCCTACTACAGTGGTGCCTGGTGCCGGGGTGATTATTGCTGCAGCCCATGGATGGACCAGATTAAGCGGAGTCAAGAGGATAAAAAAAATATGACATGTTTAAATGAGTCTCTCTTAAACATTAACATATTGGTTTCTTTGTAGGATAGAGGAATGAAGTAGCACACCATAATAAATCACCTTATTTGGAGTGCATAACTGACCGGTCTGGCTGGCCGGAACCTTTTGGCCTGGTGTTTGACTCGCTTGCTTTTTGCCTCAGGGTCGTGGGCTCGGTCCCCGGTCGGGGCACTTGGTGTTTTTCTTTACAATTTTTCTTCTCAGTTTGCAGTGGTGCCGGGATGGTTACTGATGAAGCCCAGGAGAGCTGCAGATGCAGCAGAGTCAAATGAAGCTGGAAATGTGATATGATTACATGAGTATCCCCTGAACATTTGAAAATAATAATAATGATAATAATAATAGTCTCTTTGTAGGATGGAGTGCAACAATAAATATGTATTTAGAGTGCATGATTAATGGTCTCATCTATATCTTAACCCTGTTGATTGCTGTTTATGTCTGATTTTCATCATGTTGGGTGAAAGAGGGAGGGAAAAAAAAAAAATAAATAAATACTCCTCTATACTATGAGTTATTACGCAGACACTACTTGTGAAAGATTATACTTGTGAGTTATCTCGGCCAGTAGAAGGCTTTGAAATGAAATGAAATGAAAAAAAAGCAGCATTAAAATAGCAGATTGTGTGAGTTTTATGACCACCAACAGCTAGAGTCCTATGGAGACGAGACGGGACCTCAGTTTTAAGACTCGTCCAAAAGTCTTTCTTTCTACTGCTCGCAGGACTTTGAATTTATGTCATTTGAGCATGAAAGGGTTCGTAGAAATGCCAGAACACACCAAAACACCCGAACACACTGGAAATTACCGGAAAACACACTCATTCTTTGTTTTATTTTTTATCATTAAAATCCGTATTTATGACATAATTACGGTTTTTAGTTTGTAGGATGTCGTTACTACCAATTCTGATCATACAATAAAGTAATCTTATTCCATTTTATTGTTGCACCTGCTATAAGCATGGCGCGATATAGGCACCCGGTTTTCCGTCTGTTCGTCCGTCCGTTTGTCAAGGCGTCAACATTTGCGTTCACCCTAATGGTCAAGTTTATTTCTCAAGAACTATAAGAGCTTCTTAAATGATACTTGGTACAAACTTGTATCTGGGGATGACAACTTACATGCAAGCATCCATATTTGACCTTGACCTACATTTCATGGCTCACTTTGTAAAATATTGCGACCACCCGAGCGTCCCCTAATGGTCAAGTTTATTTCTCAAGAACTATAAGAGCTTCTGTTAAGCTTAACGACTCTGCCATGATGGAGGCACAAATATGGAAATAATTGTAAGAAAAATATCAACAATCGTCGGTTTGTTTTTAACCGGAAGAAGAAGGAATATCCGGGTTTTTATTGTAGACTGGTTCAGTTACAATTACAAGCTGAACAAAACAGAACAGAATAGAATAGAGATCACCCCAACACCCCCACTTGATCTCTATTTACTAGACAGTGTAATATCATGTCTTCAGGAAATATTAACATATGTATTAGCAACCATGTAAGTATGACTAGTATCAATAATACGCATTGACTAGCTAAAATAACCATGCAGAGCAAATTGACTAGATCATAAGTAAACGAAGATCTATTACATACTATAAGTCAACAGAGACTTATTTCCCAAAAATGTAATCCCTAAATTTACTGAGCTGAAATTTGGTAGAGGGTTTTGTCAGAACATCAGCGACCATGTCACTTGTTGGGCAGTATCGTAAAGTTATATCCCCTTTATTCAACACTTCTCGAATGAAATGGTATCGAATGTCAATATGTTTCGACCTTTGACGACCAACAGGGTTGCACGACAATGCAATGGTTCCCTGGTTGTCCTCAAAAATCAAAACTGGCCCTTGTTCAACAATTCCCTCAACACTTTCAAACCATTGCTTTAGGTACAACCCCTCTTGCACAGCAGCAGCTAAAGCAACATATTCAGCCTCACATGACGAAAGAGCCACAGTCTGCTGCTTTCTGGATTTCCATGAAATCAGTGGTCCAGTTCCTGTCAAACTGAAACAATAACCACTAGTACTACGCCTATCATCTTCAGACGATGCCCAATCAGCATCACTGTACCCTATCAAGGCCAGACCATCAGTACACTTTTTGTAGCAAAGCTCATAGTCAAGAGTCCCCCTTATATACCTCAATACATGTTTGATTGCCACCCAGTGTGACTGAAGAGGTTTGGACAAATACTGTGACAGTCTGGTAATTACCCAACATATATCTGGTCTGGTACAGGTCATGGCATAGATTAAACTGCCTACAACCTCACGGTATTTTCTGGGGTCAACTGGATTCGAATCCATACAGTCAATTTTGAGTTCTGAGGGAGTTGACCTTGGCTTACAGTCAACCATCTCAAATCTATCTAGTATTTTCAGTAAATACCTTTTTTGATTCATTTTCACAAGCCCATTTTCTTGCTTAAAATCAATACCAAGGAAATAAGAGAGTTTGCCCAAGTCTTTCATATTGAATTTATCCTTCAGCATTTGTTTGGTCTCAGTAAGGAGAGAATCATTACTTGCGGCAATTATCAGATCATCTACCCATACAACAATCATCACAATGTCTTTTTCAACCCGTTGTATATATACACAATGGTCAGTTGGACTCTGAGCAAATTTGTTTGCTTGCAAGTAGCTGTGCAACAGACTGTTCCAATTTCTACCAGACTGCTTAAGGCCATACAGAGATTTGTTTAATTTGTATACTAACCTATCCTCTTTTCCTGGAACCTCAAATCCTTCAGCTTGTTCCATGTAAATTTCACAATCAATAGGGGCATTAAGGTATGCAGTTTTCACATCCATTTGGTGCAAAATTAGGTCATGTTGCGCAGCTATCTGCATCAAACTACGGATTGAAGTCATGTTAGCAGTAGGTGCAAATGTTTCCTTGTAATCTATACCTTCAACCTGGCTGTACCCTTTTGCTACATATCTAGCTTTATACGACTTAGAACCATCAGAACTTTCTTTAACAGTGAACACCCAACGACCCCCCACTGACTTTCTACCCTCTGGTAAGGTTGTCAGAGTAAATGTTTCATTTTCTCTCAATGAATTCATTTCCTCTGACATGGCCTTTTTCCAGTTCTCAGAATCAGCCGAACCAATGGCTTCTTTATATGACTGAGGAAAAGACGACACTCTATAGCAATAATCAACATTGGACATGCACTGGTCTTCATCGAAATCAGAAACATAGTCGTCAAGATGTTTTGGGGGTTTTCTCTCACGCTCAGGATATCTGGTGGTTCTAGTCAACTGAGGGTCTTGTGTTAAGCTTGAAACACTCTTTTTGGAGTCCTTAACATCAGACATTGAACTGCTCTCTCCAGAGTCCCTGACATCAGGTCTCTCCCCAGAGGCTCTGATATCAGGTTCTGGATCAGCATTCGGATTCATCCATAAATCATCATCAAACTGATCAAGTGAAACAGTATTTTCCTTTGTAGTGCTTGGGAATTTAACAACCCTGTGTTTCATCACTTTGCCTGTATCTGGATAATATACTAGATAGGCAGGGCTACAACCATCATATCCAACAAAAATACCTTTGATACTTCTGGGATCAAGCTTTTTCTTATCATGAGTGCAGTAAACATAGCATTCTGAACCGAACACCCTCATGTTTGACAGATTTGGCTTCTTGCCCGTCAAAGCATGAAATGGTGTTAGTTTCAAATGCTTACTGTAGCACCTATTCCGGATATATGTAGCACACATGACCGCATAAGGCCACAACTCTTTCCTTAACCCAGACTGTATCAACAAGCACCTACCCATCTCAAATACAGTTCTCCAGTGTCGCTCAGCAGTCCCATTTTGGTGTGGGGAGTAGGGCGCAGAGGTCTCATGCCTTATGTGATTATTTCTAAGCAAGGTTTTAAATGCGCTGCAGGTAAATTCTGTACCGTTATCTGACCTTATACATTTCACATCACCAAAAGGGGCTGAATCTGCTAAAAATTTCTCTGTTGCCCTGACAGTGTCACTCTTATTATGGAGGAAATAGACAAAACTGGCACCAGAGTAGTCATCAGTGAAAGCTATTGCGTATTTAAAACCCTCACTAGAAACCGGGTCGATGGGTCCGGCCAAATCTGTATGGACAAGTTGGAGAGGGACGGTTGAGCGAGCACGTGGATTTCTGTTTCTGTTATTGGTCATTTTCCCTAGCATGCATACATTGCAATCTTTCTTCTTTCTATCCTCACTCACTTTCATTCCCTCCACTACATTCTCCAAACTCAAAATGTCATCAAAGTTACAATGGCCTAATATTTCATGCCATTGTTGCATGTCGCATGTATAATTTATATTGTCAGTGCTACTGTAGGTTTTCAGAAAGTATAATCGTCCATGCTTTTCAATCTCAAATTTCGCATCACTGCTGTGGATCAACTCTGCAGACTTTGGTTGAAAGTTGACTCTTGCTCCATTTTCTGTAGCAGCTTGAACAGAAAAAATGTCTTGCGGGTATGAAGGCACAAGTAAAGCATTTCTTAATGTAATGTTCACAAGCTGTCCATTCTTGTCCTGCAGGGTGATTCGTGCATCTCCCCTCTTCACTGCAACATTGTTTGCTCGTGTCCCATCAGCTAATTCCATAAAATGTTTGTCCCCATTAAACGTATCATCAAACCGCATGAATTTGGCTTCGTCAGTAATAATATGGGCTGTGGCCCCACAATCGACTAAAACTGAGTTACTTCGATATGCACCAGTTTCTCCCGATGTAATCTTAAAAGTGAAAGAGTGTTCATCGTCTGCCGTGTAGTCAAATGCTGTATTGAATCTATCTTCACGTCCTTTTCCTCTTAGTTCCTTCTGCTTTCTGCAGGTCTGGTCGCTATGACTAGAACTTTGGCAATGGTTGCACCAAGGTTTCTTCTTGCTCTTGGAGCATTCACGAGCAAAATGATTTCCTCCACAATTATAGCATTTAAGGTCCTTTGGCAGTCTAGACTGACCACCAGGCATGGCATTACTTGCTCTCAACCGCATAACAGAATCATCACCAGCTGTTCTTGCATTTTCAGTGTCCTCAAAACTTCTTAACGCGGCTTTGAATTCACTAAAAGTTTGTTTGCCTTGGCTCTGGGTAACTACTACCACAAAAGGTTTGAATGAGTCAGGAAGGCCTTTTAAAACCATTGCAATCAGCAAACTATCAGTAATATTTTCACCACAGTTTTTAAGGGATGCTGCAGCAGTTTCGGCTCTAATAACATATTCAGTTACTGTTTCACAACTAGATTTAATAAGGGAAGTCAATTCTGTATACAAACTAATTACTCTTGGTTTGCCAACACCAGCGTAGTGCTCACGTAGAATACCCAGTGCCTTACGTCCATCATCTGCAGCATCTCTCATGACTAAAGAAAGGCTCTTCTCGTCCAGATATTGTATCAATTCTGCATATGCTTCCTCATTTTTGTCTTCATCGACTTCCTCATTTTCAGGCGCCAAAATGGTAGCTTTCAATTTCCTCAGTTTCATGTAACCAAGAAATTTCACCTCCCACTGTTCATAATGTCTTTCATCTCCATCGAAAATGAGTCGAGAGTATCGTCCCTGGTTGTGACTGGGCCCATAACCTGTTAAGCTTAACGACTCTGCCATGATGGAGGCACAAATATGGAAATAATTGTAAGAAAAATATCAACAATCGTCGGTTTGTTTTTAACCGGAAGAAGAAGGAATATCCGGGTTTTTATTGTAGACTGGTTCAGTTACAATTACAAGCTGAACAAAACAGAATAGAATAGAGATCACCCCAACAGCTTCATTAATGATATGTGGTACAAACTTGAATCTGTGGATGGCAATTTCAATGCAACCATCCGTATTTGACCTTGACCTACATTTCATGGTTCACTGACTTTGTAAAATATTGCGACCACCCTAGCGTTCCCCCTTATTGTCAAGTTTATTTCTCAAGAACTATAAGAGCTTGATTAATGATACTTGGTACAAACCTGTATCTGTGGATGGCAATCAGAGCTCTCACTAGGATTTTGAAAACAGGATTCCAGGAATCCTTCCTTGTAAAAAGTTGGATTCACAGATAAAAAGTTGGATTCCCACATAAAAAAGTTTGAGTTCTGATCTTGATCGCGCATAGAACATAGACAAAAACTTCTTATTATCAGGCTACACGTCCATATGAAAAACTGTATACTTTCATGGCTCCCAAACCCTTTTTTTTTTCTGATAAATGCATTTAATAACTTCGTTCCAAACATGTAGATTGTGGGTACTAGTTAGAAATATTTCACTGACGTGTCTATCCCCCCCCCCCCCCCCCCCCAATGCAGTTGGCTCAGATTTATTCTCACACTTCTAGTCAAATAATGCCACATAAAAATAAGGTAGTATTAGGATAACAGCAGATATAATGTAAACCCAGATCAGAAAAGCGGCATTCTATTTAGCTATATTTGTGCTTTCAAATTCGGACGTATATGTACGTGACAGTAGCTCAATTATTTTTAATTGGTGTAAACAAATACGTAGGGGAAGCATCCTAACCACGTCTGGCTTCCTGTAATTGTTAAAAATGATTGTATTTTGAAGAATTACATACATTTTTTCAGTAAACGTCGGAACACACTTTGACCGAGCGATAAAAAGTACGATCGTGTAGTCGCGAAAATACATGACATTGGTAATTCGTCAATTATATCGTCTTCGCCGTAACCCTGGTTTAACTAAACGTGATATTTTACCAACCCATGCTAATCCGTTGTTGATAAGAGCTTACATCAATTAGTAAAACAATTAATTGTAATCCGTAATAACACAGGGATTAGCGCGGCGAGATTAAACAGGTACAAACATTTTTAACATATGCCGCAAACCGACCACTTTCCAATATCTCTCCCACTGACAGGTGCAAAAATACCTGTCAATATAGGTCACGCCTACTGATTTGTGGCACGTGCGCTTTCAACATAAAAACTTAAAAAGCGGCGCCGCATTTGATCTTTTATTGGTATTGCATAAGCGGCCTAAATTAGCTTCTGAATTAACCGCTTCTGTAATTTTGGACGCGTGTCGCAATAAAACATGCGTACACAAGAATCGCCGGTTGTGAATTTTACGCGTACAACGGCAGAAGTTGGCGTAAAATACGCAGAATCCTGCGTTTCCGAGAGCTCTGGGCAATGTCAATGCAACCATCCGTATTTGACCTTGACCTATATTTCATGGTTCACTGACTTTGTAAAGTATTGCGATCATCCTAGCGTTCACCATAATGGTCAAGTTTATTTCTCAAGAACTATAAGAGCTTCATTAATGTTATTTGGTGCAAACTTTAATCTGGGGATGGCAACTTAAATGCAAGCATCCATATTTGACCTTGACCTAAATTTCATGGTTCACTGACTTTGTAAAATATTGCGACCACCCTAGCGTTCCCCATAATGGTTAAGTTCATTTCTCAAGAATTATTAGAGACCACGAAAGAATGTTGCCGACCCCGGCAGGTATCGAACCCGCTTCCTCTTGATCACCAGTCAGATGCGCATCCAACTGAGCTACCGAGGTCGGCTGTAACTGTTTAGAACAACTGCTCAGTTGTTGTCTCCAGATATTGAACTGTTGCCATTTTGTACTTCTGAGTGGAAGGTTAACTAGTGCTATCATGGTTCCACCTCTTGCTTAAAAGTTAGAGTGATAGAACATTTAGCTCTTTTCAATTTAGTTGCTGACTTTAGTTGAAGTTAAACAGGTTGCTTTATCAACAAAGATTTTGTGAATATATTTAATTGTTGAATTGTTAGCTCGGCTGTTTTCAAAGAAAACAACGAGGTATTGTCAAAGCTCTGGCGTCGTCGTCGTGCAAAAACTTTGTTTTGTAATATCTCTGTCATTACTGAACATATTTACTTGAAACTCGGACTCGTTGTTCATTATGAAAAGTGGAACTCGTACCAATATATTTTATCAAAATATTTTTGGCACACTTATGCCCCTTTTTCGACTTAGAATTTTTGCAGCTGAGCGTTGGCACCCACATGCCATGCTCTCAAGCTGCCAACACTATGAAACTGTGAATACTTGCCTAAGACATTATAGATAAGCTGGACAAGGTGTGAAAACTAGGTCAATCAAGATATACCAGTTATGTCTAAGTTAATTGTAAAGATCAATTATTAATCTAGTTTTAATTATCTGATTTGAAGTATCTCATTAAATATTACCCTGCATTAGTTGGTTAGGTTGGTCTGTAATTTTGAATGGAATGCAGTGTACTGCAGGGTTCAGTGCTTGGTACTCTACATTTTTAATAATTCAAAAAATAAATAAATATTGAAAAAGGTGGTCTCAAATGCCAGTTTATTTCATTAAACACATCAATGTGTTGTTTTCCTGTTACATCCTTAAGTTTAGGATAGTAATCTAACATTTTGCAATTGACTTGTGTATACACTAAATATTTTTCGCCCCAAAACAGAGCATTGCAGATGCTGTTTTCGTCTGTGCATCTGCATGCAGTAATTCCTTGGGGCCTTTTGGTGGCGGGAAATCATTATAAAGCTGTTGGTCTGTGGCTCAGTTCAAATATATAGATCGTGGCAGATCAAAAAGTAGGTCAGTATGTCATTTTGTCATAACATTTGAACAGTTTGAGATAGAGCCTTCATATTTGGCATGTACCGGTAGGTTCCTTGTGATAAGGGTTTCCAACCCATACAAAAACATTTTGACATTTGACCTTGTCCTGTGACCTACTTTAATATTACTTTTGAACCATTTGAGATAGAGCCTTCAAATTTGGCATGTATGTTTATTGTGACAATGTCTTCCCACCCATACAAAAATTTTGACCATGACCTTTGACCCACTTTGTCATAACTTTTGAACCATTTGAGATAGAGCCTTCATATTTGGCATGTACTTCATATTTGACAAGTGCTTCCCACTCATACAAAAAATTGACCTGTGACCTACACGTATGACCTCCTTTGTCATAACTTTTGAACCATTTGAGGTAGAGCCTTCATATTTGGCATGTACATGTATGTTCCTTGTGACAAGGGCTTCCCACACGAACAAAAAATTTGACTCTGACCTTAACCATTAGCCTACTTTGTTATAACGTTTGAACCATCTGAAATAGAGCCTTCATATTTGGCATGTAGTTTCTTTGTGATTTGTTTGATTTGATGTTTAACGTCCCTGTCAATACTGTAAAGGTCATTTTGGAGACATTGCTTTCAATTTTATGGGACTTTTACCCAACATTGAGATGAAATGATATCTCATGCCCTGTCGCCCAATGAAACCAATAGGGTTTATAGTGTTTCCCCCAGCCCTTTTTAGCATGGTGCAGCGCCATGCCCCTTTTCTATAGCGCCATGCCCTTTTTTCCAGCGCCATGCCCTTTTTCAGATAGAGTAAATATTTCCCTACATTTTGGTACAAAAATCACTGAAATTGACCAAAATATATCAAAGTTGTGCCTGTTTAAATTAGGACTATTTTAGACACTTTTTAGCAATAAATTGTTGCCTGAGTCCCCATTTTGGTTTATTGTACTTCATTAACTCAGTTTTAGAAGTCATAACTGTGTTTTGATAACAAGTGTGAGTGACACCAATTAAACAATTGAAGTGTGAAAGTGTGCCTGACCAGTATCATGTCATTGTGTGTATTAGATAATGGGAGCTGTAGCCAAAACATGTACCTAACTTATCTTGTTTGTATCAGTGATCAGCTTGCTTACAAAACTTAAACTTCTTGTCACCAGTAGTGATTGTGACATATTTGTTCACTTAGCATAATAAAACTGGCAGGATAATTTAGCATTGACTACAAAAGGTAAGAGAAGAATCTTTAATTTCAAAGTTGAGAGATGTGCCCTTTTAGCAAGGTTGTGCATGTGAATATGCCCCTTTTACGTGTTTTTAAAGTGCCCTTTTTATCTACTTTCGCGCGTGGAAAGTGCCCTTTTTCCTGACCAGCACCATGCCCTTTTTGGGAGCTGGGGGAAACACTAGTTTATAAGCATGGACAGGCTGACTCTTACCGCTTTGCCTGGGCTAAGCAGTTTACCAGTACTCGTGTGCGTGTCAGTTTCAGCTCTGCGTGGAAGCATCATGCAGCCCATATATTTCTTCAAGCCCCGATGTGCGGGGCAAAGTTTCTTTTGTGTTCATACAAATATTTTGACCTGTGACCTACTTTATCATAACTTTTGAACCATTTGAGATAAAGCCTTCATGTTTGGCATGTATGTTCCTTGTGACAAGGTCTTCCCACCCATTCAAAATTTTTGACCTGTGACATTGACCTTTGACCTACTTGTCATAACTTTTGAACCATTTGATATAGAGCCCCCGTGTTTGACATGTAGGTTCCTTTTGATAAGGGCGTCCCAACCATACAAAAATTTAAACCTGTGACCTTGACCTTTGACCTACTTTGTCATAACTTTTGAACCATTTGAGATAGAGCCTTCATATTTAGCATATAGATTTATTGTGACAGGTGATTCCCACTCATACAAAAACATTTGACCTGTGACCTTCTTTACCATAACTGTTGAACTATATGAGATAGAGCCTTCATATTGGTATGTATGTTCCTTGTGACCAGGGCTTCCCACCCATACAACATTTGAACAATTCTGACCTTGACCATTTAGTGCCATTGACCTATTTTGTCATAACTTTGGAACCATTTCAAATAGAGCCTTAATACATGTATTTGGCAAATTGGCATGTAGATTCCTTGAGACAAGGGCTTCCCACTCATACAAAACAATTGACTAGTGACCTTGACCTGTGACCTACTTTATCATTTTAAATGACTTCTACTTCTAAATATTTGAAATAATTTCACAGAAATGTTTCTTTGGTCACGAGCAACAAAAATAGCTCAAACCATCCACACCACCTTATATTATCTACTATTTATGCCCCCAACTTTGAAAAAGTTGGGGGACATATTGCTTCTGGCTTGTTTGTTTGTTCGTTTGTCACGCTTTCTTGTGCAATGCATAACGTAAGAACCATGTATGCCAGTGTTTTGAAATTTCATATATGGATTCCTCATGAAAAATTAGTTGACCAATATTTTTTTCTTATCTGAATTATCTCCCCTTTTTGAGTTATTTCCCTTTTAATTAGATAACATAGGAATCTCGTTAGCAAGATATCTGAAAAAGTATTTGATCTACCGGGAGAGCCTTGAAATTTAGTGTACTGATTTGGACTGAGAAGGAGATCACCTGATTAAATTTTCAAAAAAAAATATGCAATTTTGTTGGAGTTATTGCCCTCTGCAATTTCTGGCAATTGAATTCTGTTGCTTACAAGTGCATCCAAGGTTGGCAAAGTATTGATCGCCCGGGAAAATCCGCCTGGGAAAACCCGGGTTTTCCTGGGCTGGGCAATTCTCCCTCAACTGGGCAATACTGGGTAATATGGTTTTGGGATGGGTTTACTGAAAAGAACCTGTGTTTTATTGTATTATTGCAAATTTAAGTT
Organism: Lucinisca nassula; assembly: GCA_963580285.1. Taxonomy (NCBI): domain Eukaryota; kingdom Metazoa; phylum Mollusca; class Bivalvia; order Lucinida; family Lucinidae; genus Lucinisca; species Lucinisca nassula. The sequence continues at coordinate 126,175,201 of OY757016.1, read as the reverse complement.
TTCTAAATTCTCAAATTTTATGCATTGTAGAGCCATATATCAGTCATGTATTGAAGAGGACATTATATCAGACTCAGATACATTGGTAAAATATAAATCCAAATTTGACTTTTATTTACAGCTGAACATAACAAATATGTTATCATGGTTATTTTATGATTTCACAGGTGATGCATATGCATATAAATTATGAACATCAAAACATCAACACAGTCAGCATCATCTACATGAGTCACCATTCCACCTCCTCCTTTCCTCTAAGCATCCTATAACAGAAGACTAATTTGGCGCACGTTTGCGTTCCAAGTTTATTTCTCAGCTTAGTTTGGATCAAATCAAAGTTGGAAAAAAGTAATTTCAAAAACATTCCAAATAGGATCCTTAGGTTTCATGTTTGACAGAGAGAATGACAAAAATTACTGTTTTCCCTGAAGATTAGATTTTTGTAAAAACTGCTCACCAACAGGTATAGTAGGTTTATATTGTTGGTTTAACAATGGGTATAATTACAGGTAATCCCTGGCTGTAGGTGCATGATCATAGCCTTTGCAAATGTTAGTATTATACTTTTATACTTTAATATACTCTTTTTCAGAAGTTTCACTTTTAGTTTTGAACTGGATAGAATAATTTGGGACTTTTAAATTTATTAGCAATTGATACTTAAGTCCTGATTCATATTATTTTCAGGTCAAACTAATACATTTTTTATCACCCTGACAAATGTGACACCAGTATTGCCCGGTATTGCCCAGTATTACCCGGGTTTTCCCAGTATTACCCGCCGGGCTGGGCAATACTCATAAAACCCGGGTTTTTGCCAACCTTGAGTGCATCACATAACTTTAGAACCATGTATGCTAGTGTTTTGAAATTTCATGTATGGATTACTCATGAAAAAATAGTTGACTCGTATTTTTTTCTTATCTTAATTATCTCCCCTTTTTGTGTTATTGCCCTTTTAATTAGATAACATGGGAATCTTGTTTGCAAGATATCTGTAAAAGTATATGAGCTAGAGCCTTGACATTAGGTGTACGAATTTGAACTGAGGAAGAGTTCACATGATTAAATTTTCAAAAAAAAAATGCAATTTTGTTGGAGTTATTGCCCTTTGCAATTTTTGGTCATTTAATCATGTCGCTTACAAGTGCATAGCATAACTTTAGAACCATGTATGCTTGTGTTTTGAAATTTCATATATGGATTCCTCATGAAAAAAATAGTTGACCCCTATTTATTTCTCATCTGAATTATCTCCCCTTTTCCAGTTTTTCCCTTAAACTAAATAACATAGAATTCCGTTAGCAAGATATCTAAAAAAGCATTTGAGCTACAGCCTTGATATTGTGAATACAGATTGAGACTGAGCAGGAGATCACCTGATTAAATTTTCAACCAATTTAATGGAATTTTGTGGGAGTTATGGCCCTTTGCAATTTCTGGTCGTTTAATTGTGTTGCTTTCTTGTGCATGGCATTACTTAAAGACTGTGTATGCTAGTGTCTTGAAATTTCATGTATGGATTCCTCATGAAAGAATAGTTGAACTGTATTTTTTGTCTTATCTGAATTATCTCCACTTCTCCTGTTATTTCCCATTTAATTAGATAACATATAGATCTTGTTAGCAAGATATCTCAAAAAGTATTTGAGCTAGAGCCTTGATATTTGGCATACTGATTTGGACTAAGCAGGTGATAGCCTTATTAAGTTTTCAACCAATTTATTTAAATTTTGTTGGAGTTATGTTCCTTTTAGGTAAATTCTGGTAATTTTGATGGTGTTGCTTTATGGCCCTTTGAAAATTTGGGCATTTAGGGGCAAGCATATGGTTTGGGGCATAGTGTTTTACAAACACCATTTCTAGTTATCCCCACGCTTTTCGAAGAAAAAGTGGGGATATTGTAATGGTCTTCGCTGTCCGTACATCTGTCTGTCCGTCTTACTGGATAACTAGTTATAGAAAGAAACTTGAAACTTTGGGAACTGATAGATCTTTGGTCTGGGGAGTGCATGCCACTTTCGGAATTTTGATCACACCCCTACGAGTGGGCCCAGTGGGTGGGGCCCGGCGGGGTCAAAAATAAAAATTTCCAGAACATGGTCATGTAATATATGAAAGCGATCGACATGATGAGTGGAAAACAATACAACCAAAATTTGACCCCCGGGGTCAATTTTGAAGTCACCAGAGGTCAAAAACTGATTTTGACCCCTTTACCGGATAACTTCTCCTAGACGGTTATAGATAGAAACTTGCCTTTGGGAAGTGATAGATCTTTGGTCTGGGGAGTGCATGACACTTTTGGAATTTTGATCACATCCCTACGGGTGGGCCCAGGGGGTGGGGCCCGCGGGGGTCAAAAATAAGAATTTCCAAAACATGGTCGTGTAATATATCAAAGCAAACGGCATGATGAATGGAAAACATTACAACCAAAATTTGGCCCCCTGGGTCAGTTTTGAGGTCACCAGATGTCAAAAACTGATTTTGACCCCTTTACCAGATAACTCCTCCTAGACGGTTATAGATTGAAACTTGAAACTTTGGGAACTGATAGATATTTGGTCTGGGGAGTGCATGACACTTTCGGAATGTTGATCACACCCTTTCGGGTGGGGCCCGCGGGGGTCAAAAATCAAAATTTCCAGAACATGGTCGTGTAATATATCAAAGCGAACGGCATGATGAGTAGAAAACATTACAACCAAAATTAGATCCCTGGGGTCAATTTTGAGGTCACCAGAGGTAAAAAACTGATTTTGACCCCTTTGCCCCCATACATTACTGTTACCGGATAACTCCTCCTATACTGTTATTAAGATAGAAACTTGAAACTTTGGGAACTGAAAAAACTTTGGTCTGGGGAGTGCATAACACTTTCAGAATTTGGCTCCTACCCCTGGGAGTGGGGCCAGGGGTGGGGCACCTTTGGGGATAAAAAAATCAAAGTTTTCAGAACATGGTCGTGTAGCATATTAAATTGAACGGCATAATGAGTAGAATACATCACAATCAAAATTTTACCCCTCGGGTCAAACACCCCTAGGGGATGGCCCAGGGGGGTGGGGCCCGCGGGGAAGCGTTGGGATATGCGATGGCTTGCCATCGACTGCGTGATTCTAGTTTATTTCTAAAATAAGGATCTGATGAGTGATCCAGGGCCATTATGACCCTCTTGATAATAGTATTAATGAATAGAGTTGTAAAGAGGTTGTTTTGTATATAATTGAGATTTAATTGTCTTCCATTTCAGCACAATGAGGGGCAGGCCAATGAGGTAAGTAGGAGCTTGTCTAACTAAATTCATTGTATACGCCTATGCTTGTGCCAGTGTGGTTAACAAGTACCGGATACTACCCTGCTGAATAAGTTAATTTCTTGGCTTTCAGCCACTTAAATTACTTGATATACTGTACTCGCTCAATTCATGAACTGCATACAAACCGTGCAGACTTAGTCATCTGATCTGGAGCTAAACTATTTACAAAGGTAGGGGTTGTTGTATTCAGCAGGATAATTGTTAACAAGGCAGAGCTAACTTTAGCCACTTCTTTTGGAATGTTTGATTCAGAAAGAAGTACCATTTGATCATCTGTCAAGGATGCGGTGGCAGTTTACTTGTTATGTCCATGTACACATACTTTTTATGTCCCCGGAATCTAGATTCGGGGGGCATATAGATTTTGGTCGGTCTGTCTGTTTGTCCGTTTGTCTGTCTACAAAAACCTTAACATTAGGCATAACTTTTGAATGGTAATAAATAGAGCTTTCATATTTCACATGTGTATACCTTATCACAAGACCTTTCCAGTGGTACCATAATTTTTTTGATTTCTTGACCTTTGACCTACTTTTTTCAAAATTTTTAGAAACATTAACATTGGCCATAACTTTCGATTGGGAAGTGATATGGCTTTCATATTTCACATGTGCATTCCTTGTCACAAATCCTTTCTATTGGTACCATAATTTTTGACCTTGTGACCTTGACCTTGATGTTTGACCTCCTTTTTAAAAACTTTAACATTGGCCATAACTTTCGATTGGTAAGTGGTAGGACTTTCATATTTCACGTGTGCACTCCTTGTCACAAGACCTTTCTAATGAAACCATAATTTTTGATCTCATGACCTTGACCTTTGATCTACATTCTAGAAACTTTAACATTGGCCATAACTTTCGATTGGTAAGTGGTAGGACTTTTATATTTCACATGTGCACTCCTTGTCACAAGACCTTTCTAGTGGTACCATAATTTTTTACCTTGTGACCTTGACCTTTGACCTACTTTTTTCAAACTTTAACATTGGCCATAACTTTTGATTGGTAAGTGATAGGGCTATCATATTTCACATGTGCATACTATGTCACAAGACCAGGGCCCAAGCTAGCCCAAAAAATTTGGGAGAAGTGACTTCTCCCTCCTGGGAAAATAGGGAGACGTTTGCTGGGTCTAGGGAGAAGTGGGTGCGACTTAACGTCGAACAACAACAATGTAATGAGTTCTCCTGTAAACCCCTATTTGGAGAAAAGTGTGTTTTATAGGGGTATCAATCAATTCGGCTATTGAGACCACCTGAAATGAAGACTAATTCTGCTTTAAAAAGCTTATTTGGCTGGCTGCAGTTATTCTTTCTTTCTGTTTTCTGCATACAGTGACCCCTGATCAGAGACCACTTTTGGGACTGTTCAAAAATGGTCTTAAAGACCACTTTTGAACTGTCCAAAAGGTGGTCTTAATATAGTAATTTTACTGTATTTGGGCAAGCTGTAACTTTTGTTGTATCTAACCATGTTATAATGAATTGTGAGGTCTCTGTGTAATAGTTAGATCATTTCTCACTAAGTTCCTGTCACAATTGTATTTTAAAACAGACTATAGAAACAAGGGGGAACAACCTCGCTAGATGAAAATCAGTTGTTATTTTTTTTATTAATTTGGATAATTACTGAATATTTACCGGCAAGTAATAATTATTTTCACTTACAAAATAAAAAATTGCTACCTACTTTCTACTTTTGTTGTTGTCCATAAAAAAAATGAAAAAGATTGATGGATGCAAAAGTAATGTACAAACAAATCAATGGCGTAACAAATAAACCATCTTTATTTAAAAATGATTAAATCCTAATGCAGTGTCAATGCCAATGGTCAGAATAATCTGATTACTGTATACAACAGTACTTAACAAAGTACGTCCGCACCCGGACTTTGCCACGAGCTAACGGTACAAATATACCTGTTTAAGTTACATAATCTTGTGTAATCTTAATTGGCTCTTATTGCAATAAAAACTTTGTGCAATCATCCGAGATAGATTTATGACAGTACAAGACTACTGAGCGTGTTGCAAGTAGCTCGAGCGGCATGAGCTAACGGTTAGAATTAAATTACATAACAGTACCAAACTGCAACTGGCACAAAGTGCAGAATAAACAGTTAGCTTTGTTCAGTGTAATTACTGAGATTGTTGACACTAGTGGATCGAAGGATTATCGTCACCTTGTCAGTTTACCGTTACTGTTCACAAGGAAGACACCAAAAAAAAAAAAAAAACGGACTAAATTTCAGGGCGAAGTTTTTTCGCTTTCATTGCCAAAGTCGGCGAAGTGAGCCCCAACAGGGCGACTTCTTCGCCTGAGTCGCCCTCTAGCTTGAGCCCTGAAGACCTTTTCAACAATCCCATAATTTTTTACCTTGTGACCTTGACCTACTTTTTAAGACTTGAACATTGGCCACACCTTTCGATTGCTTAGTGATACTGCTTTCATATTTATTTATACATGAATAGATTTTATCCCGGTATTTTACCATGTTTAGTACTGTTTTGAATTGTTTTAAGGAGGTTTGATCATTGCCTTCACTTCTATTTTGAACAACGTTCATGATGCTTCCACGCAGAGCTGAATCCGGCCCGCACACTAGTACTGGTAAACCGCTTAGAGGATCTAATCCTGTCCAGGAACCGCGGTGCTAGGCGGACCGTCCATGCTAATAAACCCTATTGGTTTCATTGGGCGACAGGGCTTGAGATGTCATTTCATCTCAATGTCGGGTAAAAGTCCCACAAAATTGGAAGCAACGTCTCCAAAATGACCTTTACAGTGTTGACGGGGACGTTAAACCTCAAATCAAACAAACAAAAAATCATAAAGTTTTTAAAAAAAAGTTTCTCAGAGCACGACCTGACCTTACCTGTCTGCCTGAAGATGTTCTGACTAAGACTGTGACAAAGAAGCATCAGTAAATCACACACAAGACATAATTTGAGTTTTTGCTGGATTAAACGTGTCCACATACAAATTTAACTTTACCTGGTGTACTTTACATATATTGCAGATGCAAATGGTATGCTTATACACCACAACCTCTTTATAACACTATTAATGGGGTCCACAACAGACACCTTGTTAGTTAAACAACCGTGTTATATCCAAACAAAAATGTATGGTCATTTTTCTATACAATCTATACATTTTTGGGATCCATCTTGAAACCGTGTTATATCCAATCTGTGTTATAATGAACTGTGTCATAACGAAATTGTGGTGTATTTGCCTACATGCAAAGAAGTTGTGGTGCACTGGCATAAAACGCAAAGTGAAAGTAATTTGGTCCCATTTCCTATGTGTTTGTTTTCTTCAGATTTCACAGAAGGGGTCGTGGAGGCCCACCAATGAGAGGCATGATGCCGAGGCCAAGGATGATGCCCTTCAAAGCTGGCCCACCGTAAGTTCTGCTAGCAGTTCTATTTACAAATGTAATGTCATCATCATGTCCTATTCAATATAATATACCATAATTATTGGACCCTTAAATTGACACGAATTATCACAAGTACTGGTTATCCACTTAGAGGAACAAAGCCTGTCCGGGGCCAAGGCAAAGCAGTGCGATTCGGCCCATCCATGCTGATAAACCCTATTGGTTTCATTGGGCGACAGGACTTGAGATGTCATTTCATCTCAATGTCGGATAAAAGTCCTACAAAATTGGAAGCAACATCTAAAAAGTCCTATACAGTGTTGACGGGAACGTTAAACCTCAAATCAAACATCAAAACATAAATTATTCTTATATATTTTGGCTGCAAAAACTTGCTGAGAGGCAGGCAGTGTAGATCCGGATCAGACTGCTCTTTAAGGAGATGTCTTTAATGGATTTACTCTGTTCTGCTACATTTTATTTTTATGACTCAAGTATCTGAATATTCAAGGTAAATTTGGTATATTCTGTGATATACTTTTGAGATCAGCATCCAGTTGCTTAATGCTAACGTTGTGTTCTTTCCAGAATTTTAAGACTGGGGTATTAGGGCCATGGCAGAAAAACATGGGCCACACACAAAAAAGACAGCTCACCGTGGCAAACGATTTTTCATCTGCGCGACTTCATCAATCAGTATGAATGACACCTTTTGGGCTTCTTTTCAGGTTTCATGGTGTATTTTTCGTTGTTGGGGTTGGGACTAGGGGCTGATTCAGAGGTGTTTTCATAAATGTCGTGCATTAAATTTGCCCACGTGTAGCGTTTTCTTTGTGCCAGAAATGAAAATACTGCGTCATAGGCGCAATGGCGCGGCCTAGAATGAACACTGCAAAGTTGTTATTTAGCTTAACATTAAATATGGCAAATGCACTAAACTCCGTTCAGAAAATCTGAATCATTGATTTCTTCGTTTCTTCCTTTTAATACCCAATTTAGGCCATACATCACTATGGGAAAGTTGTAGACCTCACCCTCCGCCGATTTCTCCAACAAGTTGTATGCTTCTGCGACAGCCAGGAAAGACAGTGATTATTTTGAGAAAATTGCAAAATCTAAATTTTCTTTCACAGACTAAGACATTCTGACAGGTTCGACACACCATTTTAAACCATATATAGAAGTGGTTACTGCTCTTGTAAATTACAAGGGCGTCTATATTTTATTTGCACGATCACTTCATGGAAAATCATTTGCTACGACACCACATCTGATAAATAATCACAGCCTTTCCTGACTATCGCAGAGGCATACGACTTGCTGGAGAAGTCGGCGGAGAGTCAGGTCTAAAACTTTCCCATAGTGATGTATGGGCTAAAATGAGTATTAAAAGGAAGAAACGAAAAAATCGATGATTCAGATTTTCTGAACGGAGTTTAGTATTTTTTTGCGGAAAAAAATTTGAGTAGTTTTTGCAAATGCAAAAGCTACTCACATTTTTCCAGCAAAATTATCTTTGTATTAATTTCTAAAGATATTCACCTTGACTGAAGCAACAATACTGTGAGTTTTGTATTCTGTTTTGAAAGAATTCAAACTTCTTTGTATTTCTGTTTGTAGTTTTGCTGGTTTTGCCCGGGCATTCATACCCCATGTACCGTTTGATCTAACCCAATGTGAGACTAGTTTTCCCCTTGCCAAACCTGCGGCTGATGAGAAGAATTTATCAGATGTAAGTACATAGCTTCAGATAGTGAGGATAAATAGATCTTATACATGTAGTAATTTCATATCAAATGACCATGAGTGTAAGATTCTGTTTATCTTATACTGGGTTTTACCGATAAAATGCCAATCACAAACATTGTCGTCTGCTTTGCCGTCTGCTGGTTACCTTAAAAGTAATTTTTTGCAAAAAGTGTGGACCTAGATGCGACTGCTTCTGTAGGCACAGTCTGATTTGGGCCCACACTGTTTGTCTGATGCATAAATATTTTTAAAAAGTTTGCAAAAAAATTCAGCAGAGATATAAGCAGATGACATTTTCAGATGCAGTTTTTCTCGATGTCTTAAGGGTTAAATTGGATTGTATTGGTGAATTTCGGAACAATTTTTATAGAAAACAGGATTGTCACAGATGGCGTTGTGACAGCGACTTCAGAAGTTTGATCTGTTTTTTTTTTAATGTGAATTTTAAATATATTCTGTCTTTTAATATATTTTATATTTTTTTGTTATAATTTTTTACCAAAATAATGCAGGGTATTAACACTTGGTCAGAGGTTAGACAAGAAAGGACGGGTCTCCCTAAGGGGTGTTTTTGGCCTCCTAACGATTTTGTTTATTTCTGGCTTATTGTTAGCATACATATGCCTAATTATTTGGAACATATGTGGTTTTGGTATTTAAGCAGTTTTTTCTGAGTTACAGGCTCTTTAAAGTGGGTGGGGTAACTTCACACAGTTTTGACATGTATTTTGTGTCTCATTTAAAGGTAGAAAAATAGTACCATACATGACACGTTATTATATAAAATTACAGGGGAAGATCTAACTCTATGTTTTGTCACAAGTTTATTCACCAATTGCTTAGTAAGTTTGGTTTGACTGACAAACAGTGGCCCCAAAAAGATATAGCCCTCCAGTTTAGCTTGTTATTGTTTCTCTAAAGCTATTCCCTGGCTCTACACAAGGTGTCACATATAATTTTAAAATGATGCCAAGTTGTGAGAGTGAATAGCTAAAGAACATCTTTTGAAACAAAAATGTAGTTTTTAGTACAAAAATGTTTGAAACAGAATTACATTCATGTCAAGTTGATTCAAAGTCTACACTGCAAAAATTATTTGAAGAAAAAAGCTAACATAACCCATTTAGTACCGGAAACCCCTAAAGGGGTAGTTGGCGAACAGTGCAGGCCCAGATCAGACACCGCAGAACGCGGCGTCTGATCAGGGCCTACACTGTTTGCCAAAAGTTCAGCTGATTTCCAATAAATTTTGAAGAAAACAACCTGACACCCCTAAATTTTGAAATGGACTCCCGCTACCGTATATATAAGGAGGAAGATTCCATTTGGTACAGAAAGGGATAAACATATGCATGTAATATTCTTGCAGGCCTTACTGAAGAGAAATCAAGATCTGACCCCGAGCACACATGAGCAAGCTTCTATGCTGGCCTTGGTGACAAAGATACAAGGAGTGCTTGATACTCTATCCATCACACCAGGGAGTTTTGATGCTGCGGTAAGTCCAAAACTCTGTTTATTAGGTGAACATGCTCATGTGCAAAAATGCTTTCTTTTGCGTCCCAGGAAATGATATTTTCCTGACAAAACCCATAAAATGCCAATAACGACAATTGTAGTCTGCTTTGCCGTCTGTCAGCTACCTTAAAAGTTTTTTTATGCCCCAGCCATTCGAAGAATGGTGGAAAGGGCATATAGCGTTGCCCCTGTCCGTCCGTCCGTGCGTCCGAAACTTAAACGCAGTCAATAACTTCCTTATTTCTTGATGGATTTTAAAATAACTTGGCAGAAATGTTGACCATCATGAGACGACGTGGCACGTGCAAAACCCAGGTCCTTACATCCAAGGTCAAGGTCATACTTAGAGGTCAAAGGTCAAAAAAAGGGTCCGAAACTTAAACGCAGTCAGTAACTTTCTTATTTCTGGATGGATTTTGAAATTACTTTGGAGAAATGTTAACCATCATGAGTCGATGTGTCACATGCAAAATCCAGGTCCATACCTCCAAGGTCAAGGTCATACTTGGAGGTCAAAGGTCAAAAAAAGGGTCCAAAACTTAAACGCAGCCAATAACTTACTTATTTTTGGATGGATTTTGAAATTATTTTGAAGAAATGTTAACTATCATGAGACAATGTATCACGTGCAAACCCAGATCCGTACCTCCAAGGTCATACTTAGAGGTCAAATGGCATAAAAAGGGTCCAAAACTTAAACACTGTCAATAACTTTCTATGGATGAATACGAACATAGACATATTTTCGGGCGGGGGCATCCGTGTCCTATGGACGCATTTCTAGTTTTTTTGTAAACCGTGTGGACCCAGATCTGACTGCTCCTGCTCCCACACGGTTTGCCTCTATGCAAAAATAGTTTAAAAAGTTAGCAAAAAAAGTCAGCAGACATTTTCAGATGTAGTTTTTCTTGGCGTCTTAAGGGTTAAAGATCACTTTCGGACAATCCCAATAGTGGTCTGTATATAGGAGTTTACTGTATAAGGAAAATAATGCATACCCTCTTAACCTTCATTCATTGCGCAGACATTCTAATGCGGCAAAACCTCTTTATAGCACTATTAATTGGGTCCAAAGCAGAAACCGCTTTTGCTAAACAACTGTGTTATATCCAAACAAAAATGTATATATTATATAGAAGAATGACCATTTATGGTCATTTATCTATATAATCTATACATTTTTGGAATCGTGTTATATCCAACGTGCATTATTATAACTGTGTTATAACAAGGTTGTGGTGTAGATGGTAAATCAGATTTCAGAAGTATCTTAAAATCAATACAGCGAGATGAGATAACCAGATAAGAGGACAATTCTAGGTTAATTTGCTATATTTCTGGAACACAGTACACTGTGGGTACTTCTTAGAATTCCAAAGGTGAGGGCCCAGTTGTTCAAAGGTAACAATGCTGTTACTTTCAGTTAGGTTTAGTTTAACCTTTACTGTTTTAATATGGCAAATATGCAAATATTTTTTGTTGAAAAACATGTGAGTGGCTTTTGCAAAGCTTCTCACCTTTTTTTCAGCAAAAATAGCACTGTATTAAATACTTTTATGAGTGCAACAATTAAAATTTTTACCTCTGACAAGTCAGAAGCCTCCGTGGTCGAGTGGTTATGCTACTCACCTTGTAAACCAGGGGTCGCAGGTTCGATTCCGGGCTTCTCCAGACTTTCGGATGAGTCTTTAAACCGAGGTCCCGTCTCTGTACAGGGCCTGACAAATCCAAAAATTTTCCACTTGCCCACCGGGCAAGTAAAATATTTTTGCACTTGCCCAGCTCAAAATCCTACTTGCCCGGGATTTTGAAACTCAAAGTGGGGCTCCATGCGCGCGTGTGTGTTTGGGGGGGGGGATAATGGTGACGATGATGACGACCAACATTTAGAAATATAATCCATGGTTTCCGTCAAGTTTCAAGCACAACCAATTTCCATTAGGGTCTAGTTATATCATGTTTGTGTTTCTTTCCCATGGAAGCTCAGGGTTAATTGTATCGATTCCTGATCATTGCATTCACTTCTATTTATTTCCCTCTGTGCGGTAATACGGTAGAAAATACTGTTGTTGTCACAGTCAATAGCGGTACTTTTTCAAGTTAATTGCTGACATAATACCTTAACCGATTAGCAATTTAAGATACAGTTATATTGACACGCATGATAAACACGAGCTGCAGCCGATATAGATCTACTCAAAAGATCAGAAGTGTCAGGGTAGCGAGATAAAAGAATGCAGTTTATTTAGCTTGCAATTTAATGATCCAACCACAAGACGAGGTCGGAGGCCCCCTTCCATCCAGAACGAACCCAAACTTTCACACCCGCCCTACAAGCAAGTTTAATGTGTATTATTTCCGCCATCCAAATCGTCGTCCACAAACCACAACTCCCATTTTTCTTCATGCGATCGGTAAATGACGTCATCCGACCCCAGCAATCCCACACGTGTTTAACGTAATTGTTTTTATTATAATGGGGCTTATCTCTTTCATAAAAAATGTTTGGAACCGGTAAAAAAATCTCGATAGCTAAATGGTTGTGGATAGAGGCGCAACTTATCCACGGTTACCAACATTAAAACATTCGACTTTTTCGCCAGCGTCTGCTATTTGGCGCCAAAACATAACCATTCACGAGATAATAGAATAGTCAGTTTTTACTACCGTAAGATGTAGCAAATCATCTAAGGAGCTATTAAATCATTTTCATTTGATTGTGAATTAAATTTTGTGGCAGGGATAAACGGAAATTAGAGACATAACTTAATCTTATTTTCACACCTTGTCACGCTTATCGATAGCGCTGGTGGTACACATTACACCAGAAATGAAAGACACGCGCCGCCGGGCAATCATGTTTAATTGGTAATTATGTGACAGGGCTTAATAACAATAGTGTCATAATTGAACCGTTATAAAAACATAGATGATTTTGTCTCTGAATTGCCGACAAAGCGGGAATTATTATGATTTACTTACTGGTCTAGTTTTACCGTATTTAAGGACTCAAAAGACTGGCAGTTGTAGACGATTTTTGCCCTTGCCCGACCGGGGGACTAAAGGTCAAAGTGCACCTGCCCGGCGCGATCTCGGACTTGTCCCGGGCGGCCGGGCAATGGATTTGTCAGCCCCTGCTGTATGACCTTAGCTGTTGGTGGGACGTAAAACTGAAACACTCACTCACTCACCTCTGACAAGTTTGTTAAGTTGCAAATAGTGTGGATGCTCCTCCAGGAGAAGTCTGACCAGGGTGCACACTGTATGCAAAAATAGGTTTGAAACATTTGCAAGAACATGCAACAGACGACATTTTCAGATGCAGTTTTTCTTGGCACCTTGAGAGTTAACTTTGTGACAGTTGACTGACCAGTGCTATAATTTGTCATTTTCATGTTCAGAAATTCTTCATACTCAGGAACATCAATATGTCATTAGAATATAATGTTTGAGCCTGTGCACAACAAAACCTACCTTAACCCTTATCTTGCTGAATATTCATTTATGCCACACCCATTTCTGTCTATCAACCAATCAAATTACTTGATGTAATTTATTGCTACAAATTCATAAACTGAATGCCAAACAGTGTAGATCCTGATCAGATGGCTTCTTCAGAAGCCATCTGATCTGGATCTACACTGTTTGCAAAGATAGGGGTTGTCATGAACAGCAATATAAGGGTTAAGACTTGTGAGACACAACAAAGATTCAGGTCAACCTGGCTAAATCTGCACATCCACCTTAACCTTTATCACTCTCTCGGCTAATTCAGCAGACGGCAAATTATTGATTTTTTTTCCCTAGATAACAGCCCTTGACAGCCCATGCATTTTGTCTCCATAAAAGACATTTGCATGAAATGTCAAATCCTGTTTTCTGGGAAAAATAAGAAAAATATTTCAAAATGTCTGCTGAAAAAAATACCCAGCATGCAGAGCTTTAAAAGGTCGCTTTTGTCTGTCTTTTGCTAGCTCATATGCTGTAGAGGGCTCATGTGTTCAGCATGTCGTGGGATTAGCTCAGTCACTGGGCTGGGCAAATCTGCAGGCCCATCTGAGTCTTCGCAGGTCGCACAAGCCTTATTGCAGATTTTGTCATACCTATTTTAGTATTTATCATGGCTCTGATCTGGGCCCACTTTGTTTGCCCGTATAAAAAATATTTTTAAAAAGTTTGCAAAAAAAATAACAAAATCAGCAGACGACATAAGAAGATGGCATTTTTCAAATGTACCGGTACGTATATTTGGAATTTATGTTTGTTTCAACTTTGTTTTCAGCAAGTAGAGGAAGTACGACAAGTTGGAGCTTTTAAAAAAGGAACAATGATGACCGGCAATAATGTAGCAGACATTGTTGTGATGTTGAAAACATTACCTACAAGTAAGTTATGAAAATATTATTTTTGTCTCATAGCTCCAGATAAGGAGATATTTGGTTGAAAAACTTGCAGATTTCTATTTGAATCCAGAGCTCCTCAGATGACAAAGTTAATCTAAGATCAGATATTAATTAATGTGCCAGTGCCAGCAAATACTGTAACAGAGTAAAGAAAGGCATATCTTAATAACAGGGCTGCTGCTATCAGGGAAAAGTTAGGGGAATTAAAAAGCTCAAGATCAGTGAAAACTTTTAAATAGGGAATCCTGAAAAATAGTCGGTGAAATCTAAAATTTCAAGTTTGACAGAAATGTTAGGGAATTTATGTAATTTTTGAACAGATAAACAAAGTCAGTGAAGTGAAAAGTCAGAGAATCTGAGATGTAACAATCAAAGTCAGTCCCAGTTATTCATTCTGGTGGGAGTTTGATTGATGATAACAAGACAGACATGGGATCAATCCTTGCTTTGCATAAATCTTTTTCTGTGGACATGCTGTCCTTTCTCAGATACCAGAAAGACATGTCAGCTTTTGATGCAGTGCTGTTAGAGTTCCTCAACTTTAGTTAATGTTACATTACCAGGGGCCAGTTGTTCAAAACTAACGACATCATTAGTTAACGTATCGTTAAAACTTCGATCATTAAATATGGCAAATATTTTTGCTGAAAAAATGTGATGCAAAAGCTGCTCACATTTTTCAGCAAAAATACCAAAATACCAAATTTTCGATATTGTTCTTGCTAGAACAGCTAACAATTTGACCACTAACAAGCTTGTTAAGCTAATGATGCTTTGAACAACTGACCCCTGGTTATTAATTTATTTCAGAGGAGGCTGTAAGTGCACTCGGAACAAAAGTTGTAGAAGACCTTAGAAGTACTGATCCACGGGAGGGTGAGTATCTTACCTGCATTTAAGGGGATTCAATACTCTTACAAGCAAAGCAATGTTTGCAAAAATATTTTACCGTTTGATGTCGGAACAAAAGGAAAGCATTTGACTGTGAAAAGGGAAGAAAATATGTATCCATTCCCGTCAACTAATACCACAGTCTTTAATGGTATCTTGATTGCCCCCGGCAAGCGGGTCTTGAAGAAATATATGGGCTGCATGATGCTTCCACAGGCAAGGCGGTTCGAGTCTGTACATCCAAGCTTACAAATATTTTCTATCAAAGGGTTTCTTTGGAAGCAACGAATACACCACAGAACTGGAAAACATCAAGTGTACATATTTTCTGAGCCAGAAAAAAACCCTATTGGTTTCATTGGGTGACAGGGCTTGAGATGTCATTTCATCTCAGTGTCTGGTAAAAGTCCCACAAAATTGGAAGCAAAGTCTCCAAAATGACCTGTACAGTGTTGAGGGGACATTAAACCTCAAATCAAACAAACAAAATAATGCTGTTTCGAGTCCTGGGTGGTTTGATGAGGCAAAGGCGTTGTGTTTCTTGCATCACAGGGATGTTGAACTGATATTGGCTTATTTGGACAAGGCCTGCTATCCTAGCAGCAGGTAAGTGTAAAGGGTCATGCCTTTATTTCTTCTGTTTCTTCACCTTCATTTTTTCCCCTCATCTCTTGTACTGTCATATCTATCTTCTTCCTCTCTACAAGGGTTGAGGTGTTGTCAAACCCTAGCACAGTCAATCAGTTATAAACGACAATAGACTTCACTATTTTTATGTTGTAAATGGTTTTCATCATAATTTCAGTATTGAGTATGTTAACAGTGCAAAGATAAGTAACACCTTTCTTTTTGTTACAATTTCAGTGTTGAGCATGTTGATAAATGATGCTGGTTTTGAGATTAGCTCATCTGATGCTACAGTAAAATGTCTTATCACAACGATTCCACCAAACTTGAAGAAGTTGGACCCTGATCTGCACTGTAAGTTGTACATTGTTATATAAATAGCAGTTTTCAACCGCTAGGGACAATTCTTGAGCAAATGGCAATTCACATGTATTGTCAAGTCTTATTTTCTGTGAAAAGTAAAAAAAAAAAAACCTTTGAAAATGCCTTCTTTAAGTCGTGAGTAGCACTTAAAGGGTAATTATGTCTCCCCCGAAAAAAATTTTTTCGGAGAGACATATTGTTTTTCCCCCGGGCGTCTGTCTGTCCGTCTGTCTGTCTGTCCGTCTGTCCGTCTGTCACACTTTCGTGTCCGCTCTGTAACTTGAAAACCGTTAGAGCTATCGTCACGAAACTTCGTATAAATATTAATCAGCATTAGACGACGTGCAGTGCGCAATAACCATAACTCTCGCATTTATACTTTTTGAATTATCTCCCTTGGAAGTTTGTTGGTATGTATATATGTATGGGCAAATCGTGTCCGGTCAATAACTTTCGTATTTTTTGATGGATTTTAAAATTACTCGGCAGAAATATTAACAACCATAAGACGATGTGTGGTGCGCATGAGGCAGGTCGGTACCTCAAAGGTCAAGGTCATACTTAGAGGTCAAAGGTCAAAAAAGGGGCCTTTTTTTCGTATTTGGTCAATAACTTTCTTATTTTGAGATGGATTTTAAAATTACTTGGCATAATTATTAACAACCGTAAGACGATGTGTGGCGCGCATGAGGCAGGTCGGTACCTCAAAGGTCAAGGTCATACTTAGAGGTTAAAGGTCAAAAAAGGGGCCTTTTTTTCGTATTTGGTCAATAACTTTCTTATTTTGAGATGGATTTTAAAATTACATGGCATAATTATTAACAACCATAAGACGATGTGTGGTGCGCATGAGGCAGGTCAGTTCCTCAAAGGTCAAGGTCATACTTAGAGGTCAAAGGTCAAAAAAGGGGCCTTTTTTTCGTATTTGGTCAATAACTTTCTAATTTTGAGATGGATTTTAAAATTACTTGGCATAATTATTAACAATCATGAGACGATGTGTGGTGCACATGAGGCAGGTCGGTACCTCAAAGGTCAAGGTCATACTTAGAGGTCAAAGGTCAAAAAGTGGGCCTTTTTTTCGTATTTGGTCAATAACTTTCTTATTTTGAGATGGATTTTGAAATCACATGGCAGAAATGTGAACCAATATAAGGCGATGTGTTGCGCGCATGACCCAGGTTGGTACCTCAAAGGTCAAGGGCATACTTAGAGGTCAAAGGTAAAAAAAGGGGCCTTTTTTCGGGTTTTGTCAATAACTTGCCTATTTTTAAATAGAATTTGAAGTTACTTGGCAAACATGTTAACTATCATGGGACGATGTGTTGCATGCATGATTCAGTTTGGTACCTAAAATGTCAAGGTCATACATAGAGGTCAAAGGTAAAAAAGGGGCCTTTTTTCGTGTTTGGTCAATAACTTTCTTATTTTTAGATGGATTTTGAAATTGCTAGGCAGAAATGTTAACCACCATGAGATGATGTGTTGCACGCATGACCCAGTTTAATACCTGAAAGGTCAAGGTCATACATAGAGGTTAAAGGTAAAAAAAGGGCCTTTTTTGTGTTCTGTCAATAACTTTCTTATTATGCCCCCAACTTTGAAAAAGTTTGAGGGGCATATTGGTTCTGGTTTGTTCATCCGTTCGTCTGTCCATTACGCTTTTGATGCATAGCATAACTAAAGAACCGTGTATGCTAGGGTTTTGAAATTTCATATATGGATTCCTCATGGAAAATTAGCTGACGCGTATTTTTTTTCTCGTCCGGATTATGCCCCCTTCAAGAGTTATTGCCCTTTGAATTTTTTTTTTTTTTAATAAAATCTTGTCAGCAAGATATCTCAAAAACTATAGGAGCTAGAGCCTTGAAAGTTGGTGATTATATTGATGGTGATAAGTAGATGAACTGATTAACTTTTGACAAAATTCCGAAAAATACTTTGTGAGTTATGGCCCTTTGTCATTTTGGTAATTTGTGCCCATTGTAATGTATGCTAAAAGTGATGCATAGCATAACTTTAGAACCATGTATGCTAGGGTTTTGAAATTTCATATATGGATTCCTCATGGAAAATTAGCTGACGTGTATTTTTTTTCTCGTCCGGAATATGCCCCTTTCAAGAGTTATTGCCCTTTGAAATTTTTTTAATAAAATCTTGTCAGCAAGATATCTCAAAAACTATTGGAGCTAGAGCCTTGAAAGTTGGTGAATAGATTGTTGGTGATGAGTAGATGAACTGATTAACTTATGACAAAATTCCGAAAAATACTTTGTGAGTTATGGCCCTTTGTCATTTTGGTAATTTGTGCCCATTGTAATGTATGCTAAAAGTGATGCATAGCATAACTTTCGAACGGTGTATGCTATAATTTTGAAATTTCATATATGCATTTCTGATGGAAAATAAGCTGACGCGTATTTTTTTTCTCGTCAGGATTATGCCCCTTCCAAGAGTTATTGCCCTTTGAATTTTTTTTAATAAAATCTTGTCAGCAAGATATCTCAAAAACTATAGGAGCTAGAGCCTTGAAAGTTGGTGATTATATTGATTGTGATAAGTAGATGAACTGATTAACTTTTGACAAAATTCCGAAAAATACTTTGTGAGTTATGGCCCTTTGTCATTTTGGTAATTTGTGCCCATTGTAATGTATGCTAAAAGTGATGCATAGCATAACTTTAGAACCATGTATGCTAGGGTTTTGAAATTTCATATATGGATTCCTCATGGAAAATTAGCTGACGTGTATTTTTTTTCTCGTCCGGAATATGCCCCTTTCAAGAGTTATTGCCCTTTGAAATTTTTTTAATAAAATCTTGTCAGCAAGATATCTCAAAAACTATTGGAGCTAGAGCCTTGAAAGTTGATGAATAGATTGTTGGTGATGAGTAGATGAACTGATTAACTTATGACAAAATTCCGAAAAATACTTTGTGAGTTATGGCCCTTTGTCATTTTGGTAATTTGTGCCCATTGTAATGTATGCTAAAAGTGATGCATAGCATAACTTTCGAACGGTGTATGCTATAATTTTGAAATTTCATATATGCATTTCTGATGGAAAATAAGCTGACGCGTATTTTTTTTCTCGTCAGGATTATGCCCCTTCCAAGAGTTATTGCCCTTTGAATTTTTTTTAATAAAATCTTGTCAGCAAGATATCTCAAAAACTATAGGAGCTAGAGCCTTGAAAGTTGGTGATTATATTGATGGTGATAAGTAGATGAACTGATTAACTTTTGACAAAATTCCGAAAAATACTTTGTGAGTTATGGCCCTTTGTCATTTTGGTAATTTGTGCCCATTGTAATGTATGCTAAAAGTGATGCATAGCATAACTTTAGAACCATGTATGCTAGGGTTTTGAAATTTCATATATGGATTCCTCATGGAAAATTAGCTGACGCGTATTTTTTTTCTCGTCCGGAATATGCCCCTTTTTAAGAGTTATTGCCCTTTGAAATTTTTTTAATAAAATCTTGTCAGCAAGATATCTCAAAAACTATTGGAGCTAGAGCCTTGAAAGTTGGTGAATAGATTGTTGGTGATGAGTAGATGAACTGATTAACTTATGACAAAATTCCGAAAAATACTTTGTGAGTTATGGCCCATATGTTATTTTGGTAATTTGTGCCCATTGTAATGTATGCTAAAAGTGATGCATAGCATAACTTTCGAACGGTGTATGCTATAATTTTGAAATTTCATATATGCATTTCTGATGGAAAATAAGCTGACGCGTATTTTTTTTCTCGTCAGGATTATGCCCCTTCCAAGAGTTATTGCCCTTTGAATTTTTTTTAATAAAATCTTGTCAGCAAGATTTCTCAAAAACTATTGGAGCTAGAGGCTTGAAAGTTGGTGAATATATTGGTGGTGATGAGTAGATGAACTGATTAACTTTTGACAAAATTCCAAAAAATACTTTGTGAGTTATGGCCCTTTGTCATTTTGGTAATTTGTGCCCATTGTAATGTATGCTAAAAGTGATGCATAGCATAACTTTAGAACCGTGTATGCTAGGGTTTTGAAATTTCATATATGGGTTCCTCATGAAAAATTAGCTGACGCGTATTTTTTTTCTCGTCCGGATTATGCCCCTTTCAAGAGTTATTGCCCTTTGAAATTTTTTTAATAAAATCTTGTCAGCAAAATATCTCAAACACTATTGGAGCTAGAGCCTTGAAAGTTGTTGAGTATATTGGTGGTGATGAGTATATGAACTGATTAACTTTTGACAAAATTCCGAAAAATACTTTGCGAGTTATGGCCCTTTGTCATTTTGGTAATTTGTGCCCATTGTAATGAATCCTAAAAGTGATGCATAGCATCACTTTAGAACTGTGTATGCTATGGTTTTGAAATTTCATATATGCATTCCTAATGGAAAATAAGCTGACACGTATTTTTAGCTCACCAGAGCCGAAGGCTCCGGGGGAGCTTATAGGATAGGCAGTTGTCCGGCGTCGTCGTCGTCGTCGTTGTCGTTGTCGTTGTCGTCGTCGTCTGACGTCAACACTTTCAAACATCTTCTTCTCTGAAGCCACTGGACCGATTCAGCCCAAATTTTATCTGTAGCATCCTTGGGCAGGGGGATTGAAAGTTTGTGTTTTTTATGAAAATCGGCCCATTAGTTTGGTTGCTATGGCAACTTAGAGTTTCCATAGACTTATAATGGGGAAAATTGAAAAATGGCATTTACTGCCAAGTCATTTTGTATTTGGACAAAACTTTTATAGAAATGTTTCTTGAGTAAATTTCTTTCAGCCATATGCTTTTATGCCAACCTGAGGGTCCCCCAGGTTGTGCCGGGGCCATGCCCCACCCCCTCCACTTCATAAAAGGCCATATATCTCAGAAACCATTCAGATCCCGACCCCTAAACCATATATATTCTTGTTCCTATTGATAAGACGCATTTAGTAACACCAACCTTGGGGTCCTCAGGGATGCGCCGAGGTCATGCCCCACCCCCTCCACTTAATAAAAGGCCCAATATCTCGGAAACCATTCAGATCCCCACCCCTAAACCATATATATTCTTGTTCCTTATGATAAGACCCATTCGGTGACATCAACCTGGGAGTCCCCTGGATGCGCCGGGACCATGCCCCACCCCCTCCATTTCATAAAAGGCCCAATATCTCGTAAACCTTACAGATCCCCGCCCCTAAACCATATATATGCGTGCTTCTTATGATAAGACACATTCATTGACACCAACCTGGGGGTCCTCAGAGATGCGCTGGGGCCTTGCCTCACCCCTCTACTTCACAAAAGGCCATATATCTCAGAAACTGTTCAGATCCCCACCCCTAAACCATATATATTCTTGTTCCTATTGATAAGACGCATTCAGTAACACCAACCTGGGGGTCGTCAGGAATGCGCACAGGTCAGGCCCCACCCCCTCAACTTTATAAAAGGCCCAATATCTCGGAAACCATTCAGATTCCCACCCCTAAACCATATATATTCTTGTTCCTTTTGATAAGACCCATTCAGTGACATCAACCTGGGAGTCCCCTGGATGCACTGGGGCCATGCCCCACCCCCTCCATTTGATAAAAGGCCCAATATCTCGGAAACCTTACAGATCCCCGCCCATAAACCATATATATGCTTGCTTCTTATGATAAGACACATTCATTGACACCAACCTGGGGGTCCTCAAAGACGCGCTGGGGCCTTGCCCCACCCCTCCACTTCAAAAAAGGCCATATATTTCAGAAACTGTTCAGATCCCCACCCCTAAACCATATATATTCTTGTTCATTATGATAAGACGCATTCAGTAACACCAACCTGGGGGTTCCCAGGGATATGCTGGGGCCATGCCCCACCCCCTCCATTTCATAATATCACAATATCTCGGAAACCCTACAGATGGCCACCCCTTAACCATATATAGTCTTGTTCCTTATGATAAGACACATTCATTGACACCAACCTGGGAGTCTCCCTGGGCCTTGCCCCACCCCTCCACTTCACATAAGGCCTTATATCTCAGAGAATGTTCTTAGCCCCACCCTAAACCATATATATTCATCTTTCTTATGATAAGACGCATTCAGTGACACCAGCTTGGGAGTCCATGGGGCACGCCCAGGCCATGCCACACCGCTTTACTTCATTAAAAGCCATATATATCAGAAATAGTTCAGATCCCCACCCCTAAACCATATACTTGTTCCTTATGATAAGACTCGTTCAATCACACCAACCTGGAGGTCTCTTTGTGCTGAGGCAATGTGCCCCGCCCTTCCATTTCATAAAAGGCTTTATATTTCAGAAACCATTCAAATCCCCACCCCATAATCATATATGTTCTTGTTCCTTATTATTAGCACACCTACTGTAGCGGGGTCCGCAGGGGCCATTCCTATTTCATAAAAGGGCCTCAAATCTCTGAAACCGGTCAGATTCCCAGCACTGACCCATATATATATACTTGGTCCTTATGATAAGACACATTTAGGGACAACAGTTTGGGCTTTCCTGGGATCAACAGGGCATGCCCAAACCCTCAAAGAGGCCTTACAGATCCCCACTGCTAAACCATATATATTTTTGTTTCTTATGATAAGAGGCATTTAGTGATACCAACCAGGGCTCCATTGGGTCCATGCCCCACCCCCTCTACTTCATAAAAGGCCTAACTTTTCAGATGCTGAGTCCACATGTGTGCTCATTTGGACATGGGGGTTCATTTGGTGGATTAAAATGATATCATGTTAAAATACATGGCTGCCATTGGGCAGGATGGGCAGTGCCCACCTGAGCTCTGGTGAGCATAGTGGCCCATGGGCCTCTTGTTTTCTTTTCTCATCCGGATTATGCCCCTTTCAAGAGTTATTGCCCTTCGAATTTTTTTTTAATAAAATCTTGTCAGCAAGATATCTCAAAAACTGTTGGAGCTAGAGGCCTGAAAGTTGGACCATGAGTCATGTGCAAGACCAAGGTCCATACCTCCAATGTCAAGGTCATACCTAGAGGTCAAAGGTAAAAATAAAGGACAGTCAATAACTTCCTTATTCTTTGATGGATTATGAAATCACTTGGCAGAAATGTTAACCATCATGAGACGATGTGTTGTACCGCAAAGGCCAAGGCCATACTTAGAGGTCAAAGGTAAAAAAGTGCTTTTTTTGTTTACGGCCAATAACTTTTTTTATTTTTCTATGAACATTTTTAAAGTTACTATGCAGAAATGTTCATCTTCATTAGATGATGTGTTGCACACAAGACCGAGCTCAATACCTCCAATGTCAAGGTTATACGTAGCAGTCAAAAACGGGGGAGACATCTGTGTTTTTGTAGAAAAACAAATTCTAGTTCTGTTCAGGAAGGGCAGTTTTAACCCTTATCCCGCTGAATAATTAATTTAGCCACAGTCATTTCTGGCCTTGAACCAATCAGTTTACTTGATGTAATTTATTCCTGTAAATTCAAAAACTGAATGCCAAACAGTGTAGATCCTGATCAGATGGCTTCTGAAGAAGCCATCTGATCTGGATCTACACTCTTTGCAACAGTAGGAGTTGTCGTGAACAGCAGGAAAGGGTTGAGGGTCTTAAAAGTTTAGATGTGGAAACAAGAGGTATTGATCTATCCAGGCAGCAAACATAAAGGTGCTGATCAGACAGTGCAGATGTGCAGGCTGATCTGCACCTTTATTGTTTGCAAAGGGCAAAAGTAGGTTTTGCATGATTTGGCTCATTTTACGGAAGAAAATTTTTGACAAGCTTTTGCCTTTAAAAAAGCTACTCAATTTTTTGTTTTTTCAAAAATATCATTGAATGCATGTTAAAGTTTAAAGAATGTTTAATGCTTCATTAAGATAATGTCAGTGACCTTCAGGATTTAGAACACTACATTGCACTTATATTCAAACCTATTTATACAGGAAACCAATGGTCTTTGGCACTCATTGCAGGCCCAGATCAGATGCTGCAGTATGTGGTGTATGATCAGGGACTTCCCTGTTTGCAAACAGTTTGGCCATTTCTGAATAAATTAAAAAAAAAACATCCCTAGATTTTGAGTCCTGCTATATATAGGGTTTAACCCTAGCCTAGTAAAATTGGGGCTTCTGGAAGAATCATTTATGTGTGTATATAGTCCAAAGGTTCAACAAAAAAAAAACTACCAAAACGAAAAAATATGTTCTAAGCCTGAATCAGTCAGAAACATAATGCTGCAAGCTACCAAAAATGACAATTCTTGATTTTTATCCTATTCTTTGATAGGATAAACTGTATCCCTGCCTGCCTCAGTAGCTCAGTGACTGGTGATGGGTAGGACTAGGTCTCGATATCTGCCGGGGTTTGCAACATTCTTTCGTGGAGGTTGATAATAAAATCTACAGTCATTCTCTCCCTTCCGCTGATTGAAGAATGGTAGATGTCAGTTATTTGTGGAAGAATGTGCACTGTACTGTTTAACTGCTTACATATAAGCCTGCCCAGGAAAAGTGTGGACAGGTAAACTGACTGGCTTGATGTGAGCTAAACAGTTTTGACTGGGCAGATAAAACTCCGAAGCAAACAAAAAACTGTTTCCCTGGGTAGGATAAGAATTTCTATCCCCGGGGTAAAATTCAGGGGCCAGTTGTTCAAAACTAATGATGTCATTAGTTAACATTATCGTTAAAACTTTGATCATTTATTATGGCAAAGCTAATATTTTTGCTGAAAAAATACCAAAATTTTAGATAGTGAACTGGCTAGAACTGTTAACAATATGACCAATAACGAGCTCGTTAAGCTATCAATGCTTTGAACAACTGGCCCCAGGACTCCTTATGTGGTGTTCAAGAAACTTATGTCACGTTTTTCATTTTACAGTGGATGGAAAAGTCATGAACAGTCATCTTGCAGCCATTCGTCATGCTCGCTGGTTCGAGGAAAATGCATCACATTCAAGGTTTGTAAAATTCCACAAATAGGTAAAAAGATAGTAGAGAACCGGCCCCGATAGCTCAGTTGGTAGAGTGTCCCCTCCGGGGAACCGGAGGTCACGGGTTCAATCCAAGGCAGAGACATACCAAAGTCATTAAAAATGGTACTAGCTGCTCCTCGCTTGGCACTCAGATTTACGGGGTAGAGCTAGGACTGGTCAACCCAGTGATAATGTGACTGGGTGTGGTATCATGTAATGTGTCTGGGACATGATACTTCAGTGAGGCAGCACTATAAATTTGAGCATTGAGCTCCCTTTCGCAACCAGACACCGTCGTGATATGACTGAAAAATTGTTCAAAGCGACGTTAAACCCGAATTCACACACACACAAAGATAGTAGAGCTATATTTGAGGATCAGTTAAAATTGACTACTATCAAACAAGCTTGTATCATCATTTAACCCTTATCCGGTTAAAATTACTTGGGCCCCGTCAAGCGATTTTGATACTTATCGCCTATGCAAACAGCGTATGTTCAGGCGAGCCTGCGCAGTCTCGCCAGAACCTTCGCTGCTCGCTCATCCAAGCAGTGAATCAAGAGGAACCTTCAGACAGAAAGCCATATCCCTGGCCCCTCTGAATGGCTGGGCATGCGCAGTTAAAATTTGTCATGACGGAATGCTCGAAGACACAAATTTGTTTGGCGGGGCTCACTTAACTAACACCCATTTTTGACTATCCACCAATCAAATTTCTTGATATAATGTATTCATTTAATTTACAAACTGCGTGTCAAACAGTGAATATCCTGATGAGATGGCTTCTCATCAGGATCACACTGCAAAGGCAGATGTTGTCATGTTCAGTTGGATAAGTGTTTAATATAGACAATTAAGCCACCTCGAACATTACTTGAAAATTAACCCTTGTCCTGCTGAATACATAAATTTATCTATGCTTTTCTGACCAATCAAATTACTTGATGAAATATGTTGGTTCAATCTACAAACTGTATACAAACTTCTGAAGCCATCTGATCTGGATCTACACTATTTACATTAGCCTGTTTAGCAAGATAAGAGTTAACCTATTTTGTACCGGAAACCACCAAACAGATACCCTGGCAAACAGTGCAGGCCCAGATCAGATGCCGCAGAACACGGCATCTGATCAGGGCCTACACTATTTGCAAAAAACTCAGCCATTTTCCAATCAATTTTGAAGAAAACACAACCTGACATCCCTAAATTTTTAAAGGGACTCCTCCCATATATAAGAAGGAATATACCATTTGGTACGAAAAGGGTTAATAAAGACAACATTGGGGCTAGCTCCAGATAAAATAATACTTATAGCATAGGCAAACAGCAAAGGTGAGACTGCATAAGCATAGAAGAGAACTGACGACAAGGTGGCTTTTGTCTGTCCCGATTAATTGACCGCACACATGCATTTGAAGAGCTTATATCAGCAAATGCAAAGGACCATTTTCTCAATTGACTTTAGTTTACTTTCAGTTCTTGCATAGCCTTAGATAAGAGGGGGTAGTCAGTTATTTTTATGTCCCAGTAGCGATGGCAGGGACATATTGTTTTTGCCCTGTCTGTTTGTTGGTTGGTTTGTTGGTTGGTTTGTACGTGGACAACTTTAACGTTGGTCATAACTTTTGAACCGTTGGAGATAGAGTATTCATATTTGGCATGAAGGTTCCTTGTGACAAGAGCTTCACATCCATGCAAAACAATTTGACCTGTGACCTTGACCTTTGACCTACTTAAAAGAAAAAATACATTGGTCATAACTTTTGAATCGCTTGAGATACAGCCTTCATATTTGGCATGTATGTTCCATGTGACAAAAGCTTTACATTCATGCAAAAAAATTTGACCTGTGACCTTGACCTTTGACCTATTTAAAATGTAGGTTCCTTGTGATAAGAGCTTTACATTCATGCAATTTTTAGCTCGCTGTACGAAGTACAAGGAGAGCTATTGTTGTCACCTCGGATGGCGTGCGCGTGTGCGTTTGCGTTCCCGTCACACTGCGTTAAAGTTTTTCAAATGCTTATTATAACTCAACAGTTACTAATCACAGACCACTCATATTTGGAACTGAAGTACCTGGGAGGGTCCTCTGATGTTCAAAGAGAACAGACCCCTGGGTTCATGCCCCGGGGTGGGGCTAGGGGTCAAAATCTAGAACACCTTTGTAATTCTGTGTTAAAGTTTTTGAAATGCTTATATCTCAACAGTCACTCATCACAAAGCATTCATATTTACAACTTGGATACCTGGGAGTGTCTTCTGAGATTCCAAGACAACACACCCCTGGGTTCATGCCTGGGATTGGGGATGGGGTGGGGCTGGGGGTCAAAATCTAGGACACCTTTGTAATTTGTTGTATACCTTTCCATTATACTAACGAGTTATAGACACAATTGGTTATAAATCAGCCAATCAAGTGACATTGGTTCAAGTGTAAAAGGGTGAAGGTCATGGTGACCTACATTTCAGGGTCCAGTGATTTTGCCTTATATGTAATAGATATATCCATTGTTTTTGTGCAATATTGGTAAATATTTGTACTGATTGATATCTGTACAGGATAATTTGACGAGCCCGCCAGGGCGAGTCTAATTATCCTGTACAGATGTCAATCAGTACAAATATTTACCAATATTTCTCAAAAACAATTGGATATATCTGTTTTAATCCACAGCTTATTGTAACTTCCACTTAAAGATAATAGATAAAACCTATTAAGCATATTTGTTTTATTTACTGTTAATTTCAATTTCTTTTATTTGACCTGATTTACCCCGTCTGGAAAATGGATTGTCCTGTCTGAAAGGACACTGTCAGCTTCTCTGCTTCATTAATATTCAATTGGATTTGATTGGTCTAAATCCAACTGACCACAGGTTATTTGATCATGCTTTTTTAACCAGGTGTTTATCACTTGGGCATTTTAATGCTGAACCTTCAAGTGAAAGGACTTACTTTTAATGTGCTTTTGCTGCATGCAAATGTTTCATAAAATGTTTGTCACCAGTAAATGGGAGCGTATTTTGTGATAATTCAGGGATATTTTTTCTCCATAAAAAGGTATGTTGTGGGTACTCATTTGAACTGCCTCATCCCACAAAAACATGTTGTAGGTACTCGTTGGACTTGCCTAGATGAAGCGGTTCTAGCGAGTACCTACAATTTGATTTTATGGAGAATTGGAGAAACTTAAAATCAGAAGGAGCAGTCTGATCAGGGTCTGCACTGATTCGGCAAAAGCTATTTTAAATGTAGGTACTCATTCAAATAACCTCGGCGAGGCAATTTTAATGAATACCCACAATGTTAATTTTGTCATGCAGAGCTAGAAGCCCCTTCCCATTTTAAGATCAGAAGGAGCAGTCTGATCAGGGTCTGCACTGTTTGCCATCAAGTAAAAGCTATTTTAAATGTGGGTATTCATTCAAATAACCTTGGCGAGGCTATTTGAATGAATACCCACAATGTTAATTTTGTCATGCAGAGCTAAACGCCCCTTCCCATTTAAAGATCAGGAGCGTCTGATCAGGGTCTGCACTGTTTGCGATTAAGTAAAAACTACTTTAAATGTGGGTACTTATTCAAATAACCTTGGAGAGCCTATTTGAATGAATACCCACAATGTTAATTTTGTCATGCAGAGCTAGAAGCCCCTTCCCATTTTAAGATCCGAAGGAGCAGTCTGATCAGGGTCTGCACTGTTTGCCATTAAATAAAAGCTATTTTAAATGTGGGTACTCATTCAAATAACCTCGGTGAGGCTATTTTAAGGAATACCCACAATGTTAATTTTGTCATGCAGAGCTAGAAGCCCCTTCCCATTTTAATTGTAGCTCAGCTGATTGGTCCATTCAAAACTGTACATGATATCAGTACATGATATCAGTACATGATAACAATACATTTATCAAAATTTATAAGTACTGCCAACATCAAAGGAAAGTACTAGAAGCTGTGGATTAACTTGAAGTCTATTTGTTGGAGGAATGTCATACCTGGGATATTAGTTCCATGTGACTCCACGATTGACCTCAAAATATATCTAGGTCACTGTGACCTATATTTCATGGTTCAGCAATTTTGCCTATTATCTCGAATACTATTTGATGGAGAAATGTCATACCTGGATTATTAGTTCCATATGACCCAATAATTGACCGCAAAATATATCTAGGTCATGGTGACCTACATTTCACGGTCCAGTGATTTTGTCTATTATCTTGAATACTATTTGATGGAGAAATGTTATACCTGGGTTATTAAATGCATGTGACCCCGTTATTGACCTCAAAATATATCTAGGTCACTGTGACCTATATTTCATGGTTCAGCGATTTTGCCTATTATCTACAATGCTATTTGATGGAGAAATGTCATACCTGGATTATTAGTTCCATATGACCCAATAATTGACCGCAAAATATATCTAGGTCATGGTGACCTACATTTCACGGTCCAGTGATTTTGTCTATTATCTTGAATACTATTTGATGGAGAAATGTTATACCTGAGTTATTAGTTCCATGTGACCCCATTATTGACCTCAAAATATATCTAGGTCAGTATGACCTATATTTCTTGGTTCAGTGATTTTGCCTATTATCTTGAATACTATTTGATAGAGAAACGTCATACCTGGATTATTAGTTCCATGTGACTATAATTCACCGCAAACTATATCCAGGTCAGTGTGACCTATATTTCATGGTTCAGTGATTTTGCCTATTATCTTGAACACTATTTGATGGAGAAATGTCATACCTGGATTATTTATTCCATGTGACCCCATGATTGAGCTTGAATTAATATCTAGGTCAGTGTGTCCTATATTTCATGGTTCAGTGATTTTTCCTATTATCTTGAATACTATTTGATGGAGAAATGTCTCACCTGGATAATTAGTTCCATGTTACCCGATGATTGACATGGAAATATATCTAGGTCCTTGTGACCTATTTTCATGGTTCAATGATTTTGCCTTATAATTCAGATACAATTTGATCCTGAAATGTAATATCTGGAATATATGTTCCATGTGACCTGATTATTGATCTCAAATATATCAAGGTGAGTGTGACCTATATTTCATGGTTCATAAATTTTTCCTTATATCTTGAAGTTGCGAAACAGGCGTGCTATGCTGTCTGGCGACAGCTCTTGTTTTTTTACCATGACCTTGACCTTTGACCTACTTAAAAGAACAAATAAAATTGTTCATAACTTTTGGATCGTTTAAGATAGAGCTTTCATATTTGGCATGTAGGTTCCGTTTGATAAGAGCTTTACATTCATGCAAATTTTTTTGACCTGTGACCTTGACCTATGACCTACTTTAAAGAAAAAAATATTATTGTTCATAACTTTCGAACCGTTTAAGATAGAGCCTTCATATTTGGCATGTATGTTCCTTGTGCCAAGGGCTTCCCACTCAAACCAAAACTGTTGACCTGTGACCTTGACTTTGAACTGTGACCAACTTTGAAAAAAAATGACCATGCCTGGGGACATGTTCGTGTTTCACAAACACATCTTTTTTTTTTCTTATTTCTGCACAAATACATATTGTGGGTATTCATTAGAAGCACCTCTTGGAGGCACTCTAATGAATACCCACAACATGTTTTCAGTACCCACAACATACGTTTTCATCCATAAATAAGAAAAATATCAGTACTTTTCGGATGTAAAAACGTGTCTTATCTGGAGCGGTGGTCTTGACAATTTTTTGCAGGTCTAATTTGAAAATGGTATAAATTTTTTATGTTGAGACTTATGATGCCAAACACAACAGTTGTCTTCTGCTTTGTTTTTAGCTCACCTGTCACGTAGTGACAAGGTGAGCTTTTGTGATCACATTTTGTCCGTCGTCCGTGCGTGCGTAAACAATTTCTTGTCCGCATGATAGCATCTTCATTTATGATTTGATTTTAACCAGACTCGCACACAACTTGTACCACCATGAGATCTGGGTTCCTTTCTTGAACCAGCCATATCCCATCATGTGTTACGGAGTTACGGCCCCTGAAAGGGCAAAAATTGCCTATTTTGGTCTTGTCCGCACGATAGCATCTTCATTTATGATTTGATTTTAACCAGACTTGCACACAACTTGTACCACCATGAGATCTGGGTTCCTTTCTTGAACCAGCCATATCCCATCATGTGTTACGGAGTTACGGCCCCTGAAAGGGCAAAATTTTCCTATTTTTATCTTGTCTGCATGATAGCTGTTTCATTTTTGATTTGATTTTAACTAAACTTACACACAATTTGTACCACCACAAAATCTTGGTTCCTTTCTTGAACCAGCCATATCCCATCATGGGTGCCAGAGTTATGGCTCCTGAAAAGGCAACAATTTCCTATTTTTGGTATTGTCTGCGCAATAGCCGTTTCATTTATCATTTGATTTTAACCAAACTTACACACAATTTATACCACAACAAGATCTTGGTTCCTTTCTTGAACCAGGCATATCACATCAAGGTTACTAGAGTTATGGCCCCTGAAAGGGCAAAAATTGGCTGTGTTGGTCTTGTCTGCATGATAGCTGTTTTGTTTATAATATAATTTTAACCAAAATTACACACAACCTGAAGCACCATAGGATCTTGGTTCCTTTGTTGAACCACCCATATCCCATCATCTGTTCCAGAGTTATGACCCCTGAAAGGGCACAAATTGCCTACTTTGGTCTTATCTGCACAATAGCCGTTTCATTTATGATTTGATTTTAACCAAACTTGCACACAACTTAAACCACCATAAGATCTTGGTTTCTTTGTTCAAATTTGAATAAGGGTCATGTCTGGTCAAAAATGAGGTCACAAGGTCAAATCATAAAAAAAAACCTTGTGAACACTCTAGAGGCCACATTTTAAGTCCAATCATCATGAAACTTACTCAGAATGATTGCCTTGATGAAATCTTGGCCAAGTTTGGAATATGAGTAATGTCAGGTCAAAAAGTAGGCCAGTAGGTCAAATCATGCAAAAACCTTGTGAACACTTCAAGAGGCCAAAGTTTTGATCCGATTGTCATCAGTCTTGCTCAGAATGATCATCTTGACAATATCTGGGTCAGGTTCGAATATGGGTCATGTCTGGTCAAAAAGTAGGTCAGTAGGTCAAATCATAGAAAAACCTTGTGAACACTCTAGAGGCCACAGTTTTGGTCAGATCGTCATCAAACTTGCTCAGAATGATTGTCTTAACAATATCTGGGTCAAGTTCAAATATGGGTCATGTCGGGTCATAATGTAGGTCATTAAGTCAAATTATAGAAAAAACTTGTAAATACACTGGAGGCCATAGTTTTGGTCCTATCATCATCAAACTTGCCCAGAATGATTATCTTGACAATATGTCAGTCAAGTTTGAATATAGGTCATGTCGGGTCAAAAAGTAGGTCAGTAGGTCAAATCAGAGTAAAACCTTGTGAACACACCAGTTTTGGTCCGATCATCATCAAACTTGTCCAGAATGATCATCTTGACAATGTCTCAGTCAAGTTCAAATATGGGTGTTGTCTGGTCAAAAATTAGGTCAGTAGGTCAAATCATAGAAAAATCTTGTGAACACACTAGAGGCCACAGGTTTGGTCCAATCATCAAACTTACTCCGAATGATCATCATGATGATATCTTGGTCACGTTTGAATATGGGTCATGTCGGGTCACAAAGTAGGCCAGTATGTCAAATCATAGAAAAACCTTGTGAATACACTAGAGGCCACAGTTTTGGTCCAATCAGCATCAAACATGCCCAGAATGATCATCTTGACAATGTCTTGGTCAAGTTTGAATATGGGTCATGTTGGGTCAAAAAGTAGGTCAGTAGGTGAAATCAGAGAAAAACCTTGTGAACACTCTAGAGCCTACCGTTATGCTCCGATCATCATCAAACTTGCCCAGAATGATCATCTTGACAATATCAGTTTTGTCTGGTCAAAAAGTAGGTCAGTAGGTCAAATCATGGAAAAACCTTGTGAACACT
The DNA here is from genome assembly GCA_963580285.1 of Lucinisca nassula. Lineage (NCBI taxonomy): Eukaryota > Metazoa > Mollusca > Bivalvia > Lucinida > Lucinidae > Lucinisca > Lucinisca nassula. The sequence goes on along the minus strand of OY757016.1, from coordinate 126,141,994 downwards.
CTAGTAGCAACATTTTCAGACTAAACTTCATTAAACTTGCTCAAAACGATCACCTCGACAAAATCTTAGTCAAGTTCGAATATGGGTCATGTCCAGTGAAAAATAAGGTCATAGGAAAACCTTGTGAACACTCTAGAGGCCACATTTTAAGTCCATTCGTCATGAAACTTACTAAAAATGATTGCCTTGATGAAATCAGGGTCAAGTTCGAAAAAGGGTCCAGTCAAACAGTAGGTCAGTAGGTCAAATCATGGAAAAATCTTGTGAACACTGTAGCAGCCACATCATGATCCTGAACATCATGAAACTTGCTCCTAAAATCATCTTTACAAAATCTCAATCAAGTTCAAATATGGGTCATGTCTGGTCAAAAATGAGGTCAGTAGGTCAGGTCATAGAAAAATCTTGCGAACACTCTAGATGCCACATTTTAAGTGCAATCTTCATTTCACTTGCTCAGAATGATGCCTCTTTGACGTCTTGGTCAGGTTTGAATATGGGTCATGTCTGGCTAAAAAGTAGGTCAATAGGTCAGATAAAAAAAAATAAGTTTGTATAAACATGGACAATGACTGGATGTACCGTATATAACAGAATAAAGGTCAGTGGTCCTAAACTCTTGGAGTTATGTCCCTTGGTAGGTGTTCAAAAATCAAAATGCTTTTTGCTTCACTTTCATATTTTTGTTCCAATTTCAATGAAACTTATACCACACTTTGTCTCTAAGATAAGGAAGGTGTAATGGTGGAATAATGGCCAAGGGTCCATAACTCTTGGATTTTTAAACATCAAAATTTTCCAGCTCTCATCTCATAGCCCTGTAGCAGAACTATAGTCAGATTACCTGACAGCTCTACTTATACCCCCGGCATACACAGTATGCCATGGGGGTATAGTTTTCGTATTTTCTGTGTGTTTGTGTGTGTGTTTGTGTGTCTGTTAACATTTTTGTGTCCGCTCCATAACTTTTGAACGGCTCGACATATTTTCATGAAACTTCACATAAATGTTAAACACCATGAGACGACGTGCAGAACACAAGAACCGTAACTGTTGCTTTTCTACTTTCAGAGTTATTGCCCTTTGTATGTTTTAACTTGCATTTTCGTGTCCCCTCCGTAACTTTTCAACCACTTGATATATTTTCATGAAACTTCACATAAATGTTAAACACCATGAGACGACGTGCAGAACACATGAATGTAATTCTTGCTTTCTACTTTCAGAGTTATTGCTCTTTGTATGTTTTAACTTGTATTTTCGTGTCCACTCCAGAACTTTTCAACCGCTTGGTATATTTTCATGAAACTTCACATAAATGTTAAACACCATGAGACGACGTACCGAACACATGAACCGTAACTCTTGCTTTTCTACTTTCATAGTTATTGCCCTTTGTATGTTTTAACTTGCATTTTTGTGTCCGCTCCATAACTTTTCAACTGCTCGATATATTTTCATGAAACTTCACATAAATGTTAAACACCATGAGATTACGTGCAGAACACATGAACCTTAACTCTTGCTTTTCTACTTTCAGAGTTATTGCCCTTTGTATGTTTTAACTTGCATTTTGTGTCCGCTCCATAACTTTTCAACCGCTTGATATAGTTTCATGAAACTTCACATGAATGTTAAACACCATGAGACGACGTGCAGAACACATGAACCGTAACTCTTGCTTTTCTACTTTCAGAGTTATTGCCCTTTGTATGTTTTAACTTGCATTTTCGTGTCCACTCCATAACTTTTCAACCGCTATATATGTTTTCATGAAACTTCACATATGTTAAACACCATGAGACGACGTGCAGAACAAATGAACGGTAACTCTTGCTTTCCTACTTTCAGAGTTATTGCCCTTTGAATATTAAGAGTTTTACCGTACACTTGTGTCCGCTCTGTAACTTTGAAACCGTTTGAGATAATTTCATGAAACTTCAAACAAATGTAAAGCAAGATAATAGGATGGGCAGAACACAAGAACCATAACTCTTTTTTGCATACATTACAAATTATTTCCCTTTGAAGATTGTAAATTATGTGTCTGCTAACATTTTCGTGTCTTCTCCATTACTTTTAAATGGCTTGACATATTTTCATGAAACTCCACACGAATGTTTAACACCATGAGACAATGTGCAGAATACATGAACCATAACTCTTGCTTTCCTTCTTTCAGAGTTTTTGCCCTTTGAATCTTGAAAATGGCCATTCTATGGAATATGGCCTGTATATGCAAAGAAGCTTTTGACATTGCTTTTTTTAGCTGAGGTGAGGGCACTGGCCGGGGGTATACGTGCCCCACTGGGCACTTTTGTCAAGTTTTGATTAGTCATTCTTTTCAGTGATCTTCTTCTTCTTTTCAGGAGCTGGGTACACAGACCAGAAGATATTTTTCAACATTCTTTAAAATTCTGCACTTGCAGAATTGTACCCATTATTTGAAAATGATTGCATTCAACTAAATACACATCGTTCTGTCTTAATATTGATTACTAAGACATTATGATGTGGGTAAAACAGGTATTCCTGTACCGGGTAAGTGCCATTGGTAAAAGAGGAAATTTAATTTGTTAATTCTGTGAAAACAAAATAATTCTTTATATTTTGTTTGTTGCAACATCTGAAACAATTTTGTAACAAAGTTAGTATTTTCTAAAACTTATAAATATCATATGCTCACATACAAAAACTTTTATGGCAAAAATTATCAATGCACAAGTGGGTCTCTTCTTGGGATAATGCCTCCTTGCTGATCACGGTGTTTCCTTTGTATGATTGTAAATTGTGACTATTCAGTTTTGTTTCTTCATAAAACTACTATGTCTTTTCTTTTCTTTTTTAGTATCGACAAACAGATTTTCTATCTGAACATTCTTCTGTGAACAATTGTGTTTAACAATTATTTATATTCATAACTATTTTTACTGTACATTAATTTTTGTGAGACTCAAATTTGTGTTGGATTGAGGAATAAGGATGCCACGTTTATTGAAAAAGTCTTTAAACCAAAGGAGAAAGGAAGACAGAGTTAGAAAGGAAAGAAGAAGACATGAAGTATCAGATGTGGAATCTCCTGGTGTGGCAGTACAGATGGGTGTTATTGGTTTATCAGATGGGGGCCTAGCCCACCCTTTCCTTTCATCTGTTTCAGATGAAGGGCCATCTGTGTCTATGGGTGTTATTGGTTTATCAGATGGGGGTCTATCCCAGCCCACAGAAAAACCATCTGTGCTCATTGAAGAGTCACCTGAAAATATGTCTGAAAATGTGTCTGAAAACATGTCTGAATACTTGTCTGAAAATGTGTCTGAAAACTTGTCTGAAAACATGTCTGAATACTTGTCTGAAAATGTGTCTGAAAAATTGTCTGAAAACATGTCTGAATACTTGTCCGAAAACTTATATGAAAACAAGACTGACTGTCTTTCCAGTTATTGTTGTGAACCTTTGGAAAATGTTATTGAAGGTTCTTCAAATACCTGTATACATGAAACAATGAGATCTAATGTAAATTTAAGAGAACAGAACTGTTTGATGGATTCTAATAAGCCATTGTATAGTGCCATTCCAGCAAGTGAACATGCTGAAACAATGCTATGGAATCCTTCTATTGGTCCATTTAATTCTGTCAAATTTGAACTGGGATCTTTTCACCAAGGTTCTGAAATATTTAGCAATGAGTCCAGAGGATGTCAATGCACTGCAAATGCTCTTTGTTCATTAATATATGCAGTCTACTCGGACATTTCTTGTAGTACAGATTTAGACAACATTCTTTTAGCTGGAGATTGTCTGTATGTTAAGATTATATGTGAATTAAAGGCTAAAGGTAAATTCAGAAGTAAGTTGCTCAACTTTGATGAACTCCCAAGATTAGTTTCAATTTTAAACAAAGAGATCGTTGTTAAAAAATCTGCTATTATGACAGGTCTTTGCACAGAACAGTTTGTCAATACCAGTTTACCTACTCTTCACCAAGCATTATACACTGCTTTACAATGTTCTTCAAATGTTTTAATAATGATAGGTTCAGTTTGTTCTTCTGTGTTCAAGAGAGATTGCAAATATTTTATATTTGATTCACATTCCCATGGTTTCAATGGATTATCAGTTCCAGATGGAAAATCATTACTAGCTGCTTTCAGTTGTTTAGATGATCTAGTTACATTTCTATATGTGTTGTATGAAAGTATGATGATTTCTCTTTCGACACAGTTCGAAATTCTTCCTATAGACTTTGACTTATCTGATCTTGAGCATAATTCAGCATTTGATATTGAAAATAGTGCAGAGTGTCATACTGGCACTCCATATGACTATTCTTGGAAATCTGTAACTTACAAGAGAAAGATGTCTGAAAGCCATATGAGGAATGCACATGCAGGAGAAGACTTTTTTGATGATACAAGTAGTGAGAGTCATGCAACCCTTATTGGCAAATACTTCAAGGATCAAAAACATAGACTTGAACAGAAGACTGGAAATAGCACAAAGGTAACTAAAAATCAAAAGATTAGGAACAAAGAGAAAACAAATAAGAAAAAAATTACAGACAGAAAAGAATATATGAGAGCTTATATGCAGAAACTGAGGCAGTGCTCTAACTTCAAAGTAAAAGACAAAGAGTATACACTTCAATCTATGCAGAGTGCTAGACAATCTGAAGAATACCAAAAAAAGGATAGAGAATATACGCTTAAATCTATGAAGAGTGCTAGACAGTCTGAAGAATACAGAAAAAAGGATAGAGAATATACGCTTAAATCTATGCAGAGTGCTAGACAATCTGAAGAATACCAAAAGAAGGACAGAGAATATACACTTAAATCTATGCAGAGTGCTAGACAATCTGAAGAATACAGAAAAAAGGATAGAGAATATACACTTAAATCTATGCAGAGTGCTAGACAATCTGAAGAATACCAAAAAAAGGATAGAGAATATACACTTAAATCTATGCAGAGTGCTAGACAATCTGAAGAATACAGAAAAAAGGATAGAGAATATACGCTTAAATCTATGCAGAGTGCTAGACAATCTGAAGAATACCAAAAAAAGGATAGAGAATATACGCTTAAATCTAAGCAGAGTGCTAGACAATCTGAAGAATACAGAAAAAAGGATAGAGAATATACACTTAAATCTATGCAGAGTGCTAGACAATCTGAAGAAAACAGGAGAAAAGACAAAGCTATGACAAAGGCATGTAAGAGAAGAGCTAGATTGATAGATGAATATAAAAGATGGGAAAGTGAAAAGAAACGAGAATATAGAAAAAGCCATGAATTCAAACAGAAAGACATTGATATACAAAATCGGTCAAAGAGGAAGGCAAGGTCAGATCCATATATATTAGAACAAGAAAGGGTTGCAAAACAACAATGGAGGTTAAATGAAAGAAACAAAAAATGTGAAAACATTACAGACTGTAAAAGAAAAGCTGCCAAGCGTAAAGATCCATCCTTTTCACAAGTTGAAAAGATCAACAGAAAGCGCCGAAATTGTGGTAGTGATATTGATGTTTGTATCGAAAAGTTTCACAAGAATATATCAGTTGGACCTGTCTATGTATGTAGTTGTTGTCAACAGACATGGTTTGAAGAGACTGTATCAAAAGCTAAAACATTTGTTTGTAAAGACAAGGAAAAATACTTAACAGGTGTGAAATCAGTCAATGAAGAAGAATGGATATGTTGCACATGCAAAGACAATATTAAATGTGGTAAAGTCCCAAAATTGTCTGTTTTAAATGGAACGAAGTGGCCACCAAAACCCAAAGAACTGGAGCTATTTCCCCTTGAAGAACGCCTTATTGCTTTACGTATACCGTTCATGCAGATGCGAGAACTACCCAGAGGTCGCCAGTTATCAGTAAAAGGAAATGTTTTTAATGTACCTGTTGATATTCAACCAGTTGTAAATGCTTTGCCAAGACCGTTTGACGAAAATGTTACAGTTGTAGTGAAATTGAAGAAGAAGATGTCATTTAACTCATATGTTTTCTCAGAAAATGTCCGACCTTTCCATGTACTGTGTGCTTTGCACTGGCTATTGAGTGGCAGTGAATTGTACAAACAAGCAAATGTTTAAATTGATCAGCAGTGGATAAAGAAAATCACAGATGAAAGCAATGAAACCCTTCATGCATTTTTGGAGTCACACAAAACACCTTGTTCAGAAACAAATGATGTTGGTTTTGATGATATTACTCATGATGAGAACCAAGCTGAGATTATACATAATTTTTTCGAGTGGTGTACAGAGGAATGTTCAAAATATGATATTGTTGATTTTGATGATGTTGTTAGTGAAATATGTGACAGTTGTTCAAGTGATTAGATTGATAATATTTCAAATGATAATACTTCTCATGTGGAAGAACTTTATGATGCAGATGCAGAAGAAATCACACAGGAAAATGTGGGAAATATTGACACTCTATTGGATGATGCAGATCTTGAAAACAGAAACTCTACTTTCACATTTGCTCCTGGAGAAGGCCAGCGACCTCTCAGTATGTTTCAAGATAAAGATTCAGAATATCTTTGTTTTCCAACCATATTTTGTGGACAGAGGCGAATAGCTAATGATGACAGACAGGTGCCTGTACATTATAGTGATATTGCAAAGTGGGAATTGAGAAGTCAGGATAGGCGGGCTGCTAACAGTGTACCCAATATATTTTTTAAACTGAAAAAAATACAAATGAAGCAATTGAACGATAAAGCAAACCTTGCTGTTAGAAGGTGTCAGACTGGAACAAATAAGATTACTGCTGTACAAGCAAGAAACTCCGAATGCATTGACAGTATTGTAAAAAATGATGAAGGTTACTATTTGTTTAAGCAGCTAAGAAATTCTCCTGCATATTTAGAATCTAGAAAAAAAGATGTTTATGCTATGATTCGACAGTTGGGTTTGCCAACTTGGTTCATGTCATTGTCCTCGGCTGATACAAGATGGATTGACCTTTTGAAAATGTTAGCTATCTTAAATAAAAATTTGAAATACACTGATGATCAAATTGAAAACTTGACTTGGGAACAAAAGATAAAACTCATTCAATCAGATCCAGTCACTTGTTCCAGGTATTTCGAGCACAGAGTTAAAGAATTCATCAACACAGTTCTAAAGAGTGAACACGAACCTCTTGGAAAAGTTGTTGATTACTTTTTTAGAGTGGAATTTCAGCAACGTGGATCGCCACACATTCACATGATTGTATGGGTACAAAATGCCCCAAAATTCAATGTGGATTCAGATGCAGAGTTGGCTGTTTATGTAGATCAGTATCTGAAATGTTCTCTAGACAATCCAAACCTTGGTCGTTTAATAGAACTTCAAATTCACAAACATTCTAGAACGTGTAGAAAACGAGAAGATAAAATATGTCGATTTGGTTATCCTCTTCCACCTCTTTCCAAAACTATGGTCTTGCAGCCTCTGGAAACCGAAAAAGACAAGTATTATAAACTGTACCAAAACATACAGAAAACAATGAACAATAAGAAAGATGGATATGATATGTCTTATGAAGAATTTCTGAAAGATGTTGTCCAAATGAGTGAGAAAGAATACATTAAATGCATTAGAAGTTCCTTAAACTCTTCAAAAGTGTTTTTGAAAAGAAATCCGAGTGAGATCCGTGTAAATTTGTACAATGATAGTGTATTAAAAGCATGGAAGGCAAACACTGACATTCAATTTGTGTTAGATCCATATGCTTGTGCTATGTATATAGTTTCATATATTAGTAAATCTCAAAGAGGGATGAGTAATTTGTTGCATGCAGCTGCAAAAGAAGCTAGGAATGGCAATATGGATCTCAAAAGACAAGTTAGACATATTGGAAATGTATTTTCAAACAGTGTTGAAGTAAGTGCACAAGAGGCAGTTTATCTGGTACTGCAAATGCCATTGACTAAAAGTTCAAGGAGTGTTGTCTTTATAAATACTTCACTTCCAAACCAGAGAGTACAGCTATTGAAACCAAAATCAGTGCTTGATGAATTGCCGGCAGACTCAACAGATGTAATGTCAGACAATAAAATTAAAAGATACTCAAAGCGTCCAAAACCTTTGGAAAGTTATTGTTTAGCCGATTATGTGTCAGAGTTGGAAGTAATTTATCCAAATTGCCAGAATGACAATAAAGATGAGGAAGAGCAAGCTGTTGAGAAAGATGCAGAAATGTCAGATGAAGAAAGCTTTGGTGATGGTGAAACTATTTTAACTTTAAAGAATGGCATAAAAATCAAACGATGTCGTAATTCTAAAATAATTAGGTATGTGAGATTCAATCACAAAACAGATGAAGAGAACTACTATAGAGAGAAACTTTTACTTTTCCACCCATGGAGAAAGGAAGAGACTGACTTACTTGGAACTTTTAGAACATATAAAGAACACTATGAGTCTATCAAGCATGTGATAGATCATAAATGCTCAACTTATGAACATCATGCTGAAGAGTTGGAATTAGCAAGAGACTTGGCAGAAATGGAATATGATGCATTTGATGAAACTGCACCAAGTACACAACAAGTTGAAGGTGATGATGCTGAAATGGAACCAATTCAGTCAGAAGAATTTATATATTTTAATCCTGATAGACCTGAACATAGGGATTATGATATAGGGACTGAAATTGGCTGTTATGTTTCTGCACCCCAAATTGATGTAAATGAAAATATCCTGTCAGATATTGATTATAGAAAGCTCCTGCAGTGTTTAAATTGTAAACAAAAGCAGTTTTACTATCATGTGATTCACTGGATTAAAACAAAGGATGCCCCTTTATATGCATTTCTTTCTGGTGGAGCTGGTGTTGGGAAAAGTCTAGTTATTCGAGCATTGTATCAGACTTTGTTTAGAATATTAAATTTGAAAGAAGGAGAAGATGTGGATCATACAAGGGTTCTTCTATGTGCATTTACAGGAAAAGCAGCATTTAATATTAATGGTTCTACCATCTCATCTGCATTTAAACAAAAGTATAAGCAGTCAGATCAAACATTAACTTGAGACAGTCTGAATACCTTTAGATCAAAGTACCGTGATTTGTCAGTTGTGATTATTGATGAAATTTCAATGGTTAGTAATTCTATGTTGAATTTTATTGATCAGAGACTTCAAGCATTGAAAGGAACAAGAACACCTTTTGGTGGTGTTAGCATTATTGCTGTTGGTGATCTTTACCAGTTAAAACCAGTGAGTGGTGATTGGATATTTAATGACATGAAACATGATGCGGCTGCTTTGTCACAAAATCTGTGGAAAGACTTATTTACTATGTTTGAATTAACAGAAATTATGAGACAGAAAGATGACCTTCAATTTGCAGAATTGTTAAATAGATTAAGGACGAATTCCTTGACTGCTGAAGACAAGACTAGATTTAAGCAGTGTGAAATTACTACAAATGATGTTGAGTATCAGAAAAATGCACCTCACCTCTTTGCAGAAAACTATTTCATGCATGTTTTTAATAATGAAATTATAAGAAGTATGGCAACAGAAAAGGTTGAAATACCATGCATGGATACATACGTTTCACCTAAGCTATCAAAAGAAAAGATAGACTGTGCCCTTAAGAACCTTAAGAATGTAACAGATTCAAACCAAACAGCAAATTTACATTGCTCTTTAACAGTTGTTGTCGACATGCTTTATGATTTAACAATAAACATAAAAACGGAAGATGGACTAGCTAACGGAGCTTCATGTGTAGTTAAGTTTATTGAGTATAAACTACAAACCACACGACGCCCAAGCATAATTTGGGTTCAGTTTGATGACAAGAAAGCAGGAAAGGAAACAAGAATCAAATACAGAAACAGGGGACTTTATCATAGTGGTATCGATGATAATTGGACACCAATGTTTGATGTCAACAGGTCATTTACATACAATAGAAAGACATTTCAGAGAATTCAGTTCCCTTTGCAACCTTCTGCAGGGCGTTCGGTACATAGAGCCCAGGGGAGTACCCTTGAAAGAGTTGTCATTGACTTATCGCAACGTAAAATCCGTAAAGTTCCACATTTACACTATGTTGCACTTAGCAGAGTAAGGTCGATAGAAAAGCTTCAGATCCTTAACTTTAATGAAAAAGCATTACAAGTTGATGATCAAGTTAAGGCCGAAATGCAGCGACTGCATGAAACAGCAATGCTTCAACTCTGCGATACTTCTTTAGAATTGATAGATCCAGTTTCACATTTCAAAGTTGCTTTCAATAATTGTAGATCCTTGAATCTTCATTTTGATGATATTAGACATGACAAAAATCTGTTGTCAACCCACATATTTGGATTAGCAGAAACACGACTACACCAGACTGATAATGATAGTGATTATGCAATACAAGGCTATTGTTTGATACGAAACGACCAGATTGGATACAATTCTTCCAAAAGACCTCCTCATGGATTAGCAGTTTATGCTAAAGATGATACCATTATAACACAGGATAGAAAGTATAGTTCTGATACATTGGAATTCATTATGATAACTGCCAGGCATGTCTCAATTGAAAGTCAGATTGTATTTTTGTATAAGTCGCCTCAAATGTCTGACAGTAATCTTCTTTCTTGTCTGAACAAGGAACTCATTCCATACTTTACCCCATCAAAGCCATTGGTGATAATTGGAGATTTCAATATTGACATTTTGCTAAAACCTAACATCATTAAGAAATTAAGTGAAAAGTTTTCAAGCAAAATGCTAATGAATGAATGTACCACAGATCATATGACAATGCTTGATTTGATATTTTCGAATTTTGATTTATCAGATGTTGATGGTGCAGTTGGGACATGTGAGTCATACTGGTCAGACCACAAAATAGTTTTTCTACACTTACAATCCACATAATTCAACACATGTCACCCGCTCAGTTTTGAATGTGTAATACCAGCTTTTCAAATTAAGGTTGTTGTTTTTTACTCATTGTCTTGGTGAAATTGAAATGGAGGAATCTATTGGGCAGATCATTGTGTACTTCACTGTCTCGCTTTACAACTTGGAAATTGTATCACGTGATTGTCTATGCTACTTTGAAGTATACTCACCCGCCATATACAATGCAGTACCTACCCCTTAAAGGTAGGTATTGCTGGTGGTTCGTGCATGATAAGGGTGGCCACCACTGACTGACATCAGGAAATGAAGAGCCTTGTAAAACCCCACATTATCTAGACAAAAGTGGAGTTTACAGGGCTTTTTCCCATTTTCTCACTCAAAACATAGACTTTGTATGCTGTTGATGCTTTGTTTGTTTGTTTGTACAGGCTAGTCTGGCCCAGAAAGTATGTACACTCCATATTTTCCAGTTTTGCGGTGTATTCCTTGCTTCCAAAGGATAACCCTTCTATAGAACATATTTAAAAGCCCAGTCAACACTATTTAGGTCATTTTTGTGCCAGTCAGTTTACCTATCCACCCTTTTTCCTGGGCGGGCTTATGCGTAAACTGTCAACCAGTACAGTGCTCATTCTTTTGCCCAAAACTGACAACTCTCGAATCAGTGGAAGGGAGACAATGACTAGAAAAGATTTCATGATCAGTCTTCACGAAAGAATGTTGCTGACGTCAGCAGGTATTGAACTCCCGTCTTCCTGATTACCAGTCAGACGCACATCTGACTGAGCTACTGAGGCTGGCATGTTATTGATGCATGTTTTGGTTTGGTAATATTAACCCATATACTCCTAGCCACCCTTTTATCAGACATGGGTAAATAGTGATTACCCAGATCAGCACCACAGAGTGTGGCATCTGATCTGGTGTACAGTGTTTGCTCAAAGTACATGCATTGTTGACGACTTTCCTCCAAACAAACCTTACACCCCTATAATTGGAAATGGACCACCCCAAACTAATTTGGTGGGGGATTCCATTGTCGTATATGGGTTAATGGTAATTACTACTAGATTCAGTTAGGTGTATTGCAAAATAATTGTAAAGAGTATTAACCCTTATACGCTGTTCACAACAATCCCTAGCTTTGCAAACAATATAAATCCAGATGAAAAAGCCATCTGATCTGGATCTACACAGTTTGTCATTTAGTTTCGTAATTTGAATGAAAACAATATATCATGTAATCGGTAAGGGCCTCCGTGGCCTAGTGGATAAGAGCGCTGACTCTTAGTCATTGGGTCTCTCACCGCCGTAGGTTCGAGCCTCGCTCGGGCCACGTGTGAGACGCCAAGTTCTGCAACGGAAGGTCGGGTGGTTTTTCTCCGGGTACTCCGGTTTTCGCCCACCTCTGATTAACGATCGGCTCGATATGAGTGAAATAATCTTGAAAGGGCCGTAAAACCCAAACCAAAAAAAAAAAATATCATGTAATCGGATTGGCTGATAGTAAGAACTGGGCATGACTAATTTAAATATTCAGCAGGATATGGGTTATTTTCTTTCCTTATACACAAGCTTTTGTTGCCTTCATATTAAACCTCTCACAAGACACTTTTTAAGGGAATATAGACTTGTACATTCTGTAGATTTGTCACAATATTTTTAATTAGGGCCCCGCACTGAAAGTGTGGGTGCCCTATAGTAATCACTCTGTCTGTCCGTCCACAAATTTTCCTACTCCTCTGATAGCGCTGCCGGGGCCCTAGTCAGTTTCACTGACAGCTCTAGTTCTGTCTAAAACATAGTGTATTGTGTTTTGTCATGTGAATCTGTTGTTCCTTATATGGAGAACAGGCTACCCCAGTATTTTGAATTCTGTCAAATAATATATTTTATTGTTTTCTTAATTGCAACAATATTTTGAAATGGAAATCCATTGTTACATGTAAAGGCTAAAATTAGATTTTTCCTAAAATGTTCCAAGTTAACATTTTCTAGATTATTGCAAGATCAGGAAAAGCTTTGTTGAAATACAAGAGAATAAGTTGATGCTTCTGTATTCTGTGGAAAGACTCACATTATTTTTACCTGTTCGTTATATCCGATTTTGTGCTCCTTAAGTTTCTATTTGGCATATATCGCCTCATAGATTCCACAGATCTTAATCTGTCATATTTTATTCCTTATTCTCATATTTATGCCCACTGTATCAGAATTAATTCTTTGTGGCTTTTAGATAGATGTAAGAACCTCAATGTTTATGGCAGAAAAGTAATTTAATCCATGAAAGCCTCAAAGATACAGGTCTGACAAAACTTTGGAAACTTCATTGTGTCACTTTTGATATGTAAACAGCTATATTTCAAGTCAGCTGTGTTTCTCATGTAAATTTTGTTATACCATGCAATACTATTGTTAACCACTGTGTCAAAAGGAAATCATAGCTACAGATATTGATTTCTTTGTCAAATTATGACTTCATCATGAACATGAACATAGAACTACAGCATAGATTCAACAAGTCTTGTGCACCACCATGACCTTCAAGATTTCATCCTGAAGAGTTCACCTGGTTCAACGGATGTACAACTATATTGACAGCCCTGGATCTATGAAGATATTTATATCACTCAGGTAAACAACCATGTCTTGCTTTTCATCACAGTTTGCCTTTCTTCAGTTTTTTTTTATTCCTTTCTAAACAACAGTAATGATTTTCTTGTACACAGATGAGCGACACAGGGCCATCTTCACAGGAATATTACGTAGTTGCCTCCCTACCAAAATAGCTAAAATCTTTCTGCTGTGATGGACAAGATGGCTGCCATAGCTAAAAAATAGAAAAACATCTTCAAACGACAACTCCTCCTGTAACCTTGGGCCAATTTCATTCAAACTTCATAGGAGTTTTGCTTAGATGACCGTCTACCCAATAGCTAAAAATAGAAAAACATTGTAAATTTTCTTCAGATATGGACTCCTCCTAAACCCTTAGGCCAGTTTTATTCAAACTTCACAGGAATGTTACATAGGTGACTCTATACCAAAATAGCTATAATCACTCTACTCTGATGAACAAGATGGTCCCTTTTTACTAAAAATAGAAAAAATATTCACGCGTCAACTCCTGTACCCTTGGGCCAATTTCATTCAAACATCATAGGAGTGTTTGAGTTTAAGTCTTAACAACAGCTAATGTCAGGACCTCGGTTTAAAAAGGCTCATCTGAAAGTCTGGAGAAGCCAGGATGGATCCCTGGTTTACAAGGCAAGAAACATGACCACTTCACCATGAAGGCTTCTAAATTTCATTGGAGTGTTTTGTAGATGACCCTCTAGGAAAATAGTATAAACGATTATAGCATAAACGATTAACAAATGGCCACAAGAGCTAAAAATAGAAAAACATTGTAAATTTGCTTCGAATGTAATCTCCTTCTAAACCCTTGGGCCAATTGGATGCAAATTTCACAGAAATATTGCCTAGGTGAATCCCTACCAAAATAGTGTGAACTCATTCTACTCTGATGAACAAGATGGCAGGCAGAGTTAAAAATAAAAATAAATCTTCAAACGCAATTCCTCCAGTACCGTTGGACCAATTTCATTTAAACTTTGAAGTAATGTTGCTTAGATGACCCTCTACCAAAAAAGCTAAAACAATCCTGCTCAGATGTACAAAATGGCCATGGGAGCTAAAAATAGAAAAAATATTGTAAATATGATTCAAACATGAACTCCTCCTAAAACCTGAGACAAATTTGATTAAAACTTCACAGGAATGTTGCCTAGGTTACTCCCTACCAAATAAGCTAAAATCATTCTGCCGATGAACAAGATGGCCACCAGAGCTAAAAGTAGATTGTACTCGAGGCAGTGACACTCAGGTGAGCGAATCAGGGCCCTCTGGGCCCTCTTGTTTGTTGGTTACTTTAAAAGTCATTTTTGCAAACAGTGTGGACCCAGATCAGACTGCTCCTCTGATCAGCATACTCACTTTGCCTGTATGCAAAAATATGTTTGAAAAGCTTACAAGAAGATGCAATGGATTAATTTTCAGATGTGTTTCTTCTTGGCATCTGGAGGGTTAACACATTTGTCAAGATTTTGCCTACTGGTAATTATAGTCACAACTGGAACCCATTCGGTGAAAAAAATGTACACAAAATCGTTTTCCTCTGCTATTTCAGTATCAAGGTACTAAATCGCTTACTTCAGGATCTCAAGAACAGATTTGAAGGATTTGAGCCTCTTACTCTCTGGATTATTGATTTATTGGTAAGTTGATCTCAAAAATCAAGGAAAATTTCTGTACCACCTAATTTCGTATTTGTGAATGCATGCTTGTGGTCCTCAACAAAGACGTTGACTCACTGGATTTATTAGAGAAGACCCCTTATAGAAGAATTCAAACAGGAAGCTAGGTTATCTCCTCCATAGAAAATGTCAATAAATGTCCGGTTTTGCTGATACTCTAGTCAGCCACTAGAATATAGTGAATCATAATTATGTTCACATATTGCATTGTATTACTTCAGTGGCCAATAAGAATTTGGTACATTATCACTGTCACATTTAATATATAGAGGACCTTTGTTATATTGACAGTATTTGTTTCCGTGTCCTTTTAAAGAGAATTTTACGCTGTAAAGGATCTCAATAAGGTAATAAATGGCCTTTTGTCCTCAATTACTCTAAGAATCAAATGTTGTGGACATTTGTTAGAATCGCCTCACAAATATCCTCAACATTACGTTTTGGAGTAATAAAATAGAATATTCTTGATTGTCTCCCTTAGGCCTACCGATCTTTAACTGAGGATTCCTGGCATTGAAATTCTTGTTGTAATGAGTTTTGCTCATTCCCAAAAAACAAATACAGTCGAACCTCGATGGCTTGAACCCCTTAGGGACCATGGAATTTTATTCGAGGTGTACTCATTAGAATCGCCTCACCGAGGCGATTCTAATGAGTACACACAGCACACATTTGCAATATAAAAGACTAAATCTCCTTTATCGTCCCCCACCAGTTCTTATCTTGAGGATTTCCCTAGGGGCTCAAGTACGAGTTCGAGCCATCGGTGTTCGAGCCATCGAAGTTCTACTGTATGGATAATTGTTAGAATCAGTGTGCTGATTATAACAAATGTCCATGGTGTGGATATTTGTTAAATTCTCTTCAGTAAATGACCACAACTTTTGTTTCTTGGAGTAATTGAGGCAAAAACAAGCTTTATTGCCTATTGAACTGCTACTTATTGCGATCTTGTACGTTGGCAGCGTCTTCATAAAGGTGAAACAACGGGAATAGATACTGTTTTTGTCATCGAGGGTCTTCTGTATATATGGGCCCCGTCAAGCGATTTTGGTACTTATCGCCTATGCGAGCAACGAAGGTTCAGGCGAGCCTGCGCATCCGCGCAGTCTCGCCAGAACCTTCGCTGCTCGCTCATACAAGCAGTGAATCAAGAGGAACCTTCAGACAGAAAGCCATATCCCTGGCCCCTCTGAATGGCTGGGCATGCGCAGTTAAAATTTGTCATGACGGAATGCTCGAAGACCCAAATTCGCTTGGCGGGGCTCATATGATGACAAACAAAATGAAGTGATTGGTACTGGGCCTTGTCCTACAGTAACCATCAATCATGGTGCCAGTCATGGAGGAGTAATGGATGGGGATGATAAAGAGATTAAAAATAACCTGGGGCCAGTTGTTCAAAACTAACGACGTCATTAGTTAACATATCGTTAAAACTTTGATCATTAAATATGGCAAATATGCTGAAATTTTGGCTGAAAAAATGTGAGCAGCTTTTGCGGATGCAAAAGCTGCTCACATTTTTTCAGCAAAAATAACAAAATTTACGATATTGTACTTGCTAGAAGAGTTAACAATATGACCACTAACGATCTCGTTAAGCTAACGATGCTTTGAACAACTGGCCCCTGGGGAATAATGGTTAGCCATCACCACGCTGAACACATATATATCGGTTTTTGAAAACAGTATACAGGCAGATCAGCTGAACAAGATCTATACTAGATGCCACTCTGCTTCTGAATCCATGGTAAAAAACTGAAATCATGGAACACCAATGGCTGAAAACTCGGGGAAGAGTGTTGCATATTGAAATATTCCGTATGGTGAGGGTTTAGAGACAATTGCATTATTTTTGAAAACGATGTAAATAATAGTAAACCTTAAGATGCCACAAAAAACTGCATTTGAAAAGGTCGTCTGCTGTATCTTCTTACAAACTTTTCAAACATTTTTGCATACAGGTAAACTGTGGACCCTGTTCAGACAGCTCCTACAGGAGCAGTCTGATCTGGGTCCACATTGTTTGCAAAAATTACTTTTATTAAAGTTACCGGCAGACGACAAAGCAGATGGCAGTTGTTATGATTGGCATGTTATGTGTTAAAATCACCTGTTCATGTATTTTTCCCTTTCAGCCCTGTAGACTGGTACAGATACCTATGCAGATACCTATGCAGTGTAGACACAAAACATGAGCCATCTCATCAGTATCTACACTATTTGCCAAACTGTTGATCATTTTGATAAAACCCTTGTTGACAACATAACTTCATGTCATACGTCTTCTTTTCAGTCCCACTACGCAGTAATGAACAATCCATCAAGGCAGCCTCTAGCAATAAATACAGCTTTCAAGTAAGTACTTAAAACGTAGTTGCTCCCGCCCACCTTGGCTTGGGGAAATATAGTGGGCTACATGGTGCTTTCGTGCAGTGCCGTTTGACAACATACGAGTACTGGTTAATCGCTTAGAAGGTCTAAGCCTGCCCTGGAAAAGTGCTGGTAGACCGTCCCTTAAACTCTAGCGGTTCTTTTGGGTGGTAGCTATTGAGATGTCATTCCATCTCGATGTTGGGTAAAGGTCCCACGAAAACTGATGCAACATCTCCAAAATTGCCTACATAATAATCTGCCCCCGCCCATCGGGGCTTGAAGAAATAGATGGGCTGCATGATGCTTCCACGCAGAGCTGAAACCGACTCGCACACGAGTACTTGTAAACCACTGAGAGGATCTGAGCCTGCTCAGGCAAAGTGGTGCAAGTCAGCCCGTCCATGCTTATAAACACTATTGGTTTCATTGGATGGCAGGACTTGAGATGTCATTTCATCTCAATGTCGGATAAAAGTCCCACAAAATTGTAAGCACAGTCTCCAAAATGACCTTTGCAGTGTTGACGGGGACGTTAAACTTCAAATCAAACAAACAAACTTAAATAATAATAATAATTTTAGTCTTTATTTCAAAAGGGCAACACAATAAGAACAGTAACTAGTGTTGACGGGGATGTAAAACTTCAACACAACAAACAAAACATTGGAAGGAAACATCAGAATGAACAGGAAGCTACAAATCTGTTGGAAATGTTCCATTCATATCTGAGCCAGAGAGTGACCAAACTTTTTATAAGACTTGAGTGACCAACATAGACTTTGCTTAGCCTGCTCAACATCCTAATTCCATATTTACTGTATGTTATTTTGACAGACAGGCCTTAGCAAACAGTGTTAACCCAGAAGAGACAGGGTCTACACTGTTTGCCACTTATCAAGCTATTTTTAAACACATTGGTTGTTCAAATTTTAGAACAACTACAAGTATGGTAATTATTTTTATGCCCCCGCATCGTATGATGCCGGGGGCATATAGTTTTTCGGTTTTCCGTACGTGCGTCCGTGGGTACGTGCGTACGTGCGTACGGTTTCCGAACGTACGAAAGTGTGTACGTACGTAATCCTGTTAGACTCAGGTTAAGGTTTTTGTACAAGGTAGAACTTGAGCTCATATTTTCCAAACCATACAGTAGATTTGGTTTATATTTAGTATGATGATAGATATAGGTCCAAAGTTTTATTCAGCAATACCCCCACCCATACCCAAGAACTCAAGGTCAAGGTCGTGGACTTTGAAATTTTTAACGTTTAAGACCCAGGTTAAGGTATTTGTACCTGGTAGAACTTGAGCTCATATTTTCCAAACCGTGTAATGAATTTGGTTCATATTCGGTATGATGATAGATATAGGACTGAAGTTTTATTCAGCAATACCCCCACCCATACCCGTGACCTCAAGATCAAGGTCATGGACTTGAAATTTTTAATGTTTAAGACCCAGGTTAAGGTATTTGTACCAGGTAGAACTTGAGCTCATATTTTCATAACCATACAATGGATTTGGTTTATATTTACTATGATGATACATATAGGTCCAATGGTTTATTCAGCAATACCCCCACCCATACCCATGACCTCAAGGTCAAGGTCATAGAATTAGAAAATTTTTAATGTTTAAGACTTTGGTTAAGGTATTTGTACCACCAATTTCAATAAACTTCACACAAATGTTCCTTATAAAAATATCTCGTGCATGTTCGACTTTTAAGGTCATGGCCTCAAGGTCAAGGTCACAGAGGTTATTTTTAGAAAAACTTTGTCATTGCTCTAGCGCCTACATTTCTTCACTGATTTCAATATAAGTTCACACAAATGTTCCTTATGACAATATCTTGAGCGAGTTCGACTTTCAAGGTCATCACCTCAAGGTCAAGGTCACAGTGGCTATTTTTAGAAAAACTTTGTCATTGCTCTAGCGCCTACATTTCTTCACCAATTTCAATATAATTTGATACAAATGTTCCTTAAGCTATTTTGACTTTCAAGTTCAAGGTCACTGTGGCTATTTTTAGAAAAACTTTGTCTTCGCTCTAGCGCTTAGATTTCTTGACTAATTTCAATATAATTTCACACAAATGTTCCTTATGACAATATCTCTAGCGAGTTCCACTTTCAAGGTCAAGGTCACTGTGGCTATTTTTAGAAAAACTTTGTCACCCCTCTAGCGCTTACATTTCTTCACCGATTTCAAAATAACTTCACACAAATGTTCCTTATGACAATATCTCGAGCGATTTCGACTTTTAACGTCAAGGTCACTATTGGTGGAACGCCGAAACTTGCACAGATTGGTATTTGCACCACTTAAAGATTAATGTGCTAAGCGGGGGCATCTGTGTACTTTGGACACATTTCTAGTTTAGAGTAAATATGGTATGGAAAGTTTTCACTTTCCTTTTCACTTACCTTTCTTTGGATAGCTTGGATGATGTAAAAGGTGCTTGGGATACACTTCTTATTGTAGCTTTTATTGCATGCTGGCTCATTAGACTTGTTTCTTATTTGATCTGATGATTCAGTAAGTTGTGATAATGTATGAAACAGCTAAATAGTTAGATCCCCCAACATTGGGGCATTGGGTTGCATGGTGTGTCTGCTCATGGCTGAAACTGACTGAAGTTTTGGGTACTGGTAAACCACTTAGAGGTTCTTAGCCTGCCCAGGAAGTGTTCTGGGAGTCGGACAATCCCTTTAACCCTAGCGGTTTCTTTGGGCATTATGGCTTGAGATGTCATTTCATTTCAATGTTGTGTAAAAGTCCCAGAAAATAGGAAGTAAGGCCTCCAAAATGACCTAAACAGTGTTGACAAGGACTTAAAACCTCAACACAAACAAAACTAAATAGCTAACAGCTTAGGTAAAAACATACACAGGATAGCAGTATTTAATAGTTAAACTGACCAGCTCTGAAAGACTTCAATAGTACTGACCAATCTGTTAAACCCTAACAACTACCTGTCAGTATCCATATTTGCCTATGGCCGTGTCCATGGGTAAACATTGTCACTGCCATTTATTTATTCAGCCAGTCATCAACCCTTATGATCAAGTCCAATTCTGCCTCCACATCCACATCATAACAAGAACACATTTCTTACTTATATGTTAACCCATTTAGTACCAGAAACCCCAAAACCAGTACCCTGGCAAACAGTGCAGGCCCAGACCAGATCATACGCCACAGAACGTGGCATCTGATCAGGGCCTCCACTGTTTGCAAAAAGTTCAGCCATTTTCCAAACAGATTTTGAAGAAAAACACAACCTGTCACCCTTAAATTTTAAAATGGACTCCTGCTATATATAAGGAGGAAGATTTCATTTGGTACAAAAAAAGGTTAATGCTGATTATTGAAATTTGATAGTATTACAGTAAAATTCCTATATTAAGACCACCTTTGGGACTGTTCAAAAGTGGTCTTTAAGACCACTTTTGAACAGTCCCAAAGGTGGTCTCTGACCAGAGGACACTGTATGCAGAAAGCACAAAGAAAGAATAACTGCAACCTACTAAATAAACTTTTTAAAGGAGAATTATTCTTCATTTTAGGTGGTCTTAATAGCGGAATTTTACTGTATAATGTTATTTCAGGCGATGTCTACAGATCCTGTCAGCTGGTTTCTTTCTCCCTGGTTCAGTAGGAATCACAGACCCTTGTGAGCAGGGAAACGTCCGAGTTCATACTGTAATCACCCTAGAACAACAGGTATAAAACCCATAATTAGTCTCAGTGAATTGAAGGTTTAAACCTGTCACCCTATTTTATTCAGTTGACTTCCGTCTTTTCATTTGAACTTGTCTTTTTTTCGCCAGTATGTGTTTGAGGTAAAAGTTAAGGACCTGCACTGATTGTATGGGTATAATTCATTCTTTTCTACAGGTCTAAATTGGCACATGAATGTTGTCCTGGGGCCAGTTGTTGTTAGTTAACATTTCATTAAATCTTTGAGGAATTAATATGGCAAATATGCTATTATTTTTTGCTGAAAAAATGTGAGCAGCTTTTGCATTTGCAAAAGCTGCTCACTTTTTTTCAGCAAAAATACCAAAATTTTAGATAGTGTACTTGCTAGAGCAGTTAACAGTTTGACCACTAATGGGCTTGTTAAGCTAACAATGCTTTGAACAACTGGCCCCAGTTCTTTTATTGAGAAAAAAGGAATGCGTTTGTTCAAAACCAACAGTGCTTTTGGTGAAATACCATTGTGTTAGATTTATGTAAGATTTTGCATTTACTGCAATAGTTAATATTGTGACCACTTATGAACTTGAGCTTGTTAAGCTAACATGGCTTTGACCAGATGGGTCCAGAAAGTTCATATGGACTTTGTCTGGTGTCCTGGTTGTACATTGATTTAAAAGATTAACAAATACCTCTCTAAAGGTTGATATTATTTTGACCTGCACCCATCTTCTATCACAGAAGTTAGAAATATAAACTGGAGACAAATATTTGCTCCTCTTAAAATAACAAAAAAATCCTTAAAATAAGCTGTTGAATGACATCCAAGAGTATCGGCACATATATACAGTAGAACTTCGATGGCTCGAACACCGATGGCTAGTTTACCATGGATGAGTCGAACCCATTCTTGAGCCCCTAGCGAAATCCTCTACATAAGAACTAGTGGGGGATAATTAAGGATATTTTAGTCTTTTATCTTACAAATGTATGCTGTGTGTACTCATTAGAATCGCCTCGATGAGGCGATTCTAATAAGTACACACAGCATACATATTCATTATGGAACACCGAAAAGATGTCTAAAAGTATCTCATTATGCCTCCTAGCAGTAACCCTCAGTGGCTCGAACTCACCCTGTCTCGAACAGATTTTCGAGGTCCCAAAGGTGTTCGAGCTATTGAAGTTCGACTGTACACTGTTGTGAGAAACTTCATTGTTCATGTGTACAGTAAGGACCCAGATGAAGCTTGAGATTAAAGCCAGAGGTTTTGGCTTTTTTACTGACTAGACATATGCATTTGAAAGCTAATCACAGATGTAATAAGAGCCTTTTATTCTGTTCATTAACACTAAAATCGCCAGAACACACCACATTGTTAATCCTTGTCCTGCTAATCCCGGATATGCCTTTTCTTTGAAACAATGTAGATCCAGATCAGATGGCTTCTGAAGAAGCCATCTGATCAGGATCTACATTGTTTGTCATTCAGATTGTGAATTTGTTGTAATAATTTGCTACTGGCAATCTGATTGGTTGATAATAGGTAGTGGGTGTGGCATATATGAATATTCAGCAGGACAAGAGTTAATTGTTTTGTTATTTTTCTAAACAAAAAAAAAAACAGACTTGAAATTTCATGTGAATCATCTGCAAACTGCAACAGCAGATTATTCACATGAAATATCGTGCCTGATGTCAAGCCAAAATAAGAAAGATGTTGAAACAATATCTGCTATGGTCGTGATTGGTATTTAAATTACATGTAATAATGGTCGTGATTGGTATTTAAATTACACGTAATAAACTATTTTCAGGACCAGGTTTGTTACACAGCACAGACATTGTTACGAGTCTTGAGCCATGGAGGTTTCAAACAGATCCTAGGAATGGAAGGAAATGCTAGTGAGTATACTTACTGTAAATATGACTTGCCTTCCTTTGAAAAAAAAAAAAATACTTTTCAGGAAGTGTCCAACATTATAGGACAGAAGTGTCCAAAGACCCTATGTTAAAGATGAATCATGTTCTGTAAAGAGTTACATACAGTCGAACTTCGATGGCTCGAACACTGATGGCTCGTTTACCATGGCTGAGTCGAACCCGTTTTTGATTCCCTAGGGAATTCCTCTGCATAAGAAGTGTGGGATAATTAAGGAGATTTTCGACTTTTATCTTGCAAATGTATGCTGTGAGTACTCATTAGAATCGCCTCAATGAGGCGATTCTAATGAGTACACACAGCATACATTTATGTTACAGAACACCCAAAAGAAGTCCCCAGTTATGTTTTCTGCCAGTTATGTTTTCTGGAAGTATGCAACAGTGCCTCGAACTACCGCTGTTTCGAACAAATTTCTATGGTCCCGAAGGGGTTCGAGCCATCGAAGTTCGACTGTACCTTGTTTTATGGCTGGATTCTGCATCAGGCTGCATGTTTCAAAGACGGAGCTTTTGCACAGCCCCAAAGTTGTCCTCATATTTAAAAGGACATTGGATGTAGAAAACAATAGGAAAGATTAACTGACATTTTAAATATAATAATTATAGATGAGTTAGTTTAGATTTTAAGTGGTTTTAATAGCAGATTTCCACTGTCAGAATAGGTATAGAAGTATATAGCAGATTACACCTTGCGGACTTGGTATTTTTCTTCTAAAATTTGAACAAATTTGTTTCATTATCCAGCAAGAAGTCCAAAAGGTGCAGACAGAATAGCAAACAGTGTAAACCCTGCTAAGACTGAACCATTCAGATCTGGGTCTGCACTGTTTGCTAAGACCTATCTGTTCCAATACTTAGGATCATTACGGTAATGCATACTTATCCGATTTCAGCCATAGCAACAGAGATGAGCGTGTGGGAGGGAGTTGTGGTGACACCATCAGACAGAGCATATGAGAAGCCAGAAAAAACCGAAGATGACGACGATGATGATACAGAAATGGAAACGGAAACAAAATAAACTCATTTTAGTGTTCAGAAGCCACCTTTAACCCCGTGTCGCACATCATGAGGAAAAACTTGTCTTTTTTAAAGTAATTTTCTGCATTGACATTCTGTGGTGTTGAAAGGGGTAACAGAATGGAAATTTACCCTTTGACTGGTTATCACAACTTACAGACGGCATTTTCAAAGTGTATTTTTCTCAATTTTCAGTGAAAATAAGGCATGCCTTATTTACTGTGAAAAATATTTCTTGATTTTATAAAATCATATTGTCGTCTGCTCCATGAATGTCTGTAGCAGTTGAAGAGTTAATATATTAAAGTTGTATTTCATGAACAGTAATCATAAACAACCAAAACAAAATCAAATTTTAGCACAGTTGCCTAGATGTTGTAATGTTATTTTGTCACACCCAGTCAACTCTGTTTATACATAAATCCTTCTGAGCTGCTACTATGCTGCAAAATACATAAAGCTAGCTAAAAATGAAATATTATGTTTCTGACAGAATTCTGTAAGTCTGTCATGTTTCTAGCCTCACTGTATTTGCATACTGTTACAGTGAAATTCCCTGTTAAGACCAGCTAAAATTAGAACTATTTCTGCTTTTGAAAGCATGCTTAAGGGGAATGGGAACACCTGGCAGATTTTTCTGCCATTTTTCAAAGGGAGACAACTTTCGGGACTTCCTGTTCGCTTTTCTGTAAGCCCTGTACCAATGAAAAAGGGGTCAACTCTTAAAGGAAAGAATTTGCTCCTCGGGAGCAAATTCTTTCCTTTAATAGTTGATCCCTATTGACATGGGAGACAAAAATATTTTTGTAGGAGTTGCCTCCCCTGAAGGTGTTCCCATTCCCCTTAATAAAAGATTTCAGTTCTTCTTTGAGTTTGCTATTCCCGGTGTTCTCTAGAAAGAGATCACCTTTGGGACACTTCAAAAGTGGTCTTAAATACCACTTTAAGACCACTTTTGAACAGTGGCAAAGGTGGTCTGACAAAAGGAGGTTTACAATGTATTGTGTTTGCCCTGCAACTACAGGTTTTGCACCACTGTCATTGAAAACACCATTAACCATATTTGCATATTTGGAGACGACTGGGAGGTATATTTGTTGTATTGAAGATGCTTAAATCTCATGTGAAAACTGTTGTGGAAGAATAGATGACAAAGAGAGGAACAAACAGACTATATACATGTATTTATTTAGAAACAGAGCTTTCGGGAATAAATACACCTTCAGAGGGGGGAGCTCTTCTAACCCTTGTCCTGCTGAATAAATTAATTTTGCCACACCCATTACTGACTACCAGGTAATCAAATTACTTGACGTAATGTATTCTTTCAGATTGAAAAACTTAAGCACAAACTGTGTTGATCATGATCAGATGGCTTTTTCAGAAATTGTCTGATCTGGATCTACATTGCAAAAGTAAGGGTTATTCTGCTCTTCAGGACAAGTCTAAAACTAGTTTTTGTCCATCACCTAGGGTCTAGAGGTTCAAATTCTTTCCTTTAATAGCAGACTGCCACTTTTGAGGGGCTCTTTTTACAGGCCGGTGAAGATGAGGTCCTGGGCCCAATTGTTCCAAGAAACATTAGCTTAATGAGCTTGTTATTGGTCAAAATGTAAACTGTTCTGACAAGTACAATATCTAATACAATGTACGTATTTTGCTGAAGAAAAAAAGCGAGCACTTTGGCATTTGCAAAAGCTGCTCACATTTTCTTGGCAAAATATCAAATGACCATAGGTTTCATACTTATGACATTGTTAGTTCTCAAAAACTGGCCCCTGAAAGCAGAAGCCCTTGTGTTGTGGGTATTCATTAGAAGCACCTCACTGAGGTGCTTCTAATGAGTACCCACAGCATAATTTTTTATGCAGAAATAAGTAAAATGTCAGCACTTTGTGGATGAAAAAAACACCTTATCTGGAGCTACGTGTATTTATTCACCTGAAATCTGTATCCCTCTAGGCCTAAACAGTGTAGCTTAACTTGAAAGAATTTACAAAAATGCTCCATCAAAAAAGTTTTTATTAATAAACAACTTTGTGTTGCCACTGGCATAGTAAGTAGAGAGCTGCCTTGAACTTAAAATTTTATAAATATTGAGTTCGACGAGGATACTTTTCTGAAGTTTAAAATCTTGTAAAGCTAATCAAACAAAACATGCTCATCAAATCATGAAAACAATAGTATTTTCATTTTCTTTTTCATTGTACAGTATACTTTCTATCATTTTATGGATTAATTTGAAACAGTGTCAAGTTTTTAGTATGTCAATAAATTGAGGAAAAAACTGTGTATTAGTCTTAAATTCCAGATTTCCCAGGTATTTGGACTTCAGAAATCTTTAATGAGTATGGATTCAATATAGTCATTTATCAGTTACCCCTTATTTTAATTGCATTGTAATACAGTGACCTGATAAAGATATGCTATCTCAGGACAAGTGAGCTTTATCAGGTCAATGTGACATTGCTCTTCTATGAACTCTATGAACTGGACTACTGGAAAAATTAGCAAAACTGTAAGAGTGTATAAGGAGATTAACTGATAAATAGAATACCAGATTTGTGTCATTTGGTATCCAGTTTATCAGGCTCGGCTTCGAGAATGCATGTAGAATAGTTTGCAAGCCTCGCAATTCTGCAAGCATTCTCGAAGCCTTGCCTGATAAACTTGATATCAAAAGACATGAACCTGGTATTCTCTATTTCCAACCCTCAGGATAGCAAGGTTGTCGCAGGTAGATCCCCAACAGATAGGACACATTCTTACATTGATTTTATACATCATATTACCAGATAGATATGTAGTCAGTGCAACGGTCTGAAACTCATACAAACACCATATGAGAAATAAATCCCCTTTCTCATTGGGATATAGGAACCCCACTATAGTAAATTGACCGTAAACTAGGTATTCATGAATTTCATAGGAAGTCTGTTTTGGCTGTATTAGACAAGGTGGCAAACAATGTCATCGTCGTTTGACGGCTTCACTCTGTTAACACCATTCAGCAAAATCTTGGTGGGTGATAGCTCAGTGGTTAGTGCACTTGCCTCTGATGCTAGAGGTCCCGTGTTTGATCCCCGGCAGAGGCGATAAAATTTCGGTGTCCGAACATGCTCCATTGGCATCATTTGCAGGGATTAATGTCATACAGTGCACCGTTCTTCGGATCGGACCATTAACTGGAGGCCCCTGTGCAGGGAAAACCATCCCCTGTGCAGGTTAAAGGTCCCTACCGTAATTACATGATTACTGTGTTGGCTTTCATCCTGCAAACCAGGAGTGTATGTAATGTACACCTGCGGTAATGGTCAAATGTGACCGACGCAGTATCAGTAGTTAGATAGATAGGTACAAATAAGTTCTGAATACTTTAGATCCTCTGGAAGCAAAGAATACACCAAATAAACGAAAATAGCAGACTCGGTTTTATTGAGTCAGTTCATGACCAGTACTGAAATGTGCAACACCAGCCACGCCCTCTAGCACCGGTTTAAGCAAATCTCTATTTTCAAAATGATTCTAAATGAACTCAAAGGACCAGAAAACATTATCTGCACTATTTATGGCCGTCACACGGCACAACATCAGCTGCAGTGAAGATATGGACTATAGCCTTCGACTGAAAAGAGAGCCCCCGACCATCGGGGCTTGAAGAAATAGATGGGCTGCATGATGCTTCCAGGCAGAGCTGAAACCGGCCGCACACGAGTACTGGTAAACCGCTTAGAGGATCTGAGCCTGCTCAGGCAAAGCGGTGCGAGTCGGTCCATCCATGCTTTTAAACCCTATCGGTTTCATTGGGCGACAGTGCTTGACATTGGAGTCTAACTGTTGGTTTTCTTTTGCTCCAGCATTTCAGTGGTTTCTTGCTGTCAAGTCCTCACCATTGTTTCATCTCTGTGGTTGTTTGATTATTTGTGTTCACGGAGGTGTTGCACTGATGAGTTAGGAGGCCTTCATGCGGACTGAACAAATTATTTGTCTAAATCGCAACGGAAGTAAGGGCAAGGATTGTGGCCATGTAAAATCGATTAAAGCCCCCAGTGGAATTCGTTTCTGCTGACCGTTCCAAGGCGCTTCTTCTGTCGCGGTTTATTTTTGTTATGGTTTGTCTTTGGGTGTTTGTGTCCCTTATGTTATTTTATTTTGGATAGCCAATTAGCCATTTTGTGGGAAAGTAACTGTCCTTTTCAAGTTTTGGCTTTCGGCTATTTATGTTTCAATTAGGGTCTGTTGTTTCATGTTTGTGTTTCTTTCCCTTTGGTGTCTCAGATGAGAGCTGTGGGTTGATTGTATCGATTCCGTATCATTGCCTCCACTTCTATTTTGAGATGTCATTTCATCTCAATAATAATAATAATAATGGACTATATTTATAGAGGGTAACACATTTAGTAAACTAGTACTTATCTTCCATGTGGCCCTCTTTTCCTGGGTGGAAAACAGTACTAAGCAATGTCGGGTAAAAGTCCCACAAAATTGGAAGCAACATTTCCAAAATGACCTATACAGTATTGATGGGGACGTTTAACCTCAAAACAAACAAAATCGATTGAAAAAGAGGTCTGATCTGTCTTTCAGCCGTTTATTGCAAATTCAAGCTCTTGTACCACAAATGAACTTTCTAAATTATTAACTGCATGTCTTTTTGCCGTCAAAAATCGTGATTAAATATTGCGACAAAGCTTGAAATATCAGGGATAAATCTGTTTTGGTCTTATCAAAAAAATCGATTTGAGGTTTTAAATAAACTGAAATCCAGATGTTTTCATGCTTTAAGTCTGTCTACTTATGATTTTTCCACGCTTTGCACTACACTTCCTCATAATCTTATAAAAGAAAAACTGATTTAATTGAATTGATATTCCATAGAGAAGATGCCCTCTATCTTGCATGTAATGTAAGAAATTGTTTTCACTTCTGAAGAGCATAAAAACACACATGGTCATGTCAGATAGTGTGTGAAGCTCTCATCTTTGTACTTGACAATATTTATATAAGATTTGGTACGAAGTTATTAAGACAAATTGTGGGAATTCCGATGGGTACAAATTGCTCACCTTTTATGGCTATTTGTTCTTGTTTTGTTAT
Source organism: Lucinisca nassula (assembly GCA_963580285.1). NCBI lineage: Eukaryota > Metazoa > Mollusca > Bivalvia > Lucinida > Lucinidae > Lucinisca > Lucinisca nassula. The sequence goes on along the minus strand of OY757016.1, from coordinate 126,112,666 downwards.
GAAAAAGACTTCATGATGTCCCTTTTCATTGAAAACCAATCTGAAATCATTGAAGCTTTCAGCTTGACGTCTAGATATTTGGATGATTTATTAAATATTTACAATACCTACTTCATGGTCCCCCGCACATCGGGGCTTGAAGAAATAGATGAGCTGCCTGATGCTTCCACGCAGAGCTGAAACCGACCACACACGAGTACTGGTAGCCTGCCCAGGCAAAACGGTGTGAGTCGGACCATCCATGCTTATAAACCCTATTGGTTTCATTGGGCGACAGGGCTTGAGATGTCATTTCATCTAAATGTCGGGTAAAAGTCCCACAAAATTGGAAGCAACGTCTTTAAAATGACCTTCACAGTGTTGACGGGGACGTTAAACCTCAAAACAAACAAACAAACAATACCTACTTCAATGGTTTGATTAGTCTCCAGAACATCAGTTAACCTTTAACCTGCTGAATATTCAATTAAGCCACACCCATTTCTGACTGAACCAATCAGATTACTTGATGCAGCTTATTTCTACATATTCATAAACTGAATGTCAAACAGTGTAGATCCTGATCAGATGGCTTCTTCAGAAGCCATCTGATCTGGATCTACACTGTTTGCAAAGATAGGGCTTGTCGCCTACAGCAGGGTAAAGGTTAAATAAAGCAAATACTTCTAATACCGAAGGCCGGTCCTCCTAAAAAGCGCCCGGGGATTTTAAAATGTGTCCGAGGCTTTCCAACAGTAAAGAAAGCTTATAGTAATTCATAAACAAAATTTATAAAAAAAAAAAAATATATGAAGAGAAATCGGCAATGAAATCGGTAGTATACTCTTTTCGCATTGTTGTCTCAAGACCGGGTTGAGTGAGAGGCGGGAGTTTGTGTGTATGTGTGTGTGGGTGTGGCTGGGGGGACCATTTTTTTGTTTTGTTTTGTTGTTTTTTTGTATCGTAGAGCAGTCGTTCTACATGGCTATGGGTAGCATTTTTCTCTGTCTGTGTCTGTCTGTTTGTCTATCTCTCTCTCTCTCTCTCTCTCTCTCTCTCTCTCTCTCTCTCTCTCTCTCTCTCTCTCTGTTTTCAGCCATACAATCATAGTGGCATGCGAGTCGAAAAAGTTCACTTTCATTAACCAAATTGTTGAGGTCAACCAATGCACCCACCTGATCACACCTTCAAGATCCGGCATAAGACATGCTATACATAAGAACCCTTCTGTACTAAAATGAAAACTTTTCTATTAAACAATAATAGAAAATAGAATAAAGTTACCAATTATTAATTTTATCGTCCTAAATCAACTGAAAAATGGGGTACACAAGGGTAGGAATTGTCTGATACCAAGTAATTCGATCAAGGTGGCTTTAAATCGGCCATATTAGCAGATTTATTTCTATCAGGATCACATTTTTCCCGGACGCATTTTAAAACCCCCCGACGCTTCTCCGGGCGCTCCCGGGTGCTTTTTAGTAGGACCCCCGAAGACCCGTTTTATGGATTTACACTTTGTTATATATAACATTTTTTATCCTGATCCTCACTTTCACCCCACTGGGTGACCTAGTAAGGCCATGTAATATTTTGTTTACTTCTTACTTTAAGGAAGAATCTAGAAAATGAGTCACAGCATATTTTATAGGTTGTAAATATTTTGTTTACTATTTAACTACAAAATAGAAGATTCTGGAATACTGAGTCAGAGATTATTAGAAGTTGGTAAACAAGATGATTTCAAGATATTTTTCGTTTACAAGAAAGGGAGATTAAAGAAGTACCTAGAAGATTCCAGATCGCATTATTTTAGCCTATGAGCACACTTATTTCTACACTGTTCCAGAATCTCCCTTATAAAAGCGATAACAATTTCCCTTTACTTCAGTTTGGTGGTTTCTAGACGGTGCATACATTTACCGGAAAGCACCAAAATACCGGAAAGCAAACCAAAATACCGGAAAGCACATATAAATACCAAAAAGCACTTATATATACGGGAAAACATTAGATTGTATTTAAATGCAATATATAACATATCTAGAACAGCTATGGTTCCTCTCTGTTCTGTTGTTTCATGTTTGTGTGTCTTTCCCTTTGGTGTCTCTGATGGGAGCTGTGGGTTGATTGTATCGATTCCTGATCATTGCCTCCACTTCTATTTTGTGTACCGTTTCCTAATGTTTGGAAGCCCTGCCGGGTTGGGGCGATAAGTTTCACAGAATTTTACACTATGGTGAAAATTATGCATACTGGAGAGAGACCTTTTTTTTCTTCAACCCAGTCGATACACAATGTTGAAACATTGCTGAATAAACGTCATTTCATTGTCGTGAAGTTCGATTCAACGTTGTTTTGACGTTGTGTGCACACTGGGTAAATGTTTTAGGTTGTTTGCCCACTGGGTCAGTGTTTTACGTTATGCGGACCCATCAACAAACAATGAGTGCATTGTTGAATATATTGTATCATTGTCTATTAGATTTGTGTTTCATCAGTGTGCAAAAGACTGTGAAATGAGGCGTGTACCGTTTCCTAATGTTGGGGAGCCCTGCCGGGTAGGGATGATAAGTTTCACAGACTTTTACACTATGGTGAAAATTATGCATAATGGAGAGAGACCTTTTTATATACCCACTGGAAAAGTGCATCCGTCAACATCAATTATGTTAAGTTAAACGATCCGTACATTGTTGTATGGTTTGTTTGTTCTATTCGAGGTTTAATGTCCCCGTTAACACTGTTTATGTCATTCTGGAGACGTTGCTTCCAAGTTTATATGTATGGACGGTCTGATTTGAACCACTTTCCCTGGGCTGCCCCAGCCCTTCTAAGCGGTCCGTTTCAGCTCTGCCCGGAAGCACCATAAAGCCCAGTCTATTTCTTCAAGAGCCCCAATGGGCGGGGCGATGTGCAATCCTCGACATAATACCTACTGAAAACAATTACTTGTATGTTTGTATACTTGTAAGTATGTTGTTCATACTTCCCGATTTTATACTTTATTCAAAGAACTATCTTTGCAACAAAATAAAACACTGGATAAAATCTGATTTTTATCTCTGTATTTCGATTATAATAAAGATGAAGACTGCTTCTATAATGCATGTAACATCACTTTAACGTGCCATTGCATTGATGGGTTTGTTTCCTGTAAAATTTATGATAAACATGATGTTTTTGATTTTGAGATTGTAAATGTTCCTTTCGTTGATGGTGATATTCCTCGAGCCGCATCCTAAGGTGTTAATATTGCACAATTAATTCGATTTGCTAGAGTGTGTAGTCATGTAACTGACTTCAACACTCGTAATAAATTGTTAACTGCTAATCTCTTAATCAGGGTTATGGGTATCATATACTTAGAAAAGCCTTTTCTATGTTTTATAGACATCATTCTGATTTAGCTTCAACATTCAGTGTTGGACTTAAATCTCTTCTGCAACAAGGCCTATCGGAACCCGAATTTTATGTTGATTTTGTATACAAATTCAGAAAAATATATGCTTGCAATGATTTCAGTACCCAATGTCTTAAGATCAGTTGGTACCTGATGCTCCGTCACTGGTCCGGTCCACCAGTCTTAACTGTTGGTTTTCTTTTGCTCCAGCATTTCAGTTATGTTGTTGAGTCCTCATCTTTTCATCTTCTGATTTTCTTTTGTGTTGTCCGAGATGTAGCACTGATGTGTTAGAAAGCCTTCATGTGAACTGAGAAATTATTTATCTAGACCGTGACAAAACCAAGAGCGAGGATTGTGGCCACATTAAATTCATTTAGCCCTACCACCCTACCCCCTTCACCTGCAGTGACACACTTTTTCTTGACCTTTCCAAGGCGGTTCTTCTGTCACGGTTTATTTTTGTTATAGTGAGTCTTTGCATGTATGGCTTGGAGAAGTAGATTGGGCAGCATGGTTCTTCCATGCAGTGCTGAAATCGACCGCACGTAAGTACCGGTATAGTGCTTAGAAGGTCTAAGCCTGCCCAGGCTATATAGTGTTAGTCGGACCATCCCCGAATAAATAACCCTAATGGGCGGTAGGGCTCTAGATGTCATTTCATCTCAATGTCAGGTAAAAGAACCATAAAATTGGAAGAAACGACTCCAAAATGATCCTAATATTGTTGATGGGGACCTAAATATGTTCTATAAAAGGGTTATCCTTTGGAAGCAAGGAATACACCACAGAACTGAAAAAAATATGGAGTGTACTTGTTTTCTGGGCCAGACTAGCTAGTTTTGGCTAATTAGGCCTCATCAGTGACCCTCAGATATTTTCAAAATTCCATAATGGAATCAACGATCCCAAAGGACAAGAAAATATAATCTACACTATGATGTATAAAAAGTAGAAGTAAAACAAAGATCAGGAATTGATACAATTAACTTACTCCACCCATAAAAGACACCAAAGGGAAAGAAATACAAACATTAAGCGACCAGACCATAATGGAAACCTAAACAAAGGAAGGCCATAAGGACAGTTACTTTCCCACAAAATGGCCATATGGCCATCCAAAATTAAAAGACACAAGTGATACACACAGTAAGTAACAAACAACAACATAAATAAATCGCCACAGAAGAGCCGCCTTGGAACGGTCAGTGGAAGATTTCCACTGGGGGGCTTAAATCGATTTTACATGGCCACAATCCTCGCCCTTACTTCCGTCGCGATTTAGACAAATAATTTGTTCAGTCCGCATGAAGGCCTCCTAACTCATCAGTGCAACATCTCCGTGAACACAAAAATCAAAGACCCACAGAGGTGAGACAACGGTGAGGACTCGACAGCAAGAAACCACTGAAATGCTGGAGCAAAAGAAAACCAACAATTAGACTCCGATGAGCCCAACCAGAGACAGAGCATCAGGCAACAACCAACATTATCTCTAATTTTCAATAAGCCTTTACGTTGGAGGCGTCATAGAATCTGAGGCCTGACCCACCGGCGTGCAATTAAAGAGGGAAGCAAAGTTGCCAACCGTGATTGGGTTAACTACCATGCATGCAGTCTGTCGTATAATATCCATATTGTACCCAATCTTTTTATATCGAAGAATGATTTTTCGAAAATGGGTGCTGAAGTCATTGCGGTTATATATTTTTCTGAATTTATATACTAAGTCACCATAAAATTCGGGTTCCGATAGACCTTGTTGCAGAAGAGATTTAAGTCCAATATTGAATTTTGAAATTAAATCAGAATGGCGTATATAAAATTTAGAAAAGGCTTTGCGTAGTTTATGGTACCGATAACCCTGATTAAGGAGTTTAGCCGTTAATAATTTATTACGAGTTGAAGTCAGTTACATGACTACACACTCTAGCAAATCGAATTAATTGCGAAATATAAACGCCATAGGATGGCGCACGAGGCACATCACCATCCAAAAAAGGAAAATTTACAATCTCAAAATCAAAGTCATCGCGTTTATCATAAATTTTGCACGAAACAAACCGATCTACAATAGATAGATGTAAATCCAAAAACGGGGCCTCGGTATCAGAAGAATTTGCTTTATTTAACTGAAGTTCTAGGGGGTAAATCTGACTGATCAAACCATCAAAATAGGTATTATCAATATTTAATAAATCATCTAAATATCTAGAAGTAGAGCTAAAAGCTTCAATAAATTCAGATTGGTTATCAATGGAAAGCGACAAGTCTCTTTCATAACAATACAAGAACAGATCAGCCATAAGAGATGCGCAATTAGTACCCATCGGAATACCCACAATTTGTCTAAATAACTTAGTACCGAATCTAATATAAATATTGTCAAGTAGAAAGGTGAGGGCATCACACACTTTCTGACATTACCAAAGTGTATAATTCTTATGCTCTTTAGAAGTGAAAAATGCATTTCTGACATTACATGCAAGATAGAGAGAATCTTCTCTGTGAAAAGCGCATTCAATTAAATCATTAAGCTTTTCTTTTATAAGATTATGAGGAAGTGTAGTGTAAAGAGTGGAAAAATCGTAGGTAGACAGACTAGAAGCACGAAAATGTCTAGATTTCAATTTATTTAAAACATCATTCGAATTTTTTATACATCAAAACAGATTTCTTCCTGATCTTTCAAAGATCTAAATTTAAAACCTGAATTCAAACAGAAGCAAGCTTAACTGCAAGCTTGACATGCTCTTCCGCCTTGCCATGTTAGAAATTCTGAATTTTCATGAAATGATAAGGTTACCCGTGAATCTGAACATACACACAGTGATACTGGTAATGTAAAATACACCGTTGACCTGTGCAGTTACATGTGTATTGGACCAGTGTAAATTTAACATCACCGCTTGGCAGTTCAATGATTATTTTGAAGTGACATATCTTAACAGTGTTCATGCAAACTTCAAGAAGCAAGGTTCACGTGCAAGGCAAGAATGTAAGCTACAGCATGAATACCCCTATAAAACGGCTGAAATTGGGTATTGGGAGATCTGTTCAAAATTTGAGCCTGGGTCAGAAACATGTCACTCCTTCGGTTATGCGTTAATTTGGGCTTCATAATGATTTCATATTAGTTGGCCATCCAAACCAAAAAAAAAAACTTCTGATGGCAAAATTGAGTAGAGTATGGCTTCCATGCTAATTGTGTTCTTTAGTGTATTGCAAAAGTGATAGGGGTGTATGCCACTTCTTAAAATGCCCCTTAGCCTCAGAATAAAGTCAAAGGTCAAATGAGTGCAAAAATACAATAAAATTTGTAAAACTGGCATTTGTACCCTATCTCTATCTAAGCAGACCAAATAAATTTAATTAAAACACCAGCAATGTACTTAGGACATATTTTCTTTTTGCATCATATGTGGGAAAAGGGTTGTACCATAGATTTGACCAAGGTCAAATGTCATTAAAGTACAAATTTTCTTTAAAGATGCATCAATATTGTACAAGGGGATATCTAGTATGTTAACTAAAACAAAGTCAAATGAGTTGCCATTTCCTTACCTAGGAAGCATAAAAACCCACACATTGTACTAACAGCATAATGGCCAGCCTAATCTGTCTTAGGTCAAAGGTCATTGAAGTACATATTTAGTTTGCAAAATACGTTGATTATTCACATGCCATCCATTATTATAAGTAACATTCCAAATCGTCTGAGTTCTTATTAATCGTCACAAAGATATATATAGATATAGTGTATGATGAAGATATATCTTATAATAACACAAGTGGGTCACCATCAAAGGGCATGTGCAGCTACTGTAAAACAAATATTTTGGCAGTCATTATGTCTCCCCCGATTTTTTTTTCGGAGAGACATACCGTTTTCCCCCTGGCGTCTGTCCGACTGTCCGTCTGTCACACATTTGTGTCCGCTCTATAACTTGAAAACCGTTCAAACTATCTTCACGAAACTTCATATAAATATTAATCAATATTAGACGACGTGCAGTGCGCAAGAACTATAACTCTCGCATTTATGCTTTTTGAATTATCTCCCTTGGAAGTTTTTATCGGTATGTATGTATGGGCAAATAGTGTCTGGTCAATAACCATCTTATTTTCAGATGGATTTTAAAATTACTTGGCAGAAATATTATCAACCATGACACAATGTGTGGTGCGCATGAGGCAGGTCGGTACCTCAAAGGTCAAGGTCATACTTAGAGGTCAAAGGTAAAAAAGGGCCTTTTTCGTGTTTTGTCAATAACTTTATTTTTAGATAGAATTTGAAGTTACTTGGCAAAAATGTTAACTATCATGATACGATGTGTTGCATACATGATTCAGTTCGGTACCTGAAATATCAAGGTCATACACAGAGGTCAAAGGTAAAAAAGGGGCCTTTTTTGTGTTTGGTCAATAACTTTCTTATTTTTAGATGGGATTTGAAATTGCTTGGCAGAAATGTTAACCACCATGAAAGGGCTTTTCGTGTACGGCCAATAACTGTTTTATTTCTCTAAGAACTTTTTAAACTTACTTTGTAGAAATGTTCATCTTCATTAGATGATGTGTTGCACACAAGACCAAGGTCAATACCTCCAATCTCAAGGTCATACTTAGAGGTCAAAAACGGGGGAGACATCTGTGTTTTTGTAGAAAATCAAATTCTAGTTTTATTTTGGCGCTATTTGCGGTCAAGAAAAAAATAAATAAAAATCCGCCAATAAAGCTCAAAGCATGCGAGAGAAGAAACTTTATTTTACATATCACAATTATGATGTGTCAGTTGGTCATAGGCATCATTGGTGACAAAAGAAACATTGTATTTACTTCTTTAGAAGTCGAAATAAAGAAAGACAATGTTCTAGTCATAAGACAGCTCAAAACGGCTGAATGAAAACAAACACACCTTGAGTTATTGTGAAAATTGTGGATATAATTGGTAATTGATTGATAGCTTTAACTGTGAGCTCTATAGGGTGGGTAAACCAATCAGATAAGTGGAAAGTGACACATCTCCAGACAGACATTTGGATTATCAAGGTAGCACGTTGGGTTAATCATGCAGTGAACACAAAAAAAAAAAAAAAATAACTAATTACTGCAGTTTCCGCATCACGCTGTTGATGATTAACTCGGATGATTTTTTTTGTTATCTTACACGGCTTTGGAAATTCGAACAATTTCTTTTCTTCGGAAATCGAAAATCCGCAAAAGAAATTTAAATCAATGGAAAGGGCTTAACATAAAAACCGCCAAATTTGCTGCCACTAAATTTATGTGTTTAACAGTATTCAGCGTTTGTGTTCGTTTCCGGTGACCGTTCAAAGGCGGTTCTTCTGTCGCGGCTTATTTTTGTTATGGTTTGTCTTTGGGTGTTTGTGTCACTTGTATTATTTTATTATGGATAGCCTATTGGCCATTTTGTGGGGAAGTGACTGTCATTTTGGCTTTCCGCTGTAGGTTTCCATTGGGGTCTATTGTTTCGTGTTTGTGTTTCTTTCCATTTGGTGTCTCTTATCGGAGCTGTAGGTTAATTGTATCGATTCCTGATCATTGCCTCCACTTCTATTTTGTATTTTACAAGATGCCACTTCATCTTAAGAGCCAGTCGGATCACTACAATGTGCAGGATAACAGCTAATTGTGATAATGCATGTCATATGTATTCGTGTTTGCGCCGATATGATCAATGGTTTTACTTCAACATTGACAAGTCTATGCAATGTAAACCAAATAGGGGTTTCTCCGATATCATTGATACGAGATTTCTTCCGCATATTAATCTGAAATGATAGACATAGTCATATATAAATAACAAGCCATTTTAACTTCATTGTATGCACAAGCTGTCAGTGACTACTGGATGCATTAAATAGAACAAAAAAGCGGGTAACTGTAGTTTCTAGTCAAACGGATTGCTAGAATGCATGAACATGTAATAATTTGGCAGCCCTCTTAGGTGTCATACTCAACAGTTTGCATAAAATTAAACACACATATTGTATGTATCTCAATATATATTTTTAGGTAAGCAAAAGTTAGCGATTTGTCAAAATATGTTTATTATGCAAACTTTTGAAGATATATCTGAATTTAGTCTTTCTTTCTTTCTACTGATACTGCGTCGGTCACATTTGACCATTTCCGCAGGTGTACATTACATACACTCCAGGTTTGCAGGATGAAAGCCTACACAGTAATCATGTAATTACGGTAGGGATATTTAACCTGCACAGGGGATTGTTCTCCCTGCACAGGGGGCCTCCAGTTAACGCCCCGATCCGAAGGACGTTACACTTTATGGCATTCATCCCTGCAAATGATGCCAGTGGAGCATGTTCAGACACCGGAATTTTATTGAACCCGGGACCCCTAGCATCAGAGGCAAGTGCACTAACCACTGTGCTATCACGCTATCAGTCAGGGCATTCCAAAGCAGTTATTTGTCATTCAGCCACCAAGTTTGCTGTTTGTGTTACAGAAGGCAAAGACAGTTATATTGGTTACCTAAACTTCATAAAAGACCATACAAAGCACGGTTTATTGCAAATCAAGCTCTTGTACCACAACTGAACTTTCCAAATTATTAACTTCATGTTTACTGCCATAAAAACATGTGATTAAATATTCTTTGAAAGATCAGGGAGACATCTGTTTTGGTCTATAAAAAAAATCTAATGAAGGTTTAAATAAATTGAAATCCAGACGTTTTCGTGTTTCAAGTCTGTATACTTATGATTTTGCCACCCTATACACAACACTTCCTCATAATCTATAAAACAAAAACTTAATGATTTAATTGAATGGACATTTTATAAGGACGTCTGCCTCTATCTTGCATGTAATGTATAAGAAATGCTCTTTTTACTTCTGAAGAGCATAAAATTATACTTTATGATCATGTCAGGTAGTGTGTGAAGCTCTAACCTTTCTACTTGACAATATTTACATAAGATTTGGTACTAAGAAGTTTAGACAAGTTGTGGGTATTGCGATGGGTACCCGCATCCCTTGTGGCTGATCTGTTCTTGGCGTTTTTTTTTTTTTTTTATTAAAGAGACTTCATGATGTCTCTTTCCGTTGAAAACCAATATGAAATCATTGAAGCCTTTAGCTCGACTTCTAGATATTTGGATAATTTATTAAATATTGACAATACCTATTGATCAGTCAACTTTACCCACCCACCCCCAACACACACACACACCAGAACTTCAGTTAAGCAAATTCTTCTGATACCGAGGCACCGTTTTGGGATTTACATATGTCTATTGATAGGTTTGTTTCCTGCAAAATTTGTGATAAACGCGATGATTTTGAATTTGAGATTGTAAACTTTCCTTTCTTGGATGGTGATGTTCATTATGCGGCATCCTATGGCGCTTATAGGTCGCAATTCGATTTGCCAGAGTGTCCAGTCATGTAACGACTTCAACACTCGTACTAAATTGTTAACTGCTACCCTTATTAATCAGGGATATCGGTATCATAAACTACGCAAAGCCTTTTCAAAATTTACAGACGTCATTCCGATTTAATTTCAAAATTCAGTGCTTGACTTAAATCTCTTCTGCAACAAGGTAAATAGGAACCCGCATTTTATGAAGACTTAGTATATACATTAAGAAAAATGTATAATTGCAATGACTTCAGCACCGAATTTCTTAAAATCATTCTTCAACATAAAAAGATTTGGTACAACATGCGACAGACTGCATGCATGGTAGTTAACCAAATCACAGTTAACAATTTTGCTTCCCTCTTTAATTGCACGCCGTTGGGTCAGGCCTCGGATTCTCTGGCGGTTCCAGCATAAAGGCTTTTTGATAATTAGAGAAAAATTAATTTATGTAGTGTTGGTTCGTGCCTGATGCTCTGTCTCTGGTCGGGCCCATCAGAGCCTAACTGTTGGTTTTCTTTTGCTCCGGTTTCTTGCTGTTCAGTCATCACCGTTGTTTCATCTCTGTGAATGTTTGATAATTGTGTTCTCGGAGATTTTGTACTGATGTGTGAGGAGGCCTTCATGCGGACTGAACAAATTATTTGTCTAAATCGCGACAGAAGTTAGGGCGAGGATTGCAGCTGCGTAAAATCAAATAAGCGCATCCCCACCCCTTCCCCACACCCAATGGAATTCGTTTCACTGACCGTCCCGAGGCGGCTCTTCTGTCGCGGTTTATTTTTGTTATGGTTTGTCTTTGAGCATGTGTATCGCTTAAATGATTTTGTTTTGGATAGCTGATTTGCCATTTTGTGGGAAAGTAACTGTCCTTTTGGCTTTCTGCCACATGTATCGATGTTTCCATTAGGATCCAGTTATTTCATGTTTGTGTTTGATCTGATGGGAGCTGTGTGGGTAATTGTATCGACCTTCACTTCTGTTTTTTTATAAAAGAAGTCAATAACTGTCTGGCAGCCATCTTGGATGCCAACTTAAGGAATGGCAATCAAATACACCTAACAAATGTATTTTTAATATTTTCATAATAAATCTGGTCATCAACACATCCTTATGCTAAAATTTGATTAGAAAACATCCATTAGGGTTTTTACTCAAATGACCCCTGACCTATAAGACTGACATACTTTGAGGATACATTTAAAATAATTTTCCTTTGTTCACTGCACCTGGGTAGTTTTATGGTGATTTTAAGCAAGCAATTTCCCAAAATGTTTGTTAAAAGAGAGATATAAGTAGTTTTAGGTGTGTTTTTTTCGTTTGTTTGTTTTTGTTTTTTTGTTGTTGTTTTTTTTTTTGCACTCATTGACCTTTGACCTACTTCTGAGCCTCAGACGCATTTCACGACGTATCATCCACCCCTATGATTGTTGACACACCTCAAGGATTACATTTAGCATGGGTGCCATACTCTACTCAATTTTGCCATCAAAAGTAAAATTATCAAATATCAATCTTTTTGGGGGATTAGATGGCCAACTATATGGTGTTAGGCGGTTCTTGGAAAAAGATGAGGTCGCTCAAGCTGTCCGTGGGTACACCCAAACGCTTTGATGTATCGAGAAGTGTTGTTGCCAGGCTATGGAGACGCTACCAGGAGACGGGCGAGTTTACTAGACGAGAAGGGAAGGGCCGACACCGTATGACGTCACAAAGGAAGATCAATATCTTCGAAATCTAGCGCTACGGCAGTACAGGGACAGAAGGCTACAAATCGGATATCCGATCAAACAATACGTACCAGGTTACATGAAGGCGATCTGAGGGCCAGACGTCCGACAAGCGGAACTGGCGATTGCAAGACTGGCGTACAGTTCTGTTCACGGATGAAAGCAGTTTTCACCTAAGTGCACGTGATCGACGTGTTCGAGTCTGGAGATGACCCGGAGAACAATACGAGGACTGCAACATTGTGGAAACAGACAGATATGGAGGGGATCAGTGATGGTATGGGGTGGAATTTCTTATGAAGGCCGCACGGACTTGATAAACGGAGGTACATTGACTGCATTACGGTATCGAGATGAAATTCTAGATCCTATTGTGAGGCCTTTCGCTGGGGCAATCGACAATTTCATTCTGATGCAGGATGATGCGCGCCCCCAAACTGCTAGAGTGTGCATGGGTTACCTTAATCGTGAGACTATTGAAGTAATGGACTGGCCGGCACGTTCTCCTGACTTAAACCCAATAGAATATGTGTGGGACATTCTTTACAGACGCATCTGACAGGGCGATCATCCACCAATGACTTATCAAGAACTCACAAACATCCTTAGACACGAGTGGGATACACTAGTTTTACAAACTGTTCAAAATTTGGTTCGCCCCCGCCCATAGGGGCTTGAAGAAATATATGGGCTGCACGATGCTTCCACGCAGAGCTGAATCCGGCCCGCAAACTAGTACTGGTAAACCACTTAGAGGATCTAAGCCTGTCCAGGAACCGCGGTGCGAGGCGGACCGTCCATGCTAATAAACCCAATTGGTTTCATTGGGCGACAGGGCTTGAGATGTCATTTCATCTCAATGTCGGGTAAAAGTCCCACAAAATTGGAAGCAACGTCTCCAAAATGACCTTTACAGTGTTGACGGGGACGTTAAACCTCAAATCAAACAAACAAACAAATCAAAATTTGGTTCGTATCATGACTCGGCGATGCTGCTCAGGTGGTCATACATATTACTGACAGGAAAAAGTGATTGATTTGCGCACGTCTATGGCATTTTGGAATAATCTGAGGTAAAGATGGCGATTTCTCAAACATTTATGCAAATTCTTCCTTAACAGGTTACAGGCCATGATTTGTGAACTGGTTGCCAATGTTTGCCATTAACATGTTGCAAATAAAGTTATTCATATTTCTGAATCGTTGTTTCATCATCATTATACAACATCTTTATACTATGAGGAAATATGTGTTTGCTCCTTTAATTGTTTTGAGCAGTGTATTACAGTACTATATAACATAAACACAATTCGAAGACCTAAATCGGCCCCGCCCATCGGGGCTTGGAGAAGTAGATGCTTCCACGCAGAGCTTAAACTGACCACACACGAGTACAGGTAAACCGCTTAGAATGACTAAGCCTGCCAAGGCAAAGCGATGTAAGTCAGACCGTTCAATGCATGTAAACCTTTTATAAAAGATAGTTCCTCCTAAATCCTTGCGCCAATTTAATTCTTTCAGAAGCAACGTGACATCTTTGAAATCAGATGAGCTATCCAGGGCCATCTTGACCCTCCTGTTTATTTGTTGTTGCTGTTGTTTACTGAATTTAGTAGGTCAATATATTGGTTCGTTTCTGTAACACATTCACACCCATCTATCATTTTCCGCCCCCGCCCATTGGGGTGCGAAGAAATAAATGGGCAGCATGATGCTTCCACGCAGAGCTGAATCCGACCACAAAAGTACTGGTAAACCGCATAGAGGATCTAAGGCTGCCCGGGCAAAGCGGTGTGAGTCGTACCGTCCATGCTTATAAACCCTGTTGGTTTCATTGGGCGACAAGGCGTGAGATGTCATTTCATCTCATTGTCGGGTAAAAGTCCCACAAAATTGGAAGCAACGTCTCCAAAAAAAAAAAAAAAAAAAAAAAGAAAAACATCTATCATTTTCATTTTTATAAAATAGTAATTTTCGAAAATAAATATTATTTGCCAGTAATAATTACGGAACCCGGGAAGGGACATGATTTTTTTTTATTTTATAAGTTGTGCGCACAAGATAATATCTTGTGCGGACAAGATATTATCTTGTTCGGACAACATATTATCTTGTGCGCACAAGATATTATCTTGTGCAGACAACATATTATCTTGTGCAGACAAGATATTATCTTGTCCGCACAAGATATTAAGTTGTGCGAACAAGATATTATCTTGTCCGCACAAGATAATATCTTGTCTGCACAAGATAGATCTTGTGCAGACAAGATATTATCTTGTGCGGACAACTTATTATCTTGTCGGCACAAGATATTATCTTGTCCGCACAAGATAATATCTTGTGCGCACAAGATAATATGTTGTCCGAACAAGATAATATCTTGTCCACACAAGATAATATCTTGTTCGCACAACTTCCCAAGATCTATGTTGTGCAAACAAGATAATATGTTGTGCGGACAAGATATTATCTTGTGCGGACAAGATATTATCTTGTTCGCACAAGATAATATGTTGTGCAAACAAGATAATATCTTGTCCGCACAAGATAATATCTTGTCCGCACAAGATAATATGTTGTCCGAACAAGATAATATCTTGTCCGCTCAAGATATTATCTTGTTCGCACAACATAATAAAAATAAAAAATCATGTCCCTTCCCGGGTTCCGCAAATAATCGATTAATTAACAAAGTCATGGTAAAAAGATTTTCATTTAGCTCAATTTAAAAAAATAGTAGCTTCTTACAAGTCACGACTTCAAAAAAAAACAAAAAAAACGAATATGACACCCCATAATTTGAAATGGACTGGTCTCAAGCTGTAAGGTAGAATTTTCTATTGTCATATGTAGGTTAATTATTGTTGTAACATGTTTTGGGGACAAATGTTCTCGAACGGATACGCTTGTAACAAACCTTGTAACTGGCGGTAAAGAGGAGAAATACAAGAAGAAAAAAGGTAAGAGCTACTAATTGACTTGGGGAGGGTGGGGAGTTTGTCATCGCGACCAGACGAGTTCGATCTTGACATCGATCGCGACACCTCGTTTGATTGATCACAATCGGAAAAAAACCTCGATTGCGAGCGAACATAGTAGCGTTGCTGCAAATCTTATTGGAATGTTGCGACATTTTCTGTATTTGTACTTAGAACCTAAATTTGGGCGCTTGTTAGAAAGCCTCTTTCAACTGGAGTAGAAATAAGAAAAATAAAACGCATTTATCAAATGACGTCGCGTCTGAGTGTGTAATAACGGCACTAGTCACGGATTAAATATGCAAATTAGAAAGGTTATATGTACGGCGTCCTTAACGACGTCGCGTTTACTAATTGTGGAATATTGACATTTTCGTTAAAAACCCATGAATAAAATGCGTTCTAAATTTGATATGATAAATAGAATCTTGCATTCGTGTTCATGTATAGAATTTATTAAACTCGTTGAGGAAATGGGATAAAATGCTCGGCAAAGCCTCGCATTTTATCCCTTTTCCTCAACTCGTAAATTCAATAATACATGAACACTCATGTAAGATCCTCTATGTATACCCTTGTCATCTCTTGCATAATATGGGGTTTCCAAAGACGGAACTGATGAAAAGGACCGCTAGACCGAGTTTTTGGAATATTGCAATGAAAGAATCATGGATGATCGTTATTCTTGCATAACGTACGATTCCAACGGCAAATTGTGATTTTACCGCCCGTTCCAACGGCAAACTGACGAAAAGGCCCCAAAACTACACATAAACGATTGAAATAAAACCGTAAAACCAACATGGCAGTTTGTTGAGAACGTTTTTAACAATGACATCAGTTCCGTATTGACGTTCTGACAATCATAAAATTTTAAAATGCTACGTCCAGATCGACAACGTTACATCGCTAAACGTAGCGTAAATCTTGAGATATCAAATGTTGAAAACCCCTGTTTAAAAAGCACGTGAATTCCATGCTTAGAACACGAGCATGGCTCCTGGCCCATTTATGAATAGCTTCAAGCAGGTATGCTCATAGGATTTAAGCAAGAAAGCTGTTGTTTCCATCGAATTCTCCCAACATTTAGTCACTGTTAAAAGAAATCCACTATAATTACCTGTCGTATTACATGCACCTTTTGTAACGCTTTTGATGCAAGATAATGACGTGTGAACTTCTAACGACATAAAATCTTCAAGTGACGTCATAAAACGGCGGCTTTTCGTGTCACGTACTTATTCTCTGGGACTTATTGCAGAGTAAATCGCAGTTTCTATCTATTGCCCACATAGATGTGATGTGTTTGAATCTGCAATATACTTTCGGAAACCTGACGGAATCACTTAACGTCGGTTTTCATTGGCTGGCATTTGGTTTTACGCTGCTCGCAGCGCTTGCCGCTTTCTGCAAAATAGTACAGTAAAAAAAAAAAACAAAAAAAAAAAACGAATTGAACTACATGTATATGCCTAAAATGGGGATAATTGAAATGAATATTGTCATTTCGGGAGGTTTTGATCAATTGTTATGGGTTAAACGAAACGTCAACCCCTGTGGGTCATTTTGTGTCGTCTCCCAGAGAAAGGGAGAAAAGAGACCGAAGACAGCAGAGTAGATGAAAGTGAGGGACAGTGAAGAAAGGGGAAAATGAATGGAAGTGCAGAGGCAAAATGACAACGCTCCCCCGCTGCAAGGACAGCAGACCTTGCCCAACTGTAACCCAATATCACGTAGACGCCACAGGGACGCAAAATACACGTCACCTTTGCCTCACCCAACCACCCTCTCATTTCGGGAGGTAAATCGTCGGTTTTACGACGAAATTTCCGACTGTAAAACCGCCGATTTACCTTTCTAAGTGACAATTTTGAATACAGTAATCACTTATGCTTAGTTCAGCACTTATCTATACGAGAGCATGTGCATAGGAAAAGGTATAGGTTGGCATGTGTGGCCAGTGCTTGCGCATCTACGTCGGCAGATCAGTGTTCGAAAGTCGCAATAACGCACGTTAAGAGTGAGTAAAGTCACACCCCTCTAAAATCCTACGAAAAGTGAATGTTACAAGTGTAAGAACTCAACTATATAGTCACAGGAAAGCAGCGTAGCGTAATGTATGGAAGGTCATGAGTTCAGGACTACGCTTCACTGAGGTGGTTCTAACAAGCACAACAATCTATGTTTGAAACAGAAATAATAAAAAAATGTCACAGCCGTTTTATCAGAAAATGCTATTTTGTGACATGAAAGACGTCATTATCTCCCACGGAGGTGGTATCCTAAATGAGAAAAACCAAAGCATTTAGAGTACCGGTGAGTCGATTGTCTCTGGGTGTTGGCTGGGGAAATAGTCATGGACTGTGTCTTAAACTGTTTCTTTTAACCTTAAGAGTTTAAGCAAAACGTGTAGGTCCGGATGAGACTGACGTCGCGTTCTACGTCGTCTGATCTGGGTCTACAATGTTTGCCAATCGCATCTAGATTCTATAGATAATCTTTTTAAGCATGTCGAGAATGTTAAGAATGTCTCGGCTATTTTCTATAAATAACCGTCACCTGGTTTTCCGACAAGTCAGTGATAATTAAGTAGTCGCGTGGGAGTCACGTGGTCTTCGGCTTGAAAAGTTTACTGCGCTTTATAACTTTGGGTCGATTAATATAGACAACCGAACTAAAACGTAGTGATACTGTACATCAGCTGTATTTTGCCGACTTGGCGGACTTGAGTCTTCATTGGTCGCACGGCGGACTTGAGTCTTCACTGGTCACACACATGCCTGGAGTTTGTACTTATTCGCGGGCACAGGTTCAAAGATAAAGCCATCTCGAAGTTATTATCATCGTTTGACCCCAGTTCAACGTAAACCTGGTGACCTAGTCATTCGATAGTGGCAATATATGGCATTGTACATGTCAGTGATACATATAGGTAAGTTACTTGTATTTAGATACATGTATTTGCATTCATAGCAGAATAGCCACAGAGACGTGGAGATTCAAGGCTTGTAACTATTCCATTGATGGGAGGAGAGTTAATTTTGTCAGGTTCTACACTTGAAAATCGTGGGAGTGCGAAATAATATCGCAAAACAAAACAGTTAGTTTGTTTGAGGTTTAAACGTCCCCGTCAACACTGTATTGGTCAATTTGGAGACGTCGCTTCCAATTTTGTGGGACTTTTATCCGAGATTGAGATGAAATGACATCTCAAGCCCTGTAGCCCAATGAAACCAATAGGATTTATCAGCATGGACGGTCCGACTCGCACCGCTTTGCCTGGGTAGGCTTGTCCGCTGAGCGGTTTACCAGTACTCGTGTGCGGTCGGTTTCAGCTCATGCAGCCCATCCATTTCTTCAAGCCCCGATGGGCGGGGGCCATCAAAACAAAAAAAAAAAACTGAATAATTATCTTACTCAAAGTACTGATAGCACTGGTGGGTCGATTGTCTCAGAGTGTATGCTGGACGGGGACACACTATTTCGTTTAACCCTTCAGCTCATGATTGAAGACCGTGATCAGACTCCGCGTTCTGTTGCGACTGATCAGGGTCGCTACTATTTGCCTAACAGCGTCTATTCCAAATTGTCATGTAGAAATAGAAAAAACAAGATGTGATTGTGAAACACGAACATGTCCCCGGGGCATGGTCATTTTTTTTTTTTTTTTTTTTTTCAAACTTTAGTAGTCGCTGCTACGCTTAAGACGATCCGCTTCACACTTTTAACCTAGCATCTTCCACACCCTTCACGACGGCTCCCGCCCTTCGGGGCTTGAATAAATAGATGGGCTGCATGATGCTTCCACGCAGAGCTGAAACCGACCCGCACACGAGTACTGGTAAACCGCCTAGAGGATCTAAGCCTGTCCAGGCAAAGCGGTGCGAGTGTCGGACCGTCCATGCTTATAAACCTTATTGGTTTCATTGGGCGGCAGGGCTTGAGATGTCATTTCATCTCAATGTGGGGTAAAAGTAGCAACGTCTCCAAAATGACCTTTACAGTGTTGACGGGGACGTTAAACCTAAAATCAACAAACAAACAAACACCCTTCACGAATCTTTATTAGCGGATTATCCTTTTTTTTTAATGAACATGTCTGCATTTTATTCGTTAGCTCACAAAAAAGAGATCTCGCTATTGTAATAGAGATCAGGCGGGTCAGGTCTAAGATTCTATGACGGTTCCAGCTTCTTAAATTTTAATTTCTACTTCCTCTCCCAACAATAATTGCTGATTATTATTGGGAGACGCTGTCGGGAAACAGCAAGAAAAAAGATGAACATGAAAATGAGTTTTAGGTAATGTTGGTTGATGCTCTGTCTCTGGTTAGGCCCACAGGAGTCTAACTGTTGGTTTTCATTTGCCCCAGCATTTTAGTTATTTCATGCTGCCGAGTTCTCACGGTTTTTACATCTCTGTAATAGGCCTCCCCACATCGGGCTTGAAGAAATAGATGGGCTGCATGATGCTTTCACGCAGAGCTGAATCCGACCACAAACGAGTACCGGTAAACCGCTCAGAGGATCTAAGTCTACTCAGGCAAAGCGGTGTGAGTCGGACCGTCCATGCTTATAGACCCTATTGGTTTCATTTGGCGACAGGGCTTGAGATGTAATTTCATCTCAATGTCGGGTAAAAGTCCCACAAAATTGGAAGCAACGTCTCCAAAATGACCTATACAGTGTGGATGGGGACGTTAAACCTTAAATCAAACAAACAAACATCTCTATAATTGTTTGATTTTCATAGCACCGAGGAGTTAGGAAGCCTTCGTGCGGACTGAAAAAATAATTTGTCTAAGTCACGACTGAAGTTTAAAACACACACACTAACACACGTGACCTTTCCAAGGCGGTTCTTCTGTCGCGGTTTCTGTTTGTTATAGTTCATCTCTGAATGTATGTATCGCATATATATTTTTGTTGTGGTAGCCAATTGACCATTTCGTGGGAAAGTACATGAAATGGAAACATCACTAGCGGAAAGCCACAAGTATATCTCCTTTTGGCTTTCCGCTAGTGATGTTTCCATTGCATGTTGATGTTTCTTTCCCTGGGACGTGTGGGTTAATTGCACCGATTCCTCGGTACAATTATTGGATGAGCACTTATTAAAAATGGCGATCTGTTTATGGTCTGCAACTGCACAACGTCATAGCCGAGTCAAAAATTGTGACGAAAGTTCCGATTGATCAGTTACAGTAATGTGTGTGTGTGAATTCGGGTTTAACGTCGCTTTCAACAATTTTTCAGTCATATCACGACGGTGTCTGGTTGCGGCAGGGAGCTCAATGCTCACGTTTATAGTGCTGCCTCACTGAAGTATCATGTCCCAGACACATTACATGATACCACACCCAGTCACATTATCCTGACACTGGGTCGACCAGTCCTAGCTCTTCCCCGTAAATCTGAGTGCCAAACGAGGAGCAGCTAGTACCATTTTTAACGACTTTGGTATGTCGCGGCCCGGGATCGAACCCGAGACCTCCCGTTCCCCGGAGCGGACACTCTACCAACTGAGCTATCGGGGCCGGTCAGTTACAGTAAGTATCCTAAAATATTATCAAATAAAAAGAAAATTTAGAACTACTCTTTTTTTTCGATGAATATCAAATTATTTCATCTCGTGTGTTCAAAACATCATACCGAATTTTCACTCGTGCTTCGCGCTCGTGAAAATTCTGATATTTTTAACACACTCGATTAGGTGTTTTTGTTATTCATTAAAAAAAAAGTAAATATCCTCTATATATTAAACATCTCAAGGAGTTTATACAGTACTACCAAAGAGATCCTGAAAATTGGGACACCTTGAAGGCTCACTGTAATTCTTCTGAAGTTATGACAAAAAGTTATGACAAAATTGTTTCATGACACAGCAAGGAGTGGTAGACAGCGAGGACCCTGACCAGACTGCTCCTGATCTGGGTCTGCACTGTTTGGGTACTGACCGTCTGTCCCAATACTTAGGATCATGATGATATCACCCAGATATCATTTACAATGGGTATTCCATTTTTCTTTTTTTGTTTCGTGCTTCTGTCGTTTGGAATTCTTTCCTTGATTGTCTGATTTGTTTATCCATTACAATATGCCTCTTTATGTGCTCCTACATGGGCCGAAAATTCGTAATAAAATCTTGTATCTTCTACCTCGTCTAGTGGCTGGCAAGTACCGGTAGTACCGGTTTTTGTTATCTTCCAAATTCAGGGGAAACTACCCTTGCGCTCTATTTTCTGACATTTGACAGCTGCATAGACGTGGAGAAAATTGGTTCTCCAGAGTCATAGGAGGCGTGTCATCATTTGAACAGGGTATTTCTGTGCCGTTAAGAGAACTATAATTGTGTCAATTCAGTATTGTGCGTTGATCATTATTATTTTCATACTTTTTTCACACCGAATTATCAGTTACAAAACTGGGTGGGGTGTGCAGAAAAATAAATCTTCCCGTCTGAAACCAGAAGGCCCAGATCTTTGATATTTGTTATGAAGCTTCATCTTGTGGACCTCTACAAAGATTGTTCAAAATATAGTCTTGGGGCCAGAAATACCCCCCGCCCCGGGTCCCAATGGTTTCACATAGGCATTCGCCCCCGCCCATAGGGGCTTGAAGAAATATATGGGCTGCACGATGCTTCCACGCAGAGCTGAATCCGGCCCGCACACTAGTACTGGTAAACCGCTTGGAGGATCTAAGCCTGTCCAGGAACCGCGGTGCGAGGCGGACCGTCCATGCTAATAAACCCTATTGGTTTCATTGGGCGACAGGGCTTGAGAGGTCATTTCATCACGATGTCGGGTAAAAGTCCCACAAAATGGAAGCAACGTCTCCAAAATGACCTTTACAGTGTTGAAGGGGAAGTTAAACGTCAAATCAAACAAACAAAATTCACATAGGCATATATACAGATATAAGGCAAACCTTTAAAAATCTTCTTGTCTGAAACCAGAAGGCCCAGGACTTTGATATTTGGCATGAAGCTTTATCTAGTGGATCTCTACCAAGATTGTTAAAATTATAGACCTAGGGCCAAAAATGTCCACGCACCGGGGCCCACTGACATTGACTCGGAAATAAGAATGTTCGCAGACAACTGTGTTTGCTATCGGAAAATCAGAGATACTGAGGACTCAATGAAACTTCAGAAGGATAAAGATAGATTAAGATGTTGAGCACGAAAATGAGGCATGAGATTTCAACCTGTTAAATGTAATGTTAAGCAGATAACTAGGAAAAGAATAAATAAAATTATGGCTAGGGAACCATCCTCGAAAATGTGAATTCCATTTAACACCTTGGTGTGACAATCACTCACGATTTCGGTCAGAGGATTTAGTAAAATCACCGAAATCACCCCATAAATTACCAAAATCACCTTGAATAACCCATTTTTTTGCGAATTACATAATTAATTTGGATAACTAATTAGTGTTTTTTTGTATTTTGCATGTCATATCACGCATAATTATGCTTTATTATTTCTGCTGAGCTCAGAAATGTGGAGGCGTATAACACGGTGATACGGATGATCGCTGAAATCACCACAGATTTCACCGAAATCACCACTCCTATCATAATATTGTATACCAAACTATCTATAATAAGGAATAATAATGTTTTTGTTTTTTTTTTCATTTCATTTTAAAATATATAAATATATCAAAATATACTGTCAGGCTTAAGCATGCGGTCTAACATTATATTAAATATGATTACTGAAATCACCACAAACTTTACTGAAATCACTGCTAATATGGTAATGTAGCATTCTAAAACATGTCTGATAGGGAATAACAGTGTTGTTGTGGTAGTTTTCATGTCAAATATTCATATCTGTATTAATTTAATGTCCAGTCTAAGAATCCGGCCTCACATTATATTTACCGAAATCACCAGAGATTTTACCGAAATCACCTCTCATATCGCAATACCATATATGCCATAATGTTGTTTTGTAGATTTTAGTAAAATACTCATAAATATATTCAGTTATAATGTCCAGATTAAGAAGGCTGTCTAATTGTACAGAAATAACCACAGATGTTACAGATATCACCGCTCATATCGCAATACTGTATGCCCCCGCTCCACCTCTCCCCATATGCCTAAATAGCTCTGTTAGGGAGAAATAATGTGTTTTTGTGTATTTCAGTCAAATACCCATAAATATATTCATTTATCATAAATCCACATCTAAAAATGGCGCAATTAATAATAACCATAAACACTGTCTGATATTTCATAGGCATGTTGTCTACATGTATTATGAAATATCCACAGTCAATACACCCTATGATATGAAATTATCAAATATAGCTCGCTCAATATATCATACACATCTTTTAAATATCTAACATGGTTTCATATAAAAAATGGGGGTGGGGGGGTGATGATTTTGGTAATTTCCATGGTGACTGATGATTTGGGTTAATACCCCAAAAAATACAAGTGGTATTTTGGGAAACTTTTCTACTGACATTAATGATACACCCCTAAACGATATCACATATTATCATATTTAAATATTTAAAATGGTTTTGTATCAAAATGATGGTGATTTCGGTAATATCGGAGGTGACTGGTGATTTCCATGTTATATTAAGAAGAAAAAAAAAACACTCGGTGAAATTTTTGGGATATTTTGCTACTAATATTATAAACTAGACCCCTACAATATATTTTAAATATTTAACATTGTTTTATATCAATAAAATGGTGATTTAGGTAATTTATTAGGTGATTTCGTTAGATGTCGGTGATTTCACTAAGTCGTCCGACCCCATGATTTGAGATGGAATACACACATTAGCAACATGTGTACAAAGGAGAATAGAACACTTGGTTTCCTGAGGCGAAATCTTCATCAGTGTCCTCAGGATGTGAAAGAGACAGCATATAGGGGACTTGTTTGCCTTATCTTGGAATATGGTAGTTGCATCTGGGACCCGAGCGGAGTGGTCCTTAATGAAGAAATTGAAAAAGTTCAGAATAGAGCTGCTAGATTTGTAACAGGAAATGAAATTACTGCTTTGAAACTGGGAGCATGACTGGAATTCTAGGAAAATTAAGATGGGAGTCTCTCAAGAAAAGGAGAAGAGACAGTAGGCTCATACTCTTATACAAAGGTCTAAAGGGTGCTGCCAGCATTCCAACAGATGACCTTGTTCCCCCAGCTAGGCACTGTAGAAAGCACCATTCAATGACCTTTCAGACCCTTACTGCAAGAAAGGACATTTATAAAGAATCATTCTTCCCCCGAACCATTAGAGATTGGAATGCCCTCTTCCCGATTTGATTATTTTGACGGCTGAAGGTGCTGAGGATTGTGTGGCTCTGTTTACCTATTTGGTTAGAGCTAGGGACTAACTTCCCATATCACAGGTCCTGGTGTATGATTGTCATTTGACGTGTCACCAGTAACAATTCTGATTCTGATTCATTGGTTTTACATAGACTTATATAGGGAAAACCTTTAAAAATCTTCTTATCTGAAACCAGAAGTCCCAGGTCTTTGATATTTGGTATGAAGCTTCATCTAGTAGACCTCTACCAAGATTGTTCAAAATATAGTCTTGGGGCCAAAAATGCCCCCCCGCCAGGGCCCATTGGTTTCACATAAGCCTATAAACGGAAAACCTTTAAAAATTTTCTTGTCTGAAACCTGAAGGTCCAGGCCTTTGATATTTGGCACGAAGCTTCATCTAGTGGACCTCTACCAAGATTGTTGTTTTACATAGGCTTATATAGGGAAAACCTTTAAAAATCTTCTTGTCTGAAACCAGAAGTCCCATGTCTTTGATATTTGGTATGAAGCTTCATCTAATGGACCTCTACCAAGATTGTTCAAATTAAAGCCTTGGAGCCAAAAATGTCCCCGCGCCGGGACCCACCAGTTTTACATAGGCTTATATAGGAAAAAACCTTTAAAAATATCCTTGTCTGAAACCAGAAGGCCCTGGTCTTTGATATTTGGTGTGAAGCTTTATCAAGCCCATCAAAAATGTCCCCGCGCCTTTAAACCTTTAAAAATCTTCTTGTCTGAAACCAGAAGGCCCAGGTCTTTGATATTGGGTATGAAGCTTCATTTAATGGACCTCTACCAAGTTTGTTCAAATTATAGCATTGTGGCCAAAAATGTCCCTGCGCCGGGACCCACTAGTTTTACATAGGCTCATATAGGAAAAACCTTTAAAAATCTTCTTGTCTGAAACCAGAAGGCCCAGCTCTTTGATATTTGGTATGAAGCTTCATCTAATGGACTTCTACCAAGATTGTTCAAATTATAGCCTTGGGGCCAAAAATGTCGCTGTGCCGGGACCCACTAGTTTTACATAGGCTTATATAGAAAAAAACCTTCAAAAATCTTCTTGTCTGAAACCAGAAGGCACATGTCTTTGATATTTGGCGTGAAGCTTCATCTAGTGGACCTCTACTGAGCTTGGTCAAATTATAGCCCTGGTGCCAAAAATGTCCCCGCACTAGGGCCCACTGGTTTTATATAGGCTTAAATAGGGAGTTCCTTTAAAAATCTGCTTTTCTGAAGCCAGAAGGCCCAGGCCTTTGAATGATATTTGGTTTGAAGCTTCATCAAGTGGACTGCTACCAAGTTTTTTCGACTTATAGCCCTTGGGCCAAGAATGCACTTGAGATACTGATACTCAGGTGAGCCATTCAGGGCCCTCTGGTCCCTCTTGGTTATAGACCAGGGTAACATTTGGTTGTCGCCAGTCATCTGGTATAGTGCAGTGCCCTGGGCAAGTGACTCATTGAAAATAAAGGCCAGCACAGGAGAAATTTCAGCACTACTTTCCTTAAGCACCCTGGCATTGAAGCCATCTGGCCCGGGCCAGATGCCTTATGTATTTTGAGCTTACCCAACAGTATAGCGACCCCTTTGGGGTTAACTGTTATGTCGCCAACGTGTCGACTAGTTTTACATAGGCTTATATAGAAAAATACCTTCAAAAATCTTCTTGTCTGAAACCAAAAGGCACATGTCTTTGATATTTAGCGCTTCATCTAGTGGACCTCTACTGAGATTGGTCAAATTATAGCCAAGAATGCACATGAGACACTGATACTCAGGTGAGCCATTCAGGGCCCTCTGGGCCCTCTTATTTATAGACCAGGGTAACATTTGCTTGTCGCCAGTCATCTCGTATAGTGCCCTGGGCAAGTGACTCATTGAAAATAAAGGCCAGCACAGGAGAAATTTCAGCACTACTTTCCTTAAGCACCCTGGCATTCAGGCCATCTGGCCCAGGCCAGATGCCTTATGTATTTTGAGCTTACCCAACAGTATAGTGACCCCCTTGGGTTCAACTGTTATGTCGACCATAGTAGGGAACGGACTATTACCTTTGGATGGTAGCTCACCGTCAATTTCTTGCGTAGATGCAGATTGAAACAGTTTGTTGCATATGTTAGCCTGATCGTTCCAGTCTGTTTTCAGAATTCCATTTTCCCTTAGCGAAGTGATTCCAAATGCATCTTTTTTAGGGATTTTACAAATGACCAAAACTTTTTATCCTTACCATTCTTCTAGGGGCTATCGGGATCTATGTTGTCATCTTCAAAGGTAAATATGCTGGAAACATGCTTCCAATATGCATCTCTAATTAACATTTGTATGTGTGCTCTGAACTGTTTGTAATGGTTCTTAATGTCAGGGCTGCTAGACTTACAAGCACAATAATACATCTCAATGTCAGGTAAAAGTCCCACAAAATTGGGAGCAACGTCTCCAAAATGACCTTTAGAGTGTTGACGGGGACATTAAACCTCAAATCAAACAAAAAATCATATCATTGACAAGCAACTTCAGTAGCTTTGAATAACTTGGCCCTGAAGTTTATTTCATTAACATATTTAACATATGTACTCTGACATATAGGCCTGAGCAAACAGTGTAAACCCAAATGAGACGTCTACACTTTGCCATTAACCCAGCTTTTTTTCCACACAACATCAGATGGTAAATTTTACTTGTTTGAATTTTAGAACAAGTAGGGTAAGGAATTGAGGTTTCTGAATATTTAGAGTAAATATGGAAATTACTTCATATATTGTCAACAAACCTGATTTTCGCTTTCTTTTAGATGCATTTAGTACTTGGAAAAATTCTCATCAAGACACCATTATTCACCTCATCATCTACAAAGACATTGTTAGCCGTAACTGTGAGAATGGCCAGTTCATTATACACAGATAAAGCCTATGTGAATGGAGAATGGGTCTCTGCAAGTTCAGGAGCTACTTTTGAAGGTACGGCACACTACACTACAACCTCTTTATAACACTATTAATGGGATCCAAAGCGGAAACCATGTTAGTTAAACAACCATGTTATATCCAAACAAAAAAAATGTGTAGATTATATAGAAAAATGACCATTTATGGTCATAAATGGTCATTTTTCTATATAATCTACACATTTTTGGGATCCATTTTGAAACTGTATTATATCCAAACTGTGTTGTAATGAACCATGTTATAATGGGATTGTGGTCTATTTACAAACATAGTTTCAACAAAAAGGTGCAACACACCAACAATATCTAAGATGGGGAGTAGCTGTAATACCCTGGGGATTAGACAGCTCATAATTTCAAAACACATGGGTATTATAGACAGATTTCATAGCCTCTGGGATGGGACTGCAGAGACCTTTGTATCATGTTCAAGTCCATGCAATGAATAGCCTTGTCAACTCCACTTTATATAAAGAAATCTATGGTATAAAAAAGTATACATCGTTTCTTTTAATATTCCTTAAAGAAACATGGTTTCTCAATGAGGTGGTTCTAATGAGCACTAACAATCTGTTTTTGCGGCAGAAATAAGAGAACTAACAATTTTTTGTCAGAAATTTTTTCTTTTAAAGGCCAAACTACGACTGAATTTCTATTTCATATCACATGGGTGTATTATCTTAATGGCAGGATACTCTTAGAAAATCTGATTTTATTCAAAGACTCATTTTACAAATTTTCAACCCAAAATTTGCTCAGTTGTTCAAAGCAAAGTGTTGGAAATATTAACTCATCATGAATACACACTACCTTTGTACAAGGTAAATACAGATCATTTGGTCATCTGATCAGTATCTACACTGTTTCACATTCTGTTTGTGAATTTGTAGGAATAATTAACACCAAGTAATCTGATTGGTTAGAATTCAGAAACAGTTGTGACTAAGTTAACCCTTATCTTGCTGTTCGCGACAACCCCTATCTTTGCAAACAGTGTAGATCCAGATCAGATGGCTTCTAAAGAAGCCATCTGATCAGGATCTACACTGTTTGGCATTCATTTTATGAATTTGTAGCAATAAATTACATCAAGTAATTTGATTGGTTGATAGACAGAAATGGGTGTGGCTTAAATGAATATTCAGCAAGAGAAGGGTTAATTTATGTATCAGCAAAAGAGTTGGTGATTGGGTGAGGCAAGGTGTCGGGTATCTTGCGTCACTTGGGCAAGCCACAACTTACTGATACTGGCTTACAGTTTGATAAGGCCTGCTGTCCTTGCAGCAGATTAAGGTAGAGGAGGAATGTTGTTGTTTCTTCAGTTCATTTTCTACTTTCTCTCCTGTGCCTCACTTTTATCTCCTCTCTTATCTCTTTTCTCCCTTTCTGTGGGAGATGACACAAAATGATCCACAGTTAACCCATTGTATGCAGGAAACCGCTAAAGGGGTACCTTAGCAAACAGTGCAGGTGGTGTCTGATCAGGGCCTGCACTAGTTGCTAACAGAATTTTCCTTCAAACATAGAATAAAAATGACAAAATAGGCCTGACACCCCTTTAAGGACAAATGGACTTGTCCAACATAAAGCAATGGAAGAGTCCACTGTCATACAATGGGTTCAAGTAAAACCCCAACACAATCAATCAGTTGCAATTTCAACATCATACTAAGTATTTTTGCTTGAAAAAATGTGAATATCTTTTGCAGTGCAGATTTGTCTGTTAATTCCTTTTAATGTTATTTGTTTATTTCCAGTGACCAATCCTTCCACCGGAGCAGTGATAGGTCGGGTACCAGACATGGATGCCAAGGACACAGAGAGAGCAATTCAGGCTGCTTATCACTCCTTTCATACATGGAAGAAAACTACAGCTAAAGTAAGGCTAACTGCCTGTTTATCTGTCTGCCTGTTTGTCCATCCATCTGTCTGTCTGAGTATGCAAATGTCAGTTAGTCCTACTTAGTTAGCAGAACAGGTGTCAAATCTGACAGAAAATGAATGTAACACAAAGATGGACTTTGGAAGAGGCTGGTTATGAAACTCTCTGTACCTTAGATGAAGCACGCTCACCGTGCCATTTTTAGGCCACAGGAGGCTATTGCCGCTAAATTGTTTTCTATCCTTCAAACACAGCCTTTTACTTTTGGGTCTTGTTAGACTAGACCTGTGCAAACTTCACATTCAGGAAAGACAACTCTTAAAAATATTTTTGTTTCTCTCATCAATAAGGGTCTCCTTGGGGTCTACTCTAAAAGGAAAGAATTTGCTCCTAAGGGGTCGCAAAAATTGTCGCCCTTGTAAAAATGACAGATAATATAGCAGGTGTTACCATTCCCCTTAAAATCTGATGCCTTTTGCTTTCACATCATTCAAACACTCCTATGTAATTTTGACCCCCTTAATCCCTACTTGTATATAATAAAACTGGGGTCTCCTGTGTATACAATATTTTTCTTATTTCTGCTCAAAACATAGATTGTGGTTACCTGTTAGAACTGCCTCAGTGAGGCAGTTCTATTGAGTACCGACACTGTGGGCAGTTCTAATGAGTACTCACAGTGTTGGTCTAACAAGTACCCACAATCTCTGTTTTTAGCAGAAATATAAAAAATATCAGGATTTTTTTAATCTGAAAATTTTCGGTTTTTGGTGGTAAAATTTGCAATAGATCAGAATGGGCGTCCTTGGCTCAGTTGGATACCTGTGACTGTCTGACTGGTGATTATCATCCGGAGGTTGTGGGGTCGATCTCTCTCATGTTGCCGTCATTCTGATCATGAAATATTTTCTACTGTCAGTTGCTCCCATCTGCTGATGCAAAAAGGGCAGCTGTCAGTTTCTGGCCAAAGAATGTAACCGCTTATGTATAAGCCTGCCGAGAACAAGATTGGAAAGGTAATCTGTGCGACTCAACTTAGCATAAATAGTGTTGACCAGGCCTTTAAACTCCAAACCAGCCAAACAAACAAATCATGAATCTGAGCCAATACAACAGATATAGGCTACTTGTAGCACTTGCACAGTCCACACTATCAGTCTTGTGAAGGTTTATACAGTCAAATTTGACAAGATTGATCACGTGGACAGGTTCAGCATTCTGTTTTTCTTTGGAATTCAGTAGATTGAAATAATCAGTTTTAATTTTGATACATATATGAACACCTTAATTCAAATTCAAATGTGACAAATCTGACTGTTAAATTTGACAATGATTGATTATTTGAAGGTGGCAGACCTGTTATTTAATCAGTTTTGAAAAAAACATCTGTAATGCCATTATGCGTTATTCTTGTTTTCATCTTTTTTTTTCAGGTAGAATGAGGCTTGACACTTTACAGCAGAAGATTCATATGTAATGTCAAGCCTTATTTTCAATGAAAAATTAAAAAAATACATCTACATGTGTTCTTTGAAAATGCTTTCTGCCAAACATACTTAGCTTGAAGATGTGTGTGTGTTTGAACTTTACATTATATCAACAACTAAGATAATACGGACATGATGCCTTGGTTCAGAGACACATCTGAAAGTCTGAAGAAGCCTGGAATTGTATTATGAGGCAAGCAGCTTAACCACTACACCACACATCACGAAAACACGCCTATATAATTTTCACCCCCTTGAACCCCAGTTTTATATAGTAAAACTGGGGTTTCCGGGGGTATACCTTATTTTTCTTATTTCTGCTCTAAAATATAGATTGTGGGTACTCGTTAGAACCGCCTTGATAAGGCGGTTCTAACAAGTGCCCACAATCTATATTTGGAGCAGAAATAAGGAAAATATAACAATTTTTCATCTTAAAATTTTTATTTTTTCGGCGATAAAGGTGGCAATGAATTTGCATAGGCGTGTTTACGTAATGTTGGTTTCTAGCACTTGAAGGGTTAATGGGTTATATGTGACCGTCTTTTACAGGAGAGAAGTACAGCTTTAAAGAAGTTTTATCAGTTAATGATGGATAACAAGGATGAACTAGCCAAAATAATTACAGCAGAAAATGTAAGTGGGAATATCTCTCATCTTTGGAGCATGGTTTTAGGATCATTTCTTTCTTTTGTTCCTGCTATCTGCTAAGTACAGACGATAGCAGAAGCAGGTTAGTATAGAAAAAAATCCCATATTAAGACGACCTTTTGGGCTGTTCAAAAGTGGTCTTTAAGACCACTTTTGAACAGACTCAAAGGTGGTCTTTGATCAGAGGACACCCTATGCAGAAAAGACAAAGAAAGAATAACTGAAACCTACTTTACTGAGGTTTTCAAAGCATAATTATCTTAATGTAAGGTGGTCTTAATAGCGGAATTTCACTGTATTTGAATTACCACTGTATACTCATATAACCATTTTTGTACCAAATGGAATCTTCCTCCTTATATAAAGCAGGTGTCCATTTCATAATTTAGGGGTGTCAGATTGTGTTTATTTGGAAAATGGCTGAACTTTTTGCAAACAGTGTAGGCCCAGATCAGACGCTGCATTCTGTGGCATCTGATCTGGGGCTGCACTGTTTGCCAATTACCCATTCTGTGGTTTGCGATACAGAATGAGATAAGAAGGGACATAAAAGATGAGCCAACGGGCCTCCGTGGCCTAGTGGATAAGAGCGCTGACTCTTAGTCATTAGGTCTCTCACCGCCGTAGGTTCGAGCCTCGCTCGGGTCACGTGTGAGACGCCAAGTTCTGCAACGGAAGGTCAGGTGGTTTTTCTCCGGGTACTCCGGTTTTCGCCCACCTCTGATTAACGATTGGCTCGATATGAGTGAAATAATCTTGAAAGGGCCGTAAAACCCAAACCAAAAAAAAAAAAAAAAAAAAAATAAAAGATGAGCCCACTTTATGAAAACATGTCTTCAGCCAGGTAAGACACAAACCAGCCTGCTCAGCTACACAGACTAGCAAAAGTCTTGAAATTTTAGAAATAGAATCTAGAGATACTGTCCAAGCAGCGGACACAAAGATGCTGATCACATGGTGTGGCTGTGCAGGCTGATCTGTTCCTTTGTTTTTCCAACTTGCCATTAAACAGGTTTTCTCATGACACATCTAATATGATAATTTGGTAAAGACAAATGGGCTTTAACAGTGGGAATAAAAAAAGCAAGTTTACCAATAGAAAGCACATAATATTGTTTATCTCATATAAACTGCACATTTCTCTGTGAGGTACCGTAGAGTGTGTGAGGTTATGTATGAAGCCTGTCACAAAGAAAACACTTTCGGTGTTCATGAGTGGGTAAGGCACAAACCACTGAAAGCAGTCTGCTCAGCTACACAGACTAGCAAGAATATTGAAATTTTAGATATAGTATAATGCCGTAATTATCCTAAATATTAGGACAGTCAGGCCCAAGCAAACAGTGTAGACCCAGATCAGACTCCTGCTCCTGCAGGAGCAGTCTGATCAGGGTCTTCACTGTTTGCCATTCCATCTGCACCTTTTGAACTCCTTGCTGGATCATGACAATTTGTTAAAATTTTGGGAGAATTATAGCAAATCAAGGTGTCCCAATTTTTAGGACTTCATTGTAGAAACTAAGGGTGTTGTACTTTCTAAGCCAGGGTATATAGATATGATCATTTAAGAAAAACAAAGAGAAAAAAATAAAAAGTTCATCAAAAATCAATGACATTTTGGACTAGTGGTTTACTCGGACAGAGGCAGACATTTTATGTGGAGGAAGAAAATGTTAACCAGTTGGAGGCACTTGTCTCGCAAAGTCTTGCCGAGATTTTACATGATTACTGCCATGAAAACAAAGTGCCATAGGCAAGTTAGGTTGTTATGACTATGCCTCTACGTGCTATCTATAGGCGGCCATTTCAAGACGCTTGCTGTCTGTGTAGTTGAGCAGGCTGGTTTATGTCTTACCTAGCTACAAACCCTTATTTTTATCCCCTCGCACAACATAGTTGTGAGGGGGGATATAGCATTTGTCCCATACGTACTTACTTTGTCAGCGCTCTAGCGTCTACATTTCTGAACCGATTTTAATTTCACTTCACACAAATGTTTCTTATGACAATACCTAGAACGAGTTAGACTTTCAAGGTCAAGGTCACTTTGGCTATTTTTAGAAAAACTTTGTCATTGCTCTAGCACTTACATTTTTTCACCAATTTCAATATTACTTCACACACATGTTCCTTAGGACAATATCTCTAGCGAGTTCCACTTTCAAGGTCAATGTCATTGTGGCTACTTTTAGAAAAACTTTGTCATGGCTCTATCGCTTACATTTCTTCACGGATTTCAATATAACTTCACACAAATGTTCCTTATGACAATATCTCGAGTGATTTCGACTTTCAAGGTCAAGGTCACTGTGGCTATTTTTAGAAAAACATTGTCATCGCACTAGCGACTGCATTTCTTCACAGATTTCAATATAACTTTACACAAATGTTCCTTATGACAATACCTCAAAAGAATTTGACTTTCAAGGTCAAGGTCACTGTGGCTATTTTTAGAAAAACTTTGTCTTAGCACTAGCGCTTACATATTTTCACCAATTTCAATATAACTTCACACAAATGTTCCTTATGACAATATCTCGAGCTCTCTCGACTTTCAAGGTCAAGGTCACTGTGGCTGTTTTTAGAAAAACTTTGTCATCGCTCTAGCGCCTACATTTATTGATGGATTTTTATAGAACTTCACACAAATGTTTCTTATGATAATATCTCGAATTTGCTTTGACTTTCAAGGTCATGGCCTCAAGGTCAAGGTGACTGTGGCTATTTTTAGAAAAACTTTGTCATCGCTCTACCGCCTACATTTATTAACAGATTTTAATATAACTTCACACAAAAGATGCTTATGATAATATCTTGAGCAAGATCTTCTTTCGCGGTCATGGCCTCAAGTCAAGGTCACTATGGATATTTTTAGAGAAACATTGTCATCACTCTAGAACCTTCATTTATTGATGGATTTTTAAACAAATTTTACACAAATGTTGCATATGATAATATCTCAAGCAAGTTGGACTTTTGCCATTTCAATGTTTTCCACACACGAAGTTGTCTTGTGCGAGGGGATTTGTATCGCATGCGATGCCTTGTTAAGTCAGATTTTTCTTGTGGCAGTAGTCACTGATAAATTTGTCTAAGGCCCCTAATCATATAACGTCGCAGTTTTTTAGTGGATAAAGTCATGTCACAAAAATCATATGACCATACATGTAATAACACATGGTTACTGGGGCTTAACATCACGACATCCATCTGTGACAACCTTACGGTTTGTATTGAAATTCTTCGGCAGTAAAATCGGATTTAAAATTGTTATATGATAAACAGAATCTTACAAGAGTGATCATTTCACATGAAATTTACGAAACTCGCTGAAGGCTTGTTTCATAAATTTTATATGAAATTACCACTCATGTAAGATCCTCTATTTATCTCATGGCACTTTCTGATGTTTTCAGGGTAAACCCCTAGCAGAGGCCCATGGTGAGATAGCCTATGGGGCAGGATTTGCTGAGTGGTTTGCAGAGGAGGCTCGGAGAATACATGGAGATATAGTACCCAGTCCTATGCCTAGTAAAAGAATTCTTGTATTAAAACAGCCAGTTGGTGTTTGCGGGATGATCACACCTGTATGTATAAATTAAATTAAACTAAAATCTTACATTTATGGTAACTTGCCTGTGTTAGATTATGCAATCCTGTGTTAGATTATGCAATATGAACAATCACCATGATGAACATTTATATATGCTACATTCCCCCCTTTTTGTCTGTCATTTGTGTTACATGAATTTAATTTTAATTATGGAAAACGTTATAGATCCAGATCAGCCGGCTTCTTAGAAGCCAGCTGATCTGGATCTATACTGTGAATCTAGGTTCATCATGGTCATCACTAAAACACCCTATATAATTCTGACCCCTTGAACCCCACTTTTTAGCTCACTGTCACGTAGTGATGAGGCGAACTTTTGGATCACTTTTTGTCCGCCGTGCGTCCGTCCGTGTGTCAGTGTATGCATCTGTGCTTAAACAATTTCTTCAAACGACATCTCCTCCTTAACCACTGATTGAATTTTGACCAAACTTCACAGGAATGATCCTTAGGTGGTCTCCTTTCAAAGTTGTTCAAGTGGTTCCGGTCTGTTGCACATCTAGGTCACAGGAGCCAAAAATAGATTTTTTTTTCACTCAAAACTTAAAAAATCTTCTTCTCTGAAACCACAAGGTCTTTGATATTTGGTATGAAGCTTCATCTAGTGGACCCCTCCCAAGATTGTTCAAATTATAGTGCTGGGGCCAAAAATGTCCCCGCCTCGCGGCCCTTTGGTTTTACATAGGATTATATTGTGAAAATCTTTAAAAATCTTCTTTTCTGAAACCGCAAGGCCCAGGTTTTTGATATTTAGCATGAAGCTTCATCTAGTGAACCTCTACCAATATTGTTCAAATTATAGCCATCGGGCCACAAATGCCTCCGGCCCCCTGGGCCCTTTGGTTTTACATAGACTTATATAGAGATAATCTTTGAAAATCTTCTTCTCTGACACAGCAAGGGGCCCTTTGGTTTTACATAGACTTATACAGTCGAACTTCGATGGCTCGAACTCGCAGGGACCGCCGAAAAAAGTTCGAGGCACCGGTAGTTTGAGCCATTGGAGTCCAACTCGGCAAGATCCATCTTTGTGTACTATGATTTTTTCTCACAGCTGCGGCGATTTTGGTGACTTCCCGTACATTTATCGGTCATAATTTAAGCCACGTAGTATACCTTTCGCACTTTCAGGGTCAGTATTTTAAGGCAAAGACTTTAATTTTGGCAGGTCTTACTCAATGTCGGTGTGAAATTTTAATTTGTGAAAACTATTTTGCCAGCTTTAATTTCCTCATGCCGCCTCATTTGCCCTGGGTTTTTATAGGTGTTTACAATGAACTTAATTTGACACCTTCTCAACATTAATCTCTTGACCTATTGATCAAAGGGATTGCGCCAATCAAGTACACCTGTGTTATGTAAACGGCTGTTTCGGCAAGACCCTTTGTCTATATCAAAGCGTCTTATGATACTGATCACACGCCTGCGTGACTTGATCGATAAAATTGGAATTTTTAAAAAAGGTAATTAGTGTGAGCCATTGGTGGGATTCTACATAGAAAATGCACTCTAGGGACCAGGCTGAGAGTTCGAGGGTTCGAGCCATCGTGGTTCGAGCCAAGGGTGGCATGTTTAGTTAAAATGAATAGGGATTTTGCCGGGACTGAAAAGTCAGTTCGACCCAAAAGTGGTGTTCGAGCCTACCGAGTTCGACCCATCGAAGTTCGACTGTATAGGGAAAATCTTTAAAAATCTTCTTTGAAACCACAAGGCCTAGGTCTTTGATATTTGGTTCGAAATTTCATCTAGTGAACCTCTATCAAGATTGTGCAAATTATAGCCCTTGGGCCAAAAATGCCCCTGCCCGAGACCCTTTGGTTTTACATAGACTTATATAGGAAAATCTTTAAAAAAACTTCTTCTCTGAAACTGCAAGGCCCACGTCTTTGATATTTGGTATGGCGCTTCATCTAGTAGACCTCTACCAATATTGTTCAAATTATAGCCTTCGGGCCACAAATGCCCCCGCCCGGGGCCCTTTTGTTTTACATAGACTTATATAGAGATAATCTTTGAAAAACTTCTTCTCTGAAACAGCAAGGCCCAGGTCTTTGATATTTGGTGTGAAGCATTAACTAGAGGACCTCTATCAAGATTGTTTAAATTATAGTCCTGGGGCCAAAAATGCCCCCACTCCAGGGCCATTTGGTTTTACATAGGCTTATGTAGGGAATATACATGTATTTTAAAAAATCTTCTTCTCTGAAACCGCAAGGCCCAGGCTTCATCTAGTGGACCTTTGCAAAGATTGTTCAAATTACATGTATAGCCTTTGTTGATATTTGGTATTAAGCTTCACCTTTTTAGACCTCCCTCAACATTATGCACATTATAGCCCTGGGGCCAATAATGGCCCTCCCTGGGGCCCACTTGTTACTCTATGGATCAGGTGAGCGATCCAGGGCCATCATGACCCTCTTGTATATAGTAAAACTGGGGATTACACATGTAAGCCTTAAGAAAAATATCAGAATTTTTCATAATAAATGTTTTTTTTTGTTGTTTTTTTTGGCAGAAAAATCTACAGTGTATTTATATAGGCGTGTTTTCGTAATGGTGATGGTTGAATTGGTAGATAATGTATTTATCAAACTTGTATACGCAGTTTCAGTATTTCTACTCCGTCACCTGCTGAGTGAGTGAGTGAGTGTTTCAGTTTTACGTCCCACCAACAGCTAAGGTCATACGGAGACGGGACCTCGGTTTAAAGACTCATCCGAAAGTCTGGAGAAGCCCGGGATCGAACCTGCGACCCCTGGTTTACAAGGCGAGTAGCGTAACCACTCGACCACGGAGGCTTCTATCACCTGCTGAGATGTAATCCTCTAAACATAAATTATAGGTTCTCTTTAGGATTGTCTGTTGAGGGGTGTTCTGACAAGTTTGTTTGTTTGTTTGATTTGAGGTTTAACGTCCCTGTCTACACGGTATAGGTCATTTTGGAGACATCACTTCCAATTTCATGAGAGATTTTACCTGACATTGAGATGAAATGGCATCTCAAGCTCTGCCAACCAATGAAACCAATAGGGTTTATACACATGGACAGTCTGATGCACACCAATTTTCCTGGACAGGCTTAGATCCTCTAAGCAGTACACACATGTGGTCAATTTGAGCTCTGTGTGGAAGCATCGTGCGGCCCAATCTATTTTTCAAGCCCTGATGGGTGGGGGTGGGGTGTTCTGACAAGTACTCACAATTTAAAAAATAGGGCAAATTAAAAAATTGTATTATGTCCTTTTAAAAAGAACACAGAATATTACCTTTGAATACCAGCCTATTGTGAACAGAGGTTATTGACTCAAATCCCAATGATGATCTGTGTGTGTGTGAATTTGGGTTTAACGTCGCTTTCAACAATTTTTCAGTCATATCACGACGGTGTCTGGTTGCAACAGGGAGCTCACTGCTCACTTTTATAGTGCTGCCTCACTGAAGTATCATGTCCCAGACACATTACATGATACCACACCCAATCACATTATCCTGACACTGGGTTGACCAGTCCTAGCTCTACCCCGTAAATCTGAGTGCCAAGCAAGGAGCAGCTAGTACCATTTTTAACGACTTTGGTATGTTCCGGCCCGGGATCGAACCCGTGACCTCCCGTTCCCCGAAGCGGACACTCTACCAACTGAGCTATCGGGGCTGGTCCAATGATAATCTTTGAAGACAGGTTTGACATTACATATTTTACATTTTAACTGGCTTATATTGTACATGAAGTAAAATGTTGTTCATTGGAATTGTTTACTTATTTACATGGCTAAGTATAATACATTCTTGAGTCCTTAGTACAGGGTTTTTTTTTTTGGGGGGGGGGGGGGGGGGTTTGTTGTGTTTTTTTCAGAAGTTGGTCTTCTTTTTTTTTTTCAGAAATCAGTCTTCTTGTACTTGAACTTCATATGAATGGAACTCGTTATTAAGGCCTGAATCAAGGTTTTGACTAAAGTTACAGTAACTAGGGTCTGTTGGGTAATGGACCAGTTTTCATATAGCAGATTCATTCTGATATTCATAGAAACAGATATGGTGAAAGTTTGGTGATAAGGATTATTTTTGTTAGTTCTCCATAAAAATCTCATTTGCCCCACCTCAGCAAGGCAATTCAAATGAGTACCAATTACATAGGTTTATATGGAGAAATAAGGAAAACTATCCTTCATTTATCAGATAGGTTTGTATTTTGTATTAATTGAAGGATAGTTTTTGTCGGTTTTCCATAAAAACCTATGTTGTGGGTATTCATTAGAACCGCCTTGGCAAGGCAGTTCTAATGAATACCCACAACATAGGTTTATATGGAGAAATAAGGAAAACTATCCTTCAGTTATCACCAAATACCTACCTTATCTTCCTTTATTCTGACATGATCAGTACATGTTCAAGCACTAGAAATATATTTCTTTCAGTGGAATTTCCCTAATGCTATGATTACAAGGAAGGCTTGTGCTGCCTTAGCGGCGGGATGTACAGTAGTGATTAAACCTGGAGAAGATACTCCTTACTCGGCACTAGCCCTCTGTGAGGTAACATTCTACTGTCATAGCCCCAGACCTATTCTTGCACGAAAACATATGTTGTCAGTACCATTAGAAGCCCTTTGCCCAGGGGCTTCTAAGGAGTACATGTACCCACATCATATGTTTTCTTGCAATAATAAGAAAAATATAGGTTCTTTTTGGATGAAAGAAATGCTTATCTGGAAATGTGCAAGCCAGACTTCAGTGGCTTGAACACCTTTGAAATCATGAACGTTTGTACTAGATAAAGGTAGTTCAAGTCATGGAGGATTAATCAGAGGCCTAGGCATAGTGGGGGTAATTTAGGCATACCTTTTAGATGTTCTTTTAAATGTAGGTATGTGTGTACTCAAGAAGGAAAGTTGCCTTTTTCTGGCGAAAGAATGTGCACTGAACTGGTTAACTGCTCGTGTATTAGCCTGCCCGGGAGAAGTGTGGTTTGACTGGCTTGCTATGAATTAGATAGTATTGACTGGGCCATAAATTTAATCATACCAAGGAAAATTCTAGAAAATACTCATTTAAGAATCTGTTCCAAAATGTATGCTAGTGAATTTGCATCCCCTAAGATATATGAAGAAAATATATGCTAGGTAATCTTCCATTTCCTTATGCAAATTATTTTGTGCAAATGTGTAATGAGTGATGCACCTGCATATTGCTTTTGTGGTGATTCCATTTTAGGGAATACTGTAATGATGCTAAGTATTGGGACAGAAAGGCCTGAGCAAGCAGTGCAGACCCAGATCAGACTGCTCCTGAAGGAGCAGTCTGCTCAGGGTTTGCACTATTTGCCATTCCTTCTGCACCTTTTTGACTCCTTCTTGGATCATGAAACAAATTTGTTAAAATTTTAGGATAATTTCAGCAGGTCCCCAATGTGTCCGAATTTTTAAGATTTTTACCATATGTAGCTATCCTCTGTTTCAGTTAGCAGAACAAGCTGGGTTTCCCAAAGGTGTATTCAATGTGGTCACATGTGACAGAGGAAATGCCCCTGCTGTAGGCAAGGTCCTATGTGAGAACCCACTGGTTTCACTTATATCATTCACAGGCTCATCAGCAACTGGCAAAGTATGTTTTGTTAGTTCCTGTCCATCTGGGGCCTTTTGTTCAAAACAAACAGTGTCATTAATTAATGAATCTTTAAAACTTTGATCATAAAATATGGAAAATATGCTTATATTTTTGCTGAAAAAATGTGAGCAGCTTTTGCAAATGCAAAAGCTTCTCACATTTTTTCAGCAAAAAAAACAAACTATTAGATATTGTACTTGCTAGAACAGTTAACAATATGTTACAGCCATCTTAGAACACACAAACAGTAACATTTCTCAAATATGATTAAGATAGGTCATTGTCAGTAATGACAGACAAACTATTAACAATATGACCACTTAAGAGCATGTTAAGCTAGCGATGCTTTTAGCAACTGGCACTTGGTTTTGATGGCACTCAACATCAGGGCCCAGTTGTTCAAACCATTGTTAACTTAACCCTTGTCCTGCTGAATATTTAAATATATGCCACAACCACTACTTATTATCAACCAATCAGATTACTTGATGCAAATAATTGCAACAAATTCATAAACTGAATGACAAACAATGAAGATCCTGACCAGATAGCTTCTTCAGAAGTCATTTATCTCCTGATCAGATGGCTTCTTCAGAAGCTATCTGATCTGGATCTACATTGTTTGAAAGATAAGACATACATGGGCTCAGCATGACTAAGGTTAATGAGCATTTTAGTGGTCAAACTTATATGTAGTCTTGTAATACAGTGGTATTTTTGCTGAAATGAAAAAGCTACTCACATTTTTTTTCAGCAAAAATATTAATGTATTTCCCATATTAGATGATCAAAGTTTTAACCACATGTTATCTGAAGACATCTTTAGTTTTAAACAATGGTCTTTGTTCATTCTCCCTTCATATTTTCCCCAATATTCCTGTTATATTTCATCTAGAATTCTACACCGAATTAAATACATTTTGGCAGAAATGTTACTTTGGTGACCCCTAGCAAGATTGTTCAAGCCAGAAATACAACACAGCCACATACTTTCATGGATTTTGATCATGAAATAATTTCTATAGCCATTCTTTCCCTTCTAGAGTTTGACTAGACGTGTAAGTAAATCAGCACTGCACATATAATTTCAGCAATGAGATGGTTGTCAGTTACTGACTTGAAATCACTAGACATTCAATTTCAGCAATAAGATGGTTGTCAGTCACTGACTTTACTTGTAAGTAAATCACCTCTGACATACAATTTTAGCAATAAGATGGTTGTCAGTCAGTGACTTGACTTGTAAGTAAATCACCTCTGACATACAATTTCAGCAATAAGATGGTTGTCAGTCAGTGACTTGACTTGTAAGTAAATTACCTCTGACATACAATTTCAGCAATAAGATGGTTGTCAGTCAGGGACTTGACTTGTAAGTAAATCACCTCTGACATACAATTTCAGCAATAAGATGGTTGTCAGTCAGTGACTTGACTTGTAAGTAAATCACCTCTGACATACAATTTCAGCAATAAGATGGTTGTCAGTCAGTGACTTGACTTGTAAGTAAATTACCTCTGACATACAATTTCAGCAATAAGATGGTTGTCAGTCAGTGACTTGACTTGTAAGTAAATCACCTCTGACATACAATTTCAGCAATAAGATGGTTGTCAGTCAGTGACTTGACTTGTAAGTAAATTACCTCTGACATACAATTTTAGCAATAAGATGGTTGTCAGTCAGGGACTTGACTTGTAAGTAAATCACCTCTGACATACAATTTCAGCAATAAGATGGTTGTCAGTCAGTGACTTGACTTGTAAGTAAATCACCTCTGACATACAATTTTAGCAATAAGATGGTTGTCAGTCAGGGACTTGACTTGTAAGTAAATTACCTCTGACATACAATTTTAGCAATAAGATGGTTGTCAGTCAGGGACTTGACTTGTAAGTAAATTACCTCTGACATACAATTTTAGCAATAAGATGGTTGT
Organism: Lucinisca nassula; assembly: GCA_963580285.1. Lineage (NCBI taxonomy): Eukaryota > Metazoa > Mollusca > Bivalvia > Lucinida > Lucinidae > Lucinisca > Lucinisca nassula. The sequence continues at coordinate 126,069,728 of OY757016.1, read as the reverse complement.
CAGTCAGGGACTTGACTTGTAAGTAAATTACCTCTGACATACAATTTTAGCAATAAGATGGTTGTCAGTCAGGGACTTGACTTGTAAGTAAATTACCTCTGACATACAATTTTAGCAATAAGATGGTTGTCAGTTACTGACTTGACATTAATACACATTCAGTTTCAGCAATAAGATGGTTGTCAGTTAGTGACTTGACTTGTAAGTAAAATACCTCTGACACACAACTTCAGCAATAAGATGGTTGACAGTTACTTACTTTACTTGTAAGTTAATTATCATTACATATATACAATATCAGCGATGAGACAGAGTGACTTAGAGTTATTTGACCTTCTTGCAATGAATATTTCAGAAAACATTTGCAAGAAGTGATTTATATGGTGATGAATGAATTAGACTTAAAGAGAATGGGTACACCGACAAGGGAGGCAACTCTTGTAAGGATTTTTTGTATCCCTTGTAGATTGGGGTCAGCTCTTAAAAGGGGAGAATTTGCTCCTGAGGTTTTCTTTAAGGGCTGATTGGTGGTGTACATGTATTTGTAATGCTTTAATCTGTTCATGTAACCATGTACATGTACTTGCCTTATATTTTTCAGATACTTTTAAAACAATCAGCAGACACAGTTAAGAAATGTAGTATGGAGCTGGGAGGAAATGCTCCATTTATAGTCTTTGATAGTGCTGATGTTGATTCTGCTGTTGCTGGGGCGATGGCTTCTAAGTTCAGATGTACTGGTCAGGTAAGACTGTAAATGCAAAAACTGCTCTAATCATTTTGCATTGTTATCTAATCCTAACACTAGCTCGTAAACCCTAAATGCTAGCTTGGACAGACAGATGGATGAACGGATGTCAGAATATACACTCGTGATGGAAGTAATATACCTAGTCTTTTTTCAAAAAAGCAGGTATGAAAATTATTCATCTGAGACAAGCAAGATGACAAGGGTGGCCAGCATGTGTATGTTAATCACTATTAAAAATGTTCTTCTCCAGAATAAAAAAAAATATGACCTTTAACTTGGAATGCAGTACTGGGTACTCAGGTACTACCAAATATACTTATATAAAGACCCAATGTTGGCCTTTAATAATATATTTTACATTCATCAATATCAGACGAGTGTGTGTGAGTGTGTGTGTGTGAATTCAGGTTTAACATCGCTTTCAACAATTTTTAGCTCCACTGGCCGAAGGCCAGCGGGGCTATTGTCATGGCCCTGTGTCCGTCGTGCGTCCATGCGTTAACTTTTTCTTTAAACATCTTCTCCTCCTAAACTACTGGGCCAATTGTAACCAAACTTCACAGGAATGTTCCTTACATAGTCCTCTTCTAAATTCCTTCAAAGAATTTTGTTACACCCAGAACTCTGAATGTTCCTTGGGTGGACCTCTTTCAGATTCCTTGAAGAAATTTTGATCCGACAAAAAACATGGCCGCCATGGGCGGGGCTTATTTTCCCTATTTAACATATAGTGTAATGCTAAAACATCTTCTCCTCCTAAACTATTGGGCCCATTGTAACCAAACTTCACAGGAATGTTCCTTACTTAGTCCTCTTCTAAATTCCTTCAAAGAATTTTGTTACACCCAGAACTCTGGTTGCCATGGCAACAAAAAAACACAAAAAATTAAAAATCTTTAAAAATCTTCTCCTCCAAAACCACCTGTTGGATTTCATTTTTATTTTGCATGAATGTTCCTTGGGTGGACCTCTTTCAGATTCCTTGAAGAAATTTTGATCCGACAAAAAACATGGCCGCCATGGGCGGGGCTTATTTTCCCTATTTAACATATAGTGTAATGCTAAAACATCTTCTCCTCCTAAACTACTGGGCCAATTGTAACCAAACTTCACAGGAATGTTCCTTACTTAGTCCTCTTCTAAATTCCTTCAAAGAATTTTGTTACACCCAGAACTCTGGTTGCCATGGCAACAAAACCACACAAAAAATTAAAAATCTTTAAAAATCTTCTCCTCCAAACCCACCTGCTGGATTTCATTATCCCCTCGCACAACATAGTTGTGAGGGGGGATATAGCATTTGTCCCGTACATACGTACGTACGTACTTTTGTCATCGCTCTAGCGCCACGTACGTACATACTTTTGTCATCGCTCTAGCGCCACGTACGTACGTACCTTTGTCATCGCTCTAGCGCCTACATTTCTTGACCGATTTTAATATAACTTCACACGAACGTTCCTTACGACAATATCTGGAGCAAGATCGACTTTCAAGGTCATGACCTCAAGGTCAAGGTCACTCTGGCTATTTTTTGAAAAACTTTGTCATGGCTCTAGCGCCTACATTTCTCCCCCAATTTCAATATAACTTCAAACAAATGATCCTTATAAAAATATCTCGAGCGAGTTTGACTTTCAAGGTCATGACCTCAAGGTCAAGGTCACTGTGGCTATTTTTAGAAAAACATTGTCATCGCTCTAGCGCTTACATTTCTTCACCAATTTCAATATAACTTCACACAAATGATCCTTATAAAAATATCTTGAGCGAGGTCCACTTTCAAGGTCATGGCTTCAAGGTCAAGGTCACAGTGGCTATTTTTAGAAAAACTTTGTCATCGCTCTAGCTCCTACATTTCTTCACTGATTTCAATATAACTTCACACAAATGTTCCTTATGACAATATCTTGAGCGAGTTGAACTTTCAAGGTCATGACCTAAAGGTCAAGGTCACTGTGGCTATTTTTAGAAAAACTTTTTCATTGCTCTAGCGCCTACATTTCTTCACCAATTTCAATATAACTTCACACAAATGTTCCTTATAAAAATATCTCCATCGAGTTCGACTTTCCAAGTCATGGCCTCAAGGTCAAGGTCACTGTGGCTTTTTTAAGAAAAAACTTTGTCATCGCTCTATCGCCTATATTTCTTCACTGATTTCAATATAACTTCACACAAATGTTCCTTATGACAATATCTCAAGCGGGTTCGACTATCAAGGTCAAGGCCTCAAGGTCAAGGTCACTGTGGCTATTTTTTAGAAAAACTTTGTCATCGCTCTAGCGCTTACATTTCTTCACCAATTTCAATATAACTTCATACAAATGTTCCTTATGACAATATCTCTAGCGAGTTCCACTTTCAAGGTCAAGGTCACTGTGTCTATTTTTAGAAAAACTTCGTCATCCCTCTAGCGCTTACATTTCTTCATCAATTTCAATATAACTTCACACAAATGTTCCTTATGACAATATCTCGCCATTTCGACTTTCAAGGTCAAGGTCACTATGGCTATTTTTAGAAAACTTTGTCATCGCTCTAGCGCCTACATTTCTCCACTGATTTCAATATAACTTCACACAAATGTTGCTTATGACAATACCTCGAACGAGTTCAACTTTCAAGGTCAAGGTCACTGTGGCTATTTTTAGAAAAACTTTGTCATTGCTCTAGCGCTTACATTTTTTTCACCAATTTCAATATTACTTCACACAAATGTTCCTTATAACAATATCTCAAGTGAGTTCCACTTTCAAGGTCAAGGTCACTGTGGCTATTTTTAGAAAAACTTTGTCATGGCTCTAGCGCTTACATTTCTTCACCCATTTCAATATAACTTCACACAAATGTTCCTTATGACAATACCTCGAGCGAGTTTGACTTTCAAGGTCAAGGTCACTGTGGCTATTTTTAGAAAAACTTTGTCATTGCTCTAGTGCTTACATTTTTTCACCAATTTCAATATAACTTCACACAAATGTTCCTTATGACAATATCTCGAGCTATTTAGACTTTCAAGGTCAAGGTCACTGTGGCTATTTTTAGAAAAACTTTGTTATAGCTCTAGGGCCTACATTTAATGATGGATTGTAATAGAACTTCACACAAATGTTTCTTATGATAATATCTCAACTTACTTCGACTTTCAAGGTCATGACCTCAAAGTCAAGGTCACTGTGGCTATCTTTAGAAAAACTTTGTCATTGCTCCACCGTCTACATTTATTAACAGATTTTAATATAACTTCACACAAAAGATGCTTATGATAATATCTTGAGCAAGATCTACTTTCGTGGTCATGGCCTCAAGTCAAGGTCACTATGGCTATTTTTAGAGAAATGTCATCACTCTAGAATGTACATTTAATGGAGGATTTTTAAACAAACTTTACACAAATGTTGCATATGATAATATCTCAAGCAAGTTGGACTTTTGCCATTTCAGTGTTTTCCACACACGAAGTTGTCTAGTGCGAGGGGATTTGTATCGCATGCGATGCCTTGTTTTTATTTTGCATGAATGTTCCTTGGGTGGACCTCTTTTAGATTCCATGAAGAAATTTTGATCCGACAAAAAACATGGCCGCCATGGGCGGGGCTTATTTTCACTATTTAACATATAATGTAGTGCTAAAAAATCTTCTTCTGCAAAAGTACTTGTGGGATTTCATTGTAATTTGCATGAATTGTCCTTTGGTGGACTGTTATCAGATTCCTTGAAAAAAATTTGATCTTACAAAAAAACATGGCCGCCATGGGCGAGGCTTATTTTCACTATATAACATATAGTGTAATGCTGAAAATATTTTCTGCAAAAGTTCTTGTTTTATTTCATAGTTATTTGGCATGCATGTTCCTTGGGTGGACCTCTGTCAGATTCCTTGAAGAAATTTTGATCCGACAAAAAACATGGCTGCAGTGGGCGGGATTTATTTTCACTATATAACATGTAGTGTAATGTTAAAAAAGTCTTCTCTTCTTCAAAAGTTCTTGTTTATTTATTTATTTATTGATTTATTTAAAAGTACCTTCCTGTATCTGAATTAATCTCCTCCAATTTTGCTGACTATCACATATCTATAGAGGTCCACCTACAAATTGTCATTCTAAAATTCAAAACATCAGAAATTTCACTTGCCCATCACACTGGTGATAGAACTGATGTTTTCAACACAAACTCTATTTATACGACTTGATGTTTCAAAATAAATTCAAAATACTGAGGGAGATTGATTTATTAGACCTAATTATACTACAGGGTCAACAGTTCTCCAGATCCTTGAGGGTTAAAATGGCTTAGTTGAAAAGGGAGGCATACTGAATCCGACGGAGGAAAGGAAAAAATAAATAAATAAAAAAATAAAAACATAAATCTGTTCATTTTTTTAGCTCCACTGGCCAAAGACCGGCGGGTCTTATGTTATATGTTATGGCCCTGCGTCTGTTGTGCGTCTGTGCGGTTGTGCATCCGTGCGTTAACTTTTTTCTTTAAACATTTCCTCCTTAACTACTTGGTCGATTGTAACCAAACTTCACAGGAATGTTTCTTACATAGTCCTCTTCTGAATTCCTTCAAAGAATTTTGTTACATGCAGAACAAAATGGCATCGAAACCAAAAAAAAATATTTAAAAATCTTCTCCCCCAAAACCACTCAATGGATTTTATTCTTATTTTGCATGAATGTTCCATGGGTGGACCTCTGTCAGATTCCTTGAAGAAATTCGAATCAGACAAAAAACATGGCCACCATGGCCATGCCCCACATGACTGCCATGGCCATGCCCCTTGGCTCATTAGCTTTCAAAGACTTATATGGGGAAAAGTTTTAAAAACCTTCTCCTCCAAAACTGCTCAACTTAATGGATTTCATTCTTACTTTGCATGAATGTTCCTTGGGTGGAGCTCTGTCAGATTCCTTGAAGCAATTTTGATCAGACAAAAAACATGGCTGCCATGGACACGCCCATTATCTAATTAGCTTCCATAGACTCATAAAGGGATCTTTTTTTTTTTTTTTTAATCTTCTCCTCCAAAACCGCTAAATGGATTTCGTGTTCTTAATTTTCATGAATGTTCCTTGTGTCTACCATTGTCAGATTCATTGAAGAAATTTTGATCAGACAAAAAATATGGCCGCCATGGCCACCACCTTTGTCTCATTAGCTTCCATAGACCAATAAACGGAAAAACTTCTTCTCTGAAACCATAAAGCCTAAAGCTAAGACATTTACAGTAAAACCTGTCTTAGTGGCCACCTCTATTAAGCAAGCAACCTGTCTTAAGCAAGCAGGCATTCAGTTCCCAAGAAAGGCAGATGTGTTAAATTTCACCTGTATTAAGCAAGAACCTGTCTTAAGCAAGCATATTTTGACTATCCCTTAGGCACTTGCTTAATACAGGTTGAACTGTAGTATGTAGCAAAGTTATGTGGTCACCTACTATGTCCTGCGAACTATGACTCTTGAGTCCAAATTGGCAACGCCCCGGTGCTTAGTAGCTCCCATAGACTAATAATGACAAAATCTTGAAACTTTTCTCCTCTGAAACCATAAGGCCAAGAGCTTAGTATGTAGCAACTTGAAGTATTCAACTGCATAAATCCTGCCAACTATGCCCCTGGGGTCCAAATTGGCCAAACCCTGAGGCCCATAAGCTCCCATAGACTTATACTGGGAAAAACTGACAAAAATCTTCTCTGAAACCATCAGTGCCCAGAGCTTAGATATTAAGTATGCAGCAACGTCAAGTGGTCATTCAAATAAATCCTGCCAACAATGCCCCTGGGGTAAAAAATTGGTCACGCCCAGAGGCATATTAGTTCCCATAGACTTATAATAGGAAAAACTTAAAAAATGTCTTCTTCTCTGAAACCATAAGGCCCAGAGCTTTAGATATTTAGAACGGAGCAATGCCAAATGGTCACTCACATAAATCCTGCCAACCATGGCTCTGGGGTCCAAAAAAAAAAGAATGGACATTCCTTGGGTGGATCACTTGTTTCTTAAATGGGTACCCTAAATGGGTACCTTGGCAAACAGTGCTGGCCCAGATCAGACCCCACAGAACACCATGTCTGATCAGGGCCTGCACTATTTGCTAACAGAATTTTCCATCAAAAATAGAAAAAAATAGGCCTGACACCCCTTATATGACAAATGGACTGGTCCAACATATAGCAATAGAAGAGTCCACTAGTATACAATTGGTGGGCCCCTGCCCATAGGGGCTTGAAGAAATATATGGGCTGCATGATGCTTCCACGCAGAGCTGAATCCGGCCCGCACACTAGTACTGGTAAACCGCTTAGAGGATCTAAGCCTGTCCAGGAACCGCGGTGCGAGGTGGACCGTCCATGCTACTAAACCCTATTGGTTTCATTGGGCGACAGGGCTTGAGATGTCATTTCATCTCAATGTCGGGTAAAAGTCCCACAAAATTGGAAGCAACGTCTCCAAAATGACCTTTACAGTGTTGACGGGGACGTTAAACCTCAAATCAAACAAATACAATTGGTTAATGTAATAAATATGACAATTGTCTGAAGTTAGCCGGTGGAGCGACAGGCCCTCTTGGGCCTCTTGTTCAGTCATATCACGACGGTGCCTGGTTGCGACAGGGAGCTCAATGCTCACTTTAATAGTGCTGCCTCACTGATGTATCATGTCCCAGACACATTACATGATACCACACCCAGTCACATTATCCTGACACTGGGTCGACCAGTCCTAGCATTCTTTGTTGTTTAACGTATGCTGACGACGTTTTGATTTTAGCTGAAAATGAGAAAGACATGCAAGATTTGCTTAATTTTTTGAATGATTGGTGTAGAAAATGGCGTTTAAAAATTAACTTTTCTAAAACTAATGCGATACATTTCAGAAATAAAGGCAAAATCCAAAGTAATTCCGAATTCAAAGTTGGAAATCAAAACGTCCCGTATACGTCTGTATATAGATATTTAGGAGTTCATATGAATGAACATCTAGACTTTAATTTCACTGCAGAAACATTATCAAAAGCAGGTGGGAGAGCTCTTGGTTCAGTTATTTCCAAAATTCAAAATTATAAGGATGTTGGCTTCAAAACTTACAGCAAATTATATTACTCGTGTGTTGTACCGGTGATAGATTACTGTTCTGGGATATGGGGTTTCAAACAATTTGATAAAGTCGATATGATACAAAATAGAGCGATTAGATATTTTATGGGAGTACACAGATTCACTCCAATTTTAGCATTAACTGGCGATATGGGTTGGATAACTTCTACATACAGGCGTTGGGTAAATATGTTAAGGTTGTGGAATCGAATTGTTTGCATGAACACTTTAAGACTTACAAGATTGGTCTTTGACTATGATCACAGTTTTACTGGCAGAAACTGGTGTTCGGACATTAAGAAAATACTAGATCAAGTTGATCTTATAACCAGTTTCCATAATAAATCACCTGTGAATCTGAAAGATATTGAGGACAGACTCCTTTGTAAATACAGAGTTGAGTGGGCAAATAAAATTCAATCTGTTTCAAAGCTAAGAACTTACAGACAGTTTAAAACTGCTTTTGGTACAGAAAACTATTTACTGTCCAGTTTATCAAAAGCTGAAAAATCTTATTTCGCCCAGTTTAGATGTGGAATTTTACCGTTACGGGTGGAAACTGGCAGATACATAGGGCTAAATGCAAATGAAAGAGTCTGCACTCTCTGTCTTTCTGGTGAAATTGAGGATGAGCTGCATCTTTTACTTAAATGCCCGTTATATGACGACTTGAGACAAATACTTGTAGCCAAAGCTGTTGAACAAAATGACAATTTTTATTCTTTGAGCGATACACGGAAGTTTACCTATATCGTAGAAAAATACTATATTCATGCTGCCAAATTCATTGTTAACGCAATGAACAGACGGAAATCATATCTTTATAACTAATTTTATCTGTTACGGCTTTACAAAATAATATACAAGCTATGTTTGAATTGATTACCCCTTCTCCTGCTGTTCATGACAAGCCCTATCTTTTCAAAGAGTGTGAATCCGGATCGGGTGTATCCGATCAGGATCTACACTGTTTGACACAGCATTTCTTGACGTAAATTAAATCAAGTAGTCTGGTTGGTTCGGGCTCAGAAATGGGTGTGGCTAAATTTAATATTCAGCAGGATATGGGTTAAAGAAAGATTTGCTATGAGAAAATTAACATTATTTGATCGCGCATGATAATATACTTCTGAGAAGTACGCCGAATTTACGTAATTGTGTTAAGCAACCAATAGTAGTGACTTATAGGCCCAACGTGGCCGGGTGTTGTTACATATGTTTTGTATATGCGTTTAAGATGTACATAACACAATGTCACTATAATAAAATTTACTTACTTACTTACTTACTTTACCTAGCTGTACCCCATAAATCTGAGTGCCAAGCGAGGAGCAGCTGGTACCATTCTTAACGACTTTGGTATGTCGCGGCCCGGGATCGAACCCGTGACCTCCAGTCCCCCGGAGTGGACACTCTACCAACTGAGCTATCAGGGCCGGTCAATATCAGGCGAGCCTCAGTAGCTGTGATGCACATCTGACTGATGATCAGGAGGTCATGGGTTCAAAACCTGTTGGGATCGGCAACATTGGTTTTGGGAGATTGATCATGAAATCTTTTCTACAGCCATTCTCTCCTTTCTGCTGATTCAAAAAGGGTAGCTATCAGTTTATGGTGAAAGAATGAGCACTATACTGGTTAACCGCTTATGTATAAGCCTGCCCAGTGTGAATAGGTAAACTGACCGGCTCTGTGTGACCTAAAAACTGTTTACTGGGCCATTAAAACAAAACAAACAAAAACAAGTCCTCAATATCAAGATGATCTTGACAAGACTTGTGCTAGATCAAGGTCAAAAGCCTGCAGCCTCTGTTCTTTCTGTCACCTTATAGCCGTAACCCTTTGATTATGACCAGCAGAAGCCATTTTCAAAGTGTCTCTTGTTTTCTTTTCTTTTTTTTTCAGGGAAAATAAGGTTTGATATTACATGTGAATCATCTGCCAAGCAGATGATTCACATGTAATGTCAAGCCTTGTTTTCGATGTCCGAGAAATAATTTAAAAGATCTGGGACCAGTTGTTCAAAGCATCGTTACCTTAACAAGCTCGTTAGTGGTCATATTGTTAACTGTTCTAGTAAGTACATTATCGAAAATTTTGGTATTTTTGCTGAAAAAATGTGCAAAAGCTGCTCACATTTTTTCAGCGAAAATATTAGCATTTTTCCCATATTTAATGATCAAAGTTTTAATGATACGTTAACTAAATACGTTGTTAGTTTTGAACAACTGGGCCCAGTTTGTCATCTGCTCTAGGATTCCATGTGGCAGTTAAAGGGTTGATTATTTGACATCAAAATTCTGTATAATGATGGACTAGAACATGTTCAGAAGAGCTATTTTTTTTGGTTTCAAGTAAAACTTGTTATAGAATTCAGATGGTCTCTTATGAAACTTAATTGAAAGGATGTCAAGGAGTTAGGCTTTGCTTTCAAGAATGATAAGACAGTTTGGCATAATGTGCTGACTTCTAAGGTTACTTTTTCATTATTATTTACATGTGTTTCTCTTTTTTTTGCGCTTACAGACTTGTGTTTGTGCAAACAGATTCCTTGTACAAGACGGGATATACGACAGATTCATCAGCAAATTTGCTGCAGCAATGGATAGTCAGCTGAAGGTTGGGGATGGGATGGGGACAGGGGTTACTCAAGGACCACTGATTAACAAGAAAGCTGTAGATAAGGTAGGTGACACACAGTTCTCTTTGGATGGGGGCAGGGGTTACTCAAGGAACACATTAACAAAAAAAATGTTGATAAGGTAGTTGACACTATTAGAATCTTATATGGGTGTGATGGGCGGATGGAAAAATCCGTCCCGAGGGACACTGTCCGGCATCACGAGGCTCCCTGAGTGATGCCGGACAGCGATCCCGAGGGACGGATTTTTCTATCCACCCCTCACACCCATATTGGATTCTTTTTTTGCATACCAGGTAGCTTCCATTTTTAGCACAGATTTTTAATGCTGCAGTCACTTCGGTTACCAACGTCCGCCAAATTGTGATTCCACTACAGGAATGTTTAGTGACGTCACTTAACGTGCATGACGTCAATTTTAATGACGGCCCATACCAGGTTGTATTCAACCAGTACATTTATCAAACACGCGGGAATGTTGGGTATTGGGTCGGAACACCAGGGTCAGAACATAAATTTCTATCCCAGGGTAAAATCACGGATTTCCTTGTCTGGTGTGCAAGAATCAGTGTTCCCTTATGACTAGAATGTGTGCATAATCAAGGACATGAGCATACAGCATCTATGGGCGTTATACATGTTGCATTAGGTAAGATAAAGGGGAGTAATGAGGATAACCTCCCCTTTCTTTGCAAACAGTGTAGATCCAGATCAGATGGCTTATTATCAGGAGCGTCACTGTTTGTCTTGCAGGTTGGTAATTGAATGAATACATTATATCAAGTAATTTGATTGGTACACTCTATCTGGAGCTATGTTGGCCACTCAGCTGAAGACTGGTGTATGAATGTCATTTGACGTGTCACCAGTAACAATTCTGATTCTGGCTGGTATAGGCTGCACATTGAAAAAGAATGGAATATGACTTAAGGGGAATGGGAACACCATCACGGGAGGCAACTCCTGCAAAAGTATTTTTGTCTCCCATGTCAATAGGGGTCAACTCTTAAAGGAAAGAATTTGCTCCTAGGGAGCAAATTCTTTCCTTCAAGAGTAGACCCATTTTTCAGTGGGACAGGGCTTATAGAAAAGCGAATTGGAAGTCCCTAAAGTTGTCTCCCTTTGAAAAATGGCGGACAAATCTGCCAGGTGTTGCCATTCCACTTAAAGAAACTTCAGGTTAACAAGTCCCTTCTAAAGCACACTTTTTATAAAGAAAATTAGGGTTTACAGGGTACACATTATTTTCCTTATTTTATATTAAAAACAGCAATTGTTGGTACTTATTAGAACTACCTAGTTCTATAGATTTGAAAGACACCATTTTAGGACTCGGATATGTTATCATAATGGGTTTTATAGCTGAAAAATTTTGCCTCTCTTTCTTAAGGTATGTAGACCACTATTTGTCTGCACTTATCAGGACAAAAATTTGTCCCGTACAAATGGTTTGACGATTTTTGGTGACCTATATCAATAAGATCCTTGATGTCTTAGTTTCATTCGAAACCAGTTGATCCATCTAAACTCTTTAGACACCTGGAAAAACTACATCTGAAAATGTCATCTAATGTCGCCTGCTGATTTTTTTTTACAAACTTTTTAAAAATGTTTTTGCATACAGGCAAACAGTGTGGACCCAGATCAGATCTGTGTTCGCACTGTGTGCAAAAAAAAATACTTTAAGGTAACTGGCAGACCGCAAAGCAGACGACAATTGATGTGATCGGCATTTTATGGGTTAATTCTTCATCTGAGTGCTTTATGGCATCACAAAATGACTACTGCACATAACCAGCTAGTGCAAAGTATTATTATGGAAGTATACATGGTATATTTATTATATCTCAGCCTGTCTTAACCCACAAGATGCCAAACAAGACAATTGTTGTCTGCTTTGCCGTCTGCTGGTTGCCTTAAAGTAATTATTTTGTTAACAGTGTGGACCCAGATCAGACTGCTCCTGTAGGAGCAGTCTGAACTGGGCCCACACTGTTTCAGATCAGACTGCTCCTGTAGGAGCAGTCTGAACTGGGCCCACACTATTTGCCTGTTAGCTGACGACCTAAGCAGATAACATTTTCAGATGTAGATTTTCTCGGCATCTTTAGGGTTAATGAGAAATGAGTATGAAATTGGTATCAGATTGAAGTTTGGACATTGTTCTTTTAGTTTACATTCAAGCATGCAAATTATCTAATTTAAATATTCATGAACATTAATGAATACATGTACATGTATTTGTGGTAAAAAATGTGCATTAATTATGATGTACAAGTTTATCAATTATCGCTCAGTTTGTGGTCAAAATATATTGATGAACATAGTGCATGTTAGGTTAAGTAACCTTAGTGCTTCAGTTGCATTATTGTAGAAAAACATCTTTTGTTACATACATTATGTTTTCATGTGAACAAAGTCTGAAAATGGGGTCTGCTCCAAATATGCCTAGTGTTCCATTTTTGGCATGTTGGCAAACACTGTAGACCAAGATCAGACAATGCAGAATGGGGCGTCTAATCTGGTTCTACATTGTTTGCTTCAACAACATACATTTTTGTCAAACTTACCACAGACAAAACAAACCTGACACTTTTGTAATTCGAAAATGACCACTCTGAACTTATTATGTGTAGGTGGAAGATTCCACTGTCATAAATATTATATGGGTTAAAGGAAAAAGTTTGCTCCTAAGAGTAGATCCTAGTTGACACGGGAAAGAAAAGGTGTTTCTGAAAGAGTCGATACAAGGTTCATTCATTCATTCATCTTAAGCCTTTCATTCCTGTGTTGCTGAAGTGGACTTACCCGTTATTTAAATGTACAGAATCATTGTTCCAAATAAGTTCTACAAACAAATTTCATTATCAGTGAAGCAAATAGTGGATATCATAAATCAGATGACTCATTGTGAGCCATCTGTTTAGGATCTTCAGTGTTTACATGTCTTCAAAGTTGAAAGGGTTAAGCCAAGCTTAGAACCATGATAACCCTTCCTTTGCAAACAGTGTAGATCAAGGATGGCTACAGAAGCCATCTGATAAGGATCTACACAGTTGGTCATTTAGTTTGTGAATTTGAATGACTACAATTTATTCAAGCAATTTGATTGGTTGATAGTCAGAAATAATTTATTCAGCAGGATAACGGTTAATAAACGACCCATACATATTTTGACAGGTTGAATCATTTGTTGAAGATGCAGTGTCTCAAGGAGCCAAGGTTGTAAGGGGAGCTAAAAGAAGTACCGCCGGGGAGAACTTCTACGAACCAACTCTTATACAGGATGTTAACATGAAAATGCTATGTGCCAAAGAGGAGATATTTGGTCCTGTTGCTGGTGTCCTAAAGTAAGTAAATATGGTACATTTAACCCTTGTCCTGCTGAGCCCGGATATGCCTTATTTTCCAAACAATGAAGATCCAGATCAGATAGCTTCTGATGAAGCCATCTGATCAGATTCTACATTGTTTGCCATTAAGATTGTGAATTTGTTGCAATCATTTGCATCAAGTAATCTGATTGGTTGATAATTAGTAGTGGGAGTGGCAGATTAAAATATTCAGCAGGAAAAGGGTTAATCTTTACAGCACAACTTCAGCAGTTACGAGCCTCGCTAGGGTCACGTGAGAAGCCAAGATCTGCAACAGAAGGTCAGGTGGTTTTTCCTAGGGTATTCCAGTTTTCACACACCTCTGATTAACGATTGGTTTGAATTAGTGAAATAATCTTGAAAGGGCCATAAAACCAAAATCAAAAAAAAAAAACTTTGGCCGATGACTTTTTCAAAAATTCTTAAGTTATTTTTCAAAGAAAATAAGGTGTGTCACTTTGTTTGAATTGTCTGCGAGACAGAGGATTAACATCAAATGTCAATCCTGATTTAATGAGAAAAATAACAAAAAAATGTTACCTGCTGGGAAACTTGGGTTGGAGCTTTAAAGCTACAAAAAGTCCAGAAATTAGCAAATATATCACAGTTTAATGGAAAAAACTAGAAAATATTACCTTTCATTTTGATAAAGTTTGTTGATCATACATCACACTGATGCAGACTGGTTTTAGGCAGCAGTTGTGAGGCAGTAATGTATAATCTGTATTCCTAAAATAATCAAATGACAATCACGAATTACCGGTACTAGAGTTATCTTTACTACTCAGACTACCTCCTATATCAGATCTTGATCATTTCTGATTTACAAATACATGTTTTCTGTACATGTAATGGTTTCATAATAAAAATTGTTCAAAGTGACCAGTTTAAATCAGATATTATATATTTTTATTGGCTGCAACGGCAAACCTGTTAACCATTCACTTCTTATTCTCTTTTAACAGTATTCTTTTACACAAGAAAATTTTGCCCTTGTTTCATGGTGTCTTATCCCTCACAAACAGCCAAGCAAAATTGCAGAGCAGATGCATTATGATAACATATCCGTGTGACAGAGAACTAGTTCTTTCATTTCTCCAAACGGTAATATTTCTGAAGAAAATTGGTGATATTTTTCTTATATTAACTCCAAACAAGTTGTGGGTGCTTGCTAACAGGATGTTTCATCAAAAATAGAATAAAAAAGAAAAATAGGCCTGACAACCCTTAAATGAAACATTGATTTGTCTAACATATAGCAAAAGCCCCCGCCCATAGGGGGTTGAAGAAATATATGGGCTGCATGATGCTTCCACGCAGAGCTGAATCCGGCCCGCACACTAGTACTGGTAAACCGCTTAGAGGATCTAAGCCTGTCCAGGAACCGCGGTGCGAGGCGGACCGTCCATTCTAATAAACCCTATTGGTTTCATTGGGCGACAGGGCTTGAGATGTCATTTCATCTCGATGTCGGGTAAAAGTCCCACAAAATTGGAAGCAACGTCTCCAAAATGACCTTTACAGTGTTGACGGGGACGTTAAACCTCAAATCAAACAAACAAAAAAAAACTAACATATAGCAATGGCAGAGTCCACCAGTATACAATGGGTTAAGTAACATCAGAGTATTTATTTATAGGTTTAAAACAGAAGAAGAGGCATTGATGATAGCTAATGGTGTGTCAGCTGGTCTGGCAGGTAAGTTGTTGACATAACCTATGTTCTTGTTCTGTTTAATTGGAGTTTAACGGCCCAGTCAACACTATTTAACCCTTATCTTGCTGTTCACGACAACCCCTATCTTTGCAAACAGTGTAGATCCAGATCAGATGGCTTCTGAAGAAGCCATCTGATCAGGATCTACACTGATTGACATTCGATTTATGAATTTGTAGGAATAAATTACATCAAGTAATCTGATTGGTTCAAAGTCAGAAATGGGTGTGGCTCTACTTAATATTCAGCAAGAGAAGGGTTAAGGTCATTTTTGAGCCAGTCAGTTTACCTATCCACACTTTTCCTGTGCAGGCTTTTACATAAGCGGTTAACCAGTACAGTGCACATTCTTTCGCCAGAAACTGACAACTGCCCTTCTTGAATCAGAGAGAATGACTGTAGAAAAGATTTCAAGATCAGTCTCCACGAAAGAATGCTGCCAACCCCGGCAGGTATCGAACCCGCATCCTCCTGATCACCAGTCATGGATGTCCAGACATGACCAATGGACTGTTGCAATAAAACAGTCATATGTTCAATATGCCTATGCAAAAATGCTCTTCAGAAAATACAAATGCCTATTTACGAGTATAGCATGTCTGTGCAAATTGTTCTGTCCCGCATTGTTGTTATTTCAGTATTTCTGGACTAAAAATGACAACAGCCTTATATGTTGGTATTTTAACAATTTTTAGAGAGTATTATTTTATGCTCAGCTGAATTGAACACACAGAGAATACCCTGTACAACTTGTGATCTTATTGTCTTCAAATATCCAGCTCAAGTACTATAAATTACTGCAGGAATGTATTCATATTATTGCTTTTGTAATATTAGGGATCTACATTTTTCTATTAGGGCACTGTCTTTTTCTTTTGTGGAAATCAATCTTGGAAATGTTTTCAACCCATTGCATGCAGAAAACCCCTAAAGGGGTACCTTGGCAAACAGTGGAGGCCCAGATCAGACGCAAAATGCGGCGTCTGATCAGGACCTACACTATTTTCTAACAGAATTTTTCATCAAAAATAGAATAAAAACGAAAAAATAGACCTGACACGCCTTATATGACAAATGGACTTGTCAAACATATAGCAATGGAAGAGTCCACTAGCATACAATGGGTTAAAAATTCAAACTGTTATTAGTGTTAACCCTTATGATGCTACTAATAACTGCATATGAAAATATTTTCTGTTTATGTCCTCTGCTGTATCTTCTTGACATTTTTGCTTTCAGGCAAACAGTGTGGACTCTGATCAGACTGCTCCTAGAGGAGCAGTCTGATCTGGGTCCAAACTGTTTTGCCACAATGATTTTTATAGTAGCCACAGTTGACAAAGCAGACAACAAGTGTTGTGATTCGGATCTTAGTGGTTAACATGTCCAGTCATATTAGTGTTTATGTTTATTTGTCCACAACTGCTTCTGTTTATAGGGTATTTGTACAGTGGTGATCTCAGTCAAATTTGGCGTGTAGCTGAGGGGCTGGAGTATGGAATTGTAGGGGTTAATGAAGGACTATTCTCCACCCCAGAAGCCCCCTTCGGGGGTTACAAGGAGTCAGGACTTGGACGTGAGGGTGGTACTTACGGCATTGAGGAATATGTAGAAGTGAAATACATGTGTATTGGTGGAATATGAATTTGAACCGGTTAATGGGAGCAGCAACTTCAGTTGAGATGAGCTGGCCTGACTGTACCTCTGCATCAGGGGAATGGATATACCTGGCATATTTACTGCTATTTTTACAAGGGAGACAATTTCGTGACTTCCTGTTTGCTATCCCATGAACTGGGCCCCTCCAAATAAGGGTCTACTCTTGAAGGAAAGAATTTGCTCCTTCGGAGCAAATTCTTTCCTTTAAGAGTAGAGCCCTATTGAAAAGGAAAAGAATATTTTTAAGGAGTTGCCTCCCCTGAAGGTGACTGCATTCCCCCTAAATCATATGCAACTGGTGCTGTTTTTCACATCCCCTTGCTAATTCGAATTTCGTTGGATATGTGTTGATAACCTGTGTGATAGGATTCTTCAGTGAGATGTTGCAAGAACCATAGTAGTGGCTTGTGGCATAACACCCCCACCCACTGCCACATAAAAGGATTATTTTCACTATTTCAGGCCAAAATGTGTCTTTACATAAGTGTGCTAAGCAAAGACCTGAATCGGTCTGTGTACCCGCTCAATTAAAATACAGTTAAACCTTATATTAAGCAGGCACCTATTAAAAGGAAAGCCAAAAGGTGTGTGTTTGTGAATGTTTGTTATACATACCACCAACAACTAAGATAATTCATAGATGGTACCTTGGTTTAAAGGCATCCGAATGTCTGGAGAAGCCATGAATTGAACCTACAATGCCTGATTTATGAGGGGAGTATGTTAACCACTACACCATGGATGCTTCTGTTTGTTTGTTTGAATTGGGGTTTAACATCCCCGTCAACACTATTTAGGTCATTTTGGAGACGTCGCTTCCAATTTTGTGGGATTTTTACCCGAAATTGAGATGAAATGACAAGCACACAGCTTTGCCTGGGCAGGCTTAGTTCTTCTAAGCGGTTTACCAGCATTCGTTCGTGGTCAGATTCAGCTCTGCGTGGAAGCACCATGCAGCCCAATCTATTTCTCCAAGCCTCAATGGGCTTCTAGCCAAAAAGTGATTGCTTAAAACATGTGCTTGCTTAATGCAGATAGATTTTTGGCTAATTTGTCATTGATGGGATCTTCAGCACTGACCTTTAATCAAGATGATTGTTTAACCCATTCTTACCAGGAAAACCCTTCAAGGGACATAAGTGACCCAGGTCAGATGCTGTCAGATTCACATGAAATAATAAGCCTGATTTTTCCATCAAGAGAATTCACATGAAATGTCAAATCTGATTTTCTCTCAAAATAAAAAAAAAAAGATTCCATCCGTTTGTCAATCCATCAGCATTTGCGATAACCCTAACTTTTACCATAATGTACCAGTCCATTTCTTCAGCTCTGTAGGAGATTCTGCAATGATCTTTGGTACAAACTTACATCTAGGGATGGCAACTTTAATGCAAGCATCCATATTTGACCTTGACCAACATTCCATGCGCCCCCACAGACATGACATGGCCTTCCGCGGGATTCTTGTTATAATAGTCCATTTGTAATTTTAACTCTTATCTTGCTGTTCAAGACAACCCCTATCTTCGCAAACAGGGTAGATCCAGATCAGATGGCTTCTGAATGAGCTGGATCTACACTGTTTGACATTCAGATTATAAATTTGTAGGAATAAATTACATCAAATAATCTGATTGGTTCAAAGTCAGAAATGGGTGTGGCTAAACTGAATATTCAGCAGGATATGGGTTAAAGGTTGATTAGAATGTGATATTTGTCAGTTACAGTTGTTTTGTTAAAGCTGTGCATTTATATATTTTTACTTACTACTGTCTTTTTATTGGCTAATTGATTGATTGATCATGTGACATTGTCATTAAATGAAGTCACATAAAGAAAGGTCAGAAAACAGGTGTGCTTGTGGATACTTTTTCAGCTTTTCTTTGATCCATCTCATTCTCAGACAAAAGCTGAGCATCACTTTTCTTAAGAATCAGTATTATATGTCTGGTAGATATTTGTATAGTTTCAGTTTGAATTTTGTATATTTACAACTTTAACATGTGTAGTGTAAAGAAAAGATGTCAGCTTGTAATTACATTCATAAGTTGCCATGAAATCCTCAGTGAGGCGATTCTAAAAGATGTTCACAACATTTGTCTCTTGGAGGGGCCTTTTTTACCTCTTTTACCTCTCCATAGTGTTTAACTTTTTTTGGGTGTATATTTTGATTTAATATACATGTTCATATTATGCAAGACTAATTGTTATGCAAACTGTGCCATTAAAACAGATTTTTTCAAGATATTTGTTTTTATCTCAATACTGAATAGCCTAGTTCTGGCCCCCAGGTTATGGAACTTTTTTCATGTACGAGTATAACTCATTTTTGAGCATGAATTATGTACTGCTCATTGTCTTGTGCATAAGTTTTAAAATGCCAACCATTGAAATTTATGAAAAAGACATTTGATGTTTCCTACTGATCTGAGCATAAAAAATGCCTCTTTGGATTTTACATGTATTTCAAAAATTGACCACTGCAAATTTCATGCTCAACTGTGTTGAGCATGAATAAGTTTGCCGGCCTCTGTAGCTCCGGCAGACGCGCGTCTGACTGGTGATCAGGAGAATGCGGGTTCGATACCTGCCGGGGTCCGCAACATTCTTTTGTGGAGATTGATCATGAAATCTTTTCTACAGTCATTCTCTCCCTTCTGCTGATTCAAGAAGGGCAGTTGTCAGTTTCTGGCAAAAGAATGTGCACTGTATTGGTTAACCCCTTATGTATAAGCGTGCCCAGGAAAAGTGTGGACAGGTAAAGTGACTGGCTCAAAAATGACCTAAAATAGTGTTGACTGGGACATTAAACTCCAATACAAACAAACATGAAAAAACTTATAAAAAAGTTTCAAACCTCAGACCATGTTCTGCAATACAGCAGATAAACTTTACAGTGAGACAGAAAAGCTTTAACTCTGTCTGCCCTGAGTTACTGAAGTGGCCTCTTCCATTTTTGAACTGGGACATATCCATTCTTGTAAGTAGTGGTGAGGGCAGGTCAAGTCAAAATCATTAACAGACTGGCAAATACAGTATAGCTCCAATATATTGCTTCCGATATTTCGCGATGTCCAATCTATCGTGGTCACGCCGTGGATCCCGGTTTTTTTTTTGTGTTTTTTTTTTCCTTAAAAATTCATAATTAAAAAAAAAATAGAGTTTAAAGTTGTTAAAATTTATTTAAAACCAGGTTAAACCAGGCTCCAAATGTCAGTTCACAAATTATAACCAAATAATCCAATTATCGTCAGTTAGAACAGGTATTGGCGAACAATTAATCTTAATCCCCAAACTTGTCATAATTTAGTAATCCACTCAATGCTCAATCAGAAAACGATGTCCATGCGCCCTCATGCAGATCATCCTAATCGTGATCTATCATGCCTTCCATGTGAAAATGAAAGAAATCAAAACACAATAAAATGATAGTTTTGTTGTTGTATAGTTTTTCGGCCTGTGGTAGACGGTAAATAATTTTTTTCAAACCGCTACTTTTAATGATTCTGACCTCTGGCAAGCCAAGGGAAACAACTCAAATTGCTTTAGCGCTTATGGTAGTTACACCCCTTGGCCATCACTGTTACAGACAACCAGGGGAACCCGCACATCCAAAATGGCGTCCTGTTTTGACATTACTGACAGCCATTAGTGTGGATTGATAAACGGTATCTCACCAAACTATCACCGCGACTTGTATTGGCATCTCAGCAAACTACCGCGACTTATATCGGGCTCCAACCACATCGCGGATGGGCTATGGACCCCGACTACCGCGATATATTGGAGCTATACTGTAGTATAGACCCTGGTGAGAAGGGCCTCCTTGGCCTAGTGGGTAAGAGCGCTGTTTCTTAATCATTAGGTCTCTCACCACTGTGGGTATAAGCCTAGCTTGCGTCACGTGAGACACCAAGATCTGCAACAGAAGTTCAGGTGGTTTTTCTCCAGGTACATGTACTCAGTTTTTTGCCCATCTCTAATTATGGTATTGGCTGGATATAAGTGAAATAGTCTTGTAAGGGCCATAAATCAAAAACCAGAATCAAAGATCCTGATTAATCAGTTCATTATGAGCCATCTCATCTCAACCTGTATTGGTATGGAGGGTTGAAAGTTAAGAGCCAATCTGATCAAGGTCACACCAGCATCTATTACTGTAAAAATCCTAAAAATCAGGACACAATAAGGACTTGCTGTAATTCTCATACAATTTTTACAAATTTGTTTCACGATCCAGCAAGGATTCCAAAAGATGCAGATGGAATGCCAAACAGTGCAGACATTGATCAGACTGCTCCTGTACAGTCTGATCTGGGTCTGCAATTTGCTTTGGCCTATCTGTTCCAATACTTAGCATTTACTGTATTTGGGCACACCAATTCTTTTTCCAAAAGTATATTTGAGCAAGATTTTAGTCTGCTGAAGGCCACTCTTATAGCCATCATCATATACCGATTTTAATAACAGTTAATGTCCCTCAGCATTCAGCCATCTGTCTGTAAAGTTTTGTTTCTGGATAACTCTGTAAATAGCTGTGCTTAGTGTAAAATTTAAGCGCCTAATGATATTTGTAGTAAAACAAAACAGATACATTGATTTGTAAATTTTCTATCCCTAAGTCGCTTCCTCCTCTCCCCATCCCCTACCACACACAAGCACAACACAATCCCAGACCAGGATCATTTTGGTCAACCTACGAGGGCAAATCAATAAGTTACCAGCCTATCCCATTTCCAACTGAACAAGACAACCAAGATTTTCATGCCTTGTTTCAATACATATTTAAGGCATGAGGTATTGAACGTCGAACATGGCTAAACTCCGTTCAGAAAATCTGAATCATCGATTTTTTCGCTTCTTGCTGTTAATACTCATTTTAGCCCATACATCACTATGGGAAAGTTTTAGACCTGACCCTCCGCCGATTTCTCCAGCAAGTCGTATGCCTCTGTGACAACCAGGAAAGGCTGTGATTATTTGGAGAAAATTGCAAAATCTAAATTTCCTTTCACAGACTAAGACATTTTGACAGGCTCGGCACACCCATTTAAACCATATATAGAAGTGGTTACTACTCTTGTAAATCACAAGGGCGTATATGGTTTATTTGCACGATCACTTCATGGAAAATCATTAGCTGTGACACCATGTCTGATATCGGTATAATTCTGTTTGACCACTATTGACAGAACATCGCATTTTATAGGACTGCCATAGACTGGCGTATGAGCTGCAGTATTTCTATCAAGAGACATATGTATACACAAGTGCAACTTTCTTCTCAGATTCAAAGAAGTGATAATCATTTACAATGTCTTATCTCGGCCTTGGAATAAATTGCACACGAAAAGCATTTTTGCGAACCCTTTATATTCGTCTCATACGTACGAAGGTGTGAGCGAAACTGTGATTATTATTTTGTTAGGACAGTGAATGCTACCATTGTATATGTTTTGTTTTGTGGTCAACAGTTAAGGCCTCGTCGGGCCGGCCATTTACAAGTACATAGTGAGATCAGACCCCCACCATGACAATAACCGGTGGGCAACGTCCGAGCCTGGAAGCAGCCGTCCACCCCTGGCCGTCTCCCGAGAAAAGTACAATCAAAAGACGGAAAGATGGTATAGAGGAAAAGAAGAAAGAAACTAGAATTGCGTCCACAGAACATGGATGCCCCCGCCATACGATATTGGACACAGAAATGAGTGTTATGCATAATCTGTGTGAGGAAAACAGTTTGACCTCACCTGCTACATCATCTGATGATGATTAACGTTTTGGCCAGGGTGATTTTAAAAATCCATGCAGGAATACGAAAGTTATTGACAGGACTCAAAAAGACCCTTTTTGATATTTGACCTCTAAAGATGACATTGGCCTTGATGGCATCCTCCTGGGTCTAGCAAACCACAAATCTTCTGAGGATGGTTTACAAAACAAGTTACTGATTGAACACGGAAAAGGCATTTTTTGACATTTGACCTCTTTGTATGACTTTTACCTAGGGGTACCGACATAAGTCTTGCGCGTGACACATCTTCTTATGATGGTTTTACATTTCTCCCATGTAATTTTAAAATTAATGATAAAAATGATAAAAAGTTATTGATCAGACACGATAAACCACCTTTTTGACCTTTAACTTCTAAGTATGACCATGACTTTGGATTGACCCATCTGGCCCATTCGTGTGGCACATCGTCTTATAATGTTTATCATTAGCTTTATTTCGAAATCCGCCCAGGCATAAGAAAGTTTTTGCACGAACACGAAAACAATCCCGTTTTACCTTTGACCTCTTAGAACGATAAGGAACAGTCCTGGGCCTTGCGCGCAACACATCATCTCTTAACGGTTAATATTTCTGCCAAGTAATTTCCAAATACATCAAAAATAAAAACGCTATTGATCGAACGCGATACATACATACATACATACATACATACATACATACATACATACATACATACATACATACATACATACATACATCCATCCATCCATCCTATTTATCATCCTCATCCTCGTCCATCCATCTGTGAACAGGTTTTGGATTAGTCTAGGATCTTCATTTGAAAAACGAAACTATACAGCGTCACGGCCTTTAATGCTGCATACCAGGTGCCAATACCGCTGACAGTTTGGTTCCAGACAAGATGAGTTTCAAAGAGTTTTACCATGCATGGGCGTAGCGACCATCTTGGTCATTTCACCCGAATGGCGGGAACAAACATTCGTTCCCCCATCCAGTACAGAATGTTAAAATGACTGATAAAATAGACGGGCGGCCGAAAGACTAAGAAAACGTACAAAGAAGAATGAACTTGCTAGAGACTCCTTGCTCCTAGTTAGCCTCAATCTAGCCATTCGAATGTATGGTGTGTCGTAATTGCATATCTATTTATATAGTGTGTCACATGTATTTGAATATTTATTATTTCACCTGACAATCATCGTCAAATGGACTTAGTCTGTGGTCGCATTTCTTTGTTTTGCAATTTTCTCCAAATTACCACAGCCTTTCCTGACTGTCGCGGAGGCATGCGGCTTGCTGGAGAAGTCGGCGGAGGGTCAGGTCTAAAACTTTCCCATAGTGATGTATTGGCTAAAATGAGTATTAAAAGGAAGAAACGAAAAAATCGATGATTCAGATTTTCTGAACGGAGTTTAGTAATGCATAAGCAAGCTTTCCGTCAAAAGCTGAGTACTGTCCTGTAATTCAGTACATTAATTGTATTTAAAAGGGAAAACAGGTCAGGAAATATATTGCGTATTGACCAATGTTTATGGGTTTTCTGCACCATCGTATGCACAAGTTAAATTCTGGGTTGGGGAATTCAAACGTGGCAGAAGCTCTTTAGAAGATGAAACCAGGTCTGGACACCCATCAGATGCCACTGATGAAGAAATGTGTAACAAAGTACTGGATCTGATGTACTCTGATAGGCGAATTAAGGTGGAAGAAATAGTGAATGCATTACACATTTCACATGGTAGCATTTCAACAATTTCACATGATCGCTTGGATATGCTAACAGCCCGTTGGGTCCCAAAATTCCTCAGCGACCAGCAAATGGCAACCAGAGTGAGTGTTCAAGTTTTACGTCCCATCAACAGCTTAGGTCATACGGAGACGGGACCTCGGTTTAAAGACTCATCCGAAAGTCTGGAGAAGCCTGGGATCGATCCTGCGATCCCTGGTTTACAAGGCGAGTAGCATAACCACTGCACCACGGAGGCTTCTAAAATGGCAACCAGAGCATCAGAATGCAGCGCATTGTTGAAGTGGTTTAGGTCAAAGGAAGATGATTTTCTTTCACGTCTGGTGACTGTAGATGAGACCTGTGTCCATTATTATGAGCCAGAGAATAAAACTGAAGTCGCCAGTGGTTAGGGCCGGGGTCTCCAAGGCCAAAGAAGTTCAAAATGCAACCCTTTGCTGGCAAGGTGATGACAACTGTAGTTTGGTATGCACAAGGCGTTATTATGTTGGACTTTCTAGCAAAGAAAAGTACAATAACAAGTGCATATATGCAAACTTATTCAACCAACTGAGAACAGCAATGAGCAAAAAATGCCGAGGTAAACTCTCCACAGGGATTCTGCTCCAACAGGACAATGCAAGAGTCCACACTTGCAAAATTGCAATGGATGCTGTTGAGTAGAATGGGTATGAGCTAATACCGCACCCCACCTATTCTCCTGACTGCGCTCCTAGTGACTATTTCCTATCCCCAAACTTGAAAAAGGATATCCATGGATGTCATTTCTGATCAAACAAAGAAGTTGTGGCTGCAGGTGAGGAGTGGGTTGGAGACAAGGGACCAGTTGTTCAAAACTATCGATGTCGTTAGTTAACGTATCGTTAAAACTTTGATCATTAAATATGGCAAATATGCTGAAATTTTTGCTGAAAAAATGTGAGCAGCTTTTGCATCCGCATTGCTTTTTCAGCAAAAATGCCATAATTTTCGATATTGTACTTGCTAGAAGAGTTAACAATATGACCACTAACGAGCTCTTTAAGCTAACGATGCTTTGAACAACTGGCCCCAGGGCACTGGCTTCTTCAGTTCTGGGCTGATGGCACTGGAACAGCGTTGGTCCAAGTGTATCACTCCAGAGGGCAATTACATCGAAAAAGAAGCGATCGATCTTACCCAGAAATAATTTGGTTTTTCATTGACTCGCCCTCGTATAATGAATTCATCAACATGCTATAAAAATGCTAAAAATTCAGACACATTAAGATCTTGCTGTAATTCTCCTAAACTTTTGAAAAATTTGTTTCACAGTCAAGCAATGAGTCCAGAAGGTGCAGACAGAATGGCAAAACAGTGTTGACAGGGATGTGAAACCTCAAAACAAACAAACAAAATCTCCTATAGTATACATCAGACAAAGCCAAGACTTTATAAATAGTAACAGGAGCCAGGAGCATTCTGATCTTGGCCTGCACTATTTGCTCTGGCCTATCTGTCCCAATACATGTACTTAGGATCATTATGGTAAATCTAATCAAAGCTTCAGTTGCCAGGGTTGAGATCACTGAAGCTCCCCCCCCCCCCCCCACACACACACACAAAATTTTCCAAGGGCCAGTTGCTGATATTTGGTGGACTGTATGTGTGTGTGAATTCGGATTTAACGTCGCTTTCAACAATTTTTCAGTCATATCAAGACGGTGTCTGCTTGCGACAGGGAGCTCAATGCTCACTTTTATAGTGCTGCCTCACTGAAGTATCATGTCCCAGACACATTACATGATACCACACCCAGTCACATTATCCTGACACTGGGTTGACCAGTCCTAGCTCTACCTCGTAAATCTGAGTGCCAAGGGAGGAGCAGCTAGTACCATTCTTAACGACTTCAGTATATCGCAGCCCGGGATTGAACCTGTGACCTCCCGTTCCCCGGAGCGGACACTCTACCAACTGAGATATCGGGGCCGGTTGGTGGACTGTTACTTCAAAACAATATGTGTAACTATAAATCAAGAAGTTTAAGCTTGATCAGGTCAAATTGTGTGTGTGTCTGTGAGTTTTACATCCCACCAACAGCTAAGGTCATACAGAGATGGGACCTCGGTTTTAAGACTCATCAGATAGTCTGGAGAAGCACAGAATCAAACCCATGACCCCTGGTTTTTGATCAGATGTAGATTCTAGGAGTTAGTTGGAAACTAAAATATTTGGTGAGCTACGTACTTGACAATACGCACTGCTTCACACCATGGTCTAACTATATATCAAGATGTAAACTGTAGGCGGAGTTAGCCAGAAATGAAAACTTTACATCAATTTTCAAATGGGCAGAACTCTGCTATTTGGTGGACTGTGACCTAGAAATAATAGGCACTGCTCTTTACATCATGCTGTCACTATTTATAAAGTCTTAGCTTAGTCTGATGTATACAAAAGGAGATTTTGTTTGTTTGTTTGAGGTTTAACATCCCCGTCAACACTGTACAGGTCATTTTGAGATGTTTCTTCCAATTTTGTAGGACTTTTACCCACCATTGTGATGAAATGACATATCAAGCCCTGTCGCCCAATGAAACTAATAGGGTTTATAAGCATAGACAGTCCAACTTGGCCTGGGCAGGCTTAGATCCTCTAAGCGGTTTGCCAGTACTCGTGTGCAGTCGGTTTGAGCTCTGCGTGGAAGCATCATGCAGCCCATCTATTTCTTCAAGCCTCGAGCAGGGGCTGATACTATACGAGATAAAAGCAATAACAAATTTTCAAAGGGACATAATTCTGCTAATATTTGGTGGATCCTAACCTCAAAACAATATGTGCTGCTCCATATCATGGTCCAACAATATAACCAAAATTCAGCTTTAGAATATTAATTGTAGGGGAATTAGCCGGAAAAAATGTTTACAGAAATTTTTAAAGGGGCATAATTCTGTTAATATTTAATGGACTGCAACTACAAAACAATATGCGCTGCTCCACATCATGGTCTAACTATATATCAAGTTTTAGCTTGATAGGATGTAAAATGTAGGAGTTATATGTTTGCATAAATTTTCAAAGGGGCATAACTCTGTAAATATTTAGCAGACCATAACCTCGAAACGATATGCGCTGCTCCACATCATGGTCTAACTATATATCAAGTTTCAGCTTGATCGGATGTAAAATGTAGGAGATATCCGGAAAGGAAAAGTTTACAAATGGATGGACAGAGGAATGGAAGAACGATGAAGGGTATAACATAATACAACCTTTTTTCAAAATAGCGTATAAAAATTCAAAACAGGAAAACAGAACAAGAGGACCAAATGTGTATCGCTCACCTGTGTACCAGAAAATCATTAGTGATGTTTAGAAAAAAAGAAACTGTGAAGAAAGGCGAGGCATGTTTGTTTACCTGATTGATATAAATATCTTCTAGATCCAGGGTTGTCAATATAGTTGTATTAAGTCTATGGGAGCTAAGGAGCCCTGGGGCATGGTCAATACGGACTCCAGGGGCATTGTTGGCAGGATTTATGTAGGAGACCACTTGAAATTGCTATATATCTATATTACTAAATATCTAAGCTCTTGGCCTTATGGTTTTGGAGAAGAAGATTTTTGAAGTTTTTTTTTTTTTTTTTCAGTATAAGTCTATATGAGCTCATGATCCCTCGGGCGTGGCCAATTTTAACCCAAAGTGCATGGTTGGTAGGATTTATGTAGGCAACCATTTTATAGTTTATACTAATTTATTTCAGTTTAATTGCGATGAAAGCTTCAAGCTTACTGAATCGCTCTCGAACACTTATTCCGGATAATTTCACGTGTGCGCGAGAGAGAGGCAATGGCTTTTACACCACTGCTACCCATATACACCTGGGTGGAGTGGGGCAGTGTCATTACTTGTCTTGCCCAAAGTGAATGACAACCATTTTTTTTTTCTCAGATCCATTTTATTGTAACACTATTGAGGAATGATAAAATCACATTCTTCATCTAAACTGTTTCTCTAATTAACTAATGGCTCATTAAAGTTGCTGACAGGGTGTCAGACATGTTTACAGATTATATCTCCTGGGGTGACCTCATGGCAACTGCAGCTAACAAATCTTGGTATTTTAGCAGCTGAGGATTTTAGAGAAGAAAGTGAACATTAAAATGAAAATGCCTTCTTGTAAGGCCAAATACTGCACAGTGATAAGAGGACAAGGAATTAGCTGTTTTGCTATCCCTGACCCTTAGAAAAATAGAGAGTTATGTGAAAAATGGATTCATAATCTTGGAACAGAGAATCTCAACATCAAGACATTTGTTTATGCAAAGCATAACATTGTTTGTGCTAAACATTTTGAAGATAGCTGTTTTCAAGTGGACTTGAAGGCTTGTTGATTACTTATTTCTTTTCTTCAATAACCCATTTCGTACCAGAAACCCCAAAACGGGTACCCTGGCAAACATTGCATGCCCAGATCAGATGATGCAGAATGCGGCGTCTGATCAGGGCCTCCACTGTTTGCTAAAAGTCCAGTCATTTTCCAAATAAATTTTGATGAAAACACAACCTGACACCCCTAAATTTTGAAATGAACTCCTGCTATATATAAAGAGGAAGATTCCATATGGTACAAAAAGGGTTAATTAATGCATATCATTATCATTTAACCAATCATTACATTAACACGCCTTGACAAGTTTAGGTAATATTTCATTGCATTTCACATGGTATTTTGTGATATTTTTAAAGCATAGATTGTGGGTACTCGCTAGAAATGTCTCAATGAGGCGATTCCTTTGAGAACCCATAATTTATGTTTTGGAGAAATTATAAGAATGTATATATATGTCCTTGTAAATCCCCATTTTACCAACAAAAACTCCTCTTCTGTGAACTCGGGCTCATACTGATAGCCCTGAGCACCAAACTCAGGAAAACTGTCTTCAAAGTCTTTATTTTCGTCCAAAGACTTAATGAAGCCTTATGTAAGATGCTGAACTGACAGCCTATTCAAAGGATTTTTGAGAATTCAAACTGATTAGAGAGCCTAATCACTTCTCCTTTAGTAGCTGCATAGAGAGACATAGAGCTTCTACAGTCTCCATGAGATCAGGATTTTAGCAAACAGGTGGATTTCTCGGATATATTTGGATTACCTTGGAAAAATGGCTGCTGCCAGAAGGCTTCACTGAAACCATTAAATGTTGATTTAACTACCTTAGCAGGTTTCAGTTGGTAATAAAAGTCAGAGATTAATCATTACAGTAACTTTTTCTTGCAAATGAAGTAATTATGTTATAAAGGTGGTCATTCACTCAAGGACACACCTCGATACCGGTGGCCTGATTCTAACGCACAACCTCTCGATCACAAGTCGAACGCGTTAACCACTATGCTATCAAGGCTGACATGGTCTAAGGTCTGTACTTAATTGTTTCAGAGAAGATTTTTAAGGCTTTTTTTTTCAATTCTAAGTTGGGCCACAGGACTTGGCCAATTTGGACGCCAGGGACATGATTGACAGGATTCATGTAGGTGACCACTCAATGTTGCTACATGCTAAATACCTAAGCTCTGGGCCTTATGGTTTCAGAGAAGAAGATTTTTGAAGTTGTTTTTTTTCCATTCTCAGATGTTGTTTTCCATTTTAAGTCTGTGGTAGCTAATGGGCCCATGGGCGTGGCCAATTTTGACCCAAGGGGCATGGTTGGAAGGATTTATGAAGGTGACCATTTCTTGTTGCTACATACTAAATATCTAAGCTCTGGGTCTTTTGGTTTCAGGAGAAGAATTTTGAAGTTTTTTTTTTTTTCCATTATACATCTACGGGAGCTAATGGGCCCATGCACGCGACTAATTTTGACCCCAGGGGCATGGTTTAAGCTCTGAGCCCAATGGTTTCAGAGAAGATTTTTTAAGCTTTTCCAATTGTAAGTCTATGACAGCTAAAGAGCCCTGGAGTGTGGCCAATTTGGATCCAAGGGGCATAATTGGCAGGATTTATGTAGGTGGCCACTTGACGTTGCTACATAGTACATGTATATATCTCCACTCTGGGCCTTATGGTTCCAGAGAAGAAGATTTTTGAAGTTTTTTCCATTATAAGTCTATGGGAGCTTTGGTAGCTGATAAGCTCGGGCGTGGCCAATTTTGACCCCACCGGCAGGGTTAGCAGGATTTATATAGGTGACTATTTTATTTTGCTAGAT
The DNA here is from genome assembly GCA_963580285.1 of Lucinisca nassula. Taxonomy (NCBI): domain Eukaryota; kingdom Metazoa; phylum Mollusca; class Bivalvia; order Lucinida; family Lucinidae; genus Lucinisca; species Lucinisca nassula. Next base: position 126,038,805 of record OY757016.1, on the reverse strand, counting down.
ATTTAGTATCTAAGCTCTGTGCTTCATAGTTTCAGAGAAGAAGATTTTTTAAGCTTTTTTCCATTTTGAGTCTATGGGTCCGTTTGGACCCCAGGGGCATGATTGGCAGGATTTATGTAGGTGACCACTTGCCATTGCTACATGCTGAATATCTAAGCTCTGAGCCCTGTGGTTTCAGAGAAGAAGATTTTTGAAGTTTTTCGACTTATAAGTCTATATGGGAGCTGATGAGCCCCGAGGCATGGCCAATTTTGGCCCCAGGGGCATGGTTGGTAGGATTTATGTAGGTGACTATTTTATGTTGCTACATACATGTACTAAATATCTAGTCACTGTGCTTCATGATTTCAGAGCAGAAGATTTTTTAAGCTTTTTTCCATTGTAAGTCTATGGGAGCTATATGTTGCCATGGCAACCAAAATGCCAATCCAATCAGCCCATTTGATCAAGATTGGCCATGGGGTATTAAAGATATACTAATTTAAAATTGTTTACGGATGCACATACGGACACACGACGTATGACAGACAAAATGTGATCACAAAAGCTCACCTTGTCACTATGTGACAGGTGAGCTAAAACAAAAGGGCCCACAGGGCCCTGGTTCGCTCACCTGTTTGTCACTGTCTCGAGTACTTTCTATTTTTAGCTCTGGTGGCCATCTTGTTCAACAGCAGAGTGATTTTAGCTTATTTGGTAGGGAGTCACCTAGGCAACATTCCTGTGAAGTTTGAATCAAATTGGCATTAGGGTTTAGGAGGAGTTCACGTTTGAATCAAATTTACTATATTTTTCTATTTTCAGCTCCAGTGGCCATTTTGTTCATCGGAGCGGGATCGTTTTAGCCTTTTTGATAGAGGGTCATCTAAGCAACATTACTTCGAAGTTTGAATGAAATTGGCCCAAGGGCACAGAAGGAATTGTCGTTTGAAGATTTTTTTTATTTTTAGCTCTGGCAGCCATCTTGTTCATTTGAGTGGAATGAGTTTTAACTATTTTGGTAGGGAGTCATCTAGGCAACATTCCGGTAAAGTTTTTAATCCAATTGGCCCAAGGGTTTAGAAGGAGTTCGCATTTGAAGCAAATTTACAATGTTTTTCTATTTTTAGCTCTTGTGACCATATGTTAATCGTTTATGCTATTTTCCTAGAGGGTCATCTACACAACATGGTTCAAAAGTTAAAATAAAATAGGTCAAATGTCAAGGAAAAAGGTCAAAGATCATTTTATGTATGAATAGAAAGCCCTTGTCGCAAGGAACCTACATGCCAAATATGAAGGCTGTATCTCAAATGCTTCAAAAGTTATGACAAAGTAGGTCAAAGGTCAAGGTCATGGGTCAAAAGTTTTGAATGGTTGAAAAAACCTTGTCACAAGGAACATACATGCCAAATATGAAGGCTCTAGCTCATATGGTTCAAAAGTGATGATAAAGTTGGTCACAGGTCAAATCTTTATATGAGTGGGAAGCCCTTGTCACAAGGAACCTATATGCCAAATATAAGGAACTTAACTGAGATATTGTCCAGATGATCATTCTGAGCAAGTTTAATGGTGATTTGACTAAAACTGTGGCCTGTAGAGTGTTCAAAACGTTTTTCTATGATTTGACCTGCTGGCCTGACCCTACATGACCCATATTCAAACTTGACCCAGATATTGTCAAGATGATAATTCTGAGCAAGTTTGATGATGATCGGACCAAAACTGGGACCTCTAGTGTGTTCACAAGGTTTTTCAACAATCTGACCTACTGACCTTCTTATTGACCAGACATGACCCATTTTCGAAATTAACCGAGACTTGGTCAAATGATCATTTTGAGCAAGTTTGATGATGATCGGACCAAAACTGTGGCCTCAAGTGTGTTCAGAGGGTTTTTCTATGATTTGACCTGCTGGCCTACTTTTTGACCAGACATGACCCATATTCGAACTTGACCGAGATATTGTCAAGATGATCATTCTGGGCAAGTTCGATGATGATAGGACCAAAACTGTGGCCTCTAGTTTGTTCACAAGGTTTTTCTATGATTTGACCTGCTGGCCTACTTTTTGACCCGACATGACCCATATTCAAACTTGACCCAGCTATTCAAGATGATAATTCTGAGCAAGTTTGATGATGATCGGACCAAAACTGGGACCTCTAGTGTGTTCACAAGGTTTTTCAACAATCTGACCTATTGACCTTCTTATTGACAAGACATGATCCATATTCGAAATTAACCGAGACATGGTCAAATGATCATTTTGAGCAAGTTTGATGATGATCAGACCAAAACTGTGGCCTCAAGTGTGTTCAGAGGGTTTTTCTATGATTTCACCTACTGACCTACATTTTGACCAGACATGACCCATATTCAACTTACCTTCTGACCTACTTTATGACCCGTATTCTAACTTGACCGAGATATTGTCAATATGATCATTCTGGGCAAGTTTGATGATGATCGGACCAAAACTGTGGCCTCTAGTGTATTCACAAGGTTTTTCTCTGATTCGACCTACTGACCTACTTTATGACCCATATTCGAACTTGACCGAGACATTGTCAAGATGATCATTCTGGGCAAGTTTGATGATTGGACCAAAACTGTGGCCTGTAGTGTATTCACAAGGTTTTTCTATGATTTGACCTACTGACCTACTCTGTAACCTGACATGACCCATATTCGAACTTGACCACGATATTATCAAGATGCTCATTCTGAGCAAGTTTGATGACGATTGGACCAAACCTGTGGCCTCAAGTGTGTTCAGAAGGTTTTTCTATGATTTGACCTACTGACCTACTTTTTGACCTGACAACACCCATATTCGAACTTGACCGAGATATTGTCAAGATAATCATTCTGGGCAAGTTTGATGATGATCAGATCAAACTGTGGCCTCTAGTGTGTTCACAAGGTTTTTCTCTGATTTGACCTACTTTTTGACCCGACATGACCAATATTCGAACTTGACTGAGATATTGTCAAGATAATCATTCTGAGCAAGTTTGATAATTATCGGACCAAAACTGTGGCCTCTAGTGTATTCACAAAGTTTTTCTTTGATTTGACCTACTGACCTACTTTTTGACCCAACATGACCCATATTCGAACTTCACCGAGATATTGTCATGATGATCATTCTGACCAAGTTTGATGATGATTGGTCCAAAACTGTGACCTCTAGCGTGTTCACAAGAAAAGTTTATGGACGGACAGACGCACGTACGCAAGCGGTCAAAAAGTGACCCCAAAAGCTCACCTTGTCACTACATGACAGGTGAGCTAAAAACATTCTCCTGGGGTTTTTACTGGAGTTTAATAGCAGCGATTGTTTACTATATCATTCAAAGGGCAAAGAATGAGAGTACAAGTCAGTATAGGATTTCAGTATTTTATTCAATTATACACAACATACATGTCTTAACCACAAACATACACCAGGCTTAACAATACTGTATCAAGAGAAAACTAGTATTATGACCATTGAAACGTCTAATCACATGATTCTTTTAAGGGGAATGGGAACACCTTCAGGGGAGACAACTTCTGCAAAAGTGTTTTTGTCCCCCACTGGAAAAGGGGTCAACTCTTAAAGGAAAGAATTTGCTCCTGAGGAGCAAATTCTTTTGTTTAAGGGTAGACCCCTTTTTCAGTGAGGCAGGGCTTATGGAAAATGGTACAGGAAGTCCCGAAAGTTGTCTCCCTTTGAAAAATGGCAGAAAAATCTGGCAGGTGTTCCCATTCACTTAATTAAGCAATGAATTCAGTTTGTTCACAATTCATCTTAAAAGGGGTATGTATACATCTAAAGGGGAATGGATACACCTTCAGGGGAGGCAACTTTTCACAAATATTTTCATTCCATAAGGAAAGAATTTGCTCTTTTGGAGCAAATTTGTCTACTCTAAAGCCCTTTTTCGGAGGGGATAAATCCTAGAAAAGCAAACAGGAAGTCACCAAAGTTGTCTCCCTTGTAAAAACAACGGAAAATTTGTCATGTGTATCCATTCCTCCTTAAGGGAGGCAAATCTTTTAGCAATAGTTTTGCCTCCCATCAATTGAAAGACTGCTCCTGAGGAGAAAATGCTTTATCAATGGACAGGCACATATTACAGAGGTTAAGTTTTGACGACATGTCAAGCCCTGAAGGTCATTTTGTGTTGTCTCCCAGAGTTGTCACCAGAGAAAGGGAGAAGTGAAAGAACAGATAGCAGAGATGAAAAGGGAGAAGTGAAAGAACAGATAGCAGAGGAGATAAAAGAAGACATGGTCGAAAAAGGAAAATGAATGAAGGTGAAGAAATAAAATCAACCCCCACCATTCTACCCTTACCTGCTGCAAAGACAGCAAGCCTTGCCCGCCTGCAAACCAATATCAGTTGGGACACCCCAATAACAAATACACAGCAATTCATTCAAAAATATTTTTGCCTCCTTGTCAATAGAGGTATATTCTTAAAGGAAAGAATTTGCTCCTGAGTTCTTGGAAATGAATAGGAAGTCCTGAAAGTTGCCTCCCTTGTGAAAATGGCACAAAATGAAAATGCCAGGTGTATTCACTCACCTTAAAAATCATCCTTACTCACCAGACAGACATACTTAACCAAGCAATACCAACTATCACCATATTCTACTTGTAGCATGAAACTACACAACTTTAGCCTGTTATAGAAATGAAGACGGGTCACCGGTACCCTATTTAGCCCTCATGCTGAACTAGGATATATCCTTTTTGTGAAAACCAGTTTAAGTCCAGATCAATTGGCTTCTCATACGGACTTTGGGATCAAACCCATAACCTCACCACCTGATCAGGATCTATACTGCTCTCCATTCTGCTTCTAAATCCATGGAAAAAAAAAATGAAGTCATACAAAAATTTGGCTAAGAAATTGGGGAGGAATGTAGCGTACATGGTGAATGGTATTAGCGAGTACAAACCAATGGTACTACATTTTTCCAGCTGGTACTCTGTTAGCCAGACAGCTACAAACTTTTTATATGAACCATCACTATGCTGAACCCAGATATAACCTTTTTTATCATTACAATAACTCACCCATACAACATAGTGCATTTTTCACATCTCCAAAATGGTTACTTTTCTGATGAAAATCCTTGATATTTTTCCTATAAATGCACAAAACATAGGTTATGTGTGCTCGTTAGAACTGCCTCAATGCAACCTAGGTTATGTGTGCTCATTAGAACTCCCTCATTGAGGCAGTTCTAACGAGTACCCACAACCTATGTCTTGGAGCAGAAATAAGAAAAACTAGAGCTGTCAGTGAAACTGACTAGGGCCCTGGCAGCGCTTTCAGAAAATTTGTGGATGGACAGACAGACAGACAAACGGACGGACAGAGTGATTACTATAGGGCACCCACACTTTCAGTGCGGGGCCCTAATAACAAATACCCACGTAAACCCCAGTTTTCTCTATATAAAGTGGGGTTTAGGGGGTCTTCATTTCATCGACTATTTTGGACTTTTCACGCGATGTGAAACCAGAATAGATCCACATCAGCCGACTTCTCATAAGTCAGCTGATCTGGATCTACACTGTTTTCCATTCTGCTTCTAAATCCATGGTAGAATTAAAATCACAGTACAATTTAATGGCTGAAAATCAGGGAATTGAAATATTCAGCGCGATGAGGGTTAGGAGGAACAACTCAATCCTGAGATGACAGGATTAGCCTCCCTTTTCACATTTACTACCTTTGTTGGCAAAGACTTTCTTTTAAAGTAACCCTCAGTTCTGAACACAGGAGTCTTGGCATGTTTTTTTTGTTGTTGTTTTTAGTTGGGTTTAGAATTTAAAGGTCTAATCAACACTACTGAGGTCATATTGAGCCAGTTAAGTGACATAAAACTTTTCCTAAGTATACTTAAGCGGTTCACCAGGGCAGTGCACATTCTTCAGTCTTTTGCCAGAAACTGACAAATGTCCTTTTGAATGAGTGGAGGGGAGAGAATGACCATAGAAAATATTTCATGATCATCGCCAAGGAGGAATATTGCCAGGCCTGAATAGGATCAAACCTGGAACCTCCTGATCACCAATCTAATGTGCATCTGACCAAGCCACGATAATCTAGGCTTCTTTTCACCTACCGGTAATGTAACTACAGTGCAACTTCATTAACTCGCAAGTCTAACACGGACGGCTCATTGACAATGGCTACAATAAATCAAACTTTAGGGTGCGATTGTTCAAAACTAATGACGTTGTTAGCTTACTTATCATTAAAACTTTGATCATTTGATATGACAAATATGCTAATATTTTTGCTGAAAAAATGTGAGCAACTTCTGCAATTGCAAAAGCTGCTCTCAATTTTTTTTTTCACCAAAAATAGCACTATATCAGATATTGTACTTGCTAGAACTGTTAGTAATTTGACCACTAACAAGCTTGTTAAGCTAAAGATGCTTTGAACAACTGGCCCCAGAACTTCTTGAGTGCCTGTAGAATTCTTCTCCTAGCTCTAGATATCAATATATTTAACCCTTATCCTGCTGCATATTTGAATTAGCCACACCCATTTCTGACTATCAGCCAATCAGTTTACATGATAGAAGGTTTCCATTCATTTCCATTCAAATTCACAAAGCGAATGACAAACAGAGTAGATCCTGATCAGATCTGGATCTACACTGTTTGTAAAGAGAGAGGTTTTCTTGAACAGCAGGAAAAAAGTTAGAACTATTTATGGAGTTGTTTCTCATTTTATCTTGAAAAGCTTAGTTGTGTGTACTCATTAGAATTGCCTCAATCTGATTCTAATGTGTACACACAACACAGAGATATCTTTATTTTATAGAAGATATAAAATATACCTCTAACTCATCCCTGTTATACCTTTTGACTTATGATAAACCCAAATATGCCCAGTGGCCCTTTTTTGGGACATTGGCAAACAGTGTAGACCCAGATCAGATGCCGCAGAATGCGGCATTTGATCAGAGTCTACACTGTTTGCTTAAAATTTGTATATTATGGTAACACTTACCACAAACAAATTTAACCCGACACCCCTGTAATTGAAAATTGATCAGCCCAAACTTATTAGGTGGAGGATTCCATTGTCATATATGCGTTAAACTCAATAGTTCAAATTTCCTCTATCTGAAACAAATTTCATGATCCTAGAGAAATTTAAGTTATTGTTGTTTGACTGTATATGGCTTTGAAATAATACAAAAAGGCACTAGACCCTGTGGTTTTGAAAAGGCTTCTTATGCAAAGGAACTATTTTCTTATCAGCAATAGTTGTGTCTCTATTGTACCCAAGCACATTAGTATTTTCTGTAACAAAATAAAACGTGAAATGAAAGATACCAACCAAAAACATTAGACATACAGATTAAAATAATGACCATTCTTTCTACAGCACAAATATTTTGTTCTGTTAAAGGGATAACCAAGCATACATCTTTGAAACAAAATAAATATATTTACACTTACAAACATTTAGGATCCATCTTTCAGTAAGTTTTTACCCCCCAAAAATGACAGGTAGATCAATAATGACACAAAACCCAAGAAATAACGGACATTGTAAGAACATGCTGAATGGCTTTGATCTTTTTTTTTTTCTTTTTTCTTTTTTTTTTAATAAGTCCATTTTAGTTTCTGAGGAATGTAACATACCCACATCAAATCTCCTCGAAAACATTAAGGGGAATGGATACACATTCAGGGAGGCAACTCCTACATAAGTATGTTTGTCTCCTTTGTCAATAGGGGTCAACTCTTAAAGGAAAGAATTTGCTCCTGAGGAGCTAATTCTTTCCTTTAAGAGTAGACCTCTTTTTTCAGTGGGACATTGGCTCATAGAAAAGCGAACAGGAAGTCCTGAACGTTGCCTCCCTTTGAAAAATGGCGGATAAATCTGCCAGGTGTTCCAATTCCCCTTAAAATACAAATTGTTTGCGTTTTAAAATTTATGAGCAGGATAAGTATTTCTATTTCTTGATCTTAATATTTCTAACTTGATCTGAATATTTCTATTTGTTGATCTGAATATTTCTAACTTGATCTGAACAGTGATCTATTGGTACTGTTATACAATATGAACAATATAAAATTCAGGCTGAGCAGGGGAGAAAAAAAATTCTCAGAGCCAGTAATACACCTGTGGACACAAAAGCGTTCAAACTCCGATGAAGTACCTTTCAATGAATCTCATTGCATCAAGCGTTTGACAAGCAAATGTCATTCATCAGTGTAGTCTAAATCTGCGTCGAGCAATATACATTGATTGGCCTTATTGTGCCAAGCACTTTTTTCCATATTTAGATCTGATTGACATTCAAGATGTCTTCTGATTGGACAGTGCAAGATCTACAATGAAATGTACAATACTTTGTGTTTTGAATTTTGCAGTTGACTGACAGGGTGTATGGAAAGATTGAATGAAACATCAGATCAAAATGAAATGAAGCTCATCAAAGTTTGAACGCATTTGTGTCCACAGGTGTAGGAGTTGCAAAAGTTGAAATGTTGTCCAATCAGATCAATCTACTGTATGGTATGACATGTCCAATCAGATCAGCCTTCTGTCAGAGGCTATCTTATGATGTGTCCAATCAGATCAGCCTACCCATACTATCAAAAGTGGTCTTAGGTCCTCATCCTACAGTCAGATACAGTCCAACCTGTGTTAAGCAAGCACCTAAGAGATAATCAAAATGTGCATGCTTAAGACAGCTGCTTGCTTAATACAGGTGAATTTTAATGCATTTACCTTTTTCGGGAAACAAATGCATGCTTGCTTAAGACAGGTTGCTTGCTTAATAGAGGTGGCCACTATGACAGGTTTGACTGTATGTCCATTCCTAACAGATGTCTAATGACATGTTCCATCAGATTAGCCTTCTGTCAGAAAGCTGTCTGTTGACATGTCCAATCAAATCAGGCCTCTGTCAGAAGCTATCTTATAGCATGTCTAATCAGATCAGTCTATCAGAAGCTGTCTGAAGTTAATATCTAAATTGATCAGCCTACTGTCAGAAATGTCTTCAGACATCCAATCAGTTCAGGATTGTCATAAGCGGTCTTATAAAGTGTCCAATTAGAGCAGCCTACTGTCAGAAGTTGTCTTAAGACATCCAATCAGATCAGTCCAATCAACCATGGTAAATGAGTCATCAGTGTTCAAGCCACTGAAGTTTCACTGAAGATGCCTGAACTGATCCGAGTACTGTAAAAATAAAAAAAATTTGGATACCTTGACAATCTGGGGCCAGTTGTTCAAAACTAACGACATCGTTAGTTAACTTATCGTTAAAACTTTGATCATTAAATATGGCAAATATGCTGAAATTTTTGCTGAAAAAAAATGTGAGCAGCTTTTGCAGACACAAAAGCTGCTCACATTTTTTTCAGCAAAATTACCAAAATTTACGATATTGTACTTGCTAGAAGAGTTAACAATTTGACCACTAACAAGCTTGTTAAGCTAACGATGATTTGAACAACTGGTCCCTGCTGTAATTCTCCTTAAACTTTAGCAACTTTGTTTCATGATCCAGCAAGGAGTCCAAATCTGCCAATGGAATGGCAAAGAGTGGAGACCCTGATCAGACTGCTCCTTCAGGAGCAGTCTGATCTGGATCTGCAGTGTTTGCTTAGGCCTGTCTGTCCCAATACATAGGATCATCATGGTATTCACCAATCACACACAACTCATATAACATGTGAAACTGCTATTATGAATGAAAGAAGACAGACAATGGTAGATAATGCCTTAAAGGTTAATGGATATACACAGGCAATTCTTCTGCCATTTTTACAAGGCAGATAACTTTTGTAACTTTCTGACTGTCTTGCTGTTAACAGAGTCCTTTCAAAAACATGCTAGGACCAGTTGCTCAAACCCTCATTAGCTTAACTTAACACAGTGTGATGGAAATGGGAATGCAAACAAGGACAACCGGGGTGACTACAGATCACTCTTGTCAGTGATTAAAATGTTAACTATTTTAGCAAGTACAATATTTAATACAGTAGTATTTTTGCTACAAAAATGTGAGTAGCTTCGCAAAATGCAAAAGCTACTCACAAATATAAGAATATTTGCTATATTACATAATCTAAGAAAAAAAAATACATTGTTAGTTTTGAACAACTGGGCCTAATTTTCTGATAAAGGAAAGAATCTATTCCATGAGGACCAGTCTGCTGAATTTGCTCCATGAGAAGACACCTATTGGTAAGGGAGATATTTTTAAAGAGTTGCCTCCCCTGAAAGTGTATTTTGTTTCCCTTAAGGAAAATGTATTCACCCCAAGGGAGATAATTCTTACTCCTAAGAGTTTTCTTGTTTAACCCCCCCCCCCCCCCACCCCAGCTTTGGGAAGGACTCCCTTGGTACAAAAAAAAATCTAACAAAATTTTCTAGATATACCCAAAAACCTTAACTGAAAGAAGGAAGAAATGAATTAAGTTTTCAAAATTTTCTATTTACAAATATATTATTAGTAAAACAAAATGCAATCACATACACTTATTTGGTCAAATGATAAGACAATTACACTTATAAGCCGTGTATCAAGAAAAATCTGTCTTACACAAAGAGCAAGCAACCTCATGGCAGCCTTCATATCTGCAGATCCAATATCTGTCTCAGTTATATACACCACAACCTCTTTATAATGCTGTTCCTTGTAACACTGTTACAAGGAAATAATAATCATATAATTGTCCTCCTTCCTCCGTCATACCTGGTATTATGTAACAAAGAATCTTGTAGATATCTAGAGCTGCACTGAGTACAAGACAGGTTCTCACTGATGCCGCTTTTATAATACTTCATTATTTCATTGATTTCTTTTCCCCCTTTTTTTCTATTAAACCCCCACCATACTGAACCCAGATATATCCTTCTTTATAAACAGTAAAGATCATGATCAGCTAGCTTCTCAGAAGCCAGCTGATCAGGATCTATAGTTTTCCTTTCTTCTTCTGAATCCAAGGTACAAATTGAAATAATGCAACACAAATGGCTGAAAATAGGGGAGGAGTGTGGTAAATTGAACTATTCAGTATGGTGAGGGTAGGGTGAATGGATACACTTTCAGGGGAAGCAAGTCTCTTTTCACTCTATCACTAAACGTCTACAATTAAGGGTAATGGGAACACCTGGCATATTTTTCCACCATTTTTCAAAGGGAGACAACTTTCGGGACTTCCTATTCGCTTTTCTATAAGCCCTGTCCCACTGAAAAAAGGGTCAACTCTTAAAGGAAAGAATTTGCTCCACTGGAGCAAATTGTTTCCTTTAAGAGTTGACCCCTATTGACATGGGAGACAAAAATACTTTTGCAGGAGTTGCCTCCCCTGAAGGAGTACCCATTCCCCTTAAAGGAAAGAATTTGTTCCTCAGGAGTAATTCTTTCCTTCAACTGTAAACCTGTTTTTTTTTTTTTTTTAAGACAGCAATCACGAGGAAAATGTCCCCCTTGTAAAATAGTAAATATGTCTGTTTTCCATTCTTATTAAAAGGATTAGAAACACCTGAAATAATCTACCTCCAAATATCGAAGGGAGACACTTATTACACACAGAATGTTACTTCCCTGTTACACCACAACCTCTTTACAAGACTCTTATAAACAGGTTTTGATCTAACATGATTTAATTAGAGATCCCTAAACTGTATATAGATATAGAAAAATGGCAATAAGTGGTCATCTATACTTTTTTTTCTATTGATATAACAAGGCTGTACACAAATCAGGTTACTGCTTTAGGTACCAAAAATACTGTTATAAAGAGGTTGTGTGAATTCATAAATGGTTATTTCTTCTGAAAGAACTGACTTAGCTCCCAGGATGAGTATTTTCAGCCCAGTCACCAGAAAAACCAGTCTTGGACAAGTTATATAAGACACAAATTTTGTGACAAAACCAGCCTGTTCAGCTACAAAAACTAGTAAGCCATTATCAAGCCTGTTCAGCAACACAAACAACAAACACAAAGGTGCAGATCAGACTACAGGGACGTGCAGTCTCATCTGCACCTTTGTCGTTTGCAAATGCCACAAAACTGTTTTTCTCACATTATGGCTCATTTTTCCCCTATTCAATTTTGAATGAGATGAAAATTTTCCGAATTGTATCGTTTCTCCATAGTTCACATGTTGACATTTTTTATTTAGAATATTTAAGAGCGGCACAAATTGCATGCTCAAATATGACAAGGATGAAAAAAGTTTTCTAAACTTGTGGACAAATCACAAAACAGATTCCCGGAGAACAACCACAACTTTCTTTAATTTTCAACATGTGAAAAGCTGACTTAAAACATGGTTGTCCAGAATAGGCTCAGATCAGCTTAAGCATCTGTGCAATCTGATCAAATGAGGCAACAATGGAGAGCAGATCTGTTATTAACCAAATATGTGAAGTCAATGCTTCAAATAAGGAGAAACGTGGAGAATTACAGGATAATTTCTTTATGTTTGCTAGAAACATGTCGTGGGTTGTACCCACAACATACAACAGATTGAGGGACTGATTCCTCTAAATCTATTCAATTAGCAGCCTAGTTTCAGTCTACAATAATGACTGTTTGTTCCAGGATTTTTTTTTCTTGGTGGGTGGGGGCAGGGCATATAGCTTTTGGCCAATCAAACGGTTAGTCTGTCTGTGACATAAGAGGTCTAAGCCATACAGAATAATAATGGCATGTGCAGGGCTAAAATATTCCACTCGTCGGCTCGCCATGACGAGTAAAAATTTTGGAGGACAATTAAAAATTTTGTCCACTGAAATTTATCAAAATCCACATGCCCTTGGTCAAGCAGGATGAGTTAAGTTTTGCCCTGAATGTTGTTCATGGCTTGTAACAAGCCCTCTATATTGGTGCTTTTTACTCGCAACATAATTAAATGGAAAAAATAAGAAAATTTATGCAAAAATTATCCGCGTCACTTCACCTTATCTGGACCTATGGATTATGATTTCAATGATTTTAAACATTCTTATCATATCTTAAGGGGAATGGGAACACCTTCAAGGGAGGCAACTCTTTCAAAAGCATTTTTGTCTCCCATATCAAAAGGGGTCAACTCTTAAAGGAAAGAACTTGCTCCTGAGAAGCAAATTCTTTCCTTTAAGAGTAGACCCTCTTTTCAGTGGGACAGGGCTTACAGTAAATCGTACAGGAAGCCCCGAAAGTTGTCTCCCTTTGAAAAATGGCGGAAAAATCTACCAGGTGTTCCCATTCCCCTTAACTCTAAAGACACGTTTTTTTGTGACATAGCTCACAGAAATTAAATGCAGCATTCCCCCAAATGGTATAGCTCGGCATAAGAAACCGTAATAAGGATAGTTTTGGGATGACTTCTTATTTCTACGTAAAAACATGTTATGGGTACTTGTTAGAATCGCCTCGACGAGGCGATTCTAACAAGTACTCACAACATATGTTTCTGAAGAGTTATAAAGAAAACGATCCCTGCATTATCCTCGTTACTCTACTTTATCTGAAGCTATGCCCACTGGAATGCGTTATCAAGAACACAGTGAATGTAACACAGTGTAAGTGTAATTGTCTGACTCCTATGATATTTCCCCGTATTGTACACTCCCTAGACTAGTCCTAGTGACCTCATCGTTTCATCAGCTCGTTTGATAACCAGTCCAGTCCTTCATATAAACCATTGCCTTGAGTGGCACACGTTGATTGTATATACCACTGTAAGAGAAAATTTTTATGACATTAACTCTTATCCTGCTGTTCATGACAACCCCTATCTTTGGAAACAGTGTAGATCCAGATCAGTCGGCTTCTGAAGAAGCCATTTGATCTGGATCTACACTGTTTGACATTCAATTTATGAATTTATAGGAACAAATTTCATCAAGTAATCTGATTGGTTTAAATTCAGAAATGGGTGTGGCTAAACTGAATATTCAGCAAGTGAAGGGTTAAGAAACCATCTATGCAATATGAGATGCATTATAAGAAAACCTGTTGCATGGCATTTGAGAACAACAAATATAGGTGAAGATAAGCCTAAAAAATAAAATATTTCTGGTGCTCATTGGAGTGAGTGAGTGTTTGAGTCTTACATCCCACCAAAGCTATAGTCATACAGAGATGGGACCTTGGTTTAAAGACTCATCCGAAAGTCTGGAGAAGCCCGGGATTGATCCTGCGACCCCTGGTTTACAAGGCGAGTAGCGTAACCACTACACCACGGAGGCTACATGTGGTGCTCATTAGAACAGTCTCAAAGAGATTCTGAGAATAATGACAAAAAATTCCAGCTCCAATAAACAAATTTGTTTGTTTTAAGTTTAACAGCCATGACAACACTATTTAGGCCATATTGAGCCAGTCAGTTTACCTAACAATACTTTTCCTGGGCGCAGCCTTACACATAAGCTGTTAACCAGTACAGTGCACATTCTTTCACCAGAAACTGACATCTGCCCTTTTTGAATCTACAGGAGGGAGAGAATGACTGCAGAAAAGATTTCATGATCAAACTCCTCAAAACAAGAGGACCATGATGGTCCTAATTCGCTCACCTGAACTAAGAGATATACATGTGGGTCGCAGGGTGGGGCAATTTTTGGGCCTAGGTCTATAATTTGAACAATCTCGGTAGACCCCGGCGCGGGGGCATTTTAGGTCCGAGGGCTGTACTTTGAACAACCTTGGTAGAGGTTCACTAGATGAAGCTTCATACCAAATTTCAAAGACCTGGGCCTTCTGGTTTCAGACAAGATGATTTTTAAAGGTTTTCCCTATATAAGCCTATGTAAAAACCATGGGCCCAAGCACAGGGGCATATTTGGCCCCAGGGCTATAATTTGAACAATCTTGGTAGAGGTCAACTAGATGAAGCTTCAGACCAAATATCAAAGACCTGGGCCTTCTGGTTTCAGACAAGAAGATTTTTAAAGGTTTTTTCGTATTTTCTCCTTTTCGTTGCCATGGCAACCAGAGTTCTGCATGGTATGAAATTCTCTGAACAACTTTTGAGAGAGGACCCCCCAAAGATAATTTCTGCCAAGTCTCGTCAAAATCTGTTCAGTGGTTTATGAGGAGATGCCGGCTGCACAATGCTTCCATGCAGAGCTGATACCGACTGCATGTGAGTACTGGTAATCCGTTTAGAACGTCTAAGCCTGCCCAGGAAAATTGCTGCGAGTTGGCCCGTCCATGCTTATAAACCCTATTGGTTTCATTGGGCTGCAGGGATTGGATGTCATTTCATCTCAATGTCGGGCAAAATCCCACAAAATTGGAAGTAATGTCTCCAAAATGACCTAAATAGTGTTGACGGGGATGTTAAACCTCAAACAAGAGGGCCCAGAGGGCCCTGAATCGCTCACCTGAGAATCAGTGTCTCTAGTACATGCTTGGCTCAAGGGCTATACTAGGTGAAGCTTCATACCAAATATCAAAGACCTGAGTCTTGTGGTTTCAGAGAAGAAGATTTTTAAATATTTTCCCTATATAAGCCTATGAAAAACCAAAGGGCCCCAGGGATGGGGCATTTTTGGCCCAAGGGCTATAATTTGAACAATCTTGGTAGAGGTCCACTAGATGAAGCTTCACACCAAATATCAAAGATCTGAGCCTTGCAGTTTCAGAGAAGATTTTTAAAGATTTTCCCTATATAAGCCTGTGTAAAACCAAAGGCCCCCAAGGTGGGGGCATTTTTGGCTCCGGGCTATAATTTGAACAATCTTGGTAGAGGTCCACTAGGTGAAGCTTCACACCAAATATCAAAGACCTGGGCCTTGCGATTTCAGAGAAGAAGATTTTTAAAGATTTTCCCTGTATAAGCCTATGTAAAACCAAAGACCCCCCCCCCCCCCCCCCCGGCAGGGGCATTTTTGGCCCTGGGGCTATAATTTGAACAATCTTGGTAGAGGTCCACTAGGTGAAACTTCACACCAAATATTAAAGACCTGGGCCTTGTGGTTTCAGAGAAGAAGATTTTTAAAGATTTTCCCTATACAAGCCTATGTAAACCCAAAGGCCCCCGGGCGGGGGCATTTCTGGCCCAAGGGCCATAATTTGAACAATCTTGGTAGAGGTCCACCAGATGAAGCTTCATACCAAATATTGAAGACCTGGGCCTTTCGGTTTCGGAGAAGAATATTTTAAAGATTTTCCCTGTAGATATAAGCCTATGTAAAACCAAAGGCCCCTGGGGCATGGGCATTTTTAGCCCCAGGGCTATAATTTGAACAATTTAAGTAGAGGTCCACTAGATGAAGCTTCACACTAAATATCAAAGATCTGAGCCTTGCAGTTTCAGAGAAGAAGATTTTTAAAGATTTTCCCTGTAAAGCCTATGTAAATAACCAAAGGCCCCCCGGGGCAGGGGCAGTTTTGGCCCTAGGGCTAGAATTTGAACAATCTTGGTAGAGGTCCACTAGGTGAAGCTTCACACCAAATATCAAAGACCTGGGCCTTGTGGTTTCAGAGAAGAAGATTTTTAAAGATTTTCCCTATTAAAGCCTATGTAAACCCAAAGGCCCCCGGGGCGGGGGCATTTCTCGCCCAAGGGCCATAATTTGAACAAACTTGGTAGAGGTCCACTAGATGAAGCTTCATACCAAATAGCGAAGACCTGGGCCTTTCGGTTTCAGAGAAGAAGATTTTTAAAGTTTTCATTTTAAAAATCTATTTATAGCTCCTGTGACCTAGATGTGCAATGGAACGGAACCTTTTGAACAACTTTGAAAGGGGACCACCTAAGGATCATTCCTGTGAAATTTGGTTAAAATCCGATCAGTGGTTTAGGAGGAGATGTTATTTGTAGAAAAAGTTTACGCACGCACTCACGCACACATGCACCACGGACGCCGGACAAAAAGTGATCCCAAAAGCTCACCTCGTCACTACGTGACAGGTGAGCTAATAAAACAAAACAAAATCATTAAAGGAATTGTGGATGGACGGACAGATGGACGGATGGACAGACGGAGGACGTATGGCGAGCGATCACAATAGCTCCCCCGGAGCCTTCGGCTCAGGTGAGCTAAAAATGTTGGCGACACCCGGCAGGTATCGAACCTTTGTCCTGATACCCAGTAAGATGTGCATCCTATTAAGCTACTGAGGCCGGCCTAATGAATAAATTACTAGTACACAGGCCTTACTTGTTTATGACTACGGATGCCATTAGTAAATTTATGGTTACTCCAAAGCATTAATTTCCATTTCAGAATGTGTTTGTTTTGTAGTTGAACCCTTAAGACGCTGAGGAAAAACTACATCTGTAAATGTCGTCTGCTTATGTCGTCTGCTAACAGTAACAATTAACTCAAATAGGATTCCTTTTTTGTTTTATGACCCTTTCAAGATTATTTCACTCATTTCCAGCCAATCGTTAATCAGAGGTGGGCAAAATCCGTAGTACCCGGAGAGAAACCACCTCTCTTTCCGTTGCAGAATTTGGCGTCTCACATGCGAACCCAGTCAGACTCAAACCTACAGCTTTGAGAGACCTAATGATTAAGAGTCAGTGTTCTTATCCCCAAGGCCACAGAGGCCCGTAAAAAAGAATTTCATGTGGTACACTCAAAACTTACCGTTCTATTTCTTAATGAACCGAGGACTAATTTTTCTGTAATTTCAGCCCCTGACATAGCATTGGGTAAATCTTGTTTATTGGCAAACACTAATAACACAGCATCTCGTAACTCATCTTCATTCAGCTGAAATACAAACCAGGGGCCAGTTGTTCAAAACTAACGACGCGGTTAGTCAACATATCGTTAAAACTTTGATCATTTATTATGGCAAATATGCTTAAATATTTGCTGAAAAAATGTGAGCAGCTTTTGCATTTGCAAAAGCTGCTCACATTTTTTCAGCAAAAATACGAAAATTTTCGATACTGAACTTGCTAGAACAGTTAACAATATACCCACTAACGAGCTCATTAAGCTAACAATGCTTTGAACAACTGGCCCCAGAGGACCAATGGTCCTGTAGCGCCCACCTGAGTGCTGATTTAATGTGGAGCCATGTGGTTTCTAAAAAACTTTTGAATAGTCAAAACTATATTTTCGTGCATGGAAAAAATTCCATGCAAGAAAATACAGTTTTGCCTATTTCCCATACCAAAGCCTATGTGACCAACTTTGACCTTGGCCTAAAATACATCAAGGTCATCCGGGGTTCATCATTTGAACAAACTATGACTGGCTCCAGTCCCACTTGAATCCATGGCAATATGCAATGATACGTTAAATCTCCACCATAAAAAATTTCGAAAGTTAGCAGGTATGATTTTATAACATGCATTATTATTATTATTTTTTTTTTGTTTTGTTTTGTTTTTTATTTGGGTTTTACAACTGTTTCAAGATTACCTCACTTATATGAAGTCAATACTTAATGAAAGATGGGTCACAACCAGTTGTTCAAAACTAATAATATCATGTTTAAACAATGAATATTTAATATGGCAAATATGCAAGTATTTTTGCTGAAAAAGAAATGATTTTTTTAGCAAAAAGATACTTTACTTGCCAGACCAGTTAACGTTTAACAAACTTGTTAAGCTAACAATGCTCTTAACAACTGAACACAGGTTTACACCAACTGGTATCTGGAAAAAAATACTCACCATTTTATTCGGCTCCCGCCCATCGGGGCTTGAAGAAATAGATGGGCTGCATGATATTTCCATGCAGAGCTGATTCCGACCCGTACACGAGTACTGGTAAACCGCATAGAGGATAAAACCAGAGGACCAGTGGTCCTGAACCGCTCACCTGTCTGGTGACAATTTTCCTACTTAGATCAGCAGAAAATGTCATTTACCCTGCTCATAAATTTTAAAATGCCATCTCAATATTTGTTGGCATTTTAAAACTTATGAGCAGGGTAAATTTCATGCTGAAGTGAGTTGAGCGAACAAACTTTCGTTCCCCCATCCCACTGAGGCTCCATATGAAATTTGGCTTTGATTGGCCCTGCAGTATAGGAGAAGAAGATCTTTGAAAATGGTGGACGGACGGACGGAAGGACGAACGGACGGACGACGGACCATGGCTATACTATAAGCTCACCTATGAGCCTAAAGGCTCAGGTGAGCTAAAAATCCATTATTTTCACTTTTTCCTATGCAAAAGCCTAAGTCAGCATATTTGACATTACTGTAAAATAGGTCAAGTTCAACCCAGGGTCACCATTTGAACAAATTATGATAGGCCCGAGTACCATATGCTACATGCCAAGTTTCAAGGCCATTGGCCTTACGGTTCTTGAGAAGAAGAATTTCGAAGTGTTTTCACCATATATGGGCGTGGTGGCCATCTTGGTCATGTGATCTAAACCATATTGGCAGCTTTTCATTTGTTCAACTCCCAAAGGCTCCATATTGAATTTCACTTCAATTGGCTCAGTAGTTTCTGAGAAAAAATGTTTGAAATATGGAACCTGCGTGACCTTGGTCTAAGGTCAATTAATGACCTTGACCTTTCTTACACATAGATCTTCATGTATTCAGCTACTTTACCTTATCTACTAATTTTGTTGACAGTGTCTTCAATGGTTTCCTAAAAATCCATTATTTTCATTTTTTCCCATGCAAAAGCCTAAGCCGGCAAATTTGACATTGCTGTAAAATAGGTCAAGGTCAACTCAGGGTCACCATTTGTACAAACTATGATGGGCCTGAGTACCATATGCTACATGCCAAGTTTCAAGGCCAGTGGCCTTATGGTTCTGGAGAAGAAGATTTTTGAAGGCTTTTTACCATATATGGGCATGGCGGCCATCTTGGTCATGTGATCTAGACCGTATTGGCATTTTTTCATTTGTTCAACTCACAAAGGCTCCATATTAAATTGCTCAGCAGTTTTGGAGAAAAAAATGTTTAAAATATGGATCCTGAATGACCTTGGTCTAAGGCCAATGAATGACCTTGACCTTTCTGACCCATAGATCTTCATGTATTCAATTACTATACCTGATCTACAAATTTTGTTGACACTGTCTTCAATGGTTTCCTATAAATCCATTATTTTCACTTTGCCCCATGCAAAAGCCTAAGTCGGAAAATTTGACATTGCTGTAAAATAGGTCAAGGTCAACCCAGGGTCACCATTTGTACAAACCATAATGGGCCCGAGTACCATATGATACATGCCAAGTTTCAAAGCCACTGGCCTTATGGTTCTGGAGAAGAAGATTTTTGAAGGCTTTTTACCATATATGGGCATGGCGGCCATCTTGGTCATGTGATCCAGACCTGCGAACAAGGCCAATGAATGACCTTGACCTTTCTGATCCATATACATTCATGTATTCAGTTACTTCACCTGATCTACAAATTTTGGTGACACTGTCTTCAATGGTTTCCTATAAATCCATTATTTTCACTTTGCCCCATGCAAAAGCCTAAGTCGACAAATTTGACATTGCTGTAAAATAGGTCAAAGTCAACCCAGGGTCACCATTTGTACAAACCATGATGGGCCCGAGTACCATATGCTACATGCCAAGTTTCAAGGCCACTGGCCTTATGGTTCTGGAGAAGAAGATTTTTGAAGGCTTTTTACCATATATGGGCATGGCGGCCATCTTGGTCATGTGATCCACACCCCGCGAACAAACTTTCGTTCCCCCATCCCACTGAGGCTCCATATGAAATTTGGCTTTGATTGGCCCTGCAGTATAGGAGAAGAAGATCTTTGAAAATGGTGGACGGACAGACGGACGACGGACGGACGGACGACGGACCATGGCTATACTATAAGCTCACCTATGAGCCTAAAGGCTCAGGTGAGCTAAAAATATGTTCTAGAAAGGGTTATCCTTTAGAAGCAAGGAATACACCACAGAACTCGAAAATATGGAGTGTACATGTTTTCTGGGCCAGACTAGCTAGCTTCGGCCAATTAGGCCTCATCAGTGACCCTCAAATATTTTCAAAATTCAGCAATGGAATCAATGATCCCAAAGGACGAGAAAATATAATCTACACTATGATGTAAGGCAGGGAGACTTTTTGCGGCTGCCACACATTCCAAGACACCAGCTGTGGTGATGTTAATTATGTTCTAGAAAGGGAAAGCAATGCGAGTCGGTCCGTCCATGTTTATAAATCCTATTGGTTTCACTGGGCGACAGGGTTTGAGATGTCATTTCATCTCCATGTTGGGTAAAGGTCCCACAAAATTGGAAGCAACGTCTCCAAAAAGACTGTGTTGACAGGGACGTTATCTTGCTGAATATTCATTTAAGCCACACCCATTTCTGTCTATCAACCAATCAAATTACTTGATGTAATTTATTGCTACAAATTCATAAACCAAATGCCAAACAGTGAAGATCCAGATCAGATGGCTTCTTCAGAAGCCATCTGATCTGGATCTACACTGTTTGCAAAGAAAGGGGTTGTCGTGAACAGCAAGATAAGGGTTAAGCCTCAATTCTAACACAGCGCGCCTATATAGGCAATGGAAAATTACTGTGTTTTATTCTACAACAAATCACGACAAAGAAGAGAGTGACAAGTGACGTCATTAAAATTACAAATTTATGACGTCACTAGTCGATTTCCGTGACGTTAGACGGTGTAACGTCATTTTCTCGCCTCGAAAACGTTAGAAAAGGATATAAATGCATGAGTTTCAGTCGATAATTTTAGCGAGATTTCTTCCAACAATGGTGAAAAGCTGCGAGATTTTGAAGGAAACAACAGAATTATTGCCGATTTTCAGCGTGTTAGAATTGAAATAGATCAGCTCTAGCCAGTGCTTTGTTGGGTAATAAATCACAGTTTGTCGGTCAGTTGTAAGTAGACAAATCACGCGCTACGCGCTTGTGATTTGTCTACTTTACAACTGACCTCCAAACTGCGATTTATTACTCAACAAATCACAGTTAGAGCTGATCTATTTCTTAAATGAAACAAACAAACTCACCATTTTATTGAGTTCTTCTTGTGCTTCTTGTACTCTCTCTCTATCATTACTGTCTACAACAAATATTAAACCCTGAAAAATAATGAAGAAAAAATCTGGAATTAAACCCTTAGCGTGCCATGTAAATTATTTAGAAAAGATGGTTCAAAAGTTATGACCATCATTAAAGTTGTCCATGTACAAACAAACAAACAAACCAACAAATAGACAGGGCAAAAACAATTTGTCCCCGCTTTTGCTACTGGGGACATAAAAAGTCAGTCATTTTATCCTTAAACTAAAGAAATCAAAATTCTAAAAGTGGTGCATTTTCATTGAATCTGAGTATATATTGTAGACAGGTCAGCTTTCTCTTTTTAATCTGGAGAAGCCAAATATCAAATGAACCCTGCAAAAAAAGTCAGCAGGTTGGACTGGTCCACTGGACGAACACTGCCAAACAAAAACTGGTCCAAGTCAAAAATAGCTGGTCTCAGACCCCTGAAAACAGTGCAGGCCCAGACCAGCACAACAACAGATAGGTTCATATTTTGTGATAGTTAAAGGATAGTTTTTGTCAGTTCTCCATATAAACCTATGTTGCTGGTATTCATTAGCTTGGTGATGCCATTCTAATGAAAATTGAAGGATAGTTTTTGTCACTTCTGCATAAAAAACTATGTTGTGGGTATTCATTAGAACCGCCTCAACGAGGCGGTTCTAATGAATACCCATAACATATGTTTATATGGAGAAATAAGGAAAACTATCCTTCAATTATCACAAAATACCCACCTTGTCTGTTGATATGAAGTCTAATCAGAGCCTTTCCTTTTTCAAACTGAAAATGGACACTTTCAACACACAAGGTACAAGAATTAAATCAGGGTAAAATTGAACTTACTTGTGTGTTTTGGAAGTAATGTCTCCAAAGTGGTCTGATCTTGTCCTGACCACCAACATCCCACACGGTAAAACTGATGTTCTTGTACTCAACAGTCTCCACATTAAAACCTGAGAAATACGATAAAAATAATTTCATTAAAATATTATCATAGTTACCCTAACAATTCGCACAATTTTCATGGGTATTATAAATTATCTAGAAATGTGTCAATAGGACACAGATGCCCCCACCAAGGCTCAATATACCTGGTACAAAAGCCTTAACCTGAGGTTACAGGATCACACACACACACACACACACACACACACACACACACACACACACACACACACACACACACACACACACACACACACATACAGATGGACGTAGATACATACACAGGTTACGAAAAACACACACCCATACAAACGGATGTACATACGTACACAGGTACAAAAAACTATATCATTTGATGCAGGGGCATGAAAAATTATACATTTTGGCTGCAAAGAAATTTGCTCAGTTGCAAACAGTGCAGATTCTGATCAGGGTCTACATTATTTGCAAAGGCTTACTTTTATGACCTTTAAAGGTTTGAATATTTATGGTAAATACAGTAAGAAACAATGACCTAGAACAATAATCCTGAATTTATTTTCAGCATCCCCACATTTTTCCATTTGGTTTGCCTTAGTTTAGTAGATGTTTGTTTGTTTGATTTGATGTTTCACATCCCCGTCAACACTGTATAGGTCATTTTGGAAATGTTGCTTCCAATTTTGTGGGACTTTTACCCGACATTGAGATGAAATGACATCTCAAGCCCTGTCGCCCAATGAAACCAATAGTGTTTATAATGCTGGACAGTCCGACTGGCACCGCTTTGTCTGGGCAGTCTTCCTCTAAGCGGTTTACCAGTACTCATGTGCGGTCGGTTTCAGCTCTGCTCAGGCTTTCAAGTGACTCCTGGTGAAAAAGTAGGAGAAAAGTAGGAGCCTGAGATATCAAAAAGTAGGAGAAAAGTAGGAAAAAAGTAGGAACCTGATATAAAAAGTAGGAGCTAATGGACACGAACATACCACCATATGTCTCACATTTTACCAGTTTTGGGCAGTTTTATATGGCATTTGAGTCGAATGTTTTTACCTCAAAGTTAGCAGGCACCTGTAAAACGTTAGTGGCTAACCCATCTAGTACAGTTATTCATGACTGCAGCCAATGCTTTTGTCAAGAGTTTGCCACTGGCAGATATCTGTACCTAGATATTGACATTATGTCAAAATATTGATTCAAAAGAATTACAATGTAATGAATTTTGAAAATTTACATTTGCGAGAAGCATCAGCTACAAGATGTCAAGGTGAAGGCATCACAGCACTGCTACAATGAATTCTTGTCATGCAAACTAAGACAGCATTTTAGTTGCTAACTCAAGTCAAGGCTTTAAAGTATTGCTGCAATGAATATCTGTCATGCTAAACAAGACAGGGCTCTAGTTGGTCACTTCAGTCATCACAGCATTGCTGCAATGAATTTCTGTCAAGCTAAACAAGACAGGGCTCTCGTTGGGCACTTCAGTCATCACAGCATTGCTGTAATGAATTTCTGTCATGCTAAACAAGACATAGCTCTAGTTGGTCACTCCAGTCATCACAGTACAGCTGCAATGAATTTCTGTCATGCTAAACAAGACAGGGCTTTAGTTGGTCACTTCAGCCATCACAGCATTGCTGCAATGAATTTCTGTCATGCTAAACAAGACAGAGCTCTAGTTGGTCACTTCAGTCATAGCAGGATTGCTGCAATGAATTTCTGCCATGCTAAACAAGACATAGCTCTAGTTGGTCACTTCAGTCATCACACCATTGCTGCAATGAATTTCTGTCATGCTCGACAAGAAAGATCTCCTGTCGGTCGATCACTGCAGTTAAGACATTGCATTACTGCTGCTTTGAATTCCTGTAATCCTCCATAAGACAGATCTCAGATTTTTCACTGCAGTTAAGGCATCATAGCACTGCTTCAATGGTTTTCTGTTATGCTAAACAAGACACAGCTCTATTTGGTCACTTCAATTAAGGCAACACAGCACTGCTGCAATGAATTCCTTTCATGCTCAACAAGACAGAACTCTAGTTGGTCACTTCAATAAAGGCAACACAGCACGGCTGCAATGAATTCCTGCCATGCTCAACAAGACAGAACTCTAGTTAGTAACTTCAGTGAAGGCACCACAGCACTGCTGCAATGAATTCCTGTCATGTTCAATAAGACACAACTCTATATGGTCATTGCAGTTAAAGACATCAAAGCATGGCAACAATGATGTACTTTAATACTTATCATAATAATGCTAGCTGGTCACTGCATTTATGGCACATTTAAGCAGCACTGCTGCAATGAATTTCTGTCATGCTAAGAAAGTCAGAGCTCTAGTTGGTAACGCAGTTAAGGCACCACAGAAGTGCTGCAATAAATTGTGCCATGCTTAACAAGACTCTAGTGGGTAAATGCTGTTAAGGCATTACTGTACTGCTGCAGTGTATCCCTTTCATGCTCAAGACAGAACTCTAGTTGATCACTGCAGTCAAGGGATCACAGCATTGCTGCAATGAATTTCCGTCTTGCTCAACAAGACTGAGCTCCAATAGGTCTCTGCATTTTAGTCATCAGAGCACTACTGTAATGTATTTCTGTCATGCTCAACAAGACATAGCTCTAGATGGTAACCAGTTAGGGCATCACAGCATGGCTGCTACAATAAATTTCTATCAAGCTAAAAGTTAAGGCACCACAGCACTGCTAAAGTGAATTCCTCTTGTGCTAAAGACAGAGATCTAGTTGATCACTGCAGTTAAGGTGTCAAAGCATTGCTGCAATGAACTCCTGTCTTGCCGAACAAGACAGAGCACTAGAAAGGGCATCCAAGACATGGTATCAAAGCATTGCTGCTATGAACTGCTGGTCAGTTAAGGCCTCAAAGCACTGCTGTAATGAATTCCTCGCATGCTTACCAAAACATAGCTCAAGCTGATCACTCCAGTTAAGAAATCAAACCACTGCTGCTATGAACTCCTGCCTTGCTTAACAAGACAGAGCTGTAGCTGAGCAATGCAGCTGAGGCATCAAAGCTTTGTTTTAATGAATTTTTGTCATGCTAAACACGACAAAGCTCAAGCTAGTTACTGCAGTTAAGGCATCACTGCACTGCTGAAGTGAATGTTTGTCATGCTAACAAGACAGAGTTATAGCTGGTCACTGCAGTTAAGGCATCACTAGACTGCTGCAATGAATTTCTGTAATGCTAAACAAGACAGAACAGTTTGCCACAGCAGTTAGGGCATCAAAGCATTGCTGTAGAGAATTTCCTACCATTCTCAACAAGACAGAGTTACAGTTGGTCATTTAGTTAAAACATCCCTACACTACTGACTGCAAAATTTCTTGTCATGTTCAACAAGACAAAACTGTAGATGGTCATTGCAGTTTTGCTTTACATCAACATATTCCAATTAGTGCTACAGCTGAAAACAGCAGATGAATGTATCAGTACATATGTCATGTAAAAAGATGCATTCTACAAATAGTTTGAGATACATGTTATATTTTAAGTGCTTAATGTGTTTATTTATTTATTTATTTGGGATCTTAGATTTTGAACAAATCAAAAAAGAAGGAGAAGTAGGAGTTTTTCTGGAAAAAGTAGGAACAAAGTAGGAAGAGACCCAAAAAGTAGGAAAAGTAGGAAAAAGTAGGAAAAAGTAGGACTACTTGAAAGCCTGCTCTGCTGGAAGATTATGCAGCCCATCTATTTCTTCAAGCCCTGATGGGCTGGGGCTGCCTTAGTCGGTGTAAGAGTGTGAAAAAATCAACACACAAACATTTATTCATACTGGTCCAAAGATGGCATATTTTCCCTGCAAAATGTTGTGTGTACTCATCAGAATCTCCACAGATTATCAGATTCTTAAATCTACATGCAGCATACATGTACATTTTAAAGATAAAATTATGCCATAAAACATATCAATGACCGCAGGTATGAGAATTTTTTCCTAGGAAATCAAGAATGAATTTGAAACGCTGAGAAAAACTACATCTGAAAATGTCATCTGTTGAATCTTTTTTTGCAAACTTTTTGAAAATACATGTATTTTGCATACAGGCAATCAGTGTGTTCCCAGATCAGACTCCTCCTACAGGAGCAGTCTGATCTGGGAACACACTGATTGGAACAATGACTTTTAAAGTAACCGGCAAACGACAAAGCAGATGACATTTGTCGTGATTGGCATTTTATGGGTTAAGCCACTAGGCCATGGGCGAGGATGGTCCCACATGCACCCCCCACACAAACCTCCGAACCAATATTTTTCTGAATCCTTATGATGTCCTGATCACAAATCAGATTGTTAACATTGCATAAGTTGGGATGAACTTCCGGTTATGACGTCATCAACATGGCCGCCATCTTGAAATTTACCAGAAAACAAAAAACAATCATAACATTGCCATTTATTAACCGATTAGACAAATGAGGTATCAAAATGACTGCAATAGAATGACAAAGACATATCTGGGTCATATATTCCAAAATATGAGAAATTCTATATGTAATAATTGAAAACTATAGATTTTTTATCTAAAAGAATGGTCATTTTAAGCCTATTTGTTCATTTTGGCAATTTTACTTGAAACAGTCAAAATTTATCCCTAGAAGAGAACTATCATTCCAGACTGTTCATTTTCACCTTGATGTCAATAGTCATAGTACACCACAACCTCAATATAACACGGTTCATTATAACACGGTTTTGGATATAACACGGTTTTGAGATGGATCTCAAAAATGTATAGATTATAATATATAGAAAAATGACAATGAATGGTCATTTTTCTATATAATCTAACTAACGCGGTTTTTGCTTTTGACCCAAACAATAGTGTTATAAAGGGGTTGGGTGTATTTGAAACGTTCTGTGTGAGTTATTGGGCTATGAGACTGAGCACAGCCATTGTTCATATCCTATGGCAGTGTATCACGTGACGTGAGCACATATTTCCTTCACTGTTGTATTTAATTTGTATCACTGTCCATGCTTTCACCACTGCTTTGTCCGCTGAAGTGATCTGGCATGTCTGCTAGCTGGTATAGGTATTCCTCATCCGAGTCATCTGAATCAACATCGTCAGAAACCCGGGCGTCGTCTGCGATATCGATGAGCTGTTGTGGTAGTACATCCCCCATGTACCACAGAGGCTCAAGCTTGTCATCCTTCAACACCCATCCATGGCCAGCTTTCACATCAGGAATATCGGGTTTAGGGATGTGGGACCTCCTCCAGATTCCAACCTGGTAATTTTGCACATCGTATGTGTTGTTCCAGGCTTCTAGGCATGGTGGGAGAGATCCAAGATCAACATTCCTTGAAGGATGGAGTTGGTCCTCCTTTGCACAAAGCTCCTTAATCCGTATGTGGCGCAGTTCATCAACCTTATGGACCCGACCATAGATGGCACAGGTAAATTCTTCGAGGTCATCAATGAGGTCCTCGGTGATGTCCCACTCCTTGCCAAGCCTGGGGAGCACTGCAGCGAATTTCGGAGTTTTCTGGACAATCTTTAGTGGTTTGACCTTTCCTACTCCTTTGAAGGCGCTGGTTGTGTCACATCTGGTGTATGCATGGAGACACGTAAGTGCTGTGCAGTGGCTCTGTGTGTAGTCTTCTGCTTATTTCCCGTGCCAGTGTCGAACAGTATGACCACTTCTTTCAACGTTAGGGCATAGTGCAGCAGGATGAAACAGACATCGCTGTCTGGACTTTTGATGCTGATGTACTGGTACCCCTTGTCCTTTCCATACATACAGTACAGAACTACCCTTGAATCTGTCTCCTCTTGGGTTGAACGCAGTTTCAATTTCCTTCTTCTCTGTGGTCTTCCCATCTTCAGAGGTCAACTGGTATGCAGTTCCTTCGCAGATCAGGATAACATTTCTTCCCTGGAGTTTGGTGTTATTAGTCGGATTACTCCAGACAGTACAAAGGAGACTGATGAATTGTGTCTTATTTTCATCATTTGCCAGGAACAGCTTCCAGTTGGGTGGTTTCTTGGTGCTTGGACCCTTAATGATGAGTTTCTCACCGCATCCTCTTCTTTCACGTTCCATGGACTTGACAGAACTGGGTGAATACATGTCTGTGCTGAATACTGCGCCGTCTGTCGTTGACATCATGCCAAACATCTTGTCACAAATCCTGCTGAAATTGGCTGGTATCTCCTGGTATGCGTTTCCATCAAAGACCACAAGTGTAGACTCGGGTGCTGGAACTGGAGCATCTTCACACTCCTTGGTCAGGTACTGGAAAGATTTAGATTTGTCTATCTTTGCCAGAAATTCATCAGCTGTTCCAATGCTGAATAGAACAGGTGTCATTGGGTACGTCACAAGTTCCTTCAGGTCCAACTGCAATCCCTGGCTTTGAGACTTTACAAACAGTTGGAAAGCAATATTGCCTTGTTGCTTATACTGGATCACCTTGTTACTTGCAGTTGTTACTTTTATCTGCTTGTTCATGTTACCAAGGGTTTTCAGGTTCAGTCTCTTTATTGGTTCGAAGAAGGTGTCATTTTTCTTCAGTCTGTCTTTGATGAAAGCTTCTTTTGCCTCATTCCCTGCTTTTTTTCTGCTCTCTGAATGTCATTTGCGATGTCCGCGGTAGCTGCAGCTCCAAATGATAGACTGATGAGCTTGTCATGATCTTCGACCATAAATGGATTGTGGAAGCTTTCAACTGCCTCTTGGGTCGAAGATCATAACAAGCTCATCAGTCTATCATCTGGAGCTGCAGCAGCCGCGGTCATTGCAATTGATATTTTGAGAGCAAAAAAAGCAGGGAAGGAGGCAAAAGAAGCTTTCATCAAAGACAGACTGAAGAAAAATGACACCTTCTTCGAACCAATAAAGAGACTGAACCTGAAAACCCTTGGTAACATGAACAAGCAGATAAAAGTAACAACTGCAAGTAACAAGGTGATCCAGTATAAGCAACAGGGCAATATTGCTTTCCAACTGTTTGTAAATAAAAATCAAAAATGAGTTCTCAAAGCCAGGGATTGCAGTTGGACCTGAAGGAACTTGTGACATACCCATTGTCACCTGTTCGATTCAGCATTGGAACAGCTGATGGATTTCTGGCAAAGATAGACAAATCTAAATCTTTCCAGTACCTGACCAAGGAGTGTGAAGATGCTCCAGTTCCAGCACCCGAGTCTACACTTGTGGTCTATGATGGAAACGAATACTTCTACTACCTAAAGGAGATACCAGCCAATTTCAGCAAGATTTGTGACAAGATGTTTGGCATGATGTCAACGACAGGCGGCGCAGTATTCAGCACAGACATGTATTCACCCAGTTCTGTCAAGTCCATGGAACGTGAAAGAAGAGGATGCGGTGAGAAACTCATCATTAAGGGTCCAAGCACCAAGAAACCACCCAACTGGAAGCTGTTCCTGGCAAATGATGAAAATAAGACACAATTCATCAGTCTCCTGTGTACTGTCTGGAGTAATCCGACTAATGCCACCAAACTCCAGGGAAGAAAAGTTATCCTGATCTGCGAAGGAACTGCATACAAGTTGACCTCTGAAGATGGGAAGACCACGGAGAAGAAGGAAATTGAAACTCTGCGTTCAACCCAAGAGGAGACAGATTCAAGGGTAGTTCTGTACTGTATGTATGGAAAGGACAAGGGATACCAGTACATCCGCATCAAAAGTCCAGGCAGCGATGTCTTTTTCATCCTGCTGCACTATGCCCTAACGTTGAAAGAAGTGGTCATACTGTTCGACACTGGCACAGGAAATAAGCAAAGACTGATAAATATCATTGAGCTTGCAGAAGACTACACACAGAGCCACTGCACAGCACTTACGTGTCTCCATGCATACACCAGATATGACACAACCAGGGCCTTCAAAGGAGTAGGAAAGGTCAAACCACTAAAGATTGTCCAGAAAACTCCGAAATTCACTGCAGTGCTCCCCAGGCTGGGTGAGGAGTGGGATATCACCGAGGACCTCATTGACGACCTCGAAGAATTTACCTGTGCCATCTATGGTCGGGTCCATAAGGTTGATGAACTGCGCCAAATACGGATTAAGGAGCTTTGTGCAAAGGAGGACCAACTCCATCCTTCAAAGAATGTTGATCTTGGATCTCTCCCACCATGCCAAGAAGCCTGGAACAACAAATACGACGTGTAAATTACCAGGTTGGAATCTGGAGGAGGTCCCACATCCCTGAACCTGATATTCCTGATGTGAAAACTGGCCATGGATGGGTGTTGAAGGATGACAAGCTTGAGCCTCTGTGGTACACGGGGGATGTACTACCACAACAGCTCATCGATATCGCAGACGACGCCCGGGTTTCTGACGATGTTGATTCAGATGACTCGGATGAGGAATACCTATACCAGCTAGCAGACATGCCAGATCACTTCAGCGGACAAAGCAGTGGTGAAAGCATGGACAGTGATACAAATTAAATACAACAGTGAAGGAAATATGTGCTCACGTCACGTGATACACTGCCATAGGATATGCACAATGGCTGTGCTCAGTCTCATAGCCCAATAACACACACATAACGTTTCATATACACCAAACCCTTTATAACACTATTGTTTGGGTCCAAAGCAAAAACCGTGTTAGTTAAACAACCGTGTTATATCCAAACAAAAATGTATAGATTATATTGAAAAATGACCATTCATGGTCATTTTTCTATATAATCTATACATTTTTGGGATCCATCTCAAAACCGTGTTATATCCAAAACCGTGTTATAATGAACCGTGTTATATTGAGGTTGTGGTGTACTATGACTATTGACATCAAGGTGAAAATGAACAGTCTGGAATGATACCGTATTCGGGTGTGTACTACCCGCATTTGCGTACTACCCGCACCCCCCTTTTTTAGCCAAAATCTGGGGAAAAACTGTTATTCTGTTGTATTACCCGCATGAAATATTTGCTGAAATTTTGGTGGGTGCGTAAGTGAGAAAAAGTAAGAATTTGGGCAGTTTTTGTAACACAAAACGGAACGCGCCATCGTCTTCAAAAGGCGGGAAAATGCACGTGCGTGCGAGTATCACCAGAATGCTTGTATTTTGCATTAAAACGTTGAAAAAACTTTACCTGTTCACCCTTGTTATTTATTTATTAACCAATATATACCCAGCGGCCCTTTGGGGGGCGGGACATCGGCAAACAGTGCAGTCCCAGATCAGACACCGCAGAATGAAACCGCAGACGTCCAATTTGGATTTACACTGTTTGATGATTTATAACGGTTCAATTATGACACTATTGTTAATCGCGGTTGTATAATTGCCACCCTGCGGTGCGTGTCAATAAGGTGTGAAAATATGGTCAATTTATGTCTCTAATTTGCGTTTATTCCCCAATCAATAATTTAATCCACAATCAATGTGAAAATGATTTAATTGCTCCTAAGACGAGTTGCTAAATCTTACGGTAGAATATACAAACAGACTATTCTAATATCTCGTGAATGGTTATGTTTTGGCGCCAAAAGCCGAACGCTTTAATTTATGTAAACACATCTGTATGCTGTTGTCGGTTATTGTCACGGAGCTTCCGAGCTATCGATTTTTTTTACCGTTTCCAAACATTTTTTTAATGAAAGAGATACACCACATTAAAATAAAACAATAGACACGTGTGTGGTTGCTGGGGTCCGATGACGTCATTCACCGATCGCGTGCAGAAAAATTGTAGCGGTAATTTGTGGGCGGCGATTTTGATGCCGGAAAACTTTGATGTTCGCATTGAACTTGCTTGTTTATTTCGTTTAAAATCAGAGTTTTAGGAATAATAAGCACAAAATCGGGCTTGCTTGTAATGGATATTGTTTATTACTCATGTGTAAGTAAAACTGAGTCGACAATAATTAACGTTATTAATGTCGGGAATCGTAAAGGGATAGAGCATAACATTGAGATGCATCGTATTTTCAGCTGACAAAAGTAAAAAAAAAAAACGGTCCAAAAATAATTCGGACGGATTACCCGCACCCTGAACTTGGGCCTGTAATTTGAGGAAAAAAAACTGCGGGTAGTACACGCCCGAATACGGTAGTTCTCTTCTAGGAATAAATTTGACTGTTTCAAGTAAAATTGCCAAAATGAACAAATAGGCTTAAAATGACCATTCTTTTAGATAAAAATCTATATTGTTCAATTATTACATAAACAATGTCACATATATTGGAATATATGATCCAAATATGTCTTTGTCATTCTATTGCGGTCATTTTGATACCTCATTTGTCAAATTCGGTTAATAAATGGCAATGTTATGATTGTTTTTAGTTTTCTGGTAAATTTCAAGATGGCGGCCATGTTGATGACGTCATAACCGGAAGTTCATCCCAACTTATGCAATGTTAACAATCTGATTTGTGATCAGGACATCATAAGGGTTCAGAAAAATATTGGTTCGGAGGTTTGTGTGGGGGGTGCATGTGGGACCATCCTCGCCCATGGCCTACACCATAGTAGAATCTGCCTTGTCACTTGTGATCTGCCCAATACTCAAACCAACAGCTACGAGAAACCTAAACCCTTATCCTGCTGAATAATTTAATTAGCTACATCCATTTCTGACTATCAGCCAATCAGATTACATGACACAACATTTTCATTAAAATTCCCAAACTGAATGAGTGTAGATCCTGATCAGATGGCTTCTCCAGAAGCCACCTCAGGGGCTATTCAGTTTGCAAAGTTAGGGTTTTTCATGAACAGCAGGATAATGGTTAAGAAAAAGGGACAAGCCACTTCAACCCCGCACACAGAATCTGAAGTTCTTTTGTGGAGGATGGTGAAATGTCACCTGCCATGATAAGCCCATCAGGACAATCTGTTCCAGGTCTGACCTATCTATGAAGACGGTCCTGTCTGATCAGTGTCTACAATATTTGCATATGCCATTATGTCAGGACAGCTGGTGTTCAAATAATCAGGCCAATTAACATGAAACCTAACCTGCTACACAGAGAATGCCAGGTGAGCGTCTTCTGATGGCAAGGCTTCGAGAACGCTTGTAGAATCCCGAGCTTGCCGAGCGATTCTACATGCTTTCTCTAAGTCGAGCCTGATAAACTTGATATCAAATGACAGAAATCTGGTATTCTATTTATCAGTTTATCTCCTTGTACACTCTTGAATTAGCAATTTATGATAAGTTATCAATGGTCCTCAACGCATCCCAACATTCTGTCGGTCGATATATTCAGTATCAGCTGACATCAATCTTTCCTATGATATTTTTAAAAAGTATTTTTTCCATTTTCTTTTCTAGTAATAATAACATTTATGCCATTTTTTCAGTAGTCCTCTTCATTAATAAAAGTGCACTACATGTATAGGGTAGTCCCTTTATAACGCTATGTTTGGGATGCATAGAACAGGACCGTGTTATAAGTGAACTGAGTTATAAAGGGATATTTTTACATAGCAATTATCAATTATAGTAAAATGACAATTTGGGAGGCAAGACCTGGCCGTGTTCTAACCAAACCGTGTAATAATGAGTAGAGTACTAAAGGGATTGCCCTGTATCACGTTGACGTGATAAAGCTCACTTGTCCTGAGATAGCATAGCTTTATCAGGTCAATGCGTTACAATTCAATATATATAGGGAGTAACTGATAATTAAAAGTAACCAAAAACTTACCTATAGTAGGAATGGTGGTGACAATTTCTCCCAATTTCAACTTGTAGAGGATGGTGGTCTTTCCTGCTGCATCAAGACCAACTGAAACAGAAAACAAGAAATGTCTATTTTTTTAACCATTTAGTACCAGACACCCCAAAACGGATATTTGGCAAACAGTGCATGCCCAGATCAGACGCCGCAGAAAGCGGCATCTGATCACGGCCTACACTGTTTGCAAAAAGTTAAGCCTTTTTCCTAATAAAATTTGAAGAAAACACAACCTGACACCACTAAATTTTGAAATGGACTCCTGCTAATTATAAGGAGGAAGATTCCATTTGATACAAAAAGGGTTAATAGGTTTTATGGCCCTTTCCCGATTAGGCCTAAATAATGTTCCGTTTCTGATTTCATTACCATTTTACCATAGGTTGGGTAATAAAGCTTTCTTTTGTTTTTCTTCTTTTTTCTTCAAATCAAACTAGGAATGGTAGGTAAGATTTTTTTAAAAAGTACAATGGGTGAGCCGGCCCATGATAAGTCCTGTTTGGGGATCATGAACAACAGTAAAATTCCATTATTAACCTTTAACCTGCTGAATATTCAATTAAGCCACACCCATTTCTGACTTTGAACCAATCAGATTACTTGATGCAATTTATTTCTACATATTCATAAACTGAATGTCAAACAGTGTAGACCCTGATCAGATGGCTTCTTCAGAAGCCATCTGATCTGGATCTATACTGTTTGCAAAGAAAGGGCTTGTCGCCAACAGCAGGCTAAAGGTTAAGACCACATTTGACCAGTCCCAAAGATGGTCTCTGACCAGACGACACTATATGCAGAAAACAGAAAGAAACTACCATCGCACAGTCAATGGCACGCCATCGCATATCCCCACGCTTTTTTAAAGATACGCCACTATATAAGTTCTCAATTGCAACTCCCACCCAATCTTAAGATCAAAATTCCGAAAGTGTCATGCACTCCTCAGACCAAAGACCTATCAGTTCCCAAAGTTTCACGTTTCTATCTGAAACGGCGTAGGAGGAGGTATCCGGTAATCGTTACAAAGGGGGTTATGGGGGTGAAAATCCAAGTTTTTGACCTCTGGTGACCTCAAACCTGACCCTAGGGGTCAAATTTTGATTGTTATGTATTCTACTAATTATGCCGTTTGATTTGATATGTCACACAACCAGGTTCTGAAAACTTTGATTTTTTACCCCCGGGCACCCTGGCCCCTAGGGGTAGGATCAAAATTCCGAAAGTGTCATGCACTACTCAGACCAAAGACCTATCAGTTCCCAAAATTTCATGTTTCTATCTGAAACGGCGTAGGAGGAGTTATTTAGTAATCGTTAAAAGGGGGGTTATAGGGGTGAAAATCCAAGTTTTTGACCTCTGGTGACCTCGAACCTGACCCTAGGGGTCAAAGTTTTATTGTTATGTATTCTACTCATTATGCCGGTCGATTTGATATGTCACACGACCAGGTTCTGAAAACTTTGATTTTTTACCCCCGGGGCACTCCACCCCCTGGCCTGGCCCCTAGGGGTAGGATCAAAATTCCGAAAGTGTCATGCACTCCTCAGACCAAAGACCTATCAATTCCCAAAGTTTCATGTTTCTTTCTGAAACGGCGTAGGAGGAGTTATTTCGTAATCGTTAAAAAGGGGGTTATGGGGATGAAAATCCAAGTTTTTGACCTCTGATGACCTCAAACCTGACCCTAGGGGTCAAATTTTGATTGTTATGTATTCTACTCATTATCCCGTTTGATTTGATATGTCACACGACCAGGTTCTGAAAACTTTGATTTTTTACCCCCGGGGCACCCCACCCCCTGGCCTGGCCCCTGGGGATAGAATCAAAATTCCAAAAGTGGCATGCACTCCTCAGACCAAAGACCTATCAGTTCCCAAAGTTTTAAGTTTCTAGCTGTAAAAGTGTGGGAGGAGTTGTCCGGTAAGACGGACGTACGTACGGACGACAGAGACAATTACAATATCCCCACTTTTTCTTCGCAAAGTGTGGGGACAAAAATAAATGCAACCTACTAAATAAGCTTTTTAAAACAAAATTAGTCTTGAAATAAGGTGCCCGGGTTTCCGTATGGGTTGGTCACAGCTTAATTTAATTTCCCAAATGTTCAAGAAATTAGCCGGCATACATTTTGACCAGTCAGTCAGGAAATCGGAAGTAGAACATTTTTCAGGCCTTAATTCACTTAAATCAAGCCATTCATCATTCAGAGGTGGGTGAAAACTGGAGAAAAATTACCTGGGTCCAGTTGTTCAAAACTTACGACATTAGTTATGACTGCAACGCTCTTTCATCCATCTGGTCCACATCAATGTCCTTCCTGCATGAATGATCTTGTTTTTCTTTTAAGGTAACCGGGCACTATAAGCACATTGATATTGTGATGGCCACACTCTGCTGAAAACACTTTTACCAATTGCGATAAAAAAGATTTCAGGCCACTAAATATAACTTGGACACCATTTTTGCATTGCTTAGTCTGGTTAATGAAATTGATTTGTTTTGCCAATAAAATTGTTAAAATCTATTGGTACCAGTCTGCAAGGAAGACAATCCAAAAATCAAAGTACGAAACATTAGCATCCAACCTGTTCGCAACAAGCACATTCAACCTTTCATATTATGGTGTTCTGGCACACCTGCAATGGCTCAAATTTTGACGATTGTCTTCTACAATCTGTACTTTTGATTATCAGGGAGATCAAGGTTCATAAGAATAAAAGAAAATGTCAAATTCAAGAACTTATCAAGGTCTATGGACAGTTTTCAAGCGCTTTTCAGGACAAATTTTATTTTCAAGGACTTTTCAAGACAGCCCTTCATATTAAAGTATATGTGTCAGTGTTCCCACCCATGTTTGTTTTCGAGGGTAAACTTACCCCCTGGGTACAAAAACTTGGGGTAAGAATGGAATTTAGGGGGTATGAAATTTTACAATGAAACAAAATGTGTGAGAAAACCTATATACTTGTCCATAATGCTTTGGAATTTAATAAACATTAAAGCTTGTATATAAGGTTGTATTAATGCTTTGTTATTTATTCATTCTCCATTTATCATGATGTGAAAAAAACAACATTTATGATTGTTACAGTGTCACCGGCTAATAATCATTATTCATATTTGTAACCTTGAAATAAATATATTAATTTGATTATTAGTAGGGGTGCAACGATATATCTCGGTTTGCTTTTGCCTGTACCGGTACAAAAGCCTTTTTTGTGTCCCGTTCTGCTCATTTCCCTCTAAAATCCGAAAAAAAAAACTCAAACTTCCTGTACAACTGGCGTTAAACAGACTTGTATGTAAACCACATTAGAAAAATATTGCAATGTTCGTCAACGTAAGTGTCGATGTTTTCAATGTTACTGGCACAAATAACGTAAATTTCGGCTCCAAACTTGACATTCATATAATGATTTTGAGGATAACAAATTGAGATCGTATCCATTTTGTTCCTTCGAGGTGTAAAAACGCTGAATGGCCAAGTTGTTTACAAAAATTGAACACACGTTTTATCGATTTCCGACAGTTCAGACGCCGTCGTAAAACATGGTTTCATTGGCTGCTAGAATTATATTTACTTATCTTAGATTTTCATCAATTTTCCCGTGGCTCTGTGACTATCAGAACTACATGGTTTACAAAAGATATGATAATCATAAATAAAGTAAATTAATGATTGGAAAGAAAGTGTAACGTTATTTGGCTGTTCTTTCCTGATGCCCAGTTAGCACGTGGCTTTTGCACGCCTTTCTAAGACGATCCTTGTTTTTATTAGACGCCGTTTTAAACCCGAATTTCGCCAACCGGGGCTGCGATATTTTGCGGCAATGCCTTTTCCAGACGGCAAAAGTTTCCTGTGTATTGGTTCGCAATACGAAGCATGAAGCTCTACTAGCTAGTCAAGCCATACGCCCGATTCAAGTCTGCGGGTTTTCCCAAATCTATTTCAGCGAATTGGCGAATAGGTCGATTCGCCCCAGTCAATTTCGGATGCGCTGGCTTCGTCCAACGGGAAATAATGGTCGATTCGCCCCAGTCAATTTCGTATGCGCGCAATTTCCCCCGACGGTAAAAAATTGTGTGTGATTTTTATTTTCTTTGCGTGATTCACGTAAGATTTTGCGAGAGTGGGAACTCTGAATATTTCTTAATTTCTTCCAAATTTACCAAGGTTGGTCGGTAAATACCAGTGGTGGGAATTCCCACTGGTATTTACCGGTAATTACCGTCCTGGGAAATACTCCAAATTTCAGGAAAAGTGGGAAATACTGGGAAATAGTGGGAAATGTGATTTTTGTTTAGTTATTTCATAGATTTGTTTGATTTGAGGTTTAAAGTCCCCATCAACACTGTAAAGGTCATTTTGGAGACGTGTTATTTCATAGAAAAACACTATTAATATTTGTGTAATTTAATTGAAATAATGGACAGTTTGCTATTTTGCAATATGCCTCCCATACATATATGTCATGTCTGCTTTCCTCAACCACA
Organism: Lucinisca nassula; assembly: GCA_963580285.1. Classification (NCBI taxonomy): domain Eukaryota; kingdom Metazoa; phylum Mollusca; class Bivalvia; order Lucinida; family Lucinidae; genus Lucinisca; species Lucinisca nassula. Next base: position 125,999,726 of record OY757016.1, on the reverse strand, counting down.
CAAGCATAAATATAAAGTGATCTGTTGTTAATTTACAGATTAAAGTACTACTTTTTGTCCTGAAAATATTTTAATTTGATTATTGATATCATTTGACCATAGAAAAGTAAAACAAACATATAAGACCACCTTAAACTAGAGCTATCACTAAAGGTGATGAATACCCCCACAAAAACTGCCTTGATAGTACATCAGCGCCATTTTGCAATTTTTTCACTTGAAAGGGGCCATAACTATGTCGAAAATTGACGAATTGTAGTGGAAATCGAACTTGACCTGTATTTTATGATGTTACATCAGTGTACCAAAAATTATAAAAATCGGTGAAGCGGTTTTTGAGTTATCGTCTGGAAACCAAGTCAACAGACCGACCGACAGACCGACCGACCGACCGACAGACCGACAAGCTCACTCCTATATACCCCCCCAAATTTCATTTGTGGGGGTATAATAATCAGTTTTCTTACTTTTTAATTGTTTCTATTTTTAGATTGACTTATTTAAAGAAAATGACCACAAAGGACCGAAAGGGAAGACAGTTTTGGTTACTGCTAGCTTGAATAAAAGAAAAATAAAAGATAACATATTTTTCTTTATCATTGTAATATACACATTACATGTTAACAAATATAACAACCAATTTTTATATTTCTTTAATTCCAGCTAGCAGTAACAATACTTTTTTACCTTTTCGGTACATTTCGGTCATTTCCTTTAGTAAAGTTAATCTAAAAATAGAAACCATTAGAAATTAGATCACTGAAGGTGATTTTGATATGTTTATTATATTTTCTATGTTCACACGATAATCAAATTTAAACATCATCAGGGCTAAAAGAATTTCTTTAACCGATAAAATCGTAAGAAATTAAAAAATATTTACATTTTTCCTGTCCTTGGCTTTTATACCCCTTGGTTTCGGAAAAATAGTTATTACAAGAAAATCAGAATCAGAATTTTTACTGGTGACACGTCAAATGACATTCATACACCAGGACCTGTGATTTGGGAAGTTAGTGCCTGGCTCTAACCAAAGAGGTAGCTTTAGCTACACAATCATCAGCACCTTCAGTTGTCGAAATAATCGTATCGGGAAGGACATTCCAATCTCTAATGGTTCTGGGGAAGAACGACTCTTTATAAATGTCAGTTCTTGCAATAAGGGTCTGAAACGCCAACGAACGTCTACTGTGTCTAGCTGGGGGAACAAGGTCATCTGTTGGAATGCTGGCAGCACCCCAGGGCTTCCATTAACTCCCAAATTCAGAGAGTCCCAGACTTCCTACCCTTGAAATCTGGAAGTCCCACTGGAAAATTCAGGAATTCCCAATTTTGATGCAAGGTGTTTGTGGATCGTAAAATTGTTCTGATGAAGAAATATATTATTTAATCTACGAATCTCTTGTTTGCATTTTGATCACCTGTATATTCTTTTAGATGGCTAGTAAAGTGTGGATAGGTAAACTGACCGGCTCAAAAATGACTTGAATAGTGTTGACTGGGCCGTTAAACTCAAAACAATCAAGCAAAGCTCTGTGAGGAAGTTAAAACTACTCATAACTATATGACATACATGCGATCAGTACAGTGCAGAGGAGTGCATACAAAAAAGAAAAATATTTTTGCTTGGCCTGTATAAATTTTATAACTTTCCAAATAAAACTCCCTTCCCCCCGACCACACAAAAAAAATAAAAAAATAAAATGTCAAGAAAACAATCGCGTTTACCCATCCCCATATATGCCTAGTGGCCCATTTTTGGGTCATTAGCAAACCGTGTAGACCAAGATCAGACGCCACAAAACATAGAGTCTGATCTGTTTACACTGTTTGTAGAACTTAACACAAATAAAACAAACCTGACACCCATTGTCATATATGGATTAAAAAGAAATAAAGAACAACTTTTTTGTAAAAGATTTTTGCTAAACTTTGCAAAACATACGCTTCGAGTCTTCATTGTACTCTAAACACTCCGAACTGCTTCAGACAAACAGGCAGAAACACATGTAACTTTGGTCAATTGGAGCAGACTTAGACGAGTCAGCGGTAGTTTTTTTTTTTTTTTTTTTTGCTTTTTGGCTAACAGACAGATAAGACTGCAGCTCGGACCCTGAGGAACCGGCCTGGTCACATTCGCCGGTTTTACGTATTTTCGAGGCACCAAAATAATACAGCGAACGCGGCGACATTTTGGGATTTTATAAATTATTTCCGTCATTTCACCTTGTGAACACATGCTATTTACTCAAGAAAAAAATGCGTATCTATCTTTGAAACTATTGTCACACTTTGCATCACTAATGATAATCTCACTACCAAACGCTTAAATTACGACCCGCTTTAATTTAAACAAGATTACAGGATTAAAAAACACTTATCGTCAATTAGCCTCAACTACTAATACGTTTAATTATCTGCAAACACCGAGCAATCACCTCAACACGTTTTTCACACACAGATGACGATCAAAGGTGTGCCGACGCACGTGATTCTGTCTGTCAATATAATACTGCGCAGGCAGAAAATGGGACGCCCTTAGTACTCAATAAACACAGAAAGCGGTTTCAGCTAAGAAGGCGGAGCAAACATTTTACAAACTGCTAAAAGTGGGCGGGTTTATATGTCTCGGTAAAGATTTTTGGCCGTACAGAGAAATTTTTGGGAGTCCGCGGGACGCCTTTGATGTTTAATTTGGGCATCTGGAAGTGATTTCAGGACGTAACATATGCCGTACGTCCGCCTAACGGAAGCCCTGGCACCCTTTAGACCTTCGTATAAAATGATAAGCCTACTGTCTTTTCTCCTTTTCTTGAGAGACTCCTATTTTAATTTTCCAAGCATTCCAGTCATGCTCCCAGTTCAAAGCAGTAATTGCCTGTTACAAATCTAGCAGCTCTATTCTGAACTTTCTCAATTTCATCGTTAAGGACCACTCCACTGGGATCCCAGATACAACTACCATATTCCAAGATTGGGCGAACAAGACCTTTATATGCTGCCTCTTTAACATCCTGAGGGCACTGATGAAGATTTTGCCTCAGGAAACCAAGCGTTCTATTTGCCTTAGTACACATGTTGCTACTATGAGTATTCCATCTCAAGTTGTGTGAGATTGTCACTCCAAGGTATTTAATGGAGTCCACATTCTCGAGGACTGTTCACTCTTAAGGTGTAAGAAGCCCCAACTTTATTAGACCTCTTCCTATTTATCTACATAATATAGCATTTGACTGGCTGAAATCTCATGCCCCATTTTCGGGCCCCAACATCCTAATCTATCTATGTCAGCCTGAAGTTTCAATGAGTCATCTGTATCTCTAATTTCCCGGTAACAAACACAGTCATCTGCATACAGTCTTATTTCTGAGTCAATGTCAGTGGAAATATCATTGATGTACAGGGAGAACAAAAGTGGACCAAGAACGGTCCCTTGTGGGACTCCAGACAAAACAGGAGCCCACTCTGAAGATTCACCATTTACAAAAACCCGCTGTTTTCTGTAGCAAAGAAAGGAATCTATCCATTTGAGGGTCTTTCCCCCAATTCCATAACCATATATTTTAGATTTAATTAGTTCATGAGGAGGGGTGTCAAAAGCCTTCTCGAAGTCCAGAATAAATGTGTCCACCTGTCCCCCTTTGTCCAAAATTTATGCCCAGTCATTAACAACTGTGCTTAGCTGAGTTTCACGACTGTGCCTTTTTCTAAATGCATGTTGTCTGTCTGACAAAAGTTTATGTTCATCCAAGTGGGCAATGATGTTTGAGCAGACTATATGCTCCAGCAATTTACATAGTACACAAGTCAGAAACACAGGCCGATAATTACGGGCAAGAGCCCTATCTCCTTTTTTGAAGAGTGGACAGATACTTGCTAAGAGCCATTCTTTGGGGATTTCACCCGTATAAAGAGACTGTTGAAACAAGTGTGTAAAAATTGGACCAAACTCATTTGATAATTCCTTCAGGACTCTAGGATGAAGCTCATCAGGTCCTAAGGCCTTACTGGGGTTTAAGCCTTGAAGTAACTTGATCACTCCTGCAGCTGTCACAACAATATTATTCATGAATGGGGCCGATCTTCCAGACAATTGAACCTCCGTGAACTCAGTTTTATTAAACGCATCATTGAATTGACCAACCAGTTCCTCTGCCCTTTCAGAGTCTGATTCAGCAACCCCGTTACCTCCTCTTTTATTTAGGGGCGGGATACCTTGCTTGTCTTTCTACTGGCTATTTATATATCTGTAGAAGTCTCTGGGATTTGCCTTTTCATCACCTACCAAGTTATTCACATACAAATCATGCTGATTTTTTATATCAGTCTTGATTTCAAGCTCAAGTTTTCAAATTTCGTCCGGAATTTACCACTACCTGTTTTTTTTTGCCTTTGCATGAATCTTATTCCTTCTTCGAATTTTTCTTCTTATCTCTGGAGTGATTCAGGGAATAGAAGATACAGGCCTACTAGTTTTTGAGGGGATATGATTTTTGGCCGAAGTATGGATGAAAGAAGTTATCAAATCAAACTTCTCCTGTACAGACCGAGCATCTGAATGACCATTTAAGTATTTCTCCTTTGCAAATCTGAGAGCATCATTCCTCATAGTTTCATAGTCACCTTTCTGATATGAGTACACCTTCCTCCGAGGCTTTTTATTGGTGGGATGTGAATTTTTAAATATCCGGAGACAATATCGTGGTCACTTAGTTTATCTGGGGAATGAATATCTTCGAATTGTCCTGGCAAAGTCGTAAGGATCAGATCCAATGTGTTCTTATCACAAGTGGGGAAGTTAACAATTTGTTCAAGGCCATGATCATTCATAATGTCAATTAATATCTGTCCAGCATTGTGCCTTCTTTGCTGAGCCTGTCGGCCCAAACAATGTCTCTGAAGTTGAGGTCACTTAGAACATGTACAGCCGGGAGTTTTTTACCCTTATGCTGCAATTTAATGCAATCCAGTTGGTCTTTAAACAACTGGAAGTTTTCGACCGTACCATTTGGTGGTCGATACCAACTTGCTACGAAGTGGGAAGTTTTATTTGCTAAAACCTTAACCCAGACCGATTCGGTGTCATTTTCCAGTTCCATGAAAGGCATGTGAGGGATGTCTCTATGAATAAGCAACATCACCCCACCGCCATGAGAGTTCCTATCTTTTCTGTAGACACAGTACTGACAAGTTTCAGGGAAAAGCTCAGATGTAGTAATTGAACTGTCAATCTTTGATTCCTGAAAGCAACAATATGAGGTTGAAATGTATCGAGGAAAGCTAAAAGTTCAAGAATTTTTCCTCTAATTCCATTTATGTTTATACTGCAAAGTTTCAAACCTTTCACAGAATTTGACTTAGTTTCATCAGCAGTCGAAGATTTAAAGAAATAAAACAAAGTAGAGAGATGAACCATGGTGCAGTTATCAAATGTTATTCATAACAATTTATACCAAACTGACTACAATATATATCTTCATTGTGACAAGAGACGACATATAAAATCTTTTGATCTTCATTTTTGGCTCGGCCTTGGACCCAGAACGATTATGGACATCTCAGCCCCCATTCAACTGCGTCCCCAGCAGCTTTTAGGTCCTTAAATACAATGTTTTTGTTTCCGAGAATCAATTTGGAAGTGGGGTAGGTAGTTTCACAGAAAGTTTGAGCATATTTATCGTTTTTAATACGAAACCTTATCCACGATAAAAGATCGCGGAAACCCATGCTGTAATTGGGGCGGTGTTGAAATTGAGTGTGGCATTACGAAAACATGCCAATATAATTATGACCACCTGCAACTACACTTTTATATAGTGAAACTGGGGTTTACAAGGGTTTATATCAATTTACTTTTAATGTTCAATGCCTGTATTTTGCATTTTCATATTTGGGTGGTAGAAAAATCAATATTTTAGAATTATTTGATTTGAGGTTTAACGTCCCCGTCAACACTGTAAAGGTCATTTTGGAGACCTTGCTTCCAATTTTGTGGAACTATTACCCGATATTGAGATGAAATGACATCTCAAGCCCTGCCGCCCAATGAAACCAATAGGGTTTATAAGCATGGACGGGCCGACTCGCACGGCTTAGCCTGGGCATACTTAGATCCTCTAAGGGGTTTACCAGTACTCGTGTGCGGGTCGGTTTTAGCTCTGCGTGGAAGCATCATGCAACCCATATATTTCTTCAAGCCACGATGGGCGGGGGCGAATTTCAGCTGTGTGTGGAAGCACCATGCAGCCCATATATTTCTTCAAGTCTCGATGGGCGGAGGCAGTCATACTTTTATGAACAGCAGAAAAATAAAATTAATTTCTTAAATGAACACACCAGTATCTCATGGGTTTAGGTCGGGTAAATGTCCAACAAAAATTGGAAGCAACTTCTCCAAAAAGACCTATACAATGTTGACGGGGATGTCAAACAATCAAATTCATTGGTATTAATAGCAAACACACAAAGTGTTTGCTTTACTGTAGAGAGACTGGAACAACATACTTAGGCACCCAAATCTCGCCTGGAATCTCGTTCAATTTCTCGCGATAATCCGCCATCTTTACAGAGTTCATGAGAATTGTATTCCTATCCAAAAAATGCTTCTCAAAACCAAATGGAGTTGAGACCTATTACAACAGAAACACAAAATGCGTCGAAATAATTTTAAAAAGCTCTTTTCAAGACCGATGCATTAAACGCTGAAGTTTGGTCGCGGGAAAGCTTCGAAACTAAGTCCCGCGTTTAAATTAACTGAAACGGACCGCACTGAGCTGCAAAGGTTAGACGGTAAAACCCAGCACCGCGACTGGACCAACAAGTAACCGGAGCATATGCCGAAGCATTTACCGGAACTTCTCGGTAGGATGGAAAGCGTTTCTCGTCTGGCCAAGCAATTACAACTTTTCGCAAACTATCACTCAGGGGTATAAAATAAAGCCATGGAAATTGTATGAGACACAGTGAGCTATCTGGCCACCTGTGAATTTCTACCTTCCAAAGATTTACAAAATGATGATACGCCCCAAATCTATAGTATAACGCTAGTGCTTCAGGGTACTTTAAAGTTTCCACGCTGCAAATTAACTGAGTCACCAACTTAATATGTGAATATAGATAGATAGGGGTGTAAATGAGTGTGTTTGCTCAAAAGGCAGTGCCTTTATTTCATATTAGAAAAAATAGCCATCGGAAGAGATGGCAAATCCCCCGACCAAAAGCCAATATGGCCTTCAGAAGATGGGTCACCAATAGAAAGTGCACCAGAATTGAACCAGCAATATATCACAAAAGTATTGCAGTTATGGCTATCACAAGATTATAATTCAGGAGAGATAACTAAAAAACCATGGTACTCAGAACTGTGGTTTTTGCGCATGACATGCCTGCTTAAGCTCATGCATTTCTGTACAAAGTACCATCAATATGTCTCAGAGGGTGTTGGAGATCACAAGCTGGTCATACTGTTATTTTGGAAGGGTAGATAACTCAAATATTTATCATAATACCCAGAATTGTGGTTCCTAGACATGAAGCGCCATCTCAACCTTGTTTACAATTGTGCCAAGTACCATCAATATATCTCAAAGGGTATTGGAGTTATGGCCATCAAAATGTTATATTGTCAGGGAAGATAATTAAAAAACCAGAGCACCCAGAGTTGTAATTCTTGCACATGACACACCTGCTTAACCTCATGTACAACTGTACCAAGTACCATCAATATAACTCAAAGAGTATTGGAGATGTGGCCATCACAAGGTAGTGATTCTATATTATTGGAAGGGCGATAACTCAAAAACCATGGCACCCAGAGTTGTGGTTCTTGTACATGACACACCGTCTCGGCCTTGTGAACAACTGTGCCAGGTATCATCAATATATCTTATAGGGTATTGGAGTTATGGCCATCACAAGGTAGTCACTCTATTTTATTTGAAGGGGAGATAACTCAAAAACCATGGCAGCCAGAGTTGTGGCTCTTGTGCATGACACACCATCTCGCCCTTGTGAACAACTGTGCCAGGTATCACCAATATATCTTATAGGGTATTGCAGTTATGGCCATCACAAGTTAGTCACTCTATTTTATTGGAAGGGGAGATAACTCAAAAACCATGGCAGCCAGAGTTGTGGTTCTTGTGCATGACACGCTGTCTCAGCCTTGTGAAAAACTGTGCCAGGTACATGTACCATCAATATATCTCAAAGGGTATTGGAGTTATGGCCATCACAAAGTAGTCCTTCCATTTTATTAAAAGGGGAGATAACTAAAAAAGTATGGCATCCAGAGTTCTGGTTCTTGCGCATGGCACGCCGTCAAAGTTGTGGTTCTTGTACATGACACACCGTCTCGGCCTTGTGAACAACTGTGCCAGGTATCATCAATATATCTTATAGGGTATTGGAGTTACGGCCATCACAAGGTAGTCACTCTATTTTATTTGAAGGGGAGATAACTCAAAAACCATGGCAGCCAGAGTTGTGGTTCTTGTGCATGACACACCATCTCGGCCTTGTGAACAACTGTGCCAGGTATCACCAATATATCTTAAAGGGTATTGCAGTTATGGCCATCACAAGGTAGTCACTCTATTTTATTTGAAGGGGAGATAACTCAAAAACCATGGCAGCCAGAGTTGTGGTTCTTGTGCATGACACGCTGTCTCAGCCTTGTGAAAAACTGTGCCAGGTACCATCAATATATCTCAAAGGGTATTGGAGTTATGGCCATCACAAAGTTGTCATTCCATTTTATTAAAAGGGGAGATAACTAAAAAAGTATGGCATCCAGAGTTCTGGTTCTTGCGCATGACACGCCGTCTCAGCCTTGTGAACAATTGTGCCAAGAACTATCAATGAATCTCAAAGGGTATAGGAGTTATGGCCATCACAAGGTTGCGTCTACGGACGGACGGACAGACGGACGCCAGGCTGATCGCTATATCCCCCGAACCTATTCGGTCGGGGAATAAAAAAGGCTAATGGCTGTGGAATGCTCAAACCCTGTAAATGATATTAAAAACAAAATGGTTCAATTTTTGTAAGTGCACAACAGAACATACTACTAGTCTTTTTTAAGTGGCAGAGATGTAATCACATGCACAATCAATCAATTAGTTTATTAATTACACTGGAAGGTGAGTGACAGTGGACCCACAGCAGCGTGCCATACATTGGCTCAATCAATGGCATTAGGTTCATTCAACTCCTGTGAAATGGGTTACTCATAATTTCATCAAAATGAGTTCAAAAGGTAATTAGGTATATGTACATTTAAAATATGTGTAATAGTTTGATAATAAGTCAATTCTAACATTTTACACATTCTAATTTTAGGGGCCGAGTTTGCTAGGGGCCCGAGATGTTCTGTCACCCCCCGAACGCACGGCGGCGACTAACGGTAAACTTTTGATCTGAAAGTGGAAGCTAAACTTGAAGATCAATTGGACACCTGCTGTCATCTTTTGGTGTGATAAAGTTTTTTACACTCTATTACGGATGCATCAGGCGAAAAAAATGTCGCAATTAAGAATCCACAACAGGAAATTTTACGGGCAGACTTTCTTTCTTATAAATATTTTCATTGCTCTTAAAGGAACTCATTTTTTATTTTTATTTGCCTACCCCTCTAGACAGAAAATAGTAAGATCCCATGAAAAAGATCCTAAGATTTCAATTTTATTCGTAAGGGTTTCAAGGTATTTGATGCGTGGTCAAAATAAGCTGACACACAATTATGCTTATTGTTATACTTCAAACCGATGCAGCTCTTCTTTTTGGCGACGGCTACTGACAACCGGTTGTCACCAGCCTGTGAGGCTACAGACAACCGGTTGTCACTAGCCTGTGAGGCTGCTGACAACCGGTTGTCACTAGCCTGTGAGGCTGCTGACAACCAGCTGTATAAAATCTGAATTTAGTAGGGGTTTTTTCTTTTGTTCTTAATTGATATAATATCCTGAATGACTTTATCTTTCCTAAAAACCTTTTTGGGGTGTTTCTTGGAGTCTTTATGGTTTATTATTTAGTATTGCTATATATTGTAGGTTAATGCAAACTCATGTTCTTAGAACAAATATAAATCTGCAGCAGTATCTGCTTCATGTGATCATAATTTACCCACAAAGATGTAAATGAAAAGGGAAGTCCAGAAATTATCATCAGATATTTTTAATTTAGTTAAAAAATTATGGTGAGATCTGGGTGGGTGGGGTAATACCATATCCGCCAAGAACTGGAAGAACTATCTGGATTGAGGCATAAAATTGTTAAGCTGCGGAAACATATTGTTAAGATATTAGGATCTTTTGCTAAAAAATTTCACTTTATTTGCAATTTGCGAATTTTGTTAAATATTTGCACTTCCCACCTGTGATAATTTTTTGAACTGTATGAGGGAGATTTGCCATTCGCGCCCCCCGCCCATCGGGGCCTGGAGGAATAGATTGGGCTGCATGATGCTTACGCGCAAAGCTGAGTACTTGAATACTGCTATACAGCTTAGGTCTTAGCCTGCCCAGGAAAAGTGATGCGAGTCGGACCGCTCCTTAAACCCTAGCGGTTTCTATGGGCGGTAGGGCTTGAGAGGTCATTTCATTTCAATGTCGGGTTTCAGAAGCAACGTCTCCAAAATGACCTTAAGTGTTGACGGGGACGTAAAACCTCAACTCAAACACTAGAATACTGTCGATGGCGCGCCATCGCAAATCCCCACATTTTCTACAGAGGGGCCAAGTACCGAAAACCCCTCACCCTGGGCCCTAATTTGACTCCATGGTCAAAATATTACCTGTATTATATTCTACTAATCATGCCCTTCAATTTCATATGCCACATGACTATGTTCCAAAAAACTTAAATTTTGACCCTTTGACCCCTCTCCCGGGACCCCAATCTGACCCCAGGGTCAAAATTTTACTTGTAGTTTATTCTACCCATTATCCCCTTCGCATAGATATGCAACATGACTATGTTCTGAATTTTTAATTTTGACCCCCGACCCCCCCCCAAGTCCGACCCCCAGGGCGTGACCTAGGGGTCACAGCCAAAATCCCGTTCAATATGTTTTACTTTTTTCATAACTAAGTACATGTGCAAAGTTTGGCATCAAAATCTTCAAAATTGACTTTGTAATTGAATTTTATTGATATTTGACCTTTTGACCCCTCCCCAGGGCCCCTGGGGGCGGGGACAAAAAAAATGTGCTCTTGCGCAAGCCATTCATGTAAGCAACTCGCATACCAAATTTGGTTGAATTCCGGCTAACGGTTTAGGAGGAGATAGTCGGACAGACAGACGGACAGACGCGATAACAATATCCCCACTTTTTTTTAAAAACGTGGGGATAAAAACAAAAGATTTGCCATTGTGATGAGGGAGATGTAAAGAAAATATAGGGAAATTCTCAGTTCAAATGAGGGAGATGCCAAAATTTTAATAAAATTCAGCATAATTTTGGCAAAAAATAGCATCAAAATGAGGGAGTCTCCCTCCTCATGAGGGAGGTATCACAGGTATGCATCTTTGTGAAACCCACAACATCAGAAATATAAAATGTCCCCCTTTTGGCAGACGAGTGTGTCAGTGATTGGAGACTGCTAAATAATGGAAAATCTTCTGTCAAAAGTCTGTTATATGAGACTATGACATGTGTGCCCTTGAATGCAGAAACTGCTATACAAAATTCCAAAGTTTTTATCCATTTACTGTCAGAAAGATGCCCTTAGTTTAGATGAAACTTCTATTGTACATGTTGTGTGAGAGTCAAAACAGTAAATATGATGTACATGTATCATGCATATGGGATACCTAGCCAAATGAATCATTAATAATAGAGCCTTTTTTTTTTTGTTTTGTATGAGAGTCAAAACAGTAAATATGATGTACATGTATCATGCATATGGGATACCTTGCCAAATGAATCATTAATAACAGAGCTTTTTTTTTAGTTTTACAGCCCTTTCAAGATTATTTCACTTATTTCAAGCCAACCATTAATCAGATTGGCAAAAACCAGAGTAACCAGAGAAAAACCACCTCTGACCTGACCTCCCGTGGCATATCACATGTGGTCTTGAACTAAGGTACTACAGTTAGAGACCTAATGATTAACAGTCAGTACTCTTACCCATTAGTCCACAGAGGCCCAATAATAGAGTTATATCCCCCAACAAACAGTTGGGAGGGGGGCATTGTTTCTGGTGCAGAAAGATGCCATTACTTTAGTTAAAACTTCCATTGTGTAAGGGTTAAAAAGAAATACAACATACAGAAAAACTTTATCGAATGTGTCCAGGAGGTATGTACCCCAATATAGGGAAGGGGGCATGATGTTTTTGGTGTGTTTTTGTCAGATTTGGGTAATTGATGCAGTGTATCTCTAGAACAAATTTATTGGATTCTTATAAGGTGACACTTGCATCAGTATGTACATCATTAACTAAATGATTAAGACCTGGCAAAATAATGACTAAGGTCTTTTGACCTTGACTTTATTTTCAAGGTCACAGGCTGCCCAAATCTGTCTTTTTTATCAGAAATACTTTGCCTCCAGAATGAATGTATGGATTACATGTATGGTCATACTTGGTACAATCTATCACTGCAATGTACCAAAAACTTCAATTTCGTTTGTTTGTTTGATTTGAGGTTTAACATCATCGTCAACACTGTAAAGGTCATTTTGGAGACATTGCTTCCAATTTTGTGGGACTTTTACCCAACATTGAGATGAAATGAGAAATGACATCTCAAGCCCTGTCACCCAATGAAACCAATAGGGTTTATTAGCATGGACGGTCCGCCTCGCACTGCAGTTCCTGGACAGGCTTAGATCCTCTAAGCGGTTTACCAGTACTAGTGTGCGGGCCGGATTCAGCTCTGTGTGGAAGCATCATGCAGCTCATATATATCTTCAAGCCCCTATGGGCGGGGGCCGCCAAAAACGTAAATAGATTGTGCTGACCATGACCTACTGCTAGTTTTCAAGGTCACACCAGTATATAGACTCAAATTTGCACTATATTCTCTAGTATATCAACAAACAAAATAATCTCAAATTTGGTGTAAACAAGATATAATTACAATGTACATACATGTGCATGTTGCATAACTGATCTACCAATTATAGTCTCCCAGACAAGCCCCCAATGCTCAAATGAGCTCCAATGTGAACTCCATTTCTATGAAGATGCACCTCCAGTCAACATCATGAACACATGTATTTTATCATTGTAAGAAACAATAACAGAGATGGTTTAGGACTGGATATCTGAACAGTTCCAAAGATAGTAAGCCTTATTTGTACTGAAGAGGTTGGGGCATACCCCTAGGTGACCCATGGTTGTTGTCACCAAATATGAGCAACAAAATGAATACATGTAGTTTAGGGGTGGGGATCCAAGCAATTTCTATGATATTCAGCCTTATACGAACTGGAGGGAGTAGCACATTCCCTCGTGGGGTGTGGATCTGAATGGTTTTTGAGGGTGCATACTTTTGTTTGATTTGATGTTTAACGTCCCCGTCAACACTATTAAAGTCATTTTGGAGACGTTGCTTCCAATTTGGTGGGACTTTTACCCAACATTGAGATGAAATGACATCTCAAGCCCTGTAGCCCTATAAAACCCATAGGGTTTATAAGCATGGACGGTCTGACTCACACTGCTTTGCCTGGGCAGGCTTAGATCCTCTAAGCGGTTTACCAGTACTCATGTGCGGTCAGATTCAGCTCTGCATGGAAGCATCATGCAGCCCATTTATTTCTTCAAGCCCCAAAGGGCGGGGGCCCCCTGAGGTTAGTATCAGTGAATTTCTTTTCGAGTACCATGGTGATCAGGTATTTGACTGAGCCCATTAATCATTATTGATATAATGAATTAGTCTTAACCCTTATCCTCCTGTTTACGACAACCTCTACCTTTGCAAACAGTGTAGATCCAGATCAGATAGCTTCTGAAGAAGTCATCTGATCAGGATCTGCACTGTCATTCAGTTTGTGAAGTTGAAGGAAAACATAATATCATGTGATAATATCATGTAATTTGATTGGTTGATAATAAGAGATGGGTGTGGCTTATTAAAATATTCAGCAGGATAAGGATTAAGTCAAAGTTCAGAACCATTTTGCAACCACACTCAGAGATAAACAAACCACCACTGGCCACCAGTGTTTTAATACATTTGTTAGATATTTTTTCAAGACTCAAACTTGAAAATAAACTGATAGCTATACATAATGGTACTTTGACTATATAAACTGTTGGTTTTTATGGTTACTGGTAAATATATGTACTTTTCCATCCAAAACCTTGTTTGACACTAGAAGCCATTCAGAAATAATTGTCAAACAAACAAAAACCACGGTAAACAGTTGCAGACTGAAGACCATATCCTTCAGAACATCAAGTATTTTTTCCACATCTCATGGTTTGAACCTGTTCTCAATCAGCTAGTATCAGCCCCAGTTTATGATAGGATAGCAAATATAACTTAAAAATCTATTTTCATATCATGTTAGATAAACCTAATCAATGTAAACAAGTTTTATATCAGCTGGTTGTCAGCAGCCTAACAGGCTGGTGACAACCGGTTGTCAGCAGCTTAACAGGCTGGTGACAACCGGTTGTCAGCAGCCAGTTCCCTTCTTTTTCCCATGTGTTTTTCCTTCGCAGAGGCATCCATCTTGCCACTGATACCAAAAATTATTTGCTAAATAAGCCGTGATTGGATGCCTTTCCTAATGTTAGCCAATGAAATATAACTTTTCATTTCGTCACGAGAGTAAGCCAAGTACGGTAACTCTTATCTTGTTCAGGTAATAGAGCCTGCTGTACCGAACAGAACGGCAAAATATGCCGAACTGCCGTTTTTTTTTTTAAAACACGGAAAACCGTACGGACTTTGTCCAGGATCGTAAGGTCGTAATTTAGACATAAAAATAGTAAGCCTATCGACCAAATCGTAAGGGTAGGCAAGTCTGTACGCGTACAAAAACAGTCGTAAAATATGCCAGATTCAACGTTTCCGAGAATTCTGCATCCCCTGTGAAGGTTAAAGGTCACTACCGTAATTACATGTTTACTGTGTCGGCTTTCATCCTGCAAACCAGGAGTCTGTGTAATCTTCACCTGCGGTAATGGCCAAATGTGACCGACGCAGTATCCGTAGAAACAAAGATTCCTAGAACAACAAAAACAACCGCACCATATATACTTGCAGTCAAAACTAGGAGCTGATAGCAATAATTTGTACAAAAAAAATTACACACTGGCGAAACAAATGAAAAAGCATCTCACCCATCAAGATTCTCATTTGCTTCTTTCCGAATAGTTTGTTGAATAGATTAGATATTGTCAAGCCCATTCTGACGACTGTAAATGTGTTGATTGCAATAAATTTGTATGACAGCCGATAATTGGTTGAATGTTTTTCGCTGACAAGATTTTGCCTTCAAAGTATCTCTGATCTCGCTTGTAATCTTTGATTTTCTCAGCTTGCCACGTCAATTTTGCCAATTTTCGATGACAGGAAGTACAGGAAGTGAAAACCTATCCCAGCAATCTCTGCCCAGACTGGTATCATCGGTCCTACTAAACACCCACGGTACCGGTACGCACCATACTCCCCAGCAGTGTTGACTCCTCGGTCTTGATTGACCTTCGGAGTTTGGTACGCCACGACCACACCCCCTCACATACACAAATACACACACCCACCACCACCAAAGGGAAGGGCATTTCAATCTTTAATGGTCCGAGAGAAAAAGGAATAAGAATCAGAATTGTTACTGGTGACACGTCAAATGACATTCATACACCAGGACCTGTGATGTGGGAAGTTAGTCCCTAGCTCAAACCAAAGAGGAATCTTTGTAAATGCCAGTTCTTGCGGTAGGGGTCTAAAAAGCCAATGAATGGTGATTTCTATGGCGCCTAGCTGATGGAACCATTTCTGGCAGCACCCTTTAGACCTTTGTATAATAGTATGAGCCGACTGTCTCTTCTCCTTTTCTTGAGAGATTCCTAGTATTCCAGTCATACTCCCAGAATAGTATGTAAATAGGCTTAGCATAAGAGCGAGCACAGCATAGCATACACGACTCTATGCAACTACACTGTCCACTTTTCAAAAAAAGGGGACAGGGCTCTTGCTCGTAATTATCGCCCGGTGTCACTGACCTGTGTTCTATGTAAATTGATTGAACACATAGTCTGCTCAAACATCATGGCCCACTTGGATGAACATAAACTTTTGTCAGACAGACAACATGCATTTAGGAAAAGGCATAGTTGCGAAACTCAGTTGAGCACGGTTATTAATGATTGGGCAAAAATCCTGGACAAAGGGGGGCAGGTGAACACATTTATTCTGGACTTTGAGAAGGCTTTTGACACCCCTCCTCATGAACTACTTAAATCCAAATTATTTGGTTATGGAATTGGTGGGAATACTCTTAAATGGATAGATTCCTTCCTTTGCTACAGAAAACAGCGTGTTGTTGTTAATGGTGAATCTTCAGTATGGGCCCCAGTTTTGTCTGGAGTCCCACAAGGGACCGTTCTTGGTCCTCTATTGTTCTCCCTGTACATCAATGATATTTCCACTGATATTGACTCAGAAATAAGACTGTTCGCAGATGACTGTGTTTGTTACCGGGAAATTAGAGATACAGATGACTCACTGAAACTTCAGGCTGACATAGATAGATTAGGATGTTGGGCCAGAAAATGGGGCATGAGATTTCAACCAGTTAAATGCAATATTATGCAGATAACAAGGAAGAGATCTAATAAAGTTGAGGCTTCTTACACCTTAGAGGGAACGGTCCTCGAAAATGTGAATTCCATTAAATACCTTGGTGTGACAATCACTCACGATTTGAGATGGAATACACACATTAGCAATATGTGTACAAAGGCGAATAGAACACTTGGTTTCCTGAGGCGAAATCTTCATCAGTGCCCTCAGGATGTGAAAGAAACAGCATACAGGGGACTTGTTCGCCCAATCTTGGAATATGGTAGTTGCATCTGGGACCCAAGCGG
The DNA here is from genome assembly GCA_963580285.1 of Lucinisca nassula. Lineage (NCBI taxonomy): Eukaryota > Metazoa > Mollusca > Bivalvia > Lucinida > Lucinidae > Lucinisca > Lucinisca nassula. The sequence goes on along the minus strand of OY757016.1, from coordinate 125,982,675 downwards.
AGTGGTCCTAAATGAAGAAATTGAAAAAGTTCAGAATAGAGCTGCTAGATTTGTAACTGGAAATTATTGCTTTGAAACTGGGAGCATGACTGGAATTCTAGGAAAATTAAGATGGGAGTCTCTCAAGAAAAGGAGAAGAGACAGTAGGCTCATACTCTTATACAAAGGTCTAAAGGGTGCTGCCAGCATTCCAACAGATGACCTTGTTCCCCCAGCTAGGCAATGTAGAAAACACCATTCAATGACGTTTCAGACCCTTACTGCAAGAACGGATATTTATAAAGAATCGTTTTTCCCCCGAACCATTAGAGATTGGAATGCCCTTCCCGATTCTATTATTTTGACGGCTGAAGGTGCTGAGGATTGTGTAGCTAAGTTTACATCTTTGGTTAGAGCTAGGGACTAACTTCCCATATCACAGGTCCTGGTGTATGAATGTCATTTGACGTGTCACCAGTAACAATTCTGATTCTGATTCTGAACTAAGTAATTCCATGACACTGATGCTGAAATAACAAGCATAGAATCTCATTAAGAAGAAACAGAAGAGAAGGGAAGGCAATGATCAGGAATCGATAATATTAACCCACAGCTCCCATCAGAGACACCAAAGGGAAAGAAACACAAACATGAAACAAGAAACCCTGATGGAAACATCAATAGTGGAAAGCCAGAAGGACAGTTACTTTCCCACAAAATGTCAAATTTGCTATCCAAACCAAAATAATATAAGCGATACAAACACTCTAAGACAAACCATAAAAAAAAACCGCGACAGAAGAACCGTCTTGGAACGGTCAGTGAAACGAATTCCACGGGGGGGGGGGGGGGGGGGGGCTTAAATCGATTTTACGTGGCCACAATCTTCGCCCTTACTTCCGTCGTGATTTAGACAAATAATTTGTTGTTGTTTTTTTCAGTCAGCATGAAGGCTTCCTAATTCATCAGTGCAACATATCCGTGAACACAAAAAAAAAATCAAACAACAACAACAGAGATTAAACAAGGGTGAGGACTCGACAGCAAGAAACGATTGAAATGCCGGAGCAAAAGTAAACCAGCAGTTAGACTCTGATGGGCCTAACCAGAGCATCAGGCACCAACCAACATTACATTGAATACGATTAGTCTCCCTGCCCTACATCATAGTGTAGTTTATATAGTTTATATTTTCTTGTCCTTTGGGATCATTGATTCCATTGTGGAATTTTGAAAATACTTGGGGGTCAGTGATGAGGCCTAATTGGCCGAAACTAGCTAGTCTGGCCCAGACAAAATGTACATCTCATATTTTCCAGTTCTGTGGCGTATTCCTTGCTTCCAAAGGATAACGCTTTTATAGAACATATTTTACGCTGGAACCGTCATAGAATCTGAGGCCTGACCCACCGGCGTGCAATTAAAGAGGAGAGCAAAATAGAAGTGTAGGCAATGATCAGGAATCGATACAACCAACAACAGCTCCCATCATAGACACCAAAGGGAAAGACACACGAACATGAAACAACAGACCCTAATGGAAACAACACATCCGAAAACCAAAAGAGCAGTTACTTTCCCACAAAATGGCCAATAGGCTATCCAAAATAAAACAACATAAGCGACGCAAACACCCAAAGACAAACTATAACAAAAATAAACCGCAACAGAAGAACCGCCTTGGAAAGGTCAGCGGAAACGAATTCCACTGGTGGGGGGGGGGGGGGGTGGTGGAGGGAGGGGGGCTTGAATCGATTTTACGAGGCCACAATCAAAGTTGTCAACCGGTACCGTGATTGGGTACCATGCATGCAGTCTGTAGTGTAACATTTATGTTGTACCCAATCTTTTTATATCGAAGAATAGTTTCACGAAATTGGGTGCTTATGTCATTGCGGTTATATATTTTTCTGATTTTATATACTAAGTCACCATAAAATTCAGGTTACAATAGACCTTGTTGCAGAAGAGATTTAGGTCCAATATTGAATTTTGAAATTTAATCAGAATGACGTCTATAAAGTTTTGAAAAGGCTTTGCGTAGTTTGTGGTACCGATAACGCTGAATAAGAAGATTAGCAGTTAACAATTTATTACGAGTGTTGAAGTCATTTACATGACTACACACTCTGGCAAATCGAATTGATTGCGAAATATCAAGGCCATAGGATGGCGCACGAGGAACATCACCGTCCAAAAACGGACAATTTACAAACTCAAAATCAAAATCATCGCGTTTATCATAATTTGCAAGAAACAAACCCATCTACAATAGATAGATGTAAATCCAAAATCGGAGCCTCGTATCAGAAGAATTTATTTAACTGAAGTTCTGGGGGTTAATTTGACTGATCAAAATAGAAGTGGAGGCAATGATCAGGAATCGATACAATTAATCCACAGCTCCCATCAGAGACACCAAAGGGAAAGAAACACAAATCTGAAACGACAGACCCCAATGGAAACATCAATAGCGGAAAGCCAAAAGGACAGTTACTTTCCCACAAAATGGCCAATAGGCTATCCAAAATAAAAAAATATAAGCGACACAAACACCCAAAGACAAACAATAACAAAAATAAACCACAACAGAAGAACCGCATTGGAACCGTCAGCGGAAACGAATTCCACTTGGGGGGGGGGGTCGCTTAACATCGAAATAGGTATTGTCAATATTTAATAAATCATCGAAATATTCTAGAAGTCGAGCTAAAAGCTTCAATGATTATTAAATCATGGACGCCACTCTATGCTTTCATTTTTAAGTTCATTACCCGTTTCTGTTTTACGTCTTCTGGACACCGAGGCGAATAAGTTCTAAGATAGTTCTAATCAGTTATATGATGCGGCTCTCTTAACTATAGGCTATACTCAGCATACTCTCCGTCCTTACATTGATTCTGAAATTAATCATAAACGCCATGTCTTCAAAATATCCTTCAATAATAAGGGTATGGATTTTATAGATTTGCCATGTATCTTCCCTGAGAGCTCGGTGCTTTCTTCCATTCCTGCTTATTTTCAAAATACTGAAACACCTATAATTTGCTATAAATATAACAAACCTGTTAGATCTATCATTTTTAATTTCAATAAACTTGTTTCAGATCTTGATATTGATACTAATACTCCTGATTCATGTGATTGTAAAAACTCAGTGTATTGCTATCCTGCTGCTGGTCATGTAATTACTGGCAATTTGAAAATTATTCCTGATTCTAGTATAAGGAATATAATTTCTAAAGGACCGAAATATCGGTTTCCTTCTAAAATTGATTTCAGTAAATGTAGAGATGTAATTGCTGCTTCCTTGAATGAATTCGGTAATCGATGGTGTAAGCGAGAGTATGTTGAGCATAAAGCCCTTAAGGACTAGAAACTTAGCATTTTAAAACAAGTGAATAAACGCATTTCTTTCTACTCTCAAAATACTAGCTTATTACCTCCTAAGCCTAAGACGTCTTTACGTCATCTTAAACTACGTATTCAAGAATTTCATAGGAAGTTTGTTTTGGCCCCTGCAGACACGGCCGCTAACAACGTCGTCGTTGTGTGACGGCTCCACTATGTTAACACGCTTAAGCAGGAGCTTGGTGGTACTAAGGCCTATGAACTTCAGCCTTAAGCTGAAGAGAGAGTTATAGTAGATAAACATATTTGTCATTCAGTCACCAAATTTGCTGTGTGTGTTACCGAAGGCCAATACAAGCTTCCTACGCTGTTACCAAAACTTCATGAAAGACCTTACAAAGCACGGTTTATTGCAAATTCTAGCCTTTGCACTACCACTGAACTTTCTAAATTATTAACTTCCTGTCTTACTGCTATTAAAACGCATGTGATTAAATATTGTGATAAAGTAGAAGTAAAACAAAGATCAGGAATCGATACAATTAACTTACTCCACCCAAGTCTTTGAAAGATCAGGAAGAATTCTGTTTTGGTCTATAAAAAATTCGAATCAGGTTTTAAATAAATTGAAATCCAGACATTTTAGTGCTTCAAAGTAGAAGTAAAACAAAGATCAGGAATTGATACAATTAACTTACTCCACCCATAAAAGACACCAAAGGGAAAGAAATACAAACATTAAGCGACCAGACCATAATGGAAACCTAAACAAAGGAAGGCCATAAGGACAGTTACTTTCCCACAAAATGGCCATATGGCCATCCAAAACCAAAAGACACAAGCGACACACACAGCAAGCAACAAACAACAACACAAACAAACCGCCACAGAAGAGCCGCCCCGGAACGGCCAGCGGAAGACCTCCACCGGGGGGCCCAAACCGATCCCACGCGGCCACTATCCTCGCCCTTACTTCCGTCGCGATTTAGACAAATAATTTGTTCAGTCCGCATGAAGGCCTCCTAACTCATCAGTGCAACATCCCCGCGAACACAAAAACCAAAGAACCAAAGAGGTGAGACATCGGTGAGGACTCGACAGCAAGAAACCACTGAAATGCTGGAGCAAAAGAAAACCAACAGTTAGACTCCGATGAGCCCAACCAGAGACAGAGCATCAGGCACCAACCGACATTATCTCTCTAATTTTCAATAAGCCTTTACGTTGGAGCCGTCATAGAATCTGAGGCCTGACCCACCGGCGTGCAATTAAAGAGGGAAGCAAAGTTGCCAACCGTGATTGGGTTAACTACCATGCATGCAGTCTGTCGTATAATATCCATGTTGTACCCAATCTTTTTATATCGAAGAATGATTTCACGAAATTGGGTGCTGAAGTCATTGCGGTTATATATTTTTCTGAATTTATATACTAAGTCACCATAAAATTCGGGTTCCGATAGACCTTGTTGCAGAAGAGATTTAAGTCCAATATTGAATTTTGAAATTAAATCAGAATGGCGTCTATAAAATTTTGAAAAGGCTTTGCGTAGTTTATGGTACCGATAACCCTGATTAAGAACTTTAGCCGTTAATAATTTATTACGAGTGTTGAAGTCAGTTACATGACTGCACACTCTAGCAAATCGAATTAATTGCGAAATAAAAACGCCATAGGATGGCGCACGAGGAACATCACCATCCAAAAAAGGAAAATTTACAATCTCAAAATCAAAGTCATCGCGTTTATCATAAATTTTGCACGAAACAAATCCATCTACAATAGATAGATGTAAATCCAAAAACGGGGCCTCGGTATCAGAAGAATTTGCTTTATTTAACTGAAGTTCTAGGGGGTAAATCTGACTGATCAAACCATCAAAATAGGTCTTATCAATATTTAATAAATCATCTAAATATCTAGAAGTAGAGCTAAAAGCTTCAATAATATCAGATTGGTTATCATTGGAAAGCGACAAAATGAAGTCTCTTTCATAACAATACAAGAACAGATCAGCCACAAGAGGTGCGCAATTAGTACCCATCGGAATACCCACAATTTGTCTAAATAACTTAGTACCGAATCTAATATAAATATTGTCAAGTAGAAAGGTGAGGGCATCACACACTTTCTGACATGACCAAAGTGTATAATTCTTATGCTCTTTAGAAGTGAAAAATGCATTTCTGACAGTACATGCAAGATAGATAGAATCTTCTCTGTGAAAAGCCCATTCAATTAAATCATTAAGCTTTTCTTTTATAAGATTATGAGGAAGTGTAGTGTAAAGAGTGGAAAAATCGTAGGTAGACAGACTAGAAGCACGAAAATGTCTAGATTTCAATTTATTTAAAACCTCATTCGAATTTTTTATAGTTCAAAACAGATTTCTTCCTGATCTTTCAAAGACTTTTTCACAATATTTAATTACATGCGTTTTAATAGCAGTAAGACAGGAAGTTAATAATTTAGAAAGTTCAGTGGTAGTGCAAGAGCTAGAATTTGCAATAAACCGTGCTTTGTAAGGTTTTTTTATGAAGTTTTGGTAACCAGTATAGCGTAGGAAGCTTGTCTTGGCCTTCGTTAACACACACAGCAAACTTGGTGGCTGAAAGACAAACATGTTTATCTACTAAAGCTCTCTCTTCAGCTAAAGGCTGAAGTTCATAGGCCTTAGTACCACCAAGCTCCTGCTTAAGCGTGTTAACATAGTGGAGCCGTCACACAACGACGACGTTGTTAGCGGTCTTGTCTGCAGGGGCCAAAACAAACTTCTTATGAAATTCTTGAATACCTAGTTTGAGATGACGTAAAGACGTCTTGGTAATAAGTTAGTATTTTGAGAATAGAAAGAAATGCGTTTATTCACTAGTTTTAAAATGCTAAGTTTCCAGTCCTTAAGGGCTTTATGCTCAACATACTCTCGCTTACACCATCGATTACCGAATTCATTCAAGGAAGCAGCGATTTCATCTCTACATTTACTGAAATCAATTTTAGAAGGAAACCGATATTTCGGTCCTTTAGAAATTATATTCCTTATCCTAGAATCAGGAATAATTTTTAAATTGCCAGTAATTACATGACCAGCAGCAGGATAGCAATACTTTGAGATTTTACAATCACATGAATCAGGAGTATTAGTATCAAGTCTGTCTACTTACGATTTTTCCACTCTTTACACTACACTTCCTCATAATCTTATAAAAGAAAAGCTTAATGATTTAATTGAATGGGCTTTTCATAGAGAAGGTTCTCTCTATCTTTCATGTAATGTCAGAGATGCATTTTTCAATTCTAAAGAGCATAAGAATTATACAATTTGGTCATGTCAGAAAGTAGGTGATGCACTCACCTTTCTACTTGACAGTATTCATATTAGATACGGTACTAAGTTATTAAGACAAATTGTGGGCATTCCGATGGGTACGAATTGCGCACCTCTTTTGGCTGATCTATTCTTGTATTGTTATGAAAGAGACTTCCAAGGCGGTTCTTCTGTGGCGATTTATTTATGTTGTTGTTTGTTACTTACTGTGTGTATCACTTGTGTCTTTTTATTTTCGATGGCCAAATGACCATTTTGTGGGAAAGTAACTGTCCTTATGGCCTTCCTTTGTTTAGGTTTCCATTATGGTCTGGTCGCTTAATGTTTGTATTTCTTTCCCTTTGGTGTCTTTGGTGGGTTGAGTAAGTTAATTGCATCGATTCCTGATCTTTGTTTTACTTCTACTTTTCATGTTGTCGCTTTCCATTGATAACCAATCTGAAATTATTGAAGCTTTTAGCTCTACTTCTAGATATTTAGATGATTAATTAAATATTGATAATACCTATTTCGATGGTTTGATCAGTCAGATTTAACCCCCCCCCCCCCCCACCCCAGAACTTCAGTTAAATAAAGAAAATTCTTCTGATACTGAGGCCCCGTTTTTGGATTTACATCTATCTATTGTAGATGGGTTTGTTTCGTGCAAAATTTATGATAAACGCTATTCTCAAAATATTAACTTATTACCTCCTAAGCCTAAGATGTCTTTACGTCACCTTAAACTACGTATTCAAGAATTTCATGAGAAGTTTGTTTTGGCCCCTGCAGACAAGGCCACTAACAACGTCGTCATTGTGTGACGGCTCTACTATGTTAACACGCTTAAGCAGGAGCTTGGTGGTATTAAGGCCTATGAACTTCAGCCTTTAGCTGAAGAGAGAGTTATAGTAGATAAACATATTTGTCATTCAGCCACCAAGTTTGCTGTGTGTGTTACCGAAGGCCAAGACAAGCTTCCTACGCTATACTGGTTACCAAAACTTCATGAAAGACCTTACAAAGCACGGTTTATTGCAAATTCTAGCTCTTGCACTACCACTGAACTTTCTAAATTATTAACTTCCTGTCTTACTGCTATTAAAACGCATGTGATTAAATATTGTGTTATTTGAAAGATCAGGAAGAAATCTGTTTTGGTCTATAAAAAATTCGAATGAGGTTCTGTCTCTGGTCGGGCCCATCGGAGTCTAACTGTTGGTTTTCTTTTGCTCCAGCATTTCAGTGGTTTCTTGCTGTCGAGTCCTCACCGTTGTCTCACCTCTGTGGTTCTTTGATTTTTAGTGTTCACGGAGATGTTGCACTGATGAGTTAGGAGGCCTTCATGCGGACTGAACAAATTATTGGTCTAAATCGCGACGGAAGTAAGGGCGAGGATTGTGGCCACGTAAAATCGATTTAAGCCCCCCAGTGGAAATCATTCCACTGACCGTTCCAAGGCGGTTCTGCTGTGGCGGTTTATTTATGGTGTTGTTTGTTACTAACTGTGTGTATCACTTGTGTCTTTTTATTTTGGATGGCCATATGGCCATTTTGTGGGAAAGTAACTGTCCTTATGGCCTTCCTTTGTTTAGGTTTCCATTATGGTCTGGTCGCTTAATGTTTGTGTTTCTTTCCCTTTGGTGTCTTTGATGGGTGGAGTAAGTTAATTCTACTTTAAATAAATTGAAATCCAAACATTTTGGTGCTTCAAGTCTGTCTACTTACGATTTTTCCACTCTTTACACTACACTTTCTCATAATCTTATAAAAGAAAAGCTTAATGATTTAATTGAATGGGCTTTTCACAGAGAAGATTCTCTCTATCTTGCAGGTAAGTCAGAAATGCATGTTTCACTTCTAAAGAGCATAAGAATTATACACTTTGGTCATGTCAGAAAGTGTGTGATGCCCTAACCTTTCTACTAAGTTATTTAGACAAATTGTGGGAATTCCGATGGGTACGAATTGCGCACTTCTTGTGACTGATCTATTCTTGTATCGTTATGAAAGAGACTTCATGTTGTCGCTTTCCATTGATAACCAATCTGAAATTATTGAAGCTTTTAGCTCCACTTCTAGATATTTAGATAATTTATTAAATGTTGATAATACCTATTTCGATGGTTTGATCAGTCAGATTTACCCCCCAGAACTTCAGTTAAATAAAGCAAATTCTTCTGATACCGAGGCCCCGTTTTTGGATCTGCATCTATCTATTGTAGATAGGTTTGTTTCGTGCAAAATTTATGATAAACGCGATGACTTTGATTTTGAGATTGTAAATTTTCCTTTTTTGGATGGTGATGTTCCTCGTGCGCCATCCTATGGCGTTTATATTTCGCAATTAATTCGATTTGCTAGAGTGTATAGTCATGTAACTGACTTCAAAACTCATAATAAATTATTAACGGCTAAACTTCTTAATCAGGGTTATCGGTACCATAAACTACGCAAAGCCTTTTCAAAATTTTATAGACGCCATTCTGATTTAATTTCAATATTGGACTTAAATCTCTTCTGCAACAAGGTCTATCGGAACCCGAATTTTATGGTGACTTAGTATATAAATTCAGAAAAATATATAACCGCAACGACTTTAGCACCCAATGTCGTAAAATCATTCTTCGATATAAAAAGATTGGGTACCGTATGGATATTATACGACAGACTGCATGCATGGTAGTTAACCCAATCACGGTTGGCAACTTTGCTTCCCTCTTTAATTGCACGCCGGTTGGTCAGGCCTCAGATTCTATGACGGTTCAAACGTAATGGCTTATTGAGAATTAGAGAGATCTAATTCAAGTTAATGTTGGTTGGTGCCTGATGCTCTGTCTCTGGTCGGGCCCATCGGAGGTTAACTGTTGGTTGTCTTTTGCTCCGACATTTCAGTGGTTTCTTGCTGTCGAGTCCTCACCGTTGTCTCACCTCTGTGGTTATTTGATTATTTGTGTTCACGGAGATGTTGCACTGATGAGTTAGGAGGCCTTCATGCGGACTGAACAAATTATTTGTCTAAATCGCGACGGAAGTAAGGGCGAGGATTGTGGCCATGTAAAATCGATTTAAGCCCCCCCCCCCCCCGCCCCCCAGTGGAAATCTTTCCACTGAACGTTCCAAGGCAGTTCTTCGGTTGCGGTTTATTTATGTTGTTGTGTGTTACTTACTGTGTGTATAACTTGTGTCTTTTTATTTTGGATGGCTTTATGGCCATTTTGTGGGAAAGTAACTGTCCTTATGGCCTTCCTTTGTTTAGGTTTCCATTATGGTCTGGTCGCTTAATGTTTGTGTTTCTTTCCCTTTGGTGTCTTTTGTGGGTGGAGTAAGTTAATTGTATCGATTCTTGATCTTTGTTTTACTTCTACTTTGATTTTGAGATTGTAAATTTTCCGTTTTGGATGGTGATGTTCCTCGTGCGCCATCCTATGGCGTTTATATTTCGCAATTAATTCGATTTGCTAGAGTGTGTAGTCATGTAACTGACTTCAGAAAAACGTAAAATCGATTTAAGCCCCCCGGTGGAAATCTTCCACTGACCGTTCCAAGGCGGCTCTTCTGTGGCGATTTATTTATGTTGTTGTTTGTTACTTGCTGTGTGTATCACTTGTGTCTTTTAATTTTGGATGGTCATATGGCCATTTTGTGGGAAAGTAACTGTCCTTATGGCCTTCCTTTGTTTGGGTTTCCATTATGGTCTGGTCGCTTAATGTTTGTATTTCTTTCTCTTTGGTGTCTTTTATGGGTGGAGTAAGTTAATTGTATCAATTCCTGATCTTTGTTTTACTTCTACTTTTCAACACTCGTAATAAATTATTAACGGCTAAACTTCTTAATCAGGGTTATCGGTACCATAAACTACGTAAAGCCTTTTCAAAATTTTATAGACGCCATTCTGATTTAATTTCAAAATTCAATATTGGACTTAAATCTCTTTTGCAACAAGGTCTATCGGAACCCGAATTTTATGGTGACTTAGTATATAAATTCAGAAAAATATATAACCGCAATGACTTTAGCACCCAATTTCGTAAAATCATTCTTCGATACAAAAAGATTGGGTACAACATGGATATTATACGACAGACTGCATGCATGGTAGTTAACCCAATCACGGTTGGCAACTTTGCTTCCCTCTTTAATTGCACGCCGGTGGGTCAGGCCTCAGATTCTTTGACGGTTCCAACGTAAAGGCTTATTGAGAATGAGAGAGATCTAATTCAAGGTAATTTTGGTTGGTGCCTGATGCTCTGTCTCTGTTTGGCCCCATCGGAGTCTAACTGTTGGTTTTCTTTTGCTCAGCATTTCAGTGGTTTGTTTCTGTCGAGTCCTCAACGTTGTCTCACCTCTGTGGTTCTTTGATTATTTGTGTTCACGGAGATGTTGCACTGATGAGTTAGGAGGCCTTCATGCGGACTGAACAAATTATTTGTCTAAATCGCGACGGAAGTAAGGGCGAGGATTGTGGCCACGTAAAATCGATTTAAGCCCCCCCCCCCCCCCCCCCCCCAGTGGAAATCTTTCCACTGACCGTTTCAGTGAATTTTTAAATATCCGGAGACAATATCGTGGTCACTTAGTTTATCTGGAGAATGAATGTCTTCGAATTGTCCTGGCAAAGTCGTAAGGATCAGATCCAATGTGTTCTTATCACGAGTGGGGGGAAGTTAACAATTTGTCCAAGGCCATGATCGTTCATAATATCAATTAATATTTGTCCTTCCGACTGACTCATCATTGTGCCTTGTTTGCTGAGCCTGTCGGGCCAAGCAATGTCTCTGAAGTTGAGGTCACCTAGAACATGTACAGCCGGGAGTTTTTTACCCTTATGCTGCGATTTGATGCAATCCAGTTGGTCTTTAAACAACTGGAAGTTTTCGATCGTACCATTTGGTGGTCGATACCAACTTGCTACGAAGTGGGAAGTTTTATTTGCAAAAACCTTAACCCAGACCGATTCCGTGTCATTTTCCAGTTCCATGAAAGGCATGTGAGGAATGTCTCTATGAATGAGCAACATCACCCCACCGCCATGAAATCTTCCACTGACCGTTCCAAGGCGGCTCTTCTGTGGCGATTTATTTATGTTGTTGTTTGTTACTTACTGTGTGTATCACTTGTGTCTTTTAATTTTGGATGGCCATATGGCCATTTTGTGGGAAAGTAACTGTCCTTATGGCCTTCCTTTGTTTAGGTTTCCATTATGGTCTGGTCGCTTAATGTTTGTATTTCTTTCCCTTTGGTGTCTTTGATGGGTGGAGTAAGTTAATTGTATCGATTCCTAATCTTTGTTTTACTTCTACTTTTCAGATTCTTTTTCAACAGAAAGGGACAGCATGAAGTCTCTCATAACAAAATAAAAACAGATCAGCCACAAGGGGTGCGCAATTAGTACCCATCGGAAAACCCACAACTTGTCTAAATAACTTAGTACCAAAATAGAAGTGGAGGCAATGATCAGGAATCGATACAATCAACCCACAGCTCCCACCAGAGACACCAAAGGGAAAGACACACAAACATGAAACAACAGACCCTAATGGAAACAGCAACAGCGGAAAGCTAAAATGACAGTTACTTTCCCACAAAATGGCCAATAGGCTATCCAAAATAAAATAACATAAGCGACACAAACACCCAAAGACAAACCATAACAATAATAAACCGCGACAAATCTTATGTAAACATTGTCAAGAAGAAAGGTGAGCGCTTCACACACTGTCTGTCATGACCATAAAGTATAATTTTTATGCCCTTCAGAAGGAAAAAAGCATTTCTTACGTTACATGCAAAATACAGGGAGTCTTCCCTATGAAATGCCCATTCAATTAAACCATTAAGTTTTTTCTAAATTTCTAAATAAGATAATGAGGAAGTGTAGTGTAAAGGGTGGAAAAATCATAAGTAGACAGACTTGAAGCACGAAAACGTCAGGATTTCAATTTATTTAAAACTTCATTAGAATTTTTTATAGACCAAAAGAGATTTCTACCTGATCTTTCGAAGATCTTTATTTAACTTAGCATATCTGATAGATATCTGATTCTGATACCCATCAGAAACAAGTAACATAAACACTTTGGCATGGCTGGGGATCCAAACCTCCGACCTGATCCCAAATAGGACACTCCACCACAGAGCCATCAAAGCAGATAACACCGCAGAAGCTTAATGTTACATCAGAACTACAATATGGTGGGAGACGTTGGCTTTGAATTTTTGGCTGTCTGACATTTTTAATTCTGATTTACGTTCAACCTGCTGTGGCAACCAAAAAAGTATGGAATCTTTTGGATCAGGGCACATATTATAAATAGAAGTGAAGGCAATGATCAGGAATCGATACAATTAACCCACAGCTCCCATCAGAGACATAAAAGGGAAAGAAACACAAACATGAAACAACAGACCCTAATGGAAACATCAATAGCGGAAAGCCAAAAGGACAGTTACTTTCCCACAAAATGACCAAATGGGTATCCAAAACATCATAATATAAGCGATGCAAACACTCAAAGACAAACCATAACAAAAATAAACCGCGAGAGAAGAATCGTTTTGGAATGGTTCAAAGATTTTCAAAAGATACAATTATTTGGCTATAAATTATTGTTTCCAATGCCTAGGCCTGTCCCTGTGGATAACGGGACTAACTGAATCTGAATCGTTACTGTTGACATTCAATCTCCAGGACCTGTGAAAAGGGAAGTTAGTCCCTAGCTCTCGCCAAAGAAGTAAACTTAGCTACATTATCCTTAGCAACCTCCGGGGATGAGATAACCGAATATGAAAGGGCATTCCAATCTCAGTAATATCCCGTCTGCACCAGCATATGGAGTTTAGGTTTCACAGTTAATCCACTATGCTAGAGCCTGTTCCATCAATCTGGACTTTATGGAACGTGGAGAGGTGCTCACTACCACGTTGTTATACCAGGGGTATCAAAAATCCAAACTGATATCAACACCTAAGAAGTTCTATGGGAGGCACCATGATCGTGTTGATCCGTACAATTTGGCCATTTCCAGAATTATTTCTGATATGTTTGCCAATGGAAAGCCATAAGAAGACTTCCAAAATTTCGGACATACCTTCTCGGCATTTACTCCTTTTCTTCGTTCGGGTCGACGGGTATGGTGGGCAAAGCTAGCTCACCAAGAAATGCTTTCTATCCGCGGACGCCTGATTACACTTTTCTGGAGTCCATGTCTGTTGATCTGAACATTAATATTTGCCATTTTGTCTATGGATTAATGATTTTGGATTAACGCTTTGGTACTACGACATAAACTACTTGTCTGAGGGAAGAAGGATCCCTTGTAAATGTCAGTTCTTGCAGAGGGCACCTAGCTGAAATGCCAAAGATTGATGCTTTCTGCAACTCCTAGTTGGGGGATAAGGTCATCTGTTGGAATGCTGGCAACATCCTTTAGAACTTTGTTCAAGAGTATAAGCGTACTGTCTCTCCTCCTTTTCGAGGAGAGGGAAAATGGAATCAGTAACCTCACGCGGTACAAACTTGGCTTTACTTCTAATCTTGGCCAGGGACATTGAAACTAACCCCGGCCCAAGGTTTCGCTGCGGACTCTGCAAAAAATATTGCAAAGGTTCCGAGAAATGGATAGAATGTGAGGACTGTAACAAGCGCTTTCACTCCTCATGTTCTGGCCACGTAAAATCGATTTAAGCCCCCCAGTGGAAATCTTCCACTGACCGTTCCAAGGCGGCTCTTCTGTGGCGGTTTATTTATGTTGTTGTTTGTTACTTACTGTGTGTATCACTTGTGTCTTTTAATTTTGGATGGCCATATGGCCATTTTGTGGGAAAGTAACTGTCCTTATGGCCTTCCTTTGTTTAGGTTTCCATTATGGTCTGGTCGCTTAATGTTTGTATTTCTTTCCCTTTGGTGTCTTTTATGGGTGGAGTAAGTTAATTGTATCAATTCCTGATCTTTGTTTTACTTCTACTTTGGATAACAGTCAATTGTTAGAAATTGAATCTAGAGCTGGAACTTGGTATTGCAAAGACTGCAAAGATGACTGTGGTCTTTGCAGTGGTGCTGTCCTTAATGGCCACAAAGCCGTTCAGTGTGATCAATGTGAAATGTGGATACACACTGAATGTTCCTTCATTTCAGATGCAGAATATGGCACTTTGGTAAATTCAAGTTGCCACTGGATATGTCCAAAATGTGAGGTCTGTAACTTTTCAGACTCCTTCTTTGATGAATATGTAGAATTGAGTAAGCCAAACAGGTTTGAACCTCTGTCAGAGGATAAGAGAGGCAAATCTTCGACTGCTGATGAAACTAAGTCAAATTTTGTGAAAGGTTTGAAACTTTGCAGTATTAACATAAATGGAATTAGAGGAAAAATTCTTGAACTTTTAGCTTTCCTCGATACATTTCAACCTCATATTGTTGCTATTCAGGAAACAAAGATTGACAGTTCAATTATTACACCTGAACTTTTCCTGAAACCTGTCAGTACTGTGTCTACAGAAAAGATAGGAAGTAGAAGTAAAACAAAGATCAGGAATTGATACAATTAACTTACTCCACCCATAAAAGACACCAAAGGGAAAGAAATACAAACATTAAGCGACCAGACCATAATGGAAACCTAAACAAAGGAAGGCCATAAGGACAGTTATTTTCCCACAAAATGGCCATATGGCCATCCAAAATTAAAAGACACAAGTGATACACACAGTAAGTAACAAACAACAACATAAATAAATCGCCACAGAAGAGCCGCCTTGGAACGGTCAGTGGAAGATTTCATGGCGGTGGGGTGATGTTGCTCATTCATAGAGACATTCCTCACATGCCTTTCATGGAACTGGAAAATGACACGGAATCGGTCTGGGTTAAGGTTTTTGCAAATAAAACTTCCCACTTCGTAGCAAATAAAAATCAAAAATGAGTTCCTTTAAGAGCAATGAAAACATTCATAAGAAAGAAGATGGGTCATACTACGTAGTTTCGGCTAATAAAGCCTCATCAGTGACCCTGTAATGATCCGGCAAAGAAAGCCAGAGGAAACATACTGCAATTTTGCGAATTTCGAATAGGCAGTCGATTCAAAGACTGATATAAATCAAAATGGGGTCCAAATAATTACAAACCTGTCTAGAATATGAGTCTAAACCAATAATTTATTTCCGATTTCTCAGAATATTCACGCTGATCTCAAAGGACCAAAAGTAAAATATAAACTGCACTATGGTTGATGTACGGGGAGACGTTTTACGGCCGCCACACGGCACAACACCAGCTGCAGTGAAGGCAAATAAAAATCAAAAATGAGTTCCTTTAAGAGCAATGAAAACATTCATAAGAAAGAAGATGGGTCATACTACGTAGTTTCGGCTAATAAAGCCTCATCAGTGACCCTGTAATGATCCGGCAAAGAAAGCCAGAGGTATCGACCACCAAATGGTACGATCGAAAACTTCCTGTTGTTTAAAGACCAACTGGATTGCATCAAATCGCAGCATAAGGGTAAAACACTCCCGGCTGTACATGTTCTAGGTGACCTCAACTTCAGAGACATTGCTTGGCCCGACAGGCTCAGCAAACAAGGCACAATGATGAGTCAGTCGGAAGGACAAAGTAGAAGTAAAACAAAGATCAGGAATTGATACAATTAACTTACTCCACCCATAAAAGACACCAAAGGGAAAGAAATACAAACATTAAGCGACCAGACCATAATGGAAACCTAAACAAAAGAAGGCCATAAGGACAGTTACTTTCCCACAAAATGGCAATATGGCCATCCAAAATTAAAAGACACAAGTGATACACACACTAAGTAACAAACAACAACATAAATAAATCGCCACAGAAGATCCGCCTTGGAACGGTCAGTGGAAGATTTCCACTGGGGGGCTTAAATCGATTTTACGTGGCCACAATCCTCGCCCTTACTTCCGTCGCGATTTATTAATTGATATTATGAACGATCATGGCCTTGGACAAATTGTTAACTTCCCCCACTCGTGATAAGAACACATTGGATCTGATCCTTACGACTTTGCCAGGACAATTCGAAGACATTCATTCTCCAGATAAACTAAGTGACCACGATATTGTCTCCGGATATTTAAAAATTCACATCCCACCAATAAAGAAACCTCGGAGGAAGGTGTACTCATATCAGAAAGGTGACTATGAAACTATGAGGAAGGATGCACTGAGATTTGCAAAGGAGAAATACTTTAATGGTCATTCAGATGCTCGGTCTGTACAGGAGAATTTTGATTTGATAACTTCTTTCATTCATATTTCGGCCGAAAATCATATCCCCTCAAAATCTAGTAGGTCTGTATCTTCTATTCCCTGGATCACTCCAGAGATAAGAAGAAAAATTCGCAGAAGGAATAAGATTCATGCAAAGGCAAAAAAGACAGGAAGTGGTAAACTCCGGACAAAATTTGAAAACTTGAGACGTGAAATCAAGACTGATATAAAAAATCAGCATGATTTGTATGTGAATAACTTGGTAGGGGATGTAAAGGCAAATCCCAGAGAGTGTGTGTTAACGAAGGCCAAGACAAGCTTCCTACGCTATATATACTGGTTACCAAAACTTCATAAAAGACCTTACAAAGCACGGTTTATTGCAAATTCTAGCTCTTGCACTACCACTGAACTTTCTAAAGTATTAACTTCCTGTCTTACTGCTATTAAAACGCATGTAATTAAATATTGTGATAAAGTCTTTGAAAGATCAGGAAGAAATCTGTTTTGGTCTATAAAAAATTCGAATGAGGTTTTCTTTTGCTCCAGCATTTCAGTGGTTTCTTGCTGTCGAGTCCTCACCGTTGTCTCACCTCTGTGGTTCTTTGATTTTTGTGTTCACGGAGATGTTGCACTGATGAGTTAGGAGGCCTTCATGCGGACTGAACAAATTATTTGTCTAAATCGCGACGGAAGTAAGGGCGAGGATTGTGGCCACGTAAAATCGATTTAAGCCCCCCAGTGGAAATCTTCCACTGACCGTTCCAAGGCGGCTCTTCTGTGGCGATTTATTTTATGTTGTTGTTTGTTACTTACTGTGTGTATCACTTGTGTCTTTTAGTTTCGGATGACCATATGGCCATTTTGTGGGAAAGTAACTGTCCTTATGGCCTTCCTTTGTTAAGGTTTCCATTATGGTCTGGTCGCTTAATGTTTGTATTTCTTTCCCTTTGGTGTCTTTTATGGGTGGAGTAAGTTAATTGTATCAATTCCTGATCTTTGTTTTACTTCTACTTTAAATAAATTGAAATCCAGACATTTTCGTGCTTCTAGTCTGTCTACTTACGATTTTTCCACTCGTTACACTACACTTCCTCATAATCTTATAAAAGAAAAGCTTAATGATTTAATTGAATGGGCTTTTCACAGAGAAGATTCTCTCTATCTTGCATGTAATATCAGAAATGCATTTTTCACTTCTAAGGAGCATAAGAATTATACACTTTGGTCATGTCAGAAAGTGTGTGATGCCCTCATCTTTCTACTTTACAATATTTATATTAGATTCAGTACTAAGTTATTAGGGCCCCGCACTGAAAGTGTGGGTGCCCTATAGTAATCACTCTGTCCGTCCGTCTGTCTGTCTGTCCGTCTGTCCGTCCACAAATTTTCCTACTCCTCTGATAGCGCTGCCGGGACCCTAGTCAGTTTCACTGACAGCTCTAGTTTAGACAAATTGTGGGTATTCCGATGGGTACTAATTGCGCACCTCTTGTGGCTGATCTGTTCTTGTATTGTTATGAAAGAGACTTCATTTTGTCGCTTTCCATTGATAACCAATCTGAAATTATTGAAGCTTTTAGCTCCACTTCTAGATATTTAGATGATTTATTAAATATTGATAATACCTATTTTGATGGTTTGATCAGTCAGATTTATCCCCTAGAACTTCAGTTAAATAAAGCAAATTCTTCTGATACCGAGGCCCCGTTTTTGGATCTGCATCTATCTATTGTAGATAGGTTTGTTTCGTGCAAAATTTATGATAAACGCGATGACTTTGATTTTGAGATTGTAAATTTTCCTTTTTTGGATGGTGATGTTCCTCGTGCGCCATCCTATGGCGTTTATATTTCGCAATTAATTCGATTTGCTAGAGTGTGTAGTCATGTAACTGACTTCAACACTCGTGATAAATTACTAACGCCTAAACTCCTTAATCAGGGTTATCGGTACCATAAACTACGCAAAGCCTTTTCAAAATTTTATAGACGCCATTCTGATTTAATTTCAAAATTCAATATTGGACTTAAATCTCTTCTGCAACAAGGTCTATCGGAACCCGAATTTTATGGTGACTTAGTATATAAATTCAGAAAAATATATAACCGCAATGACTTCAGCACCCAATTTCGTAAAATCATTCTTCGATATAAAAAGATTGGGTACAACATGGATATTATACGACAGACTGCATGCATGGTAGTTAACCCAATCACGGTTGGCAACTTTGCTTCCCTCTTTAATTGCACGCCGGTGGGTCAGGCCTCAGATTCAATGACGGCACCAACGTAAAGACTTATTGAGAATTAGAGAGATCTAATTCAAGGTAATGTTGGTTGGTGCCTGATGCTCTGTCTCTGGTCGGGCCCATCGGAGTCTAACTGTTGGTTTTCTTTTGCTCCAGCATTTCAGTGGTTTCTTGCTGTCGAGTCCTCACCGTTGTCTCACCTCTGTGGTTCTTTGATTTTTGTGTTCACGGAGATGTTGCACTGATGAGTTAGGAGGCCTTCATGCGGACTGAACAAATTATTTGTCTAAATCGCGGCGGAAGTAAGGGCGAGGTGTGGCCACGTAAAATCGAGTTAAGCCCCCCCCCCCCACCCCCAGTGGAAATCTTCCACTGACCGTTCCAAGGCGGCTCTTCTGTGGCGATTTATTTATGTTGTTGTTTGTTACTTACTGTGTGTATCACTTGTGTCTTTTAATTTTGGATGGCCATATGGCCATTTTGTGGGAAAGTAACTGTCCTTATGGCCTTCCTTTGTTTAGGTTTCCATTATGGTCTGGTCGCTTAATGTTTGTATTTCTTTCCCTTTGGTGTCTTTTATGGGTGGAGTAAGTTAATTGTATCAATTCCTGATCTTTGTTTTACTTCTTCTTTCTACAGATATATCAATAGCCAGAAGAAAGACAGGCAAGGTAGCCTGCCCCTTAACAAAAGAGGAGGGAACGGGGTTGCTGAATCAGACTCTGAAAGAGCAGAGGAACTAGTTGGTCAATTCAATGATGCGTTTAATAAAACTGAGTTCACGGAGATTCCATTGACTGGAAGATCGGCCCCATTCATGAATTATATTGTTGTGACAGCTGCAGGCGTGATCAAGTTACTTCAAGGCTTAAACCCCAGTAGGGCCTTAGGACCTGATGAGCTTCATCCTAGAGTCCTGAAGGAACTAGCAAATGAGTTGGGTCCAGTTTTTGCACACTTGTTCCAACAGTCTCTTGATACGGGTGAAATCCCCAAAGAATGGCTCTTAGCAAGTATCTGTCCACTCTTCGAAAAAGGAGATAGGGCTCTTGCCCGTAATTATCGCCCTGTGTCTCTGACTTGTGTTCTGTGTAAATTGCTGGAACATATAGTCTGCTCAAACATCATGGCCCACTTGGCACTTGGACGAACATAAACTTTTGTCGGACAGACGACATGCATTTAGAAAAAGGCACAGTTGTGAAACTCAGCTAAGCACAGTTATTAATGACTGGGCAAAAATCTTGGACAAAGGGGGACAGGTGGACACATTTATTCTGGACTTCGAGAAGGCTTTTGACACCCCTCCTCATAAACTACTTAAATCTAAGTTATTTGGTTATGGAATTGGGGGAAAGACCCTCAAATGGATAGATTCCTTTCTTTGCTACAGAAAACAGCGGGTTGTTGTTGATGGTGAATCTTTGGAGTGGGCTCCAGTTTTGTCTGGAGTCCTGCAAGGGGCCGTTCTTGGTCCACTTTTGTTCTCCCTGTACATCAATGATATTTCCACTGACATTGACTCAGAAATAAGACTGTTCGCAGATGACTGTGTTTGTTACCGGGAAATTAGAGATACAGATGACTCATTGAAACTTCAGGCTGACATAAATAGATTAGGATGTTGGGCCCGAAAATGAGATTTCAGCCAGTTAAATGCAATATTATGCAGATAGCTAGGAAGAGATCTAAAAAAGTTGAGGCTTCTTACCCCTTAGAGGGAACGGTCCTAGAGAATGTGGACTCCATTAAATACCTTGGAGTGACAATCTCACATACCTTGAGATGGAATACTCATATTAGCAACATGTGTACTAAGGCAAATAGAACGCTTGGTTTCCTGAGGCGAAATCTTCATCAGTGCCCCCAGGATGTTAAAGAGGCAGCATATAAAGGTCTTGTTCGCCCAATCTTGGAATATTGTAGTTGTATCTGGGACCCCAGTGGAGTGGTCCTTAACGATGAAATTGAGAAAGATTTGTAGCAGGCAATTACTGCTTTGAAACTGGGAGCATGACTGGAATACTTGGAAAATTAAAATGGGAGTCTCTCAAGAAAAGGAGAAAAGACAGTAGGCTTATCATTTTATACCGGCACACGAAATACCGTAGTTTATCATTTATCATGCGCAAAAAAAATCTGACTGGTTTTCAATTTAAACGCATCCGGGTTTTTGGTTGCTACATGAAAACAATATGGCGTCAAGCACCTGCAAGGAAAAAACTGAATACGGAACTTGAGAAAATAACATTGCATAAATACTTTTCCTCCTTAAAATGGCTGCTTCTATGAAAAGCCTTGATCCGTCGTTAAGACGTTATCTTCGCTCGAACAAACTTCCAGATGTTTACGAGGCATGTATTCTCTTTGGTAGTGGCCTGCATTGGCTAATCGTACGGCCCCGTACGATTAGCCTGTATTGGCTAATCGTACGGCCCCGTACTTTTAGCCAATATAGGCTATCTTGGCTAATCGTACGGCCATTCTAGTTAGGTACCAAGAAAGTGATACATGTGTACTGTTGGTGGTATGAAAAATCAGCTGATCGTACGGCCTTGAAAGACTTACCATTCCTAGCGGTTCGTAGAAATGCCGGAACACACCAAAACACCGGAACACACTGGTAGTTACCGGAACACACTCAAAAAAGCTTTTTACTTGGCTTATTAAATGTTTTTTGTGGGACTATACTACAATATACATTTGATATGCCTTATATAGACCAAATGTAACAGGAAAACATACTTTATAAACCATAGCCCAGTTACGCATCAAATAATTTATGGCAATGTGATCCGGTATATTTTTGTCACGATGCGTTAGTCATAAGAAAGTTATAAGAAATACATTAAAAGTCAAAAATGTTATTTAAACCTAAAATAACTGTTACGGTGGTAGTTAGTTATAGTATTTCATTTTTATTGGAGGATTAACGTCCTATCAACACTACTTCAGGACGCTTTGAGACGTTTCTTTCAATTCTGGGTGAGTTTTACCTACATTCACATGAGATGAATTCACAAGCCCTACCGGCCAATGAAACCGAAGTTTTATATGCAAGGACGGCCCGACTTGCACCTCTGCCTAAGTCCCAAGCCCCGATGGACGGGGACTCAAATTATAGTTTTTGTTTGCATTAAACCCCGAAATTCCGAGCAAAGGTTTTTGACATTTCGTGTTTTTCTTCCCAATAGCAAGTTATAATAGAGAGAGCAAACCTAAACATAAACTACTCAGTATAATTACTTGACCCACAGGACCGGAACGCATTTGATAAAACACTGAACTAAGATTAATTAAGATTAATTATTTTATGCTTTTTATATCAGAAATGTTTTCAACAACACCATACATAATAAAACAATGCAAATAAGTCAAAAATAACATTTCTAATAAAAGAAAAATAAAAAATTCAAGTGTGTTCCGGTAATTATCAGTGTGTTCCGGTGTTTTGGTGTGTTCCGGTATTTCTACGAACCCCATTCCTAGCCCCTATGTGAAAGTGCTGAAACCCCAAATATAAAGGATATTAATGGACGGGCGGTGAAGTTTGTATCAAATTGACCAAATGGTTTAGGAGGAGTTTGCATTTAAAGAAACTGTTGACGGCGCACGACAGACGACCCACGACGCAAGGCTATGGAACCGCACTTCTTCTAGAAGGCGTATTCATCAGATTAACAAGTCCATGTAATGAACACCCCTCTTAAACGCCCCTTTATACACAGAAAAAGTAAGGTTTACGGGGGAATTTATTATTTTCCTTATTTTGCTATAAAACATAGATTGTGGGTACTCGTTAGAGCCGCCTAATTGAGTCGGTTCTAACGAGCACCCACAATCTATCTGTGGACAGGAATTAAGAAAAATAGCAAACATTTTTATCTGTCGTATGATCATAGCTCTAAATGAGGAGGCTTTTTATTTGTCCGTTTGTTTTGGATTTAACGACACGTCAACCCTTGTCGTATCCCAAAGAAAGGACGATTGGAAAACAAAACATGACAAATGTAGACGGACAGACAGAGTGACGGACAGACGGGGCGATTACTTAGGGCACCCACAAAACATTTCATCGGGGCTTGAAGAAATATATGCGCTGCATGATGCTTTCACTCAGAGCTGAAACCGACCCCACATGAGTACTGGTTTTGTTTTGTTTGATTTGAGGTTTAACCCTTTCCCACTCAGGGATTTTGTGAATTTCGCTTATTTTCACAGTGTTGCACCTGACAGCAACTTCAACTAGCCATTGTATCATAATGGATGGTCTGTTTTCACCAAACTTTTTCGGGATGTGAGGGGGGAGGAGGGCTTTCAATCCTCCCCCCCCCCCACCCCCCCCCACCCCCCCGAATGTTTTTAGTGGGGAGGCGCGCGAAAAAACAGATCCCTTTTAGGCCAACAAATCCTAAAGCAAACATAACTATCCAGGAGTAGGAAATGCAGATTTTAGGTACTTCTGGGTCTTAAAATGGGGGGGTGGGGTGCAGACACGTAGAAACACATATCTGAGTGGGAAAGGGTTAACGTCCCCGTCATCACTGTGTATGTCATTCTTCCAATGACGTTGCTTCCAATTTTGGAAGGGTTTATATGCATGGACGGTCCGACATACACCCGCTTATAAACCATATTAGTTCCATTGGGTGACAGGGCTTGAGTTGTCATTTCATCTCAATGTCGGGTAAAAGTCCCACAAAATTGAAAGCAACGTCTTCAAAATGACCTATACAGTGTCACAGTGACGGGGACGTTAAATCTTTTCTACGGTTATTTTGTCCCTTCCGCTGATTCAAGAATGGCAGTTGTCAGTTTCTGGCGAAAGAATGTACACTGTACTTGTTATACGCTTATGTGAAAGCCTGCCCAGGAAAAGTGTGGATAAGTAAACAGTTCGGCTCAAAAATGACATTAAATGGTGTTGACTAGGCTTTTAATCTCCAAAACAAACAAACAAAACAAACTTGACTATCGTAGTAGCGAGACACTTGGAACAATTTAAGGGTGAAAAAGACGTGTGACCAACGAACACACAAATTCGCCCGCAAAGACGCAGTCTAATCAGACTCTTACCTGCTCGTGTTACCCTTCCTGTAAAAAAGAACAACCCACTAAATCCCAATTTATATAGAAAAAAACTGGGGTTTACGGGGGTATATATTTTTATGCTCCCCGAAGAATTTCGGGGGATCATATAGTCGCCGCTTCATCCGTCTCGCTCTTGTCATGCATAAACTTACCATCCTAAGCAAACTGATAATTGATAGTACTATTACACTATTAATTTTTTCTGTTGACATGTATATACCATCGATAGTAATATTTTACAATACTTATAATAATATATACATAAATAATATAATTCTGTTTCATACTCCCCAATACACATTTAATAATCGCAAAATATATTTTGACCTATTCCTTGGTAATTATAGCCGTACGATTAGCCAATATAGCATATATTGGCTAAACGTACGGGGCCGTACGGTTAGCCAATACAGGCTAATCGTACGGGGCCGTACGATTAGCCAATGCAGGCTATTCATACGGGGCCGTACGAATAGCCACTGCCATTCTCTTTCTGCTTTCCTCAGAATCAGAATTGTTACTGGTGACACTTCAAATGACATTCATACACCAGTTCCTGTAAGTGACTGAACGCCAGTAGGGTCTTGTTGTACAGGACTATCTTAGCTGGCCTCGGTAGCTCAGTCGGATGCCCATCTGACTGGTGATCAGGAAGACCCGGGTTCGATACATGCTCGGGTTGGCAACATTCTTTTGTGGAGATTGATGATTATCCCCGCGCTTTTCGAAGAAAAAGTGGGGATATTGCAGTGTTCAATCTAGGCTGCACCGTTGCGCCCTGGGCCCGCTTTTTACATGAGGGGCGCACTTCAGATCATTCAATAGGCCCGTCGGGCACAACGGTAGAATTTAGAGACTGTTCATTTTTGCGATTTTCTGATGATTTTTCGGCTGCCTGGTGCATATTATTGAGTTAATCAAAAACCGCATGTTCCCCAATCAAAATATCTTAGAAAAACATTTTGTTTTATCTGTTAAACTTGTAACAATTCTTATTTTTTAAACCCAAATCGATGTTTTGTTTACCGGGGATGCGGCCATGTTCGGTATACTTGTGTGCATCGGGCGGCTTACGCAATATTCATGTGCGCCGTGTGACCTATGCTAAATACCGGACCGAAATACCGCAAAACACCGAGGCGGGCGCTATTTATTATAGAGTTCTTCTCTTCCAGGCATTCATTCTAAAACATGTATTTAGCCCTTGAGAAAGACACTTTATCCAAATTGCTTTGTACTGGTTAAATGAGGTAATGAGCAAATGTGACCAAGTCAGTATTAGAAAATGGATACATAGAGTAACAAAATACATTTTGTCTGTTATGTTTAACTTGTTTTGTGTCCATTTTTATCACGCAGCCAAATCCAAAAGAAAAATCTGGCAACTTTATATAGTTTAATTTAAGGGCCCCCTAGATTTCCAAATGGCCCCCTTTTCCAAGGCCCATGGGCCCAGAGGGCCCCCAAACTCCAAATCCTAGATTGAACACTGTATTGTAATTGTCTCCGTCGTATGACGTCCGTCTTACACTTTTACAGCTAGAAACTTAAAACTTTGGGAACTGATAGGTCTTTGGTCTGAGGAGTGCATGACACTTTCGGAATTTTGATCCTACCCCTAGGGACCAGGCCAGGGGTGGGGTGCCCCGGGGGTAAAAAATCAAAGTTTTCAGAACCTGGTCGTATGACATATCAAACTAGAAAAGCGCAGTCGATGGCAAGCCATCGCATATCCCCACGCTTCCCCCCGGGCCCAACCCCCTGGGCCATCCCCTAGGGATGTTTGACCTGAGGGGTAAAATTTTGATTATGATGTATTCTACTCATCATGCCGTGCTATTTAATATGCTACACAACCGTGTTCTGAAAACTTTGATTTTTTATCTCCAAGGTGCCCCACCCCTGGCCCCACTCCCAGGGGTAGTATCAAAATTCTGAAAGTGTTATGCACTCCCCAGACCAAAGTTTTATCAGTTCCCAAAGTTTCAAGTTCTGTCTATAACGGTCTAGGAGGAGTTATCCGGTAAGAGTAATGTATGGGGGTAAAGGGGTCAAAATCAGTTTTTGACCTCTGGTGACCTCAAAAGTGACCCCAGGGGTCAAATTTTGGTTTTAATGTTTTCTACTCATCATGCCGTTCGCTTTGATATATTACATGACCATGTTCTGGAAATTTTTATTTTTGACCCCCGCGGGCCCCACACCCTGGGCCCACCCGTAGGGGTGTGATCAAAATTCCGAAAGTGTCATGCACTCCCCAGACCAAAGATCTATCAGTTCCCAAAGTTTCAAGTTTCTATCTATAACCGTCTAGGAGGAGTTATCCGGTAAAGGGGTCAAAATCAGTTTTTGACCTCTGGTGACCTCAAAATTGACCCCAGGGGTCAAATCTTGGTAGTAATGTTTTCTACTCATCATGCCGTTCGCTTTGATATATTACACGACCATGTTCTGGAAATTTTGATTTTTGACCCCCGCGGGCCCCACCCCCTGGGCCCACCTGTAGGGGTGTGATCAAAATTCCGAAAGTGTCATGCACTCCCCAGACCAAAGATCTATCAGTTCCCAAAGTTTCAAGTTTCTATCTATAACCGTCTAGGAGGAGTTATCCGGTAAAGGGGTCAAAATCAGTTTTTGACCTCTGGTGACCTCAATTGACCCCAGGGGTCAAATTTTGGTTGTAATGTTTTCTACGTACCATGCCGTTCACTTTGATATATTACATGACCATGTTCTGGAAATTTTGATTTTTGACCCCCGTGGGCCCCACCCCCTGGGCCCACCCATAGGGGTGTGATCAAAATTCCGAAAGTGTCATGCACTCCCCAGACCAAAGATCTATCAGTTCCCAAAGTTTCAAGTTTCTATCTATAACCGTCTAGGAGGAGTTATCCGGTAAGACGGACGGACGTACGGACGACGAAGACTATTACAATATCCCCACTTTTTCTTCGAAAAGCGTGGGGATAATCAAACGGCATAATGAGTAGAATACATAACAATCAAAATTTGACCCCTAGGGTCTGGTTAGAGGTCACCAGAGGTCAAAAACTTGGATTTTCATCCCCATAACCCCCTTTTTAACGATTACCGGATAACTCCTCCTACGCCGTTTCAGACAGAAACATGAAACTTTGGGAACTGATAGGTCTTTGGTCTGAGGAGTTTTGATCTTAAGATTGGGTGGGAGTTGCAATTGAGAACTTATATAGTGGCGTATCTTTAAAAATGCGTGGGGATATGCGATGGCGTGCCATCCGCTGGGCAATTCTAGTTGATCATGAAATCTTTTCTACGGTCATTCTCTACCTTCCCTTGATTGAAGAAGGGCAGTCGCCAGTTTCTGGTGAAACAATGCACACTGTACTCGTTAACCTCTTACGTATCTGCCTTCCCGGGAAAAGTATGGATAGGTAAACTGACCAGCTCAAAAATGACCTAAAAAGTGTTGACTGGGCCATTGAACTCCAATACAAACAAACAAATAGATTCTCTTTCTTTCTTCCATTTCGCCTTAACCCCAGGAGGGAACACAGAAAGTCTATATTATATACACTCCAGGTTTGCAGCAGGGCCCAAGCTAGCCAAAAAAATTCTGGGAAAATAGGGAGAAGTTTGCTGGGTCTAGGGAGAAGTGGGTGCAGCTTAACGCCCGACAACAACAATGTAATGAGTTCTCCAGTAAACCCCTATTTGGAGAAAAGTGTGTTTTATAGGGGTATCAATCAATTACCCTATTAAGACCACCTGAAATGAAGACTAATTCTGTTTTAAAAAGCTTATTTGGTTGGCTGCAGTTATTCTTTCTGTTTTCTGCATACAGTGACCCCTGATCAGAGACCACTTTTGGGACTGTTCAAAAGTGGTCTTAAAGACCACTTTTGAACTGTCCCAAAGGTGGTCTTAATATAGTAATTTTACTGTATTAGGGCAAGCTGTAACTTTTGTTATATCCAACCATGTTATATGGTGTTATAAAGAAAAGAGGTTGCACGACCTGCAGAAAAAGAAACCACTTGAAGTCGGTTGATTTCTAAGAGTGCCCTAAAATCACTGTGTCAGTCTGTCATTCTGTCCGTCCGTCCGTAACCCGTTTGTGAAAATTGGTGATAGTGACTTAACCGCTTGGAATATTTAAACAATTTTTGGCATACTGATAGATATCAATGAGATCTTACCAATGAACTTGTGAAATATTACATTCCATTTAGTATAGCCTCGCCGAGGCAAAAAATGTGAAAATTTTTGAACTGCTTCTCCTCGGAAACCGTTGGGCCGATTGAAGTCAAATTTCATATGGAGCCTCTATGGGATTGGGGAAACCAGAATTTGCTCATGGGGTCCAGGTCACATTACCAAAATGGCCGCCAAGCCATATATGGTCTGTCTGTCTGTCCGTCCGTAACCCGTTTGTGAAAACTGGTGATAATGGCTTAACCGCTTGGAATATTTAAACAATTTTTGGCATACTGATAGATATCAATGAGATCTAACCAATGAGCTTGCGAAATATTACATTCCATTTAGTATAGCCTCGCCGAGGCAAAAAATGTGAAAATTGTTGAACTGCTTCTCCTAGGAAACCGTTGGGCCGATTTAAGTCAAATTTCATATGGAGCCTCTATGGGATAGGGAAACCAAAATTTGCTCATGGGGTCCAGGTCACATGACCAAAATGGCCGCCAAGCCATATATGGTAAAAACCCTTCATAAATAGTATTCTCCAGAACCACTGGGCAGTTTTCCACGAAACTTGATAAATAGCATCTGGGACGTAGGTCCATCATAAATTGCTAAAATAGTGACCCTGGGTTGACCTTGACCTTCTTTGGGTCCGTCCGTAACCCGTTTGTGAAAATTGGTGATAATGACTTAACCGCTTGGAATATTTAAACATTTTGGCAAACTGATAGATATCAATGAGATCTAACCAATGTACTTGCGAAATATAACATTCCATTTAGTATAGCCTCGCCGAGGCGAAAAATGTGAAAATTTTCGAACTGCTTCTCCTTGGAAACCGTTGGGCAGATTGTAATCAATTTTCATATGAAGCCTCTATGGGCCGGGGGAAACCAAAATTTGCTCATGGGGTCCAGGTCACATGACCAAAATGGCCGCCAAGCCATATATGGTCTGTCTGTCTGTCCGTCCGTAACCCCTTTGTGAAAATTGGTGATAGTGACTTAACCTCTTGGAATATTTAAACAATTTTTGGCATACTGATTGATATCAATGAGATCTTACAAATGAACTTGCGAAATATTACATTCCATTTAGTATAACTTCGCCTAGACGAAAATGTGAAAATTTTCGAACCGCTTCTCCTCGGAAACCGTTGGGCCGTTTGAAGTCAAATTTCATATGGAGCCTCTATGGGGTGGGGGAAACCAAAATTTGCTCATGGGGTCCAGGTCACAGGACCAAAATGGCCACCAAGCCATATATGGTAAAAACCCTTCAAAAATAGTCTTCTCCAGAACCACTGGGCAGATTTCCACGAAACTTGATAAATAGCATCTGGGACGTAGGCCCATCATAAATTGCTAAAATGGTGACCCTGGGTTGACCTTGATCTTCTTTCTGCCTAGGTCAAACTTTGACACATATGCTTTTGTATTGGAAAAGTGAGAATGCATTTTATCCTGCAAACGATTCAGAATACAGTACTAAAGTATAAGATATATGTACAATAAGGCGCATTTATTGGGGGAACCGTTTTAGGTCCAGGTCACATGACCAAAATGGCCGCCATACCCATGGCGGGTCGTGCACTTCAGCTGAAGCACTGGTTTCTGTTGTAATTATCAGTTAGATCATTTCACTAAGTTCCTGTCACAATTGAGACACCAAGTTCTGCAACGGAAGGTCAGGTGGTTTTTCTCCGGGTACTCCGGTTTTCGCCCACCTCTGATTAACAATCGGCTCGATATG
The DNA here is from genome assembly GCA_963580285.1 of Lucinisca nassula. Lineage (NCBI taxonomy): Eukaryota > Metazoa > Mollusca > Bivalvia > Lucinida > Lucinidae > Lucinisca > Lucinisca nassula. Next base: position 125,952,519 of record OY757016.1, on the reverse strand, counting down.
AGTGAAATAATCTTGAAAGGGCCGTAAAACCAAATCCAAATATCCTGTCACAATTGTATTTTAACCCTTGTTCTGCTGAGCCCGGATATGCCTTTTCTTTGAAACAATGTAGATCCAGATCAGATGGCTTCTGAAGAAGCCATCTGATCAGGATCTACATTGTTTGTCATTCAGATTGTGAATTTGTTGTAATAATTTGCTACAGGTAATCTGATTGGTTGATGATCGGTAGTGGGAGCGGCATATATGAATATTCAGCAGGACAAGGGTTAAGACAGACTATTATTACAGAAACAAGGGGGAATAACCTCGCTAGATGAAAATCAGTTGTTATTATCCCCACGCTTTTCGAAGAAAAAGTGGGGATATTGTAATAGTCTTCGTCGTCCGTACGTCCGTCCGTCTTACCGGATAACTCCTCCTAGACGGTTATAGATAGAAACTTGAAACTTTGGGAACTGATAGATCTTTGGTCTGGGGAGTGCATGACACTTTCGGAATTTTGATCACACCCCTATGGGTGGGCCCAGGGGGTGGGGCCCACGGGGGTCAAAAATCAAAATTTCCAGAACATGGTCATGTAATACATCAAAGTGAACGGCATGGTACGTAGAAAACATTACAACCAAAATTTGACCCCTGGGGTCAATTGAGGTCACCAGAGGTCAAAAACTGATTTTGACCCCTTTACCGGATAACTCCTCCTAGACGGTTATAGATAGAAACTTGAAACTTTGGGAACTGATAGATCTTTGGTCTGGGGAGTGCATGACACTTTCGGAATTTTGATCACACCCCTACAGGTGGGCCCAGGGGGTGGGGCCCGCGGGGGTCAAAAATCAAAATTTCCAGAACATGGTCGTGTAATATATCAAAGCGAACGGCATGATGAGTAGAAAACATTACTACCAAGATTTGACCCCTGGGGTCAATTTCGAGGTCACCAGAGGTCAAAAACTGATTTTGACCCCTTTACCGGATAACTCCTCCTAGACGGTTATAGATAGAAACTTGAAACTTTGGGAACTGATAGATCTTTGGTCTGGGGAGTGCATGACACTTTCGGAATTTTGATCACACCCCTACGGGTGGGCCCAGGGTGTGGGGCCCGCGGGGGTCAAAAATAAAAATTTCCAGAACATGGTCATGTAATATATCAAAGCGAACGGCATGATGAGTAGAAAACATTAAAACCAAAATTTGACCCCTGGGGTCACTTTTGAGGTCACCAGAGGTCAAAAACTGATTTTGACCCCTTTACCCCCATACATTACTCTTACCGGATAACTCCTCCTAGACCGTTATAGATAGAACTTGAAACTTTGGGAACTGATAAAACTTTGGTCTGGGGAGTGCATAACACTTTCAGAATTTTGATACTACCCCTGGGAGTGGGGCCAGGGGTGGGGCACCTTGGAGATAAAAAATCAAAGTTTTCAGAACACGGTTGTGTAGCATATTAAATAGCACGGCATGATGAGTAGAATACATCATAATCAAAATTTTACCCCTCAGGTCAAACATCCCTAGGGGATGGCCCAGGGGGTTGGGCCCGGGGGGAAGCGTGGGGATATGCGATGGCTTGCCATCGACTGCGCTTTTCTAGTTTTTTTATGTATTTGGCTAATTACTGAATATTTACCGGCAAGTAATAATTATTTTCACTTACAAAATAAAAAATTGCAACCTACTTTTGTTTGTTGTCCATAAAAAAATGAAAACGATTGATGGATGCAAAAGTAATGTACAAACAAATGAATGGCGAAAGAAATAAACCATCTATATTTAAAAATTATTAAATGCTAATTCAGTGTCAAAATGGGGTAGCCCCTATGTGCTTTTAGCGCCCGGTTACCTTACAAAATCTATCAAGTCAAGTTCAGTGTCAATGTCACTGGTCAGAATATAAGAAGCCTACGCGCAAAAACAACACTAACGGGGAAAAAGAAAACTGAAACAACACAGAAAAAATGCAATGAGATCGCAGAATCACACATCAGTGAAAACTATAAGCAAGCGCTTAAAATTTTCACTGATGGAAGCAAAGATGCTGACAAAAAAGAAAGAGGGTGCGCTTTCACAATACCAGAATTAAATTTCGACCAAAAATTCAAACTTAACCAGCACCTCACAGTCTACTCTGCAGAATTTATAGCCATACAGAAAGCCTTGGAATGGATACAGGAAGAAAAACCCGATAGTGTTGTTATACTAACGGACTCATTAGAGCTCAGTACAAAGCATAAACTCTGGAAACAGCAATACAAGACCGGATATACTGCAGGACATTCATATCCTAATACACAAAATACTAAAACAAGGCATCACCCTGAACATAGATTGGATCCCCTCCCACTGCAACGTGCAGGGGAATGAGCGCGCAGACACGCTGGCCAAAGAAGCTCTGACACGGGGGAAGGAACTTGACTACCTCCCCACCCCACAAGAAGTCTACACAATCATTAAGGCCAGCATCAAAAAGGAATGGGCGCGCATATGGCAGGTACAACACGGCTTCAGACACTCGATCTGCCAGTCCTTGACCCCGAAAATAGTTCAATACAGGGACAGCCGAAAGCTCAATCGCATATATACACGACTAAGACTTGGGGTCAACGGACTAAATGCACACAACATCTTCTATAACGCGGCCGATCCATTATGCGGGCACTGTGGCGGGGTGGAGAGTGTTCAACACTACCTCGCAGAGTGCCCCGCACACGGCCCCGCTAGAAGGGAACTAAAGGGAGAACTGACAGCACTAGGATACCAAGGGGAGATAAACGCGATTTCTTTGCTCAATCTAATGTCACAGGAAATGAGGGATGCCGTTTTCAATTTCTTTGAGAAAACAAACTACCTGGACAAAATATAGGGGAAAGCTAAGGGCGCAGACTAAATTTATTGCACTGTTAAGAGAGACACACCCCGTACGAGGTTACACACAAACATGCCTGAAACCAAAACCGTCAGAGACCCGATTTCAGAAACAATATATGATTTAACCGCACCTGAGACGCTACCAACCAAAAAGGAGCGTAGTGATCAAAGGGCGGCCGTCTCACGGCGAAAAGGGGAACAAAGTCAACGGTAGGCACTGTGGTTTGCGGCCTTGGCTTTGCACTAAGGAGTGCCTAACGGTGACAGCGATCCCTGGATCACTGTGAGAAGACCATAACAGAACGGGGCATGGACCCACCACAAGGAAAATCCATGGCCCCGACCCACCCTCCAAAGGGGTATGGCAAGCGAGAGGTTAAGACGAGATGTAGCGTTGTGGTTGCGGCCCACTGGCTTTGCACTTATGAGCGCTGCACCAAAATCCTAGCTGATCGGGAGCCACACTGCCCAAAAGAGGATCACACCAGAACACGCCGGGACTGAGCATGGATCCACCACAAGGAAAATCCATCGCCAGGCCTCTCCGGGGGGTGTGAGGCAAACGGGAAATCAGGACGAGATGTAACGCTGGGGTTTGCGGTCTTAGGACTTTGGCACTGAGCAGCGTTGCGTCAAAATCCTGGCTGATCGAGAACCACACAACCCAAAGGAGAACTGCACACAAACACACTAGCAAACAAAAGGCTCTCCTTCAGGAATGCACATAGATGAGTGGGACAGAAATAAGAAACAATAGGCCTTATCACATCTCTTTGTTTTTCTCTCTCTTTTTTTTTTCGCAAATTTCGCTTTCGAATAAAGGATGTACATTATAAGGTTACCCAAACGGAATGATCTGGGGGCCCACAAAAGGACCCTTTTATAAACACCCGACTAGCAGAAAAATCGCAGGAAGGCCCTTTCTAAGCACACATGGTATTGCTTCTGTTCCTCCCTTGACAAATGAATACGGTCCCTATAATAGTGCCTGTGGAGACGACCATCGCTGTCCCAATTTTGCCCTCGGAAAATATGAAACGCTGTCCCACAAGTCAACATCAAAGCTCACCACGCGCATACCACCACGGCCGAAAAACCGAACCTCGCCTGGTACATCAAACAGCCCTCGGTACTGCCCTTGTCGTCTAACATAAGAATCACCAAAGACAGCAAATCGCGCCAGCATCAAAAAGGAATGGGCGCGCATATGGCAGGTACAACACGGCTTCAGACACTCGATTTGCAGTCCTTGACCCCGAAAATAGTTCAATACAGGGACAGCCGAAAGCTCGATCGCATATATACAGGACTAAGACTTGGGGTCAACGGACTAAATGCACACAACATCTTCTATAACGCGGCCGATCCATTATGCGGGCACTGTGGCGGGGTGGAGAGTGTTCAACACTACCTCGCAGAGTGCCCCGCACACGGCCCCGCTAGAAGGGAACTAAAGGGAGAACTGACAGCACTAGGATACCAAGGGGAGATAAACGCGATTTCTTTGCTCAATCTAATGTCACAGGAAATGAGGGATGCCGTTTTCAATTTCTTTGAGAAAACAAACTACCTGGACAAAATATAGGGGAAAGCTTTGCACTAAGGAGTGCCTAACGGTGACAGCGATCCCTGGATCACTGTGAGAAGACCATAACAGAACGGGGCATGGACCCACCACAAGGAAAATCCATGGCCCCGACCCACCCTCCAAAGGGGTATGGCAAGCGAGAGGTTAAGACGAGATGTAGCGTTGTGGTTGCGGCCCACTGGCTTTGCACTTATGAGCGCTGCACCAAAATCCTAGCTGATCGGGAGCCACACTGCCCAAAAGAGGATCACACCAGAACACGCCGGGACTGGGCATGGATCCACCACAAGGAAAATCCATCGCCAGGCCTCTCCGGGGGGTGTGAGGCAAACGGGAAATCAGGACGAGATGTAACGCTGGGGTTTGCGGTCTTAGGACTTTGGCACTGAGCAGCGTTGCGTCAAAATCCTGGCTGATCGAGAACCACACAACCCAAAGGAGAACTGCACACAAACACACTAGCAAACAAAAGGCTCTCCTTCAGGAATGCACATAGATGAGTGGGACAGAAATAAGAAACAATAGGCCTTATCACATCTCTTTGTTTTTCTCTCTCTTTTTTTTTTCGCAAATTTCGCTTTCGAATAAAGGATGTACATTATAAGGTTACCCAAACAGAATGATCTGGGGGCCCACAAAAGGACCCTTTTATAAACACCCGACTAGCAGAAAAATCGCAGGAAGGCCCTTTCTAAGCACACATGGTATTGCTTCTGTTCCTCCCTTGACAAATGAATACGGTCCCTATAATAGTGCCTGTGGAGACGACCATCGCTGTCCCAATTTTGCCCTCGGAAAATATGAAACGCTGTCCCACAAGTCAACATCAAAGCTCACCACGCGCATACCACCACGGCCGAAAAACCGAACCTCGCCTGGTACATCAAACAGCCCTCGGTACTGCCCTTGTCGTCTAACATAAGAATCACCAAAGACAGCAAATCGCGCCATGACCGTAATTAAAATGGACGGTCAAGACAGCCAAATATTTATACAGATAAGGGAAATTAACTAACTAACTAGGGCATGACTAAGGGCGACCCTGAAGGAGGGCATCAACACACAACCACCCACGCAAAACTAAAACAACACACATCCACCCACGCAATGCTCAATTAGGTAGATATAGCGATAGTTGTAGAATATTTGTAGAGTGGTAATCCCGTAGAGAGGATAGTATAGGAAAAGAGAGATAAAAAACCTGGAGATAGAAGAAGAAGAAGAAGAGTTTTTCCCAAAAAGCGATTTCAAACATTGTTAACTGTAAATATGACACATAAAAACAAGATCGCATAGGAGTGCTCGACTGCGCACATGCGCAGGCGGATGCTTGTATGCGACCTACATGATTATATGAATTTGTACTAACTACATTGCTAAAGTGATCGGCACACGATATCTCGGGCCCTCAAAGGACTAGGTAGGAATACAATTCCTCCTATGGTGCTTTCCTTCACGTAGGATGCGATAAATACATGTAAACATGGCGACTCAGAATGACCCACTTACGGCCCCACAGAATATGACATCCTACGTGGAGGAGGCCTAGCTAGGGGCACCACATTTTCCTAACTTTAACAAAAAATGCAGAAAGGGGATTGACCTACTTCCACATCCTCCGCGATAGAGGTCACCCACAAACTAAAATAAACACAAACTTGGGCCCGAGACGGCGGAGGCCATCACACTATACTATATGTTGTATGTACAGAATAAACAAAAATCACAAAAATATAATCTACAAGCACAACCTTGCAGGTACAAAAACTGTCCTACCCAGCAATAGAGAGCGGGTGGGCTTGCCCCAAAACGGACAACACCATCTTTAAAGCACAAGAAAAACAAACATGACAGGTCCGTGGCGGGGCGAGCACATCCGCCCGCATATATACTCAATAAGCTGTGGGCACAGACCAAATAATGTAAAAATGTACATACGTTACAAAAATATGCAAAAATCAAACAAAAAAAATAAAAAAACAAAAAATACCAATGTCAAAATTGATACAAAAAGCGTAGACGACATCCATAGACATGGTGCTAGCGTGAGGGTGTAGAAGCGGCTGAAGCTACAAGCTAGAAGAAAGAAATGGATGGACTCTACAATTTTGTGGTGCAAATGAGCACCACAAAATGGCTTAAAAACTTTGTCTCGAATCCCCTGATTGGATATAAGGTGCATAACACGTAACATGGAAACGTGTATAGCAATATTTAGAAACGTCTTCCAAATCGCAATGAAACTTTCAAACAAAATTAACTGCCAAACGATCCCCTTAATGATAAGTTCAAACTCGGAGCCTACCCTGTTACACAAAACAACCCACACCTCTTTGCGGCAAACCGCAAAAACCCAAGGCACAGCACTGCTATAACTTAAACGCAGGCAATCACGTAGCCAAACCTTTAGAATGGAGTTCCAAATTACTACAACTAAACTATGTTGCACCAAAACAAAGGCTCACATTGGAACTGTGCAACACATCCACAGCCCTTGAAAAATGAAGCACGCCTAGCCCAGAAACTCCAACAAATAAAGATGCCCTTTAGCGACAGGACACATGCACTCCTGAAGCAAACGGGAAGACAAAATATAAGCCCCACCGAGACCTGGAAAGGTCACGGCACCGTTTCACAAACCTCGCAGGACGGAGCTCGGCGATTGGCTACAGGGTAAGGGGATGCCCGTGGGCTCGGAGGCACCTGAGACGTGAGACGACAAACACGAGACGGACGGGGCTGGAGCCGAGCGATGGTCTCCCTGTTCACCGGCAACGGGGAATGGGGGTACCACCGAACGGCTACGGTGTAGTGCCAGCATGGATTCGTTCCCTGGGACCCCACCAGCTGACGACCCGCGACACGGGGAAACTGGAAAACAACAACAACAACAACTGGTCAGAATAATCTTATTACTGTATACAACAGTACTTAACAAAGTATGTCCGCACCTGGACTTTGGCACGAGCTAACGGTAAAAATATACCCGTTTAAGTTACGTAATCTTGTGTAATCTTAATTGGCTCTTATTGCAATAAAACCTTTGAGCAATCAACCGAGATTTATGACAGTACAAAACTACTAAGCGTGTTGCAAGTGGCATGAGCGGCATGAGCTAACGGTTAGAATTAAATTGCATAACCGTACCAAACTGCAACTGGCACGAAGTGCAGAATAAACAGTTAGCTTTGTTCAGTGTAATTACCGAGATTTCTGACACTAGTGGATCTAAGGTTGTCAGTTAGACAAAACGGGCAAATTTTTTTTTCGCTTTCATCGCCAAAGTCGGCGAAGTGAGCCCTAACAGGGCGACTTCTTCGCCTGAGTCGCCCTCTAGCTTGAGCCCTGTTGCAGGATGAAAACCTGCACAGTAATCATGTAATTATGGTAGGGTCTTTCACCTGCTGAGGGGATGACTCTTCCTGCACAGGATCACAGACGTAGAAATTTTTAATGTTAATGTTTTTAGGAGCTCATATTTTCCCAACAATTTGATGGATTTGGTTTATATTTGGTATGATGATAGTTATTTGTCAAAAAATTTAAGCTGCGATCCCTCACATATGCCTATGGCCTCAAGAACACTTTTTCAGATGAGTTATTCTGTCCTATGACAACTATTGTTGCAACATGATTTTTTTATCTGTGAGATGGTCCCCTAGGCGGGCGCATCTATGTTGTATTGACAGTTCTTCACCACCCCCACTTTCCAAATTACCGGTATTTAGATTCGGGAACTAAAGATTTGTTGCATATGATATCTAATTATTTAATACCAATTTATGCCCTAAAAAGCTAAGAAAATTAATCCTAGGTACTGGAATTGGGATGAAAAATTCCTTGGATCTCCATGTATTGTATGGCATAGAGAAAATTTCGCTGTAAAGTTTGTTTGTTTGATTTGGGGTTTAACGTCCCCGTCAACACTGTAAAGGTCATTTTGGAGACGTTGCTTCCAATTTTGTGGGACTTTTACCCGACTCAAGCTGTAAAGACTCAAAACTAATTCAGAATGGTTTCTTTTTGAATTTTTAACAATTTGTGAGGCATAAATTACTTGTTGGCTATGGTTCTAAAAAAATGAAGGTGAGGAAGAAACTCCCCAGGGAAGAAACTGGCCTGTTACATGGAACCAACAAAACGGGTAGTTGACAAACAGCACAGGCCCAGAGCAGACGCCGCAGAATGTGGCGTCTGATCAGGGCCTACACTGTTTGCAAAATTTTCAGCCAATTTTCAAATAGTTTTAAAGAAAGCACAACCTGTCACCCCTAAATTTTGAAATGGACTCTTGCTCTATACAAGGTGTAAGATTCCATTCGATACAAAAAGGAAAAGGAGAGCATGACCGTTTACCAATTAAGTTGAAGACATTTCACCCCCTGAAAACCACAACTTTCTCTACATAAAATGGGGTTAAGAGGGGTGTTCAATACAAAGCTCCAGATAAAGCGCTTTTTTCATCCGCATATTTATATTATTTTTCTTATTTCTGCATGGAAACATATGTTGTTGGTCCTCATTAGAAGCAGCTCGTATCTGGAGCTATGGTCATTACATGGACTTGTTGACCTGTTGATATGTACCGTATTCAACCTATTTACCGCACATGCTCCTATAAGCGCACACCCAAGCTTTTTCTGGAAAAAATACACAAGCGCACACTTTACAGTAACCTCCCAACACATTCATATTGAGTTTTGCTGCATATCACGAAAACACGCCTATATAATTTTGACCCCCTTGAGCCCCACTTTTATATAGTAAAACTGGGGTTTCCGGGGGGTACACCTTATTTTTCTTACTTCTGCTCTAAAATATAGATTGTGGGTACTCGTTAGAACCGCCTCGATGAGGCGGCTCTAACGAGTGCCCACAATCTAAATTTGGAGCAGAAATAAGAAAAAATCACAATTTTTCATCGTAAAATATTATTTTTTCGGCGATAAAGGTGGCAATGTATTTGCATAGGCGTGTTTGCGTAGTGTCTTTGACCCAGACAATCATATGTCTATGTGGAGAACCCTATGCTGAAATTCAACTCTATAAAATAATCATATCGGAAGATTTTTTTCGTATTGAGTGTGCGCTTATTAGGTAGATTTTTCACCATAATATTTTCATACAATTTTGAAAAAACTAAGCGCACAGTGCGGTAAATAGGTCGAATACGGTATATGCAATTAGGTCACCTAAACAAGCATGTACCCTTTTAAAATTTTTTAGGCATTACTGACAGGCCTGGCGGTGATGTGTCCGGATGATCCACACCAGTTTATCATAGACAAACTGAAGTTCCTTATAGACAATGGATTGGATAATCTGGAATGGTAAGTTTTAGCCCACCAAAGTCATAAAAGTTCATTTAGATGCGGCATCCACAAAACTTCTTATTATATTTACCTTGATAAGGGCACAGTGCACTTAGATATTGCATTCTAATCATAAAAAACAAACCATAGAAAGTTGTTCTGTTTATGGCATAGTCATAGCAGCTGTATGCTTATTATGCTGACTTTGAAACTGTGTCGTGGATCCAAACATGTCCAGAATTGGCAAAAGAAGCATATACATGTATATGTGGAGCGTTTTGGTGCAGTGGTAAAGCATCAGCCTTGAGATCGTGGGGTACCGGGTTCGATCCCCACTAACATCAAGTGTAACAATTCAGATCCCCCCTCCTAAACCATATATATTCTTGTTCCTTATGATAAGACTCATTCAGTGACACAAACTTTTGGCTCCTCCAGGGTGCGCCGGGGCCATGCCCCACCCCCTCAACTTCATAAAAGATCTAATATCTGATAAACTGTTCAGATATCCACCCCATAACCGTATTATTGAATTTATTAAAGGAGTTGAGGAAAACTTTAAGGGATAATATGTGATGCTTTGTCAAACATTTTATCCCTTTTTCTGGACAAGTTTAATAAGTTTAATAATACATGAACATGAATGCAATATTCTATTTCTCATATGCCATTTAAAACTGATTTTGTTCACTATTTTTGACAGAAATGTCAATATTCCGCCATTACTGCACGCCATTAGTCAATGCGACATCGTAAAGGACGTTGTTCATGTAACGTTACAGGGCATCTCTAACTAATTTTCATATTTAATCCTTTAGTTGATTACTGAATTTAATACATTGCATTATTACATTCTCAGATGAGATGTCATATGATAAATAATGATAATGAGGATAAGTCTGTGAAAATATTTCTTCACAACATAGTGTTGTAGCCTTGTAGGTACTCTTTAGAATTGCCTCCTTGAGGTGATTCAGACAAGCAAATTGTACCTGTAAAAGAAAATTACAACAACGCAACCGGCAAGTTAGCACTAGGCCTTCTCTCAGACGCACTTTTGATCTTGTTTGAGACGAATATCAAATACGTGCCGAAAGCTTTGTAGCACCGTTTTGAACTCTCCATCACGTGCTTCTGAACTGGTATTTGCGATGATTGACAACCGTCTTTGAACGTTAAAAGCGTGGGCGGGACAATAGCGCTGTCACTTTATGTTACAATCGATTTTCAATACTGCTTAAAAGGAGATTGTGGATACTCGTTAAAACATCGAAGCGGTTCTAACTAGCAGTACCCACAATCTATAGTCTGCTCAAAACAGAGATTGTGGATACTCATTAAAACCTCGATGTGGCGACAGGGCTTGAGATGTCATTTCATCACAATGTCGGGTAAAAGTCCCACAAAGTCGGAAGCAACGTCTCCAAAATGACCTATACGTACAGTTGTGTGTATTTCTGCTCAAAATATTGATTGTGGATGCTCGTATCGCCTCATCGAATTTTTCTTATTTCTGCTCAAAATATAGATTGTGGATACTCGTTAGTATCGCCTAATCGAGGCGGTTCTAACGAGTACCCACAATCTATATTATGAGCAGAAATAAGAAAAAGTAAGATGTACCTCTGTTAACCCCGGTTATCAAGCCCCAAAGTCTTTCGGATCCTTACGAGACACATGTTCATGGTGCTGCCTAACACAACAGCCTATAATACTGGCACAGCATGCAACGCTTCAGATGTCTGTTAACTTTAGCCATAAAGTCCCTAAGCCTGCCCTGGCGAGTTGGGACCATTTCACTGGGATTGAAATGTCATTTTATCTAACTGTTGGGTAAAATTTCACTCAAAACTAGAAGTAATGTCTCAAAAATGACCTAAATAATGTTAATGGGGATGTTAAACCTCAAATCAAGTAAACAAACAGTCAACAGAAACGCAGAAATATTGGTCAATTAAAGTCTGTTATTGGTGACATGAATTCTGAGGGGAATGACTTGGCAGATTTTCCACCATTTTTCAAAAGGGGACAACTTTCGGAACTTCCTGTTTGCTTTTCTATAAGCTTTGTCCCACGAAATAGTGATATACTCTAAAAGGAAAGAATTTGCTCCTCAGGAGCAAATTCTTTCCTTTAAGAGTTGACCCTTATGGACATGGGAGACTAAAATACGCTTGAAGGAGTTGCCTCCCCTGAAGGTGTATGCATTCCACTCAAAGTCTCAAAAATAATTGCTCGACTCGACGGTTAGTAAAATGTTAGTAAAATATTTGGGCGGATTTTTGCGTGCTCCCAGGAGACCTTATGGGTCCAGCCTTTTAAATTTTGAAACCTTTCTCACAACTGGACAAAAATGGGCGGTAAAAAAGAGAAGAAACCCAGAAAAACCAACAAGTCTTAACCCTTATCCTGCTGAATAAATAAATTTAGCCACAGCCATTGCTGACTGCCAAACATTAAAATTTCTTAACATCATTCACAAGCTGCATGACAAACAGTGTAGGACCTCATCTCTGTTTGCAAAAGTAGGGGTTGTTATGGGTTAAATATACACTAAAGCCACTTTTTAACTGAGCTTCCTGTTATGCCCATTTCTGTTTGTTTGTTTGATTTGAGGTTTAACGTCCCCTTCAACACCGTAAAGGTCATTTTGGAGACGTTGCTTCCAATTTTTGGGACTTTTACCCGTCATTGAGATGAAATGACATCTCAAGCCCTGTCACCCAATGAAACCAAAAGTGTTTTTAAGTATGGGCGGGCTGCCTCGCATCGCTTTGCACGGGCAGGCTTAAATCCTCTAAGCGCTTTACCAGTAGTTGTGTAGTCTGCGTGGAAGCCTCATGCAGCCCATCTCTTTATTCAACCCCCGATGGGCGGGGGCCGACAATTTCTGTATGTATTGGAATTGCACAAGGAGCATAAATTACAAGGATTTGTGTAAAAAATACATTCAAATCAATCAAATCTTTTATTCACTCTGATTACAAATAAATGTAATAACAAGAGGAGCGATACAAATATGCAACGTTCGGCGGCAAAGTATAAGTAAAAAAAAAAAATAATAAATGAATAAATAAATAAATAAATAAAACACAAACAAAACAAAACAACCAGAGGGCAACATTAAATTTTACGAGATGAAATCAGTACTTACTCTCTCTCTCTCTCTCTCTCTCTCTCTCCTCTCTCTCTCTCTCTCTCTCTCTCTGTGTTTTTAGCACGCGACGCTGAAACAGCACCGAATCTATGGTATTGTGCGCTTCGAATTTGTCAATCAACAAAAATCAAATCAAATTTATTTCTCTCAGCATCGCGAAAACACGCCTATACAAATACACTGCAAATCCTATCGCCGAACAAAAGAAATTGGAAACAATTTTCCAATCTCTGCCCAAAACATAGACCGCGGGTGCCCGCACGAACCGCCTTATCGATGCGGCTCTAACGAGCACCCCCAATGCAGCCCCAGAGCAGAAACAAGAAAAATAAGGTTTATCCTCTGTAAACTCCAGTTTTACTGTGTAAAAGTGGGGTTCAAGGAGGTCAAAACCATACAGGCGCGTTGTCGCGATATGGGTTATACAATAGGATAAAGAGGAGCAAAACGTTGTGCAAAACATACTGTTTCATGCAACAAACTTATTACGTTGTGCAAACATACTGTTTCATGTAACAAACTTATTTTTTCATCATTTATTAATATTATTTATTTTATTTATCCGACCACACCCTTTCCTGACTTTAAACCAATCAGATAGCTTATGTAATTTCAAACAGTGCAGATCCCAATCAGACTCAGAAGCCATCTGGTCTGGATCTGCACTATATGCAAAGCTAGGTTTTTTTATCAAGAACGGCAAGTTTTGCTCAGACTGGTCCGTATGCAGTAAACTATGTTCCATTCAAAAAATCATAGAGCATGAAACGTGAAAAATAAATGGGCCGTTACAAAGCATGTTCTGCACGAGCATGTGTAGTCAGACGTGTGGCCAACACGCTAAAGAAAAATATGAATGGGATATTATGTTCACTCCAGAGTGGTAAGTGTAATAAAATATTGTAGATGCGTCTCTCTCTCTCTCTCTCTCTCTCTCTCTCTCTCTCTCTCTCTCTCTCTCTCTCTCTCTCTTAACCAGCCAATACACAGGTGTAAACAGATACATTCATTACGAGTACACGCCCATACAAATACACTGCAAACCCTACCGCCGAAAAGAACGAATATTTTCCGATGAAAAACTGATATCCGACACAGATCGTGGATACACGTTAGAACCATTGTGTACAAAGTTGTTTTGTGAAAGCAGGGTTAATTTAAAATATTAGGTAATAGTAATTTTCTCTAGTATGATAAGAAGAAGAAGAAGCGCTAGGACGTAGCAAACATAAATCAAGATTATAGATAAAGGTTTTTGTTTGTTTGATTTGAGGTTTAACGTCCCCGTCAACACTGTAAAGGTCATTTTGGAGACGTTGCTTCCAATTTTGTGGGACTTTTACCCGACATTGAGATGAAATGACATCTCAAGCCCTGTCGCCCAATAAAACCAACAGGGTTTATTAGCATGGACGGTCCGCCTCGCACCGCGGTTCCTGGACAGGCTTAGATCCTCTAAGCGGTTTACCAGTACTAGTGTGCGGGCCGGATTCAGCTCTGCGTGGAAGCATCATGCAGCCCATATATTTCTTCAAGCCCCTATGGGCGGGGGCTATATAGATAAAGGTATGCACATGTATGTAATCAGACCGGACAGTCGTCACCGGGTGTAGGCTGGGAAAATAGTCCCGGACTGAGATCCAAACTTTCGTTCAAGCCCTAGATTCCACTTTTTATGTAAACAGTGTAGACCCCGATCAGACGCCGATAGAATGACATGTAGAGTAGCCTATGACATTAAAAATCCGCGCTTTTTGGATGTACTTTGACGCCGCGTTCTGTGGCGCCTGATCTGAGTCTCCATTGCTTGCCAAGCTCCTCACGGCGAATATACGCTAACTGGTGATTGATTTTTTACATGACCCGTGACGTCCAAACAATATTAAATATGGAGCGCGAAGCAGTAGATTTTGACAATCGCTTAGCTCCGCCCTCTCCTGTGGGTTAACCGTTATTGGATGGTGATGTTAAGTATTGATTACCGTTACTTTGACAAACTTGTCTCTTTTAACACCAATTATGGTGTGGCGCGTCAGTGTTTTTTGATGTATCTGCTCTTTAATGAACCCGCGGGATATGGCGTACTGCTAACTTGCCGGTTGCCCTGTTGTATCTCTTACTTATCCTTGTTACTACCCTTCTTATTGGTAGCTATGAATTATTAGCCGTTTTCTACTGGGGACCTTCCTTGAAGCATGACTAAGCTCCACCCACAATGTTTTTGTAGGAGTCGAATGAAATTCATGCTTCGTGCGCTATAATGGCTTCCTATGTGATGCCTAAAGCAAGAAAATGAAAAAAAGAAATGTGGCTGTTTCATATTTTAACATTCTAATAAGCCTCATGGCTGCACAAAAAGGAAAAGCAAATAAAATTGATCAAATATATTCATAATAGATTTACGGATAGGCATCATCGGTGAAAGGTCAAATGTCAAAGCTAGTCACATGTCAGACACTGTAAAAAAAAAATAATAAAATGGCTGCGCCCTTGCATGATCTGGTAAAAATCATGCAAGCTAAAATGGTCAATATTTGACTGTCTCATTCAGATCCTGACAGGTAGCACGAATTTCAACTTGAAAGTTTTGTTGATTAAGAAATAGATCAGCTCTAACTGTGATTTGTTGAGTAATAAATCACAGTTTGGAGGTCAGTTGTAAAGTAGACAAATCACAAGCGCGTAGCGCGCGTGATTTGTCTACTTACAACTGACCGACAAACTGTGATTTATTACCCAACAAATCACAGACTAGAGCTGATCTATTTCGATTCTAACACGCTGAAAATCGGCAATAATGTTGTTGTTTCCTTCAAAATCTCACAACTTTTCGCCATTGTTAGAAGAAATCCCGCTAAAATTATCGACTGAAACACATGCATTTATATACTTTTCTAACGTTTTTGATGCGAGAAAATGATGTTACACCGTCTAACGTCAAGTAAATCGACTAGTGACGTCATAAATTTGCAGTTTTTAATGACGTCACACGTCACGCTCTTCCGAGCTGTGATTTGTTGCAGAATAAAATACAGTTATTTTGCATTGCCTATATAGGCGCGCTGTGTTAGAATCAGTATTAGAAAATTGCCTTAAACCAACTGCTTAAATAAAATTTATTATGCAACTTTTACTTCCGCATTTTCCCGCCATATGAATTCAGTCACGTGACCAACTTTCCACCTTTTTAAAAACGTGAGCCTTGTGTTTCACGAAATTTTACAGAAATTTCTTGATTTTACAGTTGAATACAAAAAGTGCATCACATTTCAAATCGTGAAGCACAATATCCCCAGTCAAATACACTAATTGTAACCAGACATTGAAACCAGCTTGTTAAAATATTAGAACAATTATGATATTGACTTATCAGTATATATGCAATGATTTACAGATTTGATTAATATAAATTGTGATGTTTTTCTCAGGGACCTGTTTGTGGATGACAGCGCAAAACCAGTCAACCGTATCATCTCGGAGAGTAACCTTGAGTTTATTTTTAATCTTGATGATGAGAGTATGCTGGTGAGTATAAGAGCATCACATCTGTTTGAAGGTATCCACACAATCAATCTTGTGGAATTTGACATCATTAGGAAAACTTGTCCATGTTAAATAATGGCCTCCAACATGGTGTCAGAAAGGACATATATTAGGTAAAAACTTGGACATCTTTCTTATTTCTGCTTTCAACATAGATTGTGGGTGCTCATTAGAACCGCCTCAATGAGGCAGTTCTAAAGTGTACCCATTATCTATGTTTCTGAGCAAAAATAAGACAGATAATGTGTACCCCTGTAAACTCCCACTTTCCTCCAAATAAAGTGGGGTTTAGAGGGGTCTTTGTTTCACAGACTTGTTATTGTGATGGACACTGTCATCATGACAAGTCTGTGTAATGAACACTCACTAAACCCCGCTTTATATAGGGAAAACTGGGGTTGACTGGGCTGTACATTATATTTCTTATTTCTGTTCCAAGACATAGGTTGTGGGTACTCATTAGAACCGCCTCAATGAGGCGGTTCTAACAAGTACCCACAATCTATATTGTGAGTATGAATCATCATCATCATCATCAACGGGTTTTTGATTAACGTGCAGTATGAATAAAGATAATATCAAAATTTTTATCAGAAAATTGTTTAAATGTATTTTATTTGATCTCAAACACATCAACATTACAAACAAAGTCATGATAAATAAAGGATTAGAACGGAAGCTAAAAGCTTTAGTTCTGTTTTGGCGACATCTAAGAATGCAGTATGTCACACAAACATGTTGTCGTAATGTAGAGTGTTATATCTGTTGGCTGTGTCCACACAATCATCCTTGTGGAATTTGACACCATCATATTGAACAAGACTGATTCTGTGGAAAGCTTGATCAACATCTTTTTCCTCAGATTTAACCTTTCTCTTTCTGAATATTCAGTTTAGCAACACCCATATCTGACTTTGAACCAATCAGATTACTTGATGTAATTTATTCCTACCAAATCATAAATTGAATGTCAAACAGTGTAGATCCTAACTGCAGAAGCCATCTGATCTGGATCTACACTGTTTGCAAAGAAAAGGGTTGTCATGAACAGCAGGATAAGTTAAACTAGTATGAAAAGGTCACCCAGGAAAGGCCACCATCAAAGAATGCAGCCTTCTCTAGTCACCTATAGAAAGTGAGCGACATGGAGGCACACACAAAAACATCAGACGAAACATGAACCAATGGCACAAAGGCAATAAACAAATAAGACACTGCAAAAGAACAACCGCCTTGGGACAGTCCGTAATAAAGTAAAACTACTGGAGGCTTCAACTCCAGAGTTTATGAAATTTCAACCCTTGCAGTGTCAAACATAGTAACAATAACAAGTTGATCCACATGGAGGCCTCCTAGCTCAACAATGATTATAATAAAATACACAATAAAGCGATCATGAAACAATTAATACAACCATGAATCAGGGTTGAGAACTCAACAACAATTCGACATCAGAGCAGAAGAAAACCACCAGTTAGATCACGGATCCCGCTGCATAAATGAATCAAGCCTTGCCCATTGCTGTCTACCAACCAATTAAATCATTTGATGTTATATATTTGTTCAATTCATAAAAACAGTGTTGATCCTGATCAGATGGCTCCTTACTTTTAGAAGCCATCTGATCTTGATCTGCACTGTTTGCAAAGGTACGGTTGTTGTTCATTTATTCAAACTACATGTCTGGGATAAATCTGTATTTTAAAGTTCTATGAAAGGCCAATGTGGGATTAAAATTTATTATACACAAACTTCTTTATAACACTGTTTATTATGGATATAACTTGTTTCAAGGAGGGATCCCGGAAATGTATAGATCATATAGATCATAAATGGTCCTTTTTTCAGAATGTCATTTTTCTGTGTAATCTATACATTTTTTGGCATATAAAACAGTTGTTTAAAAAACACAGTTTCTGCTTTGGATCCTAACAATAATGTTATAAAGAGGTTGGTATGTATTTTTCTTGCACACTAGGTAAGGAAATCCTGGACTTAACCATGGGATAGAAATTCTTATCCTACCCAGGTTATCCTACCCAGGTGTAGGAGGAAAATTGAGAATTTTCACATGTTTGATGACATGTTTGATGTGCATTGGTTAAATAGGATGTCATGTAAAACGTTGTTTATCTTGACATCACTGCACGTACAGTGACGTCAAAAATGTCACAGAATTGTCATCTAAATATGGCGAATGTCGACGATCGAATTGACTGTATTAAAAAAATCCACTCCCAGAAATGAAATGAATGCATGTAAGATTCTTAAATTCTTTTTTTCTGCTACAAATACTCATTAGGGCCATATTTAGGTGGTCCAGGTGAGAACAATGTTCTATGGCTTTCATATTGTATGAACTTGTTAACCCATTTTGTTTCTACGGTCATTCTCTCCCTTCCGCTGATTCAGTAAGGGCAGTTGTCAGTTTCTGGCGAAATAATACGCACTGTACTGGTTAACCGCTTACATATAAGCCTGCCCAGGAAAGTGTGGATAGGTAAACTGACCGGCTCAAAAATGACCTAAAATAGCGTTGACTGGGCCGTTAAACTCTTATACAAACAAACAAACAAAACCCATTTTGTACTGCAAACCCCAAAACAGCTACCCTTGCGAACAGTGTAGGCCCAGATCAGACGCTGCAAAACGGCATCTGATCAAGTTCTACACTATTTGCAAAAATTTCAGCTATTTTTCCAAATAAATTTTGAAAAAACAACCTGACACCCCTAAATTTTGAAATGGACTCCTGATATATAAGGAGGAAGATTCCATTTGGTATAAAAAGAGTTTTTTTGAAGTTCCACTGTACATGGTTTTGTTGTCTAGCCTGCTTTAAGCATGGGGCTGTTTATGGATCATGTTGTCTGTCTGTTCATTTGTGTCAACGCCAGCATCAGTCCTGAAGTTCAGGTCCATTTCTTAAGAACTGTAAGTCAGATTTGGCATCAACAGGTGTTACATAGCCTTTAGTAGAATTCTTATCAATTTAATTACGTAACTCTTTTAGAATGAGACTGTGATTCATGTTTTAACAATGTGGGTCCGACTACTGGGGGTATGTGAAACCTTATTTACGGGGGTGAATTTTTGGTTTTGTCTATAATAGAATCTTTTTCTTCTTTTTTTCTTTCTTTTTGGTGAAGTTATAGGCATATTAGTCAATGTTGGCATATTAGTCAATGTTTGTAACTGACATTTTTACTGTATAGCTTCAAAGTGGAATTTTCATTAGGAAAATATGCCTATGTTAGATAAAGATATCTTTCCTGGCATTACGAAAGGGAACATTATAGAGGACAACTTGTGAGATTTTTCTGTAAATTAATGTTTTCCTCCTTTCCTCCATTTTTAAAAGGTAGAGAACTATTAGAACTTATTGTTCTTTTTCTACAAACTGAGCCCTTCTAAAAGGGGGTCAAGTCTTAGATGAAAGAATTTGCTCCTAAGGAGCAAATTCTTTCATCTAAGAGTAGACCCCTATTGCAAGGGAGACAGACATATTTTTGAAAGATTTGCTTCCAGGCAGGTTTGTCAATTCCCCTTAATATTAATTATGAGCCAAAACAAGCGTAAAATCTGTCCTATCAGATTACAGTGCATTTTTGTTTTGTATACATTCTGGCTTCCTAAAAGCCCAATCCAGTTGCTGCAGATAAGGAGCGGTTATGATGATAATAGAGATATAAGGGATAATTAACCCATTTAGTACCGGAAACCCCAAAACGGGTACCGGTAGTTGGCAAACAGTGCAGGCCCAGATGAGATGCCGCAGGACGTGGCATCTCATCAGGGCCTACACTATTTGCAGAACATCCAGCCATTTTCCCAATCAATTGTGAAGAAAACACAACCTGACACCCTTAAATTTTGAAATTGAGCCATGCTAAATATAAGGAGGAAGATTCCATTTGGTACAAAAAGGGTTAATGGATAATTTTCTGTATTTCAGTATTGCCTTGACAAGAGAAGCACCCACAATGCATAGTTTCATTGTGAAATAAGAAAATATCAACCCAAATTTCTCTCACTTCTGCTCCTTATCTGGAGCTATGATGTGAATTTCATGAAACTGTTACTTGATATAGGGTTTGGCAGGATAATACTTTGAATAATTGTTTGTTTTTCTATTATCCCTAGTGTTCACTGTGGGAATATGCGTATACCACCCCTCTCTTTCCTGTTGGTATGCCCAGCTGGCTGTATATTGATTACAGCAGTTTCATGGAGAAATATGAGGTTCTGGTTTAAAATTGAATTTTCGCATTTTTGTGTTGGTGTTATTTTATATGTTTATCATTTTTATCTGAGCTGTGATAAGCATGAATGGTCCTTACAAGACTGCAGGTGTGATTTGGGGAAAAAAGGTCCTGTCTGATGACTCACTTTCCCTAGTATTAGGATGAGGGAGAAGATATAGAGGAGCTCAAGTCTTTGATCAAGCTCAAGTTTTGAATCACAACGACTGCCTTTTGATCAAGTTCAAGTTTTGAATCAAAATATATGCCATCAAAACATATAACTCTTGATCGAGCTCAGGTTTTGAATCAAAACATATACCTGTTGATCAAGCTTAGATTTTGAATCAAAACATATACCAGTTGATCAAGCTCATGTTTTGAATCAAAACATCTACCAGTTTATGAAGCTTGAATTTTGCATCAAAACATCTACCTGCTGTACAAGCTCAAATTTTGAATTAAAACTTCTACCTGTTGATCAAGCTCAAGTTTTGAATTAAAACATCTGCCTGCTGATTAAGCTCAAGTTTTGAATCAAAACATCTGCCTGTTGATCAAGCTCAAGTTTTGATCTACCAGTTGATCAAGCTCAAGTTTGGAATCAAAACATCTACATGTTGATCAAGCTCAAGTTTTAAATCAAAACATCTACCTGTTGATAAAGCTCAAGTCCTGATCTACCAGTTGATCAAGCTCAAGTTTTGAATCAAAACAACTACCCGCTGATCAAGCTCAAGCTTAAAATCAAAATATATACCTGTTGATCAAGCTCAAGTTTTGATCTACCAGTTGATCAAGCTCAAGTTTGAATCAAAACATCTACCTGTTGATCAAGCTCAAGTTTTAAATCAAAACATCTACCTGTTGATAAAGCTCAAGTTTTGATCAAAACATCTGCCTGTTGATTAAGCTCAAGTTTTGAATCAAAACATCTACATGTTGATCCAGCTCAGGTTTTTGAATCAAAACATCTACCAGCTGATCAAGCTCAGGTTTTTGAATCAGAACATCTACCAGCTGATCAAGCTCAAGGTTTTTAAATCAGACATCTACCTGCTGATCAAGTTCAACATCTACCTGCTGATCAAGATATGTTTTGAATCAAAGCATCTAAATGTTGATCAAGCTTAAGTTTTTGAATCAGAACATCTATATGCTGATCAAGCTCAACATCTACCCACTGATCAAGATAAGTTTTGAATCAAAACATCTACCTGTTAATTAAGCTCAAGTTTTGAAACAAAGCATCTACCTGTTGATCAAGCTCAAGTTTTGAATAAAATTTCTGCCTGTGATCTGCAGAATGTCACTATTCCATATTTACCATAAAGGTTTGGACACCAAAAAGTTAAAAAGACAGCCTGACCAGTCTAGTCCCAGATCAGACTGATCCTTCAGGAACAGTCTGATCAGGATCTACACTGTTTACCACTGAGCAAAAGTATTCATGGCCTAAATATATTATGAATAATTTATGGCACTATAGTGTCCAAATACTTCTCCCTGTCTGAACCCTCCAGACTGAGTCCTCATCTTAGGGCATATACTGACAACAAAGGCTCGGGCAACAAGGGTATCTTTAGGACCTTTGCCATTTGCACATGCAGTGCATATTGTCCATGCCCACTGAGGGCTTTATGACTGGGAGATGATCTAAGGACCATTTATGCATCATGTAAGGAAAGTGTCATCCCATGAGTATAAGACATTACTATCTGCATTCTATTCTTTTTCAAAGTTATCACCTTTTTGTACTCATGGAATTATTTGTTCTTAATGATATTATCATGGCTTTGAAGTTGAGTTATTATCTGTTTAAACATCTTCAGAGCTCCAGATGAAGAAGTATCATGAAGATGATTTTTGGATAATTTTCATATTGTCCTTCAGTAAAGCTTACAACACTCACAAGAATATCTTTTATAATTTACTTAAAAATGTGAAATTTTTATCGCTTAATTTGCCTTGTCACTGTCTGCTATCTGGAGCTGTGTCAAATTGCTGCACACAACCAAGCAGGCATACAATATCTCTTTGACTTTGAGTGTTGCAGGGAATAAATCTGCTTTTGGCATATATGGCTCCAGTAAAGGTTGAATCAATCTAATTTCCACAGATTATTGTCAGGATATATTTTGCTAAAGTGCTGTCCAGCTTTCAATAATGATAATCATGAGAATTCCATATTTATTTTTAAACAAGAATATGTTTCTAGAAGTTGGTTTATGGAAAGTTTTCATCATTAACATGTCATTGCTATGTTACCCCATTTTATATGTGAAAAACAAAAATGGGACATCTGCAAACAGTGTGAACCCAGATCAGATGCCAGACAGAATGCAACATCTGATCTGGACCTTCACTGTTTACAAAAATGTATAAGCTTTTTCTAAATCTCTAAAAAATAACTCAATAGCTCAGTGGTTAGCGCATTCGACTTCTGATCGAGAGCTAATGGGTTCGAATCCGGCCCCGGGAGCCGGGGTTTGTCCTTGGGCAAGACACTTTATGCCCCACTCAACCTAGGTGTAAATGGGTAGCAGTGGTGTAAAAGTCACTGCTTCTCTCTTGCGCACTTGATTACTTCCGGAATGAGAGTTTGAGAGCGATTCAATAAGAATGGAGCTTTCATCCCAATCAAACTAAAATAAATTAGAATAAACTAAACTAAAAATAACTCAATAAGACATTTCTAAGTATTGAAATGGACTACTATATATAAATCAATAGATTCCATTCAGCATTAAATGGGTTAATGTCTTCCACTGTCAGTTTATTTACATAGATGGATAATTTTTTGTTTCTGTTCATTACTTAAGGAATTTACTTCTTCGTTTCTTTCATTCTTTAGGATTATTTTTATAGTTTACATTCTTTAAAATTTCTGTTAGCTCATTGTGATTTACTTTAGATGGTGTAGATGGATAGAGAGAGAGAGAGAGAGAGAGAGAGAGAGAGAGAGAGAGAAGAGGGAGAGAGAGATTATTTATTACAATAATAACATTATAGTTTCATTTATTTTCATGGCAAAGAGTGCATTTCACATGATTTCATATACTGTATATGGTTGGTTGGTTGGTATAGGATTACTTTGAACTTTTTTTAAGACTCGATCTTCAATATATTTACCTTTTATGTTTTGGCATGATTCTCTTCAGAGAACTGTGGTAAAGTAAATGCTCACTGCTCAGTAACAACCTAACAGCTTATTTGATGCTAGGCCAACTACCGTAATGATCCTAAGTATTGGACAAACAGGCCTAAACAAACAGTGCAGACCCAGATCAGACTGCTCCTTCAGGAGCAGTCTGATCAGGGTCTACACTATTTGCCTTTCTGTCTGCACTTTTTGGACTCCTTGCTGGATTGTGAAACAAATTTGGTAAAATTTTAGGAAAATTACAGCAAGTCCTGAAGATGTCCAAATTATTAGGATTTTTATGGTATGGCACAGTCTTGGATGCCAGTTTAGAAATGGAATGATGTACATGTTCATCTTTTTTGGGACAGCTGCTGTTTCTTAGATCAACCATAGAGAGACAAGAGATAAGCGCAGTTTTTAAGGTGAATGGATACACATAGCTCCGGATAAGGAAGCATAGTGAGGATAATTAAGAGATAATTTTCCTTATATCTTATCAGAAACATATGTTGTGGGTACTTGTTAGAATAAGTACCCACAACATATGTTAATTTTCATGGAGAAATAAAGGAAGTTATCCTGAAATTATCCTTTTTACACATTCTTGTCTGGAGCTATGGATACTTAAGGGGAATGGGAACACCTGTCAGATTTTTCCACCATTTTTCTAAGGGAGACAACTTTCATGACTTCCTGTTAGCTTTTCTATAGGCTCAGTCCCACTGAAAAAGGGTCTACTCTTAAAGGAAAGAATTTGCTCCTCAGTAGCAATTCTTTCCTTTAAGAGTTGACCCCTATTGACATGGGAGACAAAAATACTTTTGCAGGAGTTACCTCCCCCTAAGGTGTACCCATTCCCCTTATGACATCCTTTCTGCCATTTTTGCAAGTGAGACAATGACAAAAGTTGTACCAGAACCCCTTTGAAAAAGGGTTCCACTGGTATAGGAAAGAAATGGCTTCTAAGTTTCAAGAGAGGACCCATATTTATAATTGAGATATTATATATTTTTAAAAAAAAATTTTTTTTGCCTCTCGTTAAAATGTGTCCTTTACTTTAAATTATCGACTGGCATTCAAGACATTTTTCTTTTGCAAAGAATAACTAATTTACCAGAAATTGCTGAAAATGTATAAATAATAGTAATAATACTTGCTGCATGTGCTAATTTTGCTTCAGGTTACTTCCCCTAAAGTAAGTCAGCGACAACAGAGGGCTTTTCTTTTCGACATTCTTTGTAAATGGTCAAACTGGTCGGGGATTTCTGTCTTACCAAACCACAATGTTCTTCTATTTCACACTATCATCACGAAAACACGCCTATATAATTTTGACCCCTTTGAACCCCGCTTTTATATAGTAAAACTGGGGTTTCCAGGGGTATACCTTATTTTCTTATTTCTGCTCTAAAATATAGATTGTGGGTACTCGTTAGAACCGCCTCGATTAGGCAGTTCTAACGAGTGCCCACAATCTATATTTTGAGCAGAAATAAGAAAAATATCACAATTTTTCAACATAAAATTTTCATTTTTTCAGCGATTAAGGTGGCAATGTATTTGTATAGGCGTGCTTGCGTAATGGTAGCTTTACCATGTATATGACTATATATTTCATTAACCCATGAATGGCTACTGGCCAGTTCTTTTCAGTTTGGATCGGTCCATATTCTATTTTAAGGATATCTGATCTTATTTGAGCCACACCATGAGAGAAAATATGTAATATAAATAGCATTGGCAGCCAGGTGCACATCTGTGCTATCTGATCAGAGCTTTTATAGTTCCATGAAGTTTCATTATATCCAAGTGTTTCCCTAGAACGATTGGTTATACCTCAGAAGATGCTCGCCGGCCTCAGAAGCTTGATCAGTCAGATGCGCTTCTGACGGGTCATCAGAAGGTCATGAGTTGGATACCTGTTGGGGTTGGTTACATTCTTTCATGGAGATTGAACATGAAATCTGTTCTATGGTCTATCTCTCCCTTCCGCAGATTCAAGAAGGGCAGTTGTCAATTTCTGGGGAAAGAATGTGCACTGTACTGGTGAAGCCCTTATGTATAAGTCTACCTAGAAAAAGTGTGGTTAGGTAAACTGATTGGCTCGATAGGACCTGAAAGCTTTGACTTGGTCGTAAAATGCCAACCAAACAAATCCTGTGATAAGCAAGCAATGTTGATTTAGGCCACTTCGAGGGCATTTTCATATTTTCTGAGAAACGTCAATGCCTGTGATCAGCTTAATGGGTTATGCATCAGCTCCTGTGGCACTGAAGAGTTTCAGAAGTAAGCTTGTACAAAGTGAAGACATTGCATTGACCCTCACAGGTCCACATACTGGTCTGAATCTTTGCTGATCACATACCAATGCATACAGGCTCGAAAAAGCCACTCATCCACATGCCATGGTGAGTGCTTAATGCTGGAGGTTGAGTAACATTTTGTTTAGTCCTTGTGAATTTTACCAAAATATACATGCCTTTGGTCATGCAAAAGAGTGAAATTTTGAAGAATTTTCTTGCTTCTGCTTTATCCCAGCTGAAATAAATATGCCCATTAACCCTTTACCACTCAGATACGTGTTTTTACGTGTCTGCACATCCCCCCCCCACCCCCATTTTAAGCCCCAGAAGCACCTAAAATCTGCATTTCTACCCCTGAATAGTTATGTTTGCTTTATGATTTGTTGGGCAAAAAATTGACCTGTTTTTTCGCGCGCCTCCCCACTAAAAATATTCTGGGGGGGATTGAAGGGGGGCAACACCCCCCCTCACATCCCGAAAAATTTTGGGTGTATGACCCAACCGGCCGCTAAAATTTATATCCGAGGGTGTCTGAGGTCAAAAATACCTGAAAATTGATGCTGATAAAACATGCTGCAAACAGTGAAAATGGCCAGTGCCAAACACCTTAATTGTTGCCTTGACAGCTGTGTGAAGATTAAAATGTGGTCAAAAATTCATGTGAAAACACACTTTTTGCCAACTTTGAGATGCCCCCTCTTTACCATGACAACAATGATCAAGTCATGAAAGGTTGCATTTGAAAGGCTACTGCCCAATGAAGATTCATACCAAGTTTGATGTAAAACAGACCATCCATTATGAAACAATGGCTAGTTGAAGTTGCTGTCAGGTGCAACACTGTGAAAATCAGCGAAATTCACAAAATCCCTGAGTGGTAAAGGGTTAAATGACCATCTGCAACTGATGATTTGATAGAAATATGATGAGATGACCTCCATGTTACTTGATTTAGGACCAAAAAAAGTAAACAAAAGTGTGGTTGTTCTTTGTCTTAGATGGTTAACCCTTTACCTGCCAAATATTAAAATATGCCACACCCACCACTGATTATCAGTAAAATGACTTGTCTAAAGTATGATTTAACTTTGTTTACCTACATTAATTGCTCTTTTTACACACAAAATTATTAGCTTCTCAGACAAGGGAACAAATACAGAGAAATCCAGAAGAATATGAAGCAAGTAGTGTAAAAGCAACATTTTATAGGTTTCAAAATAGCATGCAAGTAATGTTTCAGAAAAAAAAAACATCTTACACAAAGAACAACCTCACATTTGTTCACCTTTTTTGTTCTGAATTACATATTTGGAAGGCCACATACCCTAATTCATTTCTGCACACAAACCACTAATTTGTGCAGCATATGATCTTTTGATTTTATAAAAAAAAGAAACATTCTGAGGGCCAAGTTGCTTAACCCTTGTCCTGCTGAACCCGGATATGCCTTTTCTTTGAAACAATGTAGATCCAGATCAGATGGCTTCTGAAGAAGCCATCTGATCAGGATCTACATTGTTTGTCATTCAGTTTGTGAATTTGTTGTAATAATTTGCATCAAGTAATCTGATTGGTTGATAATCGGTAGTGGGTGTAGCATATATGAATATTCAGCAGGACAAGGGTTAAAAATGACTACAATTGTGCCAGATATGAGGGTAGACTGAAAAGTTCTGAGCCTGACCAAGAAGCAGGCATCGAACAGCCATGAAATTTTGTATTCATTAAATCCAAACCTTTATTACTTGATCTGACTCAAATGAGTTCAAGTTTACCTGCAATAACGTAGAAATTCTAGACTTTGAAAATTGATACTAGCGTGTTTTAGAGAAAATAGACAAAATCTGGCATCGTGGTTTCATCAAGTACCTCCATAAAAAGGGGTTAGCTCCTAAGGACATTCATGCCGATGTGGTTGCTACATTAGGGGATGATGCTCCTTCGTATGCAACCGTAAAAAGGTGAGCAGCAAATTTTAAGATGGGCAAGGACAGCCTTGAAGATGATGACCGGTGTGGACGACCCACAACGGCAACAATTGAGGAAACCATCAGCCAAGTGCACAGGGCCATGATGGATTACAGGCGTTTAACTGTGAATCAGTTAGCTAACACTGTTGGCGTCTTCCGTGAACGAGTAGAGAACATTCTACACAGTGAATTAGGAATGTCAAAGGTTTCCGCCAGATTGGTGCGACGGCTTTTGACGCCTGACCAAAAGTTGACCGGACTGAACCTGTCACAAGCCAACTTGGCTATTTTTGAAGCAGAGCAAGATGGTTTTCTTGACGGTTTTGTCACTCAGGACGAGTGTTGGGTTCATCACTTTGAGCCAGAGACCAAAAGACAATCCATGCAATGGAAGCACCCTGGCTCACCCCCTCCAAAGAAGGCAATGGTCGTCTCCTCTGCAGGGAAGGTGGTGGCATCAGTGTTCTGGGATGCCAAGGGTATAATATTCATAGATTACCTTCAAAAGGGCAGAACAATTAATGGTGAGTATTATGCAGATCTGCTAAAACAATTGCGAAAAGCAATTAAGGCTAAACGACCTGGAAAATTGACAAAAGGGGTCTTGTTCCATCAGGACAATGCGCCTGCTCATAAATTGGTTGTCGCAATGGCTGCTGTGCATGACTGTGGCTTCACACTTGTCGATCACCCTCCATATTCACCTGATCTATCTCCATCAGATTATTTCCTGTTTCCAAACATGAAAAAGCACTTGGCTGAGCAGCATTATCGGTCAGACGAGGAGGTGATAGCTGCTGTGGAGGAGTTTTTCAGGGACTAAGATGAGACCTTCTATACCACTGGGATTCAAGGACTCCAGCATCGCTGGAGGAAGTGTGTAGACAGGAAGGGAGACTATGTTGAAAAATAAGGCACTTTCAGCATGGACAAACCACTGGATCTTGGTCAGGCTCAGAACTTTTCAGCCTACCCTCGTACATATATTTTTGATGAGAATATGACTAGCTTTTGCATATAATAGGCACATAATGTTGTACAAATATGATATAGTAGTCACAGTTATGATGGACAGGGCATGGTAGTTTAGGTGTTGTCAGTATATGTCAAATTCACTTAATCTGCAAGAAGATTCAGTCAAGTGCCATTTGCATGCTTTTTACAAGTGGACCAAATGGCCATATTTGCAAGTGCACCAAATGGCCTTATTCACCATAGCTTTGTTTGTGTTACAGTTGAATTCGCTTAATCAGGTGACTTGGTTTACTTTATAGTTAATAGAATATTCAAAGGCAGGTACAAACAATGCTTGGCCCTGCCAGTCTTATCTGTGACTACTTTACATTAAAAAAAAAAAACACATAAAAATTAAAATACGAAATAACTGATGAAAAAACAAAACTACAAGGAGAAAATGGAGCTGATGCATAAAATTTTATTTCAGACAGCTCAGGAGAAAAGAGTCATTATCTCATAGACAAGCATCAAAGGCTCTGATGTGGCTGTGCATATGTGCGGCCACACCGGAGCCTTTGTGGCTCCCAGACATGAAGAAGATAACTTGAGTTAGCTTTGTGGAAAAGATCATGTGTCTAGCCATATTAGTTGGTTGCACCAAGGCATATGGAGAAAGTAAATTTGAGAATGCTAAGGGCCCTTTTCTTATGTGTCTACCTGTATGTGCTGTTTCTTCAGTATCTCTATTGCAATGTGTGACTGCTATCCAATATGTAGTAGTTGATCACTGGGTAGGTGTAGGGGCACCCTGTGTCTGCACAATTCTACAGATATTAGATGATAATAATTAAGTATCTCAGATGCCATATAAATATTACTTTTTAGTATATATGTACACATAAACCTCCTATAACAATGCTCATTTTATCAAATGACGTCGCGTCTGAGAGTGTAATAATGCCATGTAATAAATTCGATAATCCACTAGTGGATTAAATATGCAAATTAGTTAGATACGCCCCGTAACGTTAAATGTACGACGTCCTTAATGACGTCGCGTTTACTATCGGCGGAATAGTGACATTTTTGTAAACAATCGTGAATACAATGCATTTTAAATGTCATATGATAAATAGAATCTTGCATTCGTGCTCTTGTATTATTGAATTTATTAAACTCGTTGAGGAAAAGGGATAAAATGCTCGGCAAAGCCTCGCATTTTATCCCTTTTCCTCAACTCGTTTAATAAATTCAATAATACATGACCACTCATGTAAGATCCTCTATATATCACAATGTTGGATATTAGATGGTAAAAGATGGGTCCCAAAATGTGTAGACTGTATAGAAAAATGACCAAAAATGGACTTTTTCTATACAATTTTTACATCATTGTTTAGATTTTAAAAGGATGTTTAACTAACACATTTTATCATATGATGTCGCGTCTCAGAGTGTTATAAGGCCATGTAATAAATTCGATAATCTACCTGTTGATTAAATATGCAAATTAGTTATATAAGCCCCATATCGTTACACATCCTTAATGACGTCTCGTTTACTAATTGCAGAATATTGACATTTTTGTTAAACAATCGTGAATAAAATGCATTTTAAATGTTGTATGATAAATAGAATCTTGCATTCGTGCTCATGTATTATTGAACTTACTAAACTCGTTAAGGAAAAGGGATAAAATGCTCGGGCAAAGCCTCGCATTTTATCCCTTTTCCTCAATTTGTTTAATAAATTAATAATACATGAACACTCATGTAAGATCCTCTATTTCTGCAATGGCCCGAACAATAGTGTTATAAAGTGGTTGTTCTGTATATATACATACTGGGAAAACCTGTCATTTACTATAAATTGTTTTTATTTTTATAACTCTTGCTTATATATGTGTTGAAACATATTCTTGCATAAATACCTATGCCATTGACTGTTTGAAGCCATTGTCAAATGGAATGAAAGCTGTGCTCAAGCAACAAAGTCCATGTTCAAATCATGAAATTCGCATGCTGTTTGAACATTGATTTTGAGCCTTCATATCACAAGATGGACATTACCTTATTTATGTTAAGTTGAGCAACATAACGTTATCGCCCTGAATGTAGCGTTTTAGGGTTCTATGATGACGTCATAGGGTTACTGCGTAACAACATCATTGTAAACAACATTCTGAACCAGCTGCCATATTGGTTCGCCGGTCGCATTTGAAGAGTTTATATGGAGCTATTTGGGTATTTTCGTCAAATTTGCTGTCGGAATAGTAAGTTATGCAAGGACAACGATCATCCATCGTTATTTCATTGCATTAACATTTGTCAAATCCCTCAAAAGATATTTGAACATCCGGCCTGGCAGCCTCATGTTCAAATTGCTTCTTAGGACACGGCAAATACTAATGCATGAAAAACCATGGTTGATCCCCATAATCATGATAAAAAAAACATAATCATGTTAAAACATATAATCAGTGTTTCTTTATTAATTCTGTTCATATAACTACCTCAATAAACATCTTTTTTTCAGATACTAACAGCTACATGTAATCTTTGGTTGCTTTTATTTCAACAGTCACCGTAATCTTAATCAGTTGATTTTTTTCTTGTGTCTTTTATCAGTTAACACATAAAATGCCAATCACGACAATTGTCGTCTGCTTTGTCGTCTGCTGGTTACTTTAAAAGTCATTTTTTGCAAACAGTGTGGACCCAGATCAGACTGCTCCTAAAGGAACAGTCTTATTTGGGTCCACACTGTTTGCGTGTATGCAAAAATATTTTTAAAAAGTTTGCAAAATAATTCAGCAGACGACATAAAGCATACAACATTTTCAGATGTAGTTTTTCTCAAGGGTTAATATTTAATTACTTTATTTGTTCCATTTTGTTGGTCAGTTTGTTTTTCCAAACCAAATATTGTTTGAACTGAAATATCAAGTCAAGCCTTATTTTATCTGAAAGGTAATGAAAAAGAATAAATAAATAATTTATTGCTGTCTATCTGACAGTGAGGACATTTGGGTGACATTTGTTACTGCTGCAATGAAGTTTCTGAAGCCTCTGGGTGCTTTCATTGATTGCACAGTCATGTCTGTTTTATTAGAAACTAGGATTATGGGTAAATTATATTTTCTGTTTGTTTTGAAACTTATTTAAAACTATCCAGATTTTCTATCCACAGTGTTTCAGTAACAGCCGTTAACCCTTTTTGTACCTGAAACCCCTAGAGGAATAATTGGTAAACAGTGAAGGCCAAGATCAGACGCCGCAGAACGTGTCGTCTGATCAGGGCCAACACTGTTTCCAAAAAGTTTAGTCAATTTCCAAGTAGATTTTGAAGAAAACACAACTTGACATCCTTAAATTTTGAAATGGACTCCTACTATATATGGGCCCCGTCAAGCGATTTTGGTACTTATCGCCTATGCGAGCAGCGATGGTTCAGGCGAGCCTGCACATCCGCGCAGTCTCACCAGAACCTTCGTTGCTTGCTCATACAAGCAGTGAACCAAGAGGAACCTTCAGACAGAAAGCCATATCCCTGGCCCTTCTGAATGGCTGGGCATGCGCAGTTAAAATCTGTCATGACGGAATGCTCGAAGACACAAATTCGCTTGGCGGGGCTCATATATTAAAGGAGGAAGATTTCATTTGGTACAAAAAGGGTTAAACACTTAGCCTTCTAGTGCAATTTACCCTTTGCACACCATTCGTGACTAGCAGACAGTATTTCTTATTTATCAGTGAAATTCAGGCTTGACATTCCTCAAGAACCATCTGCCAATTGCATCACTGGGGTGCCCAACTGATATTGGCTTACTGTTGGACAAGAACTGCCATCCTTGCAGCAGGTAAAGGTAGAGGGTGGACTGTTATTTCCTCTGTTCCTACACTTCATTTCATTTTCCTCTTTCTCATCTGTCCCTCACTTTCATCTAATCTACTAGCTCTTCTTTCTCTTTTTCTCCCATTCTCTGGGAGACAACATAAAATGACCCACAAGGGTTGACATGTCGTTAAACTCAAATATTCAATCAAAACCATCTGCCAAGCAGATAAATTCACAAGAAAAGTTGAAGTTTGATTTTTCTGGAGAAATAAGAAAATAAAGGTGGTTGTCTACTTTGCAGTTTTGCTAGGTAAAGCAAGGAATAATATCTTCTTTGGATTTTGACACGCATTCCTGTGTCTAACTACTGTATACATGTACCGTAAAAATTCTAAAAATTCCTACACCTTGAGAACTTAGTGTAATTCTCAAAGATTTTTTAACAAATTTGTTTCAGAATCCAGTAAAGGAGTCCAAACGGTGCAGATAGAATGGCAAAGAGTGTAGACCCTGATCAGGCTGCTCTTTCAGGAGCAGTCCAATGACTGCTCAATCTGATCTGGGTCTACACTGTTTGCTTATGTCTGTCTGGCCCAATACTTAGGATCATTACGTTGATCCTCTTTACAGTAACTACTGTATTTTTCTGTTTTCCAGCCAACCCCAGAAATGTATGAGAAGGCTCATTACCACTACAACACAAAGTCCATGAGAGTCTGCTTCAGGTAAAAATTAAGTCGGGCTTGATAGCTCTGTCAGGTGTGCTTCTGACTGGTGATCAGGTTATGGGTGTAATACTAGCCTGGGGCCAGTTGTTCAAAGCCTCGTTAGCTTAATGAGCTCTTTAGTGGTCAAATTGTTAACTGTTCTAGCAAGTTTAATGTCTAAAATTTTGGTATTTTTGTTGAAAAAATGTGAGCAGCTTTTGCAAATGCAAAAGCTGCTCACATTTTTCAGCAAAAATATTTGCATCTTTACCATAATAAATGATCAAAGTTTTAACGATATGTTAACTAACGACATCGTTAGTTTTGAACAACTGGCCCCTGGTCAGCAACATTATTTTGTGGACATTGGTCGTGCAATCTTTTCTACACTCATTCTCTCCCTTCCACTGATTTAAGAAGGGCGGTTGTCAGTTTCTGGGGGAAAAAAATGTGCACTGTACTGGTTAACTGCTTTTGTATAAGCTAGCCCATGAACAGTGTGGTTAGGTCTATCTTCATATACTGAGTCAGTCATATTTGGCCATTACCTCAGTAAACTGACCAGCTCAATATGACTTAAATAGTGTTGACTGGGCCATTAAACTTCAAAACAAACAAAAGGTAAAACTGAGCCAGAACAAGACAAACTCTACAAGAAGATCTGTGTGAACTGATGTCTTGAATCGGCCTGCACATCTGAGACTGCTGATCACAAGAGCCTTCTATAGCCTCTCGGCTATCCAGAGAGCAACAGGTGAAGACTGCCTATACTGGATTATTCCATGTCTTACTGATCACAATAACCTCTGCCTTTGCAAATAGTGTAGATCCAGATCAGATGGCTTCTGAGAAGCCATCTGATCAGGATCTACACTGTTTCTTATTTGGTTTGCGAATACCAATGTATACAGTATATCAAGTAATTTGATTGGTTGCTAGTCAGAAGTGGGTGTGGCAGAATCAATTTATTCAGCAGTACAAGGGTTAACCCTTATCTTGCTGTTCACGACTACCCCTATCTTCGCAAACAGTGTAGATTCAGATCAAGAAGCCATCTGATCAGGATCTACACTGTTTGGCATTCACTTTATGAATTTGTAGCAATAAATTACATCATGTAATTTGATTGGTTGATAGACAGAAATGGGTGTGACTTAAATGAATATTCAGCAAGAGAAGGGTTAATGTAGAGGCTGATCTTAGTCTAAGTTGGGCAAGGATTGTGGCCACAGGTCTTCTTGTAGAATTTTTATGTGCACCAGCTCAAATAAAGTTGAAAAATGTGACATGTTCGGATCATCATTTTGAATCTAACTTTAGTAAAACTTTGATGGCTTGATTTGTTTGATTTGTGGTTTAACGTCCCCATCAACACTTTATAGGTCATTTTGGGAGACGTTGCTTCCAATTTTGTGGGACTTTTGCCCAACATTGAGGTGAAATGGCATCTCAAGCCCTGTCGCCCAATGAAACCAATAGGGTTTATAAGCATGGACGGACCGACTTGCACCGCTTTGCCTGTGCAGGCTTTGATCCTCTAAGCTGTTTACCAGTACTCGTGTGCGGTCAGTTTCAGCTCTGCGTGGAAGCATCATGCAGCCCATCTATTTCTACAAGCTTGAACACCATGGGTTGTTTTCCATGGCTGCTTGGAACCTAGGGAATTCTTTTCATAACTCCAGATAGCAAATGTTGAGGAATAATTTAGGGGGAGTTTCTTTATATTATTTTGAGCATGTTTATTAGAAACCTCTGCATCAGGCAACTAAGTATAATGGGTACATACGGTATTTACCTTATGTATTTGGACAGACAGTGCTGAGCAAACAGTATAGACCCAGATGAGATGCCACAGAATGTGGCTTCTCATCTGGGTCTACACTGTTTGCTACTAATCCAGCTATCTTTAGGCTCAACATCGGATTGTAAATTGTACGTGTTCAAATTTTGGAGCAAGTATGGAAGGGAGTTTCTTGCACACTAGACAAGGAAATCCGTGATTTTACCCTGGGATAGAAATTTATGTTCTGACTCTGGGGTTCCGACCCAAAATCGAATATCGTCGCATGTTTGATAAATGCACTGGTTGATTACGACCTCGTATGCGCCGTCGTTAAGGTTGAGGTCACAGCAACATCACTAAACATTACTGCAGTGTCAACACAATATGGCGGACGTTGGTAACCGAAGTGACTGGAGCATTAAAAATCCGCTTTAAGAAATGGAAGGTATGCAAGAAAAAGGATCCAGTATGGGTGTGAGGGGTGGATAGAAAATCCGTCCCTCGGGATCACTGTCCGGCATCACTCGGCAAGTCTCGTGATGCCAGACAGTGTCCCTCGGGACGGATTTTTCCATCCACCCCTCACGCCCATATATGATTCTTATAGCCCGAATACTTAGGATAAATACGGTAAAACATAGATATAAAAAAAATCACTATTGATCCCCATTTTGCCCTCTTTTCTGGTTTTGTTTGTTTGATTTGAGGTTTAATGTCCCCGTCAGCACTGTATAAATCATTTTGGATACATTGCTTCCAGTTTTGTGGGACAGAAACAAATAATGAGAGAAAAATCTCTAAACAGTGTAGACAAAGAAAAGACTGTAACTTTGTATATGAAGCAGTCTTAATTATCATGTTACCAATACATGTATGCTTGTGTGACAGATCACCCTGCTTGAAATTTAACCTTATTCAAACTCTTGGATCAGGGGTGTTTTTTTTTCTTCACAGGCTTTTTAACCATAAGCATGCTGAGATTTATTCAATACTCATTCTTTAGAGTGGGTCCCCTTATTTCGGCAGCCATAATTTCCTTAAACCTGAACCGATTCTGCTCCTCCTTCGACATATTGTAGGCAAGACATCTTCTGCCATTTCTACCAGAAGTATTATGGGTCACGTGACTTCAAAATAAGGTGGTCACATGATCTGACCGGGAACCATTGAAGACACTTAAAAAAAATGAACTACAAGACAAAAGCGCTCATTGTGTGCTTTGTAGGATAAAAACGATAGCTTGTGTAGCTAGTATGCACAAAATTGTGATAAAACCGGTAAGGGGGACCTGTTGAAAACTGGTATTTGAAAGATCGTCAATTTTAATGTCATTTCCGGGTGTAAAATCAAACAGCCAATAATGTGGGTAAAACCTGTGCACTTGTAGGAAAGACCCATCCCTCCTGTATAGAACTCATCCGATGGAGTGTACTTGCTTTCTTATGAGCATGATAAGTTGCTTTAAGTTGGACTATCCCCTTGGGTAAATAGATGAGCCTACAGCCCGCTAAAAAATCGATGTTTATAATTTGGCATTTATTTTGACTAATTCTGACTGTCTCAATATAATTCAAATAGTCTTGACTTGGCTGTCAACTCTTATCATGCTCTTCACGACAACCCTTTAACAATGTGAAACAGTGTAGATCCAGATCAGATGGCTTCTGAAGAAGCCATCTGATCAGGATCTACATTGTTTCACATTCAGTTTATGGATTTGTATGAATAAATTACATCAACTAATCTGA
The DNA here is from genome assembly GCA_963580285.1 of Lucinisca nassula. Taxonomy (NCBI): domain Eukaryota; kingdom Metazoa; phylum Mollusca; class Bivalvia; order Lucinida; family Lucinidae; genus Lucinisca; species Lucinisca nassula. Next base: position 125,915,348 of record OY757016.1, on the reverse strand, counting down.
TTGGTTCAAAGTCAGAAATGGGTGTGGCTAAACTGAATATTCAGCAGGATAAGGGTTAAACTCCAGTCAAGCAAAACAAAACAAATAGTGAATTTCTATTATAATATGACGTCGCGTGTGAGAGTGTAATAACGCCATGTAATAAATTTGATATTCCACTAGTGGATTAAATATGCAAATTAGTTGGAAATGTCCTGTAACGGTACATGTACGACGCCCTGAACAACGTTGTGTTTACTAATGGCAGAATAATGACTTTTTTGTAAACAAAACTTGAATGAAATGTGTTTTAAATGTCATATGGTAAATTGAATCTTGCATTCGTGCTCATGTATTATTGAATTTATTAAACTAGTTGAGAAAAAGGGATAAAATGCTCGGCAAAGCCTCCCATTTTATCCCTTTTCCTCAACTCGTTTAATAAATTCCATAATACATGAACACTCATGTAAGATCCTCTATATTTCAGTGCCTGGATGCAATACTACTTACTACGGAAGCGGAAAAAGCAAATTCAACAGAGAAAATATAACAAGGCTGCACTTCACCATTCTCACAGAATGATGAGAAAACATTTAGAAGAATGGATGGTAAGTCGGTTTAACCCATAACATGCCAATCACAACAATTGTTGTCTGCTTTTTCATCTGCCGGTTACTTTAAAAATCATTGTTGCTTTTTATCGTTTGAAATGAGATTTACCGTAACATTCCCATCAACACAATTTAGGTCATTTTTGAGTTGTTGCTTCCAATTTTGTGGGACTTTTACCTGACATTGAGATGAAATGTCATCTCAAGCCCTGCCACCCAATGAAACCAAAAGGCTGATATGCGTTGGACTGTCTGACTCATACCACTTTGCCTGGACAGGCTTAGTCCTTCATAGTGGTTTACCAGTACTCATGTGTGGTCAGTTTCAGCTCTGCATGGAAGCACCATGCAGCCCAATCTATTTCTCCAAGCCCCGTTGGGTGGGGGCATACAGTGTGGACTCAGATCAGACTGCTCTTCTAAGGTCAGGGTCCACACTGTTTACCTGTATACAAAAATATGTTGGAAAATTTTGCAAGATGATACAGCAGACTACACAAACAGACGACGTTTTCACTTGCACTTTTTCATAGCATCATATGCGGCCCCCGCCCATCGGGGCTTGAAGAAATAGATGGGCTGCAGGATGCTTCCACGCAGAGCTGAAATCGACACGCACTCGAGTACTGGTAACTGCTTAGAGGATCTAAGCCTGTCCAGGCAAAGCGGTGCAAGTCAGCCCGTCCATGCTTATAAACCATATTGTTTTCATTGGGCAGCAGGGCTTGAGATGTCATTTCATCTCAATGTCGGGTAAAAGTCCCACAAAATTGGAAGCAACGTCTCCAAAATTACCTTTACAGTATTGACAGGGACGTTATACCTCAAATCAAACAAACAAATCATTGCAGCATAAGGGTTAAACATATTTATATATAAAACACACATAACCTCAAATAAAAGGATTGATCAGAAAGAAAACTCATTATACAGTTTGAAACATTGGTAGCTGTGAATTGGTCAAAATGTTGAATGTTGTAGCAAGTACAGTTGTCTGATTGAACACTGGTATTTGTGCTGGTAAAATAAGAGTAGATTTGAAATTTTTAACATGACATTAATAGTGTAGGGAACAGAAATAAGGAAACAAAAAGCCCATTCTTAACCCTTTGAGTGCTAATCAGAAATGAGCCTTTGTTTCATGGAAATTTATGGTCAGTGTTAGCTTAGATTTATTAATGTAAGCTTAGATTTATTAACGTAGCCTTGTCCTGTACATTTTGCATGCAAAAACCTGAAACCCTTTTTAGCTCACCTGAGCACAAAGTGCTGATGGTGAGCTGTTCAGTGGAGGTCTTTCAAAATTTTGCTTTAAATGCAAACTCCAACCCCCGGCCATTGGGGCTTGAAGAAATAGATGAGATGCATGATGCTTCCATGCAGAGCTGAAACCGACCTGCACACGAGTACTGGTAAACAACTTAGAAGATCTAAGCCTGCCCAGGCAAAGCAGTGGAAGTTGGCCCGTCCATACTAATAAACCCTGTTGGTTTCATTGGGCGGCAGGGCTTGAGATGTCATTTCATCTCAGTGTCGGGTAAAAGTCCCACAAAATTGGAAGCACGGTCTCCAAAATGACCTTTACAGTGTTAACAGGGACGTTAAACCTCAAATCAAACAAACAAACAAATGCAAACTCCTAAATGATTCAAACTTCACAGGAATGTTGCCTAGGGGGCTCCCTACCAAAAAAGCTAAAACTTGTTCTGCTCCAATGAAGAAGATGGCCCCAGAGTTAAAATAGAAAAATTGTTTAATGCCAACTTCTCCTGTACCCTTGGGCCAATTTTATTCAAACTTCATAGAAATGTTTCTTAGGTGACCCTCTACCACAATAGCTAAAACTGTACCACTTTAATGAGCAAAATGGCCACCAGAGCTAAAAATAGACAAAAGTTTACAATTTACTTTAAATGTGAACTCTCCCTAAATCCTTGGTCGAATTTGATTCAAATTTCACAGGGATGTTGCCCAGGTGGCTCCCTACCAAAATAGCTAAAATCGTTCCACTCTAATGAACCAGACAGCCGCCAGAGCTAAAAATAGAAAAAACTTTAAATGTCAACTCCTCCTATACGGTACCCTTGGGCCAATTATATTCAAACTTCATAGGAATGTCGCTTTGGTGACCCTTTACCGACATAGCTAAAATTGTTCTTCTCCAATAAGCAAATTACAGCAGAGCTAAGAATTGAAAAACATCAACAATTTGCTTCAAATGCAAACACCTCCTAAACTTTTAGTCCAATTTGATTCAAACTTCACAGGAACGTTGCCTAGGTGGCTCCCTACCAAAATAGCAAAAATCATTCTAGTTCAATGAACAAATTGGCTGCCAGAGTTAAAACTAGAAAAATCTTGAAACGACAACTCCTCCTGTACACTTGAGCCAGTTTTCATTCAAACTTCATAAGAATGTTGCTTAGATGACCCGCTACAGACATAGCTAAAACTCTTCTGATGTGATGAGCAAAATGGTCACCAGAGCTAAAAATAGAAAAATGTCAACAATTTGGTTTAAATGCGAACTTCTCCTAAACCTTTGGGCCAATTTGATTCAAACTTCACAGGAATGTTGCCTAGGTGACTCCCTACCAGAAATAGCTAAAATCATTTTGCTCTGATGAACAAGATGGCCACCAGAACTAGAAATAGAAAAATCTTTTGAATGACATCTCCTATATGCCTGGGCCAATTTCATTATTATTCCATAGGAATGTTGCAGAGGTGACCCTCTGTCAAAATAACTAAAATGATTCTGCTCCAATGGCCAAAGTGCCGCCTGAACTAAAAATAGAAAAACCTCAACAATTTGCTTTAAATGGGAACTCCTAAATGCTTGGTCCAATTTCATTCAAACTTCACAGGAATGTTGCGTAGGTGGCTCCATACGGAAATAGTTAAAATCATTCAAGACGAACAAAATGGCCACCAGAGCTAAAAATCAAAAAATCGTTTAACGCAAATCTTCCTATACCTCTGTGTAAATAGAAACCTCTGTGGTGTAGTGGTTACGCTACTCGCCTTGTAAACCAGGGATCGCAGGATCGACCCCGGGCTTCTCCAGACTTTCGGATGAGTCTTTAAACCGAGGTCCTGTCTCCGTATGACCTTAGCTGTTGGTGGGACGTAAAACTCTAACACTCACACTCACCTCTGTGTAAATTTCCTCCAAACTTTAAAGAATATTGCTTAGTGACGCTCTACCAAAATGGCTAAACTGGTTTCGACCGGATAAACAAAATGGCAGCCAGAGCTAAAAATATAAAAACCTTTAAATGACAACTACTCACACACCTTTGGTCCAATTTAGTTCAAACTTCACTGGAATGTTGCTTAGGTGACTCTTTACCAAAGTAGATAAAACAGTTCCACTCTGATGAACAAGAATGCCACCAGAGCTAAAATAGAAAAAAAGCAACTTTGTGACAACTTCTCCTATACCTTTGGTCCAATTTCATTCTAACTTTATGGGAAAAGTAGGCTCCCGCCCATTGGGGCTAGAAGAAATAGATTGAGCTGCATGGTGCTTCTATGCAGAGCTGAAACCGACCGCACATGAGTGCTTGTAAACCACCTAGAAGGTCTAAAGTGATGCGAGTTGGACTGTCCATGCATATAAAACCTTTTGGTTTCATTTCGGGGCAGGGTTTGAGATGTCATTTCATCTCAGTGTCGGGTAAAAGTCCCACAAAGTTGGAAGCAACATCTCTAATATGACATAAATTGTGTTGATGGGGACGTTAAACTTTAAATAAAACAAACAAACAAATCATATATAACTTTGGGCAAGTTTTATTCAAAATTTGTAGGTGTGTGTGTGAATTCGGGTTTAACGTCGCTTTCAACAATTTTTCAGTCATATCACGACGGTGTCTGGTTGTGACAGGGAGCTCAATGCTCACTTTTATAGTGCTGCCTCACTGAAGTATCATGTCCCAGACACATTACATGATACCACACCCAGTCACATTATCCTGACACTGGATCGACCAGTCCTAGCTCTACCCCGTAAATCTGAGTGCCAAGTGAGGAGCAGCTAGTACCATTTTTAACAACTTTGGTATGTCGCGGCCCGGGATCGAACCTGAGACCTCCCGTTCCCCGGAGCGGACACTCTACCAACTGAGCTATCAGGGCCGGTTAAAATTTGTAGGATTGTTGCTTAGGTGACCCCCTAAAAAATTGCTTAAAAGGTTCTGCTGCAATGAATAAATTGGTGGACAGTGCTAAAAATAGAAAAATCTTTAAATGCTAATTTCTCCTATAGCTTTGATCCATTTTCATTCAAACTTCACAGTAATGTTCTAGATTTTTGTATGAGTCTTAAAACTGAGGAATTGTCCCCGTATTACCTTAGCTGTTGATGGGATGTAAAACTTAAACACACACAACAGGAATGTTGCCTAGATGACTCTCTACCAAAATTGTTAAAATGGTTTTGCTCCAATAAACAAGGTGGCCACCAGAGTTAAAAATAGAAAATCACTTTTAAATGACAACTCCTTCTATACTTTCAGTCCAATTTCATTCGAACTTCACGGGATGTTGCTTAGGTATCCCTTCACAAAACTCACTAAATAGTTCAGTTCCAATGAACACAAGCGTCTGACTGGTGACAGGAGGATGCAGGTTCGATACCTGCAGGGGTCAGCAGCATTCTTTCATGGAGATTGAGCATGAAATCTTTTCTACGGTCTGTCTCTCCCTTCTGCTGATTCAAGAATGGCAGTTGTCAGTTTCTGGCAAAAGAATGTGCACTGTACTGGTTAATTAACTGCTTACATATAAGCCTTCCTAGGAAAAGTGTGGATAGGTAAACTGACCAGCTCAAAAACGACCTAAAATAGTGTTGACTGGGCCATAAAACTCCAATAAAAACAAATCCAATGAACACAATGGACGCCAGAGCTAAAGAGAGAACAACCTTTTAATAACTCCTCCTATATCTTTGGTCCAGTTTATTATTTCATTCAAACTTCATGAGAATATTGCTTAGGTTACCCTCTGCAGAAATAGCTGAATAGTTCTGCTCGGATGAACAAATGGCTGCAAGAGATCAAAAATAGAAATCTCTCCTATACCTTTCATTCAATTTCACTGTAACTGCTGCTTAGGTGACCTTCTACCAAAATGATTTTGCTACAATGAAGAAAATGGGTGGCAGTCTTAAATATGAAAATTCTTTAAAAGGCAATCTCTGCTAAACTTAAGCCAGTTCATTTTATCTTTGTAAGAGTGTTGCCCAGATGACCATTTATCTAAGTGCAATGAATATACATCATGGAATAAGATGCTCGTTAGTTATCCACATGACTTTTTGAAGCTTTATGACTTCTTGGAGACTTTTTGGAATCAGATGAGCAATTTAAGGCCATCTTGGTCCTCTTGTATTGCCTTGAATGATGTTTTGATGTTTTTGTGACATACTTATCCATGATCGTAAAATTCTGTACTGAACATGCTTTTATTTCTGATTACAGGAATGGATGAAGTACAGGAAAGGAAGACAAGCAAGTAAGTCAGTGACCTTGTGACATGAATGAAGAAAACAATACAGTCGACCTTCGGTGGCTCGAACTCGCCGGGACCGCCGAAAAAGTTCGCGCCATCGGTAGTTAGAGCCATTGGAGTCCAACTTGGCAAGATCCATCTTTGTGTACTATGATTTTTTATCATAGCTACGGCGATTTTGGTGACTCCCGGTACATTTATCGGCCATAATTTAAGCCACGTAGTATACCTTTCGCACTTGCAGGGAGATAAGAAAATACAACAATAATAAATCTTTTAATTTTATTTACAAGATTAAAAGTTTAAAATACGACTGCAGGAGTGAATGATGAGCCGTATTTTTGGTCCGTATTTTAAGGCAAAGACTGTAATTTTGGCAGGTTTTACTCAATGTCGGTGTGAAATTTTAATTTGTGAAAAAATTTTGCCAGCTTTAATTTCCTTATGCTGCCTCATTAGCCCTGGGTTATTATAGGTGTATTAATTTGACACCTTCTCAACATTAATCTCTTGACCTGTTGATCAAAGGGATTGCGCCAATCAAGTACACCTGTGTTATGTAAACAGCTGTTTCGGCAAGACACTTTATCAATATCAAAGCGTCTTATGATTACGATCACGCGCCTGCGTGACTTGACCGATAAAATTGGATTTTTGTAAAAGGTAATTAGTGCGAGCCATTGGTGGGATTTTACATAGAAAATGCACTCTAGGGACCAGGCTTAGAGTTCGAGGGTTCGAGCCATCGTGGTTCGAGCCAAGGGTGGCATGTTTAGTTAAAATAAATGGGGATTTTGCCGGGACTGAAATGTCAGTTCGACCCAAACGTGGTCTTCAAGCCTACCGAGTTCAACCCATCGAAGTTTGACTGTATTCAGGAAAATCAACAAGAAAAGATCACAAGCCACCAATAACGAACACCAAAAGGATGAGTAACAAGACAAAGTCACTAAAACCAGTTTCAGTACTTAAACTTGGAGCTATAGATTAAACCCATGGGTGAACATGTGTTGCATTAACCCTTTAAGCATTACTGATAATTCTAGAGCAGATGACAATATACTTTTATGCTCTTTCCCCCCATGGCAGTGTTTGTGTGTGTATATGTATGTGTGTAATATTTGTGTTGAGGTTTAACATCACCATCAACTTCATTTAGGTTTATATCTATGTGTATATGTGCAGATATGTGTTACCAAAATTGTGTCCAGTCCCTAACATTATAATTCCTTGATGGATTTTGAAATTAATTGGCAGTAATGTTTACCATTATGAGACAGTGTGCAATGTGCTATATCCAGGTCTTTAGCTCAAAGGTTAAGGTAACATTTAGTGGTCAAAGGTCAAAAATAAATTATTTTTTGTGTCAGGTCAATAACTTTGTAATTCTTGGATGGATTTTAAAGTACTAGGCAGAAATGTACATTATTTTTGTGTGCAAGACCCAGGTCTATTGCACTAAGGTAAAATGTCAAAAATAGGATCTATTTTTTATATCTGGTCTATAACTTTGTTATTCCCTGATGGATTTTGAAATAAATTGGCAGAAATGTATCGTTATGAGACAATATGCCACACACTGCACCCAGATCTATAGATCCAAGGTCAAGGTAATATTTAGAGATCAAAGTTCAAAAATAGAATATTTTTGGTGTCAGGTCAGTAACTTCATCAAACCTGGATGGATTTTGAAATTACTTGGCTGAAATGTTCACCATCAATGGACAATAGCTTGCATGCAAGACCCAGATCTATAGCTCTAAGGTCAAGGTCAAACTTACAGGTCAAATGTCAAAAACAGGCATTATTTTTGCCTAGTCTATAACTTAGTCAGTTCTTGATTGATTGGCAGAAATGTTAACTATCATAAGATGATGTGTCACACCATGGTCACACTTAGAGTTCAAAAATGTTCTATCCACATTATGTCTGTCCCACAACACTCATTTCTGTGTCCCGTGTCATATAGCAGGGGCTTCTGTGTTCTATGGACACAATTCAAGTTATTATCATTATTTTACAGAAACAAAAAATAAGAATTGATTTATGTGAATTATCTGCCTAGCAAGTGGTTTTCATGTAATGACAAACCTCATTTTCTCTGACAGTTATTGTGACTGGCCCTTTCAGGCTACATAGCTACTCTACTCTCAAATACAGCCAAAGTCCTTTGTACTTTTACATTTCTCAGAAAACAATTCTGAATTGTAATGGTATGCAAATCAATGGCACTATAATATAGGGATCAACCATGGTTTTTCATGCATAAAAATTTGCCAGGTCCCGAGGAAACTGTTTGAACATGAGGCCGCCAGGCCGAATGATCAAATATCTTCCGAGGGACCCAGCAAATGTTAATGCAATGAAATAACCATGGATGATCGATGTTCTTGCATAACTTACGAATCCGACCGCAAATTTTGAAGAAAACGCCCAAAAGCTCCATATAAATTCCATATAAACTCTTCAAATGCGATAGGCAAACCAAAATGTGGCGGCCAGTTTAGAATGTTGTTTACAATGACGTTGTCTTGCAGTAATGATCTGACGTCACCATTGAACCCTAAAACGCTACGTTCAGGGCGATAACGTTACAGCACTCAACGTAACGTAAAAAAAGCAAGGCCCATCTTGTGATATCAAAAGCTCAAAATCAATGTTCAAACAGCACGGGAATTTCATGATTTGAACATGGTTTTTGCTGTTTGAGCACAGCTTTCGGTCCATTTGACAATGGCTTCAAACAGCCATGCGCATAGGTATTTACGCAAGAACACTCTTTCTTGCACACCATATAAGGAAAGCCATAGTTCTAGCTTGGGATAGAATATAAGAATCTTATATGGGTGTGAGGGGTGGATGGAAAAATCCGTCCCAAGGGTCACTGTCCGGCATCACGAGGCTTGCCGAGTGATGCCAGCATTGATCCCGAGGGATGGATTTTTCTATCCACCCCTCACACCCATATAGGATCTTTTTCTTGCATACCTTCCATTTCTATTGCGAATTTTTAATGCTGCTGTCACTTCGGTTACCGACGTCCGCCATTTTGTGATGACACAACAGGAATGTTTAGTGATGTCACGCATGACGCCGCCGCGCATGAGGTTGTAATCAACCAGTGCATTTATCAAACACGCGATTATATTTGATTTGGGGTCAGAACACCAGGGTCAGAACATAATTTCTATCCCAGGGTAAAATCGCGGATTTCCTTGTCTGGTGTGGAAGAAATTCTGTTCTAATCCTGGTGTTCTTACCCAAAATCGAATATTCTCCCATGTTTGATGAATGTGCTGGTTGAATATAACCTCATATGCGCTGTCATTAAGGTCGATAGGTGATGTCACTAAACCTTCCTGTAGTGTCATGACAATATGGCGGACGTCGGTAACCGAAGTGACTGCAGCATTAAAAATCCATGCTTTGAAATGGAAGGTATGCAAGAAAAAGAATCCTATATAGGTGTGAGGGTGGATAGAAAATCTGTCCCTCGGGATCACTGTCTGGCATCACTAGGCAAGCCTCATAATACCAGTGACCCTCGGGACAGATTTTTCCATCCACATCTAAACCCATATAAGATTCTTATAGTGTTATTAAGGGACTGGATAAAATATGGTTTCACACGGGTCAAGGAATAACAATTTTTGCAGAGGAAAATCTGTGATTAACACTTTTTCTAGCTAGTGCTGCAAGCATTAACCCTTTTTGTACCAAATGGAATCTTCCACCTTATAAATAGCAGGCATTCATTTTAACATTTAGGGGTGTCAGGTTGTGTTTTTAGCCTACCGTCACGTAGTGCGAGGTGAGCTTTTGGGATCACTTTTTGTCCGTCGTCCGTCGTGCGTGCGTGCGTCCGTGCGTCCGTCCGTGCGTAAACAATTTCTTCAAACGACATCTCCTCCTAAACCACTGAGCAGATTTTGACCAAACCTCACAGGAATGATCCTTAGGTGGTCCCCTTTCAAAGTTGTTCAAATGGTTCCGGTCCGTTGCACATATAGGTCACAGGAGCCAAAAATAGATTTTTTTCACCGAAAACTTAAAAAATCTTCTTCTCTGAAACTGCAAGGCCCAGGTCTTTGATATTTGGTATGAAGCTTCATCTAGTGGACCCCTACCAAGACTGTTCAAATTATAGTGCTGGGGCCAAAAATGCCCCCGCCCCGGGGCCCTTTGGTTTTACTTGGGCTTATATAGGGAAAATCTTTAAAAATCTTCTTCTCTGAAACTGCAAGGCCCAGGTCTTTGATATTTGGTATGAATCTTCATCTGGTGGACCCCTACCAAGATTGTTCAAATTATAATGCTGGGGCCAAAGATGCCCCCGCCCCGGGGCCCTTTGGTTTTACATAGGCTTATATAGGGGAAATCTTTAAAAATCTTCTTTTCTGAAACCGCAAGGCCCAGGTCTTTGATATTTGGTATGAAGCTTCATCTAGTGGACCCCTACCAAGATTGTTCAAATTATAGTGCTGGGGCCAAAAATGCCCCCGCCATGGGGCCCTTTGGTTTTACATGGGCTTATATAGGGAAAATCTTTAAAAATCTTCTTCTCTGAAACTGCAAGGCCCAGGTCTTTGATATTTGGTATAAATCTTCATCTTATGGACCCCTACCAAGATTGTTCAAATTATAGTGCTGGGGCCCAAAATGCCCCCGCTCAGGGGTCCTTTGGTTTTACATAGGCTTATATAGGGAAAACCTTTAAAAATCTTCTTCTCTGAAACCGCAAGGCCCAGGTCTTAGATATTTGGTATGAAGCTTCATCTAGTGGACCCCTACCAAGATTGTTCAAATTATAGTGCTGGGGCCAAAAATGCCCCCGCCCCAGGGCCTTTTGGTTTTACATGGGCTTATATTGGGAAAATCTTTAAAAAATCTTCTTCTCTGAAACTGCAAGGCCCAGGTCTTTGCTATTTGGAATGAAGCTTCATCTAGTGGACCCCTACCAAGACTGTTCAAATTATTGTGCTGGGGCCAAAAATGCCCCCGCCCCGGGGCCCTTTGGTTTTACATAGGCTTATATAGGGAAAATCTTTAAAAATCTTCTGTTCTGAAACTGCAAGGCCCAGGTCATTGATATTTGGTATGAAGCTTCATCTTGTGGACCTCTATCAAGATTGTTCAAATTATAGCCCTGGGGCCAAAAATGCCCCCGCTCCTGGGCCCTTTGGTTTTTCATAGACTTATATAGGGAAAAGCGTGAAAAATCTTCTTCTCTGAAACCACAAGGCCTAGGTCTTTGACATTTGGTATGAAGCTTCAGCTAGTGGACCTCTACCAAGTTTGTTCAAATTATAGCCCTGGGGCCACAAATGCCCCCGCCCCAGGGCCCTTTGGTTTTACATAGACTTATAATGGAATGGAGGTAATCTTTGAAAATCTTCTTCTCTGAAACAACAAGGCCCAGGTCTTTGATATTTGGTGTGAAGCTTCATCTAGTGGACCTTTATCAAGATTGTTTAAATTATAGCCCTGAGGCCAAAAATGCCCCTGCCCCGGGGCCATTTGGTTTTACATAGGCTTATGTAAGGATTATCTTTAAAAAAATCTGCTTCTCTGAAACCGCAAGGCTCAGGTCTTTGATATTTGTTGTGTAGCTTCATCTAGTGGACCTTTGCCAAGATTGTTCAAATTATAGCCTTTGTTGATATTTGGTATGAAGCTTCACCTTTTTAGACCTCCCTCAACATTATGCACATTATAACCCTGGGGTCAATAATGGCCCTCCCCGGGGCCCACTTGTTACTCTATGGATCAGGTGAGCGATCCAGGGCCATCATGGTCCTCTTGTCTTCAAAATCTATTTGGAAAATGTCTTAACTTTTTGCAAACAGTGCAGGCCCTGATCAGATGCCACGTTTTGTGGGGCTGATCTGGGCCTTCACTATTTGCCAATTACCTGTTTTGGGTTTCTGGTACAAAAACGGTTAATAGTATTAACATGTACCTACAATCTAAGTTTTGAGAATATATAAGGAAAACCATATTTATCCTTGAAGACACTAGTTTTCTTCATATGAGGTAGGGTTTGCCAGAGTGATTATTACCAGGAATTCTTAACACTTGTCCTGCTAAATAAATTAATTTAACCACACCCATTTCTCAATTTCTGCCATTCAGATGACTGACATGTTATTTATTCCTATAAATTCATAAACTGAATGTCAAACAGTGTAGATCCTGATCAGATGGCTTCTTCAGGAGCCATCTGATCTGGATCTGCACTGTTTCCAAAGATAGGGGTTGTCGTGAACAGCAGGATAAGAGTTAGCACTTGTCATGCTGAATAAATTAATTTAGCCACTCCCATTTCTGCCATTCAGATGACTGACATGTTGTTTATTCCGACAAATTCATGAACTGAATGTCAAACAGTGTAGATACTGATCAGATGGCTTGATCTGTCTATACACTGTTTGCAAAAGGCAGTGCATGTTCTTGTTCTCCAGGACAAGGGATAAGGAAAATTGTGTTTACCCCTGGAAATACTACTTATCTTCATATAAAGCTCATGAGGTTGGCCGGAATAACTATTAACTGGAATTCTTAACCCTTTTCTTGCTGAATAAATTAATTCTGTCAAACCCACTTCTGACTTCAAGCCTATCAAAATACTTGCTGCAATTACCGTATTCGGGTGTGTATTACCCGCATTTGCGTACTACCCGCACCCCCCCTTTTTTGCCAAAATCTGGGGGAAAACTGTTATTCTGTTGTATTACCCGCATGGAATATTTGCTGAAATTTTTGAGGATGCGTAAGTGAGAAAAAGTAAGAATTTGGCCACTTTTTGTAACACACAACGGAACGCGTGATCGTCTTCAAAAGGCGGGAAAATGCACGTGCGTGCGAGTATCATCAGAAAGCATGTATTTTGCATTAAAATGTTGAAAAAACTTTACCTGTTCACCATTGTAATTTATTTATTAACCCACATATGCCCGCGGCCCTTTTTTGGGACATCGGCAAACAGTGCAGTCCCAGATCAGACACCTCAGAAAGATGCCGCAGACGTCTCTTTTTTGGGACATCGGCAAACAGTGCAGTCCCAGATCAGACACCTCAGAAAGACGCCGCAGACATCTGATTTGGATTTACACTGTTTGATGATTTATAACGGTTCAATTATGACACTATTGTTAATCCCTGTCGTATAATTGCCACCCTGCGGTGCGTGTCGATAAGGTGTGAAAATATGGTCAAGTTATGTCTCTAATTTGCGTTTATTCCCCAATCATAAAATTTAATCCGCAATCAATGTGAAAATTATTTAATTGCTCCTAAGACGAGTTGCTACGACTATTCTACTATCTATGGTTATGTTTTGGCGCCAAATAGCAGACGCTTGGCGAGAAAAGTTGAACACTTTAATTTGTGTTAACACACCTGTATGCTGTTGTTGGTATTGACACGGAGCTTACGGAAAACGCTGTTTTCCACAACCGTTTTGCTATCAAGATTTCTTTTACCGTTTCCAAACAATTTTTTATGAGAGAGCTAGCCCCATTAAGATAAAACAATAGACACGTGTGGGGGTGCTGGGGTCCGATGACGTCATTTACCGATCGCGTGCAGAAAAAAACAACGTATCGGTGGTTTGTGGGCGGCGGTTTTGATGCCGGAAAACTTTGATGTTCGCATTGAACTTGCTTTTTTATTTCGTTTAAAATCAGAGTTTTAGGAATAATACTCACAAAATCGGGCTTGCTAGTAATGGAGATTGTTATATAACTCATGTGTAAGTAAAATTGAGTGGACAATTAAACATTTTTTATGTCGGGAATCGTAAAAGGATAGAGCATAACACGAGATGCATCGTATTTTCAGCTGACAAAAGTAAAAATAAAATGGGCCAAAAATAATTCGGGCGGATTACCCGCACCCTGAACTTGGGCATGTAATTTGAGGGGAAAAAACTGCGGGTAATACACGCCCGAATACGGTATTCCTGTATATTCTCAAACTGAATTACAAACAGCCTGCTGAATAAATTAATTTTGCCACACCCATTGACTATCAGCCAATCAAATTACTTCATATGATGTATTCATTCAAATTTGCAAACTGAATGACAAATACAGTGTAGATCCTGATCAAATGGCTTTTTTCAGAAGCCATCTCATCTTGACCTACACTTTTTGCAAAGAACAACATATCCTGTTTCAGCAGGACAACAGTTATGGTGTGCATTACAGGATTTGTATATTTTTCATAATTTCAGTGAGTTTTCAGAAGATTCAGCATGTATTGCATGTGTGTATTGGTAAAGAGATCTTCGAGGCCTGGCATAACCACACCCTTGAGGCTCGCCGACAGAGAGAATACTTTGAGGTAGGTTTTACACAACATTTCTCTGTTTCATTTTCCCTCCCATTTTATCACATATCATAGCCTAAAACATCCTAATTGTCCCTTAAAATTGTTTTTACCATTCATCATGCATGTCTTTTTTTCTTTGAACTTGACAAAAACATAAATGCAGTGCAATGTTTTGTCTGTATGTTCCTCCTGTTTAAGATTACAAGATGTTTTCTTTAAAAAAAAAACATTAGTGTCCTGGGTCCAGTTGTTCAAAACTAAAGATGTCATCAGTAAACATATCATAAACATATCATTAAAACTTTGACCTTTTATTATGGAAGATATACTAATATTTTTGCTGAAAAAAAAAATGTGAGTAGCTTTTGCAAAAGCTACACACATTTTTTTTAGCAAAAATACCACCCACTGTATGAGATATTGTACTCAATAGGACACTTAACATTTGATCAGTAACAAGCTTGTTAAGGGGAATGAATACACCTTCAAGGGAGGCAACTCCTTCAAAAGTATTTTGTCTCCCATGACAATAAGAGTCAACTCTGAAAGGAAAGAATTTGCTCCTGAGGAGCAATTTCTTTCCTTTCAGAGTATACCCCTTTTTCGCGGGGACAGTTTAAAGCCAAGCAAACATGAAGTCCCAGAATTTGTCTCCCTTTGAAAAATGGCAGGGAAAAATCTGTAAGGTTTATCCATTCCTCTTAAGCTAAGCTTAGATGCTTTGAACGACTGGACCTGGTTCTTTGAGTGCATCATAGCTGGAAACAATAATCAGAGTTTCTTTATAATTTTATGTTCCATGTCACCAGAAAACCTGTTTTTGCCATTGCAAACAACAGAGGTGCTGATCTTCCTTTGCATCTCCATAGTCTGATCAGCATCTTAAAGTTTGCTTCATGGAGTGCTATACCTCTTGTATCTATATGTAACATTTCAAAACTCCAGTTAGTCTATATAGCTGAGCAAACTGGCTTGTGTCCTACCTGATGACAAACTCCAAAGACAGGTTTTCTCATGATGGGGTCATAAAGAGTTGTTTCTCCAACATTTTGTGGTACTAAAAGAAATAAAAGTTATTTCTAGTGTTCTTTGTTTCTTGATAGAAACTCATGTTGAGGCGATTCTAGCAAGCATCCACAACATATGGTTAAAACAGAAACTAGAACATGCAGTCAATGACATGCCATGACAGATCCCCATACTTACTGTTATTTGACCTTTTGAGCTCTTTCCATGGCCCTGATCTGACCCCAGGGCTAAAATTTTAATAATTGTTTGATATTTTACTCATAATCTCCTTTAATTTTATGTACCACATTACTATGTTCTAAAAACTTAATTTTTGGCCCTTACTGGTTCAGAAGTGTGGCACCCAGTGTATGACCCAGGGGTCACAACCAAAATCCCATTCAACATGTTATACATTTATCATTACTTAGTATATGGGGTGGGGTGGGGTGGGGGGTGCTCTCAACCAAAATCCCCCAAATGACAAAATATGTTATACACTAATCATTACTGAGTATAATTTGCAAAGTGTGGCATAAACATTTGTAAAATATATTTTGCAATTGGCCTTTTGACCCCTTCCCAGGCCCCTGGGGTGGACCAAAAATAAATATGATCTTGCACATGCCACTCGTGTAAGAAAGCCAAAAATCAAAGTTGGTTGGATTCTGTTGTACGGTTTAGGTGTAGATAGCATAAGAGATGGATGGACTGAGTCAATCACTTTATCCCCATTGCTGAGCATAGGGATAACATTGATCCCAGAATTTTTGTCGTTATTCCCCCTTACTGGAGCTATTGTTATGGAAACAGCACAATCTTGACTCACTAGGAAGATATACAGATAGGACAAACACATTAAATTTCCCTGGAGGAGGTATTAAGTTTTAATCATATAAAAAATCTGAGTATATTTCCAGTTGCAACGAGCTCTTTATAGCAGATCTGGTGATAAAAAGGTACCTGTATTTACACATTGGAAGAAATAGCGAAGTTGTATTGATTTGCACTCTGACAATGCATTGTGGAGGTATTCGAAGTTTTCTTAATTCTTGTCCTGCCAAATGAATTAATTCTACCACACCAATTTTTGACTGTCAACCAATCAGATTACTTGATATAATATATTTGTTCAAATCCATAAACTGAATGACAAACAATAGAGACCCTGACTGTATGGCCTTTCCAGGAGCCATCCGATCTGGATCAACACTGTTTGCAAAGGTGGATTTATTTGAAGCAAAACTGTTGTGTAACTTCAGCCATAGAGCTTCCAGTTGATATTGTCATTCAGTTTGGCGCTAAAAGGGCAATGCTTCCATATTATTGGTCCCCTACCCATTAGGGCTTGGAGAAAAAGATTGGGCTGCATGGTGCTTCCACACAGAGCTGAAACTGACCAAACTTGAGTACTGGTAAACTGCTTAGAAGGTCTAAGCCTGCCCAGGAAAAGTGATGAGAGTCAGACAGCTCCTTAAACCCTAGTGGTTCCTTTGGTCAGTAGAGCTTGAGATGTCATTTCATCTCAATGTCGGTAAAAGTCCCACAAAAACAGAAGCAACTTCTCCAAAACCACCGAAATAGTTTTGACAGGGATGTAAAACCTCAGTACAAACAAATAGTTTTTCCATTATTCCTCATCCTCCCTAGATTTTTTTAAATCTCTCTGCTGTCTTTTTCTTATTCTTTTGCTTTCTCTCCAAGTTGAAGCAAAATGATCAAACACTACAATCTGTTATATAAATATAAAGACAGGCCATTCAGACAATTTAACATGCTTTTGGGTATAGAAAAAGTGACTATATAAGTCTTACTATTTATTATTTTCTTTCTTAATATTTGTGCATTCAGAGAAATTTAAATGTAGGTACATTAAAAGATATCTGTCTATGCACATACTTGCACATGGTTTGAAATCTATGTTGACCTATGTTTGGCGTAGCCTTTGCAGTTTTTTTTTTTACTCTTTCATTAGTGTTGTAGCTGTAGCTTTGATTGTTTTATTTGTAGAAATGACATTTAGAGATCATCTATCTGATGGCCATTGTCTTAATTTCTCCATCTTTTTTATGCTTGAGTACAATTGTGTATATCTTTAGACTAGCAAGTGGTAAAAATTCTCAAGACGGAACAGGTTTTTGTCTTAAGACCCAACTCACTTCATCATGAAATTTGTCTGGCTCATTAACTTAAAAATCTTTAAAATGTAAAAATGTTCAGCATTTAAAAATTTATGAAAAAAGGTAAGATTCTCTAATGATCCAAGAAGGCAAAAAATTAAAACATTTATCACACATAATGTCTTGGAGCCAACACTGGACTTTCTATCACAAAGGAGGTGCCATATAATCAGTATTCAGTTTCTGTCCTATGGCATTTAAAAAAATAATCTTCAGTGAATATTATCATGTGCATAGCATGACAGAAGATTTAAAAACTATTATGGATGTCATTTAAAGCATGGATGAAGAATTTAAAGCAACGTTTAATATTCAAATTATGGATAAAGATTGCACAGCCTTCAGTGTTGGGCGATAAGTCCAGTTTTGGTTAGCGCTTTATAATCAAGGCAACTTTTTATCAGTTTTGAACAAACATCTTGTTATTCAATTGGTCAATTTTATCTTCTTTTGAAAATCAGTGTTTTGCATTGGTTGTGGGCCGTGCATGTTTTAGAACTGTTTGGATATCATTTCCACATTCAAAATAATTACAAAATCTTCAGCCATGCTATGCATAACACAAAGTTGACAGAAGCCAATTGAATTGCACATGCTTATTTTATACATATTAACTCCTCGATTTCATGTTTTAAGTTAGTTACTTTTTAAAGTTTTAGATAATAAGAGACATTTTACATTGCATGTTGCCCATATAATGTGTGTTGTGGATAATCACTTTAATCACTTGCTCTCATTTTTGGTACACAGATGACACTGGTTAGTCAGGCGTTCACTGGTTTGAATCTCCTACTAACACTGGGCTCCTATTTCTTTGTTTTTAACATGTGGCTTGGTTTGGGTAATGTTCTGCCTGGGATGGTTTTTCTTTTGACTTCATATCAAACAGGTGTTGTGGGATCCCCTTTACAATATGTTTGCTCAAGATTTGAAAAAATAATCCCAAAATTGCATATGACCTGGGGTTATTTTTCAAAACTAATGACGTTGTTAGTTAATGAATCACTGAAAATTTGATTATTTAATTTGGCTCATATGCTGATATTTTTGCTTAAAATATATGAGCAGCTTTTACAAATGCAAAAGCTGCTCACATTTTTCATCAGAAAAACCAAAATTTTAGATATTGAACTTGCTAGAACAATTAACAATATGACCACTAATGAGCTCGTTAAGCTAACGAGGCTTTGAACAACTGCCCCTGTACATCTACATGTTACTTGAGCATAATACGTTTTTTCTAAATTTGCAGCTGGTCTGTATCTGACTTGCAATTGATAATTTTAACCTTTATTTCCTGACCATACTAACTGTCATTTACCTTTTAATGGCATTAATTTCATTTTAGATTGCAATAGATTGGTGTTCATTTTAACAGCAGTTAATGTAGTTTGAATCAAAATGAATGGATACATCTAAGAGGGACATTTTCCTACCTTTGGAAAATCTTCAAATTCTCTCCAACTCTTTAAGGGACAATCACAACAATTGTTGTCTGTGTTGTCATCTGCTGGTTACTTTAAAAATTATCATTGCAAACAATGTGGACCCAGATCAGGAGCAGTCTGATCAGGATCCATGCTGTTTGCCAGTATGCAAAAATATGTTAGAAACGCTTGCAAGAATATTCAGCAGATGACATGAACAAACAACATTTTAAGATGCAGTTTTTCTTGGCAGCTTGTGGGTTGAGAGTAGCACCGAGTTATCCAAGTATTCAGCTGCTAGATATAACATGCAGTAAGCTCCATTAGATGTATCCATTTCATAAAATTCTTGTCTATGAGTTTGTTTCTGCTGTAAATGTATGTATCTCTGATACCTGTTTCAGATTCCATGTTTTCCTTTTTTCCTAGTTAGCCATTAATGGATTGAAAAATAGAAAACTATCTTTAGTTGTTTCATAGATTTACATTTTTCAAAATCATAAACATAAAAACTGTTATAAATAGCAGTGTATAGTAAGCAGTTTAATCATTACACTTGATTACTAGATTATAAGTCTTTTGAACTGAACAGCCCTGGGATTGCCTTTGGGAAGGATAAAGACACAAAAGGAGAGGGTCGGGTTCTGTCTTTCCTATGCCAGCTCTTCTCACTGTGGGTACCTTTGCATCAATGGTCATTTTGGTTTGGACAAAAGGACCATTTACCTTTGAAGTTGCCTAGAAATTTTCATTTATATCATAATAATATTACATTCTTGTGTTTTTTGTTAGCGTAGACTGATCGTAAGTCTTATCTGGTTTCACCTGTTAAATGCTCTGATCTTTCTCACACTGCAAATATCCCCTTATTTACCAGGCTTCGCTTATCACAAAATCATGCTTAGATCTTACCCTACACTGTTTCAGTTGAAAGTCACCTTTCAGTCCCATTTGTGATGTATCACCAAATATATACTCTGCCATGACCACATTTAACATATTATTGCCTGTAGATTTGCATGGATGATTGTATCACAGGTAACATGGCTGTTAAAAATTTGAAAGGCAAATTGAAGTTTAAATGTGAATTATGAAGATTTTCAATTGGTACTTGTATAATCCTTATTAGTTTTTATGACAATTTCATGTCCTTTGCTACATGATATTTGTTGGTGCCTTGACCAGGATGAAATGCTAACAGAATACACAAGTGAACAGAGAACTAAAAAGAAAAATGCTGTGTTGAAAGTTTTAACTTTTGTTTATTGTCAGTTAGAAATTATCTTTATTGAAAATGCAAATTCATAATACATTCTTTAAAGCAACTGTAAATTTTATTTTGCAGCAGTGAGCTTCATGTTACTGAAGTTTGTTCCCATCTGAGCATAGTGATTGCTTCTGATTTTAGATTATGATTGTTGTAGGATACCATTTTGCCTAAGACATATAAAGAGCCCTGTCATTAGAAAACCTATCTTTGGGGTTTTCTACCAGGTATGGTACAAACAGGCCTGCTTGACTATACACCCACATGCAAGAGTCTTGGACTTTTAGATTAAGAATCTTAAGAAGTATTGTACTGTTCCAAGCAGCAGTCACAGAGATACTGATCAGACTTTGCATATATGTAGGCTGATCTGTACCTTTGACAAATGAAATGAAATGGGGGTTCTTATGATGGGGCTCTATGTGCACTGCATTATTGCTTTGTTGATACCTGCATGATCTAATAATAAAGCTTGTATAGTTGTTGATGAGGATGGTATACCAACAGCTGGAGGTCTTGAAAGAGAAGAAGTTAGGACAAAATTCTTCAAAAGCAAAAAAGTAACCTTTACAATAACCTTGATTTCTCAAATTCATATGAAATAGAGTAAGGTTCACAGATAAAGCTAAAACTTGGTCAGGTTCTAAGAATAATTTTAGGCATTGAGATCATTTGACTTGCGATCAGTTTAAGCTTATATGTGGTACTTGCATTTGGATTCTAAGTCTTTGCCTGAGGGTTCATTCATGGACAACAGAGTTTAAAATTCATGGTTTTGATTGTTTTTTTTTTATTTGCCAGATTTTTTTACATTTAACACCTACATAGGTGTTAAAGCTCCAGACTCCATAAAACATTCACACTACCAACCTTATTAACCCATTTGGTACCAGAAACCCAAAACGGATACCCTTGCAAACAGAGCAGGCCAAGATCAGATGCCACAGAATGTGGCATCTGATCAGGGCCTACACTGTTTGCAAAATAAATTTTGAAAAAAAAAAAAAACACAACTTGACACCCCTAAATTTTGAAATGAACTCCTGCTATATATGAAGGGGAAGATTCCATTTGGTACAAAAAGGGTTAATATATCCTGATTAATATTTTAACTTCTTCTTCTGTTCTACATCTAGATCAATCTGCGGGTAACTATCATCCAGTATCAGACTCACTAGACATATGTACTGCTATACAATTTGAGTAGTGTCTAGAGGCATGGTCAGCTCGTTTATATCATTAATCCTTTCATCAAAGTTTGAAGATTGGTATACTGATTCCTCTTGATATGATGACATAGTATTCATTTCATTAGATTAGAATTTGGTGCATGCTTAAATAGTTCATTATATTGCAGCATGGAAAATCAATCAATAAAAACAAATCAGCCTATTAAGGTGTTTTCTGGAGTTTTATGGTTTAATTGCAGGAGTTTTATGCCAAATCTTCATCCCCGGCCATCGGGGCTTGAAGAAATAGATGATAGCTGAAACCTATCGCACATAAGTACTGATAAACCGCTTAGAGGATCTAAGCCTGCCCAGGCAAAGCGGTGCGAGTCGGACCATTCTTGCTTATAAACCCTATTGCTTTCTTTTGACTAATGAGATGTCATTTCATCTCAGTGTCGGGTAAAAGTCCCACAAAAGTGGAAGCAACATCTCCAAAATGACCTATACAGTGTTCACAGGGACGGGGACCTTAAACCTCAAATCAGTCAAAAACAATAAGCCAAATCTGTTTCTATTCTTACAATTCCTTTATGTTCATTGCCAATAGTTGAATCCAAAAGATTGTACAACTTTCTTAAACAGGTCCAAATCATGAGTTGAGGTCTGAATAATGCCATGTCGAGCCAATTGATGTCATGTTGGCTAATTGTCACACATGTTTATGTTATTAGTTCCTCATTTTATAAATGTATATTGTAAAGTTGGCTATGCTGTTTCAACATATTATATTCACTGTACCAAATACAGTGCACTCTGTACACTTCCAAATTCAGAATATTCTGTATAACATAATCAAAGTAACAACCATCAGGAAAAATATTCATGGCTTTAGCTAACACTATAAACCCTTACCATGCATAATATTTCTATATGCTACACACCACTCCAATTATTAGCCATTTGTGTTGCATGATTTCAATTTTTATCTGGATTCAGAATCAGAATAGAAAACAGTATAGATCCTGATCAGCTGGCTTCCAAGAAGCCAGCTGATCTGGATCTATACTGTTGTCAAAAAAGAGATACATCTCAGTTCAGCATGGTGATAGTGCTACAGTCTGTAGGTGATCATCTTAGAGACATTGCATCAAACCTAGAAAAATTACCCAGCAGTGCTGTTATAGCACACATTTGACAGCTAATGGATTTCAATATGTTAAATGGTTTAGACTTTTGTAACATCTAGACAGCATAATATTTTATACCAACCTACTAAATTAGATACAACTAGCTTCATACAATTTTTTCTCACTTTCTACATTGCCAAATGGGCCCACTCTCACTTAGAAGTACCCCACAATCTATTCATAAGCAGAAACCTTATAGTTAAACAATTGCATTTTATCAAAACAAAAATGTATAGCTCTTATTGAAAAGTGACCATTTATGGTCATTTATCTAAATTTTTGTACATTTTTTATCGTGCCTGCTATTATTATGACACAATATAGGCATCCAATTTTCTGTCTGTTCATTCATCGATTCGTCCCTTTGTCAATCCATCAACATTTGCGACAACCCTAGCTTTCATCCAAATGTTCAAGTTCATTTCTCAAGAACAATAAGAGCTTCATTAATGATCTTTGGTACAAGCTTGCATCTAGTAATGACAATTATTATGCAGTTATCCATATTTGACATTGACATACATTTCATGGTTCATTGACTTTGAGATCTTCTGATTCAATGCTAGTGTTCACCCTTTTGTTCAAGTCCATTTCTCAAGAACTGTAAGAACTTCATTAATGATACTTGGTATAAGCTAGCATCTAGGAGTGGTTACTTTAATGCAAGCATCCATGTTTGATTTTGACGTAAATATCATGGCTCGCCACAGGTGCGACATAGCCTTTGGCAGAATTCTTGTTTGCTTTGCTTTAAACTCTTTTCCCATGGAAAAGGGGTTTACTCTTAAAGGAAAGAATTTGCTCCTCAGGAGCAAATTCTTTCCTTTTAGAGTTGACCCCTCTTGACATGGGAGACAAAAATACTTTTGCAGGAATTGCCTCCCCTGAAGGTGTATTCATTCCCCATAAAGTGTTCTTTCTGTTATGGAGATATTGCCATTGATTCAAATTGATATTCCTGGAGATAAAATGATGTGGTCATGATGATATTACCAATATTTTGACTGAATGGAAAATGTTTGTCTTGTCTAACTTATAAAACTCCATGACAGTCATCCTTATGGGCTTCATAATATCAATTTACAAAATTCTTATACCGGCCCCGATAGCTCAGTTGGTAGAGTGTCCGCTCCGGGGAACGGGAGGTCTCGGGTTCGATCCCGGGCCGCGACATACCAAAGTCGTCAAAAATGGTACTAGCTGCTCCTCCCTTGGCACTCAGATTTACGGGGTAGAGCTAGGACTGGTCGATCCAGTGTCAGGATAATGTGACTGGGTGTGGTATCATGTAATGTGTCTGGGACATGATACTTCAGTGAGGCAGCACTATAAACGTGAGCATTGAGCTCCCTGTCGCAACCAGACACCGTCGTGATATGACTGAAAAATTGTTGAAAGCGACGTTAAACCCGAATTCACTCACACACACAAAATTCTTATACAAGGGTAAATATTGAAGAAAAAAACTAATATGATGCATTTTATGATTCTGATATTTTCTTTTTTCATTATAGATGGCAGTGGTAGAGATTTTGCTTTTCATATCATGTTAATATTCTGTGAAATAATTTACTTGTTCACCATGTAACATACTAGAAATGTTTGTAAAAGTTATAACACTTCATCCTGAATGAATTAATTATGTAATTTTAATCAGAAGGATGAGGGCAGCTGATTTTATTAATTTGTAAAATTGATCTTCATGTATAGAATAATATTTCATGTTATTTTTATTTCAATCTCAAATAATGTTGATTTCTGAAAACCAATAAAAAAATGATCTAATTTTTAGGCACTTGAGGTAGGCTATTAAGTTCACTTTTTGAAAAATTTTCTTTTATGAAGTTATGATTTTTTCTTAATGAAGTTATTCCTAGTTTCAGATAAGATTGCCTAATGAGGAAACAGCACAATAACAAGTCTGAACCATGAATACCCCTCTAAACCCTACTTTATATAGAGAAAAGTGGGGTTTACAGGGGTAAAGATTATTTTCTTTATTTCTGCTCCAAGACACAGGATGTGGGTACTTATTGGAATCCCCTCAATGAGGTGGTTCCAGATAGTACCCTCCACCTATGTTTGGCATAGAAATAAGAAAAATGTCACACATTTTTATCAGAAGAAATGTAATTTTTGAGATATGAAAAAATGCACTATGCCTCGTGGTTGTGTTTATGTAGTGATTTGTTTTCAGGATAGTGTTTTTATTTCTTAACCCTTGTTCTGCTGAATATTCATATATGCCACACCCACTACTGATTATCAACCAATCAGATTACTTGATGCAAATTATTGCAATACATTCACAATCTGAATGGCAAACAATGTAGATCCTGATCAGATGGCTTCGTCAGAAGCCATCTGATCTGGATCTACATTGTTTCAAAGATAAGGCATATCCGGGATCAGCAGGACAAGGGTTAATAAAGATATGTGTCATAGGTACTTGTCAGAATTACCTCATTTGAGGCAATCCGGACATGTACCTGCAACATATGTTTCTAACCAGAAATAAGGATAAAATACTTCTGAATTATCTTTGTTAGACCTCTTTATCTGGAGCTATGTTAGTACTTGAAATGCAGATTTTTCATTTAATTTTTTGGTATGGTTTATAGGTTTTTATGAAGTTAATTCTATTTTTGATAGTAGTTAAATATTAATGAGCCTGCCCATGTTAAAAGATCTCTTAACTGTAAAGTCAATCAGTAAATATTTGGATAGGCTTGCTCTCTGTTATGTGCAGGATAACACATTTAAACAACACCATTGATGTTGGGGTCCAAAGTAGAAGCCATGAAAGTTAAACAACCCTGTTATATCCAGTCAAAAGCACCCCTGCCCATTTGGGCTTGGAGAAATATATTGGACCGCATGGTGCTTCCACACGGAGCTGAAACCGACCGAACTTGAGCGCTGGTTAATCATTTAGGTCTAAGCCTGCCCAGGAAAAGTGATGCGAGTCAGACCGCTCCTTAAACCCCAGCAGTTTTTATGGGCAGTAGGGCTTGAGATGTCATTTCATCTCAGTGTTGGGTAAAAGTCCCTTTAAATGGGAAGCAATGTTTCCAAAATGACATAAATAGTGTTGACACGGATGTTAAACCTCAACTCAAACAAAAAAGAAACAAAACCAAACAAAAATAAATATACATAACACTGTTGTTGGGGTCAAAAGCCGAAATATGTTAGTTGAAGAACCATGTTATTGTCCAAACAAAAATGGTGATACTTTCCTTAGTTTTGCTTCAAACATGGATTGTGGGATCTAGATAGAACTGCATCATTGAGGTGATTCTAACAAGTGCCCACAATCTATGTTTTTGAGCAAGAATAAGAAAATGATGAATGTTCTTGTAAAATCCACTTTGCTATATTTAAATGTTTTGAAAATAGAGTAATCCCTACAACAGAACTGAAAACCATAGAGTGTACAAGATTTTTCAGGGCCAGACTAGCTAGTTTCAACCAATTAGGCCTTCAGTGACCCTCAGATATTTTCTAATTTCTGCCGTGAAATCAGTGATCCCAAAGGACTAGAAAATATAACCCACAGTATGTTGAAGGGCAGGGAGACTTTTTACGGCCGCCGCACATTTCCTTAACACCAGCTGTGGTGAAGTTAAATGTTCTGAAAAAAGGGTAATCCTTTGGAAGCAAGGACTTCAACATAGAACGGAAAACCATGGAGTGAACAAGACTTTTCTGGACCAGACTAGCTAGTTTTGGCCAATTAGGCCTCATCAGTAACCTTCTAATATTTTCTAATTTCCACAGTAGAATCAATGATCCCAAAGGTCTAGAAAATATAACCCACACTATGAAGAAGGGCAGGGAGACTTTTTACGGCCGCCTCACATTCCCTTTAGACTAGTTTGGTTCACCAGTATATTCATTACACAAACTTAACAAAATCACAAACATATAACACATCATTAACCCATTTAGTACCAGAAACCCCAAAACGGGTATTTGGCAAACAGTGCAGGCCCAGATCAGATGCCGCAGAATGCGGCATCTGATCAGGGCCTCCACTGTTTGCTAAGCATTCAGTCATTTTCCAAATAAATTTTGATGAAAACACAACCTGATGCCCCTAAATTTTGGAATGTACTCCTGCTATATATAAGGAGGAAGATTCCACTTGGTACAAAAAGGGTTAAATGGTTTAAAGCATCCCTACATCAGGTTAACAAGTCTGTTTAATGAACACCCCTGTAAAGCCTTCTTTATATAGAGACAAGTAGGGTTTACAGCATTTTACATTATTTTCCTTACTTTTGTTCAAAAGCATAGATTATGGGTGCTTGTTAGGACCACCTTGATGAGGCAGTTCTAATGAGCATCCACAACCTATGTTCGGATTAGAAATAAGAAAAATACCACAAATTATAATTTGAAAAATGCTAGTTCTGAATATATGTGAAGTGTCATTTTAGCACAGGGTGTGTTATTGTAATGTTTTGCAAAATGATAAGTTCCCTTTTCATATAATAATAATCAACCTTATTTATAGAGGGTAACACATTTAGTACTAGTACTAATCTTCCATGTGGGTTCATTCATTTGCTGAAATTGAATGAAAAAGTTAATGGTTGCATGTAATTCTTTAACAAATTACATAGGTGTTTGATCATATTTGAGCCCCGCCAAGCGAATTTGTGTTCGAGCATTCTGTCATGACAAATTTTAACTAAGCATGCCCAGCCATTCAGAGGGGCCAGGGATATGTCTTTCTGTCTGAAGGTTCCTCTTGATTCACTGCTTGTATGAGCGAGCAGCGAAGGTTCTGGCGAGACTGCGCAAAGGCGTCTGAACCTTCGCTGCTCGCATAGGCGATAAGTACCAAAATCGCTTGACGGAGCCCATTTAATGTTACTAGCGTAAATGCATGCAGGGTTTAATGTTGCGCTTGTGTGATTGTTAGTGTGTATTTTGGCATGAACTGGATTTAAATGGAGTACATGTAAAGCATTCTGAAAGCATATTTAAACTGCTCAAGGATTTTAACCCATTTAGTACCGGAAACCCCTAAAGGGGTACTTGGCAAACAGTGCAGGCTATGCGGCGTCTGATCCGGGCCTCCACTGTTTGCTTAAAGTTCAGTAATTTTCAGGGGTTATCAAAGTCATTAACATGGTGGCAAACAGTGTAAATCATGATTAGATGGTTCATATTGAGCCATCTCATCATGATCTGTACTGTTTGCATATTATTTTGTATCTATATCATTCTACAGTGTATAAAGGGTTAACGATTTACAGTCGAACTTCAATGGCTCGAAAACCTTTGGGACCATGAAAATATGTTCAAGACAGGGGTAGTTTGAGCCACTGAGGGTTACTGCCAGGACGCATAATGAGATACTTTTGGACATCTTTTTCGGTATTCTATAATGAAAATGTATGTTGTGTATTCTCATTAGAATCGCCTCGATCCATTCATCGAGGCGATTCTAATGAGTACACACAGCATACATTTGTAATATAAAAGACAAAAATCCCCTGAATTACCCCGCCTATTTCTTATGTAGAGGATTTCCGTAGGGGCTTGAAAACGGGTTCGACTCAGCCATGGTAAACGAGCCATCGGTGTTCGAGCCGTGGAAGTTCCACTGTACTATGATTTAGATTTCACAATCCATATAAGACCTTTTAAATATGTAGATAACATCAAAAGACATCATTTTCTTCTTAAAAATTAATGAATATAATTATGAAAGTTCTATCAATACTTGGAAGCTAAACATTTTTGAACTGCATTCCTATTTTTAGTTAGTAATATTGTAGTTGAAAAGTAGAAAAAAGCTTTTTACATTAGCAACATGTTTAAAGTAGAATTTCTTATTATGTATTATTTCAAGAAGGAAAAAAGAGAATAATAATTTATAAAGCAATGTACCGTTAGTATGGGAATAAGTGAGTTTTAAAAAATGTAAATGAATCTCAAAACAGAAAGCAGGTATTTTTTTAATTTAAAAAATGGCACAGAAAATTAGAGATTTATTGTAATAGCTTGAATCCTTCATGAGAAAACAAGTCTTGACATTTTATGTGAATCACCTGCTGGGCAGATGATTCACATGAAACGTCAAGCTTTTTTTCTCTGAAATAATAAGAAAAGAAATTAGATTGTCTCTCTCTCTCTCTCTCTCTCTTCTCCAGAATTTTACATAGAACTTGATGGATAAAGAGAGATAAATCTGGATTTATGAGCTAATTATTTATTGTCGAGTTTGTCTTTCACAGCGTTTGGAGCGTGGCGAAAACATGGAAGATGACGATGCATTTGGTCAGGGGACTGGAGAAGCTCGTGACAGCATTTCTACACTACCAAGGAAAATAGCTATACAGGTAAGTGAACCAGCTTTATGCCATCTGACTGTCTGTTTACACCACTGGGCAATGGTACTGCTTTTGTTTCCAATGTCCAGGTGTGTGTTGGAGTCTTTTGTCCCAACAACAGCTAAGGTCATACTGAGATGGGACCTCAGTTTAAAGTGTCATCCAAAAGTCTGGAGGATCCCGGGATCAAACCTACGACCCCTGGTTTATGAGATGAGTTGCAAAACCACTACACCATGAAGGCATCTAGTGCCTCAAGGTTCAGGGATATAACCTAGTAAGAAAAGTTCACTCGGGAAAGGCCACAACCAAAGAACCACAACCAAAGAACCACAACCAAAGAACGCAGCCACCTTAATGCACCTAAAGAAAGTAAGCAACATGGAGACTCACAAAAACAGAGGAAACATGAACCAATTGGCACAAAGCCAATACACAAATAAGATACTGCAAAAGACAGCCTACAAACTGTCCACAGGAACAAGTTCTGTTCCACTTCTACATGTCATTTGTAGCTTTTCAGTTTTTGTTGTAGTTTTTTTCTGTCCATTGATTGCTCAATAATACAAAAAAAAAACATTTAAAAATGCCACCTGCTCCGCTATTAAGACCACCTAAAATTAAGTCTAATTTGCTTTAACCCATTTTGTACCGGAAACCCCAAAACGGGTACCCTGGCAAACAGTGCAGGCCCAGATCAGACGCCACAGAATGCGGCATCTGATCAGGGCCTCCACTGTTTGCAAAAAGTTCAGCCATTGTGCAAAACTATTTTGAAGAAAACACAGCTTGACACCCCTAAATTTTGAAATGGACTCCTGCTATATATAAGGATGAAGATTCCATTTGGTACTAAAAGGGTTAAAAAGCTTATTTAGTAGGTTGCAGCTATTCTTTCCTTGTGTTCTCTGCTTACAGTGTCCTCAGGTCAGAGACCACCTTTGGGAGTGCTCAAAAGTGGTCTCAAAGACCACTTTTGAGCACTCCCAAAGGTGGTCTTAATATAGGAATTTTACTGTTTGCACCCTTGCAAGGGTTACCTTCATTCTAATTTTTATAACACTATTGTTAGGGTCCAAAGCAGAAACTATATTAGTTAATTAACTGCATTTTATCAAAAAATTTATAGATGATAATTATAATCTATACATTTTTGTGATCCACCTTCGTTGATTGTTTGTTTTCGAGTTTAACAGCCCAGTCAACACTGTTTATGTCATATCAAGCCAGTTAGTTTACCTATCCACACTTTACTGGGCAGGCTTATATGTAGCGGTTAACCAGTACAATGCACATTCTTTTGCTAGAAAATGACAACTGCCCTTCTTGAATCTATCCACCTTTGTACCATTACATGTATGTCCAAAACTTTGTTATAATGAACAGTCTATTTTAAAAGTTTATGTGTAGTCAGGAAAATTATACTAAAGTTATGTAGAAATAGTAACATTTTCTATTGCTTTGATTAACACTATTCCATTCTGTTTTCAGATTTTCCGCTATGTTGATGTTGCAGACTTGGCTAGATGTGCCTGTGTCTGTAGGTCCTGGAAGGTGATTACACAGGCTAACTCACTGTGGAGTAGGGTAGGTTGTATGTCTTGATGGTAAGAACTGTCTGAGTACAGTATATTACCATTTTACCTAACAAGGGCACGGCATGCTTAGACATTCCATTCTTCTTATCGTAACAACAAGCTCTAATAAGACCTTATATAAACCCATAACATGCGAATCATGACATCTGCTTTGTTGTCCCCTGTTTAAAAGTCATTCTTGCAAACAGGGTGTATCCAGATCAGACTGCTCCTATAGGAGCAGTCAGATCTGGATCCACACAGTTTGCCTGAATGCAAAAATATTTTTAGAAAGTTTAAAAGAAGATTCAGCAGACAACATAAGCAGACGACTTTTTCAGATGAAGTTTTTCTTGGCATCTGAAGGGTTAAGCCCAAGGTCAGGCACAACCCCATGTTCCTAATATGCGAACTGGACATGGTTTGTCAAATCATAAATGTCCAAAAGCTGGAATAAGGGGCATTTGTTCTAAAATTTGAACAAGTACAATTTACAGAAGGTTCTTGCAAACAGCAAAGACTCTGATCAGACTGCTCATATGCTGGTCACAGTTGTGATTTTAGGTTGTATTGTGCACTGGCTCAAATTGCTTTAAACCGTTTTATGCCCTGCCATCCGAAGAATAGTGGGAGGAGCATATAGTATCACCCCTGTCTGTTCTTGCGTGCATCTGAAATTTAAACATATTTTTAGGTGGTGGTAGCCGTTTGCAATATCTCTATGCAACTTTATAAGAATAATTATGTATTAGGCCCACAATGATAGGTCCTGCACAAAACCCTTTGTTATTCCTGTCAAAAGTAAAGAAAAGGGGGTGTTTTTTTTGTGTGTGTGTCCAGTCAATACCTATGTGATTCCTGAATGGATTTTGAAATTACTTTGATCAGACCCACAAGACCCAGGTTGGTACCTCCAAGGTCAAGGTCATACTTAGATGTCAAAGGTAAAGAAAATGTCTTTTTCTTGTGTCCGGTTATTCCCAATTGGATGTGGAAATTACTTGGTAGAAATGTTAATCATCATGAGTCGATGTGTCATGCACAAGACCCAAGTTGGTACCTCCATGGTCATGTCATACTTAAGAGTTCAAAGGTTAAGAAAAGTGTCTTTGTCTTGTGTCTTTTCAATACCTTTGTTATTCCTGATTGGATTTGGAAATTAATTTGAAGAAATGTTAATCATCATGAGACAATTTGTTGCACGCAAGACCCGGGTTGGTACCTGTAAGGTCAAGGTCATACTTAGTAGTCAAAGATCAAAACAGGTCTTTTTTGTGTCCAGTGAATAACTTCTTTTAATTTCTGGATGGATTTTAAAATTACTTGGCAGAAATGTTAACCATCATGAGACAATGTGTCGCATGGAAGACCCAGGTCAGTACCTCCAAGGTCAAGGTCATACTTAGAACTCAAAGGTAAAGAAAAATGCCTTTTTCTTGTGTCTGGTCAATATTTTTGATATTCCTGGTAGGATTTGGAAATTACTTGGCAGAAATGTTAACCATCATGAGACATTTTTCACATGCAAGACCCAGGTCAGTACATCGAAGGCCAAGGTCATACTTAGGTGTCAGAGGTAATAAAAGGGTCTTTTTATTACCAATCAATAACTTTTAATGCCCCTGCCATTCCAGGTATGATGGAACAACATAAAGTGTTGCCCCTGTCCCTTCATGCTTGGGTGCATCCGAAACCAGAACATATTTTCGGGGCATCCATGTCCTGTGGATGCATTTCTAGTTGTACAGAGTGGTATCTTCCATACTGTAAATAGCAGGAGTCGGTTTTGAAATTTATAGATATCCATTTGAGGTATAGAATTTTTCCTAGAAAATGGCTGAACTTCTTGCAGACATTGAAGTCCCTGATAGATCAGATGCTGGGTTCTGTGCCATCTGATTTGGGCCAGCATTCTTTACCAATGCATTTTGTTCATTTCCATTAAAAATGTGTTAGTGAGTAACAAGCATTAGTAAATCATTTGTAAACCTGAGCAGATATTGTTAATTAAAATGATTTATGCCATTCCTAATTGCTTCTGCTTTTGTTTTTGTAGCTGGACTTCTACAATGTAAGGAACAGGTAATTATTGTTTGCTTTCTTGATTAAGAACCAACATTTTACCTTCCCAGATCACAATTTTCATTAGTTATCCCCATTAGAAAGAATTTGTTGGATTTTTTTTTTAAAACTGTGTAATATGTTTGGATAGAATAGCAAATGCCCTTACAAACCAAACAACCAAAGTGGTGTTGTTGTAGTTTTTTAGGGCATTAAACATCTATGGTCATGTCAGGCCTGTCAGTTTCCTACACAGTTTCTGGACAAGGTAGACCTTCCAAGCTGTTAACCCTTGTCCTGCTGAATATTCATATATGCCACACCCACTACCGATTATCTACCAATCAGATTACTTGATGCAAATAATTGCAACAAATTCACAATCTGAATGGCAAACAATGTAGATCCTGATCAGATGGCTTCTGACGAAACCATCTGATCTGGATCTTCATTGTTTGGAAAATAAGGCATATCCGGGCTCAGCAGGACAAGGGTTAACCAGTACTTACATAGCTTTCCCCCCACACCCCTCAGTATAAGTCTGCTATTATGACAACTTGTGGGGGTGCCCAAAATAGCCTCATTAGTTGGGCTGTCTTAATGTTGAATATAAAATAATGAGAAAATGATCTATAGACACTGGTTGAAACTGCCAGTAATAGTCAAATAGCCTAAATTTTTTATGATCTTTATACTCTTCATTCTTGAAAGTTTTAAGCTTTGTTTTTAAGAAACTACATTTATTGCAAAGTGACTAAAGTGCGGGCTGCGGGCCGCGGGCTGCGGGCCACAGACTGCAGGCTGCGAGACATGAATAGAAAAGACTTAATATATTATATATATATCATAGCTCATATGCAAAATAACATGAGCTGACCCATTCAGATAGTTTAAAGGGCACCAAGAGCACATTAGACATATGATGAGCTACTTGAGGGCACTTAATTGAAGCCATATTGTAAAACTTACAAGATTCATCCATTTTTTTCTTCTTTTTTTGTACACATCAAACCTTGTTTTTAATCTGTCAACACACTTGCAATTAAATATAATTAACCTGGGCATCTGGTATTTCACAAATCAAAGCGCTGACAGCACTGGTGGGTGCATAGGCTGAGAACAGACATAAATCATTAAATTCCTGAACTTTAAGGGGAATGCATACAACTTCATGGGAGGCAGCTCCTGCAAAATTATTTTTGTTTCCCATGACTCTTAAAGGAAAGGAAAGAATTTGCTCCTGAGGAGCAAATTCTTTCCTTTAAGAGTTGACCCCACATTTTTGCATAAGAGTTTATAGAAAAGTGAACAGGAAGTCCTGAAAGTTGTTTCCAACTGGTGAACTTTGTAACGTCCCCGTCAACACTATAAAGAACATTTTGGAGACAATGCTTCATATTTTGTGGGACTTTTACCGACATTGAGATGAAATGACACCTCAAGCCCTGTCGCCCAATGAAACCAACAGGGTTTATAAGCATGGACGGTCTGACTCACACCGCTTTGCCTGGGCAGGCTTAGATCCTCTAAGCGGTTTACCAGTACTCGTGTGTGGTCGAATTCAGCTCTGCGTGGAAGCATCATACAGCCCATTTATTTCTTCAAGCCCCAATGGGCGGGAGCCTACACTGGTGAACTAAAAAGCTTATCATGAATTCTATGAAATCCTACATATCTATTCTAAGCTGAACACCGTAGCTCCCAACTAGCTTTACTGTCACTCCATTCAAAATAAGGCAAATTTAAAAATCACATTATGAAACTTAACTTGATAATAAGCTACAACACCCTGCATCCCATTATGAAGTTCAATATCAATACCATTTATCTAGAAAAATTATTACTCTGCATAATTGCCCATTATTCCATTTGGATTATAAAGGCTTTCACTGCTGTGGCTCGAGACTTGTTTTGGCCATATACGAGAAACTTGAAGGGCTGTGAAACCAACCACCATCACACCCCCCCCCCCCCCTACACACACACACACACCCTCCCCCCCCCCCCCCCCCCCCAAAAAAAAGTCCCATATGCATTTATCCTGGAATAACAAGTACATTAACCCTTTTTGTAACAAATGGAATCTTCCTCCTTATATATAGCAGGAGTCCATTTCAAAATTTAGGGGTGTCAGGTTGTGTTTTCTTCAAAATTGATTAGGAAAATGGTGGAACTTTTTGCAAATAGTGTAGGCCCTGATCAGATGCCGCGTGATACGGCGTCTAATCTGGGCCTGCACTGTTTGCCAGGGTACCCATTCTTTCGCCAGAAACTGACAACTGTCCTTCTTGAATCATCGGAAGGAAGAGAATGACCGTAGAAAAGATTTAATGATCAATCTCCACGAAAGAATGTTGCCGACACCAGCAGGTATCTATACCGCGTCCTCCTGATCACCTGATCACCTGATCCGACTGAGTTACCGAGGCTGACACTCAGTTTTGATTAAAGGCAGAAATTGTGAAAACTTCTTGCAGTAGTTATCACACAAAGTGACTAAAGTGCGGGCTGCGGGCCACAGACTGCGGGCTGCGGGCCACAGACTGCGGGCTGCGAGACATGAATAGAAAAGACTTAATATATGATATGATATAATATCTCATAGCTCATATGCAAAATAACATGAGCTGACCCATTCAGATAGTTTAAAGGGCACTTAATTGAAGCCAGATTGTAAAACTTACAAGATTCATCCATTTTTTTTCTTCTTTTTTGTGCACATCTTACCTTGTTTTTAATCTGTCAACGCGCTTGCAATTAAATATAATTAACCTGGGCATCTGGTATTTCACAAATCAAAGCGCTGACAGCACTAGTGGGTGCATAGGCTGAGAATAGACATAGATCATTAAATTCCTGAACTTTAAGGGGAATGCATACAACTTTATGGGAGGCAACTCCTGCAAAAGTATTTTTGTCTCCCATGTCAATAGGGGCCAACTCTTAAAGGAAAAGAAAGAAATTCTTTCCTTTAAGAGTTGACTCCACTTTTTTCCATGAGACAGAGTTTATAGAAAAGTGAACAGGAAGTCCTGAAAGTTGTTTCCCACTGGTGAACTTTGTAACGTCCCCGTCAACACTACAAAGAACATTTTGGAGACGTTGCTTCCAATTTTGTGGGACTTTTACCCGACATTGAGATGAAATGACATCTCAAGCCCTGTCGCCCAATGAAACCAATAGGGTTTATTAGCATGGACGGTCTAACTCGCACCGCTTTGCCTGGGCAGGCTTAGATCCTCTAATACTAAGTGGTTTACCAGTACTCGTGTGCGGTCGAATTCAGCTCTGCGTGGAAGCATCATACAGCCCATTTATTTCCTTAAAAAATCA
Organism: Lucinisca nassula; assembly: GCA_963580285.1. Lineage (NCBI taxonomy): Eukaryota > Metazoa > Mollusca > Bivalvia > Lucinida > Lucinidae > Lucinisca > Lucinisca nassula. Next base: position 125,879,351 of record OY757016.1, on the reverse strand, counting down.
CATTATGAAACTTAACTTGATAATAAGCTACAACACCCTGCACCCCATTATTAAGTTCAATATCGATACCATTTATCTAGAAAAATTATTACTCTGCATAATTGCCCATTATTCCATATGGATTATTAAGGCTTTCTCTGCTGTGGCTCGAGACTTGTTTGGGCCACATACGAGAAACTTGAAAGGGCTGTGAAACCAACCACCATCCCCCCCCCCACCCCACACACACACCCCCAACACCCCACCACCCCCCCCCCCCCCAACCCCACCCCAAAAAAGTCCCATTTGCATTTATCCTGGAATAACAAGTACATTAACCCTTTTTGTACCAAATGGAATCTTCCTCCTTATATATAGCAGGAGCCAATTTCAAAATTTAGGGGTGTCGGGTTGTGTTTTCTTCAAAATTGATTTGGAAAATGGCGGAACTTTTTGCAAATAGTGTAGGCCCAGATCAGATGCTGCGTGATAGGCGTCTAATCTGGGCCTGCATTGTTTGCCAGGGTACCCATTCTTTCGCCAGAAACTGACAACTGTCCTTCTTGAATCATCGGAAGGCAGATAATGACCGTAGAAAAGATTTCATGATCAATCTCCACGAAAGTATGTTGCCGACCCCGGCAGGTATTGAAACCGCGTCCTCCTGATCACCAGTCAGACGCCCATCCGACTGAGCTACAGAGGCCGACAATCAGTTTTGATTAAAGGCAGAAATTGTGAAAACTTATTGCAGTAGTTATCACATAAAGATGTCCATGCCCTTCTTAATTCCATTTTTGTGTGATATGTGGAGCTTGCAGAGGCGAAAATATACTTTATTTTTACTACTTAATACTTAACAAGAGGGCCCACAGGGCCCTGGTTCGCTCACCTGTGTGTCACTGTCTTGAGTACATTCTAGTTTTAGCTATGGTGGCCATCTTGTTCATCAGCAGAGTGATTTTAGCTTATTTGGTAGGGAGTAACCTAGGCAACATTCCTGTGAAGTTTGGATCAAATTGGCCTTAGGGTTTAGGAGAGGTTCAAATTTGAGTCAAATTTACAATCTTTTTCTATTTTTAGCTCCGGTGGCCATTTAGTTCATCGGAGTAGGATTGTTTTAGCCTTTTTGGTAGAGGGTCATCTAAGCAACATTACTTCGTAGTTTGAATGAAATTGGCCCAAGGGTACAGAAGGAATTGTTGTTTTAAGATTTTTTTTATTTTTAGCTCTGGCAGCCATCTTGTTCATTGGAGTGGAATGAGTTTTAACTATTTTGGTAGGGAGTCACCAAGGCAACATTCCTGTGAAGTTTTAAATCCAAATGGCCCAAAAATTATGACAAAATAACCTACTGATCTACTTTTTGATTTGACATGACCCATATTCGAACTTAACTGAGATATTGTCCAGATGATCATTCTGAGCAAGTTTTATGATGATTTGAATAAAACTGTGGCCTCTTAGAGTGTTCAAAACGTTTTTCTTTGATTTGACCTGCTGACCTACTTTTTGACCCAACATGACCCATATGTGAGATTGACCCACATATTGTAAAGATGATCATTCTGAGCAAGTTTGATGATGATCGAACCAAAACTGGGGTCTCTAGTGTGTCCACAAGGTTTTTCAACACTCTGACCTACTTACCTACTTACTGACCAGATATGACCCATATTCGAAATTAACTGAGATATTGTCAAATGATCATTTTGAGCAAGTTTGATGATGATTAGATGAAAACTGTGGCCTCTAGTGTGTTCAGAGGGTTTTTCTATGATTTTATCTACTGACCTACTTTTTGGACTGACATGACCCATATTCGAACTTGACTCAGATATTGTCAAGATGATCATTCTGGGCAAGTTTTATGATGATCAGACCTAAACTGTGGCCTCTAGTGTGTTCAGAAGGTTTTTTCTATGATTTGACCTACTGACCTATTTTTGACCTGACATAACCCATATTCAAACTTGACCGAGATATTGTCAAGACTATCATTCTGAGCAAGTTTGATGATGATTGGACCAAAACTGTGGCCTCTAGTGTGTTCACAATGTCTTTCTCTGATTTGACCTACTGACCTACTTTTTGACCTGCCATGACCCATATTCAAATGTGGCCAAGATATTATCAAGATGATCATTCTGAGCAAGTTTGATGATGATCGGACCCAAACTGTGGTCTCTAGTGTGTTCACAAGGTTTTTCTCTGATTTGAACTATTGGCCTACTTTTTGAACCGACATGACCCATATTGGAACTTGACTCAGATATTGTCAAGATGATCATTCTGGGCAAGTTCGATGATGATTGGACCAAAACTGTGGCCTCTAGTGTGTTCACAAGGTTTTTCTATGATTTGACCTACTGACCTACTTTTTAACCCGACATGACCCAAATTCTAACGTGACCAAGATATTATCAAGATGATCATTTTGAGCAAGTTTGATGATGATTGGACATAAATTGTGGCCTCTAGTGTGTTCAGTAGGTTTTTATACGATTTGACCTACTGACCTACTTTTTGACCCGACAACACCCATATTCGAACTTGACTGAGATATTGTCAAGATGATCATTCTGGGCAAGTTTGATGATGATCGGACCAAGACTGTGGCCTCTAGGGTCTTCACAAGTTTTTTTCTGATTTGATCTACTGACCTACTTTTTGACCCGACTTGACCCATATTCGAACTTGAGATATTTTGTGGTGGTACAAAATGTGTGCAAGTTTAGTTAACATCAAATCATAAATGAAACGGCTATCATGCAGACAAGACCAAAATAGGCAATTTTTGCCCTTTCAGGGGCCGTAACTCCGTAACACATGATGGGATATGGCTGGTTCAAGAAAGGAACCCAGATCTCATGGTGGTACAAGTTGTGTGCAAGTCTGGTTAAAATCAAATCATAAATGAAGATGCTATCGTGCGGACAAGACCAAAATAGGCAATTTTTGCCCTTTCAGGGGCCGTAACTCCGTAACACATGATGGCATATGGCTGGTTCAAGAAAGGAACCTAGATCTCATGGTGGTACAAGTTGTGTGCATGTCTGGTTAAAATCAAATCATAAATGAATATGCTATCGTGCGGACAAGGCCAAAATAGGCAATTTTTGCCCTTTCAGGGGCCGTAACTCCGTAACATATGATGGGATATGCCTGGTTCAAGAAAGGAACCCAGATCTCATGGTGGTACAAGTTGTGTGCAAGTCTGGTTAAAATCAAATCATAAATGAAGATACTATCATGCGGACAAGACCAAAATATGCAATTTTTGCCCTTTCGGGGCCGTAACTCCGTAACACATGATGGGATATGGCTGGTTCAAGAAAGGAACCCAGATCTCATGGTGGTACAAGTTGTGTGCAAGTCTGGTTAAAATCAAATCATAAATGAAGATGCTATCATGCGGACAAGAAATTGTTTACGCATGCATGCACGCATGCACGGATGGACGCACGGACGACGTACGACGGACAAAATGTGATCACAAAAGCTCACCTTGTCGCTACGTGACAGGTGAGCTAAAAACATGGATTGTAGCAATTTAACAACTTCGTGAAATTAATACCCCGGTAAACACAACTTTCTGTAGAGAAAATTTGGGTTTACAGGGGTACCATATTATGCATATTACAAAGACATTATATTATAAGCACTGGTTAGAACCGCCTCAAGGTTACTTTTAACGAGCACCCACAATCTATATTTGATGCAGAAATCTGAAGAAAAAAAAATTGTCATCAGATAATATTGTCATTTTTGCAGCCAGGAAAGAAGTGACAATGTGACACAGGTGTGTTATCCATTCCTGATGAGTTAGATCTGCCTAGACAGTTCTAATGAGTACCCAAAATCTATGCTTAGATTGAACACAAGGAAAACATGGGCAAAGTAATCCAAATATTTTGTTATGTATGGCCTCTAGAGCATTTCTGCTCTACAAAGGGTCTTCTAAGGTGAGGTATGCAATAAATTTTTCCAGATCATAAAGCATCCTTTGTGGCTGCTGTCATCACTGTTTCTGCTTGTAGTCAGGATTGTATTCAATAAATTACAGCAGATTCTGACCTGCATTATCAGGCATAATTTTCCCTATTAAAGATGTTAGATACCAGACTCATGGACATTTTATAAAAGACACAATTTCAAGGTCTATGCTATTTCAAGTTTTATATAAATAGAAGCCTCCATGCTGTAGAGGTAACATGCTACTCGCTTTGTAAACCAGGGCTCGCAGATTCGATCCCGGGCTTCTCCGAACTTTCGGACGAGTCTTTAACCCGAGGTCCCGTCTCCGTATGACCTGTTGGTGAGGCGTAAAACTCAAACACTCACTCATTCAAGTTCTATATTATTTTCAAAGAAAATGCAGCTTTACAGCAGACGATTCACGTCTATTGTCAAGCCATTAAAAATATATATATTTGAAAATTTCATCTGCATATTGTTGTAAGTAACGTTTTCTTCAGATTAAAATCATATATCTTAAATGGTAAATCAGTTATCAAATACAAATCGGAGAGATGTAATTCAGTTCATTGAACATATATATCTTACATAATATAAATATATCTTCTATAGAAATCAAAATAAGGTATCTTATATATGATAATAGAAATCTTATTTAATATTAGGGGCTTGAAGAAATATATGGGCTGCATGATGCTTCCAAGCAGAGCTGAATCCGGCCCGCACATTAGTACTGGTAAACCGCTTAGAGGATCTAAGCCTGTCCAGGAACCGCGGTGCGAGGCGGACCGTCCATGCTAATAAACCCTATTGGTTTCATTGGGCGACAGGGCTTGAGATGTCATTTCATCTCAATGTCGGGTAAAAGTCCCACAAAATTGGAAGCAACATCTCCAAAATGACCTTTACAGTGTTGACGGGGACGTTAAACCTCAAATCAAACAAAAATCTTATTTAATATATTTATATCTTATATTTTCAATTAGATATCTGATTTAGGGATATCTTATAAATGCATATAGAAATAAGATATAAGTTATATCAACATGTAAGATATCTAAGTTAATAAAATATCTGACTTAGTCCAATATATCAGATATCTATCAAAAAGCATTAGATATCTGATATATATCTTACTGAGTATCTAAGATGTCTGATATACTATATTTTATATCTTATCTATTTAAATTAATCAGATATTTATTAATATGATATATTAGATATCTTATATGTCAATTAAGATATCTTACGTAAGATATCTAATATATCAGATAATCTTATATAAGATATCTGATTTATTAAGTAAGATGTATGTTTGATTGATAGAATAAATAGTAAAATGGCTTGCCATATACTATAATAGATATCTTTTTTAAGATATCTATATAAGATATATTATATATCTAAATTAATCAGATATCTTATTTAAGATATAAGATTATCTGATATATTAGATATTTTAATATTCCAATTAAGGTATCTTATTTGCTATATAACACATCTAATATGTCAATTAAGATATCATACATAGCATATAAGATATCATGTTTATAAGATATAAAATATATCGGGTAATCTTATATAAGATATCGCATATTATAAGTAAGATAACTGATTGATAGAACTTCATTACGATAACAAGTCTGTGTATTGAACACCCCTCTAAATCCCACTTTATATAGAGAAAACTGGGGTTTGCGGGGGTAAACATTATTTTGTTTATATCTGCTCCAAGACAAAGGTTATAGGTACTCGTTAGAACCGCCTCATTGAGGCGATTCTAACCGAAGTACCCACAACCTGTGTGTGTGAATTCGGGTTTAACGTCGCTTTCAACAATTTTTCAGTCATATCACGACGGTGTCTGGTTGCGACGGGGAGCTCAATGCTCACTTTTATAGTGCTGCCTCACTGAAGTATGATGTCCCAGACACATTACATGGTAACACACCCAGTCACATTATCCTGACACTGGGTCGACCAGTCCTAGCCCCACCCCGTAAATCTGAGTGCCAAGCCAGGAGCAGTTAGTACCATTTTTAACGACTTTGGTATGTTGCGGCCCGAGATCGGACCCGTGACCTTCCGTTCCCCGGAGCGGACACTCTACCAACTGAGCTATCGGGGCCGGTGTGTACCCACAACCTATGTTAGAAGTATAATTAAGACAAAATATCACTATCATCATAAAAGTAACCATTTTTGAGATAGGAAAGAATTCACTATGCCACACAGGTATGTTATCATATTGACACAGTAAAATAAAATGACTTCGAAGATAAGCCATATTGCTAAATGTGCTACCCTGGTTTTTATTTGAAAGGTGTGTTATATAAAAGCTAGCTATAGAATAAGATCATCATCATCATCATCATCATCATCATCATCATCATTTCTCCAAAGGCAGAGCTATGCAGCCCCTGCTCAGTGCATTACTCAATACTGTAACTGTTCCAAACATACTATCAGAATCACTCAATACCAATATGCCTGTACTTAATTAATGCAGCAATGTGCAGAAGCAAATTTATTTATTTATTTTTCAGCTATAAGATATTTTGCATATACCGTTTATTATGAAATGACAAAATCATGGCCTGCAGCCCGCAACCTGTGGCCCGCAGCCCGCAGGCCCGCAAAATAGCAACTCTGGTTATCACATTAAGATGTCCATGCCCTTCTTAATTCCATTTTTAGCTCACCTGACCGAAGGTCATGGTGAGCTTTTGTGACAGTAAGATGTCCGGCGTCGTCGTCCGTCGTCCGTCGTGCGTCGTCCGTGCGTAAACTTTTTCTTGTGAACACACTAGAGGCCACAGTTTTGGTCCAATTATCATCAAACTTGCTCAGAATGATAATCATGACAATATCTCGGTCAAGTTCGAATTTGGGTCATGTCGGGTAAAAAAGTAGGTCAGTAGGTCAAATCATAGAAAAACCTTGTGAACACTCGAGAGGCCACAATTTTGGTCCAATCATCATCAAACTTGCTCAGAATGATCATTGTGACAATATTTTAGTGAAGTTTGAATATGGATCATGTCGGCTTAAAAAGTAGGTCAGCGGGTCAAATCATAGAAAAACCTTGTGAACACCCTAGAGGCCACAATTTTGGTCCAATCATAATCAAACTTGCTCAGAATGATCATCATGACAATATCTTGGTCAAGTTCGAATATGGGTCATGTCCGGTCAAAAAGTAGGTCAGTAGGTCAAATCATAGAAAAACCTTGTGAACACTCTGAAGGCCACTGTTTTGGTCCAATTATCATGAAACTTGCTCAGAATGACCATTGTGACAATATTTCAGTCCAGTTCGAATATGGGTCATATCGGGTTAAAAAGTAGGTCAGCGGGTCAAATCATATAAAAACCTTGTGAACACCCTAGGGGCCACAATTTTGGTCCAATCATAATCAAACTTGCTCAGAATGATCATCATGACAATATCTCGGTCAAGTTTGAATATGGGTCATGTCCGGTTGAAAAGTAGGTCAGTAGGTCAAATCATAGAAAAACCTTGTGAATACTCAGGAGGCCACAAGTTTGGTTAAATCATTAATCTTGCTCAGAATGGTCATTGTGACAATATCTTGGCTAAGTTTGAATAAAGGTCTTTTCGGGTCAAAAAGTAGGTCAGTAGGTCAAATTAAAGAAAAAACTTGTGAACACTCTAGTTTTACATAGACTTATATAGGGAAAATCTTTAAAAATCCTTTTCTCTGAAACCACAAGGCCTAGGTCTTTTATATTTGGTATGAAGCTTCATCTAAAAGACCCCTAACAAGATTATTCAAATGATAGTGCTGAGGCCAAAAATGTCCCCGCCCCCGGGCCCTTTGGTTTTACATAGGCTTATATAGGGAAAATCTTTAAAAATCTTCTGCTCTGAAGCTGCAAGGCCCAGGACTTTGATATTTGGTATTAAGCTTTATCTAGTGGACCCCTACCAAGATTGTTCAAATTATAGTGCTGGGGCAAAAAATGCCCCCGTTCCGGGGCCCTTTGGTTTTACATGGCCTTATATAGGGAAAATCTTTAAAAATCTTCTTCTCTGAAACCGCAAGGTCCAGGACTTTGATATTTAGAATGAAGCTTCATCCATTGGACCTCTACCAAGATTGTTCAAATTATCGCCCTTGGGCCAAAAATGCCCCCGCTCTGGGGCCCTTTGTTTTTACATAGACTTATATAGGGAAAATCTTTAAAAATCCTTTTCTCTGAAACCACAAGGCCTAGGTCTTTTATATTTGGTATGAAGCTTCATCTAAAAGACCCCTAACAAGATTATTCAAATGATAGTGCTGAGGCCAAAAATGTCCCCACCCCCGGGCCCTTTGGTTTTACATAGGCTTATATAGGGAAAATCTTTAAAAATCTTCTGCTCTGAAACTGCAAGGCCCAGGACTTTGATATTTGGTATTAAGCTTTATCTAGTGGACCCCTACCAAGATTGTTCAAATTATAGTGCTGGGGCAAAAAAAGCCTCCACCTGGGGCCCTTTGGTTTTACATAGGCTTATATAGGGAAAATCTTTAAAAATCTTCTTCTCTGAAACCGCAAGGCCCAGGACTTTGATATTTTGTATGAAGCTTCATCTAGTGGACCCCTACCAAGATTGTTCAAATTATAGCCCTTGGGCCAAAAATCACCCTGCTCAGGGGCCCTTTGGTTTTACATAGACTTATATAGGGAAAATCTTTAAAAATCTTCTTCTCTGAAACCGCAAGGTCCAGGACTTTGATATTTAGAATGAAGCTTCATCCAATGGACCTCTACCAAGATTGTTCAAACTATCGCCCTTGGGCCAAAAATGCCCCCGCTCAGGGGCCCTTTGTTTTTACATAGACTTATATAGGGAAAATCTTTAAAAATCCTTTTCTCTGAAACCACAAGGCCTAGGTCTTTTATATTTGGTATGAAGCTTCATCTAAAAGACCCCTAACAAGATTATTCAAATGATAGTGCTGAGGCCAAAAATGTCCCCGCCGCCGGGCCCTTTGGTTTTACATAGGCTTATATAGGGAAAATCTTTAAAAATCTTCTGCTCTGAAACTGCAAGGCCCAGGACTTTGATATTTGGAATTAAGCTTTATCTAGTGGACCCCTACCAAGATTGTTCAAATTATAGTGCTGGGGCAAAAAAAGCCTCCGACTGGGACCCTTTGGTTTTACATGGCCTTATATAGGGAAAATCTTTAAAAATCTTCTTCTCTGAAACCGCAAGGCCCAGGACTTTGATATTTTGTATGAAGCTTCATCTAGTGGACCCCTACCAAGATTGTTCAAATTATAGCCCTTGGGCCAAAAATGCCCCCGCTCAGGGGCCCTTTGGTTTTACATAGACTTATATAGGGAAAATCTTTAAAAATCTTCTTCTCTGAAACCACAAGGCCTAGGTCTTTTATATTTGGTATGAAGCTTCTTCTAAAGGACCCCTACCAAGATGATTCAAATTATAGTGCTGGGGCCAAAAGTGGCCCCGTCCCGGGGCCCTTTGGTTTTACATAGACTTATATAGGGATAATCTTTAAAAATCTTCTCTGAAACCACAAGGCCCAGGACTTTGAAATTTGGTATGAAGTTGCATCTAATGGACCTCTACCAAGATTGTTAAAATTATAGCCCTGGGGCCAAAAATGCCCCCACTCTGGGGCCCTATGGTTTTGCATAGACTTACATGGGGAAAATCTTCAAAAATCTTCTTCTCTGAAACCACAAGGCCTGGGTCTTTGATATTTGGTATGAAGCTGCATCTAGTGGACCTCTATCAAAATTATTCAAATTATAGCCCTGGTACCAAAAATGTCCCCGCTCCGGGGCCCTTTGGTTTTGCATAGACTTATATAGGGAAATCTTTAAAAATCTTCTCTGAAACTGCAAGGCCAAGGCCTTTGATATTTAGTATGGAGCTTTATCTAGTGGACCTCTACCAAGATTGTTCAAATTATAGCCCTGGGGCCACAAATGCCCCCACCCCGGGCCGGGGCCCTTTGTTTTTACATAGATTTATATAGCCCTGGGGCCATTTGGTTTTGCATAGGCTTATGTAGGGAATATCTTTAAAAAAAATCTTCTTCTCTGAAACTGCAAGGCCCAGGTCTTTGAAATTTGATGTGTAGCTTTATCTAGTGGACCTTTGCCAAGATTGTTCTAATTATAGCCTTTGTTGATGTTTGGTATGAAGCTTCACCTTTAAGACCTCCCTCAACATTATGCACATTAAAACCCTGGGGCCAATAATGGCCCTCTCTGGGGCCCACTTGTTACACTATGGATCAGGTGAGCGATCCAGGGCCATCATGGCCCTCTTGTTGTGTGAAATGTGGAGCTTGCAGGGGCGAAAACATACTTTATTTTTACTGCTTATTACTTAAAAAGATGGATTGTAGCAAGTTAACAACTTCATGAAATTAATGCCCCAGTAAACACAACTTTCTGTAGAGAAAATTTGGGTTTACAGGGGTACCATATTATGCATATTACAAAAACATTATATTGTAAGCACCGGTTAGAACCGCCTCAAGGTTACTTTAACGAGCACCCACAATCTATATTTGATGCAGAAATCTAGATAAATGTCATTTTTGCAGCCAGGAAAGAAGTGACAATGTGCCACAGGTGTGTTATCCATCCCTGATGAGTTAGATCTGCCTAGACAGTTCTAATGAGTACCCAAAATCTATGCTTAGATTAACCACAAGGAAAATATGGGCAAAGTAATCCAAGTATTTTGTTATGTATGGCCTCTATACCGGTATATCTAGAGCATTTTTGCTCCACAAAGGGTCTTTTAAGGTGAGGATGCAATAAATTTTTCCAGATCATAAAGCATCCTTTGAGGCTGCTGTCATCACTGTTTCTGCTTGTAGTCAGGATTGTATTCAATAAATTACAGCAGATTCTGACCCTCATTTACCGTAAAATCTCTATTAGAAGCCCATGCTCTAATAAACGCCCACCCCCCGATTGGGATGTTAAAAATGGCAAATTTTTTAGCAATTCTCAGAAAAATACCAGCCTCTAATAAACGCCCACTGGAAAAAAAGGACAAAAAAAAAACAACAACAAAAAAACAATGTAACCTTATGCAGAAAGTTTCCGAATGTGTTGCTTGATAGTCTCCGAAGACACAAGCCCTTTTTTCTCTCGTGGTCCATAAAGGGTCGGACATTAAACAAGTAAAAAAAAAATGACTTCAGGTTTTACGTATTTGCCATGTTTGACATGAAATGAGAAAACATTAATGATATTCGCTTTAGTGAAGAAAGAGTGGGGGGGGGGGGGGGGGGGGGGGGGTTAACTACTATTCTATTCTAAGACATAGCTATTGTATCCTCAGTCATTTTCTGAGAAACAAGATGGCAGCCATAAGAAAGAAACTGAGTGTTTTGGACTGTCACATGCGAGTTGCAGGTTTCTCTGGCCTCTAATAAACGCCCACCCCACTCTTCAGGATAGGTAATGATTCTAATAAACGCCCGGGCGTCTATTAGAGATTTTACGGTATATCAGGCATAAGTTTCCCCCATTAAAGATATTAGATACCAGACTCTGGGCATTTTATAAAAGACACAATTTCAAGGTCTATGCTATTTCAAGTTTTATATTAATAGAAGCCTCCATGTTGTAGTGGTAACATGCTACTCGCCTTGTAAACCAGGGCTCGCAGGTTCGATCCCGGGCTTCTCCGAACTTTCGGATGAGTTTTTAACCCGAGGTCCCCTCTCCATATGACCTGTTGGTGAGGCGTAAAACTCAAACACTCACTCATTCAAATTCTATATTATTTTCAAAGAAAATGCAGCTTTACATTACATGTACACTAGCAGACGATTCACGTGTATTGTCAAGCCATATATATGTATTTGAAAATTTCATCTGCATATTTTTGTATATAAAGTTTTCTTTAGATTAAAATCATATATCTGAAATGGTAAATCAGTTATCAAATATAAATCGGAGAGCTGTAATGCAGTTCATTGAACATATATATCTTATATAATATACATATATCTTGTATAGAAATCAAAATAAGATATCTTATATATGAGATTAGGTATCTTATTTAATATATTATATATCTTATATGTTCAATAAGATATCTGATTTAAGGATATCGTATATATACATATGGAAATAAGATATAAGTTATATCAACATGTAAGATATCTAAGTTAATAAGATATCTGATTCAGTCCAATATATCATATATCTAACTTAAAGCATTAGATATCTGATATATATCTTATTGAGTATCTAAGATGTCTGATATACTATATTTGATATCTAATATATAAATTAATCAGATATTTATTTATATGATATATATTAGATATCTTATATGTCAATTAAGATATCTTATTTGCTATAGGAGAAATCTAATATGCCAATTACAAGATCTCATATAGCATATAAGATATGTTATATAAGAAACCGCAAATGTCATATATCTAAATTATGTAAGATATCTAATATACCAGATAATCTTATATAAGACATCTGATTTATTAAGTAAGATGTTTGATTGATAGAATAAATAGTAAAATGGCTTGCCATATACTATAATAGATATCTTTTATAAGATATCTATATAAGATATCTTATATATCTAAATTAATCAGATATCTTATTTAAGATATAAGATTATCTGATATATTAGATATTTAATATGCCAATTAAGGTATCTTATTTGCTATATAAGACATCTAATACGTCAAAAAAGATATCTTACATAGCATATAAGATATCATGTTTATAAGATATAAACTATATTGGGTAATCTTATATAAGAGATCTCATATTATAAGTAAGGTAACTGATTGATGGAACTTCATTACGATAATAAGCCCGTGTATTGAACACCCCTCTAAATCCCACTTTATATAGACAAAACTGGGATTTACGGGGGTAAACATTATTTTGTTTATATCTGCTCCAAGACAAAGGTTTTAGGTACTCGTTAGAACCGCCTCATTGAGGCGACTCTAACGAGTACCCACAACCTATGTTAGAAGTATAATTAAGAAAAATATCACAATTCTTCATCATAAAAGTAACCATTTTAGAGATAGGAAAGAGTTCACTATGCCACATGGGTATGTTATCAAATTGAACAGTAAAATATAAGATAAGCCATATTGCTTAATGTGTTACCCTGGTTTTTATTTGAAAGGTGTGAAATATAAAAGCTAGCTATAGGATAAGATCAACATCATCATCATTTCTCCAAAGGCAGAGCTATGCAGCCCCAACTCAGTGCATCACTCAAGGCAGAACTATGCAGCCCCTGCTCAGTGCATCACTCAATACTGTAACTGTTCCAAACATACTATCAGAATCACTCAATACCAATATGCCTTTACTTAATTAATGCAGCAATGTGCAGAAACAAATTTATTTATTTATTATTCAGCTATAAGTTATTTTGTACCGTTTATACCGTTTATTATAAAATGACAAAATCATGGCCCACAGCCCGCAGCTCGCAACAACCTGTGGCCCGCAGCCCGCAACCTGTGGCCCGCAGCCCCGCAAAATAGCAACTCTGCATTTATTGTACTTGAAGCCTGTATAGCCCACAATGCAGTAACCATATTTACCCTTAGTACTCGGACACCTTAACCGTACTTGTTCTAAAATTTGTACAAGTACAATTTACTACCCAATATTGTGTCAAAGTCTACCTAGATGAGTTGCTAACAGTGTAGACCCTGATGAGATGCTGCCTCCTGCAACATCTCATCTGATTCTGTATTGTTTTCTCAGGCCTGTCTGTCCAAAAACATATGGTATATATAATCTTTCGTGCCAATAAGTGGAGGACTTTGGGCTGTGCCTTTTTTACCACAATCTTTGTACATAGTTTACCCCCTGAATCAAGTAGCAGATGACATTCTTATCAGACAATAGAGCTGTCTGATGTTTGAGGTACACTTAAGCGTCTTTATAACACTAGTAATTACAATACGGTTTTGCATATACTGTAAAAATCCAAAAAAATTCGGACACCTAAAGGACTTGCTGTAATTCTCCTAAATTTTTGACAGATTTGTTTCACAATCCAGCAAGGAGTCCAAAAGGTACAGACGGAATGGCAAAAGTGTAGACCTTGATCAGACTGCTCCTGAAGGAGCAGTCTGATCTGGGTCTGCACTGTTTGCTTAGGTCTGTCTGTCCCAATACTTAAGATCAATACGGTAACATGGTTCAAAAACAGGTCCCAATTATTTATAGATAATATGGAAAAAAATGACCATATATATTTAACAGTTGTTTAGCTAATATGATTTCTGTTTTGGACCCAAACAACAGTGTTGCAAAGAGGTTGAGTTGTACGCACGAAATTCGGTAGAACATTTTTTTGTGTTCTACCATCTGTCAGTTTGTTATGTTTTGGTATGAAACTGACTATTCACCACAATCTCATTGTAACACTGTTTTTGGTATCCAAAGAAAAGTGAGCTTAGCATCTGTGTTCATAGCCCCAGATAAGAGGGGTTTTTCTTATTTCTGCACAAAAACATACATGTTGGATACTCATTAGAAGCGCCTTGGCAAGGCGCTTCTAATGAGTACCAACAATACATGTTTTCTTGCAGAAATAAGAAAAATATCAATGCTGGCTCCTTATCTGGAGCTATATGTGTTATATCAAAATAACTTTCCCTTGAGGAATGTGTCAGGAGGCTCTTAACTTGGAAAGACGCAATGGAGGCGAAAGGGCTGAGAGTGAATGCAGGAAAGACAAAGATCATGATCTGTGGTACAGGTCTGGACCTCTTGCAGAGTACAGGCCAGTTCCCATGCGCTGTATGTCGCACTGGAGTGGGCAGCAACAGTATCTTTTGTAATGGCTGCAAGTTCTGGGTGCACAAGAAATGCAGTGGGCTCAAACGCTTGATAGAGGACCCTGATTACAGGTGTACACGGTGCCAAGGAACTGCACGCCCCTTGGATGGCAGACCACAGAGGGAAGTCAAAGTCGGATCCGACAAGTTGGAGGTTGTAGCTTCCTTCTGCTACCTAGGTGATATGCTCTCTGCAGCGGGTGGTTGCGACCTTTCAACTACATCACGTGTGAAAACAGCCTGGAAGAAATTCAAGGAGTTGCTACCAGTTCTCTCTTCCCGCCACCTCTCGTTCAAGACACGTGGCCGTGTGTATAGCTCTTGTGTGCGGAGCGCAATGCTCCATGCCAGTGAGACATGGCCATTGACAAAGCCAAACCTCCAACGTCTTCAGCGAAATGACAGGGCAATGATCAGACAGATCTGCAATGTCAAGCCACAGGACACTGTCACCATCAGGTCCAGTGAGTTACTTGAGCGTCTTGGCATTGAGGACCTGGACCTCATCCTGAAAGAGAGAAGACTTCGCTGGTATGGACATGTGGACCGCTCCAAGGGTGCAGTCAAGACTGCCTGTGACATACAGGTAGGTGGAAAGCGGGGGGCCAGGAAGGCCCAAGATGACCTGGAAGCAGCTAACAGAAAGAGATTGCAGAGAATGGAAGCTCTCTGCTATCGATCCTCATGATAGACAAGCCTGGAGATCTGGTGTAAGATCTGCCATGCGTGCAGCAAGCCTGCTACCTGGAAGGGGGCCCACTTATGTGGACGCTGCCCCTGTACCTGCACGTTAATTAAAAATCCGTTGATGATGATGATGAATTATATAGATTATACAGAAAAATGACCATTTATGGTCATTATTCTTTATGATCTACACATTTTTGGGATCCATCTTCAAACCATGTTGTATCCAAAATCATGTTATAACAAACTGTGCTATAACAAGGTTGTGCTATACTACTATTGGAATATGCTACAGTATACTACAAGTATCTTCTTTTCATAGCTTGTGATGAATGGTAAGACATAAGACGATTAAATATTGTAACACAATTTGTAGTAAAATTCACTATGGCTGGAAATATCAAAAGAAAGCATGTACACGTTAAATTTTGTTTTAACTGCATGGTAAAAAAATCAAGAATGCTCTGTCCATTAGAATGCTGTATTAAAATGTTAATAAATGCTACAGACATATTTCATACACTGATCTGATAGTAGATGTTAGTACTAAGGCATGCTTGTAAGATTTTTTTAACTGCAACAAGCCAAAGACTTTGATCAGCTTGCATATCTGCACAGTCTGATCTGTCGTCACTGTGTGCTATATGGACAGCCTTTACCCCAGAACTTCTTAGGTCAGGCGGAGAAGAATTGTATTCTTTGGATAATAGCTGTCTGTGTTAAAATATAAACAATTCTTTTATCTGGTCTGATTCCAGTTTAGTTTTTTTACAATCCTGTAAAATTGCTGCAAAATATTCTAGCAGTATTGTATCAAATACATTAATAGCAAATGCTTTTGCCCACATTCTTACACCAAAAACCTAATCATAAGATTTGCACTTGGAGCCTCATAGCTCAGTGGTCAGTGCACTTGCCTCTGATTCTTGAGGCCCCCAGTTTGATCCCTGGCAGTGGTGATAAAATTTTGGTGTCTGAACATGCCCCATTGGCGTCATTTGCAGTGAGGTCATTGAGGCCATTGGGTTCAGTTTATGAGAAAGGGGTATTTATTGCAAAGGCAGCTTGCAAATGCTCAGCTAAGCTGACCCATAAGTGCAATTTCACAGCCATGTACCTGCAAGAACTCAAGTATCTGGCCCTTATTAGTTGGCTATGGAAATGCATTTGAAAAACATAAATCAGACAATGTTAAGGGCCCTTTACCCATTTCAGCCCTTTATACCTGTACAGATGGCCCCCTGTGAGAAATAGATTGGCTACATGATGCTTCCATGCAGAGCTGAAACTGACCACACATGAGTACTGGTAATCTGCTTAGAGGGTCCAAGCTTGCCCAGGCAAAGTGGTGTGAGTCGGAGCGCCTCTACATATGAACCCTTTTGGTTTGGGCAACAGGTCTTGAGATGTCATTTTTTCTCAGAATTGCGTAAAAGTCCCACAGAATAGGAAGCAATGTCTCAAAAATGACCTAAATATGATAAAACCTCAATTCAAACAAATCGAACACAGTAGACCGGTATAGATACCTATGGAAACATTGTAGATCCTGATGAGATGGCTCATATTGAGCCATCTCATCGGGATCTACACTTGCCATCCTGTTAATACATTTCCATATTCAAAGATGGAAGAGCTCAAATCAGAAACTCAAGAGTGAAAGGGATAAACAGTCAGGCATAGGACAATAGGAAAATTTGCCCAATTTTGCCGTTTGATTTTATTTTTTTTTCATTTTTCTTCTGACGACTACTAGACTCATAGACGGGTATGCTAAACTTGCTAAATATGATGCTGATGAGTTGGAGCGGTGAGGGTTGCTAAATCTAGGCATGGTGTCTATTAATACTGACAGCTTGCGGCTATTGCTTTTCATGTTGTTTGATATAACTGCAGTTGCATTTTTATCATATAAAGTTGTTGTTATTTGGTGGGTTACGTTGTAAAAATTATATGACCACATTTGTAATAACATGTGGTTACTGGCATGTAACATTTGAAGCCTTCCATGACAACCCTATACATGTATATTCTATTCAAATACTTTTGAACTCCTTTGGCTATAAAATTTGATTCATATATGATAAGCAGAACCTTACACTCATTGTTATATCATATGAAATTTGCCGGAGGCGCATTTCATAAATTTCATTTGAAGTGACCACTCGTGTAACATCCTGTGTGTATGGGTTTTTTGAGTGCAATGAAGGTACTGAGAGATTTTGTCATACTTCATATTTTTTCATGTGCTAAAATTTAAGGTGAATGGATACACATTCTGTAGAGGCAACTCTCTTAACCCTTATCCTGCTGTTCACAACAACCCCTACCTTTTCAAACAGTGTAGATCCAGGTCAGATGGCTTCTGAAGAAGCCTTATTCTGCTGTTCACAACAACCCCTACCATTGCAAACAGTGTAGATCCAGATCAGATGGCTTCTGAAGAAGTCTTATCCTACTGTTCACAAAAACCCCTACCTTTGCAAACAGTGTAGATCCAGATCAGATGGCTTCTGAAGAAGTCTTATCTTGCTGTTCACAACAACCCCTACCTTTGCAAAAAATGTAGATCCA
Organism: Lucinisca nassula; assembly: GCA_963580285.1. Taxonomy (NCBI): domain Eukaryota; kingdom Metazoa; phylum Mollusca; class Bivalvia; order Lucinida; family Lucinidae; genus Lucinisca; species Lucinisca nassula. Next base: position 125,861,283 of record OY757016.1, on the reverse strand, counting down.
GATCAGATGGCTTCTGAAGAAGTCTTATCCTGCTGTTCACAACAACCCCTACCTTTGCAAACAGTGTAGATCCAGACCAAATGACTTCTGAAGAAGTCTTACCCTGCTGTTCACAACAAACCTACCTTTGCAAACAGTGTAGATCCAGATCAGATGGCTTCTGAAGCAGTCTTGTCCTGCTGTTCACAACAACCCCTACCTTTGCAAACAGTGTAGATCCAGATCAGATGGCTTCTGAAGAAGTCTTGTCCTGCTGTTCACAACAACCCTTACCTTTGCAAACAGTGTAGATCCAGATCAGATGGCTTCTGAAGAAGTCTTGTCCTGCTGTTCACAACAACCCCTACCTTTGCAAACAGTGTAGATCCAGATGGGATGGCATCTGATCAGGATCTACACTGTTTGTCATGCAGTTTGTGAATTTAACAAAAACATTGTATCAAGTAATTTGATTGGTTGATAGTCAAAATTTTATTCGGCAGGATAAGTGTTAATAAGGGTTTACTCTTACAGGAAAGAATTTCCTCTTGTGAAGAAAATTCTTTCCTCTAACAGAAAACCCCTTATCCAAGGGGCCTGAGTTTATGGTAAATGGATTAGGAAGTCAAGAAAGTTGTGTATCTTGTTAGTATGAATGGAAAAATTGTTAGGTATATCATTTCCTGCTGAATATTTGAAATTGCCACACCTGTTTCTGATTAACAGCCAATCAGATTACATGATATAATGTTTTTGTTCAAATTCACAAACTGAATGACAAGAATTGTAGATCCTGAGCAGATGGCTTCTTCAGATCTGGATCTATGCTTTTTGAATAAGCATGTTTTGATGAATATGTTGGTTAGTTGTTAAATATGCATGCTGTGTTACAGTAATATTAACATTGTTGATTCACGGGCCTCCGTGGCCTAATGGGTAAGAGTGCTGACTCTTAATCATTAGGTCTCTTACTGCTGTGGTTAGAGCCTGGCTCGGGTCACATGTGAGACGCCAAGTTCTGCAACAGAAGGTCAGGTGTTTTTTCTTCGGGTACTCTGGTTTTTGCCCACATCTGATTAACGATCGGCTCGATGTGAGTGATATAATCTTGAAAGGGCCATAAAACCAAAACCAAAAAATAAAAAAAAAATATTTGATTCAGTGTTGCATGAGTGTATTGAAATAAATTGCTATAAACAAAATTAAGGGGCATTTGAAATCTGATTTTGTCATCTTTTTGTGTTTGGTTGATATTTTGCTAGCATTTATTAAAGGTGGGCCAGTTTTGTTTTGTCATTGAGAACTTTGGATAATGGCAGTTTGAGCAGTAAAACCTAATATAAATAGTTAACACAGTGATCTATGTATGACAGCAAAATCAGTTAACTCTCGTTATCTCAAATCTCAGAGAACTGGAGACCATTGTTCAAAGCATTGTTAGCTTAACGAGCTCATTAATGGTCAGATTGTTAACTGTTATAGCAAGTACAATATTTAATATAGTGTTATTATTGCTGAAAAAAAATGTGAGCAGCTTTTGCATATGCAAAAGCTGCTCACTTTTTTTTTCAGCAAAAATATTAGCATATTTGCCATAATAACTGATAAAAGTTTTAACGATATGTTAACTAACATCGGTAGTTTTGAACAACTGGTCCCTGGAGTCTTTGGTGTGAGATAATGGTAGTTTGAGATAAAAGCAGTTGAAATCTATGGGCTATATATCAAAACTAAGACAAATTTGCTCAAATTAACCCATTCAGTACCAGAAACCCCTAAAGGGGTACCTTGGCAAACAGTGCAGGCCCAGATCAGACGCCGCAGAACGCGGCGTCTGATCAGGGCCTCCACTATTTGCTAAAATTTCCGTCATTTTCCAAATAGACTTTGATGAAAACACAACCTGACACCTCTAAATTTTGAAATGGACTCCTGCTATATATAAGGAGGAAGATTCCATTTGGTACAAAAAGGGTTAATTTACTTATGCTATACTTTGGATGTCAGTGTTTGAGAAAATGAGAGTCAACTGTAAAATTTGTTGCAGAATGATTTTCTGGATTATTAACAGTTTTATTGTTCTGTAACTTGCAGTGATTATATTGTGTGTATGTAGATCTGCATGTGTTTTAACCCATTTTACATTATGCGAAACTCTAAAACAGATCACTGGCAAACAGTGCAGATCAAACCTGATCAAACCCCATCAAACCCCATCAAATTGCGCTGTCTGATCAGGACCTTCCCTGTTGGCAAATAGTTAAAACATCTTTAAACAATTTCTAAAATCAACTAAAGCTGATACCCATAAATTTCAAAATGGACTCCTCCTAAAGTGGATGATTCATTCAGTACAAAATGGGTTGAAAAACCATGTGTTCCATACATAACCCTTAAATGCCAATCACAACAATTGTCATCTGCTTTGGCAAGAAGACTCAGCAGATGACATATTATACAGACATTTTTAGACGCAGTTTTTTCTTGGCATGTTGTAAGAAAGAAAAACTCAGGAAAAGCCACAATCAAAGAGCACAGCTATCTGAAACCACGGAAAGAAAATAAAATGGCATGAAAGCACACACAAAAACACAAAGCAGTTAACCCTTATCTTGCTGTTCACGCCAACCCCTATCTTTGCAAACAGTGTAGATCCAGATCAGATGGCTTCTGAAGAAGCCATCTGATCAGGATCTGCACTGTTTGACATTCAATTTATGAATTTGTGGGGATAAATTACATCAAGCAATCTGATTGGTTCAAAGTCAGAGATGGGTGTGGCTAAAATGAATAATCAGCAAGAGAAGGGTTAACATATAATATAAGAAAAAAGCAAAGTTTGACCAGAGTGAGTTTGGTCTCAAACCATTATGATAACACACCCATGCGATATCGTGCATTTTTTCACATCTCCAAAATGGCTACTTTTCTGATGAAAATCTGTGATATTTTTCTTACAAATACTACAAACATAGGTTGTGGGTGCTCGTTAGAACCAACTCATTGAGTTGGTTCTAACAATGAGGTGGTGTTGCTGGTTCTAGTGTTCTGCTGTCCTGAAAACTGGGAACCAGTCAACCATGACCATTCTATCCACGTGGGTCGAAACATAGACACTTAATCTCTAACCAGAGACAGTTCGAGTTAACTTTAAACGACCATTAGTGACTGTTGTTCTACCTATTTACAGACGGAGCTTTATTTTAACTTTTTGTTTATCATATCTTTAAAACGGTGTAAATAGAGATTTTCATATGGCATTTATCATATCATACCCCATATCAGCCCGAGACTCCCATATCAGCCCGAGGGCCGAAGGCCCAAGGGCTGATATGGGTCGAGGGCTGATATGGGGTATGATATGAAAAATGCCATATCATAATCTGTTTATCATACATTTCACTTTTAAAAAAAAATGTTCAAAATAAATTGTATTAATTGCATCTGCCTAATACCAAATAATTCGAACAGACGAAAATATTGCAAATTGCAAATGGCATCCTGAACAACAAATGCAAAATGTCCCGGCAAAAGGAAGAACGCCGCGTGTTCCGAATAGGGTGACGTCAGAGGTATGATAAAGGCGTAGGGGTGTGATAAAGGGTTGTGATATGGATTTTTGGGGTATGATAAAGCCCATGCAATATGGCAGCACGTGCAAGCGTGATACGTGCACTGGTGTCACGTTCGTATCGCATATTCAAAAACTAAGTATTTTATACTAAATGTATGATAAATAAATTTATAATAGTTCTGTTGATACTTTTTTTTTTAATCATTTTATACTGGAAACACTAAAACAAGGCACCGGCAAACAGTGCAAGCCCAGATCAGATTTCTGAATGGTTAGAGCACTGAATTTTCACCTAAGCGGCCTGTGTTCGAATCCCAGAGTTATGCAAATAGTTATCTGGAGTTATGCAAATAGTATCCAAACAAACGTTTAGGCCATAAATAGAATAACGCCTAATTATGGTTATTGTTTCTTTATAATTTTTGTTAGAATACTTAACCCTTGATCTGCTGGATATTTAAATATGCCACCACCACTACTGATTATCAACCAATCAGATTACTTGATGCAAATTATTTCAACAAATTCATGAGCTGAATGACAAACAATGAAGATCCTGATCAGATGGCTTCTTCAGAAGCCATCTGATCTGGATCTTCATTGTTTGAAAGATAAGTCATATCCGGGCTCAGCAGGACAAGCGTTAAACTACAGTTCTCTGATTTGATAGGGTAACAGACAGAGTTGTGACAAAGCTGTTGTACAAATGTCGGCCCTACTTGATCCACCTAAACATGAGGGGCTGTCAGCGCCTGACCCAGCCATCATTTACCAGTATTGGAGAGTGCTGTAATCTACAAGATCTCAACTTCTCAGAATGTGTTGGCATAGATGTAAGTACACCTCAAACTCTTTATAGCACTGATGTTGGGTTCCAAAGCAGAAACTTCCTTCTTCTTGTGTATAGATCAGATTGAAAAATGGTCATTTTATGTCAGACCTACTTTAACCCTTTTTGTATCAAATGGAATCTTCCTCCTTATATATAGCAGGAATTCATTTCAAAATTTAGGGATTCATCAAAGTTTATTTCGAAAATGACTGATCTTTTAGCAAACAGTGGAGGCCCTGATCAGACGCCGCCCATCTAGGGAATGTTTGTTTGCTTGTTTTGGAGTTTAACGGCCCAGTCAACACTATTTTAGGTCATTTTTGAGACGGTCGGTTTACATATCCACACTTTTCCTGGGCAAGCTTATACGTAAGCGATTAACCAGTACAGTGCACATTCTTTTGCCAGAAACTGACAACTGCCCTTCTTGAATCAGCAGATGGGAGAGAATGACTGTAGAAAAGATTTCATGATCCATCTTCACGAAAGAGTGTTGTCAACCCCAGCCCATCTAGGGAATGCAACTTTAATGCAAGCATTCATATTTGACCTTGATTCCTGACTCATGTTTTGCTTATGTACACATCCAAGCATGCCAGAAAATGTTCATACAAAAAAGGATAGGAGCTTCCCCAACTATTCTTTGCTGCTGCAACATTACCCATAAAGGCATTCTGGCTTTATTTCAGGATGAAATGTTGAAGATAGTGGCCAAAGGATGTAAAATTCTTCTGTATCTGAATCTGTCTCATACCTTTATCACAGATGCCACTCTCAGGACACTTGCCAAGTAAGTTAGGAAAAAAGGTCCTAAACTAGGACTTTTGACTGATTTGTCTAATCAGTTCAGTTTTAGGACACATTTTGCAGTACCGTGAAACTTCGATGGCTCGAACACCGATGTCTTGTTTACCATGGCTGATTCGAACACATTCTTGAGTCCCTAGGAATTACTTTCCATAGGGCCTGACAAGTCATAGTGAGGTATAACTTAGAAAAAAATGTCATTGTGAAAAGGTATGTTGTCTGTACTCATTAGAATCGACATACCTAAATTTCATATAAGCATTATGCCTCCTGACTAACCCAGTGAATAACACTCAGTGGCTCGAACTACCCCTGTCTCGAAAACATTTCCATGGTCCCAAAGGTGTTCGAGCGTTCCAGTACTTGTGGGTCCTTTATTTTCATTGCACACCTTATTAATCTACATATGCCTAGGGTCCCCAAAAATGGGATTTTGGCAATTAATGAAGAACCTGCATTGCAGTCTTAACAGGGTCTTCACGGTTTACTTAAAGTACAGAGACTGAATGAAATGAAGGCACTGAAATATAGAGGATCTTACATGAGTCTTCATGTATTATTGAATTTATTTAACTCGTTGAGGAAAAGGGATAAAATGCTCGGCTTTGTCGAGCATTTTATCCCTTTTCCTCAACGAGTTCAATAAATTCAATAATACATGAGCACGAATACAAGATTCTATTTATCTTATGACATTATAACACATTTTATTCTATCTATCTATCTTCTTATACTGAGTCGGTCACCTTTGGCCATTACCTCAGTAGGTTGGGTGGCTAAATTTAGAATTTAGCTGAGAAAAAAAAATGAAGAAGAGGCACTGGATGCATCCTTAAAACTATTTACAATCTACATAACAGAGGTATCCTAAAACGCATACCTCTGAGTCCCAATCTTACACTGTATGGGCTTTGAACTCTTCTGCGGACTTGGCATTCACCACAGAGGATGGAAGACCATTCCATTGAGGAATAGTTCTGGGAAAGAAGGAGTTCTTCAGGGCATCACTTTAGGACTGGTATCTATGATATTGTGAGTCTTTTATTTTTGATGCCCTTGTTTGGGTCGATGCTGTTACAGGGGTCAAGTACCTATCTTTATTAACAGACACTGTATCAGAGTGTATCTTAGAAGGTTAAAGAGGAATGAGCTAATCCAACTATGTGTGGATCCTCTGATCCCATAGTACTCCAGTTTATATAATAGCCTTCTGTGAGGTACCTTGTCAAAGACCCCTATTCACAATTCATTGACAAAAATGTCAATATTCTGTCATTCAGCTAAATTCTAAATTTAGCCACCCAACCAACTGAGGTAATGGCCAAAGGTGACCGACTCAGTATAAGAAGATAGATAGATAGAATAAAATGTGTTATAGATAAATAGAATCTTGTATTCGTGCTCATGTATTATTGAATTACCTTTTATGGCTCCGCTGACGTGTTGCTATAAAACAAAATTTCCAACTATAAACCACAGGCGCCACTGACCAGCAGAATGAGTGCTCAGGTAGCTCTCTAACACTAAAAATGCCATTGATCTGTTTTACCTAACCTTTGCTCAAGAGAGTTTTATAGAGTTGTAGGAAAAAAAGTCACAGGAAAAAAAGTCACAGAAAAAAAGTCACAGTTTTGGGTAGGAAAAAAAGTCATGGAAGAAAAGCCACAGAATTAGTTTTAATCATGTTCAATGTTTTTCTTATTTCTAGTCAGAATGCACTGCAGATTAGATGGTCCCGCCCTGCAAATGACAATTTTGCATGCATGCTGCAGTTATCCCCTAAATTTGTTTCAGATATTGTAACAACCTCCAGTACCTCAGCCTGGCTCATTGCAAGAAATTTACTGATCGTGGTCTACAGTACCTGGCCTCAGGGAAGAACAGTAATAAACTGGATTATCTTGATCTCTCTGGGTGTTTGCAGGTTTGTTGGTGATTCAGATTCTTTCCCCCATTATGTAGATTGCATATTTTTAGTAAGGTTTGAATATTCTGAGTCACCACCTGTTCGGGAAAGAGTTACTGACTCAGTTAACCTGTGGTCCGTTTTGTTTACTGTCATCCTGTCGTCACTTCATGTTTCGACTTCTTTGCCTAGTGATATTGTGGGAAGAATTTGGGATCCGATTGTATCAGTTCCTGATCGTTGCTCTTTGTAATTTTTGTACCTAGTTACGGTGCTTATAATATTAGGGTATAACTGTCTTCAAAAGTGCCATTTCAGATTTTAGACAGTCAGATTAATGGCCATTAATTTTAAGGTGAATCAGAAGACACATCAGCAAAGCCGTAAAACACAGTTTGTGTAAAACTGATTTACTGACTAAGGCAACTTTTTTTTATACATATATTTCCTCACTAATGCAGTTTTCAGTTTTGTCAGGGTGGGCATCCGTCGAAACCATAACCATGCAAGATTCTAATAATCTAATACTCAAAGAAACAAAAGTTGTAGATATTTGTTAGAATCGCATTGGTCAGAGGATTCTGACAAATATGTACATGTACCACTTTTATTCTTAGGGTAATGAAGGAAAAAGGCCATTTATTACCTATCATACTCCTTTTTGGGATTCTCTATGATGGCAGATTCTTCATAACAGCAAAACAGGATCCTATGTAGTAACAAAGCCATTTAACAAAATTGTTTTTATTAGAATGTTGTAGGTGTTCACTCATGTATTTTCTTTCAGATAACTCCAGATGGCTTCAAGAACTTGGCATCAGGTTGTGTTAACCTTCAATCACTGTTACTCAATGATTTCCCCACCCTCAGTGATGATTGCCTGGGCCATGTGAGTGCTCGGTGTACCCGACTACACACCCTGTCCTTCCTGGGATCTCCACTTCTATCTGACGAGGCCTTCAGAAAACTAGCAAACAACAAAACACTTAAGAAACTGAAAGTTGAAGGTGAGATATAATTCAGCAATGTTTCCTATCCATAGCAAAATATAAGGTAAGTATTTTGTGGAAATTGAAGGATAGTTTCTGTCAGTTCTGCATAAAAGCCTATGTTGTGGGTATTCATTAGAACCGCCTCACCGAGGCGGCTCTAATGAATACCCACAACATAGATTTATATGGAGAAATAAGGAAGACTATCCTTCAATTATCACAAAATACATACCTGTTGCTATGGTGTGAAATGAACACCCTTGTAAACCCCACTTTACATACAGAAAAGTGGGATACTGGAAAGTTGGGTTTACAAGGCTATACATTATTCTTTTTATTTGGTTTAAAGACACACATTGTAGGTACACGTTAGAACACCCACAATATATGTATAAAGCAGAAATAAGTAAACTATCACAAGTTTTCTTCGAAAAAAAAATGTCAGTTTTTGAACAACTGAAGAATGCATGTTGCCACAAGAATGTGTTGTCGTAGTGCAGTGAAACTGATAACAAAATACTGCGTTAAGAGTTGCCAGAGCATAACTGTGAAAATATTAATTCCAGTTAATCACTGTTGGATGCCGCTTGACCTAAAACTTCTTCATACAGTCAGGGTAAGGTGTGTTCTGCTTTTTGCGTCTCATATTAGCTCAAGTGTCATGTTTACTCATGTCCTGTTGAATGATTTTATTTAGCCCCACCCTTTTCTGACTTTCAACCAATCATATTACTTGGTGTAATTTATTCCTACAATTTCAGGGACTGAATGTCAAACAGTGTAGATCCAGATCAGATGGCTTCTTCAGCCATCTGGTCTGGATCTACACTGTTTGCAAATGTAGGAGTTATCATAGTTCAGCAGGACAAAGGTTGAATGGCCGAAAGTGGAAGAAAAACAAATGGCTTCCTCTGTTTCAGGTAACCAAAGGATCTCAGATCTGAGTTTGAAGGTGATTGGTATGATGTGTCCTAACTTAGAACACCTATATGTAGCTGACTGTCAGAGATTAACCGATGCATCATTGAAATCTCTTACAATGTGCAGAAATCTCATGGTGGCAAATTTTGCCGATTGTGTAAGAATAAGTGACAAAGGTGTTAGACAGTTGGTAGAGGGACCATGTGGCTTAAGGCTCCGGGAGTTGAACCTTACTAACTGTATCAGAGTAGGGGACATAGCCATGGTGAATATTCACAAGAGGTAAGATTTATACTATTTTATTTGAAGATATATACAACACCACTATAACATTATAACAGTTTTGGATATAACATGGTTTAAAGCTAGACCCAGGTGTAAATGGGTAGCAGTGGCATAAAAGTCACTGCCTGTTTCGTATGCGTGTGATAACATCCGGAATGAGTGTTTGAGAGCGACTCAAATAAGTTGAAGCTTTCATCACAATAGAACTAAAATAATTTAGTATAAACTAAAGCTAGACCCCAGAAATGTTTAGATTATATAGAAAAATAACCATATTTTTCTATATATTCTGTACATCTTTGTTTGGATATAACAATGTTGTTGGACTAACAGTTTCTGCTTGAACCCCAACAATAGTGTTATAAAGAGGTTGTGAGATAAGTGATTTTCTGTTCACCCAGTGACAGTTCTGAAGTCAACTTTGACCAAAGAAGAAGGTTGAGGGCCAACACCAAGGACCTGTGACTGGGCCAGTATGGAATTGCATTCCTGTCTGATATCCTTTTGGATCTTAACATGTTTTTCACTTTCGGCTTGCCATTGTTGTCAAAATGCAATGAAGCACTGATTACAAGTTCACACAGCAGCCCAATAAAATTCAAGGATTTTTGTATTAATCCCAGGTTCTTTCAAATTTGCACATGTATTGTTGTAACTTGCCTATCTATTGAAAATTAAACCAATCCCAGTTCATCACCATTAACACAAGGCAAACTGTATTGGTAATGGCTTGATTTGTATGAATCACATGTCAACGTACTAACTTTCTTATGTGTTTTGTTGTTTTATGGCCTTGTGATCAGCTAAGGTCATGTCTGAGCGGTAAGTTACCCACACTGTTCCTGGACAGGCTTAGACCCTCTAAGCAGTTTACCAGTACTTAGTGAGATCGCCCCAAACACAAACTGACAACACAGCCTGTAGGTCAATGGCTGAGTCCTCGAGCAACGGTACACCACAAGCCAGCTCCCAAGAGATGGGGCACTAGAAAAGGGAAAGATAGGATAGAGTGAAAAAAAACCACAAAACTAACAAAATTAACAAAACACAGCCCCACCTCACACCTGCTGCAAGCGCAAAGCGCAGCATGCAGTCCATCACCCTACTGAAGCCAAAGCAGTAAAACATCCAAGCACTGAAAGCTACACAGCACAGCCCACCAACCTAACCTTCCACACATTTTACATAGAAAAAAACATACACACACACACAATAATATTGCTTGGGGCTTGGGCCAACAAAGTTTTTTAGCTCCCCTGGGCCGAAGACTCCAGGGTAGCTTATAGGACGGTAGTCCCTCCGTAGTCTGTCTGTTGTGCATCCGTCGTCTGTCCACACTTTTGACCAGTTATGTCTCTGCAGCCTGCAGGCTGATCTCAATCATTTCTTATCTGTAGCATGCATCTGGTGGGGCATTGATGACATTAGCATTTTATCAAAATCGAATGAAAACTTTGGTTGCTATGGCAAAAATAAGGTCCCATAAACTTACAATGGGAAAATGCTTGTCATCACCGTAGCACCTTCAGTTTTGATCGGAACTTTCTGAAACTTACATATAAGTAGACTGTGGATGAAAGCTCGGATGAGTTCATAAACTGGCGAGGTCGGTCAATTAATCATAGAGTTACGTACCCTTGATTGCTGAAAATGCCTCTTTTTGACCTTGTCATCACCCTAGCCCCTTCAGTTCTGATCGGATCTTCCTGAAACTTATATACAAGTAAGTCAGGGTTAAAAGCTTTGATGAGTTCGAAAACTAGCGATGTCGGTCAATTACCCAGGGAGTTATGCCCTGACTTTGCTAAAAATGCTTATTTTTGATGTTGTCATCACTGTAGCCACTTCAGTTTTGATCAGATCTTCTTGAAATTTACAAACAAGTAAGTCATGGACAAAAGCTCGGATGAGTTCGAAAACTGGCAAGGTTGGCCTATCGGTCATAGAGTTACGTCCACTTGATTACTGAAAATGCTTATTTTTAGGTACGAGGTATTGTCATAGCTCTGGCGTTGTCAGCGTCGTGCAAAAACTTGGACATTTTGTAATATCTCTGTCATTACGGAACATATTTACTTGAAACTCAGACTAGTTGTTCATTATGAAAATGGGGTGCAGCAGAGCGTTGGCACCCACATGCGGTGCTCTTGTTGACCTTATCATCACTGTAGCCCCTTCAGTTTTCATCGGATCTTTTTTTTAAACTTACATGTAAGTAAGTAAGGGATAAAACCTAGACTGAGTTGGTGAGATTGGCCTATATTTCAGAGAGTTATGTCCCCCTTAATTACAGAAAATGCCTATATTTGACCTTGTCATCACCATAGCTCCTTCAGTTTTTATCCGCACTTCTTGAAACTTACATGTAAGTCAGGGATTAATGCTTGGATCATTTCGAAAACTCATGAGGTCAGCTTATCTATCATAGAGTTATGTTCCTTTGATTGCAGAAAATGCCTATTTTTGACCTTGTCATCACGGTAATTCCTTCAGTTTTCATCGGATTTTCTTGAAACTATATGTAAGTAAGTCAGGGATAAAAGCTCGGCGACTTTGAAAACTTACAATGTCAGTCGATTAATCACAGAGTTATGTCCTCTACTTTGCGGAAAATACTTATTTTTGACCTTGTCATCACCGCTGCTCCCTAGTTTTAATTGGATCTTCTCAAAACTTGCAAGCAAGTAAGTCAGAGAAAAAAGCTTGGATGAGTTTGAAAACTAATGAGCTTGGCTTATTTATCATAGAGTTACGTCCCTTTGAAACTGCCTATGTTTGACCTTGTCATCACCATAGCCCCTTCAATTTTTATCGGATCTTCTTGAAACTTACTTTAAGCAAGTCAGGGATGAAAGCTCAAATGCGTTGGAAAATGGTTGAGGTTGGCCTATATATCATAAGAGTTATGTCCCCCTTGACTACAGAAAATGCTCATTTCCTACCTTGTCATCACATCCAAAAGAAAATGTATAGCTCACACAGAAAAATAACCATTTATGGTTAGTTTTCTGTGTGATCTATACATTTTTGGGGTCCCTCTCTCAAACCTGTCAAAATCGTGCTATTGAACTGTGTTATAAAGAGGTTGTGTAGTTCATACCACTAATGCTAGCAATCAGTGCAGACCTAAGTCAGATTGCTTTCTGTTTTCTCAAGTACAACTGAACCAGTGTTTGGGCTAATAGACTTTACTATATATTTCAGGTGCCACAACATAACTTATCTGAGCGTGTGTTATTGTGAACATATCAGTGAGGCAGGAGTAGAACTGCTAGGACAGACACACAGTCTCACATCACTTGATATTTCTGGCTGCAACTGTGGGGATCAGGTAAATACAGTCGAACTTCAATGGCTCGAACACCTATAGTGTGACCTCGAAAGTCTGTTAGAGACAGGGGGAGTTCGAGCCACTGAGGGTTACTGCTAGGAGGCATAACGAGATACTTTTAGACATCTTTTCGGTGTTCCATAATGAATATGTATGCTGTGTGTACTCATTAGAATTGCCTCATCGAGGCGATTCTAATGAGTACACACAGCATACATTTGTAAGATAAAAGACTAAAATCTCCTTAATTATCCCCCACTAGTTCTTATATAAAGGATTTCGCTAGGGGCTCAAGAACGGGTTCGACTCATCCATTGTAAACGAGCCATCGGTGTTCGAGCCATCGAAGTTCTACTGTGCCACCATTGAACAGCAATATTATCACTTTTACCCTTCTTCTACACCTAGAACTTCATGTATATATTTAATAGCTATTTTTAGTGGATAGCATCACATCTTGAAAATGATATGCCGGCATGTGTAATAACACACGCTTACTAGCACATGAAGTCATGACGCTGTCTGTGACAACCCTATGTTTTCTTTTGAAAGTCTTTAATGATAAAATCTGATTTGAAATTACATGATAAACAGAAACTTACACTGGTGGTCATTTCTTATGAAAATTATAAAATTATTCACTGAAGGCTTGTTTCATAAATTACATATGAAATGACCAATCTGGTAAAATCCTCTAACACTGTTCATTATATAGAGGATCTTACATGAGTGCTCATGTATTATTGAATTTATTAAACAAGTTTAGGAAAAGGGATAAAATGTGAGGCTTTGCCGAGCATTTTATCCCTTTTCCTCAACCAGTTATATAAATTCAATAATACATGAGCACGAATGCAAGATTCTATTTATCATATGACATTTTAAACTCATTTTATTCACGATTGTTTACAAAAATGTCAATATTCTGCCGTTAGTAAACGCGACATCGTTAAGGACATTGTACATGTAACGTTACGGGACGTATCTAGCTAATTTGCATATTTAATCCACTAGTGGATTATCGAAAATAATACATGACGTTATTACACTCTCAGACGCGACGTCATATGATAAAACATGATTTTGGATATAGCAAGATTTAAAGATGGATCCCAACAATGTATTAATTATATAGAAAAATGACCATAAATGTTCATTTTTCTGTTTAATCTATATGTTTTGTTTGGATATAATATGTGGTTCTTAACCCTTGACCTGTTGAATATTTATAAATGACACCCCCACTTCTGATTATCAACCAATCAGATTACTTGATGCAAATTATTGCCACAAATTCATGAGCTGAATGTCAAACAATGAAGATCCTGATCAGATGGCTTCTTTAGAAGCCATCTGATCTGGCTCTTCATTGTTTGAAAGATAAGACGTATCTGGGCTCAGCAGGACAAGGGTTAAATTAACAGGGTTTCTGTTTTGGAGTACATCACTAGTGTTATAAAGAAGTTGTTCTCTCTGTCTCTAATACATTCCAGTCTTTCTGTATGAGATGTCACAGAATGAACTACATTAACCCTTTTTGTACCAAATGGAATCTCCTTCCTTATATATAGCAGGAGTCTGTGTCATAATTTAGGGTTGTCAGGTTGTGTTTTCTTCAAAACTGATTTGGAAAATGACTGAACTTTTAGCAAACAGTGGAGGCCCTGATCAGACGCCGCATTCTGCGGCATCTAATCTGGGCTTGCACTGTTCGCCAGGGTACCCGTTTTGGGGTTTCTGGTACTAAATGGGTTAATAATTAATTATAATCTTTTAAGGTTTAAACAAAAATTATTTCATTTGGGATGAAAGCAGACAACAGTTATTGTGATGGGCATCTTAAGGACTTATTGAATTCATGTCATATTGATTTTTATGTTCATTTACAGGGTCTTTCAGCATTAGGGAACAACTCCAGACTGAAAGATGTGACACTATCCGAGTGTGCCAACATTACTGATCTAGGTCTACAGAAGTTTGCTCAACAGTGTAAAGATATTGAGAGACTGGACATCTCACACTGTATGGTGAGTTGAAATGGGACATTAATAGGAGTTACCATTTTTGTACGGTTAATTTGAAAGTTCTGCATTCTCGAAGTGAAATGAATTTTTATTTATTAAATATTTAAAAAAAACTAGCTGCCTCTGCATGTACAAGGACTGTCAGTGGTTGCCAGTATTGCTTTGAAAAGTACATATAAATATGCTTCTGGAAATGAGGTTGAAAAAAAAAATCAGCCACTAATTTTGCTGTCAAACTTTTAAAGTGGCCGATTTGAACTTGTAGTGTTTAGATTGTGGGTTTTAATCTCACTTGGGTCACACATGAGATGACAGGTTCTTCAACAGCAGGTCAGATGGTTTTTATCCAGGTACTCTGGTTTTCACCATCCTCTGATAAATGATTGGCTCAGTAAAAGTGAAGTAACCTTGAAAGGGCCAAAAGACATAGTTATAAGAATATTTAGAGAGTATTGAACAGAGCAGTAATTATAAAGATCAAGGGGAATTGATAAGGATAATCGGCGCGACTTCACTTCCGCTGAGGTCTGCCATTTTCGGAGGTGTAAACAACGGTATTCTGCTATATGACCTTACCAAATGTGCACAAGAAATATTTTAAATCAGTCTCATACCTCTGACAAAGACTTACTCTATATTTTTGTTCCGTATATTTCCTTTTATTTCTGATGATTTTCGATAAAATAACCCGACACATTTTGCTTTAAAAACTGTTTGAAAATGATCAAATTTTAGCGATAAAGACTGAAGCTTTCACCTCCACCAAATGAGAAAAATGGCTGGAAAGATAGCCATTCTTTGTTTCTTTTTACTGAAGAGTTCCCTGCCGACTGTCCTTATACACTTTCAGAGGAGGCAACTCTTTCACAAATACTTTTGTCTCCCTTGTGAATGGGCCGTGACATACCAAAGTCTTTAAAAATGGTACTAGCTGTTCCTCGCTCGGCACTCAGATTTACGGGGTAGATCTAGGACTGGTCACTTTTATAGTGCTGCCTCACTGAAGTATCATGTCCCAGAACGGGCCTCCGTGGCCTAGTGGATAAGAGCGCTGACTCTTAGTCATTAGGTCTCTCACCGCCGTAGGTTCGAGCCTCGCTCGGGCCACGTGTGAGACGCCAAGTTCTGCAACGGAAGGTCAGGTGGTTTTTCTCCGGGTACTCCGGTTTTCGCCCACCTCTGATTAACGATCGGCTCGATATGAGTGAAATAATCTTGAAAGGGCCGTAAAACCCAAACCAAAAAAAAAAAAATCATGTCCCAGACACATTAGACCCAGTGTCAGAATAATGTGACTGGGTGTGGTATCATGTAATGTGTCTGGGACATGATACTTCAGTGAGGCAGCACTATAAAAGTGAGCAGTGAGCTCCCTGTCGCAACCAGACACCGTCGTGATATGACTGAAAAATTGTTGAAAGCGACGTTAAACCCGAATTCACACACACACACACACACTCCCTTGTGAATGGGTGGGGTCTACTCTTAAAGAAAAGAATTTGTTCCTTAAGGCATCTAGATATTTAGAGTTATTCATCTGTTCTGTTTATGGCACCTAGATATATAGAGTTATTGGTCATTTTCTTTTCCTATAAAGAAATATTTGTTCAAGTGTCTTAACATAATTGTAAACATATATTTTCCTATCTGTTTTCAGCAAATCACAGATGGTGCAATAAAGAACCTGGCATTTTGTTGTAGAACACTCAATGTCCTTAACTTGGCAGGATGTAAACTGGTAAGATGGTTATGGTGACAACCTGAAATGAGTTTTAAAACAAAAATATTCAAAGCTTGTGATATCATTATTGAATAAAGAAGCAGCTGTTGAATACAGCTATGTCTTTTAGTGATAATGCAGGTTCAGGTAAAAATAAATAGCTGGTTTTACCATTGGTATGCCACTGCCGCTTTATAACATTGTTCATTACAAGAATTCTGGATATAACATAGTTTTAACCCTTATCTTGCTGTTCACGACAACCCCTATCTTTGCAAACAGGGTAGATCCAGATCAGATGGCTTCTGAAGAAGCCATCTGATCAGAATATATACTGTTTGGCATTCAATTTATGAATTTGTAGCAATAAATTACATCAAGTATTTTGATTGGTTGATAGACAGAAATGGGTGTGGCTTAAATGAATATTCAGCAAGATAAGGGTTAAAATTGGATCCAAAAAATGTTTAGATTGTATAGAAAAATGTCCATAAATGGTCATTATTCTGTATAATCTATACATTTTTGGATATAACATGGTTGTTTTATGACATGACTGTTTGAGGTCATACTTCTGATCCCACTGGCATACTCGAAATTGAGTTTGACAGACAGTTATTTTCCCTTTGTAATCAATAAAGGTATTGCAGTCCTATATAGCCAAATTACTTTTACTTTTATTGTAAATCTACATTGTGTTTTTTTTTTTAATTGTTGAAAATATTCATTGTTAACCCGTTTTAAAATGCAGCTTGACAGAAATAAGATAACTTGTAAACTTACTCATTTACAGAGATTATTTGTGAGAATTCAGTAAGCATATAATTTATAGTCAGTTATAATTTTTGTTTGATATTAAACACTAGTAACCATTATTGAAGTTGAACTGGGAAAAAAACAACATAGGTAATATTGATTATGACCGTGTTTCTAGTGTCACTCTCAAGCAACACAAGATGAGTTAAGGCTTAAGTGGTTCCCCATTGAATTTGCTGTTTTCTTGATTTTCAGTAAACGTGTGTATTAAAGATACTGACAAAATTATTCATTTCTTCTAATTTCATTCCTTTCATTTCTAGATAACTGACCTGAGTATCCAGTATCTGTCAGGAGTCTGTCATTATCTGTTACAATTAGATGTCAGTGGATGCTCACTAATTACGTAAGTGGTGTAGTCTTATACTTGAAACTTTAAAATATGGGGGTGGTTGGGTGAGGCAAAGGTGACATGTATCTTGCATCACTGGACATTCATCTGATATTGTCTTACAGTTGGACAAGGCCCGCTGCCCTTGCAGGAGGTGAGGAGAATATTGTTATCTTCTTTTTCTACACTTCATTCATTTTCCTCCTCCTCTGTCCCTCACTTTCATCTCCTGTACAATCTCTTCTATCTCTTTTCTTCCTTTGTCTTGGAGATGACACAACATTTGGCTTCTTCGTTAAAATGATCTCCACTTTTTATGATTTTGCAGGATGAGTATGGACTTTTTGTGTGCCTTTCTAGCCCAATGAATGCTCAGGCTAATCAGAAATGAGGCTAAAATGAGGTTCTGATTGGTCCAGACATACACAGAGTTTGAAACAATATTGAATTCTTTTTCTTGCATAACATAACTTTACAGTTTATTAGTTGTCTTTAACCCTTATCCTGCTGTTTGAGACAGCCCCCACCTTTGCAAACAGTGTAGATCCAGATCAGATGGCTTATGAAGAAGCCATCTGATCAGAATCTACATTGTTTGTCACTCAGTTTGTGAATTTCAATGAAAATACTATATAATATTAAGTGATTTGATTGGTTGCTAGTCAGAAATGGGTGTGACAAATTAACTTATTCAGCAGGCTAAAGGTTAAAATTATTTCTTGTGGTGGAACTGATCACCTCTTATATGTTTGTTAGGGCAGAAGGTGAGATAAACTGGACATGAAAAGACAACTAAAGAAAACTACTGTAATGATCCTAAGTATTGGGACAAACAGGCCTAAGCAAACAGTGCAGACCCAGATCAGACTGCTCCTGAAGGAGCAGTCTGATCTGGTTCTACACTGTTTGCCATTCTGTCCTCACCTTTTATGCTTCTTACTGGATCTTGAAAAAAATTTGTTAAAATTTTAGGAGAATTTCAGCATGTCCTCAAGGTGTCCGAATTTCTTGGATTTTTATGGTAAACTGAAAATGAAAAAGCAAGTTGAATTCTAAGTGTTTTAATGCATAAAGCACAGATTTTGAATCACTGTGCTGTCATCACTCTCTGGACAAGCAGATGGGCTAATGATGTTGAGATAAACAGTGTGAGCTAAGAATTTCCATACCAAGTGAAAATTTCTGATATTCTTATTGGCATGTAAGAAATAAATTTACTTTTTTGTGTAATTTGGTATTTCAAAACAGTCTCTTAAAAATTGTCAGTCGGTTGGAAATATTAGTTTTTTTGAGGGAACATGCTTTGTTTGAATTTATTTTAATTAAATGGCTGATGTGTTGGAATATTTACTATAACCCTTATCCTGCTGAACAGATTAATTTGCCACATCCATTTGTAATAGCTTGAAATAACATATACAGTTAAATTCCTATAATAAGACCACTTTGGGACTGTTCAAAAGTGGTCTTTAAGACCACTTTTGAACAGTCCCATAGGTTGTCTCCTTCTAGAAGACACTGAGCACAGAAAACACACAGAAAGAATGACTGAAACCTTTTAAATAGGCTTTTTACAGGAGAATTAGCCTTAATTTCAGGTGGTCTTAATAGCAGAATTTCACTTATATTTAATTTGCAAACAGAATGACAAGCAGTGTAGATCCTTCAGAAGCTATCTGATCTGGATCTACACTGTTTGCAAAGAAAAGGTTTGTCGTGTTCAGGGGGCTAAGGGTTAATTAGAATACATAATCTTTTTTCAGAGATAAAGCGTTAAAGTACCTAAGGAAAGGCTGTAAGAAGTTGAAAGTGCTTGTAATGATGTATTGTAGAGCGGTCACCAAGTAAGCTGGATTCTTTATAAATACGAACCCATATAATGACAAATAGAATCATCCAAAGATGTGATAGCCCATTTCTGGTTTGTTTTATTTATTGTATGTTTAGCAAATAGGTAGCCCAAGAACGCATGAGTCATTCTCTGATATCTTATATATGGCTGCACCCTTTGCGAGTGTCCTTTTTTGTGAGATGCTAGTCATACAGTAAAATGTCTATTTTCAGATCACCTTTGGGACTATTCAAAAGTTGTCTTAAAGAGCACTTTTGAACAGTCCCAAAGGTGATCTGAAAATAGACATTTTACTGTATGACTAGCATCTCACAAAAAGGACACTAGAAAAGGCCACTTTTGAATAGTCCCAAATGGTCTCTTACTAGAGGAACTGGGTTTAGAAATAAAACAAACAAAGAATAACTGAACTTTTAGATATGTATTTCAAAGAAGAGTAGCCTGAATTTAAATTGGTCTTAATTGTGAAATTTCACTGAACATGATTTAAACTAGGCCCCCAAGGTTAAGAGACCTGCGCATAATACTTGAAAGGCAGTTATTCTTTATATTCTGACTGTCTATATCTGTTGTTAAAGTCTACTGAATGGAATCATCTCCCTTCTGTATAGCTGGAGTCTATTACAAAATTTAGGAATGTCAGGTTGTTATTTTTTGAAATACTTCGTGAAAATGTCTGAACTTTTTGCAGACAGTGAAGGCCCTGATCAGACACCACTTTCGGTCACATCTGATCCAGACCTGCACTGTTTACCAGTTTCCCGTATTGAAATTTCCCTTATAAAATATACTAATTCCACTTCGCAGTTATGTGGTATGCTATATTATAACACAAATTATTTACAAGCTTATAATATTTTTGCATTTTAATTCACACTGGAAATAAACCCTACCACTAGACCTCTCTGCTTTTGTGGAGATTGATCATGAAATCTTTTCTATGGTCATTCCCTCTCTTCCGCTGTTTCAAGAATGGCAGTAGTCCGCTTCTGGTAAAAGATTTGGCACTAAACTGGTTAACCGCTTATTATAAATCTGCTCAGAAAAAGGGTGGTTTGGTAATGTGCACTTAACCGCTATATTGCAACAACAATTATATACAAGCTTATCATATTTTGCATTTTAATTCATATTTGAAACAAACCCTATCACTAGAAATATCTGCTTTCGTGGATATTGATCATGAAATCTTTTCTATGGTCATTCCCTCTCTTCCGCTGTTTCAAGAATGGCAGTAGTCAGCTTCTGGTAAAAGATTTGGCACTTGACTGGTTAACCGCTTATGTATAGATCTGCTCAGAAAAAGGGTGGTTTGGTAATGTGCACTTAACAGGTTAACCGCTATATTGTAGCAGAATTATATACAAGCTTATCATATTTTGCATTTTAATTCACATTGGAAACAAACCCTAACACTAGAAATCTCTAGAAGATTGGGCACTTAACTGGTTAACCGCTTCTGTATAAATCTGCTCAGAAAAAGTGTGGTTTGGTAATGTGCACTTAACCGCTATTTTGTAACAGAAATCATATACAAGCTTATCATATTTTGCATTTTAATTCACATTTGGAAGATACCCTATCACTAGAAATCTCTGCTTTTGTGGAGATTGATCATGAAATCTTTTCTATGGTCATTCCCTCTCCTCCGCTGTTTCAAGAATGGCAGTAGTCAGCTTCTGGCAAAAGATTGGGCACTTAACTGGTTTACCGCTTATGTATAAATCTGTTAAGAAAAAGGGTGGTTTGGTAAACTGACAGACTCGATATGACCTAAATAGTGTTGACTGAGCTTTTAAAATCCAAACTGGAAATCACACAACAGTTGACAGTAACCGGCATAGATTTCTTATGGTGAAAGGGAGTTCTTTAGTCAAGCCTTTAACACACGGGGTATTCGACTACCTGGAACGCAGACGGATACCAAAAACGCCGACGGAAAAAAACAACAAACATTCGTGGTGAGTTGAATAAATCGCATTTTACGGGCATATATTAAATAGATGCCCACAGATGTTGATAGTAATCTGTTTCGCAGTGTCTCGGAATACTTTCCACGAACTGTGGTTGCAAATCCTTCTGTCAATGACGAATTATGACCTATTTTATTCGGCAAAATATGGACGCTTGATGCAAGTTGACAGTTTTTTTAGTTTTACAGCAATAATTCGTATATAATTTCCAATGTTTCCTGAATAGCATAAAATACTAATGTATTGAGTACCTGCCTCGCGTTATTAGAATTAGCAAAAAGCAGGATTTTAGAATTATAGATGTGAATTTCTTGATGAGGGTGTTCGAATAAGGATACCAATGACGACCCGCACAGATACCACGCAATGCAGACGGCACAAAGTTATGGTTACCATTGACGTGAAAACCACAAGCGTGGAAAAATGAAAAAAAGGAGTAAAATACATTTTGTTTTCGTTTAATTGGAAAGTTAATCCAGACACTGAGTCTTACCACAGTGTACCTCGACCAAAGAGGGTATTCTCGATGAAGAAGGGAAGGCAATGACCAGGAATCGATACGATTGCCTTTCGCTTTTCGCCAAAAGACACCAGACGTGACGGTTTGTCTTAATACCACATGTGGGCCATATTCGCGCATAAGACCTATTTATAGCGCACATGACCCGTCAATTCTTATTAGGTGTCATAAATCTGTGATTTCATAATGTTAGATACTTTTACGATCAAATAGGCACGATTTGTAAATTTCCTTAGGCATATTTATAGCGTAGTCCCACAAAACAACCACGGACATGAATTCAGTCCTTCTCGCTACCTTTTGTCCACGCAGAGTAATTTTAAATTCATTATTTTGACAGATAAATATGAATATACAGTCGAACTTCAATGGCTCGAACACTTTTGGGAACAAGAAAATTTGTTCGAGACCACGGTGGTTCGAGCCAAAGGGGGTTGATCTTGGAGCTAGGGGAGGAGGCCCAATATGGACATATTTTCAGTTTTCTTCAAAATAAATGCATGTTGTGTGTACTCATTAGAATCGCCTCATCGAGGCGATTCTAGTGAGTACACAAAGCATACATTTCAAGATCAAATTAGACAGTAATACAAATTATTTATATCTGCAGTTATGGAATTTTCTTTCTAGGGACTCAAGAAAGAGTTCGACTCGGCCGTAGTAAATGGGCCATCACTGTTTGAGTCATCGAAGTTTCACTGTACATTAAATTTCAAAACAGATGTTGTTGTTTGTTGTTGTTTTTTTGGTTTTGGTTTTACGGCCCTTTCAAGATTATTTCACTCATGTCGAGCCGATTGTTAATTAGAGGTGGGCGAAAACCGGAGAAAAACGACCTGACCTTCCGTTGCAGAACTTGGCGTCTCACACGTGACCCGAGCCAGGCTCGAACTCAAAACAGATCGTATTAGAACTGTACGAGTTTGTTTCATTATTTTGTCAGATAAATATCATTATACATTATTGCAATGCCCATTGGGGCTTGAAAAATATATGGGCTGCATGATGCTTCCACGCAGAGCTGAATCCGGTCCGCACACGAGTACTGGTAAACTGATTAGTGGATCTAAGCCTGCCCAGGCAAAGCGGTGCGAGTCGGACCGTCCATGTTTATAAACCCTATTGGTTTCATTGGGCGACAGGGCTTGAGATGTCATTTCATCTCAATGTCGGGTAGAAGTCCCACAAAATTGGAAGCAACGTCTCCAAAATGACCTTTACAGTGTTGACGTGGACGTGAAACCTCAAATCAAACAACATTATTGCAACGACGTTGATATGGCGTTGTTCCAGTGTGTGGTACGTGTTGGTAGGGTCGGGTCCTACGAAATTACGAATCGGTCTTATTAAATAAATAATGTGAAATTTATAGAAACATTTCGGGAAAGAATGACGCACCTGAACGAATGGCAATATAAATAACCCATATATGCCCTCTTCTGGGAAATTAGCAAACAGTGCCGATCCAGATCAGACACGGCGTCTGATCTGGGTCTACATTGTTTGCTAAAAGAAAATTCATTTTTGTAAAATTTGCCACAAACAAAAACAAACCTGACACCCTAATAATAGGAAGTGACAACTCCATACTTACTAGATGGAAGACTCTATGTCACATATGGGTTAAAACATACGAAGAATAGTTTGTTTCCCTCACCCCATCCCCTTTAGCAGAAAAGAATGAATGGCCAAACAGTTGTCCAAAATTAAATATTGCCAGGATATTTGTTTGTTTGAATTGAGGCTTAACGTTCCCGTCAACACTATTTAGGTCATTTTAGAGATGCTGCTTCCAATGTAATGGTACTTTTACCCGACATTGAGATGAAATGGCAACTCAAGCCCTGTCGACCAATGAAACCAAAATGCTTGTATGCATTGGACGCTCTGAATAACACCACTTTGCCCGGGCAGGCTTAGTCCTTCTAAACGGTTTACCAGTTCTCATGTGTGTTGAGTTTTAGGTCTGCGTGGAAGCACCATGCAGCCCAATCCATTTATCCAAGCACTGACGGGCGGGGGCGATATTGCCATGATAGACATGCAAAGACTTACAACGAAAATCATAAACCAAAAAGAGAAGCACCGCCTTGGAGCGGTCAGTAAGTGTTTTTCGTGGTTAGCAATCGAATTGACTGCATATTCAAAATCTACGTTTTAAGATTAAAGTAACGCAAGACAATCAATGCTGCAGTTGAACTGTAGGCGTGTACCGTGGATACTATAGCTGAACATAACAGTGAAACTTAGGATTGGGCTCCAGTTTTGTTTGGTGTCCCACAAGGTGCCGTTTTTTGGCCCATTTTTGTTCTTCGTGGATATTAAAGACATTTTTACTGACACTGGCTCAGGCATTGGAAAAGATGACTGTGTTTACTACCGTGAAATGAGAAATGGAGATAACTCATTGAAACATCAGACTGATAAAGATAGATTAAGATGTTGGGCAATAAAACGGGCCATCAGATTTCAATGCGTTAAGTGCAGTATTGACAAATAACTAGGAGAAAAACCAATAAAACTGAGCCTTCTTGCATTTAAATGGGAAAGATCCTCGAAAATATGGATTCAATAAATAAAATATCTCTTATGCAAAGGAGGAGAGACAGTAGGTTTATACTCTTGTATAAAGGTCTAAAGTGTGCTGCTAGGATTGCAACGAATGGTCTTATTCCCCAGTTAGGCAACGTAAAAAGCTATTTGGCCTTCCAGTATCTTGAAACTGACAGTTGTAAAGGATCCTTCTTCCCTCGAACCATAAAAAATGGAATACCTCCAAGATTGTTGGCCTTCCAGTCTCGTATAGCAGAATTGCAAAGATCCTTCTTCCCTCGAACCATAAAAGAAAGGAATACCCTCCCAGATCTATATTTCCTCAGCAGAGGGTGCAGAGGAAGGTGTAACGTCTTTGGTAAGTGGCAGGGACTATATTCCCACATCACATGTCATTGTGCATGAATGTCATTTGAAGTGTTACCAGTAACAGTTCTGATTCTAATAAAAAGTTAGCACTTTGTAATTCGAGGTGTTCCCTTTTATTTTAGAAACAATGTCGTGCATCAGAACAAGAATTTGTTACTGGTGAAGCGTCGAATGACATTCATACATCAGGACCTGTGATATGGAAAGTTTGTCCCCAGCCAAAGAGGTTAAAAAAGCTACATTATCCCTAGCACCTTCAGCTGTAGGAATGATGGAATCGGGAAGGGAATGCAAATCTGAAATGGTCCGAGGGTAGAAAAAATATTTGTTAATGTCAGTTCTTGCAGTAGGGGAGTGAATCACCAATGAAGTGAGTGGGGTTATACAGCGCCTAGCTGGGGGAACAAGGTCATCTGTTGTAATGCTGGCATCAACCATGATTTTTGTATAATGATATGAGCCTACTTCTCCCCTCCTGTTCTTCAGAAACACCATCTTAATTTCATTAGCATTCCAGTCCTACTCCCAGTTTCAAATTAAGCAGTAATTGCTTGTTACAAATCTAGCAGTTCTATTGTGAAGGTTTTCCAATTCTTGATTGAGGACCAATCCTTAGGGGTTCCAGACACAACTTCCATATTCCAAAATTGGGCTCCTATACCCTTTGGAATTCATTGATGGTTCTTGGCACAATTGTTCACAAGGCTGAGACGGCGTGTCATGCGCAAGAACCAGAACTCTGGATGCCATACTTTTTGAGTTATCTCCCTTTTTAATAAAATATAATGATTACTTTGTGGTGGCCATAACTCCAATATCCTTTGAGATATATTGATGACACCTGTCACAGTTGTTCACAAGGCTGAGACAGCGTGTCATGCACAAGAACCACAACTCTGGTTGCCATGGTTTTTTGAGTTATCTCCCCTTCCAATAAAATAGATTGACTACCTTGTGATGGCCATAACTCCAATACCCTTTAAGATATATTAATGATACCTAGCACAGTTGTTCACAAGGCCGAGACGGTGTGTCATGCATAAGAACCACAACTCTGGGTGCCATGGTTTTTTAGTTATCTCCCCTTCCAATAATATGGAATCACTACCTTGTGATGGCCACATCTCCAATACGCTTTGAGATATATTGATGGTACTTGGTACAGTTATACATTAGGTTAAGCAGGTGTGTTACGTGCCAGAACCACAACTCTTGGTGCCATGGTTTTTTAATTATCTCCCCTGACAATATAACCTTGTGATGGCCATTACTCCAATACCCTTTGAGATATATTGATGGTACTTGGCACACTTGTATGCAAGGTTGAGACGGCGCTTCATGCCTAAGAACCACAACTCTGGGTGCTATGATATTTGAGTTATCTCCCCGTCCAATATACCAGTATGATTACCTTGTGATTACCGTACCTCCAATACCATTTGACATATATTGGTGGTACTTGATGCAGATGCACATGAGGTTAAGCAAGTTTGTCATGCTCAAGAATTACAACTCTGGGTGCTCTGGCTTTTGAGTATTCTCCCCTGCCAATATAACCTTGTGATGATCATAGCGCCAACACACTTTGAGATATATTCAAGGAACTTGGCGCACTTGTAAACAAGGTACAGAAGGGGTGTCATGTGCAAGAAACACAGCTGTTGGTGTTGTGGTATTTGAGGTATCTACCTTTCCAGTCTAACAGTATGACCAGCTTCTGATCATCATATCTCAAATACCCTTTGAGATATATTGATGATACTTTGTACAGAAATACATGAGCTTAAGCAGGCATGTCATGCGCAAGAACCACAATTTTTAGTGCCCTGGTTTTTTAGTTATCTCCCCTGACAGTATAACCTTGTGAATGCCATAACTGCAGTAACTTTTGTGATATATTGCTGGTTTAATTCTGGTACACTTTCTGATGGTGAACAATCTTCTGAAGGCCATATTGGCTTTTGGTCCGGGGGATTTGCCATCTCTTCGATGGCTATTTTTTATTATTTTATTCAATGAAATGTGGAACTATTATAGTAAAAAATATTAGAACCAAGGAAAGGCTCTCTGACTGTTCCTATTCATCAGTTATCTTCTGAAGACATTTATAGTATAGGAAACATGAACTATCCAAACATTTCCTGGAAGTCATTGAAATTTATAATCCCTATACCAGACACATGCAGAGTGAGACACATGCAGAGAGAGAGAGAGAGAGAGAGAGAGAGAGAGAGGGAGAGAGAGAATGAGAGAGAGAGAGAGAGAGAGAGAGAGAGAGAGAGAGAGAGAGAGACCATTTACTCGTCTTACGCTATTTTCACCATCGTTGTTTATATATGGCATAGGAAATATTCAACCCTGTTCATAACCGTGCTTTTTGAACCTCAAAATTAAGGAGATATGAAAGTAGGCATTGATTTAGCCATTAATTGTAAATCCGTCATTGGTATCCATCGTCTGCGTTTCATGGTAACATCAAAGAAATCCGTCTGTCGTAAATATTATCTTCTTTCAGCATGGTGCACTCAAGTCCATGCTTATTGCTGCCCGAGCAACGTATGGCACAAGTATATAGGAGTTTATTTTTGAACAAGAACTATACATGAGCTTAAGCAGGCATGTCATGCGCAAGAACCACAATTTTTAGTGCCCTGGTTTTTTAGTTATCTCCCCTGACAGTATAATCTTGTGAATGCCATAACTGCAGTAACTTTTGTGATATATTGCTGGTTTAATTCTGGTGCACTTTCTGATGGTGAACAATCTTCTGAAGGCCATATTGGCTTTTGGTCCGGGGGATTTGCCATCTCTTCGATGGCTATTTTTTATTATTTTATTTAATGAAATGTGGAACTATTATAGTAAAAAATATTAGAACCAAGGAAAAGCTCTCTGACTGCTCCTATTCATCAGTTATCTTCTGAAGACATTTATAGTATAGGAAACATGAACTATCCAAACATTTTCCTGAAATGGAAGTCGTTGAAATTTATAATCCCTATACCAGACACATGCAGAGTGAGACACATGCAGAGAGAGAGAGAGAGAGAGAGAGAGAGAGAGAGAGAGAGAGAGAGAGAGAGAGAGAAACCATTTACTCGTCTTACGCTATTTTCACCATCGTTGTTTATATATGGCATAGGAAATATTCAACCCTGTTCATAACCGTGCTTTTTGAACCTCAAAATTAAGGAGATATGAAAGTAGGCATTGATTTAGCCATTAATTGTAAATCCGTCATTGGTATCCATCGTCTGCATTTCATGGTAACATCAAAGAAATCCGTCTGTTGTAAATATTATCTTCTTTCAGCATGGTGCACTCAAGTCCATGCTTATTGCTGCCCGAGCAACGTATGGCACAAGTATATAGGAGTTTATTTTTGAACAAGAACTATTTCTCTTTCAAGCTACAATGCCATCTTTGGATAAATCGGTTTCATTTCTGGTAATTACACTAATTATTTTAGAAATTGTGCATGTTTTGCATTTTAGTTGTCTGTAAAGACGCTTTCATATAATCTATCGAAGCTAAAAGCACCATTACGAAACAGCTGTGACAGTTCCAGAAGAATACAGCAAAAAATGAAAACTGATTTTTTTAATAGGGTCGCAAAAAAACATGATTTTATCGACTCACCCTCTTTCAAATCCAAGGTAAACAGTCGGCGTTTTTGGTATCCGTCTGCGTTCCAAGTAGTCGAATACCCCGTGTGTTTAAAGCCATTCTAAATAAAGTGTCCATGCTACTTCAGTCCATATTAGGTTAATGTACAAATGTAACGTTGGGCATTCTTTCCTGTCTTCAAAACTGATTTTTTTTTCTGCTGACATCTTGTGATATTTTTATACACCGACCGAATAGGTTCGGGGGGATATAGCGATCAGCCTGGCGTCCGTCCGTCCGTCCGTCCGTCTGTCCGTCTGTCCGTCCGTCCGTCCGTAGACGCAACCTTGTGATGGCCATAACTCCTATACCCTTTGAGATTCATTGATGGTTCTTGGCACAATTGTTCACAAGGCCGAGGCGGCGTGTCATGCGCAAGAACCAGAACTCTGGATGCCATACTTTTTTAGTTATCTCCCCTTTTAATAAAATAGAATGACTACTTTGTGATGGCCATAACTCCAATACCCTTTGAGATATATTGATGGTACCTGGCACAGTTGTTCACAAGGCTGAGACGGCGTGTCATGCACAAAAACCACAACTCTGGTTCCCATGGTTATGGAGTTATCTCCCCTTCCAATAAAATAGAGTGACAACCTTGTGATGGCCGTAACTCTTATACCCTTCGAGAGTCATTGATGGTTCTTGGCACAATTGTTCACAAGGCTGAGATGGCGTGTCATGCACAAGAACCAGAACTCTGGATGCCATACTTTTTTAGTTATCTCCCCTTTTTATAAAATACAATGACTACTTTGTGATGGCCATAACTCCAATACCCTTTGAGATATATTGATGGTACCTGGCACAGTTGTTCACAAGGCTGAGACGGCGTGTCATGCACAAGAACCACAACTCTGGTTGCCATGGTTTTGAAGTTATCTCCCCATCCAATAAAATAGAGTGACAACCTTGTGATGGCCATAACTCATATACCCTTCGAGAGTCATTGATGGTTCTTGGCACAATTGTTCACAAGGCTGAGATGGTGTGTCATGCCCAAGAACCAGAACTCTGGATGCCATACTTTTTTATTTATCTCCCCTTTTAATAAAATAGAATGACTACTTTGTGATGGCCATAACTCCAATACCCTTTGAGATATATTGATGGTACCTGGCGCAGTTGTTCACAAGGCTGAGAAGGCGTGTCATGCACAAGAACCTCAACTCTGGTTGCCATGGTTTTGGAGTTATCTCCCCTTCCAATAAAATAGAGCGACAACCTTGTGATGGCCATAGTTCTAATACCCTTTGAGATATATTGATGATACCTGGCACAGTTGTTCACAAGGCCGAGACGGTGTGTCATGCAGAAGAACCACAACTCTGGGTGGCATGTTTTTTTTAGTTATCTCCCCTTCCAATAATAAAGAATCACTACCTTGTGATGGCCACATCTCCAACACTCTTTGAGATATATTGATGATACTTGGTACAGTTGTACATGAGGTTAAGCAGGTGTGTCACATGCAAGAACCACAACTCTGGGTGCCCTTGTTTTTTAATTATCTCCCCTGACAATATAACCTTGCCATGGCCATAACTCCAATACCCTTTGAGATATATTGATGGTACTTGGCACAATAGTATACAACATTGAGATGGTGCTTCATGCCTAAGAACCACAACTCTGGGTGCTATGATATTTGAGTTATCTCCCCTTCCAATATAACAGTATGACAACCTTGTGATCATTGTACCTCCAATACCCTTTGAGACATATTTGTGGTACTTGATGCAGATGTACATGAGGTTAAGCAGGTGTGTCATGCTCAAGAATTACAACTCTGGGTGCACTGGTTTTTTAGTTATCTCCCCTGGCAATATAACCTTGTGATGGCCATAACTCCAACACCCTTTGAGATATATTGAAGGAACTTGGCACAATTGTATACAAGGTACAGAAGGGATGTCATGTGCAAGAACCACAACTGTTGGTGCTGTGGTATTTGAGTTATCTACCCTTTCAGTATAACAGTATGACCTGCTTGTGATCACCATATCTCCAATACCCTTTGAGACATATTGATGGTACTTTATACAGAAATACATGAGCTTAAGCAGGCATGTCATGCGCAAGAATGACATTTCTGAGTGCCCTGGTTTTTTAGATATCTCCCCTGACAGTATAATCTTTCGATGGCCATAACTGCAATACTTTTGTGATATATTGCTGGTTTAATTCTGGTGCACTTTCTATTGGTGAACAATCTTCTGAAGGCCATATTGGCTTTTGGTCGGGGGATTTGCCATCTCTTCCGATGGCTATTTTTTTTAATTGCTTTTCAAATACAGGTTGTGGATGCTTGTTAGAACCACCTCCGTTCCACCTCATTGAGGTGAGGTGGTTCTAACGAGTGCCGACAACCTATGTCTCATTGAGTTGATTCTAAAAAGTACCCACAAGCTATGTCTAAGCAGAAATATGGAATTGTTAACATAAGCGCTGTGGTGGAATGGAAAAGCATCGGATTTGAAATCGAGAGGTAGCTGGTTAGATCCCCGCAAGCGCCAAGTGTTGTTTTCTTGAGCAAGAGACTTTATACACATTGCTTAGTACTGGTTCCTACCCAGGAAAAGAGGGCCACATGGAAGATTAGTACTACTACTAAATGTGTTACCTCTATAAATAATGTTGATATATATTATTATTATTATTATTATTATTATTATTATTATTATTATTATTATTAAATATTGAAACGTTTTTGATTCTTCTTCAGGAATTCTGCCATGAAGATGATGAGGCATGTGCAGACAGTCCAGTACAGTAATGATGATATTCCCTCTTACTTTGGATATAACTAACAATCCGTGTGGGATACTTAACTGTGTTGGACAAACACTGACCCAATCCCTTGTATTAGTAAGCTTTATAAATGGCTGCAACCATGTTGACAAGACTTCTCTGGCTGAAGAGTCAATGCCAGAATAGTTGTTATAGTCAGTTTCTGACAAACAGGGACTGCTTGTGGGTTCAGGCATTTCTGTGCATGTGATGTTGGATACTATAAATGGATACACTTGATGGATACTGTTAAGATGATAGACTTGACGGATACTGTAAAATTGATACACTTGATGGATACTTTAAATAGATCCACTTGACAAACCAGCTTTTGCAGCTATGCACGGCCCACAACCAATGAAAAACAGAGATTACCTATAGAATTGACCAATAACTAGATGTTTATTCAAAAGTGATAATAAGTTGGCTTGATTATTGAGCACTAACCAAAATTGACATATCAACCAACATCGACAGGCTGTGCAATTTTTCTTTCCTATAACACAAGGGGGACAACTTCCAAACTTTCTGTTCACTTTCCTGTAAGTTAAAAGAAAAGGGTCTAATCTTAAAGGAAAGAATTTGCTCCTTAGGAGCAAATTCTTTCCTTCAAGATTGGACCCCAATATCTAAGGGAGACAAATGCTATTGAAAGAGCTGTCTCCCCTGAAGTATTTTCATTCCTATTGAATTGATTTTAAATGAATAGAGAAACACCCAAAGCAATATAAATCTGATCTGAAAGTATTCATGTACTCATTTATTATTTTTCGTAGCCCAAGCATGGCCATCAGTTGTTCCTGTACATGATGAATTCATTTTACAGTTACTGCATTCATATAAAAGCTGCTTGGGCAATCAGCTCATTCAGCTATAACAATTCCTTTTGGCAGTTGGTAACCCTTAAATTATTTTTCCAGAAAAAATAAGATATGACTTATGTGAATAATCTGCCAAGCTGACCCTTCACATGAAAGAAAAGCCTTGTTTCTCTGAAAAATGATAAAGAAATATTTTACGTTAATGTCTGCAAGTGCCGTGATTGGCATTTTAAGGGTAAAACATGTATTTTGCCAGTGCAAAAGGAGCAGCAAGGTTTTGTGGTCAACAAGCAACATTGGTCTTCACTGATAATACAGTAAAATTACTAAATTAAGACCACCTTTGGGACTGTTCAAAAGTGGTCTTAAAGACCACTTTTGAACAGCCCCAAAGGTGGTCCCTGACCAGAGGACACTGCGGGCAGAAAACACAAAGAAACATTAAGTGCAGCCTTCAAAATAAGCTGTTTAAAGCAGAATTAGTCTTAATTTTAGATGGTTTTAATAGCGGAATTTCACTGTATACACCTTTTTGTTACACCTTCCATTACGGAAACTCATCCTGAAGCTGTTCTTGATCCAGTTGTTCAAAGCCTTGTTAGCTTAACGAGCTTGTTAGTGGTCAAATTTAGTTAACTGTTCTAGCAAGTACAATATATTAGTATATTTGCCATATCAATTGATCAAAGCTTTAATGATTTGTTAACAAACAACATCGTTAGTTTTGAACAACTGGTCCCAGGTCTGCACAAATTTAACATCAGACTGACTCATTTGACATTTATAGGCAATGGCACTCTGGGCATGTCTGGTGTACTTGAAATAAATTGGAGTATACATATCAGGGTGGGGAACCCACGAGACCATTTGATAAAGTAAACGGAATTTTATGAGGAAAATCGCTCACTTCAGGTACAGTTTTTCCACGATATTTTGGTTATTACAGCACGCATTGTTACGAATCATTAACCAAAGTACTCTGCTCAACTTCCGATTTTTTATGAGGTTTGCTTTAAAGGCAGAAACTGCCTGGTTTTCGAGAAATAGTCGCCAAAATATTTTTCCCGAGCCCGACAGATCGTGATAAAGACCACGGCAAACAGCAGAAATCTTAAATTTATTGCAAATAGAGTGTTTTAGATGACCCTACCGCATCCGAAATTGCAAATATTGCCTCTAGCATGTTTCCATGTAACAGTTAACACCGATACACCGTTTGTTTGCCTGTTATGCAAAGTGTTAAAAAAGGATCCAGTTCACGGTACAAAATCGGGAAGGTAAAGTTCACGGTAATTTCCACAATTGTGATAACGTAAACGCCAAACTGATAATGCTTTACAACATATCGCAACAACAAGATGGCAATTCACGTGATGTTGGTCATGGGAAATACATTTTCGTTGATACAGAATGTATTCCTTTTTTTCCAAATGACTTCCGCATGCCAGACATGTAGTAATGACTTAAGATTGAAAACATCTAAACGAACATACGCGAAAACACATGGGCACGACCGCCTACGTTTGTTGTGGAAACAGATTTTTCCCTCAGACTTATTGGAAGATACATCAATGCAGTATACATGGAACGGCAAAGGAGTTTTTGTGTTCAAAAGGTCAGAACAAGTTTCCCATTAAAGCGAACTCAGGCCCTGAGGGTGCAATTTGGGATCCCGTAAAATATACTTAAGCCCGCCAGTAATTGTTACTGGCCGTTTTGAGTCGGTGCTGTTGCTGTGGTGTTGGTGAGTCTGATAATGTCCTCAGTAATGTATATTAACTATTTTTAGTTATGTAAATCAGTTTCTTTACCTCATACTGTGTTTTACTCCTTTACTTATGTTATAAATGCTTGTTTGTACCACCCTGGAAGTGAAGGTGAGGGTTGATATCCTGTAAAGTATACTTAAATGTTTGCAGAGAAGTAAAGCAATGATCAAGAATCGATACAATCAGTTTACACCTTCCACCAGAGACACCAAGGGAAAGAAGCACAAACAAGAAGTAAATAGACCGTGATGGAATCAACAGCAGAGGAAAGCCAATAGGACACTTGCTTTCCAACAAAATGGCCAACTGGCTATCCAGAATAATAAAAGACAAAAGCGAGACATAAAATGGTAACAAAAAATTAAACAAATAAAACGCCACAGAAGAACGTCTTCGTACGGTCAGTGAAAAGTATTCCACTTTTTTTTTCTTTTGGGTGGGGGGTGGGGGCTTAAATCGATATTATGCAGCTGCAATCCTCGCCCTTACTTCTTCTGTCGTGGTTTAGACTATTAATTTGTTCAGTCCGCATGAAGGCTTCCTAACTCATCAGTGTGACATCTCCGAGGACATGCAAATTAAACAGCCACAGAGATGAAACAACGTTGAGGACTCGACAGCGCGAAACAAATGAAACGCCGGAGCAAAAGAAAACCACCACGTGTCGGACCGTCCATGCTTATAAACCCTATTGGTTTCAATGGGCAACAGATTTTGAGATGTCATTTAATCTCAATGTCCGGCCCCCGCCCATTTGGGCTTGAAGAAATAAATGGGCTGCACGATGCTTCCCAACGCAAATGAGTACTGGTAAACCACTTAAAGGATCTAAGCCTGCCCAGGTAAAGCGGTGCGAGTCTGACCATCCATGCTTATAAACCCTATTTGTTTCATTGGGCGGCAGGGCTTGAGATGTCATTTCATCTCAGTGTCGGGTAAAAGTCCCACAAAATTGGAAGCAACGTCTCCAAAATGACTTATACAGTGTTGACGGGGACGTTAAACCTCAAATCAAACAAACAAAATCATCTCAATGTCGGGTAAAAGGCTTGCAAAATTGGAAGCAACGTCTCCAAAATGGCCTATACAGTGTTGACGGGGACGTTAAACCTCAGATCAGTTCCTAAGTGCTGAGGTTGATACTGCGATGTTGACGCCAGTACTCAAGTACTGATTTAAATAACTATTTTATATCTTAAATTTTGCAGTATAACTTTCTATTTTTTCTAAAACTAAGACTGACTTGTCAGGTGGGACATGTATCTTAGCGGATTTGGTTCCCACTTTTTGTAATATTTTAAATTTTGCAAGTCTCGCTACTTTGGACATCTCCTTCCTGATGCCCGGGACTTCCGTGGAGCGTGGGCCATGTTTGTTGATGTTGACTCGGTTGGGGACGCCTATAAGTCCGCGGGTAGGCGTCTCTTGCCAGATGCCTCCAGCTGACCCGTCTCATGAGGTACGTCGGTCGGTGTGTGCTCGGAGGGGGATGTGCTGTGTTTGCCGGGTCTTGTCCGTCATCCGTTTGGGTTTCAAAATTTTGGGGTTTAGACACGCTGATGAAGATGAAATATCAGAAAGGCCTCTGTGTCACTAAATTTGGTATAGTTACGCCTTTATCAAACAAACAAACAAATTGCCAGTTTTATGACAACACAAATAAATAAGGTGCTAAGTGCAGACTCAAATATATATGGCCAGATGTGCGGCTCAGGCAACAACCTATCTTATCGTCGTGCACTACAATAAATGAAAGCGCTTTTTGTGCGATGTTTGAAGTTTTGGGACGTGTAACTAATTATTTGTCACAACTGTACTTACATATTGTTGGACAGTGACAACTGTTCGAAGTATATTTTGCTGGCATGCTACCATACTGTTGAAATTTCTTGCGTCACGTACTTAGCATATAAGCGTTATGATTTTGTACCCTTTCAGCCCTTTATAGCTAAGAACAGATACCTTTGCAAACAGTGTAGGTCCTGGTGAAGTGGCTCATAATGAGACATCTCATTCTGTTCGACATGGTTTGCACTGCTGTTGACTATTACTGACTATACACCCAGTTTGCATGTGTAGAACGGACGTTTACAAATACAGTAATTGGAGACTGATATTGAGAAACTCGTGTGGAAGCGGTAAAATCTTAACCTGGCCATTTTTAAACGTTGCAGAGGATATGTCGTCTTTTATTCTTATATTTCGCCGATATTTCACATTTCTTATGACTAAGCTGCAGGCAGCTGGTTCATATGAAATGATGAATCCAATCTCTGAAAAATAAGATAAAATGTTTAAGTCGTCTGCCTTAAGTTTTTGAATGGCACTTTTAAAACACTAACACGCCAGCCAGTACGCTTGTGTAGATATTCATTGTTGGTTTTTCAATAGGCATATGCCGTCTGATCATTCCTGGAATTTTTCAACTTAAGACAGTGCATGTATACAAATGTATATGCTAGAAAAAATTTCAAAACAATCACCGGAACGAATGAATCTGAGCATAAAACTGATAAAAGCCGGACTACATTTTGTGCTGACTCATATTTCTATGCCGGGGGAGGGGGGGGGGGGGGGGGCTTTAAAACTTGCAGCATAGGGAACAATCACAGAATGAATCTGTCATTAAAAATAATTAATATACATTACTGAGGAAATTATCAGACTCAACAACACCACAGCAAAAGCATCGACTCGAAACGGCCAGTAATAACTACTGGCGGGCTTTGATGAGTTAGGAGGCCTTTCCTTTTGCAATATAGATGATGCTCTTGAAACAAACAAATCGCGATATATTTGTGTAAGTCTGTTCTGCAGGGTATTCAGTTTTAACATTCAGCTAGAACATCAAGTAAACAATTCTTTAAAGGTTGGGTCTTTGTTGCTTTCATGCGGCCTGAACAAATTATTTGACTAATTCGCGATGGAAGTAAGGGTGAGGATTGTGGCAACGTAAAATCGACTTAAGCCCCAAACCCCCCACCACGTGGAATTCGTTTCCGCTGGCCGTTCCAAGGCGGTTCTTCTGTCTTTGGGTGTTTGTGTCGCTTATATTATCTTATTTCGGATAGCCTATTGGCTATTTTGTGGGAAGGTAATTGTCCTTTTGGCTTTCCCCTATTGATGTTTCCATTAGGGTTCGTTGTTTCATGTTTGTGTTTCTTTCCCTTTGGTGTCTCTGATGGGAGCTGTGGGTTGATTGTATCGATTCCTGATCATTGCCTCCACTTCTATTTTAAGTATAGTTAGTAAGATCGAAACCTTCACCCTCAGGGTCTGAGTTCGCTTTTAGCGGAAACGCTTTCTGACCTTTTGAACACAATAAATCTTTTGCCGCTCCATGTGTACTGCATTGATGTATCTTCCAATAAGTCTGAGAGAAAAAGCTGTTTCCACGACAAACGTAGGCGGTCGTGCCCATGTGTTTTCGCGTATGTTCGTTAAGATGTTTTCAATCTTAAGTCTTTACTACATGTCTGGCATGCAGAAGTCATTTGGAAAAAAGGAATACATTATGGATCAACGAAAATGTATTTCCCATGACCAACATCACGTGAATTGCCATCTTGTTGTTGTGACATGTTGAAAAGCATTATCAGTTTGGCGTTTACGTTATCACAATTGTGGAAATTACCGTGAACTTTACCTTCCCGATTTTGTACCGTGAACTGGATCATTTTATAACACTTTGCATAACAGGCAATCAAACGGTATATCAGTGTTAACTGTTACATGGAAACATGCTAGAGGTAATATTTGCAATTTCGGATGCGGTAGGAACATCTAAAACACTCTATTTGCAATAAATTTAAGATTTCTGCTGTTTGCCGTGGTCTTTTTCACGATCTGTCGGGCTCGGAAAAAAAAATTGGGCGAGCATTTCTCCAAAACTAGACCGTTTCTGCCTCAAAGCAAACGTCATAAAAAATCGGAAGTTGAGCAGAGTACTTTGGTATGCGTGCTGTAATAACCAAAATATCGGGGAAAACCGTACCTGAAGCAAGCGATTTTCCTCATAAAATTCCGTTTACTATATCAAATGGTCACGTGGGTTCCCCACCCTGCATATGAATAAAATTAGTCTGACCGTAATAACATGTACCTGGCCAGCCTCTGTACCTCAGTCAGATGGTGTCTGACTGGTAATCAAGAGACCTTGGGTTGATACCTGCGGGGGAGGTGGGGGTGTAAAGCTCTTTCATAGAGATCGATCATGAAATCATTTCTATGGTCATTCTCTCTCTTCCAGTGATTCAAGAAGGACAGCTGTCAGTTTCTGTTAAAAAAATATGCACAGTACGGGTTAACTACTTACTATAAGCCTGCCTACACCTGTGGACACAAAAGCGTTCAAACTTTGATGAGCTTTATTTCATTTTGTCTTGAAACATCATTCAATATATCCTAACATCCCATCAGTCATCTGCCAAACAGAAATAAATTCAAAACACAAGGCGATGTACATTTCATTGCTGGCTCCTGCACTGTCCAATCAAAATACATCTCAAATGTCAATCAGAAATTGTTTGCCAAAATGAGAACAATCAATTGCTTGATCTAGTTTTAGAATTCTTTGATGAATGACATTTGCTTGTCAAACTAACTTGATGCAAAGAGATTCATTGAAAGTTATTTCACAGGAGTTTGAACACTTTTGTGTCCACAGGTGTAGGAAGTGAGTTTAGGTAAACTGACAGGCTTCTTTATATGACCTAAATACTGTTGACTGGGCAGGCATGCATTTGTTATCCAAATGTGCTGGGATACATAAGCAAAATCATTGTTGGGTGAACCACACTGATGCTTGGAAACAAAGCTGTATATTTTATGTCATTTGTTTCAGAAAAAAAGTTGTTATGTATTTTTTTTCTGTTTCCATCTTCAAAAATTGCATCTTTTTTCACATGACATCTCATCTCATCCCGTTATGTCTCATTCTCTTTGCATCCAGTTGTTCTCATACTCTCAGAGAAAAAAAGATAAAGACAAAATTATGCTTGCATGTTCTGCATGACATGTTTTACCTTCATTTGTTTGTTTGTTTCATTTGAATGTTTCCCCAATTTTTCTTTTTATATTGTGTTCTTTGTTTAAAGTTTTACATATTTAACTCATTTTGTACAGGAAACCCAACACATGACATTGGCAAACAGTGTAGGCCCAGATCAGATGCTGCAGAATGCATCAGATGCCAAAGAATGAGGCACCTGATCAGAGCCTTCACTGTTTGCAGAAAGTTCAGCCATTTTCTACAAAAAATTCTTAAAAGTAACAACCTGACACCCGTTAATTTTGAAATGAACTCCTGCTGTATATGAGAGGAAGATTCTATTTAGTACAAAATGGGTTATGGTTTAAATTATGGATACACTTTACTACATTTTTTGGGCAATCTCTGCTTGCTTTTCTGTGTACTGGACACTTTAAAAAAGGGATGTACCCATAGAAGAAAGAATCCTTGTCTGAAAGAGTAGACCCCAGTTGAGCTGGAAGACAAATGCATGTGTGTCCATTCCCCTTGAAAACTGCTGATTTGTTAACTTAGGTTCTCTGTTACGATACACCCCAACTTCTTATAATACCATAATTTGGGTCATAAAAAGTCAAGAAAAACTGCATCTGAAAATGTTGTCTGTTTATAACTTTTCAAACATATTTTTTTCATACAGACAGTGTGGACCCAGATCAGGCTGCTCCTAGAGGAGCAGTCTGATCTGGGTTGTTACTGTTTGCAACAATGACTTTTGAAGTAACCAGTAGACAACAGAGCAGACAACAATTGTTGAAGGTTAAATGACCCTGTAATATAACAAATATGTATAAATCATATATAAAACAAATGACCATATATGGTTATGTTTCAATATAATCTTTAATTTTTTGGAATCCATCTATAAATTGTGTTATATCCAACACTGTGTTATAACATACAGTGTTATAAAGAGGTTTAAGTATATGTCCTGTTTAGAATTATTTTATTCCTTTCCTTTGTGCTTTCCATTTTGTTGCATAAAGTACTGGTAACTGTTCGAATGGCACACAGTGTAGTTCCTGATCAGGCTGCTGTGTTTGGATCCATCTGATCTGAGGTTGCTCTGTCATTCTATCGGACAAGTACAGATTTTCAAAAACAAAGTTGCAGCTGAAGTTAGCCTAGTATAAGTTAACGATTTTAAGTATTGGGATAGGCCCAAACAAACAGCGCAGACCCAGATCAGATTTGTTTGCCATTCCATTTACACCTTTTAGACTCCTTGCAGGTTCATGTTATAATTTTGTAAACATTTTAGGATAATTACAGCAAGACCTTGAGAGGGAGGGGGAGGGGGTTACAGGGGAATATGTTCTTTTTATTACTTCTGCACCAAGACATAGGTTGGGAGTACTCATTAGAACCGCCTTAATGAGGTGGTTCTAACGAGCACCCACAACCTATGTTTGTAGTATAAATAAGTAATATATCACATTTTTATCAGAAAATATAACTGTTTTGGAGGTATGAAAGAATGCACTATGTCACACGGATGTGTTATCATCATGCTGCTGGCAAACCCTTAAGACAGGTTTTCTATGATGTAGCTCATATGTCTATGTATTGTGCTCGGGTATTTAACTGTGATGCTCAGGTATTTAACTGTGATACTTGGGTATTTAACTGTGATAATTGGGTATTTAACTGTGATATATGTACTGAGAACTTGTTATTCTGAAAGTTGCATATACCGGTATTGGTGATATACAGCAGAACTTCGATTGCTTAAACATCAATGGCTTATTTGCCATGGCTGAGTCGAACCTGTTCTTGAACCCCTAGGGAAATCGTCTACATAAGAAATAGTGGGAGATAATTAAGGAGATTTTCGTCTTTTAAATTGCAGTTGTATGCTATGTATATTCATCATATTGCAAAGGTATGCTGTGTGTACTCATTAGAATTGCCTCAATGAGGCGATTCTTATGAGTAAACACAGCATACATTTTTATTATAGAACACAGAAATTATGTCCAAAAGTATCTTGTTATGCCTCCTGGCAGTAACCCTCAGTCGCTCGAACTACCCCTGTCTCAAACAGGTTTTCATGGTCCCAAAGGTGTTCGAGCCATTGAAGTTCAACTGTATAACTATATTTGTGATACACACCCAAACAAAAGATAAGCATCACATTGTAGAGTCTATTTCTGTCTTCTTTGCAAGTCTACAACACATTTACATGAAACTCAAACTCAGCACTATTTACAGAACCAACTGAAATTGAGTTGTATGCAAAATGTTATCCTTTTTGCTTCACAAAGCAAATTTTTCCCAAAAAGTTGGTAATAATAAAATCTTTCTGTCCAAAGCAAAGTCCTGGGCTTTAAATAAGATATGATTACATGAAAACTTAGAATTAAATAGAAAGTAAACATCTCTTCTTGATATCATATTACCTGTAAATCCCGGCCCCCGCCCATTGGGGCTTGAAGAAATATATGGGCTGCATGATGCTTCCACGCAGAGGCGAAACTGACCCGCACACGAGTACGGGTAAACCGCTTAGAGGATCTAAGCCTGCCCAGGCAAAGCGGTGTGAGTGTCGGACCATCCATGCTCATAAACCCTATTGGTGTTATTGGGTGGCAGGGCTTTAGATGTCATTATACCCCCACAAATGAAATTTGGGGGGGTATATAGGAGTGAGCTTGTCGGTCGGTCGGTCGGTCTGTTGACTTGATTTCCAGACGATAACTCAAAAAACGCTTCACCGATTTTTATAATTTTTGGTACACTGATGTAACATCATAAAATACAGGTCAAGTTCGATTTCCACTACAATTCGTCAATTTTCGACATAGTTATGGCCCCTTTCAAGTGAAAAAATTGCAAAATGGCCCTGTTGTACTATCAAGGCAGTTTTTGTGGGGGTATTCATCACCTTTAGTGATAGCTCTAGTTTCATCTCAATGTCGGGTAAAAGTCCCACAAGATTGGAAGCAACGTCTACAAAATGACCTTTACAGTGTTGAAGGGGATGTTAAACCTCAAATCAATCAAAACCTGTAAATCTGCTTGATTCTGCATTAACTTAATACTAAGTTACCTTTGCTCAATGGTTGTAAATAATTATGTTCAAAATTCGAAGTGATGTGACAGAACTATTTACAAGTACTAGGCATTTAACATTGTATCTAAACATAGGATTCAGAAGTAATGCTTAAATTTTGTTTGAGTGTTTATAATGTCAACATTTGAATAAAAATATGTCATAGAAATATCAAAATATTTTATGAAGAAATAAAATATTGAAATTTGATTATAGTTAACACTTTGGATTAGAACTCCCCATTAGGAAAATGCATTGTAAACTTTATTGCCGAAAAAAAAAAAAATTTTTGAGATGAAAAATTGTGATATTTTTCTTACTTCTGCTCATATTATAAATTGTTGGTACTCGTTAGAACCCCCTAATCGAGGTGGTTCTAATGAGTACCCACAATCTATATTTTAGAGCAGAAATAAGAAAAATAATGCATACCTCTGTAAGCCCCAGTTTTACTTTTAAAAGTGGGTTATGAGAGGGTCAAAAATAGATACTATTCAGATAGGATACATTGCATGTTTATGTTATAAATGGTGGTAGGCCCACAACACTTACCTTCAGTTATCTACCTTGACTGCATAGCCTATAGATTTATAACCGATCTTTGACAACTGCATCAGGGAGTCATCACGAAAACATGCCTATATAATTCTGACCCTTTTGAACCACCTTTTTATATATTAAAACAGGGGTTTACAGGGGTAAACCTTATTTTTCTTATTTCTGCTCTAAAATATAGATTGTGGGTACTCAGTTCTAACATGTACCCACAATCTATATTTTGAGCAGAAATAAGAAAAATATCACAACTTTTCATCTTTTTCGTTTTTTTTTTTAGGCGGTAAAATTTACAATGTATTTATATAGGCATGTTTTCTTAATGGCACTTTGGCTGAGTGGTTAGAGCATTGGACTTTCACCCCAGCGGCTATGGTTTGAATCCCTTTTGAGGCAGGGATTTTTCAAGTGATTTTTAGCCCACCTGTCACGTAGTGAAAAGGTGAGCTTTTGTGATCACTTTTCGTCCGTCATCCGTGCATCTCTCCGTGCTTCCGTAAACAATTCTTCAAACGACATCTCCTAAACCACTGATCGGATTTTGACCAAACTTCACAGGAATGATCCTTAGCTTGACCCCTTTCAAAGTTGTTCAAATGGTTCCGGTCTGTTGCACATCTAGGTCACAGGAGCCAAAATAGATTTTTTTCACCGAAAACTTGAAAAACCTTCTTCTCTGAAACCACAAGGCCCAGGCTTTTGATATTTGGTATGAAACTTCATCTAGTAGACCCCTACCAAGATTGTTCAAATTATAGTGCTGGGGCCAAAAATGTTCAAATTATAGTGCTGGGGCCAAAAATGCCCCCTTTGGTTTTACATAGGATTATATAGGGAAAATCTTTAAAAATCGTCTTCTCTGAAACCGCAAGGCCCAGGTCTTTGATATTTGGTGTGTAGCTTCATCTAGTGGACCTTTGCAAGATTGTTCAAATTATAGCCTTTGTTGATATTTGGTATGAAGCTTCACCTTTTTAGACCCCCCTCAACATTATGCACATTATAGCCCTGGGGTCAATAATGGCCCTCCCCGGGGCCCACTTGTTACTCTATGGATCATGTGAGCAATCCAGGGCCATCATGGCTCACCTGTTTTAAGTGGGTATGCTTTGTTATGACTTCCAAGTCATAAGAACGTCATCTGTTAAAATGACAGTATTTCCTGTGTCCAGAACATACCTTTAGAAGAAGGCTTTTTATCAGTCTACCGTATTTACCCTAAGTATTCATGCACCTAAACTCTTTACCATAATTGTTCAAAAATTTGAATAAGCATAATTTTCTCAATGTTGTATCTAAAAATAGCTGCATAAGTGGCAAATAATTCAGAACCAGATGAGATGCCGCATTCTGTGGCATCTCATCTGGGTCTACACTGTTTGCTCAGGCCTGTCTGAATAAATACAGTAAATATGATGATGTCACCTCTTTTAAGCTGACTAGTATATTTCCGGCCATTTTTGCATGGGAGGCAACTTTTGTAACTTGTTAGCTTTCAGGTAAACTGCACACCTCTTATAATGG
Organism: Lucinisca nassula; assembly: GCA_963580285.1. Lineage (NCBI taxonomy): Eukaryota > Metazoa > Mollusca > Bivalvia > Lucinida > Lucinidae > Lucinisca > Lucinisca nassula. The sequence goes on along the minus strand of OY757016.1, from coordinate 125,817,289 downwards.
TGTCTACTCATAAAGGAAAGAGTTTGCTCCTGAGGAGCAAATTCTTTCCTTTAAGAGTAAACTCAGGAGCAAATTCTTTAAGAGTTAACCCTGATTCATAAAGGAGACAAAAAATCTTTTTGAAAGAGTAAGGTGAATTCATTCCCCTGTAAGTGGGTATAGAGTAAAACCTGTTAAAGAGGCCACTATTAAGCAAGCAGCCAGTTTCAGTCAAGCCTTCATTCAGTAACACCGAAAAGGTAAATGCATTGATGAAACTCACCCGTTTTAAGTATGCACCTGTCTTGAGCAAGCACATTTTCATTATCCTTTAGGTGCTTGCTTAACCCTTATTCTGTTGTTCAGGACAACCCCTACCTTTGCAAACAGTCTAGGTCAAGATGAGATAGCCTTCTGATCAGGATCTACACTATTTGCCAGTCATTTTGCGAATTTGAAAGAATAAATTACATCAAGTAATTTGATTGGTTGAAATATAAATAGGTGTGGCTTAATTAATTTATGCAGTGGGATAAGGGTTAAAACAGCTTGTACTCTACTTCCAAGCCTCACTAGTACAAGAAGCAGGAAAATGAACCATCTGTTTAAAAGCCATTGATAGGCAGCATTAATGGCTTTCTTGTTGTAAATGTATCTTGATTAGTTGGTAAAAAAAATTAAGCAGTTACCCTGCCTTGGGAGTCAACGACCATTGCTGTAATAATGATTTAGGAGTTACTGCCAATGTTGACAGTTGTCATTCTGGAAGTACTTGTTTTAGCTCCCCTGAGGCTGAGCCAAAGGCTTAGGTAGAGCTTATAGTATGAAAGGCTTCAGTATCCGTTGTCATTTGTCAAGGTTCTTCTCCAGTATGTTTTTCCGGTAAATGAAAATATTATAGAAATGAATAAGCTTATTGCTGTGGAAGAGCTCGATAAACTTATTAAACTTTCTCCTGCTGAGTATTTGATCAAATTCAAAAACTTGAATCACAAACAGTGTAGATCCTGATCAGATCTGGATCTGCACTGTTTGCAAAGATAGGGGTTGTCATGAACAACAGGATAAGGGTTAACCTTTATCCTGCTGAGCAGGATATGCTCTGCCTTTGCAAACAGTGTAGATACAGATCAGATGGCTTCTTTTCAGTATCTACACTTGTTTGATATTCAAATTGTGAATTTGTAGGAACAAATTACATAAGTAATCTGAGTGGTTGAAAGTCAGAAATCGGTATGGCTACATTGATTCATTTGGCAGGATAAGTGTTCAAGTCATACTTCTATACTGGAAAGATGGTTCGTGCCCCCACTTATTGGGGCTTAGAGAAATAGATAGGGCTGCAAGGTGCATACTTACAGATGTAAAACAGATGGAACATTTGAGTTTTAGTAAACGGCTTAGTTCGAAGCCTGCCCATGTAAAGGGATGCGAGTCGGACCACCTTTTAAACCCTGGCAGTTTCTATGGGCAGTAGGGCTAATGGATGTCATTTTATCTCAGTGTCGGGTAAAAAACCGACAAAATTAGAGTCAGCATCTTCAAAATGACCTAAATGGGGTGGAGAGTGGCATATAACCTCAACATGAACAAACTGGAAAGATAAGAATGGGTAATCATACCTGAGAGAAACCTTTTGAGGTAATCATACTTGAGAGAAACAGTGAATTACAGTAACTGAAACTTAGATGAGAGACAATGAAATTTTTTTTTTGAGGGGGGTTTTGGTTTTACGATCCTTTCAAGAATATTTCACTCATATTTAGCCGATTGTTAATCAGAGGCGGGCGAAAACAGGAGTACCCAGAGAAAAGCCACCTGACCTTCCATTGCAGAACTTGGCATCTCACATGTGACCTGAGTCAGGCTCGAACCGCGGCAGTGAGAGACCTAATGATTAAGAGTCAGCGCTCTCATCCACTAGGCCATGGAGGCCCGTGGAATAAATATTTCAGACGCACTTGCAATGTAGTGTAACATCTGAATGGATAACAACAAAAAATTGTGATAGTGTTTCCTGCAGTCTGCCATCAGAAATATCACCTTTCAGTGGCAGACATTTGGTTTTATGCAGCTTACAGCACCATTTTGAACTGTTTACAATTTTTAGCTTGTCTGTTTTCAAAGAAAACGACGAGGTATTGTCATAGCTCTGCCGTCATCTGTGCTGTCGTGCAAAAACTTGGACATTTTGTAATATCTCTGTCATTACTAAACATATTTACTTGAAACTCGGACTAGTTGTTCATTATGAAAAGGGGAACTCATACCAATAGGTGAGGTAACCCTCAAAATATTTTTGGCACAGTTATGCCCCTTTTTGAAAAGGGAAACTCATACCAATAGGTGAGGTAACCCTCAAAATATTTTTGGCACAGTTATGCCCCTTTTTCGACTTAGAATTTTTATGCCCCCGGAATCTAAGATTCTGGGGGGCATATAGTTTTTGGTCTGTCCGTCTGTTTGTCCGTTTGTCTGTTTGTCCGTTTGTCCGTCTGTAAAAACTTTAACATTGGGCATAACTTTTGAATGGTAAGTGGTACAGCTTTCATACTTCACATGTGCATTCCTTGTCACAAGACCTTTCAAGAGGTACCATAAATTTTGACCTCGTGACCTTCACCTTGCGCTGTCCGGGGGCATTTGTGTTTCACAAACACATCTTGTTGCAGTCTAGCGTTGGCACCCGCATGCGGTGCCTTTGTTAAACTGAATACTTGAATATGTGCATAGCATGCTTCAGAGCTATTTATGTTCCCTAAGCAGAACTTGAATCATACTGACAGGTTGAGAAGCCTCCATGGTGTAGTGGTTACGCTACTCGCCTTGTAAACCAGGGGTCGCAGAATCGATTCAGGGCTTCTCCAGACTTTCGGATGAGTCTTTATACCGAGGTCCCATCCCGTATGACCTTAGCTGTTGGTGAGACGTAAAACTCAAACACTGTTTCACTAACTCACTGTTGGGTTGATTGTACGCGAGTGTCACGTGTGTAGACTGGCAAAAATGGTACACTGACACTTGTTAAGTTCCCTAAAACTTCTGCACTTAAACAAACAGTGTTGACCCCGATCAGATGCCACATTGTGCAGCCTCTGATCTGGGTCTTCACTCTGCCATTGTCCCATTTCTGAGATGCTAGGTCTAAATGGGCTAACAGGTAATTCACATGTAATGTCAAGCCTTATTTTATCTGAAAAAATATTTGAAAATGGCATCTGCAAATGTCACGAATGGCAGTTTTAGGGTCTTGATAGCCATATTGGAAACACATTAAGAGGATACTGGAGATGAAGAGTTTAACTCTGATTCTGCTGTTGATGACAACCTCTGCTATTGCAAACAGTGTAGATCCAGATCAGATGGCTTCTGAAGAAGCCATCTGATCAGGATCTACACTGTTTGACATTCAGTTTTGTGAATTTGTAGCAATTAATTACATCAAATAATCTGATTGGTTCAAAGTCAGAAATGGGTGTGGCTAACCTGAATATTCAGCAGGATAAGGGTTAATCATATTTATTGCATGAAATAAAGCAAAGAGGTATAGCCACAAGTTCCCACAACATTAGTTACAGACCTTCCACTATCCTGGAATGTGAGTGTCCATGGGAGAAAATCTTGACACAAGTATGCATACTGAAAAGAAACCATTGTAACTAAGAAAGTGAACTCTTACACAAAGGAGTGATACAATGTGACAAGGGAGCAAATTTGTTCTTTAACACATAAAATGCTAATCATGACAATTGTCGTCTACTTTGCTGTCTGTCAAGTATTTTTTTTTTGCAAACAGTGTGGATCCAGATCAGACAGCTCCTACACAGGAGCTGTCTGATCTGGGCCCAAACTGTTTGCTTGTATGCAAAAGCATTTTTAAAAAGTTTGCAATAATTCAGCAGGCGACATAAGCAGACCACATTTTCAGATGCAGTTTTTCTCAGTGTCTTGAGGGTTAAAAGTAAATGCTATTCAGAGGCAAATTCATTCCTTGAAAGTAAATGCTCTTAAGTACTGGTAGCAAAGACATTCCTTCAAAGTGAATGCTTTTCAGAAGCAAACTTATTCCTTTAATGTAAATTTCTCCTTAGGAGTAAAATTTTCTTCAGGAGCAGAGTAGAAACTCTCCAGGAGCAAATACTGGAGATAAATGTATGTGTCCATGGGAGAAATTTTTGTCACAAATATTCATACTGGAAAGGAACCATTATAAATTCCTAGCAAAGTGAACAGGTTTACAAGGCGGTACTTCAGTTGCGTTTTCATTTGTTTTATGTTCATTGCTGTTCAATTTCAAAATGTTTTGCTTTTAGCCCTTCTCTGTTTGCAGATTATTTAGTGCAGTAAGGATAACTACGTTTACAATGTTTGGGAAAAAGCTGTCCTGCCTGTGATTTTGTTTGTTTTTGTTTTTTTTTGTTAAGATTTGTTTGTCCATCTTTCCCTTTGATGTTAGGGACAGGCTGTGGGTTCTGATTCAGTCAGTTCCTAAAGTACCTTTACTTACACAGAAAAGTCATACAATGTGACATGTGAGCAAATTCATTCATTAACCCATTTTGTACTGGAAACCCCAAAATGGGTATGCGGGCAAACAGTGGAGGCCCAGATCAGACGCCGCAGTTCTGCGGCCAGTTCTGCGGCGTCTGATCAGGACAGCCACTGTTTGCTAAAAGTTCCATCATTTTCCAAATAAATTTTGAAGAAACACAACCTGAAACCCCTAAATTTTGAAATGGACTCCTGCTGTATGTATATAAGGAGGAAGATTCCATTTCGTACAAAAAGGGTTCATAGTAAATATTCTTCAAAAGCAAATTCGCTCCTCAAAAGTAAAAGTTATTCAGAAGCAAATTCATTCTTTGAAAGTTAATGCTTTTCAGAAGCAAATTTATTTTTAAGAGTAAAAGCTGTTCAGGAGCAAATTAACCCATTCCCACTCAGGAACTCTGTGAATTTTGTTGATTTTTACAGTGTTGGCTAGGACAGCAACTTCATATAACCATTATTTCATAATGAATGGTCTGTTTTACATCGAACTTGGCAGGAATGTTCACTGGGCAGTAGCCTTTCAAATGGAATCTTTTTAGGCTAAATCATTGCTGCCATAGTAATGAGGGGGCATCTCAAAGTTGTCAAAAATTGTGATTTCACATGTATTTTTGACCGAATCTTAATCTTCACACAGCTGTCAAGGCAACAATTAAGGGGTTTTGCACTGGCCATTTTCACTGTCGGCAGCATGTTTTACCAGCATCAATTTCGAAGCATTTTTGACCCCAGACACCCTCAGATTTCATTTCAACGGCCAGCTGGGCCATACCCTCAATTTTTTCGGGGGTAAGGGTTACTGCCGACCCCCTTCAAACCCCACATAGGTATATTTTTGGTGGGGAATCGCGCAAAAAAACAGGCCATTTTTTAAGGAAAACTAATCATAATGCAAACATTAGCTGTTCATGGGTTGGGAATGCAGATTTTAGATGGTTCTGGGGCTCAAAAAGGGGAGAGGGGTTCAGACAAGTAAAAATATGTATCTGAGTGGGAAAGGGTTCAAGTGTTAGTGATGTTAAGGAGTAAGTTCATTTCTTCAGATATAATTCTCTCCAGGAGCTAATTCTTTCTTAAAGAGTAAAATTTTAATGTAGAAATAAATTCTTTTCTTAAGAGTATAATTATATGCTCTTCAGGATTAAATTCATTTGTTAAACATGAGCAAATCATACTCAATCAGGAGTGAATTCATTCCTTAAGAGTAAATGCTCTTCAGGAACAAATTCTTCCCGTAAGAATAAATGCTCTTTAGAAAAAATTCCTTCCTTAAGAGTAAAATGTTCACCAGAATCAAATTCATTGCTGGAGAAAAATGCTCTTCGGGAACAAATTCATTTTTCATTACTTAAAAGTAAAAAAAAAAAAAAAAACTCTTTAGGGGCAAATTCATTCCTTCAGAGTAAATAAAGGAGCAAAGAGCAAATTTTATATGTTGTTTTAACATAAATATTTGTGATCTATACTCACGACAATGTAACTTATGCTACCCTCTATTCCCCCAGAAGCGCCGACTTTGACTACCAGCCGTTCAAGACCACCGCAACCTTTATTCCCCACTTGTCACCCAGTGACTGAAAATCACTAACCGTAAAATCACGGACTTCGTGACAACATACCTGTAAAATAACCTCTTTGCGAGGAAATTAAAACAGATAAGCGGGGAGGTTGGGAGTTATATAAATATATAAATAAGGGCCTTGTCGTTACATTGTCGTGAGTATAGATCACAAATATTTATGTTAAAACAACATATAAAATTTGTTTCTCTAGTACTCACGACAATGTAACTTATGCTAATTAGATTTAATCTTACATGGATGGTGGGGAAATCTGATAAATTCACAATAAAAATAAGAATAAAGGAACTTACCGATTTCTCATGAGGTAACGTTGTGCAACTGAAGGTGGTCCGATTATTAGGACGACAGTGGATCGTATGTAAGGAGACTCCAGGCTGGTAACAGAGCAAAATGCCCGAAAAACCCGGTCATGTCGAATTTGACACTTACAATTAGGACTTTAGAAAAAACATGCGTGCTGTTTTCCCGGAAAGTCCAGACCCAAAGCAGCGTTGCAAAAGCACTCCCCTAAAGAGGAGTGAAACAATAAAACGAAACCTCAATACAAAATGAGCGAAAAAACGCTCAAAAATGGTCAAAATAAACTTTACTTTCATTTTTTGACCACAAATGTATTAATCCGCTGTGCATATTTATGACGTCACAGAAGGCGGGACTAAAATATTTAACACGGTGTTCAACCGTACGGTCAATGATCACCGGACAAGAATTAAACAGAAGAGGAAATTACTTTCTGTGATGCCACAACAGGGCCCAGAGAAAATAACTTCCCATTGATCCCAGCTGTATCTCTTAGATAAAACTTAATAAAGGAATTCTCAGAGCGCCAAAAACCGGCTCTGAGAACAGCATCCAAGGGGACCCCATTTAGCCAAGCAAAACTTGCACTCAAAGCCCTTAGCTCATGAGCACAAATCTTGTAAGATTTGGAACTGCCTTTTTGATCATAAGCAAAACGAACAGTCTCCACAATCCACCTGGATATAGTAGAAGGACTTATTTCCTTGTCATAATTCTTAACATAGGAAATAAAGAGTCTTTCTCTTTTTCTCCGAAAACTTTTTGTCCTTCTCAAATAAAAACGCAAAGCACGAACTGGACACAGAAATGTGCCAGAACGACCTTTATCCATAGAAAGAGCTGGAATTTCAACAGGAATTCCCGCTACAGAAGGAACCTGATTTTTAGCCAAAAAACCAGGGAAAAAATGAAGTTTAACAGAGTTTCTGTCTGCTGAAAAATTTACAGAGCCGGAAGAGGCAGATAGTGCATGAATTTCACTACGCCTCCGACCTGAAGCAAGGGCGATCAGAAAAACTGTTTTCTGAGTCAAGCATTTGAGTGAACAAGAAGACATAGGCTCAAAGGGAGACTCTTTGAGACAGTCTAAAACAAGAGAAAGATCCCAATGAGGAACAACCCTGCTTACAACTGGTTTTTCCAATTCCATACTCTTTATGATATCAGAGAGAACAGGATCGGAGGAAAAATCGACTGAAGATAAATGCTTCAGCGTGGATGAAATGGCTGACCTGTACCCTTTAACAGAAACAGGAGACAGCTTCTTCTCTTCAAACAGGAAGATAAGGAAGTCTGCCAAAACCATTACAGATGGATCAATGGGATCCATCTCCCGTTCGAGACACCAATCCATCCAAGCGTTCCAACGGTAATTGTAGAGAGACTGTGTGGAAGCTCTTTTAGCGGCACAGACTCTCTCGGCAGACCTTTTAGAAAATCCTGCCTTCTCGAGACCTCCCTGCAACACAACCAAGCGTGCAGGTTGAATATTTCGGGTTTCGGATGAGCCAGACGAGAGTGTGGTTGGATCAAAAGATCCCGCCGACGAGGGAGTTTGATCGCTGGAGCAACCAGCAGAGACAACAGCACTGGAAAGCACGGATGACTTTCCCAGCATGGAGCTATCAGAATGACCAAGCATGTCTCTTTCTCCATTTTCAATAGCACCTTCAAAAGAAGGGGAATGGGAGGGAATGCGTACGCTAACATTCCCTCCCAGGACTGGGACATAGCATCCACTGCCCAAGCTAGGGGGTCGTGAAATGGAGACATAAAGGTCGGAAGTTGATTGTTTAGTCTCGTTGCAAACAGATCTATATGAGGGACTTCCCAGAAGTGAAAAATCTGAGACAGTGTGCCCCTGTGGAGCGTCCACTCTGTATGAAATATCTGCCCTTTCCTGGACAGAGAATCCGCAAGAACGTTCAGTTTGCTTGGAACGAATCTGGCCGTGAGAGACACCTGTCGCTTCGCACACCATGCTAGCAGCTTGGTTGCCATAAACGACAGGGTTCGAGACCTGGCCCCCCCCTCCTTTGTTCAGATAAGCCGCCACGGTTGTGTTGTCTGTCGACAACAACACCTGGCAGCCCGAAATTATCTGACAAAAGGACTTCAGAGCTAACCAAACTGCTCGGAGTTCCAGAACATTTATGTGTTCTTTGCTCCATTGAACAGACCACTGGCCTGAAACTGAGCGATCGTCCAAATGGGCACCCCATCCAACCAGACTCGCATCCGTGAACAGATAGAAATCTGGTTGTGGCTGAACCAGCGGAACCATAGCATGAAGAAATTCCTTGTTCAGCCATTGCTCTACTGCTTGTCTGAACCAAGGACCCAGCGAAATACGGTAGTCCCAAGACTGAGTTGCCTGAGACCAACGGTCTTTCACATGCCATTGTAGTAAACGTTTGTGAGCCCGGCCATAAGGTAGAAGACGGGCCACAGATTCCATCTGTCCGAGTAAAGAATGAACTTCCCGGGCAGACGCTGACTGAGAAGCAAACATCTTCTGTATACTTGCTTGCAATCTTACTATCCTGTCCAGAGAAGGTCCGATCACACCCTTCTCCAGATCGAAACGAGCACCCAGGAAATAGAATATTTGACTGGGAATTAGCTCTGATTTGTCCCAATTCGGGACAAATCCGAGGTTCAAAACCGTCCTCAGTAACCGATCCCGGTGCTGAATGGACAGGAACTGAGAGGCTGAAGGCTGAAGCCAATCGTCCAGGTATGCATGCAAACGCATTCCCTGGAGACGACAGTGCTTCACTACCGTTTTCACTACTCTGGTGAAAACGTAGGGGGCTGGAGAGAGCCCGAACGCTAGAGCTCGAAATTGGTATGTTCTCCCCATAAAATGGAAGCGGAGATACCTCCTGGACTTCCGGTGGATCAGAATGTGGAAGTATGCATCCTTCAAGTCCACTGATATGGCCCAGTCGTTCTTCCGTAATGCAAGACGAACTGAGTCTACAGTTTCCATTTTGAAATGAGGGGCAAGAATGTACCGGTTCAATCTGGAAAGATCGATTACCGGTCTCCATCCTCCTGATTTTTTCTGAACCAGAAATAATCGGCTGTAAAAGCCCCCCTTCGGGTGATGTGAAGTGACTGGTTCTATGGCACGCTTTTCCAGCATAGATTCTATCTCCTCTTGAAGGAGTTGAATTTTCTCTGGATCTGCTGGAGGTTTCCTCAAAAAATGAGGAACTACTCTGGCCAATTTGGGTTGGACACGAAATTGAATTCGAAACCCGCTTCTTATCACAGACTGTGTCCACTGGTCTGTGGTGATCTTTTGCCAGGCCTGACAAAAGTGATACAGTCTGCCACCGGTGGGAATGTCCGGTTTTGGCAAACTGTACTTGATCGAGCCCGATGACTCCAAAGAGTCCGGGCAGGCCTGGCAGAAGCGGGCACCCCTATTTTTGATTCTTGTTCCTCTTCCCTTTAGGTTTTCTAAACCTGCTGGGATGAGAACTTTGCTGCGGAGCTTGGGTGGAGGCAGCCGGTTTGGAAAAAACCTGACGCTGTCCACTCTCTGAAGAGCTAACAACTAATTTGACATCTTCAGACTTAGCTCCGGTCTTTCTTTTCTTCTTAGGGTGAGGAGGAGCCGCTGCCCTCTGCAGACTTCTCCTTGTCAAGTCCTCCTTATAAGATTTTGCCACTTCTGGAATCTTAGAGCCAAAAAGGGTTGAAGACTCCAAAGGCTGAACTCTAAGTGAGGCTTTTATTGAAGAGTCCAAGGCACACTTGTCAAGATACGCATCGCGTCTGGCAAGCAATGGACCACTAGCCAGTCTAACTAATACATCAAACAGATGCAAATGTGACTGAGCTAGAGCTTCCAAATACCTACGCACTTCCGCCAGATCTGACTGGGAAGGCGTTGAGCTCCCCAATGCTGAAAGAATGCCATACAGAAACATATCAGCATGGGAAGTAACATGTACACCTGCTCTTGCCAATTTCTCCCAAATCTCCAGGTGCGACAGCTGGATATTGTGAGAAGTAGGCAATGATGCCCCCTGCTTAAGAACCTCTCTGAACGATGGATCTATTGGGGGAGGATTTAGTTGTAAAGTAGGATCCACTATTTTATACAAATCCTGACCAAACACTTTAGGTTTCATCATCAAACTGGGAAACCTATTGGTCCCCATGCCCTTAGGATAACTGTCCAATGGTGATCCTTGAATAGGATTGGGTCCTTGGATTTTCGAATTAATTTTGGAAATTTGTTCCAAAATTAAACGACTTTGAGGAAGGACCGGTTGAACAGTTTCCGTGGATTTCTTAGTAAAGAAGTCCAAGGCTGACGCACCTGATTGGGGTTCAGGTTGAGCCACTTCGGGACAAAGTTGAGGACCTAGCCTTCTGCGTAGCGAGTCCAAGGCCTCAACATATGACAATTGTGCAGCCAATGAAGGTTGTACCAAATTGTCACCCTCATTCTCTTGATCACACGATTCATCAGCCGAATCGTCAATTTTCTCTCCAGGTTCCGGCCTGAGAAGTATTTCCGGTTCCTGAATAACAGAGGGAATATTATCAGTGGACTCTGTAACCACTGGGGATTTAGCCTCTGGGCCCTTATCCCCAACGTCAGTACTATCCTCATTACAAGTTGACTGACGGGTTTTATCCACGTTTGATGGATTAGAAAGAGATGAAGAATTTCTTCTAACCCTTCTATCACGATCTTCCGATGAAGAAAGGGATCGAGACCTTTTCCGACTGGCGGTATTGGTACTCAATTCTTCAGACAAAATTTGACGAATCAAATTTCGCATATCCGGTTGTACACTGTGAACTAAATTTTCACGAGTACTAGAACATGAAAGCCCACTCGCTGTGCTTACAGAAACCAGCGGGGGATTACTTTCATTCTGGAACCTAAGCCTTCTTGTTGGTTCCAGAAAAGGTTGACTTGAACCGCTCGACCTGGAAGGTGAGCGGGAAATCTGCCTACGACCATGCGAAGGGGAGCGTCTGCCCCTATGACGGCTGGTCGTTTTAGAGCGTGAACGTTGGTCTCGAGGAGACCTGTGGACACGCCTGGAGCGACGGCTATGGCTAAGCCTGGAGCGACGGCTATGGCTACGCCTGGAGCGGCGGCCATGGCTACGCATGGAGCAGCGGCTATGGCTACGCTTGGGTCGCGAGCCATGGCTGCTGAAAGAACCCGAGCTTGATCTTGAAAATCTCCGAGAGCAAGATCTAGAGCGACGGTTCTTCGTAGTACTATTTGAGCGGTAACGGCCGCGGCTACGGGAACGAATAGCCGAGCGGCTTTTACCACGGCTTCGAGAGCGGTAGGCTCTTGGACGCCGGTAAGTACTTAACGACGGGGAACGATGGGCCCGCCTCGAGCGAGAACGGGAGCCATGGACCCTATCATCGTGTCGAATGGCCGGACGTCTCAATGGTGATTGAGAAGGTCTGGGCCGCTGGTCACCTGAATTACCTTCAGATTCCCTTCGACACGTAGACTGGGAAGAGTTTCCAGTACCGTTTCCAGCTGTGGAACACTCAGGAAGAGGAGCCCCAAGGTTTGAACCAGCGGTCAAAGCAAGGGAGGAGGGAACTTCCACATCACTAACCGTTTGGTCGGTGACAACAGGAGCCTCGTTACCCTCTTTCAAGGGTCGGGAGAACTCCCTAGAAGCACCCTCCGTCTGCACCTTTTCCCCAGTCTTGTCTAAGTTAGACCGTCTGGACAACTTAGACACGGCCTTAATAGATTTGGACCATGTCAAAGTTGACCAGTCGGAACAAACATCACAGGGATTATCCTGAGAACAATCCCTGCATGAATGGCAAAGAAGGTGGTTGTCCCACTCCGCGAGGAAGCGTGAACAACCCCTTCCTTGCTTACCTGAACATCTATTTAGCATTTCAACTGAACTCCAAATTCTGAAATAAAACAGAAAAAAGAGAAAACAGCACGGCAATAATAAAAAGTCTAAACAAAATTTGAAAGCAAACCGGGGGTAATAGGGCTGCTCGAGCCTAGGAATACCCTGGATAAATTATCCAACACGTCCTTTCACTTCGAAAAGCGCCGAGCAAAGAGGATATTTTACAGGTATGTTGTCACGAAGTCCGTGATTTTACGGTTAGTAATTTTCAGTCACTGGGCGAGCGTGATCTCTGACAGGTGTACGGGCAGCTGTGGGGTAAGGCACAAGAAAGATGTTAAATGAATGACATGAATTATTTACAGTATCTACATACAACACTTACTAACACAAAACATCACAATTTGTTGCTTCTGTAGCCAACTCACGACGTCCGCTCCGAAGGCAAAACACTGTTCTGTGCTCGGAACGGGTGACGTGAATACCTACAGAAGCAAACAACAAAACAACAACAAAAACAAAGAAAAAGAAACAACACAAGACGCGACTGGCCAGTTATAACCTAGGGTGAATCCCCCACACGCGTGACACTTCCTCTCGCGAACTAGTAGAACTAGTCTATCAACATAGTCGATAATCTTAGATTTAGCGATCACGTTTGCTGATCAGACGTTTAGTGATCGTCCAAATAAGGTAAGTTGACCTCTTCCATGATCACATTTGTTTACAACGAACAATGATTTAGAAGAATCTGCTTCTATCCTGGTAGGCGCTGATTACGGCGGTCTGTCCGCCCTTGCTGGACCCTAACGCCTAGCGTCGTACCAGTACCTGCTGCTATGAAGCAGGGAGCTGTTATGCCTGCAAATTACGATAACGGGACTAGAAACGAGTCACAAAACATACATGTTATATCATGATCCCCCTCCCGGAGAAGTAAGAATATGTTCATGCATATACCGTTATTGCGCATGCGCCGACCAGACATACAGGCTGATTAGTGCATGCGACAAATAACCGTACAGCAGAACTCAACTTGACTGTGCATCAAATTATCAGCACCCAGCGCTTGACACAATAATACTCAAAGTTTATGTTTCCTTACTGAGCACTACAGAAATCAATTAATGCTCACTACTACTGAGCATAATACTCATCAAACCTGTGCTCACTACATTATCACAAGTAAGAGGCAATTGAACAGACCACGCCTTTGCGCTAGCTGGTCAGCCGCCAATTACAGGAAACATAACAATCTCTATTTCATATCCTTCTCCGCGACACGGCTCACAAATATAGCTATTCACAAATTCAATACATTAATAACAGATAGAAACTACAACAGAAGATTTTCATCTATAATCTACAACATTTGTTAGTGTCTCATATGGGCCAACACTGTTTGCCGTAAATTCTCTCTATTTAGTAGGCACCCCGTCACAACCGTCCTCGCGGCGCCGATGACGCAGCTGACGTCATCCCCGCCGCTCAGGCCGTTATGACGTGTGGCGACCAAATACTCCCCCTTATCATCATCTCGTTCTTTATATGTACATACATGCACAAACTGAGTTATCAGACAAAAACGGCATCATTACAAAATGAACTCGTAATTCTTCTTGAACAAGATTATTTCTAATCAACGTGAACATGCTTGTAAAATAAAATTCATTACGGTTCATCATCACGGATAACCCAACAGGCTCTTGTATGAGTTTGCCCTGATGATGAAGATGTGGTTAAACCCGTCTTAAGTTTACGTCCCCTCTACACCTAATATCATATTGGGACGGAACCACGGTTTTCTAACCACAGCCAGTCACAAGTCATGGATCAAACAAGTGACCCGGCGTTTATTAATTACATTCTACAAAAGGGGTCTAAAAGCCTAAATGAATCTAGAATGAGCGGGTGTCCAAACTTTACGTCTCACCAACATCTAGGGTCAGCATGAGACAGGACCTCACTTAGAAAGACTCATTCTACTACTGGAGAAGCCTGGGATCGATCCTGCGACGTCTAGCTGGCAAAGCTAGTAGCCTAATCACTACAGGCCTCAATAGTGAATTCAGAATAGGCTTCAGAAAGTTGGGGTATACTAGAAGTAAACCCCTCCAAAACCTACAAGCATGTTCATACAAAAATAATACTAAACATAGATTTAACATACCTTTCAATATACTTTCTATTTCCCCGTCACAATGTTGTGTTTACTCTTTACAACTTGACCTGCTGCTAAAGTGTCCGCTTTTTTCAGGGTTTATATATCTATGAATACTACCGGAAAATCATGCCTACTCGTATTACCTTGCTTTGTTCGTGGGGAAGTGGAGATACCGGCCACAAACAAAGCCAGATAGCAAAATCGAGTAGATAATGGATTTGCGTTCAAATAGTATATTTTCCATAGGAAAAATTGATGAAACGACCCTATAATCAATGACATGACTCCTGTCAAAACGAACACCCACACAACACGTGACGGGAATAAAAATCATATATGGCACAATTTGGCGGTTGGCGATTTTTAGGCAAATTCTATAGGACTCGGCCTTTTAGCGGCCCCCTGTATTGTAAAAACAGCTCTCTATAAACCACTCATGCATACATCGTATGATATGTGCATGACTTGTTCATGGAGCCGCATAGTTTGCGTACCATATTTCACCTAAAATATTTCACTCACACCGCCCTACCATATATCTACTAAAATAATTTAGATGTGCATAAGCACCAGAGAGGTTTCCTATTCCATCTCGCAACAAAGGTTTCCCCTTTTGGAGAAAAAACAATCAGAAATGTTTTTTCTTTGTGTACAGAGATGGAATAGGATGAACCTATCTAAACAAGACAGCTATTTACACAACAACCGTGCGAAGAATTACCTACTAAGGTAGTCTGCCCCCAAATTTTCTTGGCCCCGAATTGCAACAATCCGAAATCTATACGGCTGTAGTTTCATTGCCCAACGCATAATTCGAGGATTGAGAACTTTTGCTGTTTGCATATAAGACAAGGGCTTGTGGTCTGTCTCAAGCAGGAATTCTACTCCGTAAAGATACTTGCGAAATTTCTCAACACCCCAGATAATAGCCAAACATTCCTTCTCTATTACAGAATAGTTTTTCTCACGAGGCAAAAGTTTCTTGCTGGCATAAGCAATGGGAAGTCGTCCTTCCCCTTCAAACTCTTGGAGCAAAACGGCTCCTATACCAACATCAGAAGCGTCCGTCCGGAGTATGAACGGATTCCCATCATGAAAGATAGGAAGACGAAGAATAGGACTAGACGTGAGTCTATTCTTCAGGGTCTGGAAAGCCTTTTCATGATGGTCCTGCCAGTCTGTGATCTTGTTTGGTCTACTTTTCTTAGTTAAATCTGTCAAAGGGGAAGCGATAGATGAGAAATTTGGAATGAAACGGCGGTAGAAACCAGCCAACCCAAGAAATGACTTTATTTGTCTCTTAGTAGAAGGTCGAGGAGCATCCTTTATAGCATGTATCTTGTCTTCTTGCGGTCTAACTGACTGAGCAGCTACACTGTGACCAAGACATTCGATACTGCTATACCCAATCATACACTTGGAAGGTTTTGCCGTCAACTGAGGTATGTACGGAGATGGTTATTGGAATCAGTAACCATGCAAGTCACCATGCAATACGCATGCGCCGACTGGAGTGCTGGCTCCACGTTTTGCATTTCCGGCCTGATTTCCTACTTTCGATTTACTGACGGCCTTTATTGACACCGAGTAATTTGTTCACATGAGAATATTTGGGTAATAATTAATTATCAGAATCCTCACACACTAGAATAAGATTGTGTCATATGTTAATTCTTGCATATGGCATAATTGGGGCCATAATTTGTATTTATACATCCTCTGTCAATTGAATTGTCCGCTGGAGAGAAAATTGTCCATAAATTCGTCATGGTACTAGTGCGGCAAATGTGACTGGGAAGCTCCGTGGTGACTGGTTTTTGTTTTATTTGAGGTTTAACGTCCCAGTCAACACTGTAAAGGTCATTTTGGAGACGTTGCTTTCAATTTTGTTGGACTTTTAGTCGACATTGAGATGAAATGACATCTCAAGTCGTGTCACCCAATGAAACCAATAGGGTTTATTAGCATGGACAGTCCGCCTCGCACTGCGGTTCCTGGACAGGCTTAGATCCTCTAAGCGGTTTACCAGTACTAGTGTGCGGGCCGGATTCAGCTCTGCCTGGAAGCATCATGCAGCCCATATATTTCTTCAAGCCCGTATGGGCGGGGGCTGCCGTGGTGACTGGGAAGTATGGCAAGCCTTTTTACTTTTTATTATGGAATGTAGATATCTAATTTATCATAGAAGATATATATTATATTAGATATCTTAATTATTATATAAGATATCTTATATAGCATATAAGATATCTTATATAATATATGAGACATCTTTATATCTTATTTATTATATAAAATATCTTATATAGCATATAAGATATCTTATATAATATATAAGATATCTTTATATATAAGATATCTGATATGTCATATAAGATATCGTGTATGCTTTATTAGATATCTTATTTATTATATTAGATATCTTATATAGGATATGAGATATCTAATAAAGGATATAAGATATCTTATTTACAAAATGTATAAGATAGCTTATATACTAAATAAGATAGCTAATATAGCATATGAGATATCTTTTGTAGCATATCAGATATCTTATATATTGTATAAGATATCTTATTTATCATATAAGATCTTATTTATTTTACAAGATATATTATTTAAAGATGGAAATAGGATATCTTATATGATACATAAGATATCTGATATATTATATAAGATATCTTATATGTTATATTAGATATCTTATTTGGTATATTAGATATCTTATTTAGCATATCAGATATCTTATATATTCCAGTGAATAAGATATCTTAAATCCTATATCAGATATCTTATTTGATATATTAGATATCTTATACAACATATAAGATATCTTATATAATAATATATAAGATATCTTATTTACCTAAATATATAAGATATCTTATTTGACAAATAAGATATCTAATATATTTTACCGAAAAACATAATGAAGTCTACCCCAAACTGCCAAAAGCATATCTGGAAATGACTACCCCCATTTATGCCTAACATTCCATTACCCATTTTGTGCCAGAACCCCTTGCAAACAGTGCAGGCCCAGATCAGATCAGGGCCTACACTATTTGCAAAACGTTAAACAATTTTCAGATTACACAACCTGTCATACCTAATATTTAAAATGGACTCCTGCCATATATAAGGAGGATGATTCCATTTGGTAAAAAGGGATAAAAGGGACAAAGAAATATTGAACTAATTATGCGAAAAGTAGAGGCAGAAACCATGCTGAATATATGCACAGTCTGGTGAGAGGCTTTGTTTTTTTTTTTTCAAAATACATGCAGCGAGCAGCGCTTGGCATAACTCAGAGTTTGAAGTTAAATTAAGACTTCTACTAGCTGAAGAATTTTTGTAAGGGAGGATTATTAAATTATACAAACAAAAGCAAGCTGGATTTATTATCTATATATCTCTCTCTCCCCCCCCCCCCCCTCTCTCTCTCTCTCCCTTAAAAAAAAAAAAAAAGTATCGCACCCACACTTCAAGAATGCATTTATAATCAATTTTCTCCAGTTCTCTGTCTGTGTAGCAGTCTTTTGTGCATATAGGTAAGAGAGGGAGCGACTATTCTTTGTTATTTCTTTCGAATTTACATAGATGTCTTATATGTTGATTAAGATATCTTATTTATCAAACGTATATAAGATATCATATGTTAAATAAGATATCTTATACGCTTTATATATCATATGTTAAATAAGATATCTTATACGCTTTATAAGATATCTTATATGTTGAATAAGATATCTGATATACCAATTAAGATATCTTATATACCAATATAAATAAGATATCTTATATAATATATAAGATATCTGATATGTTATATAAGATATCTTATATGCTATATTAGATATCTTATTTAGTATATTAGATATCTTATATAGCATATAAGATATCTTATATGTTTAGTCATTAAGACAATCAGATATCTTATTTATATAAGATATCTATGTTATATAAGATATCTTATTTAAGATATAAGATAACTTATATATCATATCAGATATCTGCATTGCTGAATTAAATAAGATATATCATATAGGATATAAGATATCTACTTTAGGATATAAGGTATCTTATATCCTATATGAGATATCTTATATAATAAATAAGATATCTACATTCCATAATAAATAGTAAAATGGCTTGCCATTGTGTAGCAACGTTGCATTCATAAGCTCTTTGCGACAAACAAAGTATCCTTCAACAAATACTTACCTACCTTCATTTATGAGGTGCTGTTTTACTATTTAATTGAATTTCAAGATTTAGTTATTTGCTTGTATTGGAGTTTAAAGGCCCAGGCATCCCCATTTAGGACATTTTTGAATCGGTCAGTTAACTTATCCACACTTTTCCTGGGCTAGCTTATACGTTAGCGGTTAACTAATACAGTGCACATTCTTTCACAGAAACTGACAACTGCCCTTCTTGAATCAGCAGAAGGGAGAAAATGAAAATAGAAAAGATAGGAAGGAATGTTGCCGACTCCAACAGGAATCGAACACGTGTCCTTCTGATCACCAGTCAGACCTGCATCTGACTGACCTACCAAGATATCTTTTAGTCAAACTATAGATAACTAAGAGTAACATTTTTTATATCTGTAATTATCATTATTTTTTGATATCATAAAAAAGGTAACCAATGATATGTAAAATATATTTCTTGATATCTATAAATTTATTTTATGATATCAATTATTCCATTGCATATATAGATATCCAAAAAAAAAATCCAATTATAGTTATCATTTCAAAGGCTGAATTATAGATATCACAATTTTCAGTAATTGATAGCAGAAAATATATTTTCGATATCAATAAATGTAATTATCGATATCCTAAAATGTTCTTCAATATTTGATATCTATATATCGAATAAAAGATATCTATAACTGAATTATAGATATGTCTTAACATATTTTAGATATCATAAAATATATAACAGATATCTAATATTATTTTTAGATATGAATGTCAGAAAATATTTTATGGATATCAATAAATGATATTTATGATATCCTAAAATTTTCTTCTATATTTGCTATCTATATATAGAATAATAGATATCTATAATTTGAATTATAGATATCCTTAAACATATTTCAAATATCATAAAATAAATAATAGATATCTAATATTATTTATAGATAGTTAATAAGAATGATTGATATCCTATATTTAATTACAGATATCTATAAATCAAATTATAAATATCATTAAAACAAATTACAGATATGTACAATTAACATTATTGATATCTATAATTCTATGTATTTTTTGATATCATAAAATGAATTCCAAGATATGTTATATATATTTCTTGATATTAATATATTTGTTTTATGATATCAATTATTTCTTTGCATATATAAATATCTAAAATCAAATTATAGAAATCATTTAAAAGGCTGAATTATGGATATCACAATTTTCAATAATGGATATCATAAAATACATTATTGACATCAATAAATGAAAATATTGTTATCCTCAAATGCTCTTCAATCTTTGGTATCTATATATCAAGTAAAAGATATTTACAATTGGAATTATTGGTAACCCTTTACATATTATAGATATCATGAAATAAATAATAAATATCCAATATCAAAAATTTTAATTATAAATGTCTATAATTTGATTTATAGATATCTATAATTTGATTTATAAATATCTACAAATTGATATATAGATGTCTGTAATAAAAATATAGGATATCAACAAATATTATTATATATCTATAAATAATATTAGATATGTATTATTTATTTCATTTTATCCATAATGAGTTAAGGGATATCTATAATTCAAGTTATAGATATCTTTTTTTTCAATATATAGATATCAAATATGGATGAACATATCAGGATATCAATAATTACATTTATTGATATCCATAATATATTTTTGATATCCATTATTCAAATCTGTGATATCTATTATCCAGCCTTTAAATGGTATCTATAATTGGATTTTAGATATCGTTATATGTAAAGGAATAATGGATATCATTAAACAAATTTATAGACACCAAGAAATATTTATTACATATCAATGATTACATTTTATGATACCAAAATATTGATAATAATGTTAATTATAATTTGATATATAGATACCTAGAGTAAAATTATAGATATCTCCCAATTGTATTAAATAGTAATTCGGCACCCCATATTCATTTATCTTCCTAGGACTACCCCTGATAATGCAAGAGTCCTGTTATTTTTCATATATATTGTGTGTGTCATATATGCTTTGCAATGTATGGTACCACTGATATTGTAAAGTAGAAGTAAAACAAAGATCAGGAATCGATACAATTAACTTACTCCACCCACCAAAGACAACAAAGGGAAAGAAACACTAACATGAAGCGACCAGACAAAAGTGGAAACCTAAACAAAGGAAGGCCATAAGGACAGTTACTTTCCCATAAAATGGCCAAATGGCCATCTAAAATAAAAAGACACAAGTGATACACACAGTAAGTAACAAACAACAACATAAATAAACCACCACAGAAGAACCGCCTTGGAACGATCAGTGGAAAGAATTCCACTGGGGGGGTGGGGGCTTTAACCGATTTTACATGGCCATAATCCTCGCCCTTACCTCTGTCGCGGTATACACTAATTTTGTTTAGTCCACATGAAGGCTTCCTAACTCATCAGTGTAACATCTCCGAGAACATACAAATAAAAAAACTACAGAGATGAATTATACGACACCGTAAATCAGTATTTCATTGATAAATGATAAAACTGTCAACATGACTCACACAGCTAATACCTCCATTCCTACAGCTTTAACAATGAATCTCACAGCTATCGCAATGGCTCATATAACTGTCATCATGATTCACGCATCTCTAAGCGTGATTCCTACAACTATCACCTTGAGGAAAGCAGCTGTCACCACGGCACATACATCTGTCTCCGTGATTCATACAACCATCAGTATGTCTCATACGGCTATAAGCATGACTCATACATATAGCTGTCGTCATGGGTCATTGAGCATTCACCGTTACACCTACAGCTGTCTCCAAGGTCCATACAGCTGTCGCAATGACCCATAGAGCTGCAAATATGACTAATACAGTTGTAACCATGGCTCATACAACTGTCTCCATGACTCATACAACTATCATCATGACTCGAACTGCTGCCAGCGTGACTGATTAAGCCGTCATCATCACTCAAACAGCTATCGCCATGACGTATGCTGACAACACTATCATAGTGCTGCCAGCATAACTCATATAGCTATTATCATGGCTCTTCCAGCTGTCTCTGTGGTTCTTACAGCAATCACCACGACTCATATTGCTGCCACCATTACTAATACAGCGATTGCCATGGCCTATTCAGCTATCACCATGAATACAGCAAACATCTACCACCATGTATCCTGTAGCTATTGCATTGACTCATACAGCAATTTGATCACTCGCACAGCTGTCACCATAATTCATTCAGCTATCATGACGACATCTACAGCTATCACCAGGAATCATAATGCGCCCACAATGACTCGGATATCTTAATTTCAAATACAACTGCCACCAAGATATATTCCGTTTGCAACAGTCATACATGTATATCCTATAGCTCTCAGCATGAATTATGCGACTGTAACCATTGTTCATATACCTGTCACGACGACTCATAGGACTGTCACGATGCCTTTCAGCTGTCACCATAACTCATAGAACAGTTAACATGGCACACACAGCAGTCACCATGATCCGTACAGCTTTAACCATGACTCATATACAGATATCAACATGCTTCATACAGCTATCGGCATGTATCATGGCTCGAACAGCTGTCGCGATGATTCATACAGCTGCATGACATGATGGCTAATACATCTGTCACAAATCACGACTCATATACAGCCATGACCATGACTACCACTACCATGATGCATACAGCTATCACCATGACTGATTTAGCTGTCACCGTGAAATATACAGGTATCACCTCACCCCATACACATGTCATGATGACTCATACGGCTATCACTAGCACACACAACTACATTATGACTCATACACCTGTCATCATGACTCTATCACATATCACTCCCTGTCACTTTGACTCGTTTACCCATGCTATGACTCACACAACTGTCACACTGACCAATACAGCTGTCACGATGACTCGTACTTCTGCAACCATGACTCATCATGTTGTCACGAGTTGCAGACGGCATGACTCCTACAGCTATGACGACGCCTCAAACAGTTGTCAGCAAAACCCATGAAGCTAATGACTACTACCATTATACAACACCGTAAATCAAACAGCAGTCATCTTAGCTCATACGGCTGTCACGATGATGCATTCAGCTGGTACCATGGCTTATACAGTTGACACAATGACTCATAAAGCTTTCACAATTAACTATCATATAGCTATAACCGTGACTAATACAGCTATCACATCGACTAATACAGCTCTAACGAAGACTCATAACATTACTTATACAGCTATCATGATGGCTCATACAACTGACTCATGCAGTTGTCACCATGACCTACATAGCTATAACCATACATCTGTCACCATGACGCCTATATCTATCAGCACGACTTCTGTAGCTTTTACCAAGACTCTTATTGCTACTGTCATGACTTGTACAGCTGTTAACATGACACCTATAACTACCGCCATGACCTATACAGCTGTCATCATGACCAATATAGCTGTTAATATCACTTTTACACCTGTCATCATGACTCACACAGCTATCATCATGACTCCTACAGCTGCCACCATGACTACTACAACTGTCACCATGACTGCAACAGCTGTCAGTATGACTCATACATGTATGACGATGACAAATAAATCTATCACTAGGATTCATATAGGTATTATTTTAAATATACTCAGAGGCAATAAAAAGTAAACAGTTTTTGATTTGGAATACCGGGTCTTATATTGCTGTCTGTCATAAAATATGCCTATGTCCGTTTTTCCCAAACGTCTAAGTTTGTAGAAGTCCAATTCTTTTCCTGTTGCAGTCATCCATGATGGAGTTATTGCCCTTAATTGATAATCAATATTTCCAACAAAATCTCGTGTTGTACATGACATTCAAACTTATGCGCATCGCACAAGTCATGTACGAACGTTCATCGATAAGACGCCATCATTACTTTGCCATTAAACCCAAACAAACAGCTTCAAACTCAATTGTAATTTCTGCCTGTTCCGGATTATCTCCCTTTCAATTAAAATCATAGTGAATGAAATGAGTCTTTTTTTCAAATCGTGTAAGATATTCATTTGAAACTTTCACATAATTTTTGTTTTCCTCGGCATTTTTATACTTACTCCATAGTGATGCCTCGAAAATTTCTCAAAGAAAAGTTAATCACCAGTACAAACAAATCCCAAAGTAACATAAAGCATTTAATCAAAGGAAGAACGTAAAAGGCGAAATGACATTTTCTTTGACAAAAAATGTTGCATTTTACCTTGTGTTTAATTTAAATAAGGGATATATTCTTGCCAATCAGTTCCCCTTCTTTGAATCTGTTGCAGAAAAAAATCATTTATTGAATAACACTTATTCGAAACACACGTTTAAAGGGAAACTACTCAAGACAAAATATTGGATGAGAGCCCCCTGTCCATTTCAAGTGACGAAATTTCATTATCCTTTAATCAATTTTAACGGAAACTGCTGCAAATCACGCAGAAGTGGTTGTTCTTATTTATGATGCCACATATGTATGTAGAGAGGGAGACATTGGGACGCAAATCAGCGTTCAGTAACCTGTATACTTACTTTTGCCTCTCAGTATATGTTTGTAAAATATAAATGTCCCAGAAGAGCAACAGTACTATTTTAATTGAAATGTTAGAAATAACTGTGGTAATATTTACATATAATATTTACAACTTTGTGCTACTTTGGCCCATTGTAGTTTAAATAGTCTTTCTGTGCTAATTGGTTGCACATACACATGTCACTGATTTACTATGCTATTATTTCATATATATAGTGTATGCCATGTATGCTTTGCAGTGAGTGATACCACTGATATTGCATTCAGTATTTCATTTATAAATAATAGAATTATCAAGATGACTCACACAGTTAATACCTTCATTCCTACCGAATTCACCATGAATCCAAAAGCTATCACAATGGCTCATATAACTGTCATCATGATTCATGTATCTCTAAGCGTGATTCCTACAGCTATCACCGTGACGAAAGCAGCTGTCACCCTCGCACATACATCTGTCTCCGTGACTCTTACAGCCATAAGTATGTCTCATACAGCTATATGCATGACTCATATAGCTGCCGCCATTGGTCATTGAGCCTTCACTTGACACCTACAGCTGTCTCCAAAGCTCATACAGCTATCACAATGACCCATACAGCTGTCACAAAGTCTCTCATACACTATGTCTTCTGTAGCTATTGCAATGACTCATACAGCAATTAGGACACTCACACAACTGTCACCATAACTCATACAGTTATCACCACGACTTCTATAGCCATCACCATGAATCATACAGCGCCCACAATGTCTTGGATATCTTAATTTCATATACAGCTGCCACCAAGACTTATTCCTTTTTCAACAGTCATATCTCCTATAACTATCAGCATGGATTTTACAGCTCTAACCGTTGTTCATACAGCTGTCACCATCACCTATAAGGCTGTCAACATGACTCACACAGCTTTCTTTACGACTTCTATAGCTCTCACAATCACTACTTCAGGTGTGAGCATGAATCTTACGAAGATAACCATGACACCTTGTCACCATGACTCATAGAGCTGCCACCATGACTCGAATCCCTTCCACTAGGACTTATATAGCTTTCATCATGTCTAATACAGCGGTCACAATAACTAATACAGCTGCCACGACGATCCATATCATGACTAATACAGCCAGCACGATAACTCATACAGATGTCAACACGACACAAACAGCTATTACCATAGCTCATGCAGCTATTACCATGACTCGGATATCTATCAGCACGACTTTTAAAGCTTTCACCAAGACACATATAGCTACCACCTTTACTCATTCAGGTGTTACCTTGACTTTTATAGCTATCGTCATGACCTAAGCGACTGTAACCATGACCAATACAGCTGTTAACACTACTCATACAGCTGTCACCATGACTCACTAATCTATCATCATGACTACTGCTGTTGTCAGTATAACTACTACAGCTATCAATATGACTAATGCATCTTTAAAAATGGCTTATACGACCGTCAGTATGGCTTATACAGCTATCGCCAATGCTTACAGCTTTCACAGAGACTCTTACAACTGTCACCAAAATTCATGCAGCTCTAATCGTGATCCCGACAGCTATCACCATGACGAATACAGCTGTCACCACAGCTCGTACAGCCATCTCCGTGACTCATACAGCCATCACTCTGTGCTCATACAGCTTATAGCTTCGCACATATTGCTGTCGACAGGGTTCATACTGCAAACACTATGTCTAATACAGCTGTAACAATGAACCAGATGACTACGTCTAAAGCTGTCTTCATGCCTCATACAGCTATCAGGATGACTCGAACAGCTGTCACAATCACTCATTCAGTGACCACCATGAGCCATATAGCTATCACCATCACCAATACAGCAAGCTCCAGCCCATCGGGACTTGGAGAATAAAATTAAGATGCAAAGTGTTTCCACGCATAGCTGAAACCGACCGCACTCGAGTACTAGTATACAGTATAGGTCTAAGCCTGTTCAGGCAAAGTGGTGCGAGTCGGACCGTTCATGCATATAAACCTTTTGGTTTCATAGGGCGGCAGGGCATGCGATTTTAGGGCGAGGATTGTGGCCACGTAAAATCGATTTAAGCCCCCCAGTGGAAATCTTCCACTGACCGTTCCAAGGCGGCTCTTCTGTGGCGATTTATTTATGTTGTTGTTTGTTACTTACTGTGTGTTTCACTTGTGTCTTTTGGTTTTGGATGGCCATATGGCCATTTTGTGGGAAAGTAACTGTCCTTATGGCCTTCCTTTGTTTAGGTTTCCATTATGGTCTGGTCGCTTAATGTTTGTATTTCTTTCCCTTTTGTGTCTTCTATGGGTGGAGTAAGTTAATTGTATCAATTCCTGATCTTTGTTTTACTTCTACTTTTCATTTCATCTCAATGTCGGGTAAATGCCCACAAAATTGAAAGCAACGTCTCGAAAATGACCTAAATAGTGTTGACGGGGACGTTAAACCTCTATTCAAACAAACAAACAAAAAGCCAATACAGCTATCTAAATCACTCATACAGCTATCACCATGAGGGTTGTAGCTATTACCGTAACTCATACAGCTACGAGGGTAGGCTAAAAAGTTCTGAGCCTTACCAAGATCCAATGGTTTGTCCATGCTGAAAGTGCCTTATTTTTCAACATAGTCTCCCTTCCTGTCCACACACTTCCTCCAGCGATGCTGGAGTCCTTGGATCCCAGTGGTATAGAAGGTCTCATCTTGGTCCCTGAAAAACTCCTCCACAGTAGCTATCACCTCCTCGTCTGACCGATAATACTGCCCAGCCAAGTGCGTTTTCATGTTTGGAAACAGGAAATAATCTGATGGAGCTAGATCAGGTGAATACGGAGGGTGATCGACAAGTGTGAAGCCACAGTCATGCACAGCAGCCATTGCGACAACCGATTTCTGAGCAGGCGCATTGTCCTGATGGAACAAGACCCCTTTTGTCAATTTTCCGGGTCGTTTAGCCTTAATTGCTTTTCGCATTTGTTTTAGCAGATCTGCATAATACTCCCCGTTAATTGGTCTGCCCTTTTGAATGTAATCTATGAATATTATATGCTTGGCATCCCAGAACACTGATGTCATCACCTTCCCTGCAGAGGAGACGACCTTTGCCTTCTTTGGAGGGGGTGAGCCAGGGTGCTTCCATTGCATGGATTGTCTTTTGGTCTTTGACTCAAAGTGATGAACTCAACACTCATCCTGAGTGACAAAACGGTCAAGAAAACCATCTTGGTCTGCTTCAAAAATAGCCAAGATGGCTTGTGACAGGTTCAGTCTGGTCAGGCGTCAAAAGCCGTGGCACCCATCTGGTGGAAACCTTCGACATTCCTAACTCACTGTGTAGAATGTTCTCTACTCGTTCACGGGAGATGCCAACAGTGTTAGCTTACTGATTCACAGTTAAACGCCTGTCATCCATCACGGCCGTGTGCTCTTGGCTGATGGTTTCCTCAGTTGTTGCCGTCGTGGGTCGTCCACACCGGTCATCATCTTCAAGGCTGTCCTTGCCCATCTTAAAATTTCCTGCCCACCTTTTTACGGTTGCATACGAAGGAGCATCATTCCCTAATGTAGCAACCATATGGGTATGAATGTCCTTAGGAGCTAACCCCTTTTTATGGAGGTACTTGATGACACCACGATGCCAGATTTTGTCCATTTTCTCAAAAACGTGTTAGTATCAATTTTCAAAGTCTAGAACTTCTACGTTATTGCAGGTAAACTTGAACTCATTTGAGTCAAATCAAGAAATAAAGGTTTGGATTTAATGAATACAAAATTTCATGGCTGTTCGATACCTGCTTCTTGGTCAGGCTCAGAACTTCCCAGCCTACCCTCGTATTAAGATGACTCATACAGCTGTCCCTAGGACTCACACAGCTATCACCACGACATCTATAACTATCACCATGAATCATACAGCTACCACCACGATTCATACAGATATCTTAATTCACATACAACTGTCACCACGACCCATAGCGCTTTCATCAGCCATATCTCCAGTATTGTCACTATGAACCATTGCTCATACTGCTGTCCATATCAATATGACTCACATAGCTTTCCTCATGACTCCTACAGCTGCCACCATGACTTCTTCAGATGTCATCATGTCTCATACAGCGGTCGCCATGACACATACAGCTGTTATCATGACTCTTACAGCTATCAGCACGACTTCTAGACGAATCATAGGGCGCCCAAAATGACTCGGATATCTTAATTTCATATATAGCTGCCATCAAAACTTATTTCGTTTTCAAAAGTCATATCTCCTGTAGCTATTAGCATAAATTATGCAGCTGTAACCATTGTTCATGTAGCAATCAATATCGCTTATAAGCCTGTCAACATGACTCACACGGCTTTCTTTACGACTTCTACAGCTGTCACCATGATTACTTCAGGTGTCACCATGACTCTTACAATGGTACCCATGACACTTATAGCTGTCACCATGACTCATACAGCTATCACCATTGCTCGCATCCCTCTCACCAAGACTAATATAGCTTTTATCGTGTCTAATACAGCGATCACTATAACTAATACAGCTGCCACGACGAGTCATATAATGACTAATACAGCCATCACGATGACTCATACAGCTGTCAACATGACTCATACAGGTGCCACCACGACACATACAGCTATTACCGTAACTCATACAGCTTTTACCATGACTCTGATATCTATCAGCACGCCTTTTTAATCTTTCACTAAGACACATACATATACCGCTATTAAACATTTAGATGTCACCTTGACTTTTAAAGCTATTGCCATGACCAATACAGCTGTCACCATTTCCAATTCAGCTGTTAACATCAATCATACCATGACTCACACATCTGTCATCATGGCAAATGCTGTCTTCAGTATGACTACTACAGCTGTCAATATAATTAATACACCTTTCAAAATGGCTCATACGGCTGTCAGCATGGCTTACACAGCTATCACCATGACAACAGATTTCACCGTGACACTTACAACTGTCACCATAATTCATGCAGCTTTAACCGTTATCAATACAGCTATCACCGTTATGAATACAACTGTCATCTTGGTTCATGCAGCTATCTCCGTTACTCATACAGCCATCACTCCGTGCTCATACAGCTTTAAGCATCGCTTATATTTCGTCAGGTGCCATAAAGCCTACACTATGCCTGATGCATTGAATAACATGATTGAATAACATGAGTATATCTAAAGCTGTCTTCACGCCTCATACAGCTATCAGCATGAATCAAACAGCTGTCACAATGACTCATTTTGTGACCACCATGGTCAATATAGCTATCACCATGACTAATACAGCAAGCCCCGTAAACCTCTATTCAGATCAACAAAGGAAAGACTAATACAGCTATTGCAGTCACGCATACATCTATCACCATGATTCTTGTAGCTATTACCATAACTCATACTGCTATTAAGATGGCTCATACAGCTGTAAACGTGACTCACGCAGCTACCACCACGACTTCTCCAACCATCACCATGATTCATACAGTTACCAGCATGACTATAACGATATCTTAATTTCAAATACAGCTATCACCAAGACCCATAACACTTTCATCAGCCATTTTATCTCATGTACTGTCACTATGATTCGTGCAGCTGTAACCATTGGTCGTACAGCTGTCCATATCAACATGATGCACACAGCTGCTGTCCTCACGACTCCTACAACTGTCACCATGACTACTTCAGGTGTCATCATGTCTCACACAGCGGTCGCCATGACACATACAGCTGTCATCATGACGCATACAGCTATCAGCATGACTCGCATAGCTCTCACCATTGCTCACACAACTGTCCCCATGACTAATACAGCTAGCCCCATGACTTACAATGTTATCACCATGACTCATTCAGCTGTCACCACCATTAAAGCCTCCGCGGGTGTAGCGGTTAAGCTACTCGTCTTAGAAAACAGGTATCTTGGGTTCGATTTGGGCAGATCATATTTTCTTAGTGCAGATTATAGTTCCTTTTCCTTTGGGATCATACGCCTTGCAAACTATATTGCTGTTTCTGAAGGTACTCAATAAAACCGAGTCTCCGATTTTCGTTCTTTTATTTGATTTGTTTCCAAAGGCAACCCTTACCTCACTGCAGCTGGTGTTAAGTGCCGTGTGGCGGCCGTAAAAAGTCTACCCGTCCTTCATCATAGTTATATTTTCTTAGCCTCTGGGATCATTGCGTTTGAAAATCGAATATCACTTAAGCCGGTGGTAGGAGGCGTATGCAGCCTTGCAAACTATATTGCTGTGTATGAAGAGACTCAATAAAACCGAGTCTCCGATTTTCGTTCTTGTATGTGTTCTTTATTTCCAAAGGCAACCTTTCAGCTTTTTATTCTGCAGACTTTCGGATAAATCTTTAAACCGAGGTCCCGTTTCTATATGATCTTAGCTGTTGGTGGGACGAAACATGCCCCAGCACGCACCCACACACACACACAGAGCTGTCACCATGACTTAAACCGCTGCCACCGCGACGACTACAGCAATCACTACGACTGGTACATGTATGTATCACTACCACAGGGACACATTCATTTATTGTCATGGCTCTGGTAGCTATTACGAGGACTTAAATAGCTTCCAACATTACTCCTATAGCTATTCCCATTACTCATACTGGTGTTAATATGACTTATACAGCCATCACCACAACTCACACAGCTAGCACAGTGACTCCTAAAGTTATCACCATGACTCATAAAGCTGCCACTATGATTCATACAGCTGTCCCTATGACGTATAAAGCTGTCACAAGACCAATACAGTTGTCACAATGACTATCACAAGAATCACATAGCCCAGATAACCCTGTACACTATGATTTTCTGTTCCGTGTTGTAGTCCTTGCTTCCAAAGGATTATTATATATGACTTCACCACAGCTTGTATTTAGGGAATGTGTGGCGGCCGTCAAACGTCTCCCTGCCCTTGATCATAGCGTGGGTTATATTTTCAAGTCGTTTTGGATCATTGATTCCACTGCGAAAATTTGAGAATAGTTGAGGGTCACTGGCTAGGCCTAATTGTGGAAACTAGCTAGTCTGTCCCAGAAAAAACTTGTACACTACGGGTTTCGGTTCCGTATTGGAGCCCTTGCTTCCAAAGGATTGCCCATTATATAGAACATCATGCAGTTATTACCATGTATCAAATGGCTATCAAGATGTCACCCTTAGCTGCCTTCATAACTCATACAACTATCATCATGATTCATTTAGCTGTCATCATGACTCATTCAGTTATCCCCACGAATCATATTGCAATCACGATTACGCCTGTATTACCTTTGCACATACAGCTATCACCATGACTCATACAACTGTCAACATGACTCATGCAGTTACCACAAATACTCATGCAGCTGTTATGATTAATCTTCAAACTCTCACTATAACTCAAAAAGCCATCACCATGACTCATACAGCTTTCACCATGAATCATATTTTAGTCTTACTCTTATAATTACTCTTATAGCTATCACCATTTGTTATACAGCTATCGCCATGATTCGTACTGCTGTAATTGTGTGTCATACAGCTGTCCCCATGATTCATATACCGTCGCTACCATCATGAATCATATAACTACTCTTATAGCTGCCATCTTGGCTCATACAGATATCAGCATTGCCCATGCAACTGTCAACAAGGCCATGAATCTGTAAACATTACTTATTCAAGGCGGTTCTTCTGTCGTGGTTTATTTTCGTTATGGTTTGTCTTTGGGTGTTTGTGTCGCTTATATCATTTTATTTTGGATAGCCTATTGGCTATTTTGTGGGAAAGTAACTGTCCTTTTGGCTATCCGCTATTGATGTTTCCATTAGGGTCTGTTGTTTCATGTTTGCGTTTCTTTCCCTTTGGTGTCTCTGATGGGAGTTGTAGGTTAATGGTATCGATTCCTGATCATTGCCTCGCCTTCTACATTATTATGACCAGCTAGTGTACTACATGTATCTAACAATCTTCAAGCCAAATATGCATGTTTGAGAGGTATAAATAAACACATAGTAGTTTTTCGTCACTTTTAGAATATAAAAATATGCAAGTATATAGGTATAACTTTAGCTCTATTGTGATGAATGTTACAAATTTTAAAATTTCTGTAAAATGTATAGATCTGTCCATGTTCATTATGCCCCCAACTTCAAAGAAGTTGGAAGGACATATTGATTCTGCTTCGTTCGTCCGTCTGTCCGTCCGTCCGTTACGCTTTTTATGCATAACATAACCTAAGAACCTATATGCTAGGGTTTTGAAATTTCATATATGGATACCTCATAGAAAATTAGGTGACACGTATTATTTTCTCATCCCTATCAAGAGTTTGAATTTTTCTTTTTGATAAAATCTTTTCGGCAGAATATCTCAAAACCTAGAAGAGTTAGAGCCTTGAAAATTTGTGAATAATTTGGTGGTGATGATTAGATGACTTCATTAACTTTTGACTAAATTCCGAAAAATACTTTATGAGTAATGACCCTTTGTTACTTTGGGTATTTGTACATTGTATGCTTTGTGATACATAGCATAACTTAAGAACCATGTATGCTAGGGCTTTGAAATGTAATATATGGAAAATTAGGAGACACGATTCTTTTTCTCATTCGGATTATGCCCCTTTCAAGAGTTATTGCCTTGATTTTTATTTTGATAAAATTTTGTCAGCAAAATATCTCAAAATCCATTGAAGCTAGAGCCTTGAAAGTTGGTGAATAGATTTGTGGTGATGAGTTATGATCCGTTGTCACTTTGGACATTTGTACATTGTTCCTCTGTATATTTTGTGATGCATAGCATAACTTAAGAACCGTGTATGCTAGGGTTTTGAAATTTCATATATAATCTTCTCATGTAAAATTAGCAGACACGTGTTTTTTTCTCCTTATCCGGATTATGCCATTTTCAAGTGTTATTGCCCTTTGATTTTTTTTTATAAAATCTTGTCAGCAAAATATCTCAAAAACTTTAAGAGCTAGAGCCTTGAAAGTTGGTAAATAGATTGGTTGTGATGAGTAGATGACCTGATGAACTTTTGACTAAACTCCGAAAAAATAATTCATGAGTTATGGCCTTTTGTCACTTTGGGTATTTGTACATTGTATGTTTTGTGATGCATAGCATAGCGTAAGAAACGTGTGCCAGTGGAGTCGATAGAGTGCTGTACTACGAATCAGATTGTCGATTATGAATCAGAGGGTCGTGAGTTCAAACGCCGGTGGAGGAATGGAAATTTTTTTTTTTCTTTTCTTTTCTTTTTTTCTTCATAAACACACATAAACAGTTATCATCTCCCTCGCACAACCAAGCTGTTAGGGGTGGGGATATTGCATTTATACATGCATACCTGTGTGTGCATGTGCATGCATGCATGTGTGCATGTGCATGCATGCATGTGTGCATGTATGCGTGCCTGCATATGTGAGTGCATACATGCATGTATGTGTGCATGCTTGCATGAGTGTGTGTATGCATGCTTGCATGAGTGTATGTGTGCATGCATGTGTGCTTGTATGCATGCTTGCGTGTGTGCACACTCATGTACATGCTGTATGTATGTGTGCATGCAAGAGTGCATGCATGCATTTGTGTGTGCGCATGCAAGCGTGTGTGTGCAAGCATATGTGTTTGTGCATGCATGCATGTTTGTGTGCATGTGTTTGTGCAGGCATACATATGTGCATGTGTACATGTGTGCACGTTTGCATGACTCGCATCCCTCTCAAAAATGACCATTAGTATCTGTCAGTCTTTTATATTTAAATTGTGATGGAATTTTCCTTGTGTTTCAGAATCAACATCGAGGGGAAGAAGGACAGTAAAAGACGCTAAAGGCTGGAAGCATTGAAATGAATTATAATTAAGAAATAAATGAAATATTGTCTGGCAACGAAATTCAGTTGTTTTCTTGCTTACTTTCATATTTTTTTTGTCATGCCTGCTTTTAACATGGCACGACTAAGGGACCTATTTTTCTGTCCATTTGTTTGTTCATCCACCAGCACACAAAATAGATGTGAAGGCAATGATCAGGAATCGACAAATAAACCCACAAAATTGGAAGCAACGTCTCCAAAATTATCTTTACAGTGTTGACGGGGACGTTAAACCTCAAATCAAACAAACAACTCATAATTTCTCCGAGGGACTTACAAATTAAATTTTGCAAGTCCCAAGACTCACCATTATTTCGAAATACTTAGGAAAACTGTGTTTTGTACAAATAATTTTGCAGTGGAACTTATAGATTGGGACATAGCGAGTTCACAGGACTCATTAGAAAAATGTAAATAGATCATCAATATGCTGATAATAAGTGCAAGTATAGTGCACATTCGTCTTTTAGAAACTGACAACGGTCTTTAGATAAGCAGAAGAGGTCGAGATGCTATAGAACATAGTTCGTGATCAAGATCACTTGCAAGAAACATCCTCAGCCTAGAGAGGATCAATCGCACGAGCTGATCATTAGCAACTTGCGCATTCAACTGAGCCACTGAGATACTTTATGGTCACAAAGCTGCTGTTGAAATAAATTATGCCTATACTGTTAAAACAAACTAACACGTCCGGGAAATGCATACCCATTTAGACCCCACTTCATATAGATGAAAGTAGGGTTGGCAAGGGCATACATTTTTACCATAATCTTATCCACAGCATAGACGTACTATGTACTCATTATACCCCCGGTATACGAGGTATGCTATGGGGTATAATGCTTTCGTCCTGTCGTTCTTCCGTCCGTCTTTCCGTCTGTCCGCACCAACAAATGGATAGTTAGGTGGCTATGTAAATGGACAGAATCAATGTAAGCCAATAGGATTTATTCCGTTAGACACCGAAATTACTTCTTTTCTGTGGCTAAAAGTAGCCACTTAAGTATCGATCCTGCCAAAAATAGCCACATAACTATCCATTTGTGAGAACGTCCGTCCGTCCATCTGTCCGCCCGATGTCCGTCCATCCTTCTTCCGTCCGTTAACATTGTGGTTAAAGTTTTGCGTCAAAGTTTCTAAGAGATTATATCTTCTGAACCCTAGATTTAGTTGATACTTACACTGAAGTTACATACTGGTCTAAAGATATCATTGATGCATGTCCTAGCCCCACAGTGACCTTGAGGTCAAGGTCAAAGACTTAAAAAATTATATTTGGTCAAAGTTTTATGACAAAGTTTATAGATGCCTGTATGTTCTAAACTCTAACACAAATTCAGTTGATACTTGCATCAATGTTGCAAACCAGTCCAAAGATTTCGTTATGTTTGTCCTTCCCCCACCCAAGGTGATCTACAGGTCACAGCCCCCCAGTGGAAATCTTCCACTGACCGTTCCAAGGCGGCTCTTCTGTGGCGATTTATTTATGTTGTTGTTTGTTACTTACTGTGTGTATCACTTGTGTCTTTTAATTTTGGATGGCCATATGGCCATTTTGTGGGAAAGTAACTGTCCATATGGCCTTCCTTTGTTTAGGTTTCCATTATGGTCTGGTCGCTTAATGTTTGTATTTCTTTCCCTTTGGTGTCTTTTATGGATGGAGTAAGTTAATTGTATCAATTCCTGATCTTTGTTTTACTTCTACTTAGAAATTTTACATTTGTTTAAAGTTTTATGACAAAGTTTATAGATGCCTGTATGTTCTTAACTCTAAGACAAATCCAATTCATACTTGCATCGAGTTTGCTTAGCAGTCCAAAGATTTTATTGATGCATATCCCACCCTGCTGCTTCAGTAACATTGATGCCCCCAACCCTTCAGTAACTTTGATGCCCTCACTCGGTGGTCCATTTAGAATTTTTATGTTTGGTTTAGCTCTTACAAGCACATATATAGATTCTTATAGCTTCTTGACTTTTTCATTCATATTACATACCAGCTCAAAAGCTATATAAGAGGGTGGCGCTGGCCTGGGGTATACGTGACCCACTGGTCGTTTTTTTCTAACTGCTTCGAAGAGTCTGTTCTAATGAACACCATTTATCTAAATTTGAACCAGAATTAAGAAAAGTGTCACAAACTTCCATAGATGGAGAAAAATTGACAGAAAGCAGTGTAAGATGTGTGTGTTTTCACAATGGGCCCCATTGAAAGAAGTACTGAATTGAAGAGCTAATGCATTTTCCAATGTTTTATAATGTCATTAAAATTGTGATTAAAGCATCAAAACTAGATGGCGCAGTCGATGGTATACCATCGCAAATACCCGATTTTTCTGTGAATAACACTAAAGATATGGCAATGTCATATTTTTTACCTTTGACCCTGGGGCCATGTTGTCGTCAAGGTCACACGAAAAGTATTCCAATATGTTCTACTTCCAAGGGCTATCCAATAATCAATTTTCGGCAGTGCAATCCCAACAGGTTAGAAGATATGATAAAGTCATACTTTTTGACCTTTGACCCAGGGGTCATGTTGGGGTCAAGGTCACACGAAAAGTATTCCAATATGTTCTACATTCCAAGGGCTATCCAATAATCAAGTTTCGAAAGTGCAATCCCAACAGTTTAGAAGATATGATAATGTCCTACTTTCTGACTTTTGACCTTGGGGCCACGTTGGGTTCAAGGTCAGAAAAAGTAACCCACTGCCATCTACATACCATGAACTATCCACATGCAAAGTTTCGAAAGTGTAACTTCAGTGGTTGCAGAGGAGATCCAT
Organism: Lucinisca nassula; assembly: GCA_963580285.1. Classification (NCBI taxonomy): domain Eukaryota; kingdom Metazoa; phylum Mollusca; class Bivalvia; order Lucinida; family Lucinidae; genus Lucinisca; species Lucinisca nassula. Next base: position 125,780,314 of record OY757016.1, on the reverse strand, counting down.
TTACAAGAAACGTGACGGATGGACAGACAGACGGACGGACAGACGCTCACTCAACTCTGGTACGAAAACAATATACCCGATTTTTCTTTGAAAAAGCGGGTATAATAACATTGATGAAATCATTCGCAAATGTAAGCAGAGAAACGTTTGATAATTAAGGCGTAATTATACCTAATTTAGTGACACAGAGGCCTTTCTGATATTTAATCTTCATCAGTGTGTCTCAACCCCAAAGTTCTGAAACCGAAACGGATGATGGACAAGATCCGGCAAACACAGCACATCCCCCTCCCAGCACACACCGACTGATGTAGCTCGTGAGACAGGTCAACTGGAGGCATCAGGCAAGAGACGCCCTTGATAAAAGACGTTTTTGAAACATTGCCGAAATATTCGCACAATAAAATGACGTCTGTAAACGTGTTAGAAACGTTAATGGAATCGAACTGAAGGCAATGATCAGGAATCGATGCAATTACGGCTTACATCATTTTTGATTTTTATTTGCCTTCACTGCAGCTGGTGTTGTGCCGTGTGGCGGCCGTAAAAAGTCTCCCCGTACATCAACCATAGTGCAGTTTATATTTTTCTTTTGGTCCTTTGAGATCATCGTGAATATTCTGAGAAATCAGAAATAAAGGATTGATTTAGACTCATTCTAGACAGGTTTTTAATTATTTGGACCCCATTTTGATTTATATCAGTCTTTGAATCGACTGCCTATTCGAAATTAGCAAAATTGCAGTATGTTTCCTCTGGCTTTCTTTGCCGGATCATTACAGGGTCACTGATGAGGCTTTATTAGCCGAAACTACGTAGTATGGCCCATCTTCTTTCTTATGAATGTTTTCATTGCTCTTAAAGGAACTCATTTTTGATTTTTATTTACCGCTTAGAAGATCTAAAAAGTAGAAGTAAAACAAAGATCAGGAATTGATACAATTAACTTACTCCACCCAAAAAAGACACCAAAGGGAAAGAAATACAAACATTAAGCGACCAGACCATAATGGAAACCTAAACAAAGGAAGGCCATAAGGACAGTTACTTTCCCACAAAATGGCCATATGGCCATCCAAAATTAAAAGAAACAAGTGATACACACAGTAAGCAACAAACAACAACATAAATAAATCGCCACAGAAGAACCGCCTTGGAACGGTCAGTGGAAAGATTTCCACTGGGGGCTTAAATCGATTTTACGTGGCCACAATCCTCGCCCTTACTTCCGTCGCGATTTAGACAAATAATTTGTTCAGTTCTTTCCAGGAAAAGTGGTGCGAGACGGACCGTCTTTTAAACCCTTGCGGTTTCTTTGGGCGGTAGGCCTTTAGATGTCAGTTTATCTCAGTGTCAGTTAAAAATCCCTCAAAACAGAAAGCAACCCCTAAATCTCCTAAATGGTGTTGCCTTGGACGTAAAAACCAAAGACAAACAAATCTCAGCTATTGCCACAGTTAATATGGCTATGATTTTAGCGCACAGCTATCATCACAGCAAGAATGACTGTCAACTGAGTCATATACATGTATGTCTACACGGGTGAGTTTCACAGCTATCACCACAGGTAATGAGGCTGTTCCCTGAGTTATACGGCTGTCACCACAGGTTGAATGGCCAGATAGAATGGCTATCACAACTGATGCCGTACACAGCTTTTACCATTAATATTTTGGCTTGTATGGCTTTGAACTTATTCTAACAGATATCACCGCATGAAATATGGCTATCAACTGAGTTTCACAGCTATCACCACAGGTGATATGACTGGAACCCAAGTTTCACTGCTATCACCACAGGTTATATGGCTAACTCTTCAGTTTTACAAATGTCACCACATGTTATTGATCAATGGCCTCTGTCTCACAAAAGTCGCAATGGGTAGTATGGTTCCTAGAGTTTCACAACTATCAACAAAGTCAATATCGCTATCACCCGAGTTTTTCAGGGATCACCACAGCACGGCAGGTAATATGGCTATCACCTCAGTTCCACAATGTCACCTTGTATATTATAGCAATAACTTCAGTTTCACCGCTGTCACTAGAGGTATTATGATTATCACCTTAGTTTCACAGCTATCACCACAAGTATTATGACTAACACCTGACTTTCTCAGCTTTCCTTCACAGCAGGTAGTATGGCTATCACCAGAATATTCATATATATCGCCAAAGGTTATTTCGCTATCACATCAGTTTACAGCTGTCACCATAGGTAATAATTATAGCAATCAATTATGTTTCACCTTTTCACAACAGGAAGTATGGTTATCGGACGAATTTCAAAGCTATCACTGCAGGTAACATGGCTATCACGTAAGTTTAATAGTTGTCACCACAGTTCATATTGTTTTCACCAGAGTTCACAGCTATCACCATAGGAAATATGGCTATCACCTCCGTTTCATAGCTGTCATCTCAGGAAATATGGCTATCGCCTGAGCTTCACAACAAGAAATATGGCTATCACCTCCGTTTCACAGCTATCATCGCAGGTAATACGGTTATCGCCTGTGTTTTACAGCTGTCAACAAAGGTAATATAGCAATCGCCTCTGTTCATAGCTGTCACTAAATTGAGTATGGATATCACCTGAGTTTCCCAGCTGTCACCACAGGTAGTAAGGCTATTAGACCTGAGCAGGTAATATGGCTTTAACAGCTGCCACCACGGGTAATATGGCTGTCAACTCAGTTTCATATCTTTCACCCCGGGTAATATGGCTGTCACCTGTATTACACAAGAAGTAGTAGGACTATCACCTGAATTTTACACCTGTCATTAACGGTAATATACATATCACCTCGGTTTGGCAGCTGTCACCACAGGTAGTGCAGCAGTCACCTCTATCACCGCAGGCTATATATGGCCGCCACCTGAATAACAGTTACCACTATATATAATATGGCTATCACCGCAGTTTCACAGCTGTCACCCCAGGTAGTAAGGCTTTAAAAAAAAAAAAAAAAAAATATTGGTTTAGACTCATATTCTAGACAGGTTTTTAATTTTTTGGGCCCCAATTTGATTTATATCAGTCTTTGTATCGACTGCTTATTCGAAATTTGCAAAATTTGCTGTATGTTTTCTCTGGCTTTCATTGCCGGATCATTACAGGGTCACTGATGAGGCTTTATTAGCCGAAACTACGTAGTATGACCCATCTTCTTTCTTATGAATGTTTTCATTGCTCTTAAAGGAACTCATTTTTGATTTTTATTTGCCTTCACTGCAGCTGGTGTTGTGCCGTGTGGCGGCCGTAAAACGTCTCCCCGTACATCAACCATAGTGTAGTTTATATTTTACTTTTGGTCCTTTGGGATCAGCGTGAATATTCTGAGAAATCAAAAAAAAAAAAAAAAAAAAAAAAAAAAATATTGGTTTAGACTCATATTCTAGACAGGTTTTTAATTTTTTGGGCCCCAATTTGATTTATATCAGTCTTTGTATCGACTGCTTATTCGAAATTTGCAAAATTTGCTGTATGTTTTCTCTGGCTTTCATTGCCGGATCATTACAGGGTCACTGATGAGGCTTTATTAGCCGAAACTACGTAGTATGACCCATCTTCTTTCTTATGAATGTTTTCATTGCTCTTAAAGGAACTCATTTTTGATTTTTATTTCAGATTAGTCTTACAGATATCACCACAGGTAATATGGCCATCACCTGAGTTTCCAGTTTCACAGCTGTCATCACATATGATGTGACCTAATGCGGACTTAAACGATTATTTGTCTAAACCATAAAAGAACCAAAGCCATGTACAATCGATTTAAGCCCCCGAGTGGAAGACTTTTGCTGACCGTTCCAAGGCGGTTCTTCTATTGTGGTTTATTTTTGTTATATTGCATCTTCGCATGTATGTATTGCTTATGTCTTTTTATTTTCTACAGCTGTTTGGCCATTTTGTGTGAAACTATTTGTGATTTTGGCTATCCGCTGGTGGTGTTTCATTAGGGTTTAGCTATTTTATGTTCGTATTTCTTTCCCATTGGTGTCTCTGTTAGGAGATTTTGGGTAATTGTATTCGTTCCTGATCATTGCCTTCACCTCTATTTTTAAACCAAATTTCACAGCTATCACCATAGGTGGTATGACAAACACCTCAGTTTTACGGCTGTCACCACAGATTATTAAGCAATGACCTCCGTTTCACAAATCTCAGAACAGGTAGTGTGGTTATCGCAGGTAGTATGGTTATCACCTGGCCGTATCGCTATCACATCAGACTGATAGCTATCACCAAAGGTAATATAGCAATCCACTGTGTTTCACACTTGACACAACAGGTAGAATGGTTATCACCTGAGTTTCACAGCTATCACTACAGGTAACATGGCTGTCACCTCAGTTTGACAGATGTAACCACAGGTTATATTGCTGCCAACTGAGTTTCACAGCTATCATCAGAGGTAATATGGATATTACCTCCATTTCACAGCTTTTACGACAGGAACTATGACTATCATCTGAGCTTCCCACAAAAAATAAGTATCACCTGAATTTCAGAGCTATCGTTACAGGCAATACGGCTATCATCTCGGTTGACATCTGTCACAACAGGTGATACAACAATCACCTCTGTTTCACAACTGTCACTTCAACTAGGATGGTTAACACCTGATTTTCCCCGCTGTCACAACAGGTAGTAATTAATGCTATCACAGGAGTTCACAGTTTTTTGTTTGCATTGGAGTTTAATGGCCAAATCAACACTATTTTGTCATTTTTGAGCCAGTCAGGTTACCTATCCAGAATTTTCCTGGAAAGAATGACCGTAGAAAAGATTTCATAATCAATCTCCACGAAAGAATGCTGCCAACCCCGGCAAGCATCGAACCCGCGTACTTCTGATCGCCAGTCAGACGCATCACCGCAGGTAATATGGCTATAACCTCCGTTTTGCAGCTACCACCACAGGTTATAAGGCTGTCACCTCAGTTTCGCATCTTACATCTCAGGTAATATGGCTATCACCTGAGTTTCACAAGAAGCGGTATGACTATCATCTGAATTGCACAGCTAGCATTACAGGTTATATGCCTGTCACCTCAGTTGGACAGCTGCCACCACAGGTAATACAGCAGTCAAGTCTGTTTCACAGCTATTCCCATAGCTTGTTTGGCTATCCCCTTAGCTTGACAGCTATTCCCAGAGGCTATATTGTCATTACCTGAGTAGCAGTTACCACTACGGTATTATAGCTATCGTTTCAGTTTCACAAATGTCGCCGTAGGTGGTAAGGCTTTCAAATAAGTCTCACAGATATCACCACAAATAATATGGTTATCACGTGATTTTTCAAGTTTCACAGCTGTCATCACAGGTAATATGGCTATAACCCCAGGTAGTATGGTTATCGCCAGAGTTTAACAGCCATCGCCAAAGGTAATATCGCCATCACCTCAATTTCTTAGCTTTCATCACATCACCACAGGTTATATGGCTATCACTTTAGTTTCACAGCTGTCGACACATATTATATAGCAATAATTTCAGTTTCACCGCTGTCACTATAGGTAGTATGGCTATCATTTTAGTTTTCAGCTATCACAGCAAGTAATATGGCTATCACCTGACTTTCTCAGCTTTCCTTCACAAAAGTAAGATCGCTATCACCTAAGTTTGACAGTCGTCACCACGGGTAATACAGCAGTCAACTATGATTAATAATTGTCAAAACAGTTAGAATGGTTATCACCCGAGTTTCAGTGCTGTCCCTACAGGTAACAACGATATCACCTCAGGTTGTATTGCTATCATCTGAGTCCCATAGCCATTAATGTATGTAATATGGCTATCACCTCCATTTCACACTGTCACCTCAGGAAAAATGGCTATCACTAGAGCTTCACAACACGAAATGTGAAATTGTGCTGAAATCAACAGCACATATGGAAAAGCTGATAAACTGTGGTGATGCTGAGTTACCTGTTGTGATGCCGAGTTGACACTATAACCTGCGGTGATAATCTGTGTAACAGCGGTGATGGACATTTGGACAGCTGTGAAACGGTGCTGAATTATAAATAACCTGTGGTGGTAGCTATAAGACGGTGGTCATAGCCACATAATCTTCGGTTACAGCTGTGAAATTGTGCTGAAATCTGATTAACCTGTGGTGATACCTGCCAAAGTTTGGTGAGAGCCAAGTATCTGTGTTACAGCTGTGAAAAAGTGCTGAAATCTTTAATCTGTGGTGACAGCTGTGAAACTGTGGTGACAGCTATGTTGTCTGTTGTGAAGCGGTGAAACTGTGCTGAAATAAAAAAAGCTGTAAACCTGTGGTGATGCCGAGTTATCTGTTGTGATTGCGAGTTTTCCGTTGTGACAGTTATAAAACTATACTGAAGACTAAATAACCTATGGTGATATCTGTCAAACAGCGGTGATGGCAATTTAATCTATGGTGACAGCTATTAAACGATGCAGAATTATAAATAACCTGTGGTGAAAGCTGTGAAACTGTGGTGCTAGTCACGTAGCATGTGGTGGCAGCTGTGGAACTGCTGAATTCAAAAACACCAACCGGAAATATGTTCTATAAAAGAGTTATCCTTTGGAAGCAAGGAATAAACAACAGATCCAAAAAGCATGGAGTGCACAAGTTTTCTGGCCCAGAACAGCTAGTTTCGGCCAATTAGGCCTCATCAGTGGCCCTGAAATAATTTCAAAATTCCACAATAAACCAATGATCCCGAAGGAGAAGAACATATAAACTACCTATGACGAAAGGCGGGGATACAATTTACGGCCGCCACACACTCCCTGAATGCCAGCTATAGTCACATCAAATATGTTCTATGAAATGCATAAAGTATACATGTATTCCTTGGCCAAACTAACTTGTTTCGTCCAATGACCCTCATCAGGCCCCTGAAATAGTACAAAAAACAAAGAAACAAACAAAATGTGAAACAGTTGCGATGGCCAGGCGACCAGTGGTGACAGTTTTGACCTGTGCTAAAATCTAAATAATCTAGGGTGACAGCTGTGAAACTGTATTGAAATCTAAATAGCCCGTGGTGATTGATTGCAAACTGTGGTGATAGCCACATATTAACCTGTGGTGACTGCTGTGAAACTGTGCTGAAATCTGAATAACCTGAGGTGATACCTGCGAAAGTTTGGTGATAGCCAAGTATCTGTATGACAGCTGTGAAAATGTACTGAAATCTGTATAATTTGTGGTAATAGCTGTGAAACTATGTTGACAGCTATGTTATCTGTTGTGCAGCTGTAAAACTGTGCTGAAATCAAAATAACACATTGATAAAGCTGTGATACCGAGTTTCCTGTTGTGAGAGTTATAAAACTATACTGAAAACTAAATAACCTGTGGTGATATCTGTGAAACAGCGATGATGGCCATTTAACCTATGGTGACAGCTGTGAAATGAGGCAGAACTATGAATACCTGTGGTGATAGCTATGATAGTAGGTGTTAGTTACGTAGCTTGTGGTGAAAGCTGTGAAACTGCTGAATTCAAATAGCCTACTGTGAAATATCTCCTATAAAGGAGTTACTCTTTGGAAGCAAGGCATAAACAACAGATCAGAAAAGCATGGAGTGCACAAGTTTTCTGGACCAGAGCAGCTGGTTTCGGCTAATTCAGCCTCATCATTGACCCTGAAATATTTTAAAAATTCCACAATAAACCAATGATCCCGAAGGACAAGAAATTATAGACAACATAATGACGAAAGGCGGAGAGACATTTTACGGCAGCCAAAGACTACCTTAACGCCAACTATTTTCACATCAAATATATTCTATGTAAGGTTTATCATTTGTAAGCAAGGAGTATACAACAGAGCCTAAAAGCATGGAATGTACACGTCCGTGGTGATTGATGGCAAACTGTGGTGATAGCCACTTAACCTGTGGTGACAGCTGTGAAACTGTGCTGAAATCGGAATAACCTTTGGTGATACCTGCGAACGTTTGGTGATAACCAAGTATCTGTATGACAGCTGTGGAAATGTACTGAAATCTGTATAATTTGTGGTGACAGCTGTGAAACTGTGGTGGAAGCTATGTTATCTGATGTGAATTTGTAAAACTGTGTTGAAATCAAAATAACATATTGAGAAAGCTATGAAACTGTGGTGATGCCGATTTACCTGTTGTGATGCCGAGTTGTCTGCTGTGACAGCTATAAAACTATTCTGAAAACTAAATGACCTGTGGTGATAACTGTGAAACAGCGATGATGGCCATTTAACCTATGGTGACAGCTATGAAGCGATGCTGAATTATAAATAACCTGTGATGATAGCTGTGAAATAGTGGTGCTAGTCACGTAGCCTGTGGTGACAGCAGTAAGACTGCTGAATTCAAAATAACTTACTGTGAAATATGTTCCATAAAAGAGTTATCATTTGGAAGCAAGGAATAAACAACAGATCCGTAAAGCATGGAGTGCACAAGTTTTCTGGGCCAGAGCAGCTAGTTTCGGCCAAATAGGTCTCATCAGTGGCCCTGAAATATTTTAAAAATTCCATCAATTATCCCGAAGGACAAGAAAATATAAACTACATTGTGACGAAAGGCGGGGAGACAGTTTACGGCCGCCACACACTCAATTAACGCCAGCTATAGTCACAGCAAATATGTTCTATGAAAGGCTTATCATTTGGAAGCAGGGAATATACAACAGAGCCTAAAAGCATGGAATGTACATGTCCGTGGTGATTGATGACACACTGTGGGGATAGCCACTTAACCTATGGTGACAGCTGTGAAACTGTGCTGAAATCTAAATAACCTGTGGTGATACCTGCCAAAGTTTTGTGGTAGCCAAGTATCTGTGTGACAGCTGTGAAAATGTACTGAATTCTGTATAATTTGTGGTGACAGCTGTGAAACTGTGGTGACAGCTATGTTATCTGATGTGAAGCTGTAGAACTGTGTTGACAGCTATGTTATCTGTTGGGAAGATGTAAAACTGTGCTGAAATCTGTATAATTTGTGGTGATAGCTGTGAAACCATGTTGACAGCTATGTTATCTGTTTTGAAGCAGTAAAACTGTGCTGAAATCAAAATAACACATTTAGAAAGCTGTGATACCGAGTTTCCTGTTGTTATGCTGAGTTGTCTGTTGTGACAGCTATAAAACTATACTGAAAACTAAATAACCTGTGGTGATATCTGTGAAACAGCGGTGATGGCCATTTAACCTGTGGTGACAGCTGTGAAATGAGTCAGAATTATGAATACCTGTGGTGATAGCTATGATAGTGGGTGTTAGTTACCTAGAATGTGGTGACAGCTGTGAAACTGCTGAATTCAAATAGCCTACTGTGAAATATGTTCTATAAAGGAGTTATCCTTTGGAAGCAAGGCATAAACAACAGATCAGAAAAGCAAGGAGTGCACAAGTTTTCTGGACCAGAGCAGCTGGTTTTGGCCAATTCAGCCTCATCATTGGCCCTAAAATATTTTAAAAATTCCACAATAAACCAATGATCCCGAAGGACAAAAAATTATAGACAACATTGTGACGAAAGGCGGAGAGACATTTTATGGCAGCCAAAGACTCCCTTAACGCTAGCTATATTCATATCAAATATGTTCTATGAAAGGTTTATCGTTTGTAAGCAAGGAATATACAACAGAGCCTAAAAGAATGGAATGTACAAGTCCGTGGTGATTGATGGCAAACTGTGGTGATAACCACTTAACCTGTGGTGACAGCTGTGAAACTGTGCTGAAATCGGAATAACCTGTGGTGATACCTGCGAAAGTTTGGTGATAACCAAGT